>JAVFKF010000016.1:42508406-45016812 GCA_036926295.1 Pachydiplax longipennis | reverse complement strand
ATGTTTCGAAAAATCACAATTTTAATCCACTCCGAGAAGAGTTTAATTCTTTCGTCTCCAAATTTTATCAATTCATGTTTTCAAATAATTTAAAAAATATAAATAAGCCAATGCCACCTATATCAAATTAATTAAGGCAGTTTTTTCGCATAAACGGTAAAAGAATAAACGAACTCAGTCGATTAACAGAACAGTGGATTTATTACCCTGTTTGCGAAACTTCGTAATTAATAAATGAAGAAATCATTTAAAATAAATTATGTGTGTTCAAATTATTTTATTGATAGTAGTAGCTGTATCAGTTTAAATTACCAAGTAACTTCTAATAATTTTCTTTATCTTAAGTAAACATTGCCGGAAAACGAAAGAATGAATATACATTTTAATTAATGTAATGGGAATGGAGATGAGCATTAGAGTTTTTTCTCTTAAATTTTCGCTTATTTTGATAGAAAATTCATATTACGTGTCTTTTTGAATAAGGAAGTTGGCGTCTCTCTGTCTCAGTAAGGGAAATAATGAAAGCAAAGAAATATACGGAGAAGAACGTTATCGCAAGACTTTTCCTTGGGTGCGCATTTTTTTCAAAAAGGCGTTACTCTTCATTAGGAGAAGGGTTAAAGGTGATTTAACGTATAAGAATTTCCTAATGCACGCCTTACATGTTAGAATGCTCTGGCAAGATATTTCTAAGGTTAGAGCTTACTTACGTATATGTATAGTATGCTCCGTGATGACTTCGTTAAAAGAAACAAGCCATCTCTAGTGGTCGTCACTGATTACAGAAACCTCTTATGCAGAACTTCTATGCCACTCGAAATACTAAACCAGGTCTCAAGTCGAATTTCTTTCTCTTATTTAAATTCAAGAAAAATCGCGATTCATACTAATGGGGCTCATGTTTATGGACACTGCAGTAAGAATTACAAATGCCTCGCTCGACGCTTTTCAATATTCATACCTTTCCTGTATCTGGCGATGGAAATTCATATTCATTTAATCCATTATTTATATCTCCTCCTTCAGATTGATTTGTATCCTTCTAGAAACCGTTTCTTAGGGAAACATCGTCCTGCGATTGTTGGCGAAGAATATTCTGAAAGGCACAATTGAGAAGATTTTTTTTATTTCGTTCCAGAAGAGAGTCACCACATGTTTCGAGAGGAAATATTAAGATTCCCCTTATAATTCAGTTCCGCGACCAATTAAAACCGTCCTTTTTAGAGAAAAAAGAATAGGATAAAAACAAGATCCTATTTACGCATACGTTGCCGGAATGCAAATTCTTCTTTTTGAATAAGCGTCAGCTCTCCTTAACGTTCATGTTGATTTAAATAATAAATTCCCTCCAAATTAAAACATTTTCAGAAATGAGGCTCCCTTTCCTAGGGTTCTCCGCAATTGTTTATTTTTGTCGCCGAATACAAGTCGAGAGTTATAAATATTCATTTTTGATTAAAGTGAGAGTGAGGGGCTGTGATTCGATTCGCCGCTTCGTTTTTGTAATTGTTTCTTTCTCGTGAAGAGCGGAATAAATTGACGCCGGAATATCAAAAACGAAAACAAGAGAAAGTCGCCTAGAAGTTATATCAATAAGCCTCATTTTTACTTCCTTCATCCGATTCTATTGTGAATGGGGAACACGCAACTTTTATCTGTAACTCACCGCGACTTTTATAAGCGTAATTCAGCGTATTCAGACTTCTTTCATCTCCTGCAGCGAGAATGAAATGTGAAATAACCCACTTTTATTCAATTTGTCGCTTGTTAGCGTTTAGACTTTGGACTGTCTGAATGTATGCAGGGCACGGAGAGAGCTTCGTTAGCCTTGTTTACCTAATTATGCGTCCTTGCGAAAAAATATCCTCACTCCTGGCTTAGGGTTGGTTCCCAGAATAAGTGAGGAATTTAAGGTTCCATATTAGCACTGAATCCTTTCCCTATCCTATGATATATTGAGCAAACTATCCCTCGTAATCAGAGCGGTCTCTAGGACCCACTGGGCCCTTGGTGAGGTTCCCGTGTGGCCCTGCTTAAAAATAATAAAAATTGTCATTGAATTGCAAGTTTTGAAATATTTATTAGAATTATAATTTTTAAAACGCAGGGAAACTCGGTTAAAGATATTTTTCAGGTGTATACGAATTTACAAAGAAACAATAATACCATTATGATTTAAAGATGTTTGTTTTTCTTGCTTTAATCTGCGCATATTCATCCATAATCTTCGATATATGAATTTCTTCAGGTTGGTTGGGTCCTTTGAATCTTCCTCCGTTTTATATAATCCCTTAGAGACAATCCTCTTGTCTTACTCCTCTATTTTCCCGATGCATTATTTCGATGGCAATTTCCACAGGAGATTCTCAAAGGTTCCAACGGCGCCCATGGCAACTGCTCCCACGCCCTCTCCTTTTCAGACGGCTCGTAATTATAATTTCCTCCTGTTCGATAATTCTGCGTCTACCCAAAGAGATCTCCTTCGTAATCCTAAAGTATTCATTTAGGAAAATTGTGGTGAGAGGACCACATCTACACTTCGCATGTGTCATTATTAATATTTTGTTTGAGTTATTCGGATTAATTTTCAGGCAACACAATTCCATGAGACTTAGAAAGGAACCTTAAATGTCATTGCAAACAGCATTTGTGGTAGGTTCTTTTACTAACATTGATAACAACTCTTTGAAGTGCTGATCAACTTCTCGTCATTTATAAAACAAAATATTTTAAAAATTAAAATGCGTCAATTGACATCAACGTCCGTCTTCCGATGAATAAAAATAAATTAATGTATTTTGAAGTAATTTTTGAACAATTTTTTCTGAGAAATGGTGAAAATTTGGTAAATATTGAAATAAAGTTTTTATCAATGTTAACCAAAGCATCCGCCCTAAGCCGTTACGTTTAAGCTTCCCTTGTTAGATAAGTCTATAATCAGATAATTCTTTAGTAATTGTATTTTTATATTATCTTGACGAAACCTGTGTCCGAGGAATGTATCAGCTTACAAGCAATGAAAATTTTTTTCATATTTACTTAAAGACCATTTGTGTAAACATTTCGTATTTCATTTCAAATTTTTAGCCTTCTCTAATATACGGAAGATATTCTTTTAAGTTAAAGAGCTTTAAATTTCGTAACTGCAATGCATCATTAAAGTTGGATACTAATTAAGGAAACTCATAAATAGTCCATCTAGTAAAATTTCAGCAATGTTTTTCTTGTAATAAACTTTACCGTTTCTTCCATCAGTATGAAACTTACGTTTCAATCCTTATTCATGACATGGCAAACTTCCCTAAAATTTCGTGGAAAATGTGATATTGTTTCGTCAAGCTTTATAATGTACTATTTCTAGAAGTTGAATAATTTTCTTTGAAAAACCCATTCTTGACTGATGATTTTGAGACAATGAAGAGAAATATTAGTGTTTATGAAGCATAACTAGATAATTAGACATTTTTGAAACTATCTTATTCATCACTCATCGTAATGCTTCTGAATCATAAGATATAATTCTTCTTAATCTGCATACTCCAAAGGAACTTATTAAATTAGGATACGTTGGAACTCCTTGATTTTACTGGGCTAGAAAATATATGAAGGCAAAAGTGTGCCTCTAGAAACATCGTAATAAAATTGCGTTTGAAAATGCACCTCTTTCCTTTCTGAATAAGTATATATTGTTTGTAGCATCTAACAGAGTGCGTATAAAAGGAAATGAAGCAAGATAATTTCTCCATTCCTGTATATATGCATACCTACTATTCATTGATTTACTTATCTTATTCTATGGACAAATTTATAACAAAAACACATTTATTCGACCACTGGTAGAGCATCATTAATAACGTTTTCTGTGTATATTGAATCTGGGCAGAGAACTTTAACTTAATAACCCGCGGAATTTTAGTCTAATTTTGAGGCCTTGCTTCATTTACAGCTTTTGAGAAGCGCTATCAAATAAGAAAACAACGAGATCTGCTTAATTTTACCTGAGAGCCACTTTTTATTTTTGGTTTCTCTGATCCTTCAGCTGCCTCGAGTAAAGCATTTTTAATTAAATGGAAGTGTGCGGCGCTCAAGGAAGTGATATTACAGAGGACCAAACTCATGACGCGTGAAAAAAATTCGGGATTTGAAATTAAATATCTTCCTCGTATTTCCTGCTCATCTTAATTCTATTCCATAATTTAATTAGACTTTATAAGTGTTTATGAGTGATGAATTACTACATCTAAAAATTGAAAATAATTTCGTCAACCTTACATCGGGACACCCGGGAAGTTCCTGTGTTTCTTCAAATTCGCACGAGTTGTACGTTTCTAGTTGAACGTTCTAATCACTAGGACAGGTGGCAACGTCAATATACGTCACAACAACAAACAATATCACAAATTTCTAAATTTATAGCAAATTAAAGATAGAAAAATACAAAAAATAGCATACCATCTAACAATTAACGAAAACAATTTCGCATAAACCTTACATTTATGTCAAATACAGAATATGAGTATATACATTACATTGTATAAAAAGTGCGAGATAAATAACTAGAAATTATAAATATACTTGATTTAGTTTTAACTCCACTTGTCAGCAGTTACTCGAACGTTGGCAAAAGTTTACCGATAGAATTGAAAAGACTTCACTGAATGAATGATTACGCATTCTAAAGATGTTTTTATATTTCTCATTGGAATACCTGTAGAATTTTCCGGATGACCCAATATTTTAGGGGAAATAGGTATGATAAAGAAAAAAATCGCTCCTTCTCATAACCAAGGAATGGCGAACCTATGGCATGCGTGCCCTAAGTTGCATGCGAGAGGGTTACTTTGGCTCACGGAACTCTAAATCCTTATTTTGGCGTTATTTTTCTATTAGAGGAATTAAACGTGAAAGTGAATTATTTAGAATATCGTTCATTAAAATCAGGTATTTTTCAATAACGCATCTTATGTCCATTTTCGACGCATGCCATGCCATCATATCACGATATGGTATGGCACCATATTGGTATGCAAGTTCTTTATTTAATCAAGCATGGCACTTCGACAACCAGCCCTATCTTATTCATGTATTCCCGTCTCTTGATTTATGCTTCGCAATGTATTTAGACCGCAATGGATGAGAAAGTAAGCATTGAATTGCAGCGTTTAAAATTTATTATGTGCATTATTTCTCTGTAGTAATTGAACAACACCGTAATCTAAACATCCATAATAACGCTCCTTCGCCTAGAATATTAAATGAATTTCATCTCTACATCTGAATATGTATGCACATACCTATTATACAAGCCTCCTATCAAAGTGCTGCTGGGAGCTTAGGTGCAGCATAACCTTTTCTTCTATTTAGTTCGTCTCTCATATTTCTTAAGTAAATAATGCTTTCGGAGGCCTTTTCTCAGAATGAAAATTTAGTATTATCTAATTATGATAACTTTCGGGAAAAGCAACTTAACTTGAAACTACAGGTGTATTTAACTACTTAACGTAAAACTTATTAACATTGGTTTGTTCCATATCATAATCAATTTGAATAGTAATTCAATCCTTGCAATTAATTAAAGTAACGAACTGGGGGGTAAGGTCGTACAAAAATAAAATAATTTCGATTGCCTGGAGGACATATTTGAACATCTGGTCACCCTAGTGTAACCACGCTTTAATATTTCTAATTGGGAACCGCCAAATTTGAGACAATCTTGAACTAGATTTGCCAAGAATAATCACAAATTCCCTCAAATGCAATGGAAGTTGTCTCATCACAGCAATCTGATACAAAGGATAACCAATTCAGCACGTCTCGTCACTTGCCTTCCTTGTCCTTCGCATATCTAACGCTAGTCCCACACAGACAAATAGCTGAATACATAATTTAAGATTTAACAGTTGGAATGGAGAGGCTCTGACCTCATCAAATTGGTGCAGCCGGAGGATATCCAAAGGATCTCCTGAGGGGAGACTTATGGGCAGATTCCGCACACTTGACCGCACTGTGGCCGAGGATTAATACCTTGGGATCTCTTTGATGGAGTGACGAGCAAGGAGATTCCGTAGGTAAACTAAGCGGACGTTAACGGATGACTTATCTGCGAACTGGTCCTCCACTTACGAGTCATGCTAAACATTATAGCTTTGGGAGATGTTCCGCGACGGGAAGATTCCGCTTGCGAATCGCTAATCGGGGATTATTTATGTATCTGTATTAATTACTCATCACAGCTTGAATAGAAGGGCGGGGAAGATACCTGGAGTGTATACTGGAGCCGAAGAAAATTGGAAGTTTCGCAGTCTTAACGTTGATTATAAGTTTCAAATACAGTAGGATTCAAATATACATTCAAAGGTGATTAGAGTTTTCGTTACATCCAAAGGGTCTAAAGCAGTGAATTCCAAACTGTATGCCCCCAGAGGGGCACGAATTATAAGCAATATTCGATGGTTAAAGATAAAAATCTTTACTAAATTTTCCATCTGTTATTACTTATGCCGGTTTCATTCGATAACCATTTCTACTCAAATTCCTAAAAGGAAAAAATAACTCTCCCTGAAATTTTAACGGAAGTTACTCATATTTTATAAGTCAATACATAAACATATACATTTACTAATGCACCCATGATGATGATTATCACTATTTAAGAACAAGTGAAACAAATAATATCCAAGACTTCAGAAACCGATCCAAGTCAATTTGGAATCTAATCTTTGAGAGTGGATAACAAAGAATGAAGCCGCATTTCTTGGGCTATTTTTCTTCGAGTGTATCACAAAAATGCACTACTAACCGCGTCCTTTACAATACCCGCGCTCTCCGTAGCATTTCAAGCCAAAGTGGGTTAACTGCTATAATTGCTTCTACTGGAAACTATGCAGGCAACTTATTCCGTGGATAAGAGACAAGAGTTCTTTCTTCTGTTTTCCCATTCTTCTTCTCCTCTTTCCGCTCTCCTTCATTTCTTTTCCTTTCTCCATTTCATTTTTCTTCCCATTTATTCCTCAAAGGTCCTGGAAAACTCTCTCTCTCTCTCTAATTTCTGCCTTTCTTTCGTCCTGCGGAAAAAAAGCAATGGGGCAGTTGAACGACTTGGAGGCCACTCGTGGTGGGCGGGGAGGTAGAAAGTGTTTTAAGGGGTTTCCAAGGGAACAAAGGGTCGTTTGAAGAGGCGGTCGTCGAAGGGCGATGCCATGACAAAGGAGTCCTTCCTATTTACAATTACGCACTTCTTGCCCCGTGGCCTGGTGGCGCCCCGTGCGGACGGCAAGGGAACTAGAAAAGATCGGCGTCCCATCGACGCGATTAATTACATCGGGAAAATTCAATTAACTCCCTGCGAAATGCTTGGCGTGCGTTTTTTTCTTTCTTTTTTCACTCCGTGGCGAACTTAAGGAATCTTTCCGTCAGAAGTTTGCAGGCGTTTGAATTTTTTCGAGCGGTTTTATCTCTGGTGGACAAATTACCCGTCTTGTCTGGTGATTTCGTGGGGAAATGGATGGTGGGGATCTATCTAAATTCTGTGGCTATTCGTGAAAATTTCGTTTTGGGTGCTTTGTGATTAAACAGAGGGGAGTTCCGCGGGAAAATATTCAACGCTGTGGAAAGCAAATGATTCGGTTCAGATCCCGAATATCGTGGACTATCTGGAAAATTGAGAATGTTTTAATGACTTTCTAAAAACTAAGAGTTTACTCTTTCTCCAATACCATCGTCCAACCATTGCTTTTACAACCCAAAGTTTTGACTATCCATGTACACATACATATTGATTCAAACATCAGAGAACTATAAACTACGAATTTGTCAGTTTAATTTTGAATTCTGATTGAAGTAGAAAACTTAAGTGTGGTGGAAATATTTGTATAGTATAGTTAGAATTTTCTTTACAAAATTTCTTTAACAAAAGGAAAATATCGTGAGGTCGAGCTCAAATACAATGCGAGACCACAAAAATGTTCACCCTCAAATGATATACAGAACTACAAAATCTTATTCAAAACACACCACGATTCCGTGGCACAGCGGTCAGGAACCACATCTCTATACAACAGGAAAATAGGAAAACGTATAAAAGCAAATGAAATAGAAGTGGTCTCAGCAAAAGATGTAGTACTCTCCAATAGCAAACAATCAGAGGCCATAGACGAAAGAACTATTTTGAGGTCTCTCCATGACGTTTTTCACCGTAATAGAACGACAAAAAGTCTCTTCATGGTGAGACCCTCGACTTATGGAGAATCCGTGGTAGTTGCTGGTCTAGGAAGAAAGCTTGAATGTTAAAACTACGTTTCTAATACCATATTTGATGTTTTGATTTGATGATTTGATTGCTATGTTCCTTAGGAGTTTTAAAGGATAATAAAAATCTTCTTTGTGATTTAATACGTGCTTCTTGCTACTAGAGTAGTGAAAGGAAAGAACGGAGAGTGCGCTTCTCAAAGAAAAGTTCTCTCCCCTTCTCGAAAAGAAGAAAAAAATACTTGGTAATTTCCGCAACAGATTTTTATTTGGCGATTGGCATCCTCACTTGAAAATATTAATTATATATTGACATCCTCAAGTGAAGATGCCAATACGTCGTTGATATGAGAATTTAAATACGTTGAAGAAACCAGTTAAATTAGAAATGTGGTATTTACCTACTATTTTTTTAAGGTGATTTGATTTACATTTCAATCTAGTATGTGAGCTCTTTTTTAAGAGGGAAGGTTTAGTTACTGGTTTATAGAGTGAAAAGCACGTTGCGTATGTGTCAACGACTGAAGAATCATACCAATCTAAGATACAGTCTTTTTGGAGACAATTGGCGACCACTTCACCGGTTATCCTTCTTATTTTTCCTCCTTTATGAATCCGCATTACGAACATACAATCTCGGAACCATTTTCCAAGGGAACTATTTACCAAAGAATTCACTTTTCCTACAAAATTCTCACTCAGAGGGAAAACATGTCTTCCCCCTATGAGTCCCTTTCTCCCCAGATATCGAATCGGCTGATCATCATCGGGAAATCTCAGCCGAGCGTACTCAGTCCCCCAACCCAACGCTGACGTCATAAGTCGGCAGATGGAACAAAAGGCTGAGCGATTGTGGAGGGCAAGAAATATGGGGGAAATGGTCAGTTAATGGTCGGGGAGAAAGAGTGAGGTTTGCGGAGAGTCAAATGGGGTCGAAAAATGGAGGGATGGAAACAGAAGCTCCTGCATTCATTCCACCTAATGACTCCGCCATTGTTTCCCAGCTGGAAATAGAGCAAAAGGGCTAAAAACAGGTGTGAAGAGGACACACGGCGCTGAATAAAACACGAGAGAACTAATCGGATGAGTAAAAATTTCGATTGTTTCCATTAGCGAAAAAGGCGGGAACAAAGAGAGTTGGTCGAATGGGACCGCCGCCGTAAAATGAAGTCTGCGTTAGGCCGGGTTAAAACAATAGGTTTATTTCCCTCCGCGACAATCTCCGACTGGTTCCTAAAGTTCCACGAAAATACGGAAAATGGGGAAAATCGGGGACGAGGGATAATTAGAAGCGTGGGTGAGAGCCTTTATCGATTAAAAATACGCGTGGAAAAATTATCTTTCTGGGTCTCTCTTTTTTGGGCGGGGAAAACGGGTCCTTTATACGTGGGCAAGGCTTGGTCACGGTCCGGCAATTTTGCGTTCGCGAAAGATAAATTTTAGATGCTGGAGAGATAGTGGAGTGAATTAGTTGGAATGAAAAGAGATTCGTAATGGAACGGGGAGAGGAAGATGAATGGAAAGGGAGTCTTTCTTCCTGGCTCTTGTTTAATGGAGCGACGAGTAAAAATGGAATACGTCAGAGTAGCGCGGTATTTATAACTTTGTCTGAAAGGCCGAATTTAAAACACTGCTGGAGTGTTGTCATTCTTGGTGTCATAGGCACAATAGACCGCGTGAGGTATGAAAGAGATTTGGTTCGGATACGGTGCGAATAGAGGGATTTAATGAAAGTAATAACATTATGCTAATGCGGTGTGTAATGCTAATTACGTTCCACTTCATCCAGATACTTTACTAATATAATTTTGGATTACATTCCTGAACCCTTAGTGCAAATTTACAACTAATTAAATTTCTGGTTTTGATTCGCTACCAATTGCTGCAACAACTGAAAATTAACGACCGTGAAATGAAATATCAGAGCGGAATTCATACTCAAAGACTGCATTCATGTACTACAGTGAATATATAGTCAAAGAAGACATATAGCGTAGCATCTCTTCCAATGGAGTACACAACGAAGGGCGATATGGACAATTGCCCCGGGCTAACGGCTTCTTGAAGCAAGCAGTTCGCTAGGAGATGAAGAAGAGCTCAAACTAAAAGCCTAAAGCGTTACATTTTCACGATCAGTTACCACGACAGAATGGTGTTTTTATGGCTAATGTTAGAAAATTAAGGAGCACATTTTACTCTCGCATCCACAGAAATCGTCCTAAATATCATTCTCACCCTTTGGCTATAGTGGATAGACTTTTGACCACATATACTAAACGCCCGCATGAGAAACCATAGGGTAGCATATTGGCGTTGCGTCCCTAGAGTGGCTTATTTATTGCCTACATCCAAAACTGTAAGCATCAAGATTGTGCGAGGAAAATCGAATTTAATCGGTAAGAAAACCGGTGCTTGGCAGACTATTTATGTGTAATTTGATGTCAGTTAAATAATTTCAATTTTAAGTTTATTTCTTGTAATAAAAGACTTTTGGATAATATTATTTGTAAGTGCTCAAAGTATGACGTTATATAATTCCACTCAACTTTAGATCTCTTCCAGGTATCTGCAAATATGTTAGCACCGTAGGAAGCTTTATTCTATTAAAGTCCTCTCATTGTGTTTTATTGCTCTGTTTTCCTCCCGTAATTGAGGTTCTCTGATACTTTCAAAAATTTTGCTCAGCAGCGATAAAGATCGCTTTGAATTTCAAGGGAGGGCGTTTCAATTATATTGAATATGAAAACGATGAAAGCTAATCTGATTACCATGTACTTTATTAAAGATCTGAAGACGTCTTTCTGAAACGTATTCTAAGCATCTCAATTAGGATTCTCTATTATATTTAAAAAGAATAACTGCTATATTATAAGTGACTCTCTACTTGGAGATTTTGCCATCTTCGATTTCTGCACAACCTTATTTTCTTAGTAATTTATACAAACTATTTCTGTGAATATCTTTACGCAGAAAAGATTCTCAGGGTAAATGAATAGACTTTGATATTCTATGCAAAATGTAAGCGTATGGTTGAAGGAATTCATCATCTTATAGTATCGTTAAAGATGCCTCGACAGCTTAGGTAATTTCTCACGTTTAGGTTTCGCTGGGAGTCGAACGCTGGACCAAAGTCGAACGCGCTCCCCAGATGGCTATCTGGGATCCTCGAATTCATTTCATTAAAGCAATATACCGTTTGTTCCACAACTATTTGTCAATAAATTCTCAGCGACGTATCTTTAAGCTATCAAGCCTATGGAATGACACAGTTTGACTACTCAACGTTGACGAATACACCCTTTGCACAGTAGAGGTGTTTCGTAATTTTAGTTTGGAGGTGCTAAACATCTTGCGTGAGGCATTTCTGTTTTCCTTTCCATTTCGCATTTCATAAGTACGACAAAGGAATGCCGGAAATTCAAAGAAACCGAAGAGAAAAAGAGAGGGGTTTCGAGATGAAGTGATGGAATGAGGGGAAGGAGACAATAGGTAGATGAACGGGTTCTTTGAATGAAATTAAGGAAAAGGTCAGAAGGTGAAATGAATCTCTGGATAGAGAGAACTGTCATAAAGGCGCTTCTAGATTTGACGGAAGGCAAAAAATCAATGGCGATGAATATTAAGTTTGCCCATATCTACCTGTAATTTACTCAAAACGAATGAATGGGCTTAATTTCGAAGGGAAACCTTTAAGAATGTTATTACTTATTTGTGTATTACAGTGAAACCCTTCTACAAGGGGACCGTGGCGACTGTCTGTTTGTGAGGAATCCATTTAAACTCTCACATCATTCAATACTTCTGACCGGGACATCATGAAACTCTCTGTTGTAATAGGGTGTTTGTTTTCAGTTTTGTTTCTGTTCTATGAATTTTATCCGTAATTTCTGGACTATTCTCAGTAACTATTCTTCTATTCATATCACTGTCGATATTTTAGATTTTTTTATAATTTTCCATGCAAGCGAGAGATGTTACTTCTTGATAAATTTCTATTCCGAAAACTTTATAGCCGTTGGAAATTTCCTTTAATTTCAATAATCTTTGTTATTAAATAGCGATAGTGACGTAATGCTAGGCCCCGCAGCCAAATCAATGCAGTCTCCAAGAATTAGGGGCCTCATTTTTTTAATCAATGGAAGGAACCCTGTGCCTACGCACGTATTTTACGTTTTAAATACTGTAAACTGGCATAAACTCACTCACTGTCTCTGGTTGGGAATCCTCGAAGGAGATAATAATCTAGAGTGTGATTCCTTAGTAAATTCAAAGAAAGCACGTTTGCAATGGACGTAATCAGCAGAATCCGACCTCCCTGGTACAAAGGCCGATCCGAAAAATAATGAAAAAGAATCTAGGACAAGTCCTTTTAAGGAGCCATTTTTCATTATAAAGACATCAGACATTATAAAGCCTTCGATAAATTATGCTATTTTCCCAAAAAAAACGCTCTCAGATTTAGCATCGGCCGCTTTTCGATAAAAGTTTTAAGTCACCACAAGATCCGTCTTTCGTTTCATTAAATCACCAGTAGCGAAGTCGATGATGGTTAAATATGGATTAATTTTCTTCCAATTAAAGCTGTCGATATAATGTGTCGGAGAAGACGGGCTCTGAGATCCCACGAAGAAGGAAAGTTAATTTTGCAGGAAAACAACGAGAGTGAAAAATAGAAGAGGCTCGATCGAGGAAGTTAGGAAGACGAAGGAAATGGGTGTGTCAGATATTGAGAAGAGTTCGATCTCTGAGGAAAGTGATTAAAGAAAGAATGCTGGGAGAAAGGCAATAGTATTCGGACGATGCTGAGGGGAAGTTATTCCTGGATGAAGGATGTAATAGGAAAAGGAAACTTCTGGATTTAAGAAAAGAAAACGGTCCTCTGGGTTTTACCTGGGTATTGTTTGTATTGTTAATTTACAATATGTTATTCGAATTACTTATTTGATTTCTAGGTTGTGGTAAGGGTTTTTGATTCCTCATCTTTTAGTTATTACTGTCAGTAGGTTAGTGCAGTTGTTTCACACCCCCCCCTGTAGTTGTTTTTCTGCCGTGCATATTGTTTCTAATCTTGGTTAGGTTTTTTTATCTCTTTCATCAGTTCGTTTATATACGGTATTATTCAAGTCGGTTGTATGATAATTCCCTAATTAGATGTTAAATATTGACCAGTCGGAAGCTGAGACTTTTAAGTCTTAATCTCGTCTAAATTAAGAATTTCTTTACTTAACTTATTCCACGCCATAAGGAGCAATGCCCAGAAAAAGATTAAATATTATAATTTATACCTATAAGTTAACAAAAAAGCTTAACCCTCAGGTAGACCCGTCGAAGATACAAAAAATACTTCATCTATGGTCTTGCTTTCTTTTTGTTCGGCGATCATATAATGATGGCGCAAGGCATCAAATCAAACTGTAAATTATTTGAACAACAGAGCATTATTTTTGATATGTATAAAACCACTGTTATTCATCTACGAAAAAATAGTACTATGGAAATAAATTATATATTTTTTATTTTACCATGGAGGAAATGTATGAAGGTTACCCTCTTGACTATTCTTCGGAGACTGCTGAAAACAAATTCGAGATTTAATGCACATATAATATCTATAAATATAATTCTATGAATATCGGGGCTTTGCTAGATGATTTGCTACTTTCCCTCAAGTGAAATTAATATCCTTCCGTATCTGTTCTTTCTTCCACACATTTGCCTGAAGACATACGTTTGGGGAGCATCGCTATTATGTTCCCTCTCCGGTATTTTAAAGGCTATGGAATTTGTAAATGCAAACGGGGAGAATTGGGCGGAAGAAACTCATCTTACGGTAAGACAGCACTATGAAACGGGAAGACCTCATCCTTCGCATATTTTCCAACATTTTTCGCGATATTAATCTCCCCTTTCTTATGCCTTTCATTAAACGGCGGCCTTACAATGATGCGGAAATTTCATTCCCGAAGAACACGGGGGAGCGTTCAAGTAGCGGCTAGAGCATGACGGGAAGGATTTTTCGCAAGTGGCGCCGCCGCGAAAGAGTTGAAAAAGCAAGAAGAGGATTCGCTAGAAAAGTATCCTGAAAAGGGTTGGAGTTAGGATAGTGAGTTGACCTTCAAACTTATGCCTTCTCGTAATTGCGGAAAGCATTCTCAATTCCAAGTCGCGGGAATCCGTGGAATTTAACGCCGTGTTATGAAAAGCGTGCGGTCATATTTCATCGTCAATTTTCAAGCCGTAATCACACTATCTTTTTCCACGATTTATTAATATTAAAGTTAGTGAACAAAATCTACGTAACCTCGACTGAAATATTTTATGGATAAATTTTAATATTTGTAAGGAATATCCGTATTATATGTATTAAGACTATTTTTAGGACGATTTTATTTCTTTTCTAGTTATCTGATGGTTTTGTCTTATAAGCGTTGTACAAAGTCGAATAAATACAAAACTTCGACTTAAATTGATTTATCTGTACATCGTGTTTGACTTTTTTGGTGAAAGATCCGCAGAAATTTTATAAAAATACAATTCCAAAAAAAATGAAACTATAAAAAATTTAAAACGACAAAGATTCAAATAAAAATAGCAAAAAAACTAATAGAAACAATATTTGAATCGATGGCTGAAGCCGTCAAATCAAAATATTGGCAAGAGAAAATAGAAGCAAAATTATTGCGTACGTTTAGGATTGCGGCATTACTTCATTATAATTTACTAATTATAACGTAACATTTTACTCAAATAAAACACTTAGTGCTAATTACGTAAAATGATTCATGTAGATCACTTCCCAGGATTTCCTTTTTGTTATTCACCAATAGCATTCTAGCTGAAACTTAGGACTATAACGCAATTTTTCTCTTCCCGTCTTTGTGTCGTTTCACATATTATTGTTATACATATAATTTGAATCTAACCTCAGCTATGTACTTTCACCAACCTTGTTAGTTTGTAATTACAGAGAAAACTTGATTTTACTTTGATCTTAGAAACAGCCGTGTTCCATTGCTCTCCGATTGATTGATTCATTAAGTTAATTAATAATGGTAGTTCTAGCCGGAGGCATTCGTGGAATAGCCAACGTTCGGCTCAGAAACAGCTATTCATTGTAATGGGAACTTTTCGTCCCTCGTCAGCAAGAGATAAAGCCGGAAAATATGGATAATGTATGGATAAGCCTAGAGTGGAATGAATTTATCAATTGAACTGCATGTATGGAGATGATAAGACGCAGTTGCGAAGTATGTACAGTCTGGTAAATATTTACTTCGAGAAGATCCTGCGAGAGACGCGCCAGATATTTATATTTACGATTATTTGCGCGTGCCATAGCGCTGATCTGTTAATTATTACCCCCCGAATTTCACCCTTCTTCTCCCCCTTGTATCCTCCGGGGTGATCGTACCCTTTGGGGATGGTGAAGAGCCCTAAGGGGAGGCAAGGGTTCTCTAGGAGAGCCTACATTTACATTTTATACCCCTAACAGCCGCCGCGGGCAATGGACATGGGATGTGAAAACATCAAAGTCGCATCGACTATCTATCCCTTCCAAAAGTAACTACGTACATGTTATAGCTGCAGTCTCCCGTAGGCGTTTAGTCGACCGATTTTGAAATTCACGAGTGTCATTTGGAAGAGTAATAAGGTTGGAAGATTCCGCTGTCACGTAGTGTCACTAGTGGAGGCAGTAAAATATCACGTCGGTTGATTCGTGTTGGAAAGAAACTGCCATCAGTCACGTGACGGATGGATCATACATGTCACCGTGCGTTACGAATGTTGCAAAATCCACACGTTTCGAAAACGATCTTTTATGTAATCAGTTAAAGGGATTTCCACACCCAACAAGATAAGCCATCCGCCAAAAAGTTCAAAAATCCATTATAATCATGATTTACGTCCTTTCAATTGAATTCAACATTGATATTGCGAGAGATTTAAAGTTTGAAAACTCCTTTGTTTACCGCACCTAAAAATGGAGGTTAACACTGCCTTAAATGTTATTTGACGTCAGCTAAGAATGCTAAGGGTAGGAGAGAGGTTAAGGATATTAAGTTACTATTGAGAAAATAAATATTTCAGGAACATATGTCATGTTTAGTCACTTTGCAAAATACTACTGGTTAAACAGGACATATAGTTTACTTGTGAAAGATTTTTCTGATTTATTTATCTTCCAGATATGGAACGCTAAAAGGTTACTTGCGGATCGTTGAATTTAAATTATTACAGATTAAGGTAATTAGATGAAGAAATGAAGGAGAAAAAGTTTGCCCTTCGCAGACATCGCGGCTATGGCTAATTTTTATAATTTTCTTCATTTAACATCAAACCTAAAACAATGTGATTTTTCGTCGTTTATTAATTAAATTATCTTTTGGCGAAGTTACAAGATAGTGGTGGTTCATAGCAAACAACTAATAAATAAGCTCAGCCCTAAAGTTACTAGCATGTTTGCGAACTTATGTGCAATTGAAGTTAGCTCCATGAAAGTGTGTGGCGCATTTATCTCTTACTTTTCCCTTCCCTTCGTTCCCTTTGCCCTTTTCCTCCGTTAAAAGATTCAGAGAAAGCGCGTTCCTGGTATACATTGATGATGTTTGTATCATCCTGGAAATATAGGCAGAACTTATATTATGTAGAGTGTTGGAGAATAAGTATTATATCTTATTCCGTATGATACGTATAAGTGTATGCATTTTAATGAATTCAACATTTCAACAATTTGGCAGTGACATTGAAATATTACAGGCATAAATAAGGATTTCTGAACCATCTTCTGCGTTCGAAATCCAAAAAAGGTAACGGTGCAGGAATTACTTCATGAGTTTCACAATTTTTTTTCTATATTTTTTATGAGTACTTTTTATGGGCTCATAGATAACGCCGAATATTAATGAATATCATTAACATATACTTGTAATTGGAGATAAGATGCACCAACACATTAAATGGAAGTTTGAGCCATTTTTGAACTTGTACTATCCTGTACTTGTAACCTGTACTAACTTCATCATTTAGTCATAGATTCTTAAATAATTCTAACATCGAAAGCGTTAGAACAGTTAATTGAGAGAAAATTGAAATCAATGGAAAGAAAAAAGTGAAAGTATGTTGACTGCATATCCCATTGAATTAGTCTGTGTCATTTCCTCATTTCTCTCTTCATTAAGTGAATGCGTTCTGAATCTATTAACGACTAACAAGTCGCCTTTTTATGCATCGCATTAACGCACTAGATAAAACCGATCATTTTATCATTAACCTCCCATGATGAGTGTTTTGGAGCGATATTATCGAGTAAATGCCAATCTATGCCTGCGCATAGTCAATCGAGAAATCACCAATGGAAATGTATCGGTGATATGAGTTATCCTGTATTCATCAACAGTTTTTCGTTTCGTTTTTCCCATCTTTGAGCGTTTCAATTCTTGGAATTAATTTCATAAAGTGAGAGTTTTTCCATTTATTCGGACTTAGAGATAATTAGTTAGGGGAGTTCCAGAGAAATTCTTCTAGTTTATTAATTGCGGTCGTAGATTTCTACATCGTTGTTATTAACGGCGCTCAGATAATTCCATAATATTTTATGCGTTCATTTTACACTAAGTTAAATTCGCTAGTTTTCTCAGATATTGGGTAATTCTCGTTATTTTTATTTTTATTTAGGGCAACGAAAGTGATCTTTTGGGTATGATTTTGCTCCAATTCAATGAAAAAGAAAACTTCTGCGTTTCAGTTCCGGTTTCGCTCAGTCTGCGAGGGTCGTCCAAATAGTATGGTTTTCCACAGCGAGGTTACAAGTCCCCTGCGAGTCCTACGGAATTTTGTTTTCGAAGTTCTTGCACTTGTCATGATGGGGATATCTCTTTCGCTTCGAACGAGAAGTCACATTGGTCGACCAGACCCTCGAAGCTGTCACAGCGTCATTTTACAAAGAGCGTTTCCAAGTCCCTGTCTGCACTTTCAATGTAAGGTGCGACGTCCGCGCTGTTTTCCCTCTTTGGCTTTGTGTAAAAGGTTGTGGCGAGTATTCTTCGGAAACTTGTGGAAACGCACGGAGATTGAGTTTTTAGTAAGTGATGATGTGGTGCAGATGATTTAGAGAATGGATATCGGACACTCATAATGAAGATAGAAGCGCGCCCATTGCATCTGACGAAACCATGACGAAAATTGAAGATATCGTCCGAGAAGAACGCTGAAACAAGTTCTCTACCAAGTTTTCCCTGGCGTTCCTGAAGGCTTCTGGATAAATCGTGACAGAAAGGTTGGAATTCAGAAAGTTGTGTGCAAGGCGGGTGCCTAAGTGCACTCACCCGAACATAGACAAAATCGTGTTCTCGCCGCTCGTCTGCAAGGGTAATAAAGAACGATTTTATTATTCAATTGAGACGGGAATGAAACTTGGGTGTGCCATTACACCCCTAAGTCCAACATACAGTCATTACAGGGGTGACGCACAGCCTCTGCATCGGGCAAGAAGTTCAAATCTGGCTCCCGGATAGCCAAGAGGGCACCGCGTTCAATTTTGGTGGAAGAGGTCCCGGGTTCGATTCCCGGTGAGTTTTTTTATATGTATAAAATGATATTAGCTTTCGAATCTTTTTTAAAATGCTACTGATGATTCCCAACCATCTCCTCAATTCGCAAGATCATGGCAAAGAAAGTGGAAACGGTTTCTTTACTGCGACCACTGAAATACTGAACTCTTCTGTAATTTCATTCAATATTCGTTGATTTTTTCCATCATATTAAAGTACGTAAAATTTTTTAATGTTATCAGTCATCAATGGTTCGATGTTGTCCTGTGCCAGTTGAAAGAAGGTTCGAGCGGTGGAAACAAACCAATCTTTGGGATGATAACTCTCGATGGTTGAAATGGAATTACAAAATTTTCCGCTTTGTACGAATGGGTGGAATCCTAAAGCGAGCAGTCGTTAAGGCATAGTTTCCACATTCGTTAAATGAGCCTTTTATAGAACGAGAACTGGAAACGCAGCTAAAAATATTTAATTACAACGGGACATGTCGTAATTTGGGAGCAATTACCGTCCAGCGTTCGGAGGCCAGCCTTCATTAATCTACTGCCTGCTCTTAATTTCGCCTATAGTTTTTCGCATCCAAGTTCGTTTTACGATAATTCCGATAGCCGATGTTTTTCCGATGCCGGAGGGCGATTCAATTAGCACATTTTTGCTTCTCTCTAATCCAATAGTCCTTCATAAGGTCGTCCGTTTCCTCAATGGAGTTCAAGGACGGAAAATAAGTTTTTCTGGTTAATTCGTAATACAGGATTGTTCCGTTAGTATGACGCATAAGAAACTGTGCAAAACTAATAATTTAGTTAGTGAGAAACTCCCACGGATTCAGTCACTTAAGGTTACCCTATTCATTCAACCGATATCTAAGCTTTTGCTTTAACTTTTCAAGGTGATCCTGAAAGGGTATGGTACGCAGATAAGGTATATTTGTCATTATTCGTTTGATTTTTTTAGTCAGTCTATCCAAATAAAAAACAAATAAGCTTTTTTCTTCGTATCTTTTATAGATAATATCTGGTGATGTCCATTTTGATAATCTTCGTTGCTTTTATGTTTTATCCTGTTTAAACTCTTTCATTAGACGTAATCTGGAGATCGTGAGGATCTTCGAAGCGACCAGAAATAGAGTGAGATGTTCTAGGAATCGGGCTTAAAATAAACACGTTCCAAAGATTAGGTCAAAGGTTAAGGAAACGGGGAAAGCAGACGGTTACTAGGGGAATAAAGGCCATTAGTTTACCTTGGATATTCTCCTCATTGATATCCTTTCTTTGCACCTAACTGCACGTTCAAGGACTTCTATTTCCAGTGTTTACTTTCTTTTTATTATGCACCTTAATCAGCTAGTTATTCATATGAGCCATTTTTAGTTCCAACTAATATTTATATTACGTATTGTGTTTCAAGTTCTAGGTTAGATTTCTACCAACATATTCTCTTATTTGCTACTATTTACTCAATAAGATCGGAATTATTATTATCATAAGTATTATTTTTACTGCTATTATTTCTCATTCAATCGCTACATTGTGATTTGCCAACCTCATGTTCCGCCACGACAGGCATAGCATAAAAAATAATTCCAGATTGTGTTTCTCGCAATGCCGATTTTCAAATGCCGATGCTGTTGTTAGGGGCGACGCAGGCACAGACAGATGCGGAAAGTAGAATTTCAAAAGGCTGCTTTCGATGCAGGAAAAGAGATCCGAAAGCTGGGAGGAAATTGTCGAGGGGAGAAGACAGAAATGCGAAGGGGATGGAGAGGGCGGAGAAGTGGGCGAAAGGGGGTGGAAAGAGGGAGGCGATGGGCAGATCATTGAAATGCAATTTCGCAGATCGATGTCTCGTGGACGCCCTCTTCTCCCTTTGAACGATTTCAGCCGAACGCCGTTTGAACTATAAACGATGGACAATTCAAAGTACGCCTCAAAAGACGAACAGGGTCTTTCCTAAGAAATTACTTTGGTTTTTGTAAACCCAAAAATATTCTCTTTCTTACGGTTTTCTTTCTCTAAAAATCGTTCTTTTGAACAATAAAGACATAGGGCTAGAAGTAGAAGGAGACCAATAAGTTTCGCCCTGAAAGAAAAACGATGTTATTATTATTATTATGTTTAACACCGGATAAAAGGGTTTACCAATGTTTCGCTTAGAAGTATTTTAGGCAGAAACTTCGGTCAAACATTTTTGTTGCCGTTATCCCTGTATCACATCTCTTTTTTGTGAAAACGTATCATTGTTTGACAGATCTCTCAAAGTAATATTAAGATTTTTTAAGATCACAGTGTTGTTTGATTCTGTCAAGGTATTTGAAACTCTTTTCGCTATCTTACTTAATACTGTGTTACTACCATTTGGTATTGTATCCTAGTAATAACATTTTTAATTAAAATACTTATATCTTTGGGTGAAAGTTTGAAGAAACAATATAAATGCTCGATACTATAACCTGACCAGATGAACCCATTCGTGGCGCATTTTCAAAGGAATAAACAAAACTCTATGCTCCCTTACAAGATAAATTTATGCCGCATCAATGACAAAAAACTCAAGTTTGGACGGGATGATTCTAGGAAACGGAAACAGGGTCCCATCGAAAAAGTCATCGTGGCTTCTGAGAGATTTTCACAGGAATCCCGTTATGGCACCCCCGCTATGTTTTCGCATAAATCTGTTTTAATCGGAGTTTCTGCATTTCCCTTCAAATGCTTTAACGAGGGAAAGGGGAGGTGCTTAAGAGGTGACGGGGCATATATTTAAGTGGAGGATAAGTAGAGAGGCAGGGGAATAGATTAAAAATGAAACAAGGGAGTGGAGGAATAAAAGAGAGAGTGGATGAAGGGTATTCGAGAGAGAGGGAATGTTGTTTTCCGCTGCAGTAAGAGAGGGAGAGAAGTTCTGTCGAAGACTCTCTGACGCAGGTTGGGAATCCATGGAAGAAAGGTGAGGATTGGATTCGGTCCTTACATATATTCAGAAGCGGTTTGTGGAAGACTTCACTATGTGACCTCTCCCTTACTTGGGTTGTTCCGGGGATGACCTGAAACAAGATATGGGATGTCCCTAAAATAATGGCTTTGCTGCATTCTGCTTGAAAGATGGAGGGCGTAGGAAATGTATGGTTTGCTGCATTCTATCTAGATTTGTAATGGATATTTAAATATAACTCAGATAGTCAGAAACGTTCTTCATTAGTTCTGTTTTTCACGTTCTGTTTTGTCACTTTTTGTTTGTCACTGTTCTGTTCTTTCCTTTTCTCTTTTGCCTGGAAATCAAAGATGGGGGTTTTGCAACTTGTAGCGAGGTTGAACTCAGGCATTTATTGTAGTTTTCCTTGTAAATATCATGTAATATTTGCTTTCCTTTATCTAAATGGAATACATTTCGGAGCAATTCCTTAGAGAGATGCGAACAGCGTAAGGAAACAGAATATGTCAGTTTACATAATGGCAATAATATCCTCATCATTGGTGAACTCTAGCGCCTTTCTAGTTGTGATTCGAATGACGACCATTTTAAAATGATCTCATTTCGTACAGCAAATGTCACGCTGGAATATATGTGACGGAAAAATCTTATAACGCCGATTCAGCACAGAAATGACCATCGCCGGTAGTTTATTTGCGAGTCAATTACGGCGAAATAAATTATCTTTAAAAAATCGCATTAACGGCAATCTGCGCAGCGTGAAGTACGTGATTAAATCACGAAATGAATTCAATGCCAAAGCGGTTTGTTAACTCGATACTGCAGTGCGATTTGTAACCTCCAATGTTTTTAAGTGTCTCGTTTGATATTTTAACTAGGAAAAGTGCGGTTATACAATACAGTCGTATTTCCGGTCATCAATCTCGTGTAATTCGAAGGTTTAATCAGATTGTTCTTTTTCCCTTTTATATCATTAATGAGCTTGCACTCACTGCTGCATTTCGTGGAAATTCAATTTATATCTCACTAATTTTCTTTCGTGCTTTAAATATAATTTTCCAGCTGTATGTTGCAAATGAAATAATTCAGACTTTAATTACGCATTTTATAAGCTTTCGTCATTTTAATGCCGCAAAGCCTTCGATTGTATTTTCGGTTGGTTTTGCAATTCACAGCTGATTCGGAACACCTCAAATTAATATGCAGTATTTAAAATACGTGTAAAAAATTTCTTACACCAAATTTTTGTTCTTGAATATGCTAAATTTATTGTCGAATTAAATTTGATAAATTACGAAAATTAACGGTTAAATTCCGAAATTTTAGTTACGCTGACTTTTTAGAGCAATTAGACTAGTAAAAGAGGACTCAGTGAACATAATAAGCAGTCAAAACCTAGTGATAAATTCACGATATTGGCTGTCAAAGGTGAAGTAAATGAATTAAGTATAATAGGAATAAGGAATGCAAGAAGTTGTTGACGAAAGGATATCTTTATTGGTTTTGGCTTTAAGCCTGCTATGGTTTCACTTTACCATCACATCCTTGATCTTCCGACTTCTTTTACCCAATTGCTTATGCTCCAAAGCCTTCATTGGGTATCTTTGCTTAGGGGTTCGTAGGACTCTTTTCGCCTAATTTTGTACGTACTCTACCAAGTTATCTATTATCAACTGAAAAGCAAGTTTTTCTCTTATAGATATATTCCTTAGTTTTTCTAACCATGTACACTCTTTCACAGCTCGAAATAATTTCATTTCTGGTGTCTCTGTTTACTTATTTCTTTCGAAAAGAAACCCCTGGTTTATATTTAGAAATATCTTGTCTTTGAAACCACAATAATTAATGATAAAATTCGAGTATATCTTGTAAGGTAGGCATATATAAATAATCATAGTTTGGACAAGAAAAAGATATTATCGAATTCAATCGATATAATAGGACAGCGAAAAATGAGGAATATTTACTTGCCTCACCAGTGATTATTATTCGAAGAAAGGCTATAAGTCTATTTCTCCTATCTTTAATATTTATTTCTCCTGTAATATAGCCTCTGTTTACACTACTTACTATTCACTTAATCCAATGTTCTCCCTGTGTATAAATGTAAAGTCGTCTATGGTTGAGTCTTCGATCCCTCCGCTTCACCCTCGCTTCCATTAGCTACCAAAAGCCCTTTATGGGGAATGAGGCGGAACGAGGCTACCCAAGTGCAGCGCAATGACTCCACGAGTAACATTTTTCATGGGATACAATAAGAACCAAAATGAACGCTTTTATTCAGCATCGCTCATACCTCATCACACAAATAATGCTTCAGAAACTGTTCCTTATCATCTATATTGATTAACAGCCTATAAAGAGGGCACTATAATAGTCCCTTACATAACCTTTCATTAAAGTCCTTATTATTTATTTTGTTGCTGCGTTAGAAACCAAGTAATATCGGTTGACACGAAGTATAACATTTGTCGCTCAGTCTCCTATACATACGATTATAGTATTAATTATTATTATTATTATTATTGTTAGTAGTATTATTAATAATTAGTATTAATTTGTTTGCTACGAAACGGTTAACATGGATCAATGTTTAATACGAAAACATTTTATGGTCCGCAGGAAGAATATTCCCAGAATTCTTCGAAAAACATGTAATAGAGGAGTACAATCTATATAAAAGAAAGTCATCTATTTTACATGAAGTTTCAATTTTGACCTTAAACTGTATGATTATTTATAAAAAACTGAGCTTACGTAATTTAATATTTTGAGTTCCGGTTTCGCAAATTATGAGAACTTTGAACCGTTCATTTCTCGCTCCTACCATTTTTAATATAGTATCACCCTGAAACGGTGAAAATCCGGTGAACTTAGGATTAACTATCTTCTGGGAATCACCCTTGCGCATTTCGGTGACATCATCCTCATGGAGTAAATGTATAATAGCTGGTGATTGATGGTGTTTACCAGAATTCCGACAATCTGACCACCAACTGGCATAATCGGCGATTGAAGAGTTTTTCGAACCTCATTTCATTAACAGCCGAGTTTCAATTTCTTTTCTATTATTTTTGTGACCAATTAGAAATGTATAACCCTTTCAAACTCAAGTTTTACCTGACATTAAACAGCTTAAACAGTATTTTTCACTTTAGTATAAAAACTGCTTAAACCACGTACTGCAGTAAGAAGCTCCTGCGCGTTTAGTATGGATGAGGATTTTGGGCGAAGTATTCGGAGAGCACAAGTGTTCCCCAACCGCAGGTTTTCCGGCTTCCTTTGTCCCTCTGAGGTGAGACGTGATTTCGGAATGGCTGCGTGTAGTGCGAAAATTGAACAAGGGTCAGTGGTCGAAGGAAAGGGAAAGTGGAAAATGGTTGAGTTAGAGAGGGATTCAGTGGGAAGGCATCGAATAGTTTATCACCTAATGCAGTTCGATCCTAAGATACTATCCAGAAGATTTACTCAACTACGTCGAAGTCCCTTTTTGAATTTTTTATCTTTGTTTCAATGCGTGATCGTACGAGGAAATGTGAAGTATTTAAAAATTCATCGGGAATCAGAGCATGAAAAATGCATCGTGGTTATAATATTTTTCATAACGTGGGCGGGAAATTGATTTCATTTCTTTTTTTAACGGTTAAATCTTTAACTTTACTTCCATAAACTTTCTACTAGGGCTCCCGTATAGCCAAGTGGGTAGCGCGTTCGACTTTGACCCCGGTTTCGATTCCCAGTATGTTCGAAATAACCTCTGCTATAAAAGCACTTTTAACAAAAATAGTACAACTTTCTGCTCTTTGAGGTAGTATTTAAAAGAGTGCTCATAAGCCGTTGTGCTCAAGAATTAGAATCGTTAAACCCTTACCCAATCTTTGGCAGAATAAGACATACAAAATCATAGAACCGATCCAATTAAGTCATTAAAGACTTACGGTCAGTAAGTTGTAGAGCACCGATTTCTGGGTGCTACCGTACATTCGAGGAGCGGACTTAATTTAATCATTTATTCCGGTAAAATAAAGGGTCGGGAAAGAGCGGCACTACAATCTCGAAAGCCATCGTGCACGATCTGATATTTATGAATAGCCTCAAATCATCACTTATCACGTAGCTCTCATCCCCTAATTGGACTTTACTCACAGTTTCGTCGGGGGCTTAACTCCTCCCAAGTCTCTCATTTGGTGGGTTCTTTTCCGGCCCACCCTCACCTTCCTTAATTTACGCCCTTGTTATGAAGGGGGAAGGGCTATGCGTCATCCATTGACATGTTGCTATGGGCTCACCCTTCGGAGGGGATGGTAATTCGGACGGCTTTATGTGCACTGCGGAAAAGAGGTTTGCGCGAGAGAAGTTTACGCGCTTACCGAAGGGATCCGTTAAATTCGGCCCCAAATGTATTTGTTTGTGCTCTCCGTGGTTATCGATTCCGCAGATGAGATGGGGAAATGAATGAACCGGAGTGAGAACAAGCGGAAGGGCAAAGTTTCTCTCCTTAAGGCCGAAAATTGAGCTGATGAGAATCTTTCAAGAGCTCGCTATTAAGTATGAAAGGGTAAAGAGTGAAAAGAAAACTGATTTCAGCGGCTTAGCACTTCTTTCCTTTCTCTCGAATGAATGCTCTGACTTTCTCGTATTTATTTTCTATCTCAAACATCTAGGTTCCACAATCGCCTCGTTATCGGACTGACCACAGCGAAATAATAACTTATTGGGATCAATCTTGATTAATCTTTTACGTAACTCTAGATTCGGAAAGAACACAAGTAGTAAATATTTTCTGTATCCAGTAACCTTTAGAGTCAATAATATGTACTCATTAAGGCAATATTCTACTCTTAATTTTGAAATTTTAATTCTTCTGATTGCCATTGAAATCATTACGAAAACGTAAATGGAATACAGTTCCTAATTTGCGAAACCAATGAGATCAACAATCTGTATTTATTTCATTTCAATCACTAACGATGTTACTCCGAGAGTATGAAATCGATTTCAAAAGTAATTCGTGTAAATGGAATCAAGATTAATCTACTAATTACGAATTCAATGCGTCACATTTCAATTAGAAGCCATGGATTTACAACTTGCAGATATTATTCTATTCGGAATAGATTTAAATAGATTACTTTGATAATATGGAAATGAAAGTGATCGGTTGTATATTATCAACTTTCTACAGATAAATTCTAGGTACTTGTCCACAAAGTAATTTCTAGAGTTCCAAGATTCATTAATCAAGAGCAGTTGGTATAGCTACGGTAGCAGTGAGGCATTTTGCAACCAATCTCTTCCGATGAGAATTCACTGCTTCCGCAATCAATATTGACAAAATCAAACCGAGTTTTGGTTTCGATTTGAAATCGCTTAAAATGAGTTATGGTAAACATTGGAGTTCTGATTTCATAATTAGATTACCTACAGTTTGAGACTAACAAACAGACAGATCTGCCGGTACAGCATTCGGCCCGGAAGCCGGTTTAAACCTCGAACTCTCCAACATTAGCTACCTAAAGCTCTGGAAAGGGAATTTAGCTTACAATTCAAGATGAGGATGAGGTAGTTGTTTTCTTCCATGCATATGACTGCAAATACTATGACCGAATAAAGACAACGTTTCTGCAACTCAGACACCTTTGAATAAGACTTTTCATATTTTTCGATAATGAGTGACCATTATTTAGAACCACTCAAGGCAAGAGAAATATTCCGTTTTCGCTCCGGTTATACAAATGAAGGAAATATCGGTTTAGTTACGGTTTCACAGCTTCTTCCTACGTAGAATAGTTTTATTTTCACTCGGAATATTGCATTTCTGAAAGTTTTTAAAATTTTATTTCTAAATTTCTTTCATATACATAAAATTATATCAAGCTTAAGAATAAACTTAGTCATAGATAGCCATGTTTTAGTATTCCTTCCTCTGATTATTCTTAAGTAAAATTTGGGTAGTTTGGAGCGGTTTGAAACAGAATAAACATCTGTTTTCATTTTTTGTTCGGATTCAAAAATTTTCTTTATTTTTTTGTTTCGGGCTCTGTTTTCACTCTAGCAAAAATAACGACATTTTCGATTTCGTAACGGTTCGATGCTCTGCTCAAACTTCAGTATCTTTCATATCACCGCAGCTAAAAGCGAGACTGATACAAAAGTAAATGAGAGATTAACCTTACTCCATCCCGAAAGATGAAAAATATTCCATTAATCACGATAAGATTACAGAGATTATTTTTTTCACGTACACCTAATAAATACGAGCATAAAGTAGTCATTACATTCCAATGTATCACTATGTAAGGCATTTTTCAGATTATGTCATACCACAGTAGCATTTACATTAACAGAAGAGAGATGACAGTAACTGAAGGGTACTATAATCTGTCTTGTCCAAAGAAAAAACATAAAAGGAAAGGTTCGATCTCGTAACTAGAGGCGACCATTCCGAGACACGTCGAAGCAGTATTTTGGCTGAAATCCCAATGCAACGGCGATTACAATACTCTCGCCTCGAAGTTTATGGGCAGAGTGTAAACAAGGATCAGGGGATGGATTATCATATGCATGTGTACGTATAAAAGGGTGTGTACCAAGAGGGTGAGAGTGTAGCGGAGATGTATTCCGCCATGATATTAGTCCGTGAAAGGGTGCCATGATGAAAGGCTTGCCTAAGTGAAAGGGGAATGACTTGGTGCTAAAGTGGAGGGCTATATCCCAGCCGAATTCCTGTGATACTTGAACTTCGCCTTAATTCAGGATTAAAATGTGTGTTATTGCAAACGCAGGTACTTGGCAACTTCGGAAACTGTGAACAAGTTTATGTTGAGAGGAATTTCGAGTTAAATTAAGGGAGATGATCGCTGACAGGGGTTGATTTACGTCGAACTTTATGCTATGGCCTTATAGACAGGATTTAGCGAAAATTTTCATATGTTCCTTAAATTGTCACTCCCTTCTTCTTGTATAACAGTTCTTGAATAGGTCTCAACGAAAATGTCGGCTCAAAACGTTTCTATCTTATAGTACTACATTTTCTTCTGAAATATTTGAGATCGTCGTTAGTATGAAGTTTATTATCTTACCGTTTTCGATGCATCACGGAGGATTCAACAAGGAAGAGGAAATTCAGGGCAGCTTATTTACATGATTATCCTAAATAACGATGAAAACTAGCTCCCTCTCATTAAATAGACGCAATAATTATGTAGCAACCAAAGGTTTAACTTTTATCGTTTTATCTTAGGCAAACCCTAATCAAATGGAGCTGGCATCAGTTATTTCGGCGACTGTCCCATGATTCCGTCAATTATAAAATGCAAATAAGTTTTAAAGCCGTTCAAATACAAATATACAATTATCTAATCTCTAAACTTATTTAAATCCGGAAAAGCGTTTCAAAATAAATATTTCATGTCTTCCATTAATCGAAAATGATCCTTAAAACGTCTGGTATAGTACTAATTCAAATAATTGCTACTGATAAAAACTGCGACTACATTTACCACTGTGCTATAATGAAAAATCCTCAGAAATCAATTAAATATTTTACGATCCGTTAATCTTTCTAGCTACCAAATAATTCAAACGTTTTGAAATTTATAACAGTTTTTAAACTAACTAATGCACCACTTAGTATTTTTAGATTCAGCTGTATAAAATCATACTGGATATGATTCTTTCAGTTTTAACCGTTATAAATCCTCCAAATATTGAATCCTATTACTATTGAATAAGCGTATGCTTCATTTCAGGAATGTATGAAATCGTTTCTGGAAAAATCTATCAAATACGAAATCAGTATTTAAAAATTATATAGAATTACATTACAAAAGAGTCAAGATATAATTTGATGAGGTTCGATTAAACCATCCTCCAGCATACTCCATAAAAAATTCGTAGTTATGAATTTGATCTACGAAATTCTAATTCCAAATGCAAATACTTAGCCCCTTATACACATTCATATTGCAAATATTTAAGCCTTTAATGTTTTCAGTGATAACTAGAAGTATCTATCTAGGTAATGCATCCAATTTCACAAGTAGCCTGTCAAAGACAACATGGGTATAGTTCTACATTTTCGTTATTTGTTTATCTGCCGTAATAGAGCTTCTTTTTTGCTACGAAATTAGTTTTTCAGTCCAATTGTTTGCTAGTTAACCTAGATATGTTTATCTCCCACCAAAGGATACCAAATGAAGATATCCCTCTACGTTATCCATCCCAAACGTAAGCTCTTTCCTTTGTAACAACTCATTGCTACGCTTAATGTATTCTAAGGATTCGTTCCGTAGATCAAAATGAAAGAGAATTACTAATGCGTAAATATGCAAGTAAGCGTAAATTCAAAAGTCAAACCTTTGAAAGGAAGCTATTCTGAGCAATTTACTTTTAATCCAAAGGACATGATAAGAGTGAACGACACATCAAATACACGGTACTTAACATATCCCATGTATATTTTAGCGCAGGGTTGGTTAAATAAACGAGAACAGGATGCAAAGTCGATATTGTTTGCCATGTAAATATTAGTTTCTGCAGTCCCCCGCTATCTTTTAACTCTTTAAAGGAGGAGGGAGTAATATATGAGATGAAAACCACTGACGGAGTTTACCCATTCTCGTAAAAGTCATGGAAAGACAAATCGTTTTACGTCCATTCGGAAAGAAAGGCTGATGAATTCAAGCCATCACGACCTTCGGAATGAAAGCGGGGTATTTTCTGGTCTCAGGCAATTATTGTTTCATGACCACTATCTCATGAAAGACGTGTGATATACACGCTATCGCTAACTAGAAATCTTACCCTTTTTGATATAAAAATACCAGGATAAAAATCAGCATACATTCAAGCGACTTCATTCCGTTCCAAACATGGCTGGAACAGCATATTCTGTCATTCTGAACTTAATATTACCGTTAAATTTCCCAGAATGATTCTCCTTTTTAACATTACTCACAATTATAAACTGGAAGGGGTTACTATGGATGATTATGTGTGGAAAGAACGGAAATTCTTAGACATAATTATGATGATACCTTCAAACTTGTCCTCTAGATAATTAAATAACTCCTGTGATACTTGGTGGAACTTATCCATGTTTTAATCCAACTTATCCAAGAAACAAAACACAAGTCAAATATGGATCCAGCATTCAAGCAAATAAAGTATATCAATCGCGGAAAATTACCCGTTTGTTTTCTAACAAATTGAAACTTGCATATTATATAATCACTAATATAAGTGAAGCAGAGGAATATAAAGAGAGAATTTCCAGCTAAAATATACGGAAAAATGACCATCTTTACGAGTTTTGCACCAAATTAAAGGAAAAAGACGTGGGAAAACTCTCATTTGTCTCGAGAACGGGAAGAGACAGGATCATCCTTTCTGAGAGAATTTTTAAGCCCTTTCCAAATAATCGTGGGGAAATTAAGGAAAAACTATATGAAACAGTCTTAATTTTTTCATTCTTTCTTCCAGGTAATTTTTTGAGACCGTGTGTTTTGCGTTATTATTTTTAGATCTTTTATGGCTCATAAGTGTTGTTTCTTTTAACTTTCATTTCATAGTTCCAACATATTCATTGCATCAGTACATCTATTTCCACCAAGTTCATAAGATCTCTCGTATTTCCGGTGAATTAAGATCAAGAATATAGTGATAAAGACGAAGTAGAACTTGAATACCGTAGCCGTCTGATCCGTTGCCACAGAATTGAAACTGATTATAATAATAACTACTTAATATGTCTTTATTCGGACAAGATTGAGTCTAAAAAGTTTCCTCTTGCATAAAAACCTTCGTAAATTTAATACGCATAATAAAATGTATACATTAATTTAACGCAATATAGCTGATGACGTAGATTCTGATATATGGTTATCATTAGCTTTATGGGGAATAATTTCGGAGATAATCGTCATCAAAGGCGTGAGAGATAAAAAACACTCAGGATAAAATTAACTGACCTAATTTAGAATTTAGGCAGTTGAAATTTGTTGAAAAGCCTATCTGTCGATGAGTTTGTTACATCCTAATTAAAAGTGAAACATTGCGTACAGATATAAAGATCAAGAATTTGCTTAATAAAGAATCCGCATAAGTTCAGCTGTCTCTGAGCGAAAAACATAATCGACTAAACGGAACCTTAATCGGGATTCGGGAAATCAAAAATGTACTTTATATTTATTGAGGAAACCAGCAGTGCTAGTTTTTTCCAGTTAAGATCCCTACTTATTGTTAGTCATAATTTTTAAAAAACTATGAATGAAGCCATTACTTGTTGGAACTCCATTGCATGAAAAATAAAACAGTATATATGTGAAATTTGATTCACACTTGATTTGTGGAATTTTACGTCGTGAATTTTACTTTACCTATATATAATTTACTATTGTAAAAAGAAACATTAATTATATGAAGTCATGAAGATAAGTTAAGTCGAGAAAAGCATTTCAAAAATCTTTAAGTAAATACTTTACATGAGTAGAAACGAGGAATGATAATAATCGATGCCTTAGGGTCTCATATGAATAAATGCTAACCAATCATGACTAGCTAAGACTTACAAAATTTGCGAATTTGGACTTATACTCCCAAGACGTTGGCCGGAAACGTGTCTCTCAAAATGAACGGAATACAAAATAGTTAAGACGCCAAACGCTTAAACATTTAAAAAGGTCATACGTCTATCACATCCGATGGAAATCGGGCAGAGGAATAAAGAGAATCTTTGTGATTTACCAAAGTTCAGAATTTAAATACTGAAATTCGATGGGCCATTGAAAGACGGGAAATTGGATGGAGACCCGTCAATTCTTCCTTTTATCTCTAACATCTCCAGAGATCCCTAATGCGTCCAATGATATCTCCTCCTGAGTCTCCGCTTTCATCCTCAACCATACATAATTGATAAAGCGCTCCAGAGGCAGAGAGAGTTTTTGGGGTAGCAGTGGAATTTCCCGGCTAATCCAATGCAGCGCTTTTAAGGAATACCCCAACTCATCATATTACTGGGAGCAATTAAGCCGATTGGAGTGCCGTATAAGAGATGGAATCCAGCGAAACCGATTCCGCCACCATATATATGCATTTTTGTATCTCGGGAGGGAAATTTCATTTTAAAAAGTGGAAATTTTTGGGGTTTCTTTCGGAGAGGATGACCTGTTACAATCCGAAACGCGATTACGTTTCTCGACGCGATCATCTGCGGAATATCACGCGATTCAAGGGTGGGAAGTCTGCCGCATTATGGCCGCCTGCGGCCTTTTATGGCTCGTAGTGCGGCCTTTCCGTTTAATATATTCGTAAATGCATGCTTTTGCTATAGCGTCCATTATTGTAGGATGAAAAGGGAATACATTCTACACAGCTCAATAGGTTTAGTTATCAATTTGAGTTATCGAGAAAATATATGAATGTTTTAACTTTTTGAATGTGTTATACTAGACCAACCCTGTACCTCGGCCTGCCTTTTCGGCGTTCAATGCTGTTTCTCATCCCATTAACCAACTCCGGTACAGAAACGTAAAACGTCATCAACAAAAGTATGGCCTTTATTTGAAACTTTAAACCAGTCGTAAATTTGTGTAAGAAGTCTGTAATCCAGGCCTTCCCCAATGCTCCGGTATCTACATTACGCCCCTACAAACGGCTAACGCTGTGTTTTCAACTTTTACTTCACACTTCAACTTTTCATTTTTTTTGTCAACCTAAAGAGTCGTTTCTCATTGCTTTTGTTACCTTCTTGTGTGTTACGGAGATAGTCTTGTTGTGTTTAACACATAATTCTTTACACATTCCCTCTCGACTAGAATAGCATTCATAACTAAATGGCGAATTTAACGAGACATAAGAGAGAGAATCTCTTTATGAACAACGAATGCACCCACTTACAATGAGAGCTTCCGGATAGTTATGTGGGAGCGCGTTCGAATTTGGTGAAAACGGTCCCGGGTTCGATTCCAGATTGGAGCCTACGTGCGAAGTGACCATAGAAGTTGAAACACTTTTAACGTTGATACATATACTATTATAATGGAGCCACATGATATACTGACTCACAAATAATGCACTTACTCCCACCTAGCGGTATTCGGCAGTAGCTGGGTCCGTTAATGCGTATGGTTCAAATTTTGGGAACTTTTCTGTAGTAGTTCGCACTTAAATGATTTTTCTCTCGTATTCGCCAGTGAAAGTAGAATGAAAAATATTCTCCTTAGTTATTTTCCTTCCAAAATATATTCCTTTTCTTAAGATCATTTTCGACCTTGAATTATTTTAGCGTAAGATGAAGATGCTTAAAAGACCAGCCGCCTTATATATTTTATATTTTGCGGATCTCAAAAATTTTTGTTCTATTTTTTACATTGTCTAGGCATTTCGTGTTTAGATATTGCGGTTTAAAGAATGCATTTATAATTTAAGGTCGATGCTATTTCACAAAATAATTAAAGAAGTATTGGCTAAAATAAAGAAGTGAAGAAAAGATCCTTTTTCCCTATGGATTCCATTTGAAGAACAAGTCATATGTCATTCAGGAAAAATGAATTAGGGATTTTTACCCCCAGTCTATCCGAAAATTAAACACATATGTACTATATTGGCTATACTTCGTCCAACGTTATGAAGTGACCACGTAAATCTTATGGCACCGTGTATTCCTTACGGGAATATGACGCACTCTGCTCGTACTGTTCTCTCAGAAATCAATTTTACTCTATGCTGAATGTCTTCAAAATTAATTACCGCCAACTTTTCTTTTCTATGTAAAAATCCAGCCATTCCCCCGTAAGTGATACACGGGGCCGTGAGATTTACGTGGTCACTTCATGACGTTGAACGTAGTGCGATAGAACGTTAAACTCTTTTTTCCTCTTGCAATAGCTATGCAAAGAACGATAACCTTGTGCGTTCCTTCTCTATCGAACGCCAAAAGGTGACTTTTAGGGTTTGAATGAAGCTGCAACTGTAGTAGACGTAGAAGCAGAATTCCGGGTCATCTGGATGTATGTAGTCAATGAAATAAAAGCCTAACCCCTGCTTATCCTTTCCTAACCTTCAACACCGCTCTCTCCCTCCGTTCATCTTCCTCCATTTTTTGTCCAGAGGCGGTATCCACTGAAGTGAGATTAAAAAGCTGGAAATGTAGAGGGAGAGAGGAAGCCGTGGGCTAATCCAATTGGAGAGCGCTGAACAGTGTAATTGACAGAAAGGAGAAGCATTTGAGAGGGGGTGCGTTTTTGGGGCGGTAATAGAAGGATAATGGTGTTGCAGAAACGAGGAAGACGCATGATTAGAAGGCCATATGAAGGGAGTTGCTTAGGAAAAAGGGTTACCGAAGATGAATGGCCCCGGGCGTTGTATCTCCTATCGGGTGTCGCTCGATGCCGTAAACAAAAATTCTCAATTTCCTTTCGGAGAAACAAGGGAAGGGTTTTAAGCCGTCCTAATTTCCCAAACGTAAAACTTGCGCTAACTGCGATTTCTCTGGTTGACTTTCGCTCGGAGACCTGCGCAGTAGAACAAAACCGAAACTGCCACGTTTTCAGAATGGTTTTATTCCGAATTTCACCCTCACCTATTGGTTATTAAAAAATAGGTTGAGGAAATGAGGCTTTCTAGGCAAAATGAGGGATGCTTCAACTCTCTTCGTGTTTGCCTACTTTTAGAAGACTGTGTGTGACTCAGTTTAAAGACGGTTGGTTTAGGTTATTTTGGTGTGATTTGCGTCAACTATTGTCTAGTTAGAGGAAAATAGATACGTCTTAACTTGTATTGATATTTGGATTTTAAGAATATCCTAGATTCATAATCTGTCATACTATAAAGATCATTTTATCGTTCACTAGTAAAAATAAAAATGGAGAGAAATGCTTTTGAACATTAATAAATTTTGAGATTTAAAAGTTTTTTATCTATTTAATATTCACTTGTGAACGGTATAAATAATCTTTCTTTTTAGATAAGGTTTCACACAATAAAACCTGAGCTTATTTAGTTAATCTGCCATCCTATATTCGCATTTCATAAAGTTCTCGTGTATCCTTCCCATATTTATAATGATCTCTGCTTTTTAAATCGTATAATAAATGTATTTCATCTCATAAAGTCTATACCATCATTTTCGTAAAGGTAGAAATTCGCACGAAAACTGTTTACACTCAAACAAACGTAACTGGGCTTCTGTAATCATAAGCCAAGAACACCTTCATACGCGATAAAACTCTTCCCGACATACGTAAGTAATTCATTTTAACCTTCTGGAAGACACGGCCTTTCTAATTAGGCTTGATGATTATTTCTTAGCGCACCTTAATACATCCCTCGCTAAAAATTACTCTTTCGAAATCATATTAGCCGAAAACTCTTTCAATTAGGACGAGAGCTCACCTTGGCAATCTTCGAAATTTGTTTACCTTACGCCGGTTAAAAAATAATTTCCGGTGTTAAGGCTTCGTCTTTCACGAGTCTGTCCCAGTTTTTGCGTTCCATTTTTGTGGTTGGCCGGAAAGAAATTAAGTTGAAGAGCAACCTAATCGACCTTTGAGTAAGCAAGAATCAATTACTTGTAATCTGTTTTAATGCCGATCTTCTGGAGCCTTCCATCGAAAAAATTAGAAAATTAATTCTTGTCACACAATCAATTTGAAGCTTCAATCATGGCCAACTCAGGGCTCCCTATTAAGCGTAATTTAATGAATTAACTTGCGGAAAATGAAACGGGTTGAGGCAAAACAAATGAAAAAAGTTACAAAGTATGCTGGTTGGCGAAATTTTTTGTAGAAGATCATCTCATTAATGCATTTAAAAAATGATAAGTGACAACAAACATTTTTAAACAAATTGTTAGTATCGCTGACTTAAAAGACGCGTCAAAGAATGTATTATTTTGAGGAGTAAACAAACCATGATTTCCCATTACGGTATAAATCTCCGTATGAAGGCGGTCTGATTTAAATCTAAGGTGAAATTTTCTTGCTACACACAGTGAGTTCCTGATGCTGGCTGCAATCCTATCAATCACTGAGCAACTGAAAGTGGTCGTGAAAGTTTATTTTACATCAAAAGGAATTCATATTTTACTGTAAGAAAATATTCAAATATGATATTACTTTTCCATTGATTCAAATACCAAATAGACTTGATTTCAGGAATTACAAACAGTTAGTTAATCAATTTACTTCCTAAGTTCATGAGCAAAAAAATATATCATCTCATATAGTTCGTGTAAGTAGTGCACCATTTAATTTTTTTCTGAGAAACTTCATTCTGAGAGACTCATTAAAAGGTTATAACTTTTCAAATATATTTGATAAGCTCAATCGACTATATGGTAAAAAAATTAAATAGTTTGGCGATTACATTTTACTATATTTTTCGATCTTTATTTACTGAATTTCTAAGCAAAGATCCATCCTCTGCTATTTGTAGCTCATAGCAAAATAACAAGAATGTTTTTCTAAACTAAGGGAAAATTGGTAGTTTAAAGAGGAAATGGAACCAGATATCAAAGCCGTTTAAGTACTCGTAATTGTGGCTTCTTTAAATATAATGAGAAGTATTTTCAGTAGAGCTGACATTATTGTGAAACCTCTAAATTTCATAAAGCTCCATGTATGAACAGATAGCGATTATAATTAGTCCAAAGTAAAGAACTCTCACGTTGAAATTTTCCTCGCTGAAAAGATCTTGAACGGCTGCTTTTTTGCCGGGTTGATTTTAATATTTTAAGCCGTTGATGGTAAAAGTTTTAGCTGATGGTTTGATAGTTTGAATTTTATTGAATTCTAATATATGGATCCGAAAATAAGGTGAAATGAATTCAGTTCGAGTCTTGATGGGTTGATCGAAGGAATCTTATAAGAGGATAATTGGTTAGCGTCTCTATTGAGCGGAAATAAAACCTTTATCCTATTACGGCGCCAGTGACCTTTCATGTAGCAAATTTCAAGCCTTCTTAACTCTCAAGGTTGATGAAGCAAGCACGACCTTCCTCCAAGATAATGTCAAAGGCCCTAGTAAGTTACATACCACTCCATCAATCGATAACAGTCATTCTATTTAGAGATATCTTGGATCCAGTCACTTTAATTGTTCGTATTTTAACGTGTGATTGAAATAAAAATAAACTCATCCAGTGTTTGCAGTAGATTTACTACATTAATCCGTACAGTTGAGGAAAGGAAAGTGTGTATATATCGATCTCACATAAACACTAACAGTAATATCAGTTTTATATTTCTTCTCTTTAGTGAAAAGACTGACCTGAAAGACTCGAGAGACTTGTTGCAAACTATTTGAAGCAAACATTTGTATATATATTAAAATCCCATTTCTCTCATGGTGTATGTTTTCATACTGCGTCAAAATACTCAGTTAAGAGTATTAAAGTATCCGTAGCAGTGGTTTCCGCGTGAGGTAACACGGGGAAGGTCAAAGCCCTTAAAGAAGCCAAATATAATATCGGCGAAAGGTTTTGCGCGTTGCCGACATATAAGTATCGCATAATCCCTTAAGGCCTTCAGCGGAAAATGATATTTTGTTTTTATAGATACGCTATTTATCGGAATATTTCAGTGGAGTCAATGACATTCTCCGTCGAGAGAAGGAAAATGCGTCTGTTCTCACTCTAGCCTCCTAGGCAAAGGCATTGTCTATGGTTAGGACAAGCAAAGAGCTCGAAGTTATATTGGATTGGTCTCAGACACCAAAATCCATTAAAAATATGATTATAATATCTTAGGATCCACAAATGTAATCTCACAGTAATAATGTTCTATCTTTAATGTAAGTTTTCAGATTTGTGGTCAGACATAAACTATCAGCCACAGCGATAATTCTTGTTCTAAGATAATCGTAAAATGGAAAGGTTTTAGTGAATCTCCAAAAAATGGGCTTCGTTTATGGAGATTCATTGAATCATTGGATTGATTTTAGAGCAATGGCAAAATATCAACTATTCAACCGCATTAAAATATGATCCATTTCCAAATTTTCATAGAATACGCAATTGCTGAGTTAAAATATAAGCATAAATGAAGTTATTTGTTTCTCGAAAGACATAATAGTAGTTTAAAATCAAACCAGGTTGATATAAATCTATTACGGAGCTTAGTTTATTTTTAAATTTCAGAACTAAATTGTAAAATAATTGCTTATCCCAAAACTATATATAAATTGAAATTTGAAATTCTTCTCTTTCCGTATTTTCGTTTCATAAGTAAAATCTCGTTGTTATGCACTTACTTAAAGCGCAATTTCTTAGTAACACGAGCCTAAGTTGTGGCCCCAGTAGGAGCGCATAGGTTCTTTTGTGAGTTTTATTCGTTTAGAACGAATTTCGGTTAGTACAAACTAGTCCCTTAGTAAGGTTAATCCCTCACTAAGGATCGCTCGTTGGCGGTATTTTCAACTGATTGTGAGTGACTTTTTCCGACATGTATTGCATAAGTGGTTAAGTGTAAAGTAAAAAAGCGGACTTTACAGGTCTTTTAAACAAAGAGAAAAACCTTCTCTACTGATAAAATTTGCAGAAAGTCTACCGTAGAGAGCACAAAAAGGGCTATTTCCAACATGGACTCGACTTTGCGGTCCATTTCAGTCTGTGTTATCAAATATGCAGTATAGGAATATAAGCAAACAATCATTCATTGAAAATTACACTCAATTTAAGTAGATAAAGAAATAGACCTTCGAATGTAAAATTAAAGGACTTCTTAGTAGGCGTTCAATTGTTATTACAGCCTTTATATTCATGATGATAATCTCGTGAAAATTCTAAATAAAAATGCCAACTCGTAAATCGTAACGTTAGAACTCGTATATATATTTTTTAAATTTGGCCCTAGATAGGAAATTTTCGGGTGAATTGTAAACAAAGGATGAAAGTTATCTCGGTAACGAAATGTATTCCGCATCCAAAAATAATTTTCGTTATCAGACCGACTTAAGATAAGGAACTCGCAGTTTTCTCTTTATTTTTTGTATTCTTTAATTTTTCAGCCAAGCCTAACCATCTCACGAAGTGCTGCTGAAAATAAACGATCCACAAGTTTATCTCGAATTGTCCGGAATATTATCGCCGGAATAGCCCTTTCTCTAAGTAGACAGTCATTCACTCCTATCTGACGTATTTGACCGGAAATTAAGGGTCACGTGACATTTCTAACCATTATTCTTAATCACCCCAGTGCGGTCAGTCAGAATAATTAAGATAACGACGTGATGGAGATGTTTCGTGAAAGATAGCCGTGCTGAAATAAATGGCTGGGAGAAATTCATATTTGGATAAAAAACGGCCGGGACAAAATCTCGGGTCATTTCATACTATTATAGTTATTATTCAGAAAAATATTCCTTTTTACCTAACTCTCAGTGGAATATCACCATCATTAACATTGGATTATATATACATCTCAGTTGGTGTGAAATAGTGGACATGAAAGAAACTGTAAGGAATGTTTCCATTTTTACCACACTCCCCAATGAAGTTCATCTTGTATTCTCTTCGAAACAAGTACATTGGTATCTCATTTTTCATCCATACTGGGAAATAAATTTCCTTGAATAATATTGTGAATATGTATCAATAATGAATGAATAATGAAACCCTGTTTAATTCGTAAAACGAAAGGAGAATTTGAGAATATAATTTAATAGTATATTCAATCAGCAAACATCATTAAATATCGCATATTAATGAGCTTAATATGAATATGAATGGGTTAAAGTTAAACCAAAGAGAATTTGTAAATAACTGTGTTAAATAGCGTTAATCAACCATCGTATTATGAAGTTAATATGCTGTATTGATCACGATACAAAGTATATTACATATTTACGACGGCTGTACTTCATAATAATATTAACAGTGCACCAATATTTACATTACAGTATCTATGCTTATAATAACGTAATATTTATTCATTGTAAATAAATTCCCCAACCCGGATAATCTATCCCTAATTAAAGTAGTGTGAAATTTTGGTTCATTAATTCACTATGTATGTTTTATGAAGTTTAATGAATGTTTAATAAATTTAATATTCTCAGGGAAATATGAATAGAAAGGTTGATTATTATAAAACTGTTAAAATTTGATAGAGAGTCATGTTTACCTACATAGTTTACCTTCCAGTAATTTCTGTCTTCAGAATTATTAAATATAGGCAGTGTATAATATTCCCTTTTTTGCATCTAACATGGCTATGAGTGAGTGAATTTTTATGGACCTAATAGAAACTGGCGTTTTCCAAACGGATATATATGCAGATATTAACTTAAAAAATTTTATAAAGAAGAAATTATCTTCTTTTCCAAGTTCTTGCAATCTTTGGTGATGTATTTAATAAGAAATGAGCAGGAACAATAATTAAATCTGATAAATTTTTTACGAGGAAACTACACTTCGTTTATTTAAAAAATTTCTGATTGATTAATACTCATGTCATATAATACTGCAAAGTTGTTCGCGTAGCTCTAGAAGTTAAGTGGAACATGACGGATACTTTTCCAAGGTTTTAGTAAAATTCTACTTAGGTTAGTTAGCGCATAATATTTGGTAAATGCGGAATACATAAGTGAAAAATGACTTGGTACAGTTGCTTGTTCTCCTTGTTTTGTGGCAGAAAGACAAATGTGTAAAGTGAATGCGTAACATGGGGAGCGAGTGTGGAGAATCCTGGGACATTCAGGAATGCGGGGGTAATGAATGAGCACAGATTGAAAGAAACACTGGAAGCCCTGTCTGAAAAGAGCGAGTTGGGGTTGTTGCCAAGACAATAGCGGTTACCTTGGAAATGGCGTATGATAGCAAGGCTCGCAATTTAGAAAGAGGGAAAATGAATGAGAAAGATGAGATTCTGAAGAAAGAAGGGGTCGAAAGGTGAAGAAGTAAAGGGGTGCATGTATGAAGGTAAAAAGAGAAAGAACACTAGCCACAGATGCTCTCTCTTGCAGCAATAACGAGTTATGCGTACCAGAGATGTTAGAATTTATGCTGTGAATGGGAGCAGGTGGGATTTAATCGTATTCCGGCCATATCCCAGAAATTGTCCGTTTGTGAAGCAATTGATTTCGGAAATTATTCTCGTAATGATTCCAGAGGGATGATATTACAAGCGTTTGCACTGAAAATTATTCCTCCTCTTAGTACCAGAATCATTTAATTTTACACGGAAGAGTGTTTCTTTTGATGGCATTGACTTTTAGAAAAAAGCATGATGAAAATAAATTCTAATTAGTTCCTGGGCCAGTATGGCTTTAAGCTATGTGTCTCTTGATTATGTTAGTAAGTCAAACTCTATTGGGGCTTGTGCCTGGTTTGCATTATGTACAATTTTTAGGCATATGATAATGGCTTGTAAATCTTTTTTTATGTAAGAAGCGTCGCTACAGTAACATTTAGAAACATTTAATTTAATTTTACAATTCACTTTTATGAAAAATCTCTAACAGATGCTTATTTACCTATAATAAGTCAAATGATAAATCTACAGAATGGACAATAAGTTTTCATCAATAGAAAATGTTAACTATATTTTGAAATCTTTTCTTTCTCTATTAAAATTGATTGCAATCATGCAACTGTTTCGTAAACCGCCATTAGTATGGCTTAATATATATTTATGTTGTATGTACATATATATGTTTGGAAACATATGATCCACCCTATATTGAGTCACATGAATTCAAGTTTAACTTGCTATCTAACAAATATACGGTTTCTCATTATTTAACTATTGATATTTCAGTTAGTATTTCGCCTCTATACTAAGAAAAAGGTTATCAACATCTATTTTTATCGCAGATACATAAAGATTTTAGGTTCGTTAAAGATAGATTAATCATCTATTTGATCCAAATCAATGAGAGAGGATTATTTCGATAGGCCCATTAAATTAATATTTGTTCTCCTTTGTGTTTCTGCCTTGCATTAAAATGCCATTTCCATGAGCAATGACGTAATTCGTTCTTTTGCTTTACGTCGTCAGATCGTAAATGGATTAGAGGAAAGGAGTTTAGGATCGAATCGAGGCCTTATTGTTCCGAAGCGACCCAACCAATACCGCGAAGAAGGAAGAAATCCAGATAAAAAAGAATAAAGTGTATGGTGAGGAACAAGAGAAGCGATTGAGGAGGCGTTTCTGAAAAATCGATTCCTTCTAACGTCTGTCTGATTGAAGGTTTTCTGCGTGATTAATCACCCGGAAGAAATCTCCTTTATCTCTTTTTAACTTTCCTTAAGAATCGCAGCTAATATTTCGACTCGGATTCCTTCGGTGAAAAGAATTAGGGGAGAATAAATTTCATTCGATAATTGGATGATTTTGAATTATTGCGATCGGACTGTATGATTAATAACGCTCCTGTTCTGCAATCCGCATTTTTCCCGCTCAAATATGAAGCGAAAAGGATAGAATTGGTTCCATTATTCGTTAATTTAATTCTTTCCAACCAATTGATTGAGGCAAAATGAGAATTAAGCGCAGTTCATTTCGGTCATTGTTCTTTCGCTGAAATTCGAGGTAGAGAATGCGGCGGTATTTACGAAGCCGTGTTTTAATTATACAGCCAATTCAGGAATAATCGAAATATTCATTTCGCAAATCATTATTTTTTAATTGTCACGGATAAAGTTAAAATTGACTAATGGTCCATCAACGTGGACATTCCATTATATCCATTATGTTCTACATAACATTATATCATCAGTATTTATAATAATGAATTATAAATATTAATTATACTATAATCAGTCCTGTAAGTAATTGAATGCTTTGCGACTTCAGGAGATTAAGCATAATGTTTAAAAGTATGGTTTTTCTTCGCCTATAACATTTGGGCTCTAATCTATCTGGGATCTCTTCCTAGTTGGTTTTACTTGAGTGCAACCTTTGTAAATCTGTCAGTTTATTGATTTTCTTTTTGATTTCAAAGAGTCGGACTTCTCTAATCATCTAAATAACCCTACCATACATTCCGATACATCTTAGGATATTTTTGCAGCTTTAGAATTAGAGTTACGGATTTTACTAATGATGAATATTGCTTTTATAATCATTATAAGTAAACTGCTGGAATGATGTATATCTGGCGGCAGCCTTTTAGTAAAAAATATGTAGAAACATGATATTTACATAAAGAATACCTAATATACATTTTGCATGCATGAAAATCATATACTATACTAGTGATTCCCACGTCAAAAAGGACGGAAATAAATTTAATTTATAGAAAATTAGAATAAAATTCCAACTATTAATTTAAATGTATCCGTCATATTATTTGTCATTATCAGGTATGCAGTGTTGTACTTAAACAGCGTTTTTGTTGAATTATAACCTACTTCTTACTTCATCATCAGAATGGCCGAAAGATTATAGTAGTTCTAATGTCCAAAATGTCTGCAAGGAATAATCAAAGAAGTTCCTCCAGAAATCCTCAGTGATTCGAAACCTGTTTAAGGAGATTTTTTCGCGAAAATTAAGATTCAGGTTCGCTAAAAAGATTCATAAGAAGTTGGGAAGTTTCCAACCACAGCATGCTTATTTTAGTAAAGTAATTCTTTAATTTGCTAGGCAATTATTTATTTTAATGACGCGTAACTACATTTATATTTATAACGTATCAATTATTTCCAATGTTATCCTTTATTTCGTATTATGAAATGCTTAATGCTTTAATTTCGTTCTCATTTTGTCTCATTTTTCATACCTGTATTACCTTATATAATATGTATTTATACTTACAACGTTATATTGTTTAACACTTTATTTAGTAGCTGGGGAGGATATCGTGAGACCACTACTTCTAATTTAACTCTACAAAAGAATAAATGTCTGCAATTGAAGAAAATGAACTTTACGTGCATTTCTTATCAGTGCATTTTCGAGTCGTCCAGAGTTGAACCAAAGATACTTTTAGTAGAAAAATGTCGATATGTGTTTGGTCACTGCTCCACTAATAAATGTTTAAATTTCATATTTCTACCTCGTCGGGAAGTGCAATAAATTAATGTTCTAATATATTTCCCATGTATTTCCTACGGGAGTTACTGACATCGGATAAATAAATAAACACACATCAGTGATTATTATATAAGATACATTAATGGTATTTTGCTGTCACATACGTAATACATACGTGATGATTTCTGGCATGTAATTTGCTTTTTCTGTATTTTTTTCTTTAGTAAGTAATGCGGTTTTGCTCCGACACAAGTTTTGGGCACATTGTTAATTGTGCTAAGCTACGTGTACCCAGTGTTCGTCTAGAGTACTATTTGCTAAAACTACTGCCAACATGTGGGCTTGCTGCTCTGGATTCAACTACGAATATACTGCCTTTTCATTACCACTGCAAGATTCTTAAGCTTTCTGAGACTGTGGTGGATCCCTTTGCGGTTCAAAGTGCAGTTTTTGTTTTAAGAAATTCATTTCCGAAATTCACTGGATATAATTCGAGAAATTTAATTTGCGAATTCTCAGACGTATGGCGGCACGATCTTTAATCAAAGCAATCTCTCGAAATCTAAGAGAAGCCCAAAACGTTTAAACAGGTCGCTTCCTTACGGCCTCAGGCATAATCTACGGTTGTTGAGGTTGTCGGATTCACTTTCTCCGTATAATAATTAACTGAGGAAAGCTCTCGAGTTCAGAGTGCTTAATTTTCTAACACCGCAAATTCAGAAGGGAAAATTTCATTATGCGAACGTTTGTTTAAAAAGTGACGTAGATTCTCCAGAGATGCTCAAATATTGAGTTATACTCAATAGAATTATGAACTAATCAATAGGAACAGATTTTAGGTTATTAATGAATGGTATAAAGTTTCAGGGATAATTAGCTAAAGTGCTAATAAATCTCTTTTTTAACGTTGGGTACTTTTTTACTAATACATGTTAAAATCTTTAGTAGCTGTACGACTCGACCACATTGAGAAGGTTTAGATAGGTTTACCAGTACTCCATTTCACATTGCCGTAACACATATTTTTGAAATATTGCTTTCATTTTTGGTTCCTTTTCTAGTTTCTTATATTCTCAAAATTTCAATTTTGCGTGGAAAGAGTAAAAAACTAATCGACTACATTGTTTCCGCATTTTTTTGCAAACATCACACTGTAATCAGAATGATTACATATACATTTGTCATATTTTCAAATAAAATTGCATAATGGTAGGATATCTAGGATAGATGTACACAAGGTGCAACACAAAAGATTTTTTTATTACTGCGGACCGAATTCAGAAAAATAGTAAATAAATTAGTAACTTCGTATATGTGAAGGACATATTACATTAAATGATAATTAAATTAACTAAGAAACATCGATATCTATTCAAATTGAACAAAAATTAAGTTATTGTTACAATTTCAGTAAGAATTTGAAATATCGATGGAAAAGTAATCTTCATATATTTTAATTATCCATTTTTGCAAATTACTTTAGGACTACCAACATTTCTTAAAATATTTTCCTGGTGCTAGTATTTTGAACATGAAATTTAATTTATGTACCTTCGTAAGTAGGTTCCCCAAAAATGTATCTTAGGAGCTACCTATGGGGTTTGGAGAGTAATAAAGAGGAATGTATCGCAGTTTGTAATCGAACAGAGGTAGATTAAATAGTACTGTGAGCATCTGAAGACAGGAGAGTCAACAAGCAGCGACAGATGTACCAGTTGTAATGAAAGCATCTAACGAAGCTGTAGTTCGGTCTCATGAATGACACATACGCCTTGAACATAAATTCTGTTGCAGCCGAAGAAAGATGGACGAAGGCTTGACTGCAGCATCTTGGGTTATTTTTAGAATCCCTTTACACTTTCTTGAATACGTTGCCAATGACCGAAGATATTCTGCGAATATTTTCCCTCAGAAGAACGCATATGCGAGCAGCATTAATCTGCATTCGGATGCTGTTTGGGGGATCCTCCAACAGTTGCTTTCAACCCCCGTTCCCCTCCAATAGGGATCTCTCTCCGTTGTCATGGATACCAAGAGCCACAGGCCAACCGCAGTCATCCATATTCAGCGCTCCTCCTTTGCAACGGAGACTCAGTGGACCGGCTAAAAGAGAGAAGAGTTTCCCTTTGCGTCTGCCATAAAACAACGGAGGAAATATGCACGGTTTATGCGTGCATACATTCGGGACATCTCGGGCGAAATTTGCATCGGACGTAAAAAACTTTGCGAAAGACGCGGTGTGTCGGATGGAGGGTTTTTCCCAAAGAATTTCCTTGACGATGACTTGGAATATATTCTAGAGGCGAGGGTTTTGCGGGATGTAAATGCCGGCGATCTAAATTGGACGCGGAATCCGTGATTCAAAGGAGGGTTGGGTCTGCATGCGATCAGGAATAATGTGCCGCAAGGTCTCATGTTCTTAGTAATAATAAAGAAAGTCCTGAAGTTTGGCTGCTGATGTGCATAATTTAGTGAGGCATAATTCACATAGATTAACGTAAGAAAAACTAACATTTACGGAGATTGAATGGGGAGTGTTATGGGGCATGAACTAAGCGAAAGATAGACGATGAATTCACATTGATTTTATTATTAATTAAGAGCATAATTTTAGACAAATATAATCTTTGTTAGAGAAAATTAAAGGAGTGGATAAGGAAATATACAAGATGCAATTGAACTATAATACATAGAAAGATGAATGCATGTTAATAACAATTTCATTCTTAGTTTACTGTTTAATTCTTAAGTAAAATCAAATTGAAAATCAAATTGTTTGTTATATGTTCAATATTTGTTTCTAAATTTAATTTCTATACAATGATGGAATTTTCTGTGTTGGCTTAGAAATTTATAACATTGAAAATAATTCACGAATTCATAATTAATAAATTTTGTTTTTCTTTCTCCTTTTAGGTAAGTAAATGACATTCTACCAGATTAATATCCTTAAGCAGTATTTGAATTGGTTCCTTTGGTAAGTCGAGCTTTTATTAGCTCCAAAACCTTTTTACAGTAAATGTATGTAATAATTGTTCTAGTAAGTTTTTTACCCTGAACTTCCTTTAAATCTGTCGTGTATTTCCCTCTAATTATCCTTTCCGTTTACCTCACAAAGCCTAAAAAATAAAGCCCTGACTGAAAAAAGTCCCCGCAGCCTTACAAGAATATTGATAATTTTTATTTGGCAATTTTTTATTTACATAACTTCATTTAAAAGATATCTTTTTGTCAATTAAAAGGAGAAAAATTGGAAAATTTCCTTTTTATCGCTGTATTTACAGGGTATATAGATAATTTATATGGAAAATAGTAAATTAATTATTTGAACTTAATTATGTATTTATAAATTAAAATTTGATATAATTTAATTTAGTTAAATTAGAGTTAATTTACTTGATTGATCGCAGAATTCCTTGAGGTTATACAGCCTCCCATGGTGCCTTAAATACCCTTGTTTCTGAAATTATTTTGTCGATTTTATTATCATCCATTTTGTCCAAAATTATGATATTAAAGATTACACCAAACAATAGAAGTTTTAGAACAGAGTAGATCGTTATTTGGCTGTAACTGTTTTGATAAAAGTTTATTTCGCATTTGATGTTTTGATACTTGCTTTTTAATAATTATTATTGATAAATATACTACGATAAGGCAAATCTCAGATGGCAAAACGATCGTAATATATACAAACGTAAAATTTAGCCTGGTAAATCAATATTAAGTGCTCTAAGTACAGTAAATTATAACATTTTCGTCTAAATTAAAGATACATTTCATTATCCTAACATATAAAATATCTAAAATAGTGAACATCAGAAAGTACCATTAGACTCTTTGTAGATGAACGCTGTTCATATTAGTGTGATTAAGAAGGAAAAAAATGTAAAATTCATTCTAACTTGGGATATGAGAGGGATATTTATGGCGATAAATATCATAAAGGTGAAACCACCTGAAAGTTTTAAAAGTAGCGGATTATTCTTTGTGAAGGATTCAAATCAAGCTTGGCTTCCTCAATTTTCCTTCTTGCGGATGTTTTTCTATTTTTGGTGAAAGAGTTCTACATTTTATTGTCATCCTTATTATCAAAATTCATTATCGCATATCTTTCATCGAACCAATTTCTACTGATTTTGATCTATAACTTCCTTATTGAAGTTCTTCTTTAATTAGTTCTCCCTAGGATAGGCTTTGCCTTTTAGCATTGACTTTCCCCATTGCTTCTGCTTTAATTCAGTATAGATATTTTCCGACTGATACTTCAATTTCTGTCGTCACTCTCCTATGTTAAATAAGCGTTATGCAATCTTTCTCCGCTTGCTCTTTTACGAAGACCCCGAGTATATCTGCTTATCATTTCTCCCAGAATCCCTTGCAGCCGAGAGAGAGACTGCCCCCATTAACTGTCCGCTAATGCGATCACTTATTCTCCTTAGGGGAGACAATCCCTTGCTATCAATACACAGTCTTTTTTCCTTATTACCGTTTCCTTCCGAAGTAGGCCGTGGGTTTCTTTACGACCTCATTAGACCGTCTCTCTTTTACAATGACGATAAAATGTCTTGTGATTACACGGTTTGCAGTTTCGCTATGCAGTCATAAGTCATCGGAATAGATAGCACCTGAATTGTATTTGCTGCAATAACAGTTGGAATGAGTTAAATGGATGCAAATGGTAAAAAATGATCGAGATATTTAATCAATCAAGGAAGCCGTAAGCTGTTTCAATCATGGGAAAGAGATATTCTTCTTAATTCTATTAATTCTTAATTAGAGGTTCAAAATAGTGTTAAAGCCGTATTAGTCGGTGTTCGAACCTGCGTTGAGTCCAGGGTGCGAAGGCAAAGGGAAGTACGGAATTACGTAGTTTCGATAATGGTTCTGGTCTCAACGTAAGTTCGAAAACTTAAATTTACTGCTTTGGGGGATTTTTTAAGCCCCATATTCATCAATAACCGATGGTAATCAAATTCCTTTTCTTGGATCTAATTCTGAGTTCTTAAGTGTACGACACATATCTCAGGGAACTCTCATTCCATCGCATAGGCAAATATTATACAAATATATTTTTGAAGAGAGATTTTGCATAGAAGTTGAGGATTGTAGGGTAGGATTATGGAAAGTTTGTTCTCATCCTTATTATTACGGTATCCGTGAAGGCCTATCGGCAAATCCGTGAAAATGTTGCAATTTCTATGTACATGATCCTTGTATATGGAATATATTATGGGATTATACAAACACTCGTATTACGAATGTTTGTACTATTGTATATAGAATACTTTTGTTTTGCAGTGATCTTTATTCGTTCTTTGAATAATTACGGCATTACACAAGTAGGTTTTGGAAGGTTGTATGTATGGAAAACTAGTGCTATGTTAGTTCATTTAATACTTCCACCTAGTATTTGATCCAGCACCAATGAGGCCACAATTAATGTGCAAATTAGGCAGATGATTCTGGAATATTAGATTCGTGTGTATTCTAGTTTAAGTTTGTTAACACTCGATTAGTTTCCGATTAAGATGTCTTGTTCAGTTTTACGGATGACCAAACCTTTCTGATTCAGTTTTATGTGAAGTAATCGGGACATAAAGTGATATGCCGTGTGATAGACATCTGGTATATTTCATTCCTTGTAGTTTTTGGAAAAGATTTGAGTTTTTAACTCTCGTCAGATAAGTAGTTGAATGCTATTTTCAGGCGAATAATAGAAACAAGCACAAAAATGATTCCGATTTCATTTCGTTGTATGTTATTCTTGTTGATTTATAATGCAATATTTGTTTACAAAAGATTGTTTACGTAATTATCCGCAAAATGAATTTCTACTCAATTTCGCGCCATCATGCTTATGCTTCGTTGAAAATTGAATTTCCATGAAACAGAATTAAGCCCCCTCTCTTCAATTTTTCCCGAAAATCGTTTTTATTAAATTTTGATACTCTTTTATTGTAGCACTTCCGTGAAAGGCGAGATATGTTTTCAAAGAATGAAAATTTGATTTTATAACTAGCTGGCGAGAATCACTAAAACATACTCAGGCACATTTGCTGGTGATCCTCAAATAATCTTTTTCATTATTATTTATTTATTATTAAGTATTATTTTCTTATTTCCCGACGCAGTTATACATAAGTTATACGGTAAATTAAAGTTCTGAAATTTGCTATTTATTTAGGAGTGGCAGCTGAAAAATATAAATATCCTATTTATTCATCATTTTAATTAAATTTTATCTTTATAACTATATTGATTAATCAATACTGAGAAAGACTGCAATCTACCATCACTTACTGGTTAAAACCAAGGTGTAACTTAGTTTCGAGCCAAGAAACTTGCTCGTGGTTCGAGAATCAAGTGTTCAAATGTTGGGTGGGTTGGAACTAGTTATACTTCCATGTAAATCACTGATATTTAATGTAAGTTGCAGAGGGTGCAATGCATCAAGTTTTCCCTAACGAGTCTTGTCTGTCATGTCCAATGATTGTCATACTAGAGAGCGATCCATTATACTTAGTCAAGGACATCGTGATTCTGTTTCTGAGAGGGAATCAGGAATCACTGGAATGATTAGCTCTTGGAGATTTATTCATTTGACGCCTCTAACGTCCAATGCAATTCGATGAACCATTACACACTAGCTATTTTACTGTTTCTTTATTTATACTTTCCAGACCAGGTAAATCATCGCTTTTTGTCTTATAATTGGTACTTCGTTTTTAATTGCAGTCTGCTTGGGTAAGAATTTTTTGTTTCTTTTTTTATTACATTCTCTCTCCATCGTCGTTGCTACATCATAGGTATACTTATTGCCTCTTTTTTGATGGAATCAACACATATTCGAAATATTCATTCAGATATTCAGTGATCTTCTTACGATAAAAAGTAGCTATGAATGTAAGACGTGACTTTTTCAATATTTTTGATCATTCCCAAATCTCATTCCCATTCTCCTGGTCCCGATTAGTAAAATTTAATTATCTTTTGTTCTTACTCTGTACGGTTTTTCTATCTTTCTCGCTTTTTAATCCTCATGTAATTCCGAAAAATGCACACCATTCTAATGACGTTACCGAACCATTTTCACTTTATTCGAGATTTCACTCAATATTTTATAATCTTCCACTTTGTTTACTCATTATTTCATCTTCTTTTCCTTATCTTAAGATTCTGCTCGAAAGCTATCTCCATACCTTTTATCATATCTTTCATCCATTATCCTCTCTGTGACATCTTTAGTTTAGCTTCATGTAAGATTACTTTGGAGAGAGTATGTATTTGCATAACTTTTTTTTTCTTCATAATATGAAAAATGAGTAAAACAATGTAAGGTAATGGTTCTACGTTTACCTTTAAATCTGCAACCCTTTTATAGATGGTTGGGAGGGAGTGTAAATAGTAGGCAAATTCACTCTCTCATTCTTGTTATTACCTCCGCGGATTGTGCGCTAAAAATTTCCTGTTACCAATAAATTGGAATAAAGCGAATTTTTCTATAGTTAAATTATGGACGCATGATTTGAAATAATTAATGAAATACATGGAGCATAAATTTGTGTGAGTATGCAAAATTCTTCGCACAAATTCTTCTCTCCATAACCTGAATTTGATAAGGAATAAAGTTTATACGACCTTCTCTCCGGGGATTTCTCCGTAAGTTTATCGCGCCAAGTAATTAAGTCTTTAAATTGAGCCCGCAATTCAAGGACTCCGTATGTGCGATTGAGAAATAGGAGAAGTTTGAGGTCTCTCTTGAATATGACGTAAGAAAAGAGTGAGGAAATTCGGTTATCTCGCAAGACGTTCATAATCCAAAGCAGTCGATATCAGAAGGCCTAAGTTATGTACTCCATCGCCTTGAAGAATTCTTGATATCGAAGGCAATTATTCTAATCAAACGGCGGCTTCACAATCCCGCGTATAGATTTATCGAGCGACTGCTTAATGCGCTGCCTTTCCCATAAATAATGGAGCAGTAATCTCATTACGCCTTCTTTTATTGCTAAACTCTGAGAGATTAGCCTCCTGCGGTGGATGATATTTCACCTCTAGGATTTGCTTTTCGACATTTTTTTAACTCTGCGGTAGACACTTTTGGGATTAACCTTTGCATTTTAGAGGAGCTTTTTAAGGACAATGATTTGTTTCCTTTAAGGGAATGAGGTTATCATACAAAGAACCCTAACTTCTCATCCCTTCCAGAAATGAAGAATCTGAAATATGCGATTAATACTCATTTTTTTACTGGACTGAATGAAAGATTATGGGGCGTTTTGAAAATTATCCATTGCAAAGAAGTTATAGAATATATAATTATATATTATATATGTTTCTATTTTTTGAAATTATTGTTGCTTAGGATGGGAACATGTAAATGTATATTTGCTGCGGACTTGTCATTAATATGTAGGTGATATTGATAATAAATTAAATTATTCAAGAAAAAGGAAAGATACTGTGCATGTGCCATAAAACAGCAACTAAAAGAACAAGTTTCCTCAAGCAAAAAATATATTTTGAAGAAATAAGAATTTTATTTCAACAGCTTTACTAAATACCCTTGTAATTAAAGAGTTAAACGCTACCCAAATTCAATACAATCTTTTAATTCTTTTACAGCTACATTAAGTTCGTACTCCAAATCTTCTTGAAACAGAAAAAATACAAATATATGGCTTGAAACTATCTTTAGCCTGTTGCATCTAAACCACCAAGGTTATCCAAGATTTTGTATTGATCATTTATTTTAAGAAACTTCGGTCCTTACGTCCCCAAACAATCCAATATTCATTCGTGACACTGTTAGACTGTTGATTTACCATCTTTTTATTAACTCTCCGTAAATCCAGGTATCTGTACAGGGAAACCGAGGTCCAGCTATATGTAGCCCTCATAGTCTAGTCATGGAAACGAAACACGGGTAATGACCATCTATCCACTCGTACTGTATAATTTTTGATAGAGAAGGGTTATGGATAAATTATGGACCAATCAACGGTGGAGGGAGGCCGAGAATACGATGAAATGATGAATTGTTTGAATCATATTAACAACTAAAGTCCACCGCCCATATATAGGTGATAAGGCTGAGGTGAGTGGAACATGTCCAGGGGATGGCTGAGACGCAGGTGGCCAAGAAAGCTCTAATAAAGAGTATGGGAGGGAAGAGACCAGTAGGAAAGGGAGAGAGAAGGACTAAAGATGCAAGGGACCTGTTAGGGACTGGAAATTAGAGGGGATATAATTGGATGGGGGCTGAGATGTATGGAGGGAGAAAATGGACGAGACCAAGGCTCGATTTGGGCTTAAGAAAGAAAGAGATCGCCCAAAGGACATTATTCTTCAATAAATAAATTATAGATCAAGAGTTTGCGGAGATATTACAGGCAAAGACGTGTGCCTAGGAAAATTTCGAAGGAAAAACGGACATGAAAAAAGGCTGACCGGGACTCAAACCCGGAGCCTCCACTTTTCGAGCGGATGCTCTATCAAATTGGGCTATCGAGCCAGTGCAGTTAACATGCCGTTTTAGGGAGACTTCGTTGACTAGGGCACGTGATTACGTCAGACTAACTAGTACATAGCCACGACCTGATAGAGGTACAGACGGCCAAACAAAGCGAAGTAAAGAATTACCCCCTTAAGGATAATGTGGGAAAGATTTTGAGGAGATATAGCCATATTTTCTTGAAAATAAATATATTATTTAACTTTGAATATTTTACATATTCCCTATGTACAAATTTACTATTGGTATAGTTTGAATTTAAAATTATGAAATTGAAGGGATTTATATAATAGGAAGCGCTTAGCCCTCTGATTTCAATTTGCGAGAGTAAATTGAGGGATTTCATATTGGCATATTATCTCACGGTACACTTCATTTTCTTATTCTTGTTTGAATTAAATTTCCGAAATTTACGAAAATATATGTTTTTACTTCCAACTGTATTTATTTTCAATATATTTTTGTGTATTATAGCTTTGTGATCATAATTTCACTAATATAAGTCTCACGTATTTTTCAATTTCCATAAAATTTCTATAGTTATAATGTACAGTTTTTATGTGTCCTAAATTATCATACTTTTCTTGATTCGCCTCTCCCGTGCACCTCTTTCCTTATGGAGATTTTCTTCGATTACTCCCAGCAGCAACTTGTTCTTCTCTTTTTTATCCTCTCACCCCTGACCTTTTCATCGTCTTACTATTAAGTTTTCAACCTCCCACCCCTTAACTAATAGCCCCTTCTTCTTTCTTCAGTTGTCATCAAAATTCCGCGCCGGTGTTAAAATAGCATCACAAAGCAATGCGATATGGAATTCGGCGAAATTACTGAGCCTTGATATTACTACCTCCCCGTAAAATTTTATCGTGGCCATGTAAATTTATTCGTCACAGGTCGGCATATCCAATAATCTGAGAAAATATCGAGGGCAGACGCTCAGTTCTACAATGGCGATCTCTCCATTGATCATTTAAACGCTTTTATTTCTATTGTTACGTCAGAATTCGTTTTACCGCGTGGGACTATTGTATTATTTCCTTGGTTCTCATAGCCTCGTGAGAAGAGGAAAAAAGCCGAGAGTTTCACAATCGAAGAATTGATTCAACGGCCTGTGCTACGTTTGCTCAACTCGCCGTTTCACAGCTGTGGAGCATCATCTAATATTCCACGACCCAGTTCTGAATAGCAGTCCGAAAACACCGGCGAAAGATATAAATGTTCGATTTATCGGAATTCATTTGAACCCGAAGCAAGGACGGTGGGAATTGACGCATTACAGATCAACGGAATTGGTTGAATCGTTTTTTCTTTTTTTCAACTGATACTGATATACCGTCAGCACAAGGGCACGCCGACTAATTTCTGAACCTTCCTCTGGCGACCTTGAATTTGACATCTTATGATTCTCTCTCCGTTAAATACTTCTAAATATACCACTACGACGCACACAATGTATCTGTCTAATATTTGATAAGTTCAGAATCAAATACTCATCTTGTAAATGGCCGTGATGTGTGAAAATCATATTCTTTTAAGCTCTATATATTTAAGCTCTCGCTCTCATAATCTTGTAAAGTAGTTTTCTTTTGCAGGCCTTAGGTCTTATGTAGAAATTGGAAGTTGTTAGCACCTTGTCACAAAGTTGATCATGATCATATCGAATTCATTCGTTTAAACTCATAGTTAGTACCATTTTAGGCTAAATATTACTTATTTTTCTATCTTGTTATACTTTGCTCCTATCTTCAGTCATTTAAGATCGGTTTTCCACAGGCAAAGACCATGTCTCCTCTTTGTTACTGAATAATAAGCAATTTTACATTAGTAAATCCAAACATAAAACTTTTCCATTTTTAATAAATTTTCTTATTGTCAGACACTTCCTTCAAGGACCATGGCAGTTTTCCAAACCCACTACTGGCTTTTTAGTACTATCTTGGTCTATAAGAAGCAGACCGATAAATAAAACTTTAGGAAGACCACTCAAAGTTTAAGAATAGGATTATCTAAAAAGTTGGATGGAAGCATTTACCCCTTATTGCAGATGCGTTTCACGTTTATTTACCAAAGGCGACTTCCTACTTCTGTGGAATTGCCATAAAAAGAAAAAAACGTTTAATTTTAAATCCTCATCCTCCTATTTTACGTCTTTCCACTAATTCTTATCGTTTTAATTTATCGATTTAGTAAATGGTCTTTCGTTCGCCGCGAACTATTTTATATTCATGAATTAAAGTAGTCACTTTTTTATCTAAATTTCTTGTTTTCTAATTTAGTAAAAATCTACCTTAAGATTAAAAAAAGAAGTGCTGATATTCGATATAGAACCTAGAAAATTTGGTTTACTAAAACTCATACATTTGCTATTACTTATAACTTTTAGCTCTTTCTAAGTTTTATTTATTAAAAACGTTGAAATAAGTAATTAATTGCAAGGAAGTGATTACCAGTTGATATGTTATTTGTAGAAATGTAAAAAGCAGAACTACAATCGAAATATAAATATAATAATGATGATTTAAATTTTCATCGAATTATCTGAGAGAAGGAATATATTTAAAGGTAATATTCTCATACAATACTAAAACATATTGACTGATAAAAATCTTCCTTCTTCCATTTACAAGTCACACCATGTATACTTTGATAACATATTCTAGAATAATTTTCCATCCATTTACTATCAACGATAATTCATAGCGTTGTTGAAGTACTTTTCAAAACTATTTAGAGCAGTAGGGAAACAATAACGCATTGCAGATCATTGAGTTATTTCTAAAATACATCATTCTTGAAATGATTGATTGAAAATTTTTATAGCTATGATTCTCATTTTTGGATGCTGTAAATTTTTAGGAATTCTGCAATACCATATTGAGTCTGAATTTGCGTCGTTTTGTAACGTTAAAAAATCATTTAACCCTTGGGAAACAATTTAATAGGAAAAATATTAATTTCTCGTTTAGACTGCTTCATAGTCAAACCTTGTCTGGTATTCCAGCGATTGAGAAATATGAATTATAGTTTAATTATTCCGGTCACGTTATCGCAGAATTTCAGTCTGATAAATTCCGCGACGATAATTCCCAAGGCTTTCATCGGTTTCGAAAATAAATCTCTCACGATCGCATGTACATGGATATTAAATACAAATTTTAGCGTAACAAATGGAACTGTAAAGGGTTGTGACCGCATTCATGAATGCCATATTTATGGTTTCCATTTTCTGTAACTCTGCCATGGGATCCGCACTTCCTGTTTGCGAGGGGCCGACGAATAACGATAAATAACAATATGGCGATTCATTCTTTATGCGAAAACAAAAGTATTTCACGCGATGCATGTAGCAGAAGGGAAATGTATTTTTTAAACGTCCTGAGCATTAGTTATTCATTTAGATAAATTGTATTGTAGAAATAGTGAAAAATTACCTCAGATTTTATATACAAGCAGTACATATATATGTCTAGAAAACGTCTCTTTCTAGTTTTGCTTACTTTCCCTATTAAATTCAGGAGAAAGGATTATACTGTGCCAACAGGATTTTATTAATTATTATTTGAAACCTCTCTTACTCTATGAATAATCACGTAAATTTACGATTAAGTAATATACTCGTCGTTTAGTCATACTATCACTTTTTAATGGCATGTTTATTTCAACATCACAATTATATGAATCTCTATAGATCGTATTTTAGTCTTTATAATTATTTTTCCATTTTGGGACGGACGACCAGTTTATAGCAACACACATACTTCGGTAGCTTTCCTATTGGAACGAAGGCATGTAGAATATATTTTCTCCATCTTGTATCAAAAGACAAAAGGTATTCCTTTAATTTAGATAACTGTAACTTCATGTGATGCAATTGATATTGATAAAAGATCACGGCCCCCTATAACAGACAACCAGTGTCACATACCCGCCATGCGTGTAAGCTAACTTCCAGGGGCTACTCATACCAACCTGGATGGACAAGCCAATTTATTTTCGAAAAATTTTGCTAGATGCTTCCTGAAATATAGATAAAAATTAGCTTAATGGAGAAAAACATTGCTAAAAGTAGTTACAAGTAAAATAGTCTAATTTTATTCTATAAATAGGATATTTGTTCTTAAATTTGGCTTGCTTCTAATTTACAAAGAATTATACATTTAAATGTTCAACAATTACAAATTAAACGTGCATTATGATTGTTTAGTCTGTTATAAACGGAATTTGATGTCATTTTAATTTAAAAACAAGTTAAAGATGTGACATTAAGAGTACGTTGAGGAGGATCGATGTAACATAACATGCTCTATAGAGTGAGTTGGGTCTCTAAAACAGAGAAGTCGCTAGAGGAGGAGAAAAGTCGTATGGAGAAGCGGTGTTTTAAGATTAAAAGGAGAGCTAAGGTCGGTACGCACATATAAGCCCGGTAATCGAACCCGGGACAGCTTTCACCGATGTTGAACGCGTTGCAGACATGGCTATCCGAAAGTCATATAGTATAGTAACAAGACATTAAATTGTTTCCTAGAAGGTCGGTAATCCGTGGCTTCCTTTCTCTTTCGAGGAATTGGTATCACTATCATGGAATCACTAACGGCAATTGAAGAATTTTCCGAACCTCACACGGCAATTATATACAGAAATATGATTCAAGGTTAATCGCACAGTTTCCACAGCCACACTTTCTTAAAATTATCTCGGCTTCGTTTTTTATTTTCGTTGAATATCAAATCTACTGATAAACTGGTTTCCGCTGTCGGTGGCAATAAACACATCTTGATACTCAAGACGCATATTCTTCGTGTTACTCTTTTCAGCGCCACTCTCCTCTCGATTCGGTCTACACCTCTGACACCGAATAACGGAGAGATGAGCGATGTATTCCTTTCGTCATCGGCGAATCAGTATTTCTTCCTTTCGGGAATTCCTCCGCGACGTCGCCATTCATCTTCCTCTCCAAATGTCCCATCCATCTTCCCACTGACTACCGCAATTCCTCTTCCACACTCTCCAAAGCACACACACTTCGCTCCTTTATTTATCAGTCCGATTAACTTTCACGTTCCTTCGCCTTCCAAACGACGTCCTCTTCATTATTCTTGTTAACGCAATTGCGACCGGGAATTAGTTCTGGTGTTGGAATTAGCGGTCGTATATATTTCATTCTCGATGTAATTTATCGTGGCGATATGAAAGACGTGCTATGAGTTGGGACTATCTTCTTTGGCTCTAAACTACGCTTCCTGTAGATTATTGTATGCTTAGTGTGATTGATAGCATGGTGTTTCAAGGAAATCGAGGTTCGTACAGCGTGTGATCCCTTTCGATCCAGATTTTTTAAGCACACTCTTTAGTATAAAATTTTTAGCTCTCTTACCCTACAAGGATCGAAAGTCTCCTAAAGTATTCTATTAAGTTGTTCAAACGGCTTAACTTTTTGAAGTATGCTATGTATGAAAAAACAGGATTGTGTGAGTAACTGAAATGAAGAAATTCTATTATTATCAATCTGATATTTCAGGACATTTGTTTCCCTTTACATGGAAACAAATGATTTGTATGCTACATAATGGTACTCGATCGTACAATGTCTGTTTTTCCGGTTGTATTCACCTCGGATAAACCAACTACGCTATTCTCATGTAATCTATGGTGATTGGCCTTATCTGGTTTTCACCATCCCTTAAACCTTCAACCTTTTTATTATTTAGTAATTTTTTAGCCAAAATTTGTTCTGTCCACTGTTATTTGATGGTGGTTTCTTAGCCAAATCTTTTCACTTTTATACTGTAATACCCATTCGGTTTCTTTGGAATTTGATTGTCATCTCGTCGTTTTGTTTTTCAAGTTTGAGCATACAATCTTCCATAATGAATTAACTAGGAAGCGCTCCGTCTGTTGAATTTAAGTATTTATAGAGCAATTCTATTTGTACCTTCATACTCTCTCTGTGCAAGTATAAACGTCGTATTAGGTCTTCGTATTGGTATATTAGGAACTCGTATTGTGTCCGAAGTACTCGTAAGAGCATCGGATAGTCAGCTGACGATAAGAACTGAAAAAATACTTTCGACTAAATTAAAATGTAGCTAACCTGTAACTTTCTTGTTAAACTAATTATAAAATTTTATTTTCAAATATCTCATTTTTTAAATCGCTATATTTCTGCTTAAGTATCCTAAGAAACGAGGAATTGAATTCTACAACCTGAATTTAACCCTCTCTAGTTCCTAAGTAATAGATATAAAAAAACTCACTTTTCTTGACTATTATTATATATAATGCCGATTTAAATTTTAAGTAAGGAAATTCTATGAGTAACTACGCAGAAAATTAGAGAAAATTTAGATTAATTTCCATATTTTCCCCTCATTTTCTTCTATTCCGTTATAGAACCCTCAATCTGCTCCGATTCGTTTTTGAATAGCAGAGGCATATTTTGATACACAAAGCACTTCCTGGTTGAATGGTTCACCAGAGAAAACAACTTCCTCGCAATCAAAACATTCCTATGAAAGGGTATCTAATTTAAAATCGTACCGCTGAGAATTTCACGAAGCAAAAAAGGAAAGCGGCACAAAAGCTATTCAGCACCTATGCGCAAGAAATTCTAAAGAGCAAACAAACGGTCACTATTACGAGTAGTTTGATGTTAACTTAAAATGAAGTCCGATTATTAAGTGCAAAAACCATCCACTGCTAGGAAAGTTTCTAATTGTGGACCCTAAGTTTTCAAAGTTGATATTACCGGTACTTTTTGTAAAAAAGAATTTTCTTTGCTAACTTCATAATTTGTCTGCCCCTTATTCGTGAGGATACGCTCTTTGAAGGTAGTCTGAAATATCACTTTGTGGTCTAAAATTCCAGGCCCGTACGAAAGACTCAATATTTTTTAGTTTATATGTTATTATCAAATTGTCTCGTCATTGATATTTTTATAAAATAAACTATTGCATATGTATGAGACATAATTATATAAAACGTATTGAATAAACTGCGGTACATCCCATAGGAGGGAAGATACCCTGGAATTTGTCTTGCCAGAACGTCTTTTCTAAATCTCTATCAGGAAAAAATATGAAGTATGAGTTTGTATAAAAATATTGCGTCTTCATTAGACCTAATCTTGACGAACTAGGTCATTTCTACTGCTTAGTCAATAAATATGTGACTGAGTAATAGGCGAATATTTATAGAACCGTTTCTGGTTCAAAACCAGCAATTTCTTTAATTTGACATGTATTAAATATTGCTATGGCTCAGGATGATTTTTTTGGATACAAGATAGGAAGGATACAAGAGAATGCGTAATTAATGAAGGAAGCTTCTTTCACCATCCAAAAATGGACCTTATTGATTTTATATAAATTTTGAGACGTAATTTTTTAGGAGCTAAAATGTACAAATCATACCTTCAGAATCTTACTCATTTTCCGTATGGATAAATAATCTAGATTCACTCCTTATAATTTGACGTTATTTTATTTTCAAAGGAGATACCACAATTGAAATATGTATAACATGATTTGAATGTTATAAATATACTCAGAATCGAACATTTACAAACATAAACATTAATTTTAACCAATTAATTTTTAAAATTCAACATAAAGTTACTTTGAGAGGCTTGTTTCTACAACGGTGATTAGAAACTCACTATCGTAAAAATTTAACGGTGATACGATGTTGATTACAGAACTGGGTCTAGTAACATTCTCAATTAATATTTACATGCATCATTGACGTTAAGCTCCCCACTTGCTGGACTGGCAATATGCAGTGTTTCAATTTTGCGTTAGATTTATTTTTGAAAATCAAAGTGCTGTTTTTGCAATACTTAATCCCCACGCTTGATCTGTTTAGAACAAAATACGTAGCGGCAGATGTAAAAAATGGGTTAGCGCGCTAAATGCATCCGGGAAACGAAAGTGGTAGGCATTTTTAGTATCCGGAAATACTTAAGGGCAGACAAATCCGTTCCTAGTGCAGCCAATTTACGGCATGAATACGCCTGTTTTCAGGTCCTTTCGGAAGCAGCAAATCTTGCCTCTGGAACACAACCTCTTGGTTATTGCCGACGGTGGAATTTATCAGTCCCTCCAACCAACATATCTCACATCCTCACAATCGGGAGACTCTATACTCCCTTTTAGGGCTCCCGAATCACACATCAGACCCTCGCTAGCATCTTTTCCCTTGTCCCATAGGAATCTCCGGACCCTCAAAGCATTCCTTTCTCTTTTACGGCCTTCCCCATCTACCTTTTCCCTTCCCCCATATGCTCACCTCAGCCTTTAATTTGCCTAAAAACAAAATTCCCGCGTCGACCGCGAGGGCTTAACTTCCAGCCCTATCTGCCCACAGTCGAGGAGTTATCGTTTCTAGGAAAGATATTAATTTCTTCTTTCCATCCTTTCTTTGGGTAAAACGGATCCCTATTCTGAGTTGGGACCGAACGCGTTGAATCGAAACGGTATCCAAATCGAATGCTGTAATATCATGAATCTTTGATGAGGTATCTGTTGCTACTGTTGTCCCCCCTTAAATCGTGGCTTATGTAGAGATGAATTGCTTCCGATTTTGACATTCGATTATTTTGAGGATAAATATTGGCCTCAATAGCTTTAGATACGCATTTTATTTGAATAGGAAATTATTTTTCTATATAAGAATACATATTCTTTTGTCTCTTTCTTTCGAGATGAATATATTTAAAATGTATGATCCTTTTGACTTGCTGCCCGCAAGAATAATGCTTGTTTCCTATGATATTATTAACTTAAAAGAAACTATCATCACACTGCTCTACTAATAATAATTAAAACGAATTGTTTACTAGTAAAAATGAAAACAAATAAAAACTTCTGATCCTCCACGAAGTTAAAATCAAATAACTAGTTCCGGAACGTTCAACCATTCTCAAGTGCTTAAACAGAAGAGTAATTTATATCATACGCATGTGAAGCTGATTGCAGTTTAATATGAAATTAAATATAACCTCTCTACATCTTGATTAAAGAAGAATAGGGCTAAATTAAATCTGAAATGGATAAATTAAAATTTATATTACATGGGGGTTGATTTCAAAAGTTTGAAAGACGAAAGAGGAAAACTAAGTTGTGTAAATAAAAAAGGAAAAGTAAATATGTGCTAACAGGAAAACACGAGAAATTGCAATTAAATTGATTTCCAGTGAGAATGAATTTGGTAATGAAGCACACTAAATTAAGATTATTGGACGAGCACTATTCAAACTTAATTGGTTCCATTGTATTGCTGTTTGTGGATTATATTTGCGACAGGAGTATTAGAGATCCTGTAATAGAGCAATGTGAATGGAATGTATAAATTGAAATTGAAGAATAATCCATACGCTGACCATATCCCATCTAGGTTTAAAAGGCACATCTAAAAGGTACAATATAACGGGACAAATTCTTTCTTTCGAATTTCCTTGAGAAACGTTTTCATTACTTCAATGTTAATATTATTTCAAAGAATTCTGTGCCATTTTGTAGAAAGGAATTTCATTTTAACCAAAAATAAAGTATCCCTTCATTCCTGCGCTCAGAGGAACCATAAGGCAAATTGGATTTATAGATTTTATAACAGAAACAGCATCATTTCTGGAATCTATCCTTTCTCATCGCAGTCTCAGCAAGGAGATTTTGTGAAAGTTTTGTAAACCTTAGGATAATCAAATTTCTGTCGTCGATCTTTGATTACTTGTTAACTTTCAATTTTACAATTTAGCTTAACTCCTTCTCTTTATCTGTAACCGAAAATTTTCACAGCAGCTTCACTGCTGAAATTCATAAGAAATCGTAATATTTGGCGAAGGCTTTAACGGTATAAAGTTTTGATAACATATTTTGACGATTCAGGAGGAGGAGGATACAGGGCTGAAAATTTCCAGACATGTACGGGATGTACGGGCTCTCTATTTATCCAAATCAGAAAAAATATAATGCCTCAAAGAAATGACGTTTAGATATTACCTACAGAAGTTCAATGTATTGAAAATTTCCCTCAAATCCCTAGAATTCTTCTTCAATAGTGATAGTTGTCTATAAAAGGAAGCATGTTTCACAAAATCCACAGTTTCAGTGAAAATTTTGGCAGGAATTAAAAAATATCCTAAAATATTTCAGCTCTCTTTCAATCCGAGTGTCATCACGCTGGCTTTTTCAATTTTATCATAGAATGAATTTCGCGGTTACCTTTATTAGTTTGATTGTAAGGGAATGAATGCTCATTGGAAGTAGTAAGAGCATTCCTTCGACAAACGCGAGAATTCAATTGTTCATTTCCATTGAGAAGGCCATCGACCCGCTCTTTTGGGTCTCACAGGAAGGATACTTCCTCAGCGCCTTCTTCCGCGGCCAATGTTAAAGGATTTTCGCGCCTCGCTCGCTTCCTTTGTTCCACGAATTTACGCTTTTACCGCCTCTCCTGGAAAAAGACCGAACGAGAGTCTTTTTTTCCCCCGTCTGCTCCAGCATCATAATGCATCGTCCTCATAACACCTTTTGTTCGAGTATCTCCCGCGGGATAATCTGGATTGCGTGCACTCCTCCCCTCTTCCGCCGCCACAACACCTTTGTTTTTCTGCGCTTCCCTCAGTCGCATTCTTGGCCGCAACAATGCGAGCGGAAAGGGCTCCCGGAGTCTCGACGGCGGTTGAAATCTCTTTGCTTTATTTCTTTTGATTTTTTCCTTTCTGTTGCCGGACGAAACGTAATCGCCGCCCGAAGAAAAATTTCGGCTCGGATATTACTTTCGCCAACGAAAGGGTGGCGTTTTTTGGAAATTATTCCGCTCGCCGAGATGAGGATGATAAAAAAATTGAGAGATCAAGGATAGGTGTATTTTCCTGAGAATAACGTACACTTCTACGCAAAGCACACAGTTCGCGGATTGTAAAAAATTAATCGGTTTTTATGTTTTCCGTTGTTTATCCTGAGGGTTTTCATTACTTGTTATACGTTTTAAAAGCACCAGGATTCAGTTGCGTGGATGTAAACATTCGTAAATATAGATAAATTCGTAAACAAAAATATATAAAATGTATTATTTGTTGCTTACTTTAATATCGCAACGCAAAAACGTGAGTTGACATCGATTATCGAAATCAAAAGTGAATTAGAGAATAAAAATTTATAAATTTCTTTGAAAAAGATTCCACGGACGGATTAGGGTAAAATTATTTTTAATACATTCAATTTAACTATATAATTAAATAAAATACATATATTACTTAGTTATATATAGATTTTTTATTTTATTAAATCGTATTTAAAAATATGTAAGTTAATTAAATTTAATTCAATGTAACGTTTAATTTATATTTAACTATATTCGATAAAATTGAGTTGAACAAATATAATGTGAATATACTGTTTGTGGAATTCGATGAGTTTATATTCTTACTTTTTCCGTATAGTTCAAATTTACGCCGTCCAATATTTCCCTTTTATCTTTTATGTAAACGACTTCCGGAGAGTAATAAGATAAGCAGAAAAGAGGCGGATATAATCTCTCCCAAAAGTGATTCTTAGAACTTATATTTTACCTTTTTAGAAGTGGATCATTTAAGTATTTATAATAATAAAAAGATGAAATATCTAGTCATCCTCTAGATGTGCAGACATCGTCTTGAGAGCTTAAAACTCTTATCATCGCCATTGACTTAACATAAGAGCTGTAGAGTATATAAACACCTCTTTCTGGCCACAGTTAACCAGAGATTAATAATATTATTTCGAGAAAATAATCCATTTCTTTGGTTGTGTGGGAAACTGATACTGTAAAATTCTGCTAAATTAAATTAAAGCGACTCTGAGCAATTCTATCACCGCCGAGTTCCTTCCGCTGAAATCCTCGCTTCTGGCACATTTACGCATTCGCGAGGAAAATTTGCGAGTAAATTACATTTTCGCGTATTTTTCGCGATATATTTTGTGAGGTTATGCCGTCCACGGAATTATACCGGTGGTTTATTCGGATTCATTAATTCGGGCCCTGGGCAGCGTTTGCAATGCAAATGATCTTTAGATTTTTATCAGCATGTTTTTAATCCAAGAGGACAATCCTTGGAATGATAGAAGGTCCCCTATCTAAAACTTCCCTTTCTCTCCCTTTATAAACCCTTTTGTGATTGCGATGCTATCCGATGCCCATTGTGCCTCTTTTCCTTTCTCCCATCGCTGCTATTCGGACTCTGTTATCACTGAGTGTGGCAAAACGAAGCATTTATTGCTCGGATTATCGTTTTATTGGGTCGAAAAATTGCTTCGGAAATCGTTCTCTTCGATAATTCCGGTCCGAGGTGAGGTTAGTGTGCCTATCGTACTACTTTTGGATTCGCCCATCTTTTTCGCGATTAATTTGGACGATTCTCATTGACTCGATTGGCTAAATTTCCCTCCCGTTTAAGTAACTCGTTTGGAAATTATCTGATGATAATGTATGGCAGTGTTTACTGTTATATACGAGTACCGTTGGAAATTAGAGGAAAGCGTTTTTGTTTCACTGTGTCATCAAGAAATAATCTCCACCGTATTTAAGAACACGAACAATATAGGGCAAGCTATAGCACTATCTTTAAAATTTTTACCCTAATATTTCTGAAAAATAAGTTTTACTAAATATGTATGAAAGTATGATAGTCATAGTGGTGTTGCATTCTGCGCATTTAATTTAACATGTTTCATGCAATAAAAACATTCATCTCTTTTATTTCTATACACATTTCTAATCATATCTGCATGAGTGGAATATTTTTCGTTTCTTTTTTTGTGTAATAATTGTGTCATAATTTTTGTCTAGTTCTTGTTCATGACTGTGATACTATGCTCTTGACGTATTAATGAACCTAAACGATGAAATTAAATTTTGATAACTTCTAATCGAATACCATGGAACATGGTTTTTACCATAACATGGTTTTTAGCTGTTGGATTAATAGTTAATGATAATTGATTAGTTAAGTTTTTTAAATCATAATATATTTTGCCTTATAATTCATCCTCCGGTTACCGTAATTATAGAAAAAAGTGTGCATTTATTTAATTTTAGATTTTTTCCTTTTTATTTTGAAAAATACAGTTTTAACAATTGGAAGAAATAACTTATTTCATATATGGTCTGTCACCCAGAGGGAAACTATCTGTTTTCAGCAATTAGCGAAATAGGATCTTATTAATGAATAGGATCGTTTCACGTTACTTTCCGTCGCATGTTATTTTTTAATTCTACGATGAGGTTCATCTGGCTATAAATACAACGCTTAAAAAATTTCATCGATAGAATTTCCCGAGGAATTTTTTAATTTACGATCATTCGTCATTGCAATCCATGAATCAACATTTATGCTAAGATGAGAATAATTACGATTAAATGACCGATCCATCATATAGTGCTTTATTATGCTAAAGAAATATTTATTATTTAACTTATTTGAAAATGGAGACACGAGCATAACGACTGAGAACCTTGTGCTCGTAAATAAGGTATAAAACAATAACGTATATGGAAATAAAGCTTCTATTTACACGCAGCAATCCTGCAAAAACCTCTACAAATAATAGCACTGGTAATTAGAAACCTAGAACTCGATGTTTGAATTATTTCAAAGACAACCAAGATTTACGAGAAAAGTCCATGAGCAGACCTCCATATTAACATATCGTAATAGCCGTTCCACTTAGGAAATTTCAGAGGTAAGAATAATGCTCCATCCCTCGGCAATTTCCAAAGTGTATCGTAACAAATCGCCTTTTAAAATGAACCGTAGTTTGATGTAATCCTGCAAAGCGGCGTTAATCATAGCTGCACAGTCCATGTGTCTTTTACCGCGGGACCGCAGAGGACAGCGCCAGTCCGTGCCAACCGCCGCCATTAAAGTCCCACAAGGCAATGCGTCATGCCGGCCTAACACATCCTTCCTCCTCCATCGGACTACCCCATGATCGGCCTCTTATCCTTGCCTTCACACTCTCCGACAGGTTTATCCATTGGGGACAAACCCAGCCCTTCCGGAGAGACCGACGGAAACGGTGTCGAAAATAACAGGGTAGAGGAGGAAGACTGCTTCCCTATTTTTTCCGGCGTATCATCCGCGCTGACGTCTCTTCGAATACGGAGTCATAATAACTTACTTGTGAAAGGGAGAGAGATACGTCCTCTCCTTTGCTCGTTAGCGATTTTCGGAGGGATTTTTCTCCGGAGTTAATTAGGTTTTATGGAAAATCTAATTTAAAAATATGCGAGTTTTTCCGGCTCTCTTAGGCTCGGTTCGTCGAGAAGATTAAAAAGATATTCGTATTCCTAGTTGTCATCTTTGTGGGGTGCTCTTGCTTCTCGGTGACGTTTAATTTTTCCAGTAATGAATTCCCAAAATAAGAACGCCTCTGTTGCGAATTGGGAGAGGCGGACAAAGGGAATCTGTAATTGACTTCTGTTAAAATTATTTCTTATATGAAAATGCGAGAATTTTGTCTTTTGATCATGTCTCTGAAGCCTCGTCTCATGAAATGAAGAATCAAAAATTTAGTTGTTAATTTGAATTGAAAAGTTTTAACGGAGTTTAGAGCTAAAGTAATGATCTTCAAATAGTAGAATAAAATTCACCTAAAACTGTAGATGTCAGCTGAAAACAGCTGAAATCATTCGTTTCTCATCTTAACGGATAGGGCATTTTATTTCCTTTAGCAATTCGTCGTAGTTAATGTGAATGAGAGGTCTAAAATTAGATACTTAATTATACACGGGAGAGATTGGAGATAAATTTACATTTCCTGTAAGCTTTCGGAAGGATAAATTTCACTCAGGATAGAATATCTATCACGAGTGAAATTAATTTAAAGGCGATAAGTGAGAGATAGGAAGATATATATCCTTATGAATAGAAAAATCTTTAATCAATGATCCCAATTTTAGAAGAACAGTGGATCTAAGAGAGCAGTCATCTATGTTTTTGTACAGATATTTTTTGTTATTTGATATAAGACTAGATATTAGATCGAAATTTTTAATGTATTTTTTACATATTTTTATGCGACAAAAATTTGTATATTTCAGCGCAACATTTTTAATTACCACTCTGAGTCATTCGAATTTAGATAGGAAGTAAAGAAAAAACGTCCGAGATATTTCATTAAATTCATCCTTATTCTTGTGGAAATTCTATTTATTCTAATTCTTCCAAGGTTCAAATTAAAATTAACCTGCTACCGTAAAAGAGCTGAGTAGAGAAATATTAAATTATATTAACTGTATTCAATTTACTACAAAATATGTTTAGAAGTAATTCTTGTGCTACAGATAAAATGTCACTACCATAAAGCATCCAAAAAACAACTTTAAAACTAACGACACTTTATCTTCATCGTTCGATAATTTTAGAAACACTTTAAGATAAAAGGAAGTATGAGTAACTATATATTCCTACACTGCAATTGAGTGGATAACGTCATTAACAATGTAGGTAAATCCTTAAATGCGGTAATCAATTGTTTTTGTTAACGCTAAATTTCTTTTGCTTAAATAGTAATTCATCCTTGGTATTGAATCGAGGGATTAAAGGATGGATTAGCAATAGATCTCGTTCATCAATTGCATATATTATTTAAAATATTCTTTACATAGTTTGGCTTGTTATAAACCGAAAATTGCTACACGAACTCAAAATCTTTATCTTTTATCATGTTCTTAAGATACTCAGTTCCACGTGATGGTTACCCCTTATCTATTCCCAAAATTGCATTCTGCAATAAATTCAATGAATTTTCAAGTGTTTATCCGTTCGATAAAATTGAAAATTATTGAGAATTACTCGTTTGAGAAATTGCCCATTGTAACTGAAGTGACTGGATCTAAAACTTTACCATCGCAAAGTTTCAAAACTCCAGGTTTTCGAGTTCTAGGCAAACAAATCCGAAAATGTCGTATCCGGAATCCGTAAAATATATAAAATAGTAACCTGGATTTCTAACGATAAAGTCAACAGAAGTTGACTCTGTTTGCATGGCTGAGATCGATATATCAAAAGAGGCTTACTTGCACCCCAAATTATCTCCGCTCCCCACGCTAAGCCACGAATCTTTTTGATATAATTCGAGACGCGATCCGAAGAATAGTGGAATCAAGATCCCTTCGCCAGAGAATGTTTTTTGTCTCTCGTGATGTGGGTCACGGGATAATAGGAGGTGTCTACGGCCAACTGTCGTTGATTATGAGATCAGCGCACCTTCCTAATGACCACTCTCCTCTTGCACGTCTTCTTCTGAGCATTCAACACACGGCGAATCAACATCGCCTCCGCCCACTTTTCTGCACGAAAATTCTCATCTCGACTCAATCTTTCCCCGCTGAATGCAATTACACTCTTTCTGACCTCTTATTCCCCCACCGAACCTCGTCCTTCCCACCTCTCGCTTTAACTCCACCCTCGCTCCTATTTACATTTTTTAATTACATTTAGTGTCCTCTCCAATTAAACCTTTGCTTCTTTTTGTTTCATTGCATTTTGGCATCGCATGACGGGATTGGTTTAAATTTTGGGAATCTGACCCGCGGTCTGAGGGTCGCATGTGGCCCTTTTTCATCTAAATCTATATAAAAACCCTGCGAACCACCTTTCGACGTGTGGCATGGGGTGTAAAATATAATTGAGCTACTTCCTTAGTTTGTTATTTTCGCGTATCGTTCGCGGAAAGGATGAGTCCATAAAGCGACTTATCTTAGCATCCATTTCTCTTATTTTATACTCATTTTCGGATCGGCTCAAGTAGCAGGGAGTAGCATACTTCCTCCATGAACGTGCTGTCTCTAAATTTATCAAACAATCACAACCTATCCTGTATCCTCCTTTCTTTCAAGGATTCCCAACCTGCGTCTGATAGCATCTTCGTAACGCTTGCCTTTTTATCATGGCATTTTTAGCGAAACTTACTGCTTTACGCAGCCTTTTTCCGAGTTCACGAGTAACCCGTTTCATCCGCTGGATCCCGTATTCTTGCTTCGTATTCAAAATGGGGTAATTTCATCCATACCATAAGGCCAAGTGGCTAAATCCACTCTATCTTTCTATCCTTTACTTGACCGAAGTAGAAAATGCGAATTTAGTTGGAAAAGTGAAAACGTCTTGTTAAATAACTTCCTAATAAAAAGCACGGATGGGTAGCTTCGGTTTCATTGCCACCTAGGTTCTAAAAGAATAGTAGTAGTAGAACAAAACTGATAATGTATTAAAAGTTTAAAAACACTCCACGTCATTCCACCAAAAAAGGGTTTAGATATCTTTGCACATAAGGGCATCCACCCTGAAAAAATACCTACGAAAAGAGGACTTGGAAAAAGACTGACGGGACGGCAAATCGAACCCAGGATCTCCTCTATCCGGGAGGATGCTTGTTCTGGCCGAATAGCTTAGTTGACTAAAGCAACTTCCCAGATCCCTAGTTTGATTCCCGGTCCCGTTAGACTTATTTCTAGTCCGTTCGTCGAGTACTGCAGACTTGCAACCCGGAGATGCAAAGAAACAGTTACAAGGATTACAAAATAACTTTTGCAAGCAAAATTAGAAATAAAAATATATGAACTGATTGGCATCAGCGAAGAATATGATTGCTCACAATAATTCACGTAGTACGTGTACATGATATTATGGAACCATATTTCTGCACGTAAAAGTGCTCGGAAGAATCCGTTATTTACTAAAGCTTCTTATTTTTTTAACAATTATCGATAGAAAGAAACAAATAGAAAGTGCTTTGAACTTTGATGCGGCTAATTGTATCATTCAACCGGTTTTCGATGCCAACGGCCAGGTTGCCTTCAACATTTTTCCACTTCACTAACTTAAATTTTGAACTTTCGGAAAAGCACTTCCTGTTTCCCCGGGAAACGTATCCTCCGTAAAATGAGAAAATAAACTTTTCTTGGGAAAGGTCGCGCTTCTTGGAATTACGTAATAAGCCTTGCGTCTAGACCTTATCTTAGAGTACTCGTCAAAAACTTCGTTGTTAAGCTATAATTGAGACGAAGAAGAAAATTTATTTTTAAATTAAAACTCAGAAACGTCTGCAACAAACTGTCGCATTTAATCTAATTATATGAATAATAATATACTGTTTTATACTATATATTATACGACAGTCCAAATATTTATTTATACGCCAAAGAAACCAACCCATGTCCACATAGTCATCAGTCATTTCATAGCAGGTTGGATCCTTCAACCATAGCTACCGAAAGATTTACAGAGGAAATAAGGCTTATTAAGCAAAAATATGTTAGAGGTGACCTTACTCTACTCGTTGAGACAGAATGCTACTGATGGGTGACCTGTGAAAGAACCGCAACCACCCTATGCATAAAATGTTCCATAGAATTCGTTATAGAGAGACCAAGAAGAATGTAATTACTCAGTATCATTCATATCTCGGCAGCTTTTGTATTATCAAAGCCATGAAAATCACTGAGACAGAATTAAGTGACGGCATTTTGCTCCCCATCATCCTAAAATTTACATGAAAATATGTCACTCATCCATATGGTATTAATAACAAACAAACTCATAGATGTTAGTTGATTGGAAGTCTATTGTCTTCTACATGAAATAGTTCAGTTCAATTCTCCCAGTTAATAAAGAGAGCCTAAATATCTCATCGTATAAATAACGAAAATATTCGCCATCAAATGAAAACAAGCAAAGGATTTATTAATGTTTGAAAAGAATTCTCTAGCCTCAGTTTCAACATATTAATTCTCCCTTTTCAATTCCTTTCTTCCCCATTATTTTCCAACATTTTCCCGTACATCTTCGTTTTCCCTCTTTCTCCCTCCCACTTTTCTCCTCTAATTCTCTTTCCTTCCTTTAATATCTGTCCCCTCCATATCTCTCATTTAACCTCTCCTCTTCTACCCCAAATCCCAACCCTTTTCATCACTGCCTAGCAACCCGCCCACCGCAGTTCAAAAATTAAATCTCCGACCGAAAAATTAATTGCTACCGGATGAAGGACTCGAGCCATTTCAGACGAAGATAGATTTTAAGTGTCCCTAGTAGTTTGATGATCTTAATGTGACTTTAAGACTTAGTTAATTAAGTTGCTTATCGCTGTCCAATTCCATTCGCAGATTCCACCAAACTTTTGATATAACATTGGGAAGCGTTACAAGGGAAGTAAATTTGGTATCACGCTGACCCGAATCGCCCAGTTGCATAAATATGTGCAAATGGAAAGTCGAACGAGGACAGATTGAGGAAAATAAATAAAAACCTGCTGTAGATTAAGTTTTTATGATTTTCGTCAAGGTCTCTGCTGTTGTCGCAGCGTGAGTCGAATTTCGGATTACAAACGAAGAAAGAGTTTTGAGGATAAATGAGATAGATAGTCTTGCCAATTTAACTTCTTCCCTTGATTTAATTCCAGATTAAAGTTTCTGTCCTAAGAAACTAGATTCATTAGTTCAGGATTCGATTCCAATTTTGGTTTTAAATCAAGCGGACTTGAGTTTCCGAGGAAATCTCTGTTTGGAAATCGTAATTTCATCTAGTCTGCATTTTTTAATACAGATTGGAGACAAAAATCATTTTGCATCATCTTCAACTTTATTTTGATCGTTAATTATAGAAAAAATACACATGTAAATCCCTCTCAGATTTTTCTAATTTTACTCTGCCTGAACAGCATTATTTTACGAAAAAATAAAGATTTGCTGACTTTCTTTTCTACATAAAATCTTGCGTTAGTCGGTGTCCTCAGTAAATGCCATCCTAGTTAGTGGTAACTGCTTGTAATTTAACTTTTGTCAAAAAAGTGCTCCCCCTTCATTTATTCAGCACGGTTCGCAACAGTAAAAATACCACATCTGTAGTGTGCACAAAATGTCATCATTAATACCAGTATTTCAGTTTCCAATGTTGATTCCAGGTAGCGTACTTTTCTAAGTAAAAACTTTTGTGATGAAGAAAAATAGATTTTACTGAGTGATATATCTAGCGTGAAATAATGATCCTATCAAATTTCAGGCGGCGGTAAAAAAATTAACTCCAACCCTTTTAAATTTTTCAACGATCGAAATAAATACTGAGCTGCGAGAAATTTCGGTAAATCGTTAATCTATTCCTGAGATTCATCTACGCCAGGCTTAGTATTAGTTGTCCACCCCATATTTATTTTAAAGTGATGTCCAACTAATTTTAGGAAAGCTCACTCTGTATATTAGAAAGTATTAAAGGTATTTAGGAATATTTCTCATAGTTTTCATTCCATTTCAACCATGAATATTATTTGTCTCTGTTGACTATTCTGGAATTTTGTAGCTCATCTCCTCGAAGAGAATTGAAAAATATCAGATAACCTTCTAAAAAATACAACGTAAAACAATATAGATCACATATCAGCTAAGACACTTCTTCCCAGTAATAACTACAATTAGAAGGAATAAACATCTAAATCTATAATTTTGTCATGGTTAAATGTGTTTTGAGAGTAGGTAAATTATACATCAGTTGTCACTATTATACTATATCACTCTTAATTCAAATAAATAGTTTTGTGCCGAATATCGATTTATTCATTCACATAAATCGCTGTAAGAGGATTTTATTTAGTTAGGTATTTTATTAATATTACTACAATTTGTGGATATTAATATGTATTATTATCAGATATAATTCCACATTGTGTTCATTCTCTGATTACCAGTTAATCTAGCCTAAACTGTCATCATACTAAGGCCAGTATAGTAATCCTTCATGTATGGATGAAAATTTCCCTTATAAAGTACACAAGGATCTTCATCATCCATGATTCATCCTTAGGTTAATCCATACGAATGTGATACTTGGTGAGGCCTGCACTGCAGTCGACAATAAACAATTTCGCAGCAACGAAAGAAAATCAATAACTTTGACACTATCAGCGGAATAGTTTACCATTAGTCATGGAAGTCCACGATATTTATGAGGGATAATTACAGATATGTAATTACATATTGATTGCGGATCAGAAGGGCGAGTTTATATGCGATGGCCATATAGATTGGAGGATCATTTTTTTAATTAGCCCACCTGAGCGAATAAAATGAGACGTTGAAGTGGAGCATTCGGAAGGCCGACCACAAAAGCATTCGGCTCGTTGCCGAATTCGGCCGCCAGGGGGGTTGCGATCCGAATCCGGAGTCAATTTGCTGTTAAATAACGATTCTCCACTCAATAAAACGAGTGCGGTGCTCATAACCGATCCGCGTTATCTGAAACACCTTCCATAACAGAGCATCAATGTGCTCAAACCTCTTTTGATTTAACCGTCCGCTCACGGAAATATATCTCGGAAACTATTTCGATGGATAATACCAGATTGCCCCGATTGCGGACGGAATATAAACAATGTTATCGGCGGAAACTTTAACTTCGGAGTCCGCGGCTTCTTTTTTCTAACTGGTGAAATAGTTCTCCACATAACTTTGTGGGAGAATGGGATTGGTCGGTTCGTATCTGTCTCTGCACCCTCTATCTCGTTCTTTCTTCTCTTTTTTGTTCCCTTTTTCAATCCTTGCTCTCTTTCAAATCCTTTATTTTCTCTCATTCCTTTGTTCTTCCTCTCTTTCTCTTATACACTCAGATTACTTTTATACTGCAAAATTCATCATTTTTTGGATGCATTGATTCTTCTCGGAGATCTTTGGCTTTATTTATCTACGTTAAATACTATTTTTGTTCAGGTATTCCCTGAATTTTGTTCGTTCGAGCACATTTTCAACTATTTAATATTTTTAATGGCATTGCAGCTGTGTTTATCTGTATCTATATTCAATATCTAAGTTTTGCTTGAATTTTTATGCATTGGATTATTTTTTAAACATATGTTTATCTCTCTTCAAATGTTTTTGATGTAATAATTTCAAACTTTCTTCTCTTAGTCTGTTCCTCTTATCCCCTATATTTTATTTTGATTTGCTTTAAATATTACCGTGTACTATCGAATCGGAAACGCCTCCAAGTTTTGAAAGCTCTAGAAATGCAAAAAAGGTGTATCTTAGATTCAAATTAACTTTACTTACTCATATTTTTGGGTGATTAAGCCAGGGGTAAATTTTTCGCAAGGAAACTAGATCCTGTTTTAATAATGTCTGAGCTAATACAACTCAGTGCAAAAATCGCACGACTAGTTTCGACGCTTAAGCGTCATCTTCAATGAGTTCTTCACCTTTGAAGTAGTTCTGTGTATTTTGTACCATGCTGTTTGCACTCAGGTATTATTAAAACAGGATCTAGTTTCCTCGAGATAAATTATTTCCTGGCTTACACCTTCTGACTCGTAGTACCACAAAATTACTTCCGTTAAATTTATACTCATAATATTTTTTGGCTTTTTTTGCTGCGTTTTTGCAGGATTTTCCATCCCTTCTATGTTATTCCTGCAACTTGAATTTTTCTGTCAGCCTTGAGTTGAAAAGATTTTCTCATCTACCTTCTCTTTTTATCATTAATTTGTTTCATATCATAACTACATACGAAGTACGGTGGAAAAAGAAGCTAACATGGGCCTCATCACATAATATCTGATTTTCTCTTCATCTCCCTCTCTTCCTTTATCTTTCTTTTAAGTCCTTCCTCTTTTGCTTTTTCTTTCCTCTCCACTGTCATCTTCATTTTTTCTCATGTTCAATATGCGACATGATTCGGAGGGATGTTTTTATTTTCTTTTGCTTCATTAATGAAATATCTCAAAAATTTTCTAATGTATCAACTAATATTTTGTGCTTCTTTCCTGTAACGAGTTATAACATTCTAATTATTTTTTGTAGATTTGTGGCTTAGATGATTTTTACTACATTCAGTTTTTAATCCACGATTCTGTCTTTATTTCTCTCCTATAACTTTTGCAGCTTTTTAAGGCCTTCTTTTCCTTATGAGTATTTTAATATCGTAGGAACATTGCTTCTGTAACTCATTATATTATAGCCTCTTGTCCAATTTAACCACATTTTCTTTCCTTGTTTCCTGCATTTTTGCTCCCTTAACCCCGAAGTCCGGGGTTGGATTCCCCGTTAATCGGAGTTTACTGGTTAGAGAATAGTTTTATGCATTCGCCAGTAAGAGTAATCATCATAGAAATGGGTTTGATTAGAGTCGTCTTGTTTCCAACGAATAAATTACTATTATTACAACCTTTATGTATTCTATTCCCCAAAATTTCTCATTCTGTATTCCCCAAAAGTAGCTATTACGACGAATTTAAGTTCTAATGAGCTATCTTCAGGTGCATGTGAAAATATTTCCTTTTACTTTATTGGATTGCAAACTGAGCGTCATGGTACAATAAAATGTCGCGAATAATTAAGAATATTTGTGTTTTGTATGTATGGAATCTTATGAGGAAATCGCGCCTGAAAGATATATAGCATACGTATGCACAATACCTGTATAACGTTTTACTTTCACTAATACGAAATATTTTATTTTTATTCTGAGGACCTCTAAAAATCTCTGTAACCTATGAATTTGTGGAAAAAGTACTCTTCTGCATCTTTTATTAGTTGTAATGGATTTCCACATAAGAACGCTTTCTTTTGTGGATTATATACAGTTCTCTATACTAAACATATTATAGAAAGGAAACCTTACCGATGTATCCTTCCTTATTCATTAAAACCTCAGGATTATAATTCTGCTGTGGAAACTACGTTTCAATCTGAATTTAATTCATTGGTGTAGCATCTCTCTCTTCCAATTCCTGTCTCTCTTCTATTCCCCTTTTCTTTCCAACTTCTCTTTCAATTTCTAAATTCCCTTTTCCGCTTCCCTTTTCTCTCTATCCTCCTTCTAAACTACCCCCCCTTCTTCCTCTTCCGCAATTGGAAACTGGATTTTGACCGCCAAAGGGAAGCGAGATCTGCAATAGAACGCTGGGGAAATGAATTCCGAGGATTTGGGACGAAAAAATAAAGGAGGCGATAGTCACTCTTAAAAAGCGCTGTGGCACGAGATTAAAGCTTCGCCTCAAACGTATAGGCTTAAAGGCAAACTTATTGCTTTTCCGTTCGGAAGCGTTTTTTTATCCCCGTTGTTTTATCTTTTTTCGAACTTTATTTGAGATTGGTGAAAAGCTCGGAGATTTGTAACGCACTATGAGGGGAGAGTGCAGCAAAAAATACAATTAATCCGGCGGTTTTGTCGCAAACTTTTCTATTTTCCGGCGATAAAAGGCTCACTTAGAAATTTTAAATTCCTCCTCATTTTGGCACATGAGCAGTATCTATCACGGATCCCCTCCTCAATTCCTACGGGAGGTTCTCTCATGAATTATTCACCAGCAGCTCGCTCAAGATAACAAAGGGTAGAGATAATTAAGTTTTGGAATCATAATGGAAGAGTATGACTTAATTATGGAAAATGTTATAACCCTGGAGGTTATTTTTGAAATGTTGCCGAAGTCAAGATATTCTATAGCTCGCACGGTATAAATTGGTCTCCGCGGAGGTCTCTTTCTTTGATGTACTGCGAGGACCTATAGCAGGATTGAGCAAATTTTTCTTTTATGAGAGCCGCGAATCGTATATTTGAATGTATACTTAAGTGATACATTTATTCAAGAGCCGCGTGTCTTTTAATTTTAATGCTCGTTTTCAAATAATACAATTTACAAGGCTTTTATCCAGTATGTGGTTTATATATTGACCAGAACGTCATTTACTGGAAAAATAAGTGAGGGAATAGAGTGCGTTATCAGTCAGTGTTTTTTAAATATTCAAAATTGGCTTCCATAAGCTAACAAAGGTAATAGGTTTTCAGAGTCAATTTAAGACTTTTGAAAATCGTTACTCGGTATTTCACAATAATTTACTCAGAATAAAACAGCAGATCATTTTCTGGTGGTATAATCTCAATCTCTCCCTAATAGCTCCAGGATAGCCAAGTGGGCTATGGGTTCGACTTCGGTTCGATTCCCGTTGGGGACGTATATGTACGAATTGACCTTATCTGTTGAAGCACTTTTAAAAATAATACTACTATTGACAACGATAAGAAATACTTCCTCGAGTCTAGAGTATTTTTACGAGCAGTTAGCCCACTGAACTATTGAGTTACTTAATCTCTTCTGTGGGAGATGAAATGAACCTGGGTCTCTCGAAAAGTGCCACCAGTTTGCTCATAGATTGCCTTTGAAACCCCAATAATTACTTCTTACAAAAGAAACAGTCTTAGTCATCTTTTCTGATGTTTCGGAAAATTCCTGATTTTCGGTTTTTTATGCTGTGGACGTGTTTAAAAGAAACGCAAAGTTGAAGTTGTTTCCGCCTGTGAATAGCATGCAATAATACATTTGTTAATGTACAAACTGTTTTTCCCACTGATACTTATCGTCGGAGTTCATCGGTGAACAGAGGAGTTTGGGTTAACTGGCAAATGGTATGCAGATCCTTCAGAACAAAAACAACGTCTTACAATACTGTCAACTATCCAATCCTTATAGCCTGGATTGGCAAGCAAGCGAGTTTTATTTAATTCCTCATCTGAAGTCAATTTTGGATGTAAAAGGTTTCAAAGTGACAAGAAAGCATACGATAGCGTAAATGAATGATTCAATAAGCTCATGGTAAAATTTCTAAACTGCGGGCAAGCAAAACCACATTGCGTACAATAAAACAAATGCCTAAATCACGGATGCGACTATGCTGAAAATTGAGCAAAGATATGGCCCGAGAAAGCTAATCCTTAGTACCACTACATTGCATCTTAATTTAAATAGATATTCCGAATGCTCCACATAATTAAAGGAAAGACACTGTTTATAGGACGTTAATTAAAGAGCACACATCAAAATTCCCCCATTGTTTACGATCACCCTTCTTTGCTCAGGTTTAATTCGGAGTATAATAGATTTAATATCAAAAGTAGACCACTATAAATAGTTTTGAAGTCTAGGTACAGGGAATAAATTCGGACGGTGAAAAGGCAAAATGTATAAGAGCCCATTCATGCATTTCATACTGAGGTGTAATCGGCATTTCTGCGATGAAGTAAATTTTGGAGCTTAACAGCAACGATGGGCATGTTTAATCTCAATAAAGGTACTTTTTAAATACAGTGCTTCGTAGGATGAGAGATCCTCGAGGGAAAAAGTAATGGTGTACAGAAATTTTCATTCAGGAAATGGACGCGGAATAGAGGGAAGCAATAACTATTCATGAATGTTTCTTGTTGAATTGTAAATAGATTCATATTCTCTATTGTAGGCAAACTGTAAGCAATCCCCTGGGCTTTGTGAAAGCCTCTTTTCTCTTTTGTATCTAGGAGTGCATACAATTTCCCTTCCATTAGGATGCAGTTAAGATAATGACCACGTTTGATTCAAACAGATTTAAAATTCAATATGTAAGTCCTTCTACGGGTAAGACACTTTTAATGGTTGCATTTTTATGAATAATAGATTCTCTATGAATATTAAATAACCTTTCTACCAAGGAACGTAGTAAGCAAAGGTAAAGGATATTTGTTTTCTTTAGAAAGCACGATCTAATACAATACGTTTCACCTCTTGGTGGTACTTATTTAAGGAGACTTCACTAAGATACCTTTTCCTAGTATAGCTTAATCTCAAACATGTAATGCACCTCATATTGATATTATAATATTACTAGTGACTCCATTCGTCAAACATGACGGGATTTAATTTGATTTACAGAACAATGTACAAATATTATCACATTCATTTGATGTATGTCAAAATACAAAAAGGTAGGTTGTCACGGCTTTTTTATTTCAACAATGCAATCAATTATCTATTTATTAAATGAATTAATGGGTTACTTTTATCTAATTTAATTATCTGTATAGACTTAACCATTTTGGACGCATGGCAGGAGGTGCGCGCACTCTATTTAATTAATAATTACTTCATTTATGATCTTCCAAGCGCAGGAGTTTGAAAATGCCATTTCGGTAGAACTGATAAAAGTTTCCGTATGAACTCTTTGTGAACAGTGTTAAGCAATATATAATTACAATCTTCAATGAATTATTTTTCTAATGTCAGTTGTGCACTTTGTGTGGTCGTCCAATTTCTGATTGACTTCTACGATAGAAATATATTCTGTGGTCAATAAAAATGAACATAACGCTCAATCCCGTTCGTTCATTCAGTGATTTTTTTTCTAGAAGACCGCTAATGACCTGGGATAGAATCCAAGACTATTCGAAAATAAAAGTAGTCAATTTACTGCTCGATCTTTATATTAAAAAGCGTAGATGGAGAAATAAAAGGGAAAAAGAGTCCGTTGCAGCCGGGATTCGAACAAAGATCCTCCTTTTCCCTGTTGGTTGCCTTATCCAATAAAGATACTACAAGAATAAAGCGATCAACCGAAAAATAGGAGACCTGGGTTCAAGGTCTGGCTGCGGCGGAATTTTTCTCCTTCATTTCTCCAGATAAATTTAGCGTGTATTTCATGCGAATTTCACCCTTCGCATCAAATAGCGTCTTAAGTTTTAATGCTGCGATATAACTAACTTGCCAGCTTTAGACGAACAATCATGCATACACGTAATGAATTATAAGTATCGAGACCATCCTTTTGGAAGCCGATTAAAGTCGGATATAAAGCATAGAGATTGTCTGGACGGGTGGCAGATTTCCTTTGAAAACACCCCAGAGGCCGTGGGGATAGACGGACGCGGGCATTTCATGAAGCCTTTCCGCCTAAAGTGAATACCGCCTAAAAGCTTCTGTAATAGGCTTCACTCCGAGACAAATCGGAAATACTTTTCGGGGTTTTGAGCACCCTGAAATCGCTTTCCGCCGTAAAGGGAATGCAAAAAGGGACGTCTTTGCAACGACCCCCCATAGATGCATCCCGGGGCTTAATCTCGTGACATGTGTATCGTGTAGCGCACTAATGCATGACGTAGCCCTTGTAGCCTCCAGAAGGCACCGCGGAATATATCACCAGCTGAGGGTCTCAATAAATCCCTCTTTGGACCTCCGCAGTGCAGCTGAGGACGTCCTCGAATGTTGCGGCTGAAGGGACAAGTGACGATCGAACGTTTAATGATCTCGCAAATGTGGAATCTAACAATTGCTCTCAACTAGCCGATGGAGTCCTCAAAGTGGCAGGGATCAGGGATTTTTTTGAAATGACGCTTAAGATACTTTGAAAAGTATAAAACGTATAAATGATTAAAAATATCATAAATGATGAGTAAACTCTAAGGAGAAGCTCAAGTAATTGTTTTCATGTAATAAATGTCAAATACACCAGCCTTTATTTTACGTTGATGAAATGGTCTACACTGATATTTTTCAAGGAGTGGTCTGAGGATCTTTCATTGTTTCAAAGGCCCTCTTATTAGATGCACTATGTCTTTATTATCTTCGCAATAATACTGAAAACGCTTTCTCTAAAATCTCAGCACTTTCTTTGATCACACATGTGATAAGTATGTATGTGTTAATGAAGTCGGTTGCATTCTGGAGCAACTCTGATGATGACAACTTAATTATCAAATTATTTATTATGTTTTACTCTTTGACTGAGTTTTTCTCAATTTATCTACAGTATTGGAGTTTTATTGTTGATTTTCTGGAGCATTTTGCCCATATACCTTTGGTTGTGTCTGGGTATCTTCTTTGCATGGAGATGTTCGTCTCGAATATTTTTGTAATTTTGGTAATTTTAAAATTTAAACTTGGTCTCTTTATCATCAAAGTATATCTCTATTAATATCGAGTAGCCCCTCAGACTTCAGACTAGAACGCTGATTAATATTTGTCTCCCGATGTTGATGAGGATTCACTCCAAATTTAAGTAAACTAAAATAAGTAATTAGTAATGTTTGAATCTCAAATTTTATTGAGGATTTTCAGTGATTTTTGGATAAAAAGATTTTGGTCTATAAGATCGAGAAATTTCGGTCTATAAGATACTTGACAAACTTTCAAACATTTACAGAATTCATGCGTTTCTTTCCAAACTTATCAATTGTGTAAGCTGAAGATGAAAATGACACTAATGTATCGATATAGTAAAAAATATTGGCAGCATTTCTGAGTTGACAAGAGCCGTTGTAAGAATGGTATAAGCAGCTAAAATGTTTAATAGTTAGAAAAATAACCTCAGATAACTCTTAAAACCTAAATCTCTCAGCTACTGAAAGTACTACTAGCAATACTGTCAAGCACTGAATCCACAAACCTACAAAATATATAAGAATATAAGTATTAGTTGTCCGTATATGAGACATTGTAAGTTTATACACTAGGAACGACTCGTAATTACAATTTTAAATAACCTTTCACTACTTTCATATATATTAGCTGCACTTTTTCACCATCCTGTATTTCGTTTCTTCGTTTGTGACTAGATCACACGTAAGAGTTGAAAACCGCATAATCTCGAAATTCCAATGAAATAAAAAATGTAGTACCTCTACTATTTTTTGATGTTTCAGAATTATTTCCATATCTATGAATCATATCTCTCCCGAGCATATTTTGTTTATAGCATGCAATTTTGCAACAAAATCTCTTCAGTTACCGTAGCTGAAGCAATGGTTTTATTTCATCGTTGAACCTATTTATTCATGAGGCATACAAGTCTCCTTTCCTGCAACCCACACGAGTTTCCGCTAGAGAAAGAAGTGGCTATCAAGTCCCTATTCAGTAACATCCGCTTACCTCTCCGTCTCGCGAGGGATTTCAGCGCAAGTGTTTAATTTTCTGGCAGAAAGAAGAGCGTGGTGTGGTCAGGGATATGATCCCGTTGACGGACGAACACCCTAAATCCGCCTCCGTCAATATTGATCACTCCTCCGCCAAGTAACTAACTCCCTCGTACGGAGCTACTCATAATGGCTAATCGATTCTCAAAACCCCTTCATCGCTAAGTCACCATCGTCCACTACTTATCCACCGCCTAAACAAGAATGCTTTCACCTCAGGTGGTGCGCCAGCGTGTATCAAATTACGAAATTAAGTCAAACTTGCTCTCGCGCCTTTGAAACTGATATCGAACTAGCGATTACATTCTGGTCTACGCTTATGACTAGCGCTCTAGGAAACTTAAACAGTTGATATCTTTAGTGTAAAGTAAGGTGTAATTTTCTTCCAGCGATCTGGTAATAATTTGAATAATCTAATTTAAATTATCTCGATGAGGAAGAATGTTTTTCGTTTATGACTTTCATGAATGTATTTTTGATGTTTTAAGTTCAATATATTTAGATGAAATAAGATTTATACTACATCCCAATAAATTTAATTTTTGACGACAGGATTCAGCATTACGTAGCCATCTTTAGGAAATGACACTAAATAACTATCATAATTGCATTGTATGATATATTATTCTAAACAAAATCTATTTCTATTTCCTTATATTTCTATCTTCTTATCTTAGAATACTCCCTCTCACACCATACTAATTCCTCTGGTCTTATTTTCAACACCATCAACCATTCCTTTCCCTTTATCCTTTCTCCACCTTCCTCTCTTACCCTCCTTTAACCAGATTATTGTATTATTTATTGTGGATTTTTTTCTGTAAATTATCGCTATTGTGGTTATGTAATTTTAACTTGTCGTGGTATTTTTCTTCACATTTATATTTGAATTACCAACAAATTAATGACCTGACAATGACAATTTAATTCCGAAACCGTCCGTCAGATAATGAAAATGTATACGGAAATGGTTACTTTATTTAAATCTCAATATTTTGCTATGGATTTCCACATATTGGCTGCTTCCGTAGATATTCTATTGCAGGAACATAAAATTTCATTTTCGTTCCACTTTATATTAAAAAATATTTAATAAATATTTCCTTCTCTAATCTCTCATTGAAGTACACTGAACGATACAATGTTACAAGGATTTATTGCAGTTCCTATTTGTCATATTTTTTTAACAGCTCTATGCGCTGTCAAGGCACGTATAATAATGCATCGCGGTTAGAGAATCGACTGCTTCAACCAAAAGCTCCAAAAATGTCATATCAAAAGGGTACACATGGGATAAACTTTGGCTTTTATCTCTCAAGAATGAAGAACCTGGCGCCAACCGTTCACAATGCATTTAGGCCGCCATCAGTTAGTAGCTTGAAGGCAAGAATATCTATGAGCTCTGGTTATGGGCTCTATTTGGAGAAGGGTGAATTTAGTGGAAAGAAAATAAACATTACTTGGTGCGAATACCAGTTTGAGATAGATCCAGTAAATTTTTACCTGTATTTTGCTCCTCAAAAACCCTTCAAAACAGCTGCCAAGATTCCTTTCAAACTGCTGACACTATATCCGCTGCAGAGACGTGTACGTTCAGGCTGTTGATCCCAAATCGAGTCGTTCACGCGATAAACATTTTGGCTTTACGATCCGAATAGTAATCTAAGACCACCGTACCGTATTCCGCCGCATCTGCACAAGTATGTGGCTCTGGAATAATCCCAGTTTCTTGCCGTTTCAATCCCTACCCTACTAACACCATTCGCATGAGGCACAAAGCACGGCTTTCCAGCTCTGTTAAATTTTGATGTCTTTGGGAAAGACTTAAAATAGCTTGGGAAAAAGAGAATCGGCTACAGGATATATACACCTTGCTTGGATTATTTTTAATGCGTTTTGGCATTTCGGAGCATAGTTTTGAGGTAACGTGTCCAGGTATAACAGGTAGAATTCATAGTAATGTCCTTGTTAATTTCTTGTAGTTCTTCACCCCTGGAGAATATTTATCCACCTAATTGTTAAGTTTTGTTTTTCATCGAAATATGTTAATCATATTTGTATTCACGAAACATTTAAAGCTTTCAAAATAAGAGTTAAAATTGCATTGATTTAACAGTAAAAAATTTCATTATTTAAACAGTGATTATTTTAAAGTTATTTAATTCTTGAAGATTAAGCCGAAATAATTTTAATCGTTTCACAATAAAAACAAGTGTATCTATTGATAGTCAGTTTGGTAGTTTGGAAAAGGTTGATTCGTTTTATCATTGATTTTTTACGAACTAAATCATCAATTTTACCTGCCCAGTAAAACATTCCTGGAGTATAAAAAGTGGTAAATAAACTTATCTACCAGTAAATCCTGAGAAAGATTCTGATTTAAAATTTCCATTTCAAATCAACGAATACCCACGAATATGATCTAAATTGTATTATGCATTTTTTGTTCAGTAAATTTTTTACAGTCTAGAAAATTCAGTTTGAACGAGTTGCTTCGTTACCTCGATAGACAATTCCATCTATAGAAAAGGCGTTCGCATCTACATTTTTAAAATGTTCATCGAAAACATCTGTGACGAAATTTGATTTCCATCCGTAGTTAACTGCGGTAGCATTCATGCATTCACAACCAACACGACCTACTTTAAGGTAAAAAAGTACTAAATTTCACGACCTGATAATTTCGAATGATTTTTATCCTATTTAAGAAGCTACGTTCAGTTCGATGGGTAGTGATCGCTGGAGAGGATAAAAAGGTTTAAAATTGCAAACATTCAATGAATGAACAAGGTTTCAGCATAATTATGTGGACTGAGATGTGTTTCTCTAGAATGATTGTTTCTGCTATAATATGTGCAAGTTTAGAGAAATTTACTCCTATGTACTTTTTATTTCATATTTTCTGCATTGAGTTTGCTTTCCTGCCGTAGAAATAGGAAGAATTATATTACTAATGACGAACAGTAAACGAATACCGATTTATGGCAGCTCATTACTGGCAGATATACGAAGCCTGTATTCATTAAATGCTAGAGGATTCTCTTATCTAAAAGGATGAAATTTCTTTAAATTATTAAAATTTTTGCCTGATGTGGTATTTATATGATCTTTATAGTAAGCGAGAATGAGTGAATTTAAGTTAATAAATCTTAAGTATATATTCTGATAAGAGAAAGTCCCGGTGTATCTCATGAGACAACCCATGGCATAGGATTTAATTATATAATTATATAATTAAATCCTATGCCATAAAATATAATTTCCTCGGTCGTCAGGGCGACGGATATTTTGCAGCCGATAACTTTCATATCTTCGTCTATTTTATTATAATTATCGTATATCGAATTTTATTAATTATCGTATATCGAATCACTAATCTAAATTTTTCAGTTATACGTCCTTCCAGGTTTTTTAAATATATAATGAAATAAAATTAATCACTATTTTGAAATAAATATTACCTATGATTATCAATAACAGATATAATTCAGTAATGTCACTTAAAAGGAAATATTGAAGGGTAAAAATAAAAACTAACATTACAGAAGTTAGAGCATTCAATCCTGTACATTGTGGGAGAAGGGAAATCTACAAGTGCCAGAGGAGATTTAAGGTGGAACGATAAAAATAAGCCGAATCAATGGCCAAACCTTAAGTATAGGGGATGCTATAAAAATTGTTGGAAAAAAAGCATCGATTTGAAGTTTTGGAATCCGTAGCCTAGAAACTGAGTAAAATGGCTGAGTGACCAAAAAGGGGTGGATCAAAGCCCAGTTGGGCGGAAGGTATATACGGCAATTGATGGAGGGACTAAGGCAGGATCAGTGCCTCCTCTTCATTTGACCTATTTCCAATGTCCAGCGGAAAGGACGCTCGAGATAAATGCCCGCATGACAGCTGCGGAATCTCCTCCACCAAATAATCTTTTTTTCCCACGAGGAAGAAAAACTTGCTTCCTCTCTTATATTGATAGCGCCCTTTGCTTTATTCCCTTTCTTTTCGGACAGAGAGATTTTGTCAGGTGAAGAATTTAAACTGGAATTTATAGCTATTAATAATATTTTTAGCATTGATCATTTTAAACTTTTATATCGCGTTAACAAATTGTTATTGTATATATACTTCGGTCTTCGAATTTAGGTCTACCAAAACGCATTCCGATTCTCTATTCAGTGTCTATTTGTCTGGTTTCCACAGATAATTCCATTGGTCCCTTGGTCATCTTCTTGGTCTCTTCACATCTTTTGGTGTTCAGTTGCTGTTGTTCAACGGTTGTCGTTTCTTCTCGCCACATGACCTACTCACATCTATTCTGGATATCTTAATTTATTTATTATGTCTGTCACTCCTGTCTTCATCCTCACCCAGGTGTTGCGTTTCCTGTCTTTTCTTGTGATACCAGGAATACATCTTTCCACACTTCTTTGTGTTGTCTGGAGACGCTGGGTTCTTGCTGCGTTTAACAGTCAGATTTCACTTATAGATTAAATGCAGTGATAGGATATAGATAAGACTTCGATACTATTGGCATTTTTGATTTCAGAATTACGATTTTCTTCCTAAGGTGCTCCATCCCTGTTTAATCCTTCGATTTACCTTATTAATCATGTAATTCATTCAATGAAATTGTAAAATAAAGGACGATCACCATCAGATCGAAATCATGCCAAACTCAGTCGCTAAGCGTGATAGATTTCAGCGCTACTCGAAAATAAAACTTTCGCTTTTTTGGTCTGAAAGATCAGATGCGCGAAGGTCATAGGTCACTTATTTCTCGATTAATTCCGCTTGGTTTGGTGAAATTCTCTGCTGGGAGTGAAAATGACACGCGTAACAAGGTTTCAGCGGAACACTTTCGTTTGATCTGACAACCTCCCTCGGCGTATATGTCAACGAACTTCATCATAAAAATCAACCTGTTTGAGAAAAGTGAGAAAGAAACGGGAAAAATTTGCAACGAAATCGGAAAACTGCGGAAATAAGTAGAGGATATCGTGTTATTTTCTTTTCCTCAACCTCTTCTGTTTGAGCTTTCACTCGCACAAATTACTCATTTCTGCTTTTCTGTGTTTTCTCTGAAATTGGCGTTTCTTAGATTCCAATATTGTCTTCTCTGCTTTTTTTAAAGACATTCCGAAATCTGAATTGTAATCGGGTCATTTCAGATTATAGATTTCTTCTTTTGTGTAAATGCGAACGTTGCCTGAAATTGCATTAATCAAATAAAAAATAATGAGGTTTATTCTATAGAATAAGCATTTTAATAATACGTGTCATCTGTATGCTTCAAAGTCTTTCGTTAGACTAAATCCGTTACTATGGTCGAGAATTGTTGATATGATTAAGGTGTAAATTTGGTCATCTCATCGAAACCTTGCCTTACGAGCTTAATTCTCATCAGCATCTGCTTAAAATCAATACATTGAGATATCATAGACCACACTGAGATGTTTTAAAGAACTAAAATTGTGGGAATTATAATTTGAGGCATTTAGTTTTCTATCCCACTTTCCTTAAAAGCGTCATATTTCTGTTACTTCTGAATTTCATGAAATAAATTTTTTAACCTCTTATGAAATAAAGAATGTATCAGCTAACATGTTGATTTTCCACCCTCTTTCGGATTGATTTTATGCTGAAATTCCGTACATACTCTCTTGAGGGAAATATAGACACCACTTTGTTTGTTATCAATAATTTGTAATGTAATTGTAGTAGAGTTAAATTATCGGTATATTAATTTTCATGCCACATGATCAATGATAAGTTCTGAAGGGAATTTTAATTTCATTACACAATCCAAAGAAAAATCGCATCGGAATATCCTATGACCCTTTTCCTTGTTCATTACACGATATTGTTCCCTTTTAAGGGATGAATTCTGTCTATTACAATTACTATTAATTTCTCATCGACCTGATCTTCAATAGAACTAAGATTCTTTACTCTGTAAAATTCCTCAGCATTAACGCTGAATTACATTCAGAATGCTTCGAAGTAATTACAAGAATGCTTCGAAGCCACCAAACGATACGTTCTTTATATTAGTAAATTTCCTAAGTATAAAATTATTTTCGATAGATCTCGCATCGCCGTCATACTTTAATGTTCCTTCCTTAGTTTCATATAATTGTAATTTGTAGAGAATTCGCTTACCATCTACTTTCATGTTAAGTGAAACGGAAAATATTTTAGTTTCGGGACTTTGACAAAGGAAAATTCCGTTCAAGTTAAACCCTACGGCAAGAGGTCATTTCTTTGACGCAAATTCTTTGAAGAAAACTTTGAACCGCTATTTAGAAAATATATGAAATATTTTTGGGATCGATTAATCTTTAAAGCCAACTAATTCAGAAATAGATTAGTATTGATTAAATACGCTTACGTCTCTGGATTTATAACGATTGATTTCTATCTACATGAACGCTAAGTTATTCGACAACTTGTCTGATTCATATCCTAAAAGCGTACTTATAAAAAGTCGGATGTTTAAGTTATTCATGTTAATGGGATTGTTAGTTTGCAAATGTTTCACATACATGCAAACATAATTAATTCAGCGTAAGCTCGTCATTTGCTCTGTTTATTTACTATAATACTGCGTGCTTTCTTATCCTTGCGCACTGAATGTGTTTCAGGTACAGCCGTACGTATTTTCAAACGTTTCAGGACAAGGCAGATGATTTAATAGTAATGAAAGCAATAACGATATTCCTGCAATTGCTTCAGAGCAATAAAAAGACATTTTGAGGCTATCAGTTCATTTAATAATGAAATTTAGGCCAGGAAACATCAAAATTTCGATCAAATATTTACTCTTAAATAAACTACTCTGTATTTTCGGCCATCAATAACTTTTGGATTAAGGAAATATCAGACAAATGTAAAAAAAGATAAAAATGGAATAATAATATAAGATTAGAAAACTATCGGCAAAGGTGAGACTCGTACTCAGGTCTCCCTAATTCTTCTATAATGTAACAGAACCAGGACATAAGAGCCTTGTGTTTGTACCACAACCAGGGTTGTGGAATGATTCGCGTGGAGTACGAAATGTACGACTTCCATTCTCAGAGAACTATTCCGATTGTAATGTGAAATTTCGGAAGCTCATTTATCACTAATGAGTAATCACCGGTATATCACAAAATAAAGCAGTAATTAATTAAGGAACGTGACTCGATAGCTAAGGAAACGCTAAGAAAACGCGTCATCTATAAGTAGTCCGAATCCAAACGAAATAATTACAGAGCCAAGGAAAGGGAAAGATGGAAATTAATCATCTTCATCTTTCCGAGAATGATAAATGGCCAACACGAGGCTTATAATATGAGGGCATAGAGTTAAATATAGAAAGATGGTCCGAACGATTAGATATGGAATGGGAAATTAATCGACGGAGAAAAGGAGATAGATTTGGCATTGAGATTCGAGGTGAAATGGATTGTGAAATCGAGTCTTTTGTACTCAGAAAGATGTAATGGGAAGCGTATCCGAAGAGAGAAGAGTATTACGCTCTCAAGATTTATCGATATTCTAAAATAGTTTTGACAAACATGTTATTGAATGTCCACTATTTTCAGTTAGCTGCGCTTTGTGATGTAAGTTAAGCTGAGATCTCATACATATGACCATCATCGTCAGATGAAATGATATTGAATATTGGTAGATAATGAAAAAGAAAACTTTGCTCATTTCCCACACATTTTAATTGTAGCTATTCAAATGTATGGAATAATTACAGTATTTTAATTGTGTAATCCTCTCTCGGAATAAAGCATGTTTCTATTGCTTCCCAAAATCTGTTCGGTATTCGGGGAGAATTCTCTACAAATATACCTTAACCCCTTTTCTAAGATATAATACATATGTGTGTTTAACGAATTATATTATTGAGCTTTGGGATATTCTATGCAGTTATTGCTAAGTTTCTTTATTTAAATTAGTAAATGATTTACTATATCCCTAAATAGACCGCATGTAGCCATTTCATGACTCTATTAACCTAATGCGAAATTTATTATGGAAATTATTAGGATCAGGCTGTCTGAATGAAAAGTATCGCCATACATCTATGATAGGATTTGCGCCTGACTGACTAATGCTGAACAAACCAATTAATCAGAAAACATTCAATTCGCTCTCTAAGATACTGCATATTGTACGATAATTTTATATTAATATCATTGAGCTTAATTACTATGAATAAATTCAATGGTGGAAATTGGTATTAGTAAGCATCGAAAAGTATACTATGCGAAATTCTACCGACAATTTTGTTTGAAACCTGCTATATTAAAATGTTCATTATGGTACTTGAACATTTTACTTCACTATGTTTAATAGTTAAGCTTTGCCTAGAAGCTTTCACCGTACACAAAATATGCAAAGTAGCAGCAAGAATGGTTGTAGGATGTAAAACACTGGTAACCATAAAATCTTATTTTTTATCTGATTAAAGTTTTCTTATTATTTTTGCTTGATTTCTCCTTTTCCATTTTGTTATGATTGTTAATAATAAAAATAATTGTAAAGTACTAGTGCTATTAACCAGTTTTTCAGATAAATAAAAGTGAAATTTTCGAATCAGCTTCCTACTAAGAGTAGAGCATATAGACCCGATGTTTTAGAGCGAGAAACACTTTTTTTCTTGTACTAGAAATTTATTTGTTTACTCTCGAGGCTTTGCATGTTTTTGCCGGCTTTCTCCATATCCTAACAAACGGGAGAAAGATAACGCGAAAAGCGAGTTTTCGGACGCGGGTTTTGCAGGATAAGGAGAGAAAAAAGGTCATCTCTCTCGGCACCTTTCACCTCCTCCTCAGTCCTTTCACTTACTTCTTCATTCCCACACTCAAACAAATCACGCCTTTGTTTCGCTCGGAAATTGCTCCACTTTCCTATACTCTGCTCCTGACACTCACTTTCTAAGAAGTTTTTACTTCACCGTACGTAGTGTATACCGTGAAATATGAAGTATGGAGTGTACTCCACAATTTGCATTGTGTGAAGGAAGTTTTATGATTTCATTATTGAAATCCTTTTTTCTCTCTCCAGGGTCTTCATTAATTTCATCTGAATTGTGGTTTCTTGACTCGATTCTTACACTCAACTCAAGTGATAATCTTAAATCTTGTACGGCAGTAGTCTTAATATTATAAATTTGGTTTAATTACATGTTCATGTCTTTATTTTTATCTGATCAACATCTGGCTAAATGCATGGATTAATTTAATTTTTTTAATTCCTCCTTCATTTTACGGATAATGATGGTACTGAAATTTTCAAACTTGACTTGATCTTAAATCTATTGTGACGTCTTATTCACTCAGGAATCAAACCAACTGTAATAATTAAATAATTATACTAGTAAAAGGCATCATTTTCTGAGCGAAAATGGCTTAAGATGACTTTGCACATAGATAACGGTTTGCTTAGGAAAATTACCAGAGAAATCGAGAATAAAATAATTTTTTCTAGAGCGGGAATCGAACCCCGATCTTCCACTAACTGCTCTAACCGATTGAGCTATCTTTCCAGAAGTATCTGACATGCTATAATTGGGAGACCTTGTAGGCAGAGGTATGCGGTTAGTGATCGATTGCACGGCATGGTCCCAACAAAATAAGAGAAAGAGAATTCCCCTACAAGGAAAATGGTGTAAGATGATTTAGCTCGTTAAGAAGTGCATCTAGGAAATGAGTTCTCACTGAGAATGGAGCTTATCTTCGAAGCTCAAAGGCAAAGAACAAAACGAGAGAATATAGTTCACCTACTTCTTACTGAACCTTTGAAATGAAAGCAATACTAAAATATCTGTCTTAAATACGCTGAGGATCATACAAGATAATAGACACGAATAATGTATTTTCCCAGGAAAACGATGGATATTTTCTATTGGGGAAGAATGCCGTAATTACAAGTACATCTGGTTTTGATGTCATGAAGAGTGAATAAAACGTCCTCTTGCTTAAAAAGTGTACAAGGATATTTTCAGTAAAGCGAAAATTGCAATTTAAGGAATTGTATCTGTTCTCATAGAGCTGTCTGAAGCTAGTTCTTTCGAGGAAAACAGTCCCTTCGCCAAAGTAAGTTCTCTAGAAGAGTAATCTTGAAGGAATTTCTTTTTATTTCGTGGAGTGTTTTTGAGAAATCGGTTTAATTACGTCTGGAGAATGTTGTGAAAATGGTTTCTAAGTTGATCGAATTTCTAGGGAGAAATAAAAGATGGGTAGTTAAAATTGACAGAAATAGTAGTTAGTAGAAAAATATTTTAAATTTGATCTCGATAAAACAGCTTGCAAAAACGATGAGTATCTCATAGATTAGATGAAATACCTTATGTATTATTGTTATAATATATTTACATGTATTATATTGATAATAGTACAATATTTGTAAATATAGAATGATGAAGTATCAATATAGAAAAATAATACGAGAATACGTATCTCAAGTTTATAATAAGAGGGTCTTATCCCCCTGCCACACGTCGAAAGGCAGCTTGCAAGGTAATTATGTAAACGTGAATCAATTAGGACTCTTTTGGGAAGATCTCTTTTATCTATTATCCGCTGTTCATTAATCTCCAATTCGTATAGACTATCTTCAAATTCAAAATCCTCCATCAATAATCGATCGGGAATTAAAAATTAGATGCATTCGTGCGGATTACAATTGCATTGCAATCCTTGTGTGAATGGAAACTAGCTACATCTGAATCTCCCTTAATCCTAAGCCCTTGGCTTTAATTCCGCAGTTCTCCGGCATTAATTCAGAAAAATTTCGAACTCTTTGCGATCAATAATGGAAAATTATTTTATCTTGGCTTAATTGATTCCAGATCCCTGATCTAACAGTAATGCTAGTTAATTGGAGAGAAAACAGATTAAATGAGTTGATAAAACATAATGGTCTTAAGCATCCTTGTTAGGACTTTACGGTTGCTTAATTTTTTTTAAATATCCTGTTTCCAGAATCATTCTCTCATTTCCCTTTATTACAACATAAATTTAATAACCATTAAGTTGAGGTTCATTTTCTATGGTTAATTTTACGAAGTAAATGCTAAAAATGCCTGCAAAGTGAGCTCAAATCGGTAGAAATGATCTGATGATAATAAACAAAGATTCAATAACCCTTAGAATGGGAAATTGTCCCAGCATCTCTTTCAGAATTACTGAGATCGAGTTAACTTTTCCCACAAACTCAAGCAAAGGGCTGAAGTATTTGAAAGAAGTCTTTTACGACTAGCCAATGATACAGAACGGGAGGGTGCACATCTCTGAGATATCGCTACCAGATCAACTCTGAGGACCTCTTTACGACCAGAAGCTGTCTCTGCGACATTTCAGAGGCGCTCTGTTATATTGGATGTGGAAAGAGGTCGCGACTCCGTCTCTCTAGGATAAGGGAATTTTCATTCTTTGACTGTCAGCGGTAGGATTTGTCTCAATGTATGCGATCGTTTCAAGTAAGACTGAGAATGAGTCGTTATAACATTCCATCTTAAACATATAAAAGCAAAATTAAAATTAGCTAGATATCGAAAATAGATATAGCTACAGGATTCTAGTCACATCACATCTTAAGTGGACTTCATTTACGTGACTTTCATTTTCTACTTTGCAGAGTTCATTCCCCGAGGGTAAATGACCTCATAACAGTTCAAAAGTACAGGATATTCAGCGATCTACTGTAACTGTACCAATTATAAGCTTTACACACAGCTTTGGAAGCTCAACCCCAGCGTAAAGTAAGATGGTTTGGACGGTTAAATAAGTTAAAAAGATGATAAAAATATAGCGATATATAATGATAGTTTTTCTATAGTTTAAATAGTAAGGAAATGACCTTAAGAAATGAGACTTATGACAACTATTTATGGTATGACATAAAGAATTTCGCCCTTTTATGCAATTTATTTTTTATGGAAACAAAGTTTAAGTAGGGAATATTTGTAATTATGAACACATAGTTACTTATATAAACAAACATTAGAAGTCAACAATTTATGCGAACAATTATAATTGTAATATACGTTTTCCATTCCTTGTCTAACTTGACTTTATATTGCAGTTATTCCAATTTTGTATTTCATCATAATTATCGAAATGACTACTCTGGTGATCATATGTAACATATCTAGTCTAACAACTGAATATTCCCCCTGCATCTTTATAGCAATGATATCTAATAGCTTCGTTGACAAAATATTTACAGCCGATGTCAGCAATGCTCAATATTTAAAATTCAAGCCATGTTAAAAGAATACTTCATGAAGTGTTTAATTTTCACTTAAAATTATTTCAGTTATTATATCTCATGTAAATTATCCTCAGTATCTTATGGAGTTACATTCTGCATAACTTCTGCGAATTGAGTTCATCACATCCTTGAATTCTTCCCAAGAAATGTCTTTTCTGAGACAGAGTACTTAAGTTTACACATAAAGGAAAGACTGTCTGGAAATCCAATACGACTTTCTTTATCCATAACGTTCCATTTTATTTCAATACGGGGTAACGTAATCTTTTAAGCATCGCTTGATGAATTTCTGGTTCCATCTCTCTTTGAGAATAACAATCTAGTTATCCGGCTTCCGCGATGTTCACAAAGAGAAGACGTCACATAAAGAGATACGCATAGTAAATCTAAGAGGAACGACATCGGGAAGAAAATGCATTATTCAGGTTCAACGAACTCAATAGATACGTAACCATTAAACGGGCGAAAGTGGCGATCGGGATATAAAATATCAGAGACAGGAACTCCGGTCGATTTATTCCCCGTTCTTTCTCTTCCAATCTCCATCTTTTTTATTCCCTTTCAACCACGAGGAGTGTTATCAAGCGAAGGAACTCTTTTCTCCCTAAAGGCACGTTTGAATTTCGGTCGAAATTTCATTTCCCGCATCTGCCGGGTGACCGCTAACTCGAAGAGACGGAAACCCGGAGATAAAAGAGGAGAAAAGAGGAAGAGAATGAATCGAATCGGAAAGCCTCGAGAAATATTCTGCATTGTAAGGAGATCGATCGTATAGTATCGGTGGAAAGGTATCTCTATTATTGGTTGAAGGCATGGAAGTGAGGTTGAATAGATTCTGAGTAATGGAGAGAAAACTAGAGAGTGCAAGAAGTACTCAGTGCTGGTCCAAGCTATTCTGCGAGTTTAAGGACGATTTTATTTGGCTGCCCCTGTAACGCATGTAAGACATTTTATTTCTAAACCAGTGCCCTGTGAATTGAGAAAATGAACTTTTTCTTAAAGTTGAATGTCTACTGTAATAATAAGAGGTTGTGGGTCCCCAGATAATTAAGTATGCAGCACGTTGAACTTTGATGAAAGCGGTCCCGAGTTCGATTCTCAGTTGGGGTCCATATGAGCGAAATGATCATAGCTGTGGAAGGAATTTTAAAAATTATAGCTTTACTGTATAGTAGAGTATAGCTGTACTGTAATCATGTTTAAAAGCATCGCTTTCGAAATCAATAAAATCAGTCTTCTGCGAAACATCAGTTAATATTTGTCCATCTACCCCTGAGATCACGTATGTATTTTTACCTTACAGAGACGTGGAGCTTATTTCATGAGAAGGTCACATTTAGCATTCGGTCTTTTGATAAGGCCACAATTATTCAAATAAAAGTTGTTTTAAGAAGTGACTAAAAGGCCAAATTTAGCCAGAAGGCCACAGATTCCCCACTCTTTTTAGACTCTGAAGTTTAAGGAAATATCCCGTAGTATTTTTCTTTGTACAAAAACTAATTGTATGAGCGCAAAAGTAAGTAAGCGCGTATTTCCTTTGAGTCACTTTTTATTTCCTATACGAGTTTTATCTTTTTAGTATTGAAGCTGAAGCTAAAGTAGGAGGTTTTTATAATTATAAAGAATACAACGGGCCTCGATATAACTGATAACTCTATTCCTTACCGTATGAGATGCATTAGAAAAGTAAAATGAAACAGCGAAGATAGCTGCATAGGATATCGTAAAGGTGGATTAGGTAATTGAGATGAAGAAGTGGATTACGGTGGTGGTTGTAATAGTTTTGGAAGTGATTGAATGAGCGATTGAGATAGTGGTTTAAGGGACTTTAACGGCTGATGCCCGGCGGTGGTCGGGTGAAGCAGAGAAATGGGTTAGAGAGTACATCATAGGATAGATGAGGAGCAGTTAAGGGAGTAAGTGACAGGAGCAGATGAGGAGTAGTTTACGAGATTGGTCATAAGGATGAACATAGTGTGGGATGAGAGAGGTACATGGTATGCGGAGTTATGGGATTATTGAAATGGTTAATTCACAGTTAAGGGTAAGTGGGGAGATGATTAAGTCTTGGAATCAAATTCATATTGGGAATAATAATTGATGAATTGGCAGTTGAAGTTCTTTTTAGGGATGCTGGAGTAGATCTCAAATCCATTAAGGGATAGATCATATAACTGGCTTCGAAACTGCGGGAGAAGTGGTAGATAGTGGGTTTATTAGAGTTAGTTGTTGGATAGGGGTGAATGAGGATATGGATCAGGAATGCATTTAATACTCCTTTATGGCAGGTGTTATAGACAGTATGATATACTTAAGAAGTGAGTCCTGGGAATTTATTACGAGAATGCAAAAAAAACTATTATGCTTGATCTTTATATCACTGATATGATTAAACAGAAATATATTTACTCGGTGATGAGATAAAAATTGCACTTTTCTTGATACTTCTTAGAGTAAGGACTTAGAATTCCTCGAGAACATTACTACAAGTTATAAGAGATTAATCATATGAATTCTAATATTTCACGATTCTGATGCAATTCTGGTCGAATTCAATCAGTAAAATTGTCGCATTATATCTTATGAAAATGGACGATTTCAGGAATGAAAAAGGAAAAAGGACTAGTTTCAAACTATTTATATGCATCATTCACTTAATAAGTACCACTAAGTCAAGGTTTCGACGATTGAACTTATTAGCGAAAATGAAGATTTTAAACAAATAACTCAGCTTTCGAAGCACTTTTAAAATTACTACTTCTTATACCACTACTAATATCTACAGCTCATAAAGGCGTAAAAACGGATCGGCGGATTTATACTATTGCTTAGTATCCACTAGTAAGAACTATCGTGGACGTTTTATGTTAATCCATTTTAGTAAACGATGAAAAAGTACGTTTCTTCATTTAATTTCTCTGCATTAATCATTGCATAATTTAAGCATTTTCTTCAGGCCACAAACAAGCATTAGCTTTATCAGAGGAATCTATTGATAACTCCTTCATATCCATCGCCAACTATCATTATTAATATACGTGTATCGTAGACGTTTTGCGCTAATCCACTGTAGTAAACAATATAAAAGTACTCTTCTTCATTCGGTTCCTCTTGAAATCATCATGGCATCTTTTACTATAAGCTGTATCCGTAGGTCATAAACATGCAACGACTTTATCAGGGGATTTATATTGTCAACTGCTTCATATTCATCGTCATCCATCATTTGTTATCAATATCGTACACGTTTAGTGATAATCCATTTCAACAAAAAATGAAAAAGTACGTTTCTTCGTTTGAAATCTTTTAATTAATAATAGCATCGTTTAATAAACATAGAATAACTTTATAAGGATTTATATATGTATGCATTAGCCTGCATCATAGCCAACGATGATTTGCAATCAATATCTAAGTATTGACGGCCAAGCAGCCAATCTGTGTAGAGAGATGTGTGTGAGTAGGTCGGTGGGGGTGGATAGATGATGGGGTGGCAGTCAATCGGTGAGTAAAAGCCACTCTTTCCGCAGAATGGTCGTTGAAAGGTCGCCTCAAGGACGCAAGGCGCTCGATTGATTATTTGGGTTCCTTCCCAATGGGCGGCGTCGAACCGATGGTCTCCGGCGACGGCATCGCCTCAATAGGCCCTTTGACGTCCGTTTCATTCCGTCGCAGATTAATCTCCCACGTGAATCCGTCCGAAGTCGCGAAATTTCGAACGCATTCGACGCTCTTCTCTCTGAGGGCTTAATGGGCGTGAGAGTGCGTAATTTTACGGCCTTCGTTCGATCAAATATGCGATAAAGGAGATGTGTGACAGCGGAATTTATTGATTGATTGATATTGAAAAATTCGATCTGGATACACCAGAATGCTGGAAGTTTGACTTTTTTGAACGATTAAATGCGAGAGAATGTCCAGGGATCATCGTACAGTATTATTTTTAATTTCTTTAATCTTTCATTATTACTTCTTCTGTTGAATGAGTTTTTAAACGATTTTAACTTTTGGAAGATTTTATTTCACGTTAAAAATACTGATTTCCTTGTGATTTATATTGTTTTCTTTGAGTAAAGAATTGCATTGAGTGCACTTATTTTTGTAATTGTATGTTATTTTAGCTAAATTAATAGTATTGATCTTGTGACTTCTATGTTATTCAGATTTCCCTTACAACTTCAAGCTTTTACTTTCAATTGGTTTTTCACACTCCCCTTTTTGCGGGTGTTTTCCTGTGTGTTTGCCTAAATAAATATCATTACACCTTTAATTTCTTCTCAATTTACAAAGATTACATCAACTCCTTGTTTCCTTTTTTATTTACCTAGAGATTAATCATGTTTTTATTGATGACATTGACAACAAGAACTTTTCGTGAAAACAATTTTAATTGCATTTTATTTATCTCGGATCTTAGTGACTCAACGCGACCGTTTGTGTAAGCTTTTAGGTGCGACCAGTTAAGAGTTAATAATTATGCTTATAGAAAGTTAATGAATTCATTTTCATCATCCTCATCCGATTCATGAAATGCTAATCAACTTGATGCTTCGGAAACTTTCTAATTCAGAAATGGTTACAATAAGAATATACGCGGTGTCTGCAATCATAAGATTTAAAATATTTTCCTGCGTACACTAACGCATATAGACTTTGTCCTTCGTTCGGAGACGCCCAACAGCGACGCTGGAGAAGTTTGTAGACAAAGTAACTTCCAAGTTTCGCGGATAAAGTTCCGAGACAAAAACCAAGCAACTTTTCCCACTTAAAATTTGAAATACGAAAGAAGAGTAAGAGAAATGTTTCTAAAGTATACATCTCGGAAGTGATGCGCTCTAGAAAACTTCTCCGCAAGAGATATATGGGGAATCGTCAAAGCGAGACTTGAGGGTAAAACCCGCACATATATGGCTAGGAATGTACGGCGATTAATTTTAGAAAATCTCTTTCCTCCAGATCTTCCTTTGGATTCAATGAACTTCTTCCGTAGGGGAATCGATGACTGCTAGAAAGGCTCCATTTCTCTTTCGTAACAAAATGATTTAAGAGTCTATCCGTATGTAACACGAGGAAATCTTTTTCTAAGGCAATAGGATGTGATTGGAGACATTCAATCAAAGAGCCAGAAGGGTTAAATGCCTCATTAGCGGAGAATGGGGTCGCGTCTTGCACGTCACTTCTGGCAGTAAATTTCAGGTTGATGCAGCACTCCCGCTTTTTATTTCCAGGCAAGATTTTCTCTTAACAATTTGCTCCGAACGAGTTCGATTCGATAGGAAATGTGCCGGCAGAAGAAAAAAGGGCCATGCCGGAAGTGACCTTTGTCAGGGAAATACATGACGTTTTCAAAGGACTGGAAATGGCTTTTAACAATTTCATGGTATCACTTGATATTTTATAAGAAAATGAAGCAACGAGAAGTCATCTTTAATCTTTTGATTAAGTCAGCCACATCATAGAAAATCTGGCGAATAAATATATTTTAATTCAATCAGTGATTTCGAGGTAAAGAGGCTTAGTTTAAGGAAATGTAGGAACTTATTGTATTATCGTGAACAGCTATTAGAATGTAAAAAAGAATTTATCCGCATATGCGAGTCATCATTCTCTCGTTAGAAAAACTATATCGATTGTCACTCTATATTCTTTCTCAGTTTCATTGAAAAAATTGTATTAACATTATAATAAGATTATTAGCTGACTCAGCCAATATTGTCTCATCCTTTAACCCTGCCCACAGATACAAATAAAAATGTAATGGAAAACTATTTTATTGCCATAATTTTATAGTTCAATCGCGCTTCTCTTTTATTTTGAAGCTTCTTCAAATTCAATTTACGCACGAAATACAATTGCATAAGAACTAATAGGCGAAATCATGGGTTGAAAAATATCAGATATTACAGGAGTAGGATCTTACCGTCTTACCCAAATGACCTACACGTTTACCGGATAGTTATTTAAGGTAAAAATAGTTCTTTTTGTTCGATCTTTATGTTTCCTCTCAATGCATCATCCAGCCAAACTACATTATACACTTCATTTCCATCCAATAATAAATGGAGATTTATTTACCCTCTACGGCAGTTATTCAAGAGTTTTCCTGGTTTGGTCAAAACTGCTATTTGACTAGCTAGCACTTTTATCACTTTAACCTTCTCTTCGGTGTTTCACACCCCCTGCCATGCGCCAGTGGCGGTTAGCAGGGTCCTTATGTAAATGTAAATCTTTGGTCATTCATATTTAACTTATAGTTCCCCTATTTAAATATGTGAATACTGTTTCAACTTTGTATTTTTAACGATTCGTTATAAAGATATATCATGTTTTTAATTATTTTTATACATAAATAAATACCGTGCATGCATGAGTTAAAGTCGACATTTATGCAAAATTTGATGAATAAATATTGGAAAATCGGCCTATACATTAAAGAGATGTTTACATTCAATTAAATAAAATGTTCCCTTTCGTGTATGAGGTAAATTTTCAAAAAATTTCTTTAACACCTTATAAAAGCTGAAATTCTACAGTGATATGTATAAATATTGACTATGACTCCCGGATGACCGTGTGGCATGTTCATCTTTGGTGAAAGCGGTCTCGGGTTCGATTCTTGGTGGGGACCGAAATGACCTTAGCTGACAAAGTGAAAATAATAATGCTATAAATATAATTTGTTCACGTTGGTTACCATCACAATTAAATAAGACGGTCCACCAAAAGCGTCTTAACTTGGTTTTACTGAATATCAAATATATAATACTCAACCCTTTACTTATCTTCTGTGTTGATCGGAGAAGTCACAAACGATTCACTTGGGGGCGTTAACGTTTCGATGGCACATAATTCGGCGGCATTTGGTGGAAACATCGCCTTATCTCCCGTTCGCTTGTTTACCCATCATGCTCTTCGGCGCAATCTCTCCGTTCCCTGAAAAATTGTCCTTTTCAATCGGACAACGCGCGATTGGAAGCGAAAGACTTCTTCCCGAACTCTTGCTGATATCTTTGGAATGGAAGCCTCGCTTTTTTCTTTCGGGAAAACATCGCTATCTATATAACCTTTTATCCATCGCAGTTCCCTCGGCTGGTAATTGTCTCTGGCAATACCACCGCCTTCCATTCCTTCGTACTTTTGAATTTTATCCGTCCAAAAAAGAATTCGTTCAGCGGAAAGACGGTAAGATTTCTACAAGGGAAGAAGGGATAGAAGGTTACGTTGAGAACGCAGCTTCTGCATTGAGATTCGACAAGATGAGTTTGGGGTCGGGGAAAGGGATTTTTAATTCTTTTTAGCTGTAAGGTGTACTTTTTTAATCGTATACCAAAATGGCTTTTTCAGCTGAAACAAATGCAATTATCTCCTCTTTCAATTTACAGTAAAATCCGTTTAAGACACTAATGAACGGTTTCCTCATGCTTCCCAGTAATTTTCACACGAAAAATGCAACTTACGACTGTTTCTAAAATGTTTCTTGCGAATTTCTTCTCAGGAATGACTAATTTAGAGAGAATTAAGATATCACAAAGCAGAACAATCTCCACCCCTCTGTTATAACTGATACGAATTCTGAGATAGAGTGGTCTTCTTCATCATTTTTGTCTCACGATCAAAGCAGAGCGTTAGATTAAAAATTCCCTTGGCAATCTCAAGGTGTTAAAAATATCTAATAAACTGGAAAGGGATTGCAATGTTTTGTGGGTCGTAGTATTGAAGTGATACCCTCTCATCACTGCTATTAAAAATATTCGTTATTCTTCCCATATCTGGTTTAATCAATTTCATTTTAGAGTGAAAAATGACCAAAATGAAGTAAGTAAGAGGCTATCATCGGGTGAAAAGCTTACCCGCTTATGACGCGCATTTTGCGAGGCCCCCTAAAAAGCTTCTTAACCGAGTTTTACTGCAAGTAGTTTTATTTAAGCTCATCCTTAGCATCCTGGAACCTTAAAATAATAATAATCGCAAAATGCGATGACGGAAAGATAGGTGCACGTTTTAGAAGATAGGTGGCACTGCTGATGGAAGTTAACTTTGCTATTGAATGTTATCATCTTTCAAACGAAATTAAACAATTTTCCTAACAGATTCGTCGGTTAAGAGTTGACTACGTCAGGCTTTAAAAGGAAGCGAATTTAAAGTAGTGGAAAAATGCAAATTCTTTTTGCACCAAAATGGCTTTCCAGCATGTCATGCCTTGTCACAAATGTCTAATAATTATAACGTTCCGTGGTTCAAATTCTAATGAATGAAGTAAATGCAGAGAGCTCGAATAAAAGCAGTATTCAACATATTATATCTCATTATTTTGTTATTGAATAATTCTAATATTTCATCAGAGAAGGTTTCTAGGTGGAATTGCGATTTTGGGACGAGATCTGTTTAGCGTGGTAAAGAATGGAAAGTATAAAACACTGTTTTTGTCCTAGCGATAATCTCTTCTAGATTGCAAGATATGGTTGTTTAAATATACCTTCAAAAGAAGCAGGTTAGATACCTGCAACTAATTAATCTTCCTCGCAGTTGTAATGAACGTGTAAATGATACCAATTCTTTATTTCATCGGGTAAATTTCCTAAGTATTGGAAAAAGTAAAAAACATTAAAGATAACAGAATTTGTCTATATAATGTTAATTTCTCTGCGTCGTTCTTTAAGTTGAATAAGTTACCGCAATTCATGTGTAGCATTCGGAATATTATCGTTATATTTATATATCGTTATTTCCTTAATAAGTAAAAATAACTAATTTCTGTCTTCTTTTTCCTTTTAGGTAAGTACATGACATTCTACCAGATTTTTAGTCTTAGCAGTATAAGTCTCTTCCTTTTGGTAAGTCGAGCTTTCATAAGCTTCCAAAACTTTTTATTTAGTTATTTGCATATGTACATTCTTCAAAATCATTTGTGAATTTAGCCATAATTTATTCCATCGTTTACCTTAGGGAACTTTTCTGGATTGACGAAAAGCTTTGCAGGCTTATAAAGAGAATCGATGTTTTAGATGAGTAAATATTAATTTTATATAAACTCGTTTGAATTTGATATAATTATTTTCTACGGCAATAGAGAACGCTAGAAATTCTTATATTTACACTGTATTTACGAGGTATATAAAACGTAAGTGAGACTGTACCATTACAGTGAGTACTTTCAATGATAACTTAATTTCTGAAGGTGAATGACGTTTACTTCAATTTTCCTGTTTCGAAAGTAATTTTGTATATCACGTTTGAATGATGAAGATAAACGATAAATTACGATACTATGGATAAATACGATATTTTGATGTAGAAATTACGGTAAATGCAAATGAGTTTGGAAAAGATTAAATTATTAATTCTAAGGTTTGAATACCTCGTGACTTCTTTTTCTTTCAAACCTGATTTGTGGAAACAAAACTTCCTTCTCATAGCGTAGAATACTTCCCTTCTCGTTTTATTAATTTACCATTCTCTTGTTATACCAAACGATTATCAGATTGACAGATCTATTATGTTTTGAATTAGTAACTGATTCGCCTCTTTAATTAGTTGCCTACCTTTTTGTCTAGATGTTTACATTTCCACATTGATTATTTGCATAATTCAACATATCTATGCTTATACTCGTGTATTTTATTGAGATTGGGAATTAACTGCTTTAAGTATTAGGCCTCATCAGCGTAAGTGTCATCGAATCTCCTCTGATTAAATAATGAACATTTTATATCGATGCATTAAAATATCTTTTTCTTTTATCTTACAATGCTCACATTCGTATTTAGTAGAACCATCTGCAGTAATAAAGTAAAGAAGTATTTTGAAGGCTTAGGAAGCAGATGTTGGTAGGAGATGGAGAATATACACTTGTACGTTACGTAGGAAGTCAGCGATCACCACTGCAGCCACATGAGCTTAAAGATCAGGCGTCATCGTCTGAGATTTTGAAGAACGTGGCAACTGGAATAAAAGATAATTTGCCGGAAATGTACGAGCTGTACACCTTATGAGAGAAGCGATTCCAGGTTTTTGCTGGCTTCTTTTGAGGGAAAAGGCTTCATAAAACGACCGTGACCCCAATCTGAGCACTTCTGGATCCATTCCAAGAGGGATTTGGATGAAAATACTCCTACTTAAGTTCATCGGAACCGCGGAATTTCCACAAATCCTCCCTTCTTTACGAAGCATTCCACTGAATCTCTTACTTTCATTTAAAATTATCACTGTTTAAGAGGGATAAATAGAAGAATTTAATCGGTTTCAATGTTTATTGTCCTTGTTAAAAGAATCCGCGATGGTGTACAGTATCTGTCATCCAAAGTAATGGATTTAACGGGTATTTGAAGTGCTGCGGAACGGGACAGTTCGCCGCCGCTTCCCCTTCCCTGAGGTACGTTTCGCCGCTGCCATTTCGCCGACACCAATTCTCCGCGAATGTTTTATATTATAATTTATCGATGAATAGAGTTTCATATAATATGTTTGTAGTATTTGAAGACCCTATTGACTTCCGAAGAATTACTTTCATCCAAACTAACCCAACTAAAGACTAAACCCAACCGTTTTCAAACAAACGTCACATTCATAGTATATTCAGCGATCAGTCTTATTCTAAATTATGTTTAAGATCTCCACAAACCATATTTTACTTTTATGAGAATCGAAATCAAAGCGTCTGAAAATTTTAACTGATTCTACTTGTAATAAAAAAATGAGATTTGGGCAGAAAATTAAGATTCGTCATTTCGAAATTCGTTTCCCTCAGTTACTTACGGAATATTTTCTTAATCTGCTATGCATCAGAAAGTAAGCTAAATGCAATCATTAGGATTTCAAATTTCCACATTATCGATAGTTTTAAATTATCAAGGCATCTAAGAGTGAAATTACAACCATTGTTTTTGACTACAGAAAGATATTTAAAATGTTTTGAAAACTATAACTTTCTTGAGCTTTTATTCTTTCACATTTCTAACTTCGATGTGTTATTACAAGGAATACTTAATTAACGGTTTATCATGTTAGCTAGGGCTGTAAAACTGTAATGAAGAGTTCAAACGATGCCTGCGGTCTGCGAAAATTTATATCTCAAAAAGTAATAGTCAATAGTACACGCGCTTTGATCTTCTGATATCCTTACAGCATGAGCAGATTTTTCAACGAAACAATGATCAAAGCACGAAGTTTAAATTGTAGAGCGAAACTAAAAAGACCATATGCGGAAGATACTCCACTGAAAACTTTCATCAAACTCGTTAGATGTTGTATTTCCTGTATCTAAGAAAGATAATATAGCTAAATTTTCGTGTCCTACTTATTAAATCACGGAAACACTTAGCCATTAATGAAAGGAATGAGAGTGCAAATAATCAACTTGCGCTGTATAACATGAGTACGATTTTTCATTTATTTATTCCGGTAGTATGAGCTTGATGACGGGGGTGAATCTCAGAGTTTGCGAACTTGATAGTCTGTAGAACTTAGAAGCTGTCTCGTATTCAAAGGAATCTCTAAATGCGGGGACTTAAATGGTATCTAATTTTCGGTTGCTGCGATGCATCTGTTGAGCAATCAATCTGCTGAGTAATTGGAATGCGAATTGCACTTATGCAAACGTAGAACTTTATTTAGAGTGATACTGAGAATTAAATGTTCCATTTTGCATTTAACCGATTGCTTGGAAGGTAGGGTTTATGTGCAGCTCTCTGTATATTTATTATTAATTAATTTTATATGTTTGGATTTAATGATATTCAGTTGGCTACTGCCTTTCATCTTCATGCTTTCGCAGTTTTCCTCACCCTTAAGTATGAAGATTTTTCTCTAAAAATGGACATATAAATATTAGAATTAATCAGGTACACTAGGTTAAAGCGAAGCCTATTGAGTCTAACATTGCCAATCAAGGGTCAAATTAAGAATTTAAATGTAAGTATAAATGTTTTTATCTCAGGGAATCGAATCGGAACCGAACCTTCGCCCGAAACTGAAAATAATGCTATTTTAGTCTGAGTGAGAACTGAAACCGAAAAACTGAAATCTTTACCTCAAACTGACACCGAAAACCGTGATTCATTCCCTTCCGATATTTTATTCTCGAAAACACACAATTTACTTAAATTCAATTGGAATGTTTGCGCCTAAATATGACTTGAAACTAATATTGATAAATTTCTTCTAAAATGTAGTGTAATATAATCTAGTGTAACCCTCAGGTGTGGTTGGAGTTAAGATGGTGGTAGGAGCGAAAAAGTAAGTCCGAAGCGGTTAAACGTAGGCAGCTAGAGTGAAACTGGTGATGAACCGATATTTGATTTTTAAATCGAACTGGAGAGGAATTTTATTACGATTTGATGCTTTGATTTTTATCCCTATTCTTTCGTTGATACTGAAAACTGCTAGTTTGAGTATAATTCGTAGCTTCAGATTGGAAATGTTTTCTCGACGTTTCCTTGACAACAGTTAAAAAGTTATAAGCATAGTGTTTCTCTTTCCACAAATGGTCTCCTTCATTAATTCAGACACAAAGTTAGATGAAGGAAGGGACTATTCGGTGCTTAAGATGAGACTTATCTACAGATTCCAAAATTTTGTACGGGATATCCTCCTCCGCACCTTGATATCAGTCACAAAAACACTTAAATGATAAAGCGCCAGAAGATTAGGAGGCATTAGAATGGCTCCTGAAGAAGGGTTCTTTTTCCAAGTAATCGCTCCCTTTAACCCTTAAGATCCCTCCATATTTCCCTCGGTTCCTAATGCCGTCTCTCGATTCCGTTTCTTGCAAATTTCTCGTTAATGTTCGGTGACTCCGGGGAATCGATAAAAAACATTCTCTCATTTCCATTTCGGAACCACAACTGTTCCTCTTTCTCTGATCACTTATGCGTAACAGCGCGGACGACACCTCAGCATATCTCTCGCTTGAATGCGTCGCCTTTCGTCCCATAATACTTCATGAATACTATAATCAATGTATAAGAGAACTTGAGTTTTTGGTTCTTTTATCTCCGTAGGAATCACTATTTTTCCATATATTGTTCGAAACATAAGTACTTCGAAATGGGTCGCGCCAGAGTATTGGTCACGAACTCGAGTGACAAAAGTTATTCCAAATTTATTGGGGTATTACATTTCATTCAAACAAATTATTTTTGTTTTATAACGTATGATTTTATTAGTATTTTTTATAAAATTTCAGTAAGTTATTATTTCATTAACATAAAAATTACATTCCATTCCGTTAATATATAAAAGCTCAACTTTTAAATATTTTAGGAATAGGATAACACTCCAAATAAATAAAGTCCGCATGAAGACTGGATACCATGTATATCATATTTATTATACGTCAAAAAGTAATATCTAAAATTAATTTGATGAATGAATGAAATAAAAATTTATTTATTCACAAATGGGAGCAGTGGTACATTGTTTTTGTGGGTGTATTATCTTTTGGTGTGAAATTTATGAAAATAATTCAAATACATTGCACGCTTGAAACCAAAATATTTCTACATGAGAGAGGAATGAAAACACTTTTACACATTACCGCAGGATAAACGAACTTTCGAAGACTTCGAGGCATAGCGTCACGTGATAACCTGTGTGTTTTTAAGAAGAACTGCCACTAAGTAGACGCCAAAAGAGAGGATTGTTACTGCTTTCTACAATTGTAGGGCTTATCTTAAGAAATCACAGAATATTTGAAGCTATTTAAATTCCATGTAAATGAAAAATTAGGTATATCATTAGATAAGATTGTGGGAAATGAACCATTCTTACAACGTTTTAGCAAAAACACACCAACAGAAGTCAAATACGCCGATATAAATGGGATTCTACCACTTGTTTTCTTGCGAAGTAAGCTCGTAATTACAGAAATAATAAGCAGTGGGGAGTGTACAAAGTATTATTACTGAGCATTATTTTATTATTGAAATTATGTATAATTTATTTACGGAAAAATGCAATATCTCAAATAGCATTGAGTAAAGTTTGACTTTAATTGACAAGCAAAATTGACTACAGATTATAATACCGGGTCCTAGTGCATGAAACAAGGAACAGAGACGTTCTCACAAAGACTGTTTAAGAGCCATATTCCGAGTGAAACCTCCCCAAGATTGAACAACTTCTCAGCTTGCAAAGCAGTCTCTCCGCATTCGTTCAGCACGTAATAAAGTTCGATCAATTAACGTCTGACAGCTGTTCATCGTTCGTCGCCTCGAATCGATAAGGCATACATCGGCGAGGAACAAGTAATTTCCCAAGATTTGTGTTTCCCGTTTTCGTGCAACCGTGGAATATTTTGGGAATAGTGAGGGGGAGGGTGGGGGGAGTCGACGTCGGTAGCAGTCGCTTCAGAAGCGTACTTAAGAGTCAAGCGGCGAAGTCCCCGCCCACGAACCCCGGATCTGTCACGCAAGTACGTGAGGGATACGGGGAATGATAAAAAAGGTTTTCTCTGTGAAAGCGCAAGAAATGAAGGTGCTTGCGAAAAAGGGAGGGTGGAAAAAGTCACATCTACATAATTACCACATTTTGGTGTGTGGCAGAGGGTGCGAGCACCATTCTGTCCCCTTCCATTGTCGTTTCGTATTGTTCGCGGAAAATGCGCTTTTTGTAATCATCTATCTGCGTAATTTTTTTTTCGTTATCTGACTGCTCATATAAGAAGGGGATGCAGACAATCCCTCCGAACTTTACCCTCAAAGTTATCTTGATTCTGGTCAATTTTTTCCCCAAAGATTCCCAGCTGAATATGGGCGGTATTTTTGCCCCATCTCCTGAGTTATCGTAGTAATATTCAACAATTGTCGGTTCTTTGGATCTCTTGCTCTCTTCGAATGCTGCTTACCGAATTATCTATTCGACCATTGGGGTAGGCGTTTTATTTGCGATATACATTTTCTATTTAAATCTAAATACAAGAATACTATTCAAAGTGTAAATAATTTGGAGATAGCGCAAGATGACGGACATTTGTGTATTTAATTCACAAGTAATGCTTTCATTGAAAATAGTCCCGATATTCTCGATTCTCCCACTATCTAGATTTTTATGTCAGGGATTCATATTTACTTGCTACAAACATTGGTCTACCTGCGGGTAATTTTAATTTTCTTCGATTGAGAAGTAAATAAGGACACTTTACACAAATAACCCAAATTAAGTCTAGATGTACAGTGATTGACATTCCGTCAAATATAAGTTAGTAATTCTCCATTATTAATCTGGTTGGAATGTAGTAATCGGATTACTTGTTGATGATTTGAAATATGACTTTAATTAACAATTCAGCCTTGAATATTCGAAGATAATAATTCTATTCATTCATCACTGTAGGAGAAGATTACATAAAGCGTCATCAATTTTGCCGAGATTATTTTTCGGCCAACTGAATTTTCGGCGAAATCAAGATTAATTCTCCTAGGTTTCGCGATAATAGGTGCTCTCCTTATTTATTATTGATTGATTTTCATTTTTTACATAATCCTCAACCTTTTAGCTATCTATTATTTGATCAAAATAACACAAACACACGATTATATTTTAAAGTAGTTCTTTGATTAGACAAAAGATTATTCTCTCGCATTTATATTTGAGATCAGCCATTCGAAATATTATGTATTTACGATAAAATTCCCCAATCACTAGCTTGGGTTGTTAAACCTACAAATCAATTTTCTTATGAGCAATTTTTTAATGTTATCTCTCTCTTTTATTTTTGTGTTTAATTCACGAAGATTTAGGAAGAGACTTTTTAGTCTTAATCTCGCTCAGATAAAGACGAATCATCATTATTATTCTTATATATTAAAAGAAACAATTCCACTTCCACTAACTGGCTTCGACAACGGCTTCTAAAATGAAGGGTTTCATCAACTTCTAGATATTTCAGTGAATATTCACTGGAGTGTAGGACTTCTGTACTAGTTGGGATAGAGAATGGAGAGTTTTAAGTAAGGGACAGAGACAGGTGGAGAGAATTTAAAAGGGAAATATGTTGGCGGGTAGGGAAAGCATGGGTTAGAGAACAAATGTTCATTGATTAAGAATTGCTTAGTATTATCAGAAATCACAAGGATTTCGAGGTATCTCTAAATTGAACTTGATTATGCCAATTTTACGATTCTCATATTTCAAACGCACAAATTTATATTGAAACTGGGCCTTGATAATGCAACTTATTTTACTTAGTTACTTTCGAAAATGATTGTGAAAAAGGAACTCTCTGAACTCAACACTTTATTACGAGAATAATTTTTCGTCCAGGAAAGCTTGCATTTTTCACTCTATTTATATACATTCATTCGGTGTCGGTGTGAAACCGAGGGCTGTTTCCCAGTACCGGCTGATTTAGAATTTCCCAGAAGGAAACACTTTACTAATAGACCCTCTTGTCAATGGACACTATCCACGCAGATATATATAAATAGAAGGAGCGGTTAGGAGGAATAAAAAATGCGTGTCTGACACATTAGTCCCGTCCTCTTGGGAGTCATTAGCAGCCCCACGGAAACATTCGGCGCTTCTTTTTACGACCTTCCAAGTCGGTGGCCCGTTTCACTGCCTCTCCTGCGGTCCACCTCATCAGATGTGTATATATATGTATCTCCTTGTTCCTTATTGGTAGCAACTGTTCACTAATAGCCTCCTTTGCTACGTTTTGATGAAAGGAAACGGAAGTGTGGATGTCCCCTAACGAGCCTATCTTTCTACCCAGTGTATTCCAATTTCCCCAAATTACAGAAAACTGGAGCTGTTTGTTAAGAAATATCCAAGTTACAAAATAGAACTGCAGGAATATATAAAGGAATGAATGAGAGGAAGAGAATGCGGGTAATGGATGTGAATAAAGGATTCAAAATAATGATGATAACGAGGAAATGGATCAAATGACGTGGTTATTAGGACTCAGAATGGACCCGTTGATAATCAAGAGATGTTGAATGGGTTGTTGGTAGAGTAGAATAGAAGAACACGGCTTTATTTAGGGCGAGACTGTAGAGATCTTACATATAAACCCTTGTCATTTTCGAAGAAGGATAGAATAGAGGGAAAATAATCGGAAAAAACAGAAAAAAGAAGGAAGAAAATACTGCGTGGATGAATAAACTTGGGAAACAATTTTCATTGTAGAAAATCACCAAAGATGGTGAGGTGAAAAACTACGAAACATACTGATAGTGATAGCTAAATTTTAAATGTTACGGAAATTATTTTCTTGCAATGAAAAAGAAAAGATAAAAAAGAGATAACGTTTAACGGAGTGACGCCGGAAGACATAGAACTTAGAAATATTTTAAAAAGAAAATATTAAAAATAGATTTAAAATTTGCTAACCGGAATTAATCATAATACTACCAATAACCTTACACTTATGTATCGCATCAAATGTAATATTGCCATTATTAATTGCATTCAGAAAAATATTCCTCAATAAATGTCACTCACATACTAAATATATATAATCACAGAGAGAGAGGATAGTTGATGGAGGAAATCAGAAAGAAAGATGAGGGAGATGAGTGAGGAGAAAGCAGTGACCAAAAGAGATCTAAGGATTAGAACACGGGAATAATTAGTCCTTATCGTTGCCAATTCCACGTCGTTATCAAAGGGCTATCCTCGTTTGACCGGCGCTTCCTTCACTCATGTAAACGACCTCGTTTGGCCGACGCTTCATTTTGTCCACACTTTCATTTCCTCCAACTTTCGCTTGTTCACCGCTGTCACTACACCTACGACGCACTACTTTATCGATGGATAAGTACCCCTATTTTCTAGACAGCACTCCATCTAATAAAATATATTGAATAAATGAAGCAGCTATCGCTAAAATTTTGATATGTTTAAAATGTTTTTTTTTGTTAAAAAGTTAGCGTTGTCAGCTTGCAGCTAGGAAGTTAGAATTTCTCGGCCACTGTTTTGTAAATAATATAGGAAATAATATCGTAATGAATGGAATATTTGCATTTTCGGTACAGGAGAAAGAAATATGTATCGTTCATATACTAGTGTTTCAGTCTTGTTCATGGTTGCGATGATAAGAGAGTTACCGAGGTGTGAGCGGTGCTGAAAAACGGCATTTTTTAATTTCTAATAAAGATTTTTCCTTATGGAATGCTGCGAAATTGTTACTCATAGAGTTACCATGCTTCTCTTACGTAAAATTTCGCTTATAGATGTGATGAAGGAAAGGCCAATTTACCTCACCCCTCACCTTACCTAGTAACCCTCATTCCCCTCTCCTAGGTCTTAGTAGGTAATAGTTGAGAAGATAAGGTCCCAACCAGCCTTCGGGCTAAATAATTTCCAAACAGATTGTAAAATAAGGCCACATGATCAATCAGCTAGAACAGGGAGATCATAATTTTGTATAATGCCAGAAAAATTATAGATCCAACTGTTTTAAAGTTGAAGAAAGAGGATTGGAGAAATCTAATTAAACTCTCGACAAAATTATACAAAGGGGTAAAGTCAATAGGTCACTAGTGTATAAAAGCCCAGCCTCACTCCGTAGGTGCAATCGCGATATTAGCTCCTATGAAACCGCAAACCACCAGCAATTATACTCGTGCAACAGAAACTGAAGTAAAAAAAGAGGTACGAGTACGCGAGGGCAGCTTCAACGGGAGCTAACTTGAGATCAAAAGACTCGAGAGCGAAGTGGGGGAAAAAGGTTCCAGACAATAAATATGCTAAATAAGGTTAAGTTACAAGGATTTGGAGGAGAGTTTAGCACAAAAGAGGAGATATCGGGGGAGCTCGATGCATAATCACGGGGCTGTTTTCAGTGAAGAGAGATAACTATGATAATGACTCCTCAAAAGCACTGTAGGCCGTGCTTCAAAACTTTACACGTCTTTGCAGCGGCGAAAATAAAAGGAGCAATTATTCCCTCTCTGCTGAAGATATTGTTTAAAAGAGGGGTCAGAGGCTTAAGGCGGACAATTATGCTCCGGGACATTAACGTGAAGTTTCGGGCAGAATATGAAGGCGGCGTAACATCGCTGCAATTACGACGAAAAAGTCGTCTTTCTTTCGGGGAAAACGCGCAAAGATAAACTTTTCGGAGAAAATTTGCGATTCAGTTGCAGCCAAGTTTAAATTCTCTCGTCTGCGTAGTTAACGTAATTTCGGGAATAGCTCTTTCTGAGGCCCGAGTTTTTATCGGGGGAATGAATTCGACAAGTTGAAGCGAATGCACGGAGTTTTGCAAGTGAGTGGGAAGAGTCTGAAATAATGAGGGAAAGAATTCACTCCCTTGTTGTTGCGATTATATAAGAAATGGTCGCTTTGTTTACGAGTTATATTTTATTGCGCTTTCCAGAAACAAGGAAAGTCATCATGAGAGGTGCTTGTTTACTTTTTGAATCCACGGTAACCGCGGGTTTTCTACCATGCTACAAAGTTTTCTCCACTCGTATGAAGTTAAGATTAATTGCTCGAAGGGTTCTCGAGTTATAATTAGAGCACACGTATCGCGATATACATAGTTATATTTTGTTGGATTTTGCGAAGCATAAGTTCTTACTAAAAGTAACTCACTGATAACATTTTTACGTTCAAATTGTAATTCTTGCTTCTCACATCAAAGTTTATTTTTCGAAAAATTCTAAGTTTCTAGCTAACTTGAAAGGGTCATTCCTTAGTTCTCATAGCATATTTTATTGGCCAAATATAACTGAAGATGCAGCGATGATGAATGCGCAAGCTCAGAAATCTTTGCCGTAATTTAGATTTATACACAGTCATTTTTCAAAGGACATGCAATAATTTTCGTGAACTAGGACGGTAAGAAAGAAATCATTAAATCACTGAAGGTGAATTGTAAAGTGAGTAAACGTTACAGCGTTGAGAACACAAATATAATTCGATTGTGAAAACTCAGTGGAGGATAATTCCAGTGATTGAAATAGTAACAGAGGTAAATATATTTTGATTAATAATTTACAAATGATCTGATGATCTAGCGACACATGAAACATTTTTATTAATACACAATAGAAAATTTTCCATAAAATTATTTTAAATTCATTGTTTTGTAAAATCGGGAGATTGTTAAATATTTCTAATGAAGGTAAACGTTAGATCTGATGATGGCTTCTACCTGAAACCGGTCTTATTACAAATTTTCTAGCGGGTACTGCTACTTTTTTGTTTTGTCATTTCTTAAAATGTCCTTCCACGAACTATGGCCAGAGAATCTAGAATTTACTTTTCTAATTGAAATGAATATTTCCCGAGAATAATAAAAGGAAGCGTGCCTCTCATTCTTATTACATTGGAGAAAAATCGTAAAGGAAGGTAAAATTACTTTATTCAAAATCACCTCAAGCTAAAGTATTAACTACTGTTAAATCCAAGTCCTAAAGAATGACCGGTAAGGACACGTCCCTAGATAAAATCTAGCAAAAGATCGCGGAAGAATCCGAAAAAAACTGCACTAAGAACGGAAATCTGGTCCAGAAAAGTTAGAGCGTCTCCGCCCCGGAATTCAGGGAGGGAATCTTTTATTTTCCATATTTAAGATTCGAACCCGTCACAAGGTTTTTTTCATCCCGTTTTCCTCGTATCAAATTTCAGCGATGAGACTGAACGAGGTTATCCCGTTGACATTTGGGAATCCAGTCACGCGCCAGCCTATCGCGACGAGCTTCCTTTTTGTGAAAAAATCATGAGCCGGCGATCTCTTGAAAATTAATCAGGTTAATGTTTCGAAAGAGCTTCTTTCGGGTGTCTTTCTAGAAAGGGCTGATTTGGAAGGGGTCAAACCGTTTGATGTATTTTCATCGGCGTATCCTTTTGGATATAATTCCCATAATGTATTCAAAATTCAGATCCGCGCCTCTCGCAATGAACGTAGTGAATACATGATATGAATAAATGAATAGACACTTATCAAAGAGGGAAAATAGATTATTATTTTTGGAACTTTATCTTTTCCCAATTCGACTCTCTTTTAAATTTCACTTTCAGTTATATCGTGATGCTTCTGTCTCTGAAATTCAATCACATCCTTGGCAACAAACTTTAATGTTCACAGCAACTTCATACTTTGCTGGCGCTTAGTGCCTATCATTATTATGTTTCCCCATATTTTGATATACAGGATGGATATTTTTTCAACTTTGAATACATCTTTTCCTCATCATTCGATACAAGCTATCTCCTTTAAACAGCATATCATTTTCATGGGAGAATATTTACCAGATCAGAAATACTAAGAAGTTATTGCCTTACATATTGCAAATTATCAGCCTCAGTAAGGCATTAGAAACGGTGGCAGTAGTATCAACAATATAACTGGTTGTATTTAAGTACATCAATTACACTCACAAATGTACATACATCTGCTATAACTTACAACCAATAAACACTTCGTTACATCATTTATATACATTCCTTCCACATTATACACAGAATCTACAGTATAAAATGCTAAAAGTGCTTACGTATGATTCAGATGAGCACCAATGGATGACAAGCAAACTCCCATATACCTTCTCCTCTAACTGACGGGTGGCGCAGGTACATGCATTTTCTAATTAACACGTTCTTTAATTATGAAATTTTCATATATTTTTCAAGATTCAATTTACTGCCGATTGATACTTTTTATTTCAAAACATTATTAATTCCTTACAAGTATTATACAAAACAGAAAATAGTCTTTTAAATACAGTAATGAATAATGAGTGTTATAAAATAGTACACTGGGATTCCGATCGATTTAATCAATAAAACTTTCGTTAATTTAGCCCTACATTAGATCGATCCTATCAACCTGGTTAAGTAAAAGGCTGGTCTCTTAAAATTTAATACTCATGTGATTCAGTGTCTCAATTATGAAGATGTGTATTCGCAAACTTTGAGCACGTGCTAACTCGAAAGACTATATTATCACATAAGAAACAGTGAACAAAACTCTGATGGTTACTCCTCGCCTTTTATGAAGGCGCGACTCACTTTTAATCACGAATGCGACGACTTTATATCGCAGTTACGCTCTGCAGTTGTGCTATTACTTGATTATCTTTGAGCGTCTGCTTTAGTGGAGAGGTATTTTAAATTTCATTAACCCAATTTCACTCCAAATGGGACTCTTTCATATCGCAGTTTCATTTGGAAGTTCACGTAACGCATGATTTTTTTATGCAAAATTGCTTGTACGGCAAAGAATAAATGGATATTATCTCTCCTATAGAATATGGGCGTACCGTTTCAATTCTGTTTAGAAACTTCTTTTAATCAGGCAATGCTTACTAATAGCCAGAAATGGAGTATTTAGAAAGGCTGAATTGCAGATATGCGAGCCGTTAAGGACACAAACATAAATGCATATACATTACTCTCCATATTACCGTTGAAATAAGTAATTTATTTGTCTCGTCATTAATAATATTGTTCCATACTTTATTATGATTGCATACAACTTCCGTTCTAGATTCATTCATACATATTTCCATATATGTGTTCCTTTTTATATCTTTACATATTTCCCTTTTATTTGCACTTATATCTATACTTGTTCTTAATTTATATTCTTTTATGTATTAATTTATTTGTTAGCATGTCATAACTGCATTCAACCAGAATTTTTTAAGTTTCTCTACCCCTATAGATCCTTTCACATTCTACTGTTATACCTAATGTCAAATCCTGATCGTGTGGATTTCCTTTTGCAAGGAGAGGTTCCCAAGTGGAATCACGATTTTGAGACAAGATCTGTTTAGCGTAATAGAGAATTGAATATAAAATATAACCGTTTTTATCCTAGGGGTTTTTCTATACTAGTTCGAAAGATATGGTTTTATAAATATGCCTTCAAAAGTAGCAGATTAGATACCTGGTTCGAGTGAATTATGAATTCTAGAATTGGCTGATTCTAGCATTTATATCTCGATCTTCCTTGCATTTTTTGAACGGCTTATGTAACAAGGAGGACGTACACAGCTACATCTACGGATGTTCTTTCCCTGAATTTATCAAGTAAATTTAGTATTACATTGAGCCTTCTTTCTTCTTCAAATTCTCATCCTGCCTCCAGAAGTGTATAGCGGAGCACATCTTCCTTTATTCATGTCTTTGAGAATCAAACTTTTGGCATTCGTTGGCGTATTAAAATCTTCCCTCTTACGCACATGGTTGCCAGGGTGACAGCCAAACATGTCAACAACACGATGGAAATTAGAGGGAAAACACGACGGGCGCTGAGAAATCATCGTTGGTGGCATATAGAGAGGATTCACACGCAATAAAGGAGCGGAGATATTGTCCTTAAGACTAAAATAGCGCGAAAATAAGCGTTGGAAATCTTTCAGTCACGCTAAGGCGCCTCTTACGCGGGATCGCTGGCCCCAGTCCATGCGAAACATCGAGTAATTATCGGGTGCAAGAAATCCGGAAGGAAGGCAGCGCCATCAGTCCGGAGCGGCCAAATGATGAAAACACAGATCGGAACGATAAATCACGCGCTATTCTGGACTGGGCGTTATTAACAGTCGTTCGCTTTCTGGACTGATTCCAATCTCCCAATCCTCGGCTTACTTCTCCAAGTTTGCGGGGAAACTGCTAAAGGAAAAAGTGGAATTTCTTTGATAACATCGACGTTACGCATGGGCGGTGCTATCGCCCTTGATCTTATCATGACTGGAGGATCTAATACATCGAGACGTAATCATGGAGGTATTCAAACTGTCTTTTGCTTGCGAGTCCACGAAAGATCCCGGAAATTGCGTATTTGATGCCAGGGCATATCACTGAAATAGCACCCAAAACAAGTAGGTTAAGAACTTGTGTTTTTAAAGTTCGTCAATCACTATATATATTAATTAAATGATTAATACTATATGTAAAAAATGTTGTTGGTCTTGATTTTTCATTGTCTAATTCAAGCAATGCCTCAAAATTTTTTGCCGGAGTGAGTACCCGAACCGAAAAAATGAATTCTTGAACCAAAATCGGAAACTCCGCCCGAACATAAAATGTATTCTGTTCTCATTTCCGGTTCCCCTAATAAACATTTTGCTTAAGTGTAAATGGAGGAAAATTCTAAACATGTGTAACTACGATTTGATGATAAATCCTCACAATTTTTGTTAAAAAAGTCGTAGCCATCAAGCAATAGATGTAACACGTTATCATACTATGTTCCAGTTAAAAATTATTGATCATACAAACGCTTCATTAACTTTAAAGGCTTCTCCAAGGAATGATCACAACCAAATTAGTGTTTGTTTGCTTCTTATATGATTGTTATTCACTTTTCGGGCTGAATTTTCTTTTTAAGGCCTAAATGTGGGAGCCACGGGAATCATGAGATTTAAAATAACGCTTTTTCCTAATATTTCCTCATAAATAAGCATCCTATGTTAAAAAGTGCAATTCATGCATGGGTCAACCGATGTTGTAATGTTTCACTTACGAAAGAACTTTTCATATTTGGATTTGCACATTAATCATAAATGTAATTCTTTCAGAGGAAATACAATAATTTTGCCTCTACCGTATCGTACTGGAAACTCACGTATATTTCCTCGTGAAGACGCTTTGTCTTATTCATTGTATGGGATTGTAAAGAATTTTCTGAAGCCTTTTCATTTATCGTCCTTATTTCATTCGCGAAACCTGCTGCGTGGTGAGAGAAAACACGCTTAATCTTGCGTTGTTTTCCTTCGCTTTGTCGCTTTCGATAAGGTTAGAGACGCGTGAGACGTGTTTTTCCAGCGGAGGTTTTCCCGGAACAGCGAATCCCTTGAAGCGATTTGCCTTCGAATGAAACGGCGTTGAAAAGCGCTCACCGAATCAAAAAAAAAAGCCTCTCGGAAGAGAGTTTTATTTCCGTTTTTTAGATTGCATTTCCGTGATCCCGACCAAAAGTACAATTCCCCAGATTGACTGATGTGAAATCGTGGAATTCTTTCTTGTGTTCACCATATTTTAAATGCCGTCCATGATGTCTGTATGTGGTCTCTATCTCCGTTCTTCTTAGCTTTTCTTCGAAGTAATTGTGGTCACTCAGGGAGAAACGTTTTCTTACTTAGCGCTCCCAATCTCAATTGTTACGCTTTTTCCACGAAGTCGTGGAAGCTCATTCCGATTGAGTATTATTTTTATTCACTAAAGAAACCAAACTGATACACTTCCATTAAATTTAAAATCGCTATAACACGACCGGTTTCGGCTCCTTCTACCATTCTCAGGGAAGTCATGAACTTTAAGTTTTGAGAAGTGTAGAAGTTTTCATCTATTTCAATATTTAATTGTCATAAAATAATTTTCATTTTAAGATGAGATTCCGTACATTAAAGCTTTAATTTATTGAATTTATGTAACGGTAATCATGTAAAGCTCAGATTACCATTCTTAAACTTAAAAAAATTATCTTCAGTCATATATATTATTCATGAAGATACATATGCCAACCAAAAATTCTCTAATCTAATCTAAATACTTCCTAAATAAATATTAGAGAGAAATTCTAGTTCAGTTCAATAAAAGCGTGTTCTTAAAAAGTTAGGTTCCTCGACTAATTGGAGCACAATTAATTCCATCTATAATCCATTTATCATTGATAATTACCTTTCACTTTGTGGTCCTTTTCACGTAGATTAACATTAGTACACTATATCGACAGATGCAATTAGTATGAAATTTATAAATACGAGATTCTAAACCAGTAATTCCTTTGAATTTCCAGACCTATTCGTACACTAGCAAATTTTAATTATCATGATATATATTTAATTGATGAATTGAATGACTAATCACTGAAATAATAAATGATTGACATTGAAACAGAAGGAAAGAAAAATAGGCAGGTGGAGGAATAAAGAGAATGCATGTATGTTTGTAAATGCCATTTTAATTGGAATTGAACAAAAGCAGGTGGTTGACACATATTTGGATTAAATTTTTCATCGAAACTCATTGTTGAATATCAAAATCATGTAAAACAATCATAGGAAACAGAATACGTACCATTAAAACAGTAATTAGTGAAATAATAAGGTTTTCTTTTATATTCTAAAACATCCTTCGCTGCATATTAGTTTACCCAAATTTTAGGAGCATTAAAAAAGAGAAATGTTTTGACTGAGAACTTTCCAATCTTAAAATAGTGAAGACTTTATTTTTATCTCTCCCGAAAAAGTTATTCTGAATTAACGTATGCTTTCAAAGGTCACCATCAGATTTTGAAAACGTATAAAATCCCTAAACTAGGTTGAATATTTGCGCATATGAAGGAGAAGCCTTCGACTGCTTAAGATATGGTCATCCTACTTTTAACATTCCTAGACATTGCCTTATTTAGCTATTCACTCGTTAAATTCAATTCGAAAAACCAGAAAGCAGAGTTTTTACTTCATTACTATTACAATCACATTGTACTTCATTAGGATTACAATATCTTTGTTGTATGACGAGCATTTTCATCAACTTTTTACCGTTCAGGACTACATTTAACGTCATTTGTTTGGCACTCCCTTTTGTTATTCGTCTGTTGAGGAATCTTAAGCGATCTGAGGAGAATTACTTAGGCACCGGATCAATCTATCTCTCCTTTGAATGCCTCTTCCTTATTGGATTTGGGGCCTTAGTCCACTTTGGTCCTTTGTTCACCTCAACACCTTCTCCCCTAAAACAACTTCGCCCCGAATTGCGTCATTCTAAAGCTACTCTTGCGCTATAAGACAATACTTCGACCGAGTCCACCATATTCAGAAAGCACTTACTACTGGCGGAGAGCAGTCCTGCGTTCAAATTACCGTACAAGACACACTGCATTCACCAGAATTTTAGGTTTAAAAGCATGGTACGTTTGATGCGATACCATAGTATTTTTCTGTGGTACTTATTATGATGGATCGAGAATACAGTCCCAAAAACCATGCTCTGTCTTATACGCGGGTATATACGGTACTTTTCCTATTTTCTGATTTCCTCAGCTCTTTGCTCTCATTTACTTAAATACTTTAAAATTTCAGATCGTTATCTTTACAACAAATTTTGTTACACAGAAGAAAATACAAATAAAAACCATTTTATTGAGGATTACATGTATCAATATATATATTGTCCAGCGAATTACTCTGATACGGAAAAATGTGAACAATAGGTGTGGGGGTAGATTAGGTGATGAGGCTGTGAGGGTGTTATTAAAGGAATGAGGAAAGAAGTCGGTAGATAGGGAGCGAAATATCACGGCGAATGGAAGAGAAGTAGAGAAAAGTAGATAGTTTACAATGTGGGTAGAATAATTAATTAAGAATTCGAAGTTTTTATCTCATCGAAGTTGTTTAAACTTGTCTGTTGACATCCATACGTGGGCTCCCACCGGTAATCCAAGACAGTTTTCACTGGTCGTTGAACGCGGTGCCCACATTGGCCATCCGGAGGGCCCTAAAAATAGATATTTTAAATTTAAAAAAAGTAGATTCCCTTATACAGGTGTAATGCAAGTAAAGAAACATTCAGATAAAAACACACCGGGCATTTATGACTGGCATGAATAAAAAAAGTGAGCCTAGGAATAGGTTAGATAAGATTAAAACAACCCATGATAATTCAAATGGTAATAAGAATACATAAAGAGCAAAATAATGAGGGATATTGAGGAAGAGTATAAGGTATCCGGAGAGCTTCTAAATGTGAAATTTAAGAAATTAAACGAACATGAAACAGACGCAAGTATAGAACAGGTTAACTCTTAGAAATGCTACTAAAGAGAAAAAGAAATAGTTGGAACCATCTTGAGGGCTATTTGCTACTTGACAGAAATTCATCTATAAAAACCAGATTAGAAATTATATAATAACTTATCCTCGCAGAAAATCAATTGTTATAATTATAAATAAAAGAATAAATTAATATATAGAATTATGTAATATATTCTATAATGTTTCTCGTGGATAACGTTCATTATTTTAATCTTGATGGTAATCTGGGTGCATGATTATGCTCATTTATACGGAGATATGCTTTTATTTGCATTTCATCAACTACTAACGACTTTAGAAACTGAGTAAGAATTTTTAACGCATCATTTTATGTATCTCTCTGTGAGGAGGCGTAAAAGTACCATTAAAGAGGTGCGCTCGAAAGAAATCCATAAGGAAATAGCACCTTCTCCCATTAAAATTTCATTTCAGCTGCATATGATTATCTGGATGCTGCATTTTCACATGTACTCCAGTTCAACCATGATTGCACTTCAAGTTTATTTAATACAAAATCAATGTTCAGAGGCGGGATTGAAGGAATCTATTTACTCATCAGAGCATAGCAGTGATGTCTAACGCCTTAATTTTGATGCAAATGATTTGCGCTCAGTTCTAGATCGTTTGTGAGGAAATAGCAACCGAATATTGCGCGAGAGTGCTGATTAAACTGCCGCGGACTTCTTTCGTTGTGGTGAGATGCTCTCGAGACGGCGTCCAAATATATGAGATCGAATCTTCCTTAAGCACCTCTCCGATCCGCCATTCGGAGGCTATTCAAAGGCGGTATTTGTGCTGAGTTTTGCCATTCTTTCCATGACGATTTCGTTAAGAGCGAAGGATCTTCTCGCTAAATCGATAAGCGCATTATCGAGTCACTTCCAAGCGCTTTTCCAGAATTTCCTACGAAGCACATCTCTTTCTTTCCTCGATTCTTTTTTCCTCGCTCACCCAATGTATCGTATGTAATCTCCTATACGTTCCTCAAAAATATAGAAGAGAAGAGGTTTATAAAATGACATTGGTATTCTTTTTCGTATTCATACAAGGCTACATCATTTGTATGTCTGTATCTGTTAGTTTCTACTGGTTGTCCGTAGAGTCGGATCAAATTGTTGTCTAAAAGTAAAAGATGGCTTGAATAACCTCATCTACTAGATATTTTTACAGAAATTACTCATATCTTTCCTTACATAACGTATTCAATTTGCTGTATTTATACTTTTCTGTGGCTTACATTTTCGCCGAACTCCGTAAGTCAACTTTTTTCATCTTCAACTTTCTTGAAGGAATCTGTTCGACTATGACATACTTTCCTTCAATACGTCTTTCGATTAACCCCGGCAGAAATCCAAACCTCAGCTCGGGATTGAAAGATAACGTAAAGGCGATGTATGGAAAGGTAGACTTCAATACGAGACATGTGTTCTTTCACATGAAGGATAAAGTATCGTAGGAAAAATCACAACTTCAATGGAATATAAGTTCTATATTTCCGCTAAGCATAGCTGTTTATCCTGAATTTGCATCTTATATGGACAATTATCCAGAAAATCAAAGAGTAACACGTAAGATCTAATGAAATCGAGGGAATAAGAGTGAAGTATGAAGTTTTCACTGTAGAAATTAAGTGGAATCAGTAAAAATAAGTATGTGGATAATGAAAGAAAATAGTTGAGGATATAATTTATGAAAATACACATAAGGGAGTACAAAGAAAATGGTTATTAGATGGTATTATTAATTTATACAGAGTTACAAGTATGCATGCACCAGATGGTAACTTTTTACATAATTTCTAGCGTAATTAATACTAAATTGTTATCATAAATTTATATTAGTATATAATATATGGTCAAAGCTGTAAATAAAAAACTCTACAGATACAATTCATTTTCTTAGTAATTGCACACAACACCTGATTTTCACACACCTGAACCACATTGGTGTGTTACTTCAGTAATTTCCTTTAAGAGAGAAGTTATAGAAAAGTAAATGGCGAATTTTGGGGCCCATGAACCTACAGTATTATTATTGAAAGCACGGTGTATGATAAGAGAATAACAATAAATGAATCAAGGATCTGTAAAAATGTTCAAAACACACTTCTGCTCTGTTAGATTACTTTCAAGATTTAATGTTAAGAAATGCCGTGGATTCCTTTCGTTAAAGTAAGTTCCCGAAGTTGGAAAATTGTGAGGAAAAGGAGGAAAAGGCGTCGTCCGAGAAAAAGTCAGGTGAAGTTGTCATGAAAATTAAAAGGGCGCATTAAATGGGGAGATGATCCCGAGGAAACAAAAGAAATTTATCAAAAAAGGGGGAGACATAATGGATCCCTTTTGGGAACACGGAAGAGAAAACCTCGTGCCTTGCACCCACTGCCATCCAATTCAACGCTGAATTGATGGCAGACATTGAATTAGACAAAGAATTAATTAATTTCTGGAGTTAGTTTTGATAACCTTTGTTGTTTTTTGTATTACCTGTATTGTAACGTGCCGTAAACTGTGCGGATACCGCATTCTACTATAATACGGAATATGCAACAAGTTAACCGGGTTATGCGGTTAATTTATGCACCTCTGAACTCGAGAAGGTGCAGCGTTTTATTAAAAGATAACTCTAAGATAACACTGAAAACGTTACTGAACGTTCCCAGACGCATTCTGCGAATTCATGCTAGAATCGAGAGTTAAATCTAGCTTGAGGTATCAGAATTCTTTTTATAATGGGTAGAGCGTTATAGATATTATGTGAACTACTTTAGCCAATCCTATCCTATGAAAGTAAAAAGATAACGCTGAAGTAAATCGTTTGAGAAATATCGTTGCATGTTGCGTTTAAGAAGTGTAATTCATTTTTTGCGAACGGTACGCAAATTTTATAGGCAAAAGAAATGGATCTATAGTTTTGTTATTTATACTCCTCCCCTAATTGATGACTTGCACGGAATCATGGTTGATTAATTACTTACTTGACTTTATTATGGATGTAACGTCGACTGTATTCGTTAGTCTCATTTTGGCCTTAAAGATGTCGCAGGCGTAAATGCAACTCATCAAGCTCGTTCTTAGAATTTATAGCTAATCCACTGCGAAAGAAATTAAAATACTTAGCACTTTCCACACTTGCTTTTTACTGCCAACCGGTTTCGACTTTCGCGAGGCATCGTAGTGTATCTACCAGATGATAACTCGCTGGAGTATTAAAACAATTAAAACAACAGGACAAACAAAATCCATAACACATTTAAGCCTATTAAATTATGGATAGTTTTATTCTTATGATTAAAAAAGGGTTGAAAAAGACGAAACCCTTTTGTCCATCTGTCGGTCTCTTTCTCAAGACAAGAGTCTTGCACAGGACATCTCTTAGCTGCGTGAGATGATTCCACAAACAAAACAAAGGGTGGAGACGCTTACACTAATGCTTCCTCGCAAGGCATTCTGGGACGGCGTGGAAATGTCTCCTGTCTCCTCGTTTCGCCTCTTTCCTTATGCATGGCGTTGCCTAGATACGGTTGAGACATAACAGGCAACTGAAGGCCATAGTGGTTGCGATTTCTGTTTTAGGAGGGACTCCCATATAACGGCGGCATTCCGTGCCCCGAAGAATATGTAAGTGCTTGCGAAGATGCATCCGCCGAATCATTTTCTTTCCTCGGCAGTAAAGGCGTAATCGGCTGGCGTCGTTCAAACAGAATTCCCCCGAAGCGAGGCGCTTTAAAAATAAATGCCACACTTTTCCACTAACATTACATTCCAGTAAATCTGTTTCCATTAGGCGTTTTCAAGATTCGACTATGAATGTACCATTTTCATATCGCATTTTTTACCGTAGGTGTGATATTTATGTTTTTGTATGTGACAAGCCATTGCTACGTTTTATAAATAACGACCTTGCTAGAATCTGATTCTTATGCCATTTCTCACAAGTTAGAAAAAAATACTTCTTGAAGCAGTTATTCGTTCTTCATCCCCAATCATGTTTATTTCAGCCGTGGATGATTTATGCCACATTATTTTTCATGTTTTGGTAGCAAATACCTTTAACTTTCTTACGTTCTTACGGGTAAAGTCCTTTTGCTTTAATAAAGTGCTAACATACCTTATTTACTTCAGAGCGTACGAATAAGTTCTTCTAAGTTAATATTAATTTTTTAAAACTTTAAATGTCCTGGTTTCAACACACCGCACCATAATCTGGCATAAATCTAGCCATTAAATTATGCGCAAACCTAATACAGATCAAAATTTATATTTTGTTTTATGTTCTGTAAGAATCGAGTTTCGCAGAAAGAACTTGATAGTATAATTTAGAACTCAGAAATTCTTTTACAGCTATAAATAGTTGTAAATGAGTGAAATGATCACATTTTCCGGAGTAAGCATCTCTGCAGATTTTTATCTTTTATAGGGTGATATAATCTTTGTATTATCTTTTAACTATCCCTTAAGAGAAAGTAAATTTCAGAAATAAATTAATGTTTGTCGTATAAAAACTTTCTGCAATCTAGCGCACTCTTTTCAGTTCTCGTAACAAGCACAAAAAAGGTCTCCTCTATTACAAAATAAAAATGAAACTTGCTAGAATTCGCTCTTTTGCATCAAAATCTCCTTTTCCAATCATCTATTAAGGAGCTGCTCTTTGATGGTTCAATCGAGGTAGCAAATATCGAATAGCGTCCTTCGGATTTATGCTTATGAGGACTTTTAATGCACGGGATCCTTTCCCTCCGTAATAGCCTTTCTAACCCAATAGGCCTCTCTACGACTTTGCACGATTAGACCTTAACCTTCTCGCCCGTGGATCAACGGGGAAATTGTCCCCATCTCAGACAAAATGAGAACTCTGCTTACGCGCCTTGCTACAACTAGCAATTCCCTTACACAAAGTTACGAAATGAATACGTTTATCTTGATTGTCACTATTTTTAAGGAAGTTTCGATGACCCCATCGCTTAATCAATTTAATTTCTGCGATAAATACCAAGCAGTGATAAATTATAGCATCATAATACATTCATTAAATTCTAGGATGTACAAGAAGGGAAAAATGCTTCATTACCAAGAGAAATTTTCAGTTTTAATGTGCCTATTGTAATAAGGTACGGAAATTGTAAACGTAATAAATAATATTTAATTTTGTTGCATACTGTGAATGATGTTATGCCAGTTATCTTCTAATTGAATCACTCCAGGAAATGCCAGAGGTATTTCGGAGGATTTGGATGTTTCATTAAGTCTGATTTTGGTTAAGGAAAATGTGACTTCATTCCGAACATATTCCCATTATTAGAGCAACGTTTCTCTTGAAGAATTCGAAAACTCTGGCGAATCTCAATGAAACAGACAAAAATGCGGCTTTCGTAAGAATGAAGTATTGCAGAGACATTTGGTAGCGATAAATTCGTAAGGAAAGGAATATAAAACTATGTTAAAAGGGATAAATTAAACATCTTCAGAGTCATAATTGCGTTCTCAGATTCTTCCAGATAAACTCTAAGGGCACTTTTGTATTCTCTTGTCATGGATTTAAATCCCAATGACTAAAGGATATTTTCGTTCTTTCTCAATCTCGCAAAAGTAGACCATGTAATCTATACCGTTCCTCTGAAAAATAATATTCGTTATTATACGGCAGTGAAATAACGGGTAATATAAATCACACTGCTGCAGATTACACGTTTAGAAAAGATTAATCACCGTTTGAGTTGCGTTTTTTTCCGCAAATCGTGCGTCTCAAGTTTGCAGATACACACGCGCTGCAGATAATTTCTCTTCGCACCCATCATGCCTCACCCAAGGCGAAAAAACGCCCGTTTTAATTTTTCTCCTCCAGCAGAATGCAAATTGTAAGGTAACCCGTATTCATGATCCGCAACAGGATAACGAACGACGCTATCTGAGAAAGTGAAAAACAAAGAGAGCTAACGTCCGATTAGCTTATAATTATAGCCCGTGTTTTCCCTGAGGACTAGGGATATATAATGGCTCCTTCTACCCTTTGCGTTATAGGGCGACTATTTTCCAAAGCGTGCATAAACTGCAAATGAGGCCCGTGAGAAATGATTTGGGGGGTGTGGAAGGTGGGGGTAATGGACGTGGCGAAGGGAGTGTTAGAAGAGTGAGTTATTGGGGGTGGGGTCGCGGAGGCAGGGCTGCCAACCGTACTTCCTCCAATATTTCACAGCCGTGAGTGGAATGCCGCTCTCCGCAAACTAATATTAAGCTCGAGTACCGAGTTGAAATATCGATAATTCATTTCGTATTCCACCTGTACTCAAGGTGGAGACAATCTTGTTAACTAGTGAAAAATCTTTCTTTTGGTTTTTGCTCTAAAGTATGAATTGGGTGCCGATGGAATACAGATTTTATATTTTTGCAAAGAGCAATACGATCCATAGACGTTTATGAGTTGTGCACAAGTACTAGCTACTAAGCAATAGGTACATTTTTTCCAAATCATAAAATAGGTGCTCAGTTTTATATTTGAGTTTGATCTTCTCTTTTGAGTATATCCTAGGTGTAAACGTTCATTAAATGAAAGTCGAATATCGAATTTAAAAAAATCAAAATTGACAGTTGTCTGTAGGAGAAAAACCATATTAAGTTCTTGGTCTTCTTCTTCGCTCCAATTATTAGGCAGTATTTGCCTGTACAAAACTCTTCAGAGACAAATACAAATATATTTATAGATATGTAATCTCATTTTTCCTTCGTCCATTTTGTTTACGTGCTTTTTTCATTTATCTTTTAATTTTGATATTTAGATTACATATTTGAGTTGGTTCCTATGTTCTCATTTCTCAAATGTGTCAAAGTTTCGATTTTTGATTATAGTCTTGTGTTAAGTCGCAGCCTAAGTTTGCAGTTCTATCTCAATTAACAGTTTGTAGTTAATAATATCTGGATTGAAAAAGGAAAACTTTCCTTAAGGAAAATGAAGCAAACTTTTGTCCTGTTTCACTGATCTAAAATTTCCTTCGTTGGGATATAGTTAGCCAAATTATGGGCCATTTCCAGTCGATTATTAGAATCCACCTGTTCCTCATAAGCGATACTTTTATTAGATGTCTAATAATACCTCATTTTAGTATATTTAGTTGTCATTTTATTATTATCGAGAGTCATGTCACGCTTCCTATAGTTTTCCGGAGATCATATCCTTCGGAAAAAATTATATTTACAGGCGCTCGTTGCTCTATGGATGATTTAAATAGGAATTTTAGGATGAAAAAATTGAGTGTTTTGAATAAATGAGCCGCGGATCTAGAATTTGCCTATTGGGGGTGGGGACTTAAGCAATTTTCTAGTAAAATCATCTCCGATTAACTTTTAATATGGCATTCCATGGAGATAAATTCAATAGTTGTATAGTGATCGTAAAAATACCTAACTGTAAGATATAAATTCAAGCTCCTCGGCACATCCTAGGCAAATTGCTTGCTACGAAGTCATCAAGGGGGACCAAACTCCCCTTTCTACTCCCCCCTTCGGGATCCGTCTTTGCGTTAAGTGAGAGAGTTTCCTCCCCTTTTAAAGTAAATTCAAAGTGAAATAATTTGGGTGGAAGAGGTACTGCTCTAGATGACCGAGTTTTTCCAAAATCCTGAATGGACCTTGTCCTCGCTAGCGTCCGGACATTACATGCTGTCCATAGATGCAAAATATTTCCGCTCATAAGTTGGCAGCACTTATCGGGGGGATGTGCCGGGGGTTGTTGAAAAAGGGGGAGAAGTGGCTCACAAAAGAAGGGGCGACGGAAGGCAGTTTGGTTACCGAAGTTATAGTACGGCGTAACCCGGAAAGCCTTCTTAACACCCTTTGAGAATGTCCTGTCGCGCGGTGATGTAGATGAAGCGGCAGAGGTGGCCGGAAGAAGAAAGTCGGCGTTAATATGTATGTGGCGTACTTGGAATTCTGTCTCGAAGCGACGACGGAAGGGATTCGGCTGATTGATGATTAGCATCGTGACACCGAACTCACGCGCACCAAAGGAAGTGGATGAGTTTGGGGGGGGGGGGGGGTTGATAGGCTGTGTGGTTAAGGAGTTAATGGAAAGGCGTGCCGAGAAAAAGAAGTTTAAACCAAGTTTGTTTGGAGAGTGACATTTCGATGGGGGAGAATCGGGAACTGTTTTCGCTCCGTTTGCAAATGTTGGTTCGGACGGGTTCTTTGGGAAGCAATGTCGCTTTTTAAGGCGGAGTATTCTCCTTGGGTGGTTCTCTGGTGGATGCATTAGGGGACCTCAGGCTAACATAGTTACCCGGGATGCTTTCGAAATTTTCAATGTCCTTCCCCAACTCTAGCACTTTCACCGCCTTTGTCATTTTGCATAATAATGGGAATAGGGTATTGAACCGGGACCGAGCTGAAAAGCGAAGAAAAACGTTATGTATTTTGCTGGGGATGAAAACGAGCATGAACTGAAAAAAATGAAATTCTTGAATCTGAACGGAAAACCGTTTTCGGTATATTACTATACACGCTTTACGTAAGTGAAATTGGAGAAAAGTTAATTAAAGACCAGCTATTACCAAACGTAACTACAATATGAAATTTAATATTACTAATTTTAATTCTAAAATTTTGTGGGTTTTAGAGTACATGAAAATGTCATAAAACAAGCTCACCAAAGGATATAATATTACAATAGTCTGAGAGGCAAAGAGGCAGAAGGAGCGAAACCGGAACTGAGCTGATATTTGTTTTCTAAATTAACATTTAATTACGTCCTGAAAAATGCATGTATTAAATTAATGTATGTCATGACGTCAAGTTAAGAATAAAATGAAAAAATATAAGATTTGAATTCAGTTAAAGAAGAAATTAGTTTTCTTGTGCACAATTTCCAAGTATTTGAATGTGGGTAACACAAACACTCAACGGCGGCCTGTTGGTTTCCCATGCGGTCTTTCTTGCATACACAAATGGTAAATTCAGCCTTCGGATGGAGAAAGGTTCTCCACCCCTGTCGTACCCTATTACTTGTTTTGCTAAGTCTTCCTGATGGGGGTGGGGTTGTCCTCTACCTCTCAGGATATGTCAGTAGTATCTTCTTTTACCGACGCATATTCTACATTTAAGACATTTTTATGCAAAATAGTTCCATTAAATTTAGAGGAATGTGTGAGATCTAGATCTTTCAGGACCAAATGGTTCACTAGATAGAGAGAGATCCACTTAGGAACACCGAGAAAATTTCCTGAAAGAATGAAACTAAAGAAACCCAATCTGAGATGCTTTAGTAATCTGAAGGTTTTAAAGAGGACACAGTTGACATAAGGCTTTCATCAGAGTCTTTGTTGACCAAGGTCCTTCTGACGACGAACCCTGTTCAGAGATGGAAAGGGACTCAAATAGAAAGTAAACATGAATAGGATCAAATCCGAAATCCGAGATGCTAAACATGGACCTGAAAGACCGATAGTTCCAGTTACTTCCAAACAAATTCGCGTACGAAAATACTTTCAGTTTCGCTGACCTCCCTGAAAAGGTTTTGTAAAGTATGGAATAATTTATATTTCTATGGTTCATATTGCACATTCTTCATTTCATATAAAGGGAAGATCAAATATGCCTGCAAGCATTATGCTGCTTTATTAAATGTAATATACGGAATGCTAAATATAATATATGTAGGTTATATGCTTTAAACTTAATCTTACTATATACAATTTGATGAAAAATTTTAAACAGAATTTTGTGTCAGAAAAATTATAACGTATTTAGGGTGACGGGATGTCGGTATCCAAAATAAAAAGTTTATATCTTAGAAAGTGTTTATTATACACATTTATAATTTACGGCATCACAGCGGAAGAATGTGAAAGTTTAGTTTTTCTCTCCATAAATTTCGATATTGTTACGTTGGTGACCTTGATGGTCCAACAAGCATCTAGGCGATATTTGACCACATCACTTGAAGCATTCCGAGAGTTGCCACAACGTCCACTATGCGGGTTTGCAGGTGCTCAGTGTTGTTGATCCTTATCTGGAAGGCATACTTCTCATAAGCCCACAAGAGAAAATCTAATGTCACTAAGTCTGGCGAACTAGAAGGCCTATCCACTGCCCAGGCATCTCGTTATTCAGATATCACCACCAGACAGATACCAGCGTATACGCGTGTGTGGGACATGGAGGGAAAAATTAGTGATTGACTTTTATATGGTGCGTTATTGATGTGCCAATAAGAAATATTCTCCGAGATATAAGCATTTTATTTTGGATACTTTTCATTGGACATCTTATATTATTTAATAGCCATAATCGCTTATTAGCACTGTTGTTCTCTTAAAAACAATTACCATTGAGGACGCTCGAAACATTAATCTTCGAACTATTATAAGCCGTCCCTATTTCATTATTGTCCCCACAAGTTGTGAAATAATTTGGTAAAAATATAATTTGGATGAAATGGTAATTTGGATAAAAGAGAAAGCTAAAAAGAAAAGCTCATTGTATTGAAAACTAAGACTACCATGCTATTTGAATCGAAGTATACGACATGGACTGCGTTTTAGAATGAATGAAAAATCATTAAAAACGATACGGTATTCAATCCCTTGAAGATGTTTTACAACTTTGTCAGCGGCGGTTAGTAATTTGAAATACATTTCAATTCCATTAGAACGTCTGCTTTTCATAACTAAGCCACCGAAATTACAAGCATAAATTTGGAAAATCTTACTGAGAATATTCAAGCTTCTTACAAATTACGATTGTATAATATTCATGACATTCTTCAAAGCGTGCGGGATTATGCAAAATTCGTCGTTTATTTCTCATTTTCCCTCGTTTTGATCGTTTTTTTGAACATCACTTCCTGACAAACACCATTCAAAAGCACTCCCAACTTCAAAGAGATTCCCTCGACACAAACAATAAATCTCTCTTGGCTAGACCTTTGCATTATTTCCCACGGAAAAAGACGGATTAGGCACCGCGTGTCATCTAATATTCATACTCTAATTATTATAGCGTCATCTAGACCACGCGATATTTCCGTATGAATTTCTTCTCTTTAATCAAAGTGTACTCCTGTCCCCATTGGCCGATTATTTGAACGTTGAACCTCAGAGAATTGCTTTATGAATATTCCCCACATTTTTCATTTCATTTTTGAATATGTCAATATTTTTTTTCGGCAAAAACATACTGAATCAGACAGTTTCATAATTGAAAGTATGAGTTAAGTGTCACTTCCAAAAATTGCAAAATTCTAAGGGCTGAGATAAATTTCAGTGTTCTTTTCTTTGAAGCCCTAATTTTCAATAAATATTGAGCGAGGAACCACCTATATATACGGCAATGATAGTTCTGTGGAATTATTGAAAAGTTCAAATATTATCATCGCGTATAAAATGTATTCTTGAATGGGGAATTTTCAAGACAAACCCTCCAACATTCTCTTCCGTATTTTGTCAGAATTAAAGTTAATCAGATCCACATCTCAAACCTGAAATAAGTCTTTGACATATTTTTAGAAATGAAATTAAAGCAAATCTTAACAATCCTCTGAGATGAATTTTGGACTTATTATATTTGGATATATGCCATATACTATAATATTAAGATATGTAAGATTTAGAACTATAGATCGAAATATATTACTGATTTCGTTAATTCGGGTAGTAAACATAGATCGAAAGATATGAATTATTTTTCCCCTTTATCAGACTAGATGTTAGAGAAGAGTGCAGAATAGGAGAGAAATTATTTTTCTTTTTAATCTGATTTAACTTTGCATGGGTAAGATGACCGCATATCACTTCACTATATGTATGTATCTATTTCACTATATTCGAATTTTTGATATCGATGATTAAAGTTTGTAATTAACATCAATTGTTTATTTCGACCGACACATAAAATAATTCTTTCCTGAAATTTTTATTCCGAATTCCGAATGAGGTCGCCAAATACAGAAAGCAAAAGGCACGTCCCCAAATGAGGGTCAAACAGAAGAGGACAGTAGCGTGAGCAACTTGGCAACCGCCGTTTAGCTTTGCTTTTACTGCGGAGTGGAATTGACGTCGACACAACATCGACGCCGGTCATGCACGCGCTTTAGCTACCGTTGGTTCACGGTTGAATCGAATTTACCAACTCATCGTTTATTTTTTCAAATATGTTCATTATAGTAGTTTTTCCTCCCTCACATTGTGAATTAGAAAAGAATAAACATCATCATGCATTTATGATGATCAAACTGGCCGAGTGGTTAGTTTGTCTGGTTCTAATTTCCATAAGTTCCAAAGATTAATCCTAAAATTTGTCATCAGTGGTTCGAATCCTATAAAGGGAAATTTTTTTCCGGAAAAGTTCAGGTTCACTAAGAAGCTTCATAAGAAGAAGCTAAGAAGAGCCCATACTTTGATTATTTTAATGAAACAATTCTTTACTTGTTTACGCAATTGTTTATTTTAATGACGCACAATTACATAGATTTATAGCTATTGATAATAATTTTATAATTATCGAATACTCTGAAATGCATATAACGTTTATTTTAGTTCTCATTTCCTGTTATTTCTTCATACATAACGCGTTGCCACGGCAAGTTTATTTCAACAAAGCAATCCTTTCTAATTAATAAATGAATTAATGGGGTACTTCCATCTTATTTAATTATCCGTATATACGTAACTCAGGTTCGATTTCCGATGGGGGCTCATGTGTGCGAAATGACCTTAGATGTCGAAATATTTTTAAGAATAATACTACTACTAGAATTAGACTACAAACCTTTGATTATCCTTGCACTCTTCTATACGTACAATAAAAGTAGTTCCTTCTAATTTACATCACAAAACTCCTCCCACCACAATCCAATATACGAAACTGATAGTTCACTTTGTGCTTCGCGGCAAAAATCCTTCCTATGCCATCGCCCAATTACCGTGTATTTTTTTAGGGCAATTCTCTCTAAACGGGACCCTACCGCATCGGATTTTCCCTCCTAAAACTTCCGTATTTTCCACATTTCGATCGGTGTGCATTAATGCCTTTCAGACTGCGCGGATCCCAATCTAATCCGTTAAAGTTTAATATCTTCCTCCCCTCGATACAACTCCGCTACGGTTCGTTTACAGAGGGCGGCGTTTGGAAAAAAATCTTTTCGGCAGGAAATGAAGCGATGTTGACGCAAAAGGATGTACGAAATGCTCCCACGGTCGTTTGGAGGGGATCCAGAAGTTTAGATTAAAATTCCGGTAAATAGCGTTAGACAAATAAAAAAGGGTGAATCCACGCCAAATCCACGGAAGATTAGTTCCAGAAATTCATATCCAGCTGTCATGTCTCTTCGCGGCCGCTTGAAAATAGATCCGGAACTGCTCCTTCATTTCGAGATAAATAAACGCATGGGATAAAATCAACAAGGCGCCATGGAAACAACGGCCCGCGAAATTAAATCTAAGAATACACATGTTATGCAAATCACTGCTAGGGCGACATTTCGTACATGACTTACGTGAATAAACGGAGGAAAGATAGTATTGCGATGTGGAAGTGACTGATTTGGGAGTCTGTTTGCCAAGTAGGGTTGACTTCCGGGTGTTGTGTTTATGTGATTGCGAGTACGGGAGAATACTTCCAAAACGACTTCCTGAATGCCTAGAGAACGCTATGGTTTGAACGCTATGCGACGATGATATACGAAACATTTTGCGGCATTGGAACGTAACCACGTAAACAGTAACTATACTTCCTCCTACGTCATGAAGAGACCACGTAAATCCCATGGGTATTGGGGAAACGGCGCGTTTAATTATAATTATAGTCTCGGTGTGACTGATATCTTTATTTTTGGTTGGAATCCGGAAGTTTATCGTTCAAGTTCAAAGATTGGAAATATTAATTAAAAAATGATTCTACGTTTCAACAGTCAAGTCATTATTCTGAATATTAAAACATCCTCAATACATTAATAAATAAATCAGTAACCTGCAAGCATTAATACTTTCCTTGTAGCGTTGAAAGTGTTTAAGTTTGTGGATTTCCATTCATTATAGCTGATTTATTATTATAATTGCTCTAAAAAGTGAGACAAAAATCGATAAGCAGGAAGAAGAGTATTATCTTTAGCCTTTAGAGCGTGAGAGAGACGCTTAAAAATATTCACAGCTAAATGTATCCTTTTTTTATTAAATTCATGTGTGGCGAAAGTATAATATTAAATTTCAAGTATTATTTTATATTTCTATTTAATTATAAATTTTGATTTTTCGCTTCCCAAAATTAGAACCAAAGTTCGTTGTCATTACATGAGATATAATCAACCATAAAACTGTTCTATTCCATTAGCTTTAGTTGGTAAGGTATGGTAAGTATGTATAAGTTATAAAATCTGTTTGAGCCCATTAATTACCAATGGGAGATTTCACTCATCGTGTGTTACATTCTTATTCAACTTTCGATTCATCATTTGAGACGTATCAATGAAAAAGTCCGCAAAATAATGCATTAACTTTCAATATTTGGAAAACCTATTTACAGAATGGAGCTCAAATGGGTTTACGGTGGAATTTCTTAGGAATTGAGTAGCTGGAAAACTAGCAAATTGCTTGAGGAGCGTTGAATCGCCGGAACTGTTCTCGGGATATACAGATGCAGATAAGGTTTCTGTAGTCAGTTTGGGGTTACGCGTTATCTGCATGCTACGAAAGGCCAACTTTTGCTCCACCTTCGACGGTGACACCAATGAACGTTCAATGACGGAGTTGTGAAAGTTCATAGAGTTCTCCTGAATATCCTAATTTCAAAACTTCCTTTGGGCTTTGGCAAGTCAAGCGGGCGATAGACAAAGAGGAAAGTTTGAGAATGAAGTCCTTAGAGAAAAACTGTGACGTGCAGTCTCTCGAGAATTTAATATCGAACGTAATTTACATAAACTCTCTTTAAACATCGTGATGGCCCCAGTGAAGTTTAACTTTCAGTATTTAACTCTTTATTCCCTTTCCGATAGAACGAATTGGAGCAGCTTTAACGATATTGAAATGAAGTGACATACAGGCAGAGCTGAAATATAGAATTATTTCACGCACTTATATCTCATAAACAACGTAAGATCAAACTGGATTAAATAATAATAAAGAATATTCTTATTCACAAATATCTAAAGAATGGACACGTAGCCTTAGATCTTACGATTTCTTTTGGCTTCTTGAAATACTCAAAAATATTCTGCAATCTCTTTAGAGGAAATTCCTCGTTGTATTTATATACGGATAATGCTTTGTATTATATATTATACTTAAATCATTATTTTTACTCTAATACTAACTTGAGTCTTCTCGATCGGCTCATAATCTTAAAATTCTTAATTATCTCGCTGTTCTTTACTCATAGATACATTTTATACCATTCAACTACTTTTGTTTTCGTCTAACATTATCCCTTGAACGTGTGGTGAACTTTAATTACATGTGTTCGTAACTTATCACTTGTTGATGTAAAAGATACGTATAAAGCAGTATTATACATTAAGCCTCATAGTTCGCTCTCCAATAGCACGCAGAACACCGACATTTATATCCTTATTATACTTTCTGTACTAAAAAATGAATTCCCAGAGTGAATAACTGTGGATTCTCTTAATTAGTAATAATAATTAATTCTTAATTGCGTAAAATACCAAAATATACCATAGTTATATAAACGCCATAGTTGACATGATAATATAGGTACTATTTCTCTATGGTTTGGCGCCTGATTGGCAGAAAACTCCTTTATATGAGATTCTTGTCAGAAGAGGTTCGTTATCCCTGATGTTGAATTCTATTCTCAATTTCCATCTCCATCAAAGCGTCGGTAGAATCAGCTGAACTTCATTCATTCATCAATCTTTTTTATTAAGACTAAGGTAACGGTGGCATATTGTAGAAGAATAAATTAACTAGCCCTATCTTATAGTGCGACCATTTCACTGAAAATATTAAAGTAATTTAACTAAGCTAGGTTTTTCATTCAAACCTGGCAACCGCATACTAGAACACAAATGCGGAAGACAAAAAACGTTCAGGACAAAAGTTTCTGCTCATCATTAAGAATCGAGGAAAGCATTGAGGATGATAAAATTAATAAGACGTCCCTGTTAATTCCGCTGTTTAAGAAGCATTCGCGTAATGCCGTCGTTAAATGCCTCTAATTGGTTATGAATAAATCTGAAGGAAGACTGGAATGAGACAGCAATTATCTCTTCCCTTAGGGGAGCCTCATTTCAGTGGAATGGCTTACCATCGCTACAGATGAAGGAGGATCATTTGACTGCATTAACAGAATGGCTGCCACTTCCAGTTGTAATGCGAATCTCCTAACCCGTTTTCCGCGAAAACAAGGACTGCTTCCCGTGGTCGAACAATGGCTTCCGGGGGATTGAGTCCTTGATTGACTATTTGGCTGATTCTTCCACAACGTAATGGTTTACTGGGCACACTTTATCTAGTCAGCAATCGATTTCCTTTTTATGCCCACAAATCGGTTTGCCATGATTTGAGAATGAATGAAGGTAGCGCATTGTTTTTGGAATATACAATAGAGAATAGCAATCCTCAATTAAGGCCATATATAATTTCCACTTTTTAAAACAAAGAGAAGACTTTCTTCTGGATCGCCGCAGACACTTGAGCCCTTTTAAAATTACTGCCAAATTATATCAACTTTAATTTGTGAGGATAAAGTCGAAACATTACTCTATTTGCTTCATTTTAAGACTTTGTAATGATAATTTCGAAGTATATTATGCAAACATCGATATTCGCTTCATCATATCGACGTTTTGGAGTTAACGAAAAATTTCAAAATATTTTCAAACCAACTTAAGTTGTATTTTGACAATACTTAAATTATTTTATGTCATTTACATTTTATGAAGAACAAATAAAGAAGAAGTGAGATTTAAAATGTTATGTTTAACTACAATTAATGCAAATAACTCGCTAAAATCCATAATTAGTAGATACAAAATTAGTAGTGATTATCTAAAGAGTATAAAGGAAAATACATAACTTTGTACGATATATGATGAAAAATGGACAAAATTTATTCAGGTTGGTCAAATAGATACACGAAATCAAGTGCAAGTTTCGTTCTGTCTCAAGTCTGCTTCATCGAGAAATTAGGGAGTTAAAATATGGTAAAGCTTTCAACTGAAAGCTCTCTTCATAATTATCACAGACATAAATATCGTATGGCCGTATATATTGTTCTATTCGTGAAATTCAGAGAAATCTCATTAATTATCTGCTTGAAACTCTAGATATTCTACCCTAACGCTTTGGAAAGTCATCAAACAACTCAAAAACCATGCTTGGTATTTTCCACCGGTTTTATTCAACACGACCGGTTTTGACCGTGGAATTCTATCCTAATTAAACATAGTTTCCATCCTTTTGTAAGCCGATACCACAGTATGTGAAGTCATCAGCCTAAAAGCTGGTCACTTCTTAATGCCTCCAATGTTAGGTATTTAAACTTTGTAGAAAGAATATTGTTCACTGGGCTGGATATAGAGTGAGATAATTTTCTGTGCTTTTCCCATCAAGCCGAAATGCGTCGAATCATTGAGAATGCGGAAGAAGTCCATGTAAGTTCAGCAAACTGTCTCTGAGGATATAATTTTAATCACAGCATTCAATATGATGCGATCCAAATGAATATCACTATCATCATTCATACTTGGGTAGATTTCGTTTTATCACACCTATGGAAGACAGAGAAACTTAAATGAAAGATATACTTTCTCCATCCTGCAACTAGTAAGAAATCAAAAACTTTCCAGCAAGACGTTGTAGGAAGAACGAATAAACAGATTCAGCTCATCTAAAAGATGGCTCAAAAGATAAGAGCTGGAACGTCGATTGACTCGGTAACGACCTGCCTAGCAACCCGAGAAGACGTCATTCACGACAACGCCGGGAAAGCTCAAGATCCTTTCAAACATAAGGTTTATTAGTAATCTTTCAAGTGCCCTCTCGAAATCGGAAAGGTGTAGTCAGTGAGAAACTGAGGTATATACGGAATGCGGCAGATGTGGTGAAAGTGGCAACTTACTGTACAGGAATACGAAATACAAATATTTCGAATCGGCAGCAATGTAGGAAGCCACTTAACGGGGTATGAAATATTCAGCAAACCCGGTGAACGGTTGAGGCAAACCAAGTGAACGCTATGCGAGACGAAGTTTTAGGGGTCCCTGGAGATTGGGGCACTTTATGTAGCGCTGTCTCCAGTCTGCGGGGGCTCTATAAATAAAAGATAACGGAGATTTCCAATGGTACGATATAACTTCGCTTGGGGTGCCGAAGGACTGCAACAAGACTCAGGTTGTCAGCGGCTAAAGTAATGCAACGGTATTTCCAATCTCAATTCTTAACAGATGCTGCATGAGGAAGTAGCTACAGGAAGGAAATGATAAAGTTTACTTGGTTTCATTCAACAAAGGATAGATTCCGATGGACGGGAGGTTACTAGTGCATAATTTCGACAAAATATAATTACAGTCTGCCGAATTATTTTACCTCACGACACACTTGGGAATTTTTTTGCGATACTCCAGCCTCATTCAAATTTAGCTTTCCTGTTTTGTTAATGCGTTCGTATAAATTTAGATTTTGGAATCATAAGTATAGTAAAATGCTTATTTTCAAATTTTCGACATTCAAAAGGCTGGTAAAACGTAAAATCCAAGCGAATGAAAAACAAGAAAGTTCTCAAACATTTTCCACTCAATTTGTGAGTTAAGTTTTATCTTTCACATATACTACAACAGATACCCAAGTGACTAATCAGAAATAATACAAAAGTGTTGAAATTTAAAAGCATCAATAGTTGTGTGGCGATTTTTTCCGCATAAATTCAAACGTATGACGCAGAATAGTTTCAAAACTCTTCACGGAACGATCCAAGTGTTGCTTCGGCTTGAGCTTTAAATCTTTTGTGGCCTACATGTTAGAGTTAAAAATTATTGACGAATGTATAAATTTCTGCTCACTTTCTTCCGAGCACATCAACGAATCCTTATTTACAAGATTCGTGATCATTTATGAATCAAAGTGATTCAGTTTACATTAAAAAGATACGTATTTTGAATTCATTTTGGTGTAAACGGAGCACGTACTTCGTAGCCGTAAGAACATATAAAGTCACTTCTTATTCAATGGATTAAACAGAAAACAAACAGAAAGCATACATATGAGGCTTGTGTTATCTAGCGTTCGGAAAACAATGCACTCAGACCACGTATGAGAGTTGTTCTTGTATTGATAGAGTTTGAGTTGTGTTCAATATTTGATCAGGAGGTTTGTGTCAATTGATTAAAATTTATCTTTAAAATAAATAGCCGTATTCTGAAAATTTAAAACAAAGATATGATGAATTAATTGGAAATCGTGGTATCTGTAGGCGATTTTATAAGCAGTTTCACATACAATGTCATATGAATTTAGCTCGCACGATGGCGAATCTTGCAGAAGCACACGTCGCTCCCTTTACCATAAACTATAATAATTTGTTGAAAAAAACCTTGAAATTAACCTTCTAAAGTTGATAACCGAGGATTTCTTGGTAAGGAGACTAAACTTATATATAAGCATATATCTAACCGTATTGAGCGTAAAATGAGAATTATCGTTAGAAAACGAAACCTTAATGATTAAGGGCACCCTTGGAGAAATCCATTCGTCTTCCTATCAGTTTCCCTTCCTTTGATTTACCTCCCTCTGAATCCGACCATTTCATGCATATCGCGAAACTAGAGAGAGAAAGGGGCAATAGTTCCGCGTAGGAACGTCCACAGAATATGCTATTACAGGGATTATGTCTTTGGGCCCTCCGCACCAACGCCCTCCCTCGCCATACAGAGAGGCTCAAGCATGAACACTTGATAGTGCGAGTTTCGTCGTGAGCGGCGCCTGATCGGCAGACCTCCCACATAACTGCCGTGCAATGCGGGTGACGGAGCTTCAAGGGGCGGTCCAAACAGCGGCTGTGTGGAGTGGGAGAGCACAGCCAGAGGTCAGAAAAGGCCCACTCTCCTGACCACACCCTTGCCCCCACTGGTACTACAAACACGTACGACCTCCCCTCCATCCTCCCTTCGTAGATTTTTCTTCCACGCTAGACTGGCTCGGCGTACCCATTTCTTGCACTTGTACCTTCCATGAAAAGCCTTCGGTGTTCCTCGTAGATCAAATCACTGGAATCAAAGCGTTGAAAATGTCTACGTAAGACGATGGGAGTCATAGATCGGGAGTGGTGAGCTTATGGCTCTCGTGGCTCGAGAGACAATTTTTGGGGCGTTGAACTCTGAGATTGCTATCTTTGTTTTGCATACTCATTCACGTAACCTCTAAAATGAAGAAGTGTGAGCTCTATTAGCTAATTAAGTTCTTCGTCAATAACAACATCTTAAGATCATCTTTGACATAATAACCCAGAAAATTCGGCATCACGCACTATGGTTGTATACTAACATTACTCTATCATATATGGAACTATTTCGACAAAAAGTGCGCCATCCTTATCTAATGCGTTGCCGGTGACCTTAGAATTTATCTAATTGATTCTTAAATAACTATACAATTACACATAAATTTGAAATACTATCGAGTAAAACAAACTCAAGTTTCACTTAGTGGTATTCATTCAATTTGTGAATGAATTCACAAAATTATCATGAAGTAGTTTTTAAGTTATAACCAGTTTAATTTCGCTATAAAATCTCGTATTTCGTCAAATATACAAAAGATTACTTTAACCAATATTTATTTGCTGATAACTAAAACCTTAATTATATTTGAGAACTTGGATTTTCCAAACATATCATCATTGACATGGATAAAAAGAAACCATAATTTTCCTCTTTGGGGACAAATATTTCTGAATAGCGTTCTTCACCTTTTTGGATACGGGATTTTTAGAGATGTTTACTTGCTTTTTAAGTAATCATTGTCAATAGATCACGTTTTCTATAGTCTGTAAAATACAAAAATTGTGTAGGTAAAAGATATTCCTAGGAAAATGTTTCCCATAAAAATTCCGAAGTTCGCTGAAATCCCAATTCGCAACGGCGTTTTCAAACCTAAATCAACATTTAAAAACGTAAATCAACATAGTAAAACCCAGGCATTTATTTACTTTTCAGTGAAAATACTTCGCATCCAAATAACCTATGCCAACAATCTCGAGTTTACGCCGGGAAGCGAAACAGATTCCTAGAGCCAAAGAGAATAATTCATTGTGTCACAAAAAGGCCTTTAAAATAGAAACGAATGCAAAGGTCAGAGATACTTACCACGTATCTGGATAGAAAGAGTAATATATGTAGGTCAGAGGTGGCGAAAGTCACTGCGGTCACTTCTATATTTTGTTTCTACGCTTTTATCGTGTATGCTTTATTCGGTAGACTTTCGTAGCCACAATGAAGAGGCGAGGCTGACCTTCCCATTATAAGGATCTCTTCCTTACTTCATCCCCTCGACAATCTCATTCTCTCACATTTCCCCACTCAATTCCCCTTCTTCTAAATCATTCCACGTCACTTCATGTAGGTCTCGGATTGCTTCGAACCCTCTATTCATCGCCTCTCAGAAAAATTGCAGCCATCCCTCTGCTGAACATGTTTAAAAAATTCATGCGCTTGCATTACGTTAATACTTCTTCACTGGATATTGTCACCCAGTGCGCAGTTATCGCTGTTGAAACTTTAATGCGCGTCGACAGCTGAAAATTGAGATTTAACCGTTTACTTTGCGTGAGTCATTGGGTTACAGGAAAATAAGTCACTTTTGTGAAAGCTGGGTTTGCCAGATATACCGTTTATGCTGGTTTATATCTCTCGTATCATTCTTTTCCTTTGTTTGCGGCGTTTTCTGCATTTATTTATGTAGTAATATAGTTATACACATAAGTAATATTACTGAATTATAATAGCATCCTTAGCTTACTTTGCTTTATATTTTACGCTCATGAGTACTTAAGAGATCGTGGCCTTCGTTGAGTGTATATCCTCTTGATGTGTACGGGCATGCTTTTTCATTAAAGAAGGATAATTATCACATTTTTTGATTTGCTTTGGATTGATAACAAATATTAAATTTAAAAATTTTAATGTGAATAACACGTATATAAATTCATTCATTTTGGACATTTATGATGTTATCATTTTATCACATACGACTCTTTTATGCCCACACAAATGTTTTGACGGCAACATATAATCACATAAATAAAAGAAAAACTTGCACTAAAGCTAACAATCCTAAAGGAGTGGAAACGCAGCTAAATCTACCTATTTCCATACACTAAAAGGGGTTTTTATTTCGAGTTCCGATAAATTATCACTGAAACGAGGAAGAATCAGACGTAATTGCATTCCGGTCATCAATCATAATCACAGGAGATCAGCTGAAATTGACATTTTCACGGACTTATACATAAAACATGACCAAAAGTCCGTGACATTCGTGAATGATAGGACCAGTGTTTTCATGTTAAAGGAATGAATTTCCCACTTCTTTCCATTCCTTCATTATAAATTCCAGAAATATTCCTTAAAACATGACTGATGTATGTTGGTGAGATTTAATCTGTTTTTTTATTTCCAAAAGCTTTTTTACTATGTCTGAATATCTCTTTTAAAACCCTGCTTTCCTATTATCATTTATTGTTAAGAGTTCTTAGTTTTTCTGCCCAAGAAGAAACAGGCAAAATATGTCGAAATGACCGGGATTCGATCCCAGGTCTCCCACTTTCCGAGGAGGAACTCAAACCATTAAATAACATTTCGAGTCAATTCCACTAACTTGACATTTCGTGTTTAGCATCCCATTCCAGTCATATTTTTCAGTTTTATTTCTCCATGGGTTTTTAAACCGCACTGCTATACATGCAGAGTTACTTCCTTACATTCTGTTTTATTTGCCTTTCAAAGGATATTTACAAACTTATATACGATTATCCTTTCGAATCCAGAATACAGTTATTCTCCATCTATGGTGCGTTTTGTAAAGTAAGTTATCGATAACTTGATTTTATTGTGCTCTTTATTTTTTCCCTCTCCAAATCGCCCACTGCATTCTATCGAACTTCAATATTTTTATAGCTATAATCCGTCAGATAAAAAGCTCTGAATCTTTTCGAGGCCTCTTCAACTCGCGAGTATATTTGAAGTACTGTATCGATTGCGCTGTGCAATGCATTCAAAAACATTGGAAGAGTAAGCTGAAGGTGGGGAAATTCGCTTGATCTTGAAAGAAAAACAGTAGAATAAATTGCGCCGACTCTTATCTTATCGCGGACGCAGTAAAAATATGAATATAACGAGGCTAAATTCAAAACTCAAGCGTACCATTAACGAGAAAGAAATTACGAAATGGTTTTTTACACTATCAAAATTAAGATCTACTCAGTCACTTCGTTTTTTAACTTACTGACTTATTTTACGCTTAAAAAACCTCTTTCCTTTTAAAGTACTTAAACACGTAATGCGATTCGGCTTTTCAGATACCGATCAAGGAAATGTACTTGCTAGCAATTTGTCTATGTATTTCAGAATACATCCATGGAAGGCACAAGGCCTTTCTAATGGATTGAAAATCAGTAGGAATATGGAACAAACATTGTCAGATTTTAAAATAATTAAGAGGGATATTTAAAAAAGAATTCACCAGTGGCGGAGGGCTTAATGTGCCTGCACTGGACTCGAACCCGAGAGACTATAGGAGAAAACCCATCAGAGTTTTATGGTTAGGGAGGTGCTGTATGTGTTTGTCATTTATTTATAATACATTGCGCCTTATTAATTAACAAATAATTACTAAGTTAATCATTGTGGGAATCCATGTGCAAAACAAGTTAAAAGGATAAGTCCGAAAGAAGTCCGAAGGCTAATTCCGAAAAGATGAATCGGCGATGCGATATACATAAGGAGCAGGAATGCCGCGAAAGGAACACCGCAAAAGGTGTGGGCTATCTCGAAAGAAAACAGAGTGAATGATTTTTATAATAACCTGAGGATTGGAGAATAAATCGATGACTAGGACATTGAAAGACGAGTAGTGCAAGGAGCAATTTTGGCGAGTCGAAAACGGCGTGTGTTCTCCCCTTTGAATGCGTACGACCACACCCTCAGGGCATCTCTTCTTTCATCCCACTTTCGATTGCTTTTACTGTTTTCCCGATTCCTTTAATCTTCGCTTCGAGTGGGAAAAACAACGCGAATCGATTTCGGCGCGACGCTCACTCGCTTTTTTATTTCGATCAGATGTCTGCATTAAAGGAATGTGTCGAGGGATCATTTTTATCGCCATCTTGTTGACGAATCCGTTTGTGCTATTTGTCCTCGGCATAGTTTTTACCAAGTCCAATAGAGGCGCTTCTTAATCGCCCGTGGCGCACCGAGGATTTGAAAATGGCTTGTTTTTGTTCTTTCGCTGATTAGCATGAGTGTCTGCTTGTTAGCAAGTAAAAACGTGGAACGATTTGGAATATGTACTTCGGATGAGTCAAAGGGATTATCTGTTTTCTGTACATATGAAAGGGAGAGGAATCCAACATTGGCTAAGAATTGAAATCCCTTAATATAATTACACAAGTTTAAAATATTTCACGACTTATCAATGTACTTATAGATATCAGTACATTATTATATTAATATTTAATTTCAGTATATTATTATGCATAATTATATGAATATATCTAAATTTAATTATTATTTTATATTGAATTCAATTAACTATATTTCATTATCTCATACTTAATATTCAATCCCTTTGGTGTTCACTTCCTGGTAACAATTTAAATTAATTCATTTACATAATTCGTAGCTTTGTATTAATCAATTAAATATTTGTTCATTATTGGAAAAAATGGAACACTCGTGATATCCACAGTAACTATTACTATAATCATTATATCTTTGGGTCTTACATCTATTTATGACGACTCTGGTTTGTACATGTTAAACTAGTTAAGGAGTTCCTGCGGGCGAACGATTTATTTCTCTAGAATGAGAAATCAATTCAATCAATTATTTTACAATATTGGTCGGTGGCGATCACAGAGAAAAATTCTTTAGAATTCCACATACCAAAGGGCCGCTTGAACAGTATATATGTAGACCATCAAAATAAACTAGTTGAGAAATCATTGCTCCGGAATAACTGCGTTGTTTGTCTTAGGAGATAATTCGTATTGGGGCGCAACTCTTTTATGTAGGCGTAATTTCACCTTTGGGTGTCAAAACAGGGTAAATAAAGCGAAAACTGAATGTTGTATAAGAAGAGAAAGCTTAATTCAACAGGGATTGTCTCGTGGGATATACAATCATCTTAGGAACGCTCTCAGCGTACGCGGAGGTGAAAGGTTGAGAAAGTCCAAGCCAAAGCAAGCAAAAGAGGACGTGAATTAAAAGTGAACTAAAAGAGATTGAGTGAACGTCCACTGTGCTATTTGGGCTTTTCTTCTATAGCAAACATTGAGAAATCTTGCTTTCGCGAAAATAGAGATTTTCCAGAAACACTCCTTTGGGATTGAACGAGCGAGATAGCAACCAGAAAGAGGATGAGATTGCGGAAAGCTGCGAATTACATGTAATCGTTGGCGCCAGAAAAGTCTTATTTCTTAGAAACATAATACCGTGATGGGAAAACCCATTCGTATAGGTTACGGGATAGGATACGTTCATCGAGTTTCAATATCATTATCATTAATTGAGATGGAATTACGAAAAGATATTCTGTTTCAGGTTTCCTTGCTGGTCCACTTTATATTTCACGAGAAATAAACCGCGTTATTCGAGATTTCCAAGATATAAGTTGAGTGGATGAATTCTCGATGTACAATGTTCCATATTACGACCAAACTGTGACAAATCAAGGGAAACTAGGATTGGAGGTAGAAAGAGGAATGGGATGGGAAGGATGTCCTACAGTGATGCTACATACGTAGCGGAGTTTTTCTGTTTCCTTAATCTTCTTCAAACCCGTTCAACGGTACGGTTTTAATCTCCCCCAGTACTGATAATCTCTATCGAATTAATGAGATTACTTTTAAATTTTCGTTATACAGTGATGATGAAGCAACACTCCGAATCCTAGGTTGCGGTTTTGTATCTATTTGCGTAATGTGTTTCTATTTGTATTTTGCTGTGAAATAAATTAAAATCATTATGTGAATTTAATCCAAAGATAAAAAGGGAAGTGTGAGTAAATGAAGTTTTTTCGTAAAACTTGGATAAATCTTATTCCATAAATTTAGGATAGAGGTACAGATCTGAAGGCGTCGTAAATATATGCATCAACCCTGACACATACACCCTCTTTGAGAAGAAGATTATCCAGGAAAAGTTGGGCTTCATTTCAGCGCAATTTTTCAAAATTGACAATCTAGGTTAGCAGAGGTACACTCCTTTTTACTCTCGTAAGGCCTAGATCACTTTGCGACGAATTTTGGAAGAATTACACATGCGTTAAGCGAACTCCGGTCAGCTTATTTTGCCGCAGAAATGCGACGAACCCAACTCACATGGGAGCTTCAGAGTGAAATATGGATGAAAGCTTTTACTGTATGCTTCCACCGATTCCTAAGAAAAAATCTCATTGGAAAGGAGGACATCGGCGCCGTTTCCTCCGCCATCTGCCACACAAACACTCACACGCCATCAAAGCACCCTCCTCTGCACCACCGCTCTTTCTTTCTTCTTTTACACTTTCAAACTTTCTGCCCGAGGACTTTCCTCCCTTTCTCGGCCACCACGTTAAGATTTAATCACGTGTCTTGATTCAATAAAAACCAATGCGCAAGAATGACGGAGCTTCCACAGCTGAAATGGTGGGTTGTTCGAGAAATAATTTTCGCAAAATACCTTGTGCTCACGTCATAAAAGGTATAATATTTCGTTTGATGAAAATGTATCTCCAGCCACGGCTTCATAACTGAATATTTTTCGCCATATGGTACTAATTAGAAGGAAATGCATCTTTTTTCTCAATGATAGAATATTTTGTTAATAGGGATGTTATTGAAGTATGAGTGGGGTTCTCCGAAAATTTTCATCAACGGGGAGATTTTTCCGAATTTTTAGAGCAAGTTCGGTAGGCCCTTCTATTTTATTATAAGATTTCAAATTGTGAATTTTTTTATATAATTCTGATTTAATTTCCGATCCTTGCTATTAAATTTTGATTAAATTAATGTAAATATTTAAATATATATTAAATATTTAAACTAAAGTTATTTAAATAAAAATATATAATAAATATTAAATATTAAAATTAGACATTAAATTAATGTCAACTTTGATCCGAAGATTTTGTTTTCTCAATTGGAGGAGATTTTATAAACCAAAAGAGGTAGCTTCCGGACTGGTAGTAATACCCCGGCTAAAGAGTAATGTTGAACAATGGTATTCACCATGTTATGTTATTACAATTGTGCTGCTCCTACGCGAAATTTATCCTCTCATAGCATTTTGGGGAACGCAAGGGAAAATTACTTCAATCCTCACCTTACCTAGTCGTCTCATACTCTCCATAAATCTGATGGCAACTGAGGGTGAAGATATGGAGGCTACAACAAACCTTCAGGCTGTTGACTTTTCGGACGTGCTAATTAAAACGCTATTTACAATTTGTTTTCTCCGTGTCAGAATTACGTTTGTATTACCCACATTTACCTACATTTTAGGTACTCCGGGAAAGAGCATTTTATTTCCTGTTTTCAGGAAACGCCCCTCTCCTGATATTTATTTCATTAATTAAAGGACATTTTCCAAGGACATACAGACAAAGAGAGACATTTCATCTACCTCCTTTGCTTTAATTCTTGCATTTCATGCGGCTCATGGTACAGTTGGATAATGTCTCACTTTTTGATGCCTTCCTGCGTGCGTGTTATTATAAATAATGAAAAGATAACTAACCTACTTATGTACTGGATATGTTACTTTTATATGTATCCTGTGAATTCTTAATTAATGTAATGAATAATCCACAAGATAGATATTACACAAGAGGTCACGAGATTTGATAAAATTTTTCACGTTAGTCTGACGTCATAATAGTAGTGTCTCATTAATTAAAGGTATATCTTCAGAACATCGATCGATTCAGAACTGATTGGATAATGGAAAGAGCAACTTTTGTCACCAAATTCTCCTTTGGCTAACTGATATACTCATGGCTGTCATGTTTTTGAATTTTTTCATTATATGCTATAGATATTTATGAAATAAGAAATATAAGTAAGGAGCAATTCTTGATATAAGTAAATTTGTATTTAAAAGCAAATAGCAAGAGCTAAACTCTATTACTCTTTGTGAGGAAGTTATCTCTAATTGTAAAAGTGTACTGTTTTTGCAACTGATATAGCTATTGCAATGGTCAATCACGCTGAATGATTGTAATTAGTACAGTATCAAATATGGTTTTGTTTAGCATGCAGTATTGTATTATTTTAATACCGTACATTAATTATATCATATATTAATATGTTATATAAAACTTCGCCATCGGAATAGTCGTCTAAATGTATGGTTTTATGGTAAGAATTAGAATGGATAGTAACGCAAAAATCTCAATTAAGAGAGAGAGAGAGAGTTCCTGTGGGAGTTTCAGATTCAGGAATTTATAAAATTATACCCGAAAAAATTACGTAAGAATTCCATCTCTTAAGGTCATCTAATTTATGCTACGTCAACCTGTAAATCTGTATGTATAAATGTCGTTTCCTATCTGCATTATCTCCGTTGTCCTTTACCTTGATATAATCTCCAAATCGCTCTGGTAGGCTTTTATCCCTATTCTCGCCCATGCCTATCCCATTGATCCCAACTAAGAGTTTCCTATCTTGTCCCTTTCTCTTCCATGACTTTCTTCCTCTAACTTTCTCCTTTCTTCACCCCTGAGGAGCACTTGGTGGGCGTTTGTCGACGGACAGACTGAAGAACTAGCAAACATTCCTTTCTAAGCTCATTCTTCCCCAAACTTTTTCTCTCTCGGATTCCGTCTCGAAATATCTCCTCACAGAATGGAGTGAATTATAAATGTAGGAAAGTAATTTCTACTCGACCACGGTCTATTCTGCGATCTCGTCCTCATACACGTTTGAGATTGTTGTCATTGTCAGGATTACAACCGATTCCTAAGTAATGAGACCTCAGTAATATGATTCTTCCTATTCTACTTTACGAAATTCTTCGGGGAATAAATCCAAAAATCATTTATTCTTGTATGCCCGCAACATTGATGCCGTCTTCCGTTTATAAAAATTTGTATATCAAAAAATGTTAGCCCGGAGGAAAAAATAATGGTGTTAGTATATCAACACATGAATCATATATTACGCAATGTAGATTCAGTAAAAATAAGCAGAGATGGACGGAACTAATGATGTAGTTTTAATATGAACTAGAGTGGATAATCAATTGGACTCGAAGTAAAAATTATTGAAAATATCCTTCTGCAACAATATAGAAAAAGTTATAAAATTTTAAAATATTACCACAATTGGAAAGAATCTGACGGCTTAGTGGAACATAGTATGCGAGCTCTATTGCCCTTATTTATTGGAAACGCATAATTGAAATGCAGCAAACGATGGTTTTTAATACGAGTAAACTTATGTATAAACAAATGAATTTATGAACAAAAAAAACTCTTAGTAGTGGTTTGATTCCTAATAGCAATTATCTATACTCAGAATAACTCGTTTGGTTATAGGACAGTGCTTAATTACTGGAAATTATCTATTATTGACTTAATTATCGGAAAAATCGGAACGAAACAATTATTGGTTTTAGGTCGGTTTCAGTTCGTGTTAAGTTTATACTCTGGAAAAAATAACGATTATTTCCGATTTCGGTTCCGGTTCGAGTTCCCAGTGGAGAGGCAAAATCATAGCAGCATAGCCGTTTTAACTTGACAAAGGATTCAATGTCGTTTAATATGAATCAGCACACAGTCTTTACCCAAAAACATGGAGATTCAGCTATCTTCCAATGACCCCTTTTTACGTAAAGGTCTTCGGTGAAACAAATGCATTTCATGATAGCTTTTACAGTATGGCAGTTAATGTTTGAGAGCGCATCCCTTCCGCAAGAGCGACCGGATATGCTCTAACTTCATCCAACCTAAGAGAGCAGCTTGTTTGTGCACTGTCCCCAAATCAGACTCGGAAGCCACCTGGTGGTGGACCAACTGGAGGCTTTCACTTGTGTTAAGCCCCAGCTTATCCCAAAGGAACGCAATTTCACCTCCGTCACAAACTGTTGGGTCTTCACACTCAAATTCGTCTTCGCATCACCTGCTCTTCCCAAGCACACTCCTCGATAATCCACAATAAATCAAGGAACGACGAAGAAAGCTTTTCTTGAGGCTGATTCTTATACTTTTCATTCATTTAAACAGATATGAACTATCTAAAAATCGGAATCTTTCATTCTCACTGCAATGTGGACGCGTGTGCGTATTCATATTGTTGTTCCATTGTCATGTGTTTGTTTCTTTACCTGATGATGGCGATCATCCATTGAAAATAGTCGTGTTTAAATTAAAACTGTGGAAAAAACACTCCTGTCCTCCTTCAATTTCATTTGAAAATATTTTACCCTAAGCGAATCAAGAAGTACAACAAAATAATAAGTATGGGATGCCAATGTGGGGTATCCAAGTTGGTGCCATTCAGACTAAACTTAGCGCACTATTGGTGAGCATCTAAATACGACGCCCTCTGACATAGATGACTTTTTCTCTTCGGTTTATCCAGTAAGTTACCACAAGTTGTATACGAAGATGCAATAATAATTGCGAGGGTTCTAATGGCTCTCAGAGAAAGTTGGAGTCTCCCAAGTCGGAGACAAATAGAAATCCTGGGTAACAACAGAATGATCCGACAGTTCATCCTGAATATTAATCGACGTTTGCGACACTTAAAAGGTTTGAACGTCAACCATATTCCGGTCATAACTCCGCTCATTTACTCCATCGATCACCCGACGCCGCATACACAAACTTTCGCCTCTTAAATCCTCTCATATTTCATCCGTAATTGCTCTCGTAAACTTTCGAAGACGCGTCTTGAATCCTTCGATGAATCGTCTTCAGGAGTCCCTCAACTTCGGAGGAACTACGACCGAATGGAAGGATACTGCAAGCCGCACACTCACGGTGTATGTTTCATTCAGTTCTAAAATTTAATTATAAACACATCTTCATAGGTTTAGAACTCTTGAAAGTAGGTCAGGTTCAAAATTTCGCTCGTAGATAAACAGTATATTTCATCCCAACGACCAGTAACAGAGAATCACCCGTTATGTCGTGTATTAATCTGATTATGAACCTATCTCGCGTTAGTCAAACGCAGATGTTTCCATCCTAATTTCGCATCATGTCGATATACTCACTGTTTAAGTGAATAATTGCAGTGAGTCTAGGTATTGATTTCATCTGATGTACTTTTTGTCAAAGTATTGATTTAGTGATTTCTATGTTATTCACATTTTTCTTTATATTTATTAACTTGTTCTGTCAGTAGGTTTGCGCAGGTTTTTCACATCCCTTCTATGTGAGTTTTTCGTGCTTGTGGTTCTATTTTTCTTAAGATCATACCTATTTTACATCCATCTCTTAAGTAATCCCACTCTATTTCTATTTACATATACTTTTACGTTTTTATCAACATTATTACTTTTCAGTCTCAATCTCGCCTAAATAAAGATCTTCGCTCACGAGGTCTTTTGATATTCTTATACATTCATGACTGTTTTACCTTTATGTTGGTTTCTGTGCCTTGATATTCTCCAATAAATGCCGTTTCTTTCGTTTTTGGTTATGTACACTATTTCGTACTTATATGACTTTTCACTATTAAGTCAATGCACATCTTTTGCCTTTCTCTCCTTCCATTTCGAGCGCTACATAGGGAGATCGCCCACTCCTTGTACAGCAAATGAGGAAGAAAGAGGAAGTTAACTCCTCGTTTTCTGATGCAAAATACAGAGTGGAACAAGTCAGCGTAGCAGCCGCGCGTATATACATGCATGGATAACACTTTTCCTAGCATTCAATGAGGAGAAACCAAAATGAATGTCCATTCAGCATCACTCATACTCATAAAACTTTTACATTACCACTGATGAGAATAACACAGGCTAAATTAAATTAAAGGCTTTCCTTTAGCCAGTAATAAAGAAGAAATAATTCATAATAAAAAAAGAAATACATTCATCTAGATATCTTAGCAGGAAATGTGCTGCTTGGGAAACTCAATATGTTAACAGATGGGATAAATAAAATTATCCTTTTAATATTATTTGTGATTGGGTCCGGGTTGGCTTTTTCCATCATCAAGATATAATTTGTAAAACCTAAAAAGAGAGAAATTTGCGTGGGAAAAGGCTTATTCTGTTTCCTTCAAGTTATGATGGATTTCAACATAGCTACGCCTTCCTTCCTCTGTGAAATACATTACATTCTTAAGTAAACAATATGAATTCAACATAGTGTATGAAGAGAATACAATAATCAGCAGAGCTTGAAAATCGGCCCCTTTCATATTAATTCAGAAGGATTTCCGGTCCCTTCCTCGAGATTCAGCAAAACCGAGGCTAGAAAAAAATGGAAACAGTCCTCGTGGCGTTTAAATGGAATCGGTTAATTACCCCGTTTGAGGGATGTCGAATTGAGATCCAATTAGCGATGACAATGGCATGTGGATGGCAGTGACAGGCGATTGTCCTTGGTACCTATGCTTCCAAAGCAGTTTTCCGTCCAATCCGAGGCGTACCGCGGCTGAAAATTATCGGCCCCAGCGATCATATACGAATCTCGAGTCTGCATCCATGAATTTTTTAAAGTGCTATCGATGAGTGGATGAAAGGGCTTTCGTAAAAGAGGATTCAAAGCGACGGCAAAGTATGAAAAAAAAGAGAATATTTCATCGATTTCGGGATGAATAATTTTTTAACCCTTCCATTCAAACATTCAAAAGAGCTTCTAAGCGTAGATTTTCGACAAAAAGTGTTGGGGAAATTGAGTTGCGGTGTTGAATGGATCTAAATAGACGAGTCGAAAGTTCGTTATCATCGGCGAAGTATGAATTTGCCTCTAAAGGGTTTATTGTAGATCGGATGGAAATTGGATTGCCGACGTAGAAAAATATGCTTCAGCACTCTGAGCCCTTCGGAGATCCAAGGGTATATCAGAGTATATTTATTTATTTTTACGTTGCGATTTGTCCTCCTGCTAGTAGCTATATCTATATGAATTGATAGCGCAAATATATATTCACATGTTTTGACTTTATCGCGTAACGTTTATATTTATTCTTCTTTGATTGAGATACGCTAATTCATGGTCTTCATTCATTCAACTATATTATACTGTACAAACCACATTTCGGCCTAAGATAGGGGATGTAAGTACAGAAAGTTTGAGCTACTTCTTCAGCATTTTGTCGTCGGATATCGCTCCAGGTATGGTTATCGAGTATTCGAGTATCTTCGCGGTAGTTCGAGATCAATATTTTTTAAAAAATTGTCTTAAAGCTATTTCTCTCTATTGATTGGCCCAAGGAATTGAAGATGTCAAGATAATGACAAGCTATCAGCACTAATGTCACAGTTGAAACAGAATAACTGTGTGAAAGCATTATCTTTGTACTGTTATCATATTTTCAATTTAAACCTGCACCCCGTTATTTCTACTTCTGTGTGATACTTGCATCAATCATCCTGCCTTACTTCCGTTAGTCGCTGCAAAATCTGCTTTACTCGTTTGCGAGACATTTTCGATGCCCCGTTTCCAAGAATTGCATGGATGCGAACACTAATTTCGGCCGCGATAAAATTGACGCAAAGCTTTTCCTCGCAAACACAATTACAACAAAATCATAGCTCTTTATGTCCTGAGGGAGCAAGTATAACGCCGAGCATTTGGGAAGCTCATCGTCAGAACATCGACAATTTAATTCTGTCTCAGAGCGCTCAAGTGCTCAGAGAACTAATGAAACGTCACTCAGGATCGGGTATAGGAAACGTGAAAAAAGCAGAAATTTCCGGGAGGTTTTATACCAAATCACTGGCGACGCAATAAGAAAAAAGCTCTCTTGAAAGCATCCGTCGCAGAACTTTATTTGTCCCATAAACGTCACGCAGACTTTGCCACTGTCGTTTTATTAGAGCGTAAAAAAAAAGATGGGGCCGAAAATGAAAAAGCGAAAATAAATGAATCCTTAAGGAAGGGGATATATAACGGGAAAGTGAGATAAAAGGAAGTCGCGGTGAAACGGGTGAACGCGGTGAAGGGCGTTTATCCATTTCTCGGAGAATGCATTCGTCCTAAAAGTGCTGTGGAAATAAACGGGATGTAACGAGACGACGAAGTGGTGGGGAAGACCTTAGATCAGTTATGAGTGTCGTTAACAACGCAGCATTTAGGCGGCAATTCTTATCTTGCCTCAGAAGGTCTATTGCATTCTGAATCGTAAAATTTATCACTCAAAAGAGGAAAATAAATACGTTATGGGAGAGATATCGTTTAAATACAGGGATCCACCTGTGCATTAAGATGTCCGAGGGTCCCATTACGTTATTTCAGGGAAGCGTTCTCATGCCTGAATTAATATAAAGAAAGATTTGCGAATTAATGCATACAAACATTTGCCAATACCTAGTGTTGTTAGTAAACTTAATGAAGTGGAACATGTTGATATATTTAGCATTGAGGTTGAATCTCTAAAGATGGTTCTAAATTTTACGAGTGTAAAATAATTTAATATTTTCAAATGATTTTCAACAAATCGAGTTGATTGTTTCTTTTTTATATTTTATATAATCCTTGTTTTCGAATGTTTTTATTCATATTTTTTGTTTTACGTGATATTTACACATTATCTTTGACACTTTTTTTTTCGTCCGGAAAAGTCGACGTTATAGCTAGCGCTCCCTCTATTGAAATTTTGTCTTTCCTTCGACGAGTATAGAATATCTTAACATAGATTTCGTTCAGAATTACCGTGCTGCAGGTAGAAATTCCTTTTTCCATTTATCATAACTAATATCCTGTTAAGTTTTTACATGATTATTCCATCGCCTGTATTTTTTGAGTGTTGTCCTTTTTCTGCCTCAACGTTTACGCGGGTTGAATAATTTAGTTATTTCAATGTCAAAATTGTCTCAATAATTTCTTTTTGCGTTTGCCTTTTCAGAAAGATGCACTGCTGGGCTCAGGCCTTGAAAAAGATTTGTATAATACAGGCAATCCACTTACAATTAAATGCAATTGTAAGCGGGTTGTCTGGATTTTAAAATCCTTTTCCTTGCGTTTGTAACCCGCAGTGCAATTTTTGAAAAGGAAAACCAGGATGACATGATGCTGAAATATTTTGTAGCCGAAAAAGTAATCCGAGAAAAATGTAAGAAATAAATGATTTGGCCGCCCGCCAAGCGGGTTCGAGGGCTGACGCGGGGTCTCGGGCACCCGCAACACTAAAGTACGGGCTCGAATCCGTTTATTCCGAAGTTAGGATGAAGAAAAAGCTTCCGGTGGGTTTGGCGGCCCTCTAATCCCGAAAGCGCCCGCGACCGGATTCGAACCCGAGACAGTAGCGTCGCACCTAGGTCGCCCCGACCCACTGCGCCAGCCTGTCGAACGGTGAAAGTGACGCAGAATTATGAGCTGTTTCGTCCGAGGCAGGTCTTGTCCTTGAGGAGGGAATTCAAACCGTGCAGTCTGAAACAGCATGCCTCATTGCGCGAAGTGTTTAGCTTGGGGAAGTTTTTGTGGGTTACCATATCTCCTCAAATATGAAATCAGGATAGCACCCAAAATAAATTTATAAAACGCAGTCGACTTCTTCTCGGCTTTTATATTGAGAATTTCCCCGTGTGCAGATTATGAATTCTATTAAACTTCCAACTGTTTCCATCCGCCACATGCATATAAATGCAGATTTTCCATTTGTTTTTAACTTGGTTTACCACTTTAAGCATTCCCAAACTTTACTAGTTCTAGTAGTAGTTTGATAGCTCAGTTCTAGTACTTATATTCGAGAATAGGGTAAAGCTCGCTAGATTTATTTACTCCGTCGTTACGCATATTTATTAAACCTTTTCCCCCAATCAAACTTAAATAAAGAACTTTGGAATCCGGAACCGAACTCGTTTCGTTTCTAGTTCCCAGTCTACTACTTTTAGGCTTTTAACATCTGAAGACGTTTCCAAAAATAAATCTGTATCTCTGTAATGGACCCATTTCAGAATAATGCATTGCTGGGCCCAAATTTTGAACATTTTTGTATCATATTGCCACCCTTTAAAAATAAGCGGTAAAGCGAAATTAAGCGGTTTTCCTGGAGTCCAAAATGTTTTCGCTGACACATAACAACCACAAATACGGGAACGCTATCAAAAATAAATGGTTATCTCTGTAAAGGACCGAATGTGGCCTACAAGCCTTGAATTGTGAATCTCTAACCTAGAGCATTGTAAAACTAATTTCGAAGGCGTTAATCAGCGAGTGTAACTGTCTCAAAACGATGGATATAATCCCATTACATTCCACTCCCGCATCCTTAATAAAATTGTTCCTCTTATCACCTTTAATGCTTACTTGGTTCGCTGGTCGCGAGAGAAAAAAACATGGGTAAAGGAGAGAGAGAATGAAGGCGGGTTGGAAAAGCATTAGTAAAAGGGAAGCGAAGAAAGAAAGAATTAACGAAGGAGAGAAGTGGTTTAATGAAGAAGAGTCGTTGGGGCGGAGGTGAGTGACGCGGAAAGAGAATATCATTTATGAGGAGAGAATGAGTTACGGGAAGCGTATGAGCTCGAAAAGATTTGGCACGTGAAATGTGTGGTGCGAAATTTTCTCTAAGGAATGAATTTCGGAGAGAATAAAATTGTAAAAGAGGCTGAAAGACACAGATACTGGAAGCGTGAACGGGAAATGAGATTTTTCGGTGCATTTTGTAAGAACGTCATTCCGATTCAGCATACCTTAATGCTTACCTTACATTGTACCTTTTCACAAGTATTTGCCCGAGGATGAAAGGAACCTTCCAGGAAATGAAAATTAAGAATGTTTTACGGCAGAAAGGCGGAAATGCTTCTTTATTTCAACACTGGTAAAGAAGTACCTTGAATAAGGGAAGAATCTTAAGGAGAATTTTGAAAAGGAGGGAAAACAGAATTATGGGAAATTTCACCTTAAACCATTTTCATATCTAAGTGCCACGATCTGTATTTTACATGAGTAGGGCTCTCAGATAACCATTTGGGAAGCACATTCGTCTTCGTTGAAAGCGATATCCTGTTCGATTCCCGTTGGCAGTACATATGTGCGAAGTAACCTCTACTGTCGTAGCACGTTTAACTGATATACTTTTATGTATACCATACACCAATCTATCTATAAACTTGCAAAATAAACATATGGAAATCCTTTTAAATTTTAAATTGTATATAAAGAGAATCTCAATGAGAATTCACAGTTTAAATTACGTTTCCTTTAAATTAAGAGTTTGCCAAACAAATTTACACGGGCATTTGTTCGATATTGTTTTGTACTCGTTACCGTAAAGATTACTGATGAATTAAGTAGAAATGATTCAAGTTTTCAAATAACTAATGTGTTATACTCAAAAATTAATTTGTGTTTCCTAATCGGAGGCCACGTGTGAATGTAGTCCTTTGAATTCCGCCTTGCTAGGCCTCACCCCACACTGGCTATCGTGCTATTGAAAAATATCTTATTGAGATAAAATTTATATTTATTTGTATGGCTTTCGCGTTTATTGACAATACCATCGGAATGTAGATACGTACATATATAATTGAATTCCTAATAGCAGGAATAATATTAAAAAGCTCCCATGGACTCTCTCGAGAGCTTGCTGTATTATGTTTCCAATACCACTTTGTTTTTAAATATCTTTCTTCGATATGAAGGGTATATCTTTCATTTTTATTTGCATATCCGAGATAATGAACTAAGGAAGTTCATCCTGTGATCCAGATGAAGACGCTAAATTTGAAATCGGAGACACGAGATGCTAAAATAATCTGAAAATCTAGTAGAGAGAAAATTCTCAAGATGATAGCCCTATACTTGGTTCTACGGTATATTCCTGGAATCAGAACAGGAAATCTACGAATCTTCCAAATTGAGGCATGATTATTTCTCCGAAAATCTAAACCAAGTTGGAAAATAGACACGGCTAAGAACAATAGAAATATTCTATTCTTAAAAAAATCTCTTCGAAATAACTAGATCCACCAGTCTCGTGAAAGATTGATCAGTAGACTACCTTCCTGTTTCTAAAAACAATTAACTTTTGTAGTGCCAAAATGGCTACCTGGACCTATGGCTTTTGGAGTGTTTCAGGTATGAAAGAATTTTATACCCGACTAATTTTCACCCGCTACATTCAGTATCAGGCGTATTTAATACTGTTGAAATATTTCCTAATTAAGAAGTGGTGATTTTTTTATTCTATTAGTATCGTTACACGTTTGACAAAATCTAATGTAAATTATCCCAATTAAAATTGTTTTAATTGGGTGATGTGTAAAACTCTAATTCACTCCTGAAGTCATAATGCAAAACTGCAAAGTTAAATTCTGATTTACTCCTGAACGCACTAATTTAATTAGCTCCTAATGGTAAAGCAAAACTTAGCAATGAACAGTTAAAATTAATTTCTGTGAATTCTTGTGGAAATTGCTAAGGTTTTATTAACCTTTCTTGTCTTTCCATGAAGTCCAACCAACTATAATAGATCATACTCCTCCCAGTTACTGTTAAGCTGGTACTGTATATTTTAATCATCACTCGGTAACAGTAAAGTAAGCGTGTATTAAAATTAAATTGTATTTTACTGATTCGAAATTTTACATCAATGCGGAGGAAAATTTAATCAACTTAGTTAAATTTTGTTTGCACATACATGAAAAATTACTAATTATTTGTTTCGTACAGAAATGTATGAATTGAAGTAAAAATTAGGGTCCATATTTGTATAAACTTTACGAATCCATTTTGTTATATCGTACTCATATATTTTGGTACTGATTATTTCTAAACTAAAACGTGAATACCACAGATGCATGGTACAAGAATCGGTTTAAAAATTTTTCGATGGAAGCTGTTTCGAAGAATTCAGGGTCTTCTCTCATGCTTGAATAAAAATGTCAAAAATCCTCTGAAATTATGATATGGTTACAATACATTCTTATAGCAGGAGATTTCCAGAGACTGAACCAAGGCAATATAAACATTCGATGAGAAAAGAAATGGCAATCTTAAATAATCACTCTTTAATCGAGTTTTGATACATTCTCGGCTTATTACGTAAATAAAGTCCGCGACTTAGTTTCTCAACTGTTCGAGCGAACCACACATTACTCAACATTCTCATCTCAAAAAACTTTCCGTTTTCGAATAATTCGAAAGGCTTAGATAATGAGTTTTATAAGCACAGGAAGGAAATGAAACTACGAAGAATGTATTCGAGTATTTAGGGAAGACGATGGAGGAGAATGCAAGAGAAACACTTTTTACAGCGTGGTTTTCTTTGCGCTGAGAAGTTTAATGAGTGCAAAACGCTCCGAGGATTTCTCATTTGCATAATCCTCTCGCCTTGGGATAAGACGCAAGGAAGAAATATTGGAGAGACATAAAAGATACGCAGGAAGAATAATTTCCGCATTTAAAACGAGGATGCAATGAGGTGGCCTTTGTGGTCAGGTAGTCCCTTGAGGACTCGTAATTCTTTACGCTGTCTCGTTCGAAAAACGAGCGGGATTTACCTTACTCTTGTGCGAATAATTAGACATGGAATGTTGATAATTATTTACTCTTGAAGCCTAGTGAATCCCTAAATTTTAATTGTAATAGCGCCAAAGAAATGTCATAAGGTCTTAAGTGAAAGGGAGTAAATTAAATATATGAATAGAGAAATATTCATTCAGCCCAGTTTTTCAATCGAAGTTCTTCGATGAAAGTTAATGTTTTCCATATTGTTATTGCTTTATAGAAAGCAGTTATTTACGTCAGTCAGCTGTTTTAATAAACTCGTAGCTAACTGCCTTGGGTTGGATTGGGTGGTCGGTTTGGGATCAGGGAATTAGTATAAGAAGATCTTGACTATCAACTTTCATCGCAGAACGTCGTTTTGTCAATGTGCGCTTTTATGTTTGTGGTTATGTCATGGAACCGTTTTCTCCATAACTGCATCCGAACAGGGTCAGTGACACCAAATAAGATTTGGTGAGATCAGAGTCAAATTGTAACGAAAGATGAACATTAAAATTGTGAGGGGATCAAAGTGTAAAAAGTGATCTTAGGGTCAAAATTTTCTGTTACTGTTTCACATCTTATTTGCAGCATATAGTAAACTATTTAAAGAGTATTGTGTGTTTTTTTCAGAGAGGTTTTCATTCACTCATTGAATTCCTGGACGTTCAAGTTTTTGAGCTGTTGTAACGTGAAATTATTGTCTGGAATTGAGCGGATGAAAAGCTATTCTCAAGGGTGAATGATTCGGTTTTCTTCTCGTTGAGTGATATCGTTAGAGAAACTCGGAAGGAAGGTCTCAAAGGTCTTCCGCGGAATTAGTAGCAAGAATTAAATAGTCACGACGATGAAGGGATGGAAACTCAATTTTGTGAATGAGATGTATTTGCATTATTTGCTAGCTCGAAATTCGAATGTTGAACGGTGGGAAAACGGTACGCACAAATATATTCATTAAATCATTTATTTAAATTGATATAAATTATACATTTAAACGTCCGAAGGTAATGAAATAATAAATTTCCCGTAAATTAATGCTGTGACGTGTTTTACGAAAAGTTTCAAAATGTGTAATTCATTGAGAGAGAGATATGGTTTGATTCCGGAAGCAGGTTGTTACCATGGCTATATATACTGTCAATAAAATCGTTGTTAATGTATTTGATAAAAATCCTTCCTCTGATAACCGTTATTGTAAAATTGATATCATCAATCGTGGATTCGTTGAATTTCACATCAACTATATATTTTTATTATTATTATTTATAGTATTTGCTCATCAAAGTGGGACAGCGGGAAAATTGACTGGAAATATGCATTAAAACCATATGATTTACGGTCAGAATGATATCTGAAATCAAATCATGTGGTGGGATATTGGAATGTTTATAATAAGGTGGTGTATTGCTAGGCACCTGGTGACTCGTCTTACTTAATGAAAGGACACGAGTATTCACCAAGAAAGACACCGAGAGACTAGCTTGGTCGTCTAGAGCCCCGTCTGTCCGGTCCCAATTACTCTAAGCCGTTAGTTTACAAGGATGACTCATCAGGCGAGTCATGAGGTAACTAGGAAAACAACTCCGGTGTGACCTCAGCCTTGCGGAGTAAAAGTAGGAAAGGTTAGTGAATGAAGTTTATAAGTTATTATTATTGCTGAGGAGGAGCAAAGAAAATAATTTCAGGAAAGAGAAGTCCAGTCAGAAATGAGTAGATTAAGAAGACTTATTTGCAAATTCGGATTATCTATAACTATGTCCTTAGTGTTTCAAGAAAAACCTGTCTCTTTCAATTCTGTGGTATTGTTACGTATATTATAACTTCTGCTTATCATACTGCATTGAATCGATCCCTAAGGATCTAAATGAAATTTCTAAGGGCCGAATTGAGATCGGTAGTCGATTGGAGGACGATGGAAAAATATAAATTAAAATTTACGAATACAGTATTAACAAAAGAACAATGTACTACATGTGGTAACACAGAGGTGAGAGAGATTGATTTCTCTCGAAACTCAAAGAAGATAATGAGCCACTTTGAGTTTACGGATAATACTTAAATCAACTATGATTCTTTCTCTCTGAGTGCTAAGAGGTTTCATTTTTCTCGCTTCCCTATCTCAGCCGTGATGATAACTTTAAAGAGATATAGTCAATTAAGAGATGTAAAAAATACCTCAGAAGGAATAGTAAAGGCCTCGATTCTCCGAGTAGTGGGATGCTATTGCAGCCGTGAGTAAATACGCATTAATAAAGAATATTTGCGAAGCAGAAGAGCGTGATCGCTTGGGATTACAGAGGAGATAATGAGAAAGAGGAATATACAAAGGGTGCGTGGCGGCGGCAAAGATTGGCAGGTGTTGGAGTATAGCGGGGCTCTTCAGAGAATATGGGACGCCTCTATGAATGGGAAATAAGTGAGAGAAAGGGAGGTGTGTATCAAAGCGTCACTGTTTACCAATCTTCTTTTCTTCCCACCAACTCCCTCTGTCCTTGGAATCTGGCACTTCCTTCGATGGGCTGTCGCTCTTTAAGCTCTTTTGTCGAATTAGCTGAAGAGGTTATATCCGCTGGAGGGTGAACGGGAAGATATTAGGGGAAGATTGGATTTAAGTGACGATGGACTAGACGAAGAAAAATGTTCAGCGACAACAACGATGAATTCCCTTGTTACTCTGAATTGTTTACGCTGTAGTTAATACCATCCCGTGTAGTATTTCTCTTATTGAGTTCGGTAGGAATGATTAAGCTTGCAGTCTGCATCATGAGGCAGTTTTGTTAAATGATTGTTGACTCAATCGACTCAGAGTTCGACAACCTCCGCTACTATTATTGTAGAATAATGCCCTTTTACCTGCAACAATCAAATTTCATCTCAACGCAAGATTAACACTGGTACGAGACAACGAGTATATCAAAAGAAACGTGGTTAGATTAACCGATTCACCATTGGGGTGGGAGTTAGAAAAGATAAACTTAATAACCATACGTGCCGAGTTGGGTAGCAGCCATATAAATTATCGGCGTCGCAGGGCCTGACAAATTAATTTTCCGGAAAAATTTACTCTGAGGATAACCTTTGGATAATTTGGAAACTGGTTAAGCCTTAACGCTATTATCTAATGTTTTTCTACATATGTATAAGTATTTCTTATGGGGATGCACCAATTAACTTTAATATTCGTTCCAAAATTCCGGTAAATATGATCGAATAATTCCGTCTCGCCGTAGTGCAGTCGTCTATATTCGATCCGGATTGATTTACCTTTAGCATTACTGCACTGTCCGTCATAGAGTCACTGATCGATGCCTGCACACCCGTATCATTTTCTCTCCGTGAATATTTTCCGTCTCTGCACGGAGAGGCTAACGAGACAGTGAAGGTGAATCAACTCACGAGCGAAATCTTCGAACGGAGCAGCCATCGCGTGATCTGCAGAAGGTTATTAATGCGGAATATACGGTTCCATCTTTCCTGTCCTTACCATTAATCGAGAACCGTTCATAGAATATAGTTCAAATATCCTCTGTCGACATTCTGAGATAGGAGACGTCTTTCCTTAGGGGTAGGAAATCTTCTCGCTTAGACAAGTTACTCCTTACCTTACTAGTTACCTAACTACTTCTCCCCCTGCCATACGCCGAAAGGCGGCTTGCAGGGTATTTATGTAGATGAACTACGATCTGTTTTCATTTCTGAAATAGGATTTTCTGATACATAATTGGCTCTTTATCGTACACGAAAATCTCCAATGTTTCTCACGTTAATCTTAGGACGGATTTCGTGGAAAGAGTTATAAAAAATTGTAGTTCCGATATGATTAAAAATGAAAAATACCAGTTTCACTATCACTAAATCACTATCCTCACGTAATTTACATCAAAATGCGAGCACTAATCCTCAGTTTATAAAACTTTCGAAGGAAGGCTGAGGTGAGGATGACAATTAAGTCGAAACCATACGTTTTTGCTTTCGATTAAACCATGTGGAGAGTTCAATAAACGTCACACAATCAGGCGATGTATTGTGGAAAACCATAATGGAAAGAAACTCGAAAAATGGTACTTTTCTAAAAATTTTACTCTACCGGTTTTGACGAGCAACCATCATCATTTGTTGGATATGATGTTTACTTGCCGTATGTTTATTTGTTTAAGTTCACCATTGTAGAAAAACTCCATTTTCTTAATTCTTTCCGGAAAATGCAAATATTTCTTTATTTTGTTTCCTATCATATGTATCTTTCTGTTATTAATCGCTCATGGTTCCGGCCTTTTCATGTTTCTAACCCAAGCAGAGTTAATCGTGAAATAATATCTTTATCGCGTGTAAGACCCGGATGTCAACACACTTCTGTTTGGGTCTCCTTCGGAATGCAGAGATAACATTCAAACAAAAATTCCCTTTCTGAACGACCTTTACGAGCAGTCATTCTTCTCACACATTCGAACCAAATACTTCACGAGATAGTGAATTACAAATTTGTGCACGTAAATATACTTTTACGATGAAAGTACACTTTGAATTTTTACTGCGGACGACTGTCGACCGACTAGCTTTTTTTTTGACTATCAAACGGGAGGAATGTAAAATATGTACTATTTAAATTTTATTCTGGAAATGTTGAGTTTAAAAGGAAAAATTCCCTTTTTATTCCCTCTCTTTGTTTCCTCTGCCTTTCGAGAATTATGGATGCTAGCGCCGCGGTGCGGAAATTCTGCGTAAACAACGACCGTATTTTGCGAACGTAATATATCACTGTAGTTTATCTCCGTATATTAACATCGCCCATAGGAGCGAATGTTCCGAAAAGAAAGGGACAAAAAGTCCGATTATGGCCACGCAAAAGTACTCAAATGAAAATACACTCTTTACTCTACATAGAGCGACAGTTTCTGAAATGGAAGTTATTCCGCAGAATATTACGACATGCTGAACAAAAATTATCTGTCACAATGGCTTTGTGAAAATCCAAGGAAATAGTTGTCTTTGAAAATTACGAAATGGTCTGTTTATTATCATGCTGTAGAGTGAGCACTTATACGTGAAGATTATAAAGACGAGCATTAAAGAGAAACATATAAAAAAGCCAAAGGCCTTCAAAATTTAATCGTTACCTTGTATCGTTACGCATTAGATTCATCAAAATGTGCAGAGATATAATAATTTAATTTGATAGAATTTATTCTAAACTAATATTTTATTCATGTGATACTATGAGTTTAACTGAAAGAAAAGTGAAGAATATTTGACTGTGGATATAATGTTCTTTAAATTATGTTATGGGTTAAACTAAACTTTAACTTGAAAACAGTAATGTTAGCTTATCGTGCACTGTTCCTTCTGGTCATGAGCTCACTATTAGACCTTATTCCATCAAGGTTAATCATTGAGGGAGAAAAATAAAGTGATCATCTCTTCACTGATTCAATAGTCGTTTGAATAAGTAATTCGATCGCAAAGGCTTCATTATCCTTACTGCCATTATTTGCTTTTCTTACGTAGCAATCTTTTCGTTTAAGTGATATTTAAGTGTTTACTTTATTATATGCAATTTTGTAGGAATTCTATGGTTAAAGTTATACTTGGTTATCAGTTGCACTTATTTTATTGCTATGTTATGCATCAATTTTTCATCACTATACTTAAAAATTATATTATATTTAGTATTTTCCGTTAAAGACTAACATCTTTCTCTAATCTACTTTTTATTCCTTGTGTTTGAAGACGTCTTCAGGAACTTATTCAGTTTTATTAATGAACGAATACTTAGCGATATCCGTCCTTTGTCTTCTCAGATCAAACCCCTTGCTTATGACGAACTTCCCTCATACCATAGTAGCCTATTCTGGCTTTGAACTCTACCAATGCTTTTCCTTTGTTTCTTGCCTGAGAAATTTCTAATACTCGATATACCCTCCGTCTTTCATCTAACGATTCCCAGCCGAGGATTTTTGGCATTTCCGCTGTCTTCTTTTATATTGATATTGGTTAAAACCATTCCAGAAAATCATTCACGCCGCTGGGATGTGCCTATCCGTAGTACCATTCGAGATAAGTAAGAGAGAAAACAAACAGAATAGGAAGTTCGTCCTTTGATCGTCCCTTTGTTTATCGCCAACTTCCGTGTTTTCCGGGAAAGTGCAACAGCGGAGAGGGATAATGGAGTGCGAGGGAAAAGTAAGGAAAAATTCATCGGACATTTCGAACGGAACTCGTAATGCGTTTTCGAAGGGATTTCGCCTTTTTTCGGAAGACAAAAAAGGACGCATTCCAATGGAGAACAAAAAACTCGGCCGAGTTTTTATCGGCGTTAACGGTCTTTTCTTCGGGAGATTTGTTCTCCATGGAACTGCCATTCGATCAGGATTTAACACATGTGCTCGAGCAACGCACTGCGCACCGACAAATCTCCCAACTTTATAACGTCCGAGCGAAACAAAAGGATTCCCTTCTTCTCACTTCCTTTCTTCCTCACTCAAACATCCATCTTTGGCAGCTCCCTTCTTCTCGGAAGCCCTTATCGACGAAAACATCTCAAAGTCTTCCAATGCCTTAGCGTATTCTTTGGGATACATTTACACACAGTCCCTGCGTGAAAATTCGCGCAGTGTTAATGCAAACGCAATGTTAATGTACAATTGTGTTGAGGACTATATCGACCCTTGTTGAAACACTCTTTTCGTTACGAAAATTTTTATCTATACAGAAATGGTGATCCCTGAGGGTTAAATTTATATCTAGGTTTTATTAATATTTTTTACGACGGGTCTTACTGTTACAATTGTTTTAAAGAAGAATCTAATATTGTCGTACATCCTTTGTAGTCTAACAGCATTTAACAGTTTCAAGTTGAAGAGAATTGAGAAAAAGTCAGACTTTCAGAAAAAGTAATTTTTATTTGACGCCAAAACATGAATCAAAATGAACATGCAAGGAAGTATATTTATCATATGAGTTTGTTAGGTCTAGAAATGAATCCATTAGGTATGAAGAAACATATTGGATGAATTTTTTAAACTTTTCCGGATATCAAAGAAGACTTCCAATGGAATTTTGAGAGGAAGAGGTAATGGTGTAACCGTAGTTGTATCCGAAAATATTGGAAACTCAGTACAGAAATATGTAATGATAAAATGTTAAAATGATCTCGGAATATTTTAGATTTTGTACATGGAATACTCAACCTGTAGTAACAATAGTCTACTTCTTAGCAATTCATTCAAGAATTTACAAGGCTAGTCAAATATCTTTTCTGAGCGTTTCATAAAGAATTCTATTTTCCGAATGTCCTTGACCCTGTTCCTTCATACCTGAGCCTCCTCTTTAGACGTCGTCTGACCTTCCCTCGGCGCCTTATTCGGAATTTAGAATCTAGGACGTTCAACTCGGTATGCGAGATTCCTTTTGAGATGCCGCTTTAATGTGCCCTCGCTGTGGGATATCAGCGTTGTATGTGCGATTCGTGGGGGAATCCTCTAGTAAAGGAGGTGTACTAAACAAAACCACGGAGTAATTGAGCAAGATCCCATTTATATTGGAAGTATGGAGCTCTCCGGATGATTGCTTTTCCGATAAAATCTCATTCTGTGGTCGACAATTTTGTTTTTTGTTCCATCAATTGGAGCTTAACTATCGGAAATATTTAACTTAGAAATACTGTTTAAACGGCACAAGAGACATTGCTAATGTTTGGCTATGGAATGAAGAAGAATTGACAGAATACAAATTTGTCTAGTATCTAGGGGTGAGATAATATCTACAAAATTTAATCAAAACAGAATTGCTTATCCAATTTTCTTTTTACCTTGTTTAAAAATATTGAAGAGCGAGCAATATAGACATTGGTTGTGCAGTATATAAATGTTAAATCGTCGGTTTCAAATCTTTAATTAATTTGATATTTCATAAAAAATAAACATATTTCGAAGTAATTTAATAGCGTAGTGAACATTACAAATTGTATCTATAAAATATATATGACTTGAGAAAACTGAACAATTTCAGTAATACAAGTTTTTCTGTTTTGTTAAAATTAACTAACTGAAGCAATTAAAAAAATAAAACTCTATGAATCTCAATCATACCTGGATTGCTTGAGTATGAAAGTATAAAATAGAAGTATTTTATTGATGAATATTACAGCAGTTTATTAGAAATTTTTTATTGTATATTCTGATTTATGTTATACAAAATTCTGCTGCTATCATTTTCTTTACTCCTGACCTTCAAATGGCATTGCTATAAAATGCTGGTGTGCGTTGATATTCGCTCTAAATATTAATTCTGTTTGCGTTCATGTCCTAGCGAGAACTGCAAACGCAGCTGTGTGCCGTTGATTATATCGTTGACTGAATTTCCAAGTAAAAGCTCGAATTCAAAAGTAAATGACGTCGGCAAACTTTGCACATAAAAGTTGAGTAAAAAATGTAGAATTCACTGAAGAAAATGAATAAAAAGATGAAAGAAGTAGAAAACGGACGGAAATTGAAAAGTGAAGATACATAATCAAATGAATGATCTCCATTCGCATGAATATGAATTGAATTTTAATGAGTATGAAATATTTGGTCCATTTACATGTCGGTAGTCGAATAGTCGGTAATATTTGGAAGCAGAATACCTCTTCGATATTTTCGATTCAAAAGGTAATTCTAAGAACTATTTATTAACAAGCTATTTACAAGGAACTTCGTAGTATTTCATTCCAATCTAGATTCAGGAATTTAAATTTTCTCGTTATCGGATGCGAATTGAAAATTCAACTTAAGAAGTTATTAAAAGCGAAGTGCAATGTCCTCTAGTAAAGGAGGTGTACTATAAACTTATCTCGCTCAAATAAACATGGATATTAAATGGTTTCAATGAGAAATTTTCTCGTCTTTGTAATTTAATCTTTGTAACTTTGTGCGCTTGAGTAAACTGTGTATTGCATATCTGATTGAAACGGCAAAGTATTTTCCGTCACACCGAGAAATTTCTTTCACAAGAAATGTTTTATCTAAAGCGGTTGAGTTTTATTTAACCAGGACTTTAGGTTTCTTTAAGAATTATAAGAAAATATATCACGTAATTAAAATCGATAATTTCAAATAATATGAAATAATGGTAAGAAAAAATTCGTGTTCGAAAGGATATAAAAGTGGATAACGCTTTAAATGTAAGTATTTCTTAGATGTTACTATTTAAATTACGTATATAAACTAGATAATCATATGTATCACCTTTCTCACTCATCTTAAAATAAGAACTATGCTACGCAACGGCTATAAATATTTTCTGTATTCATTTCCTCGATAAGAATTCTTTAAGAAATTTTAAATGGATCCTTATAAAAAGAAAATGGATTGCAATAAATAGCCAAGCCATTGAATCACAAATGCGAAGAAAAAATAACTTCGCTTTCAGTTGCGATAAATAATCCGTAAGAGATATTCTGCTTCCCTTCAGTATGCTGAGGAAGAAAGGCAGTTAAGAAAATCATGAAAACGAATGAACTATTCTAGTAATTTATTCTCTGAATAATGGCTGAAGCCCTTCAGTTTTACTGGCGTATTGTTTACTCTTACTTTTTACTTATAAGAATATTTATTTCTTAAGGACTGCGATTTTCTCAGCTAGAAAAATGTTACAAAAGTTACATCCTAATGTCGAAACTGTTCCCTCGAGATTTGGAAGATAGAGAGCGTTGTTTGATAAAGATAAGAAGAAACAGAGTTATGGAAGGGGAAATTGGAGGGTTGCTTCCAGAAACGGAGCCGTTTTATGAGATTCGAACAAAAACATTAGGAATGGATGTAACAGCGAAGGCGTAAATTTCGTTTCGGGAGAAGAAAAAATTTCGATGGAGACATTAGGAGGAGTAAAAAACGAAATCGGTACTGCGGGAATAAAAATCAAGAATAAGGGAAAGGTAAAAAGAGGAAAGTGGAGAAAGTGCCTGATTGCGTGGTAATTAAGGAACAGCATTTGTGAACAATTAAAAAAGAAAATCTTTTATTCACAAGGCCACAAGGAAATCTTTTTTCCAAAAGAATATAAAAAGTGGAAAATTTTATTATCATAAATCTAGATCGATACTTAACGAAAAACTAAACCATTTGAAAGAAAAATTAATTGTTCGTACGAATAAATATGGTCTTCAGCAAAAAACATTAGTTAATTATGTGAACTTTTCAGTCTCTTATATTATCTCCATGGGTAGAGACAAATGTATTCTTATTTAGAATAAGATTTTATTGAAGGTTATGTTGAGACTTTAAACTCTCGTCTTACATCTAATCTATTATTATTTTAGACTAAGGTTGATGAATGACGCTTCACGAGTAATTCTTAGATATTGCGATATATTTTATGTACATAAAAATATAGAAATATAATGAGAATTAAATTCAGGTATCATAAATTTTTAACTAGTATAGATAACTTAGAACGAACTAGCAAGTAAATAAGAATACTTTCCGTAAATTCTTTTTACGAAGGCAGGTTTGATCCTCATTCACTCCACCATTATCTTAAAAAAATCTTTCTATAGGGAATGAGGCGAAGGAAAAGAGTGAGATGTTTTGACTGTTTTTCTTCTTGAGCCAGAATACCATGAAAAATTTCAACGCTAGTATTTCTGATTCAAAAGCACAATGAATATGAGTGATGATGCTTTGAATGTAACTTTTCATAGCATTCAGCGAAGAGTGACTCCCCATTATTCATCATCAATCGTGCCTCTTTTTTTTTCGCATTATCACAGCCATGAACGTGACTGAGACAATAAAAAGTACATTATCCTCCACCATGTAAGACATATGAAAAATATTCTGTTATGGTATCGAGAATAAATGTGAATACATTTTGAAAATATTACACTCAGACATTACCATCTCAGCCCGTTCCTCTCGCGAGTGATTTATACGTATTTTCAGTTATCGCCCTAATAAAAATTCCTGTGAAATTTAACTCATCAAGTTACTAGTTAACATTTGACGCTAATTTCACTCAATAATACATTTCAATCTACCTTACAATTTCACATGAGCATATATCTTTGATTTGAGAAAGGCAGGCGGACATGTTTACAATCACAAATAAGGAAAACATTCCCTTATCGAGTTGGAGGATTGAGCTGTAACACGAATTAGAGAGGAAAATGAGAAAGATTATTTTATCTAGCTATTCAGGTATTAGTCTTCTACTAACGAGAATAATGGCAGATAATCTCAATTACTGTAGTCACCGGTCATCGGTCCTTTTTCGGTATTAATGGTTGAGAGAGAGTGGGAAAATCTTGGATAAATTCCGCGGAACAATTCGGATAAGGCTGTCTTAGGTAAGTGGCCGAAGAAATTTAGGCGATTCATCACCAAAACGAAAACAGGGTCAGAGAAAAACAGGGGGAAGATTGGCTTAGGAACGGAGAATATCCCAATAACAAAAGGAGAGGAATATGAGGGGGAAAGAGGTGAAAAAATGCCGTGGGATAAAATAAAACTTGGAGTTTCTCTGACGTAGAGGGAGATAAAATAAGAGGGAGGTGATTGGTGTGCCCTCTAGACATATTTATGATACGCGTATGGGTAAAAGCTGCTCGAACTCACTTCTTCAGTTGTGTTTGATCTTACCTTCTTTTCTATCCATTACTTTTTCCTCTACTTATTGCAATTCATCAACCTACTTGGAGAAGGGGGATAGGTTCGTATGTTTCTTGTCATCATCATCAAGAATAACGTATTATTCTCGAGCAATATCAGAAGGCCACAGAAATGAAAATTTTATAGACTTTTCATATTGTATAATTTGTTTTTTGGAATAAGTATTATTTTTAATTGCAATTTGAGGTTTGTTACTCGTAGTTTTTCTTTTCTGAGTCCCGACTTGGATACTCAAATGATAATCATGCCTGATGAAAACTACCTGCTCACCCGTGATGTTAACCTATAGTGTAATCGTCAAGGACAAGAGGTCATAAGATGAAGAATCCGATCTGCGAGAGGTATCTTTCATTTTCCCCAAAGAGCGATGTCTCCATACGGTGTTCATATCGCGTTCTTTCTCGGCTTGTTGAGGATCTTCCGATAACAACTTTCATTAACTCTTGAGAGCCAACGTCGAGGACCAGTCAACGGAGATATCAGACCACTTGCTTCATCCTTGATTTGCTCATACGATCCTTCTTCTGCCAATCGCTTCACTTGTTACTTCTCTTAATCTTATTTAGTAATAGCAGATGCGTATATATTTACGACTCCATTTATTCAATGTCAGCAACTCATCCAGTACCTTTAGGAAATTCATGGAAGAAATTTTTTAACATTAATTTCACGACATTATAGAATCATGAGTTAACTTCAATTAGAGTAGATTAGCATTATTATATGCTCAGATAGATTAAGATTAAGATAATATGCTCTAAGTAAATTAAATTTCAGCTGTAATTCGACGTAAGTCAGTGACAAAAACCGCAATGCTCTTTCTGAAAGCCTGACGAATTTTTCGGTTAAGTTTTTCCTTGCGGAAGACAAGCTATAAGTAGAAAGATATTACACGTGTTAAAGATGCGAACTTGTCAGAAAAGAATATGCTAAATAACTGTCTTTGAAACGTAATTCTTCGTATGAATTGCAGCGTTGGATATAATGAATTGTGAACAAAAAAACGTTATAAAACCGAAAAGTGCGCTATTCTCGTCGGATTTCCGCGTGGATTTTTCAGTGTTTTCATCACGGCACAACGTCATTCGTTTACATTGAGCGCGTGTCGCTCTCTCTTTATTTACATTGCAATGCAATTTAACGGAGAAAACAGTGGCAGTTACCAAAGGAGAGTGGAATGTTTGTCATTACTTCGGAGCTGCGAGAGAATGAAAATGCGTTTCGGTTGTAACGGACCTGTTTTCGAAATTAACTGTGACTAACATTAAGATATACTACCGTGATGCACCGATTAAGATATACTACCGTAGTGGAGATATTTATTCATTTGCACACTAGCTTCCGCCACAGTAAGATGGTCTGGTGGCAGCGAATTACACAATACACAATCAATTGATTGATAATAATACGTCATTTACAATTTTCAATTGATAAGGTTATTTACTAGATAGTAAATTAGTCAATTTCCTCCATCATTCAATAAATAATCATTTGAAATAATTTTTCGTGATGTATTTAATTCTGCGTAAATGCAAATATTTACGTTTCGAATCGTAACTTATTACTCATGGAAGCATAAAGTCCACTTTCGTGTTGAATTAAAATTTTAAACATCTACATGAAAAATATAATCTTATAATTCTTTAATATACGAACGTAGTAATCAGGAAATAAATGAGCTGATATAGTTTGTGAAAGATAAGCGTAATATTATAAAATATTATGCATTTGCGAAATTATGTACAAATACTTCTCTGGAAATAACTACAGTGATTACAAAATTTGTTTCGTAATAGAAAAATATTCCAAATATTTTGTCTTTGATACATTTCTGCAACTGTTACGTAAAAATATTTTGTTTTATTTAGGAATACAATCAATGATTCAGACCAGAGATGAATGAAACAAATCTTCAATATTTTTACCTTATATTTTGAACTCTTCGTGTGAAAACTTCCAAATACATCATAACACGTAGCCGCGTAAAAGATAGAGCAGCATCTCTAAGGTAATTGGCCCTTAGAGTGATGTAGATATGTTTGCAGAGGAGTCGAGAGTGAGGTGAAGTTCACTACGAATCATCCGATGTTTGCTAAACAACTCTTCTCTTTATGCACTCCGTTGCCAAACTATCGAATGGACGAAATAGAGATACGAATCGAAGCAGTTATGATAGCGCTATTCTTTTCTAATATCCTCTATCGGACATATAGATGGAAATAATACCCCCAACTGTTTGCCGAATGAAAAATGGCCTTTTCCAGTCGGGAGACGAATTCTTTCCCGTGAAATACTATTCAAATGCCGAGTGGCTCTCTCTTTCTCCTCACATAACAACAGAGCCAATCCTCGCTCACCGATTGCATCCCCTTTCCACCGAAAAAAAAGGATTCGACTATCAAATCCAATTTTCCACTGTCAACAACAATACGATTAAATAAAAAGAAAAGGACTGATAAAAGTGTCGCGTAAAAAAAGGTTTTTGTGACGCTATGAAATAAGACCGGGATGGGGAGAGATTGGCCTGCTTTGGGTTGGGATGGAATGGGTGAGGTATATAAAAGGACGAACGTCTGGGGAGGCTGGAAGGTATTTCACGAAACTTTCAATTTTATACCTTATCACGTTCCTCAATCTCATCTCGGTAGACACTCCAAAAAGGGTCGAAATTCCCTCCGTTCTTTTTCTCTCTCTATCCATTTTCTCTCTCTTCCATTCCATCTCCTCATAGACCGCTAGTTCCTTCTCTATATATTTTTTTCCGCCGGGAAACCTCTTCCGTGTTTGGCATCGCGCAGTCCCTTATCAATTTTTATAGGAAATAAAACTGCGATGTTTGCCATGCGTGCGCACAAAGAAATTCATCATAAAAATTGCGCTCTGTGTTTTCCATTTTCGAGATGGAATAAAATTCGTATTTGCCGAATATTCTGCTTTTTTTATTCTCGGTCGGAATATAAGATGAAGCTTTGTGAAGTCTCAATTTCGCCGGCGGTAAAGTCGCTTGTCTGTCCTTGTGTGAGTCTGCTGATTCAATAAAAGGCTCAGCGGATGCCCTTTGAGTATTTCTGCGCGGAACACATGCGAAAAAGTCGAAATCAGTGGATGAATTTATGATTGCAGATACTATGAGTTTATATAACGCTGCGCAAATTTTTTGAAAATTCGCAAGTCACGTCTTTTTAGATGAGCGGTTTTGTAGTCTCAGTTGATCTATTTTTCCGAAATGATGTAATGTTTATCATTTGGTGTCATTACCTCATTGTATTTGCCTTTGAATGCAAAAGTAATGACATGGACAAAGAAAAAACGTTGAAGTCGTTTGTAACCGTACATCTTCAGGTGCAAATGAGGAAACATGTCAAATTAAAAATCTGCTGAGGCGGTTACTAAAATGTTTTTCTTTTAAAGATAATTACTGTGTAATTATTGTATCTTTTTAAGCCCCAGATAATCAATGAATATCTGATACATCACGAATATATAAAAACGGAAGAATGATCAGAAATTTGCCTTCATATTTTCATTTCATATTGACATTATACCTTCATATTTTCCCAAGTAACGCCCTGCGCTTCCTAATAGTGTACGTAATAACTGTAAAGATTGTTAGACCTCTAGCTTTCTTTTGTTCGGAATCACATTAATCATCCGAAATCTTCGTTAGTCTAAACGTTATTTCCTACAGGTTTCTGTAGAAAATCGTTTGATTCTTTCTGGAAGCTGCCCGGTATTTACAGCTACGCTTTATAAAACAGTAAAAAGCACAATAAAAAGGGAGAAAAATCAGTAAAGGCTGAGAAAGAACAGCTACTTTATTGGAGAATGGAATCCATCGAACAGTTCGTTCATTCATTGATTTCTTCTTCTCATTGGGCTTTTCCCACTTCTGAGCGCATTTTCTAAAACGTTTGTTGGCCGAGTCCGAAAAACAATGAAAATATCTTGGTTTGCCGAAAAATTCGTTAGCCGGATTGATTCGAGGTATTATTAGCATTGTAGTGAGTTTCCAGTAATGTATCCAACCTACCATTCCTTAGAGTATTGTGAAAGGTTGTATTTTTTGTCTACAATTTTCCCCAAATAAAACTCTCCTTACGCAATACTCATTATAAATCCACAGCACTTCATACATCGCCTTTAATTCCCAAAGCTTCAATTATATCTCACACATATCGACGATCGGAAATATAACCGCTCAAATGCGGGACGTTTATACGGGCGTTTACGTCATCCCATTGGAAGAAGTAGCTAGATGATACATTCACACAATTTTACAATGTCAGTAGTAAAGTGGGAATGAAACTCCGTGTACTATCCATAAATGAAGAATATATCCGAGGAGGAAAACAAGGAGAGAGAGGAGGCAGATAGTAAGTTTTTAAAGACCGTTATCCTGCGAAGAAAGCCAACTGCGCAGAATTTGTTATGATAACGGTGCCGATAAAAATGAGGAAAAGAGTGCAATGGGATGAAGTTCTATATGGAAGGGTTATAAAAGGAGGAAATAATCCGCGGAAATTCGATGAAGGAAAGGAAGGGAGAGGAGAGATAAAGAGTAGTGTTTGGAGGGAAATGGCAACGAAGGAGAAAACGTTGATAAGATATTAAGTGGATGTTTCGCCGCATTATCGCAGGAAGTTTCGGAAAGGACGAGTAAAAGATGAAGAGATTGCTAAATACGCCAGAAATAAGGTTAAGGACGGCCGAAATAATATTCTGGAGGAGGAAATTTCCATCGTTTTAGATTGGAACGAGTTCATAAGTATTCTGCTTGCAACTTAAAAAGTTGTTGAAAATATATCGAAATTTTATCAAATGTAAAATGTAAAAAATAAAATAATAATGCGGTATTTTAGCTTACGATTTCCTTTTTTCCTAAAAATATTAAAATTTGTGAATCAGGAGAGTAAATTCAAAGATGAAACTCTGCATAAAATTAATCAACTTGGCTGCAACTATTTATAATTGCCTATAAATACACTCCCAATTTCTATGTTTTACGAAAAGATAAACTATTACAATTAATAGATAATATCTTGCAACAGCGATACACTACGGTTTTAATATTATTATTATCTTCTTGATGTGAAGTTTTTGAAGAATGAAATTTCCCTCTCCAAATATTTTTAATTATTCATGGAAGGATGATTTTGCGTGATGATGATGCGTTGATTTAAATAGTAGATGTAATTTAATAGGTGTGATTCCCTTGATCGGATTTCATATTCTTCTTCCCGCGATCTAATTATTAATTATTCCTACTAACGTAAAGGAATCCGTGAAATTTTGACAATTTATCCTGTTATCATGGTATAAGAAGTAAATACAAAATAAATGTAATGGAAAGAAAATAAAATGCAGAGGTGTGAGAGATGGTTAGGTAGAAGAGGGTTTTAGTTTTAATTGAAGTTATTTAGCGTCAACAGAGGAAACGAATGAGTTCATGAGAAGATGCGAAGAGAATGATGAGGGATGAATAAAGAAAGTAATTGAAGGAAAACTAGTGGCATAAATACCCTAAGTCATTCGGTATGTCATCAAAGCCACCTTAAACACATTTCTATTTTATTCGTATTTCTCAATTCCGACAGTCATTCTCGTAGACGGCTATCCATTCATACGTTCTTCACTCCCCTTGAATCCGCCAGCATAAATCATTATTTACTCATTCCCGCTATTCCACCACAAAATCCCGAACGAGTTTTTCTCTGTAATTTTCAGTTGGTTTCCATTGGTTCGTTATTTAAATAAGCTTGAGTAAATACGGTGAAAGTTCTGAACCATAAATAAATACAGCCTCATTGATTAATGGTCAACAAAATCCCGATGGCAGCCAGTCTTTACATATATACGAGATAATACGCATATACATACGCCGTAATGAAACCGAGGGGCGATTATAAGATAAAAGGAAGGGTCTTAATGCCGTCGTAAGGTTTCAAAGAGGATCGACTTTCAGGCGGATCCTGCTCTTACAAATTTGCAGGTCCACTTTACATGGGCCAATTAGGTTGCTCTGCCAAACCCCAATCCCAATTGAGACAGGGAGAGGCAGTAAGATGGTAATTGCTGTCCACTCGGGGCTTCCCTTTCGCGAAAATTTCGTTGGCCAACCTTTTCTAGACAAACTGAATATCCCCGCAGTACTCCTCTCGGTCACCGTAAAATTCCCTATTCTATGCAAAACTTAGGAAAAGGGAAAGTGAGACATCTAATCCTCTTGGAGTTTTTGTTCTAAGGGTGGATGATCATACATTAATGTAGCTGTAGAAAATGTATGTAATCATGAATGTGTTTAATTATTCTTCTTGTTTGTTCAATCTTGAAAGGCAGAATTCGCCAAAAAGCGAAATTTGTCAAAAGATTAAATTTCTGATACCCCAGTCACTGTTTTCACCAGTATCTTTATCATTTGCTTATCAAAGGAAATTTATTTCATTCAAAATCATCCGTTAAACGATTTCACCCAAAGTAAAATATTTAAATGCAGAATGAAAGTGAAATTATTAAGGATTTACTTTGATGTTACCTGATTCTGATAGGTTTCATTTTTTCTTCAGTCGTTTGTGGAAAGGAAATTGTTTGATTGGCACGCTAAATAAAGTCTTTTGCGTGATTAAGCTGCCCATTAGGTAAGTCATCCGATCTGTTTACACGTAGATATTTATCTAAAGAGAATTTAAATACATTTCATTTGTAACATTACAGCTATATTACCTATCCCATGGAAAATTATTCCGCTGTTTACGATGAGTATAGTATTCAAAACCCGGTTTAAAACTTAAACATGTTTTCCTAACTGACTACTGATTATCAATTTCTAAACGAAAATTTCATAGGCCAATCACGCTCCCTGAATCGGCACATGCATTTTCTACGAATTCAGGAGCAAAATCGATCCATTTAATATCTCCTTTCCTTCAAGAATTTATCCTCAGAATCGCTAAAAATGCGGGACCCCCTTTCGCGAAGAAAGATACGAGAAAAGACCTAAAGAGCTGGAATGAACATAAAGGGTGGGCCGTTGGCTTCCTCGAGATTAAAACGACCGGTTGCGAACGTCGGAAGGAAAAAATTATAAAAATTGACGGCCATTCTCCGTAAGGATATCCCAATCGATCTTTTTGGCATAGGGTCGGAAGTTCAGGATACATCCGCAGGAAGGTTTTCAGTGAATAGGCCCCAGTTTTTGTCAAGAGATGAAAAATTCGAGGAAAGAAACGCTTCTAAAGACTTCTTCAAGGATAGGATACATGTTTCGGTACGAACTGCATAGCTTCGGCGACTCAATGGATTTCTTCTAAGTAAGCCGTGCTTTGATAAACGCTATTCCTTGGAGTCGATTGAAGCAATGATTGGCCCATTCCAACTCCGCCCACAAAGAGGGGAAAAAATTCAAAAGTTCTCTTCTTTTTGGAGCCGTATCCTTGCTGGCTTCTCGCCATATCTGGCGAAGAAAGCAGGGGATCCTTAATAAGCCAGAGATGAGAAGGGAAGTGGGAGGAGTCGAGTTGTCTTGCGACCGATGGGAATTGATTAAGCGGCGCCGAATCTCCATTAACAGCGAAACTGCCTTCCCTCATCTGTTTGCTCCATCTTTGTGATATCCTTCCTTATCCTATTAAATTATTATGTCGAAGTTTTATCGAGCATATAATCCTAAGAGAGGCTTTATCTTAACTACAATAGAATACAAACTGAGCCCTGTTTCTTCCGCTTTTATAGTATTCCAAGAATTCAGCCTTCCCTCTTAACCCAACTCTGGATCAAAAATCTTCCTTTCACTAGAATAAGGATTAATTATAAGCAAACGGTGAAAGTCATGTTCTCAAAGAGTACTTGGAACCTGAAAACGATCTTTATTGGACCTAAAAATTAATCTGGCTGATCAATTTATAAATGAATCCTTAAGTTAGTAACTTAAATATCCACTGAATACATTTACCTACTTGTTCGTTTTATCGTGGTGGTTTTACTATTGAGGTATATTCGTTCTGAAAATGCTATGCTAAAGTTAGGGGAAATACAGATAATTAATTAAATGGTCTTTATGTAATCAGATAACAAGTGAATCTTAATGCCGCAACAGGATTTTGTGTTACTTAAAAATAAATTATGATTTACTAAGGTATGACTCCGCAAAGTCATACACAATTATTGTGATCGCAAGCATATTAAAGTAATGTTTGTTTAATGAAACGTTTACGCCCCTTGATTTGGTCACCATGTTATTAATTTTCCATTATTAATAAATAAAAAGGCAAATACAGTAGTATTAAAACACACATAAAATTACGTTTAAAAGTTACGGTTAACTTCAATCCGAATAAAATTAATGACACTAAAATTACAATAGCGATCATAATATCAGCCAGAGACATTCGTTAAGTAAGTTCACACCCAAGTTGAAATATCACATTAGAAACTTTTGCGTTTCTTCTTGTCCATCACACGTCTGTGTCATTGAGAAAGGCCTGTAAAGAGAGAGAAGAAATAAAAGCTGAGATATGTTCAAAATTATTCGCATATAATGCGAATAATTTGTGATCAAATTATGTCAAAATATGAAATTGTGTAATGATATGATATGACTTTTCTGTTGTGGGGTAACTGGAGCTTCGGAACCGGTACGGATTCCTACTGGATTAACTTAAAGTTTTAATAATAACCTGTAACATTAATAATCACTATTTGCTACAAACGCTATTAGCCGTGAGGAGACAAAAATATAAGTCCTTTAGAGATACTCGGAAACCCTTTATACTTGATGATTGCTCAAATTAATCAGCACCGTTTTTCACCTATTTATTAATAGTTAACATCTGTTCCAGTCCGGTGGACGGATTATGGCGTTACACTATATTAGAGTTCTCCATTAACAAGGTATCCTCACATATGATTTTTGTGCCTCTTGGAAGATCAAAGAGGAGGGAATTTATAATGGGGAAAAAGACGCTCTCGATAGGCCTTTCCGGTGGTTGGTCTCGCCCAAATTCAAAGTGATGGACGCGGAACGCATTCCAAGCGTATATTTCCAGCATTAAGTGGGGTATTTTCATTAATCAGGATTTATCCATGCATAAAGGAAAAGATTTCGCTTCGAAAGTAGGGTTGTATCTTCGTTTCAAAGATTTCGCCACTCTTCAGCGGGGGATTTTAAGCGACTCATCAAATATTCGAAGCACGCTTATTAATATGATGGGTTCCCATGTTTTGAGAAATTTATTATGATTTTAGAAATACCTTCTTTAAATAAGACTCAAGAGGGAGGATAGTAAGAGTTTAAAATAGCTCGCCCAAATGGTTTCTACCGTACGTTAATTACGTATTCTCGGATGAATGTTTCTTGCTGATTCAGTAGTTAGCTAAGGTCTATTAAATTTATCCTAATAACTGAAGGGGAAAGCCAAGAAAAAAAACTTGTAGAATAGAGCGGGGGAAGACCAAATGGAGATGAGTAGATGAAAGTGACTAATCCGTACTCTGGAGAGGCTCATTACCTACCGCTTATAGTTATTAACATAAAATTTAGTGAAAAGCGTGCGTAATAAAAAGAAATAATATGTTATACGCTATGTCACTGATGAAAAATCTTAATTCGTAGGCTGGCGACCACTGTGTTAGTTTGTCACTCACTATTTTATTGAAAATCAAGAGATCTCTCTCATTGTTTGTAAAAAGCATCAATGTCTAACTTAAGCCTCTTCTGAGTTATGGTAGCATAGTCTTTCAGACGTCGTTCATCTTAATGGCGCCCGGAAGTCAGACGGCAAAGGTCTTATGGAGAAACCATATGGACTTGGAGGCATTACGTTTCCCCATGAAAGAGGGTTAGGGTTACTTGCGGTATATCGTTAGGGGTGACTTGTAGCACTACCCTGTTCAAAGCACCCTCCTTTAATTTCGCGTAAAATGTGTAAAACATATTCGTTACAGCCATTATGTCACCGTTTCCTCTAAAATAAGGGGTAATATCACCACATTCGTGGCTAGAAAGACACCGCACACCTATATTCCACGATTTTAATGGGATCTCCGAGTTTTAAACGCTCTTGTTCGCATTACCATGAACAGCTGCTTCAGGAATTAAAATGGAGCATATGGAACTAGCATCGTGCGTAAAGAAGGCAGGAACTGTCTGCTGTGAGAAACCCCTCTAAATATCCTTTTCTCTGCTCTTTGGCTGGCGTTTGCATCCGTTGCAGTGCCAGTAATTTATGTGGGCGAGGATTAACCGCACACACCTTGCATTTGGAAATGAACACCGCTTTTGTTGCTACGAGAGACGTCTTAGCGAGTTTTAGGACTTTGTTCCATTATCGCCGACACCTGATCCTACTTTTATTCCGCCCCAGTTGTTAGCGGGTACTCTGCTTCCATTTTAAGTATTTACACTCCCGATTTTTCTCCTCTGGGATTTGGATGGATTGTTCCGTTTTCCGAAATCTCGCATTAACCTCGCCGCCTTTACAAATAACCACGCGCTTTTTTTACTTATTTGCTGGGCGAAGCTTTGAAATTTGGAGGTAACGCGTTTGAAGTTGCTGAAGATGAGAGGATTAAAAAGAGGTTCCATTTCTCTTCTTTTGAACAATTTAGTGATGTAACCAATAGCGGAAGGGAGTTTCCTAATAACTTTTCTCTACATAACTATAAATAACGATAAGAAAATGAGATATATACTTATTGGAGAATCATTTCGCTTGAATTAATTTTTCCCCAAGCGGTGGACGCCTCCCGCTAGTGAAATTTGGGAGGGGGAACTCGAGTAGATTAATGTCGTTTTATTCCATTTATTTTTTTAATGCCATGCCGAGTACAGGGACGGATATATGATTAGGCGTAATAGGTGCTAACTGAGGGCATTATCCATTTAGGGATAAGTCTGTGTTCATGAATTCTCCACAGCATATAACATATTTTTGATTTTTAGAGGTACAACTTATTTACAGGCTCTTTTTTTTCAATTTATAAAAGAATTATGCAAAGAATAAGTCTACATAGCAAGTTCATAGCATACACTACACCTTTAATTCAACTATATATTTATTTATTATTCAAGATACTTTTTATAATTCAATATTTTGTTTATTGTCACTTTAGTGAAGCAACTGAATATTCTATGGTATGCATCTTTTTAAAGAAAGCCTAAACATTTTCGAGGAGTCTGTACTCTGATAGTGATGTGAATATAGTTCTCTGTCAACTATATTAAAAGTAATAAATTGATATCGAAAATCTTTACAGGCCTCAGAGCTTTGAATCAGTTATAGGTACATTACTCAAAAGATGTACTTATTTTGAAAAGGCTAACCAATCCAATTACTAAACGGCGAGCCACATACCTTATTCCCCCAAAAAATCAATACCTTCCTGTTAGAATGTCCAGTCTTTAAACCCGATTACCGGAATGTGTTACCTCCGACCTTCGAAATTGGTACCTACACAACTTTCACCGCAGAAAAAAACAAACAGTAATTCTATTGAGCGAGAGCTGAGTTAGTGGATTACACGAATCACGTAATCTCGTCCCGATTACATTATCCCGTAAAACCCTACGCTAATAACGGTTACTTGTTAATAGTCACTTAAAAAAGGACGGACCAAGTGAGTGAAAGGGACCGATCGCGGCCTTTTAATTAACTTATTCAACAAGTACGGAGGGGTGGACGCCTTAGAGGCGTGTCCGAGTGTGGGCAGGGGAATCCCTAATTACTCCCTCACGTCTCCCTCACAGCCATGTTTGCAAACGTGCTGTCTAAAGAAAGGGGTTGCTTTAGGGGTGGGTCTGTTTGTTAGCCCTGTAAGACACTGCGGTTCCGTTCCTCTGGATTATTGCGCTCTCCCCGAACGGAATGGTAATTTGAAAGGAGGCCTTTTATATCCGAAGCCTGCGGTTTCCTCCATCCGGGTAAAAATGCGCTTTTCAGGAGCACTATCTGGAATTAAATCATCGAAGGGACCGGGCGGTGATTGGCTGAGAATTGTTTATGAAGTTGGGCTCCACCGCAATTTTCCGTAACGTCAAACAGCGCTTGAGGGAAGTCAGCTTTGCTCTGAGGTGAAGCACCATGGGGAAGTTTTTATGCTAAACGCTGCTGTACAAAAGAGGATGAAGACGTTTCCATCGGCCACGCCAGGGACGGCTTTTTTCATGGGAACACCTCATGTATTCACCATTCAGCAATAAAAGAAACCATTACGTTAAACCGTCAGACCATACTTGAGTGGAGTATCGCCTGCATTAAGACACTTCAGTATCGAACTCCTACTAGAGGAAATGAATTTACTCGCTAATTAAACATAAGCAGAATATTGTCCATTTTGTTTTCCTTTGAAGTCTCGCTAAACTCTGCAAATAATCATCGTTCATTGTCATCTCATTTTCTTCAATTATCTAAAGCTTGTATGCACAGAAACACCAAATCTGCGTATTCTATCTAGCAAATGCATATTGAAAATTATTAAAATTTCCTCACATTTGTATAGGATAATCACAGTTAATTTTTGTAACACGAATGCATTAATAAGGAATTGCATGCCACACTTTGACATACTTAGTTATTTTTACGTATTGATTATTGCTCAGCCAAGGGACGAAACCGTAAAGAGAATGAAATACAGATAAATAAAATAGATTTTGCAGTAGACCACTTTCTGCTGACTTTATCTTGGATTTAAAGGAGGGAAAGTGGAAGAAAGTGGTGAAAAGGAAGAAGACGTCCGATTTGATGGGCGTGAAGTGTCGGCAGTCCAGTGGCCCTTAAAGATTTGAGAAAGTGAAATTGGAAATCGACAATGTTCTTGGGACTGTCGGGGATAGAGGACACTTGAGTGGAGAAAACCGTTAAAGCAGAAAACTCTGAAAGTAATTTATTTCGCAGTGATGACCTTCAAGTTTAGGTTCGACCATAATCAAGATATTTATGATTTTTTTAAGGTTTTAATGATTGACACTCATAAAATTAGAGAATGGAGAGAAGACGTTTTCTACGACGTCATTTCTTCATTTTCTCAGAAGATCAGAAGGATCTCATGAAGGCAGTCTTTTCAAGTCTTTATGGCGAACTATTTTCAAATAGAAAAACCGATCATTCATTGAAGAATTAAATCCACCGAAAGTTTATGAAATCTTAGTGCGTTTAAGGTCGAAGAAATGTAATTCAAATTAAATTGAACTGGAAAAGACTCGCGACAAAAACAATCCTGCTTTTTCCAAAAGGATTTCCGATACAGTATTTAATAGGCATCTCTAAATAACAGGGTGTGATGATTTTAATTCTTTCAAGTATTTAAACCTTAGACACTAGAGCTTGTTTAGCTGACTTATAAATCCTGCACTGCTTATTGCTAATTAATCTAATAAAATCCAAGATGTTACGAAGTTATAAAATATCGAAATAATTGCGGAAACTTACATTAGAAATGAATAAACTGTGATTTGTGTGGATTTCAGGAAAATGCCGTCCATTATGATTGATATTCTTTGTAATTCTTTAAACTTTAGGAATACCTAAAAAATTCGCTTGGATCACGCAATAGTAGACAGAATATATTCAACTGACCAACACGATTATTAAACCTCTTAGAACTAGAAACTTTTCATTTACGGAAAAGACGACTTTACCCTTAATTACTCCATTAATTTCCGTGTTCTCAGAAATAACAAGGACGCAGTATCTCTCGGACTAAAACGCAATACGTTCTCCGTCCAATACCTTTATTAACGCTCCATACGTGGGCGAATGAAACCTGACCGAGTTCCTCCGTATGATTTATCGGTGCTGCGGAGGAAATAAATTATGATTCATGATTTCTCTCCCTTTATTTCCTCTTCGGAAAAAATGAAGAAAGTGGAACGTTAAGGAAGAATCCCCACGAGGGAGTCGAGTCATCATCTTCGCGAGGAAAGCACATCAGAAATGCTTATTTCAAGAAACGATGTTTGGAGAGGAAAAAGGAATCGAGAGAAACGGAATTAATCAGAAGTAAATAAAAGGAGAGAGTGGCGTATGATTGATTCCTCGTTGGAGTTTCCATTTCCGTCGTGAAATTCAGACGCTTACGTTGTAGTTAATTTGAAACGATGGAAGCTGGCTTCGAAAAGTAAATTTCTTTCGCCAAACAAACCATTAGTCTCATCTACATCTACATCTACATCTGTACCCTGCAAGCCGCCTTTCGGCGTGTGGCAGGGGGTGCAAGCACCAGGACTCTATTTGCCCAGTCGATTATTTTCGCGTATTGTTCTGGGAAAAAAAGAATTCTTAAATCGACTGGTTTTAGCATCTATTTCTCTGATCTTTCTCGCTGGATCAGAACGGCCTATATAGCAAGGAGGGCGCATAATCTCGGCTACATCTTCTATGAACGTGCTCTGTCTGAATTTATCAAGTAATTTAAATCTCTGATTGAGCCTTCTTTCTTCTAAAGATTCCCATCCTGCCTCCTGAAGCATCCGAGTAACACTTACCGATTTATCATAGCAATTTTTTACGAAGCGTATTGCCTTTCTTTGTACCTTTTCTATCTCGCGAATACAACACTTTTCAGCGGGGTCCCATACACTGCATGCGTACTCGAGGTGAGGCCTAACTAGCGCAAAGTAACATCGCTCGCGGACTTTTTCTTCGCTTTTACCGACTATTCTTTTGACGAAGCCTAGTTTCTTAAGAGCTCGCCCACATATGTTATGGATGTGGGTACCCCAAGTTAAGTTATTCGTGAGGGTTATTCCGAGATATTTTACCGAATCGACAGTTGATAATGTTTTCCCTCGAAGGCTATATGAATTATTATTGGCAAAGGATTTTCTTTCGAAAAAATTAACTACTGAACATTTATCTACGTTGAGCTCCAATTGCCAGTCGTCGCACCATTTTACTATTTTATCTAAGTCATTCGATAGGCTTAATCTATCGTCATTACTTTTTATTTCTCTGTAAATAACCGTGTCGTCCGCAAATATTCTAACGTTACTGTCGATGTGTTCATTAAGATCGTTAATGTATATTAAGAATAATAATGGCCCGATTACGCTTCCTTGTGGGACGCCTGAGGTCACCTTGACTAGGTTGGAACTAATACCATCTAATACTACTCGTTGTTCTCTATCGGACAGGAAATCTTTTATCCAACTTATTACTTGTTCGTTGATGCCCGCAAGTTTTAATTTGTACAACAATTTACGATGTGGGACTTTATCGAACGCTTTCCGAAAATCCAAAAATATTGCATCGACTTGTCTTTTACTTTCGGCCGATTTCAAGATATCGTGAATTAATAACGCTAACTGTGACTCGCAGGAACGTGTCTTACGAAAACCATGTTGATTCTTAACAATGAATTTAGAGGTTTCGAGAAAACCCATTAAGGAACTAGTAATTATATGTTCCATTATTTTACCACTCAATGAAGTTAACGAAATGGGCCTATAATTCGATGGATCATCTTTTATGCCGCTTTTAAAAATTGGGGTGACATTTGCAATTTTCCAATCTTTTGGGACCTTACCCTCGCTTATAGATTTTTCAAATATTACTTTAAGAAAGGGGCCTATGCTTTCTGCTAATTCTTTAAATACTCGAGCTGGTATATCCTCAGGACCAGGAGCTTTATTTGGCTTAATCTGCTGTAAAAGTTTAATAATTCCGTCTTCCCTGAATGTGATATTCGACATTGTTTCTTTATTAACTACTGGTAGGGAACCTAATGTAATATCGGACGTAAATACGCTATGGAAATATTCATTTAAGATATTCGCTTTTTCCTTAGAATCGTTAATTACATTGCCGCTGTTATCTTTTAACGAACTTACGGTTTGAACTTTACCTTGGACCTCACGCACGTACGACCAAAAAGCTTTTGGGTCCTCGTCTAAGTATTCGTATAAAACTTTCCTTTTAAATTGACGGAGGGCATCACGCATTATTCGTTTTGTTTCTGATTTTACTCGTTTATATTCGGCCTTTACCTGATCCGTTATTATGTTGTTAGGAAGCCTCATAACGGTTTTTAATTTCAAATGCAATCGTCTTTGTTTCTTTAACGCTTTTCTAGTATCTCTATTATACCATCTAGGCTCATTATTTTGTTTAGAGTATTTGGAGGGAACATATTTATCCATATTATTACGCATTATCTGTACAAAAAGGTTCCAAGTTTCTTCGGTATTTAAACGCATCGCGCGCGTTTCGTAAAACGTAAAATCGGAATTGAGTTTATTACGAAATCCTCCAAAATCGGCTTTAGAGTAGAGATAAATTTTGCGCTTGGGTTTTTGGTGCCTCGTCAAGTTAATATCGATATCTATAATCACAGCTCTATGGTCGGATAACCCATCGCATACTGATGCGCACCTTACACGCTCGGGGCTGTTAGTTAAAAAAAGATCTAATATACTTAATTCCCTAGTTGGCTCCTTAACGATTTGATGTAACGAATTTTTTTGCATAACACTGAACAAAGTCCTACAAGAATCGCTATCCCGAGCTCGTTTCTTAATTACGTGATTCGGCCAATCGATATCCGGGAGATTAAAGTCCCCTCCAACAAAAGTAATGCTGTTATTATTTTTACGAGAATAAAAGTTAATTTCTTCATTCAGGCAATGTAAGACTTGACGTGGAGAGTTGGGTGGTCGATAAAAAGCACACACATTTAAATTCGGCTTATTGATTTGAATAATTTTGCACCAAACGCTTTCGATGCTGCTATTTGAAAAAGTGTGTAAACTACTCTGAAGGAAACTTTTAACCGCTATAAATACGCCACCGCCCGTTCTGTCCTGACGATCCTTACGATATATTTTAAAATCTTTCGGGAATACTTCATAGTCGCAAATATCTTCTGTGAGCCAACTTTCGGTGCCTATAATAATATCTGAATCGTTACTCCGAATGAAATGTTCTAAATCGGTTACTTTATTTTTGACGCTTCTACAATTTATAATCGCGATTGATAAATTATTAGCGCTGGGAGAAGCCCGAGAGTCGCATTGTGAATCATTATTTTTTAGATTTAACGTATTTTCTACTATTTCCGGATTAATGACTATTTCTGATTCACTTTTACTCGCATTATCTTTGCTGGATAAACCCTTTAACCTAAAAAAAACCTACAGTGCTCAAAAATCCTATGAGCCACCCCTCTCGCAGCCGCAGCAGTGTAGTGAACACCAGAGCTGTTCAAGGCGAGGGGGCACGATTGGAGGGTCGGCCGAAGGTCAACGAAGTCAACTCCCAAGTCCCGACAAAACTTCCACAGCCTCGCATTCAGACCAGAAATTTTCCTCCGAACGCGATGGTCGCAGTCGGTTCGCGGGACAATGCTGCAGATGGACAGCCGCACATCGATGCCAAGCGACTTCCGCACGCGCACAACCTCGGAATTCAGGTCCTCAAAAGAACGCAGAATATCCTCGGGAGCACGGTGGCAGACATCGTTGACCCCAACATGGGCCACCACCCGCAGCTGAGAGCAACCCGTTCCCTTGGCCGCCGCACCTACCGCACCCGTGACATGGGCCACACGCCCTGAGGGAATACACCAAGATGTAACCCTCAAGTCACCTCCCTCCCTCTCCGCTCTTGCACGCAAAGGCGCCACTACACGCTTGACGTTTGAGCTCCCTATCAAAACTATCCCCCCACCCCGACTTCCCTTAGGCTTGACCACTTTAGAGGGCAGAGCCGCGGGCTTGGCAAGACCAGGGGTGGCCTTCCGAACGGGCTCATCAGCACTTTGCAGCGCTGAGAACCTATTGCGGACAGGGATGGGGTTCGGCGTCACCTCCCCAGAGCCCCTGCCAGACCGCGCAGCTCCTCCACTCCTCGTAGCCAACCTCCACTCAGGCTCTAGGAACGGGGCCGACCTCGAATGATTGGGAGTTGACCGTACCCCCTCCGAGACAGTCCAACCAGCGTTGACCCTAGAACTAGGCCTAGTCATCTTCGCGTCGCGGGCAGGCCCAGAGTTGGAGGGTCTCCTCCCCCCCATCGAGGTAATCCCACTCCTTCGAACCAACGAGCGAAGCTGTCTAAGGGCTCTCTCAAGGTAGCGTACTCGTGCCCGCAGGGGGCCCTCATCCACACACCTTTCAAAAGCACCATAAGCAGACCTGTAGGAAGCCATCCTATCACTAATGAGTTTAGCAAGAAACGAAAAACGCCGAAGAACTAAAATGAAAAGAGTTAGTAGGAAATAAGTGTAATTTACCACCCGCTGCGCTTCACCAGAGAGACCAAAGAATGGAACTAAGTTTCAACTGAAGAAAAAGAGAAAGCTTGCTAGCGATTTATGCACTAACGGACGAAGGAAGATTTTCAACGAGAACTTACTAACGTTATTTATGCCAGAATTTAAATCTAAATGTAATACAGCAGAAAAGGAAGGCTGGCACTAATCAGAAGTGAATACTTCTTCAAATGAAATACCCTAAGTACACTGGTAATGAAAATACGTAAATTTAAAAGGCAAAGGAAAAAAGGAAAAGTTCGCGGCTATAAGATTAGGTATAACCGCTTATGAAAGACACTACATACACACCAATGGAAAACGATGAGCAATAAACCTGGAATATGGAGGAAGCAGAAAAAAAACAAAGGTAGATGGTACTTAACGCTCGCGGGTCGGGATAAGCTGCTGCAAAGATCTCGTGTGAAGACAACTAAGATAAAAGCACTGATCACTGCTAAAAATTCACTACACTAAACACGTATTATGCACTCAATATGTAACTGAACGATCTAAGCGAACACAGGAAAATATAAAACTAGATGGTAACGCAGGTAGTACGTCTGCGGCAGCAACTCAGCAGGTGCACTCAGGAGCGAGAGAAGGGCACGTCCGTCTCCTTTGACAGCTAGGTCAAGAATGAAGGTCAAGTCTCTCGTTCCTCTTTTCATCTCCATGGATATTTTTGCTTCTTTTTTCATCTGTAGCCCTTCTTCTTTTCGACCTCTCTTTCACGTGGGATGGTTTAACCTTGCGGCGTTCTATCCGATATCTTTAGTTTAAATGTGCTTTCTGCCAATTTCTCTTGTTACACTAACTATTCCCTCGTGCATCAATATTGGTAGTGAAAGAATTGGATTGAGCGAGAATCTACACACTTTGAAATCCTTTAGATTAGCGGTGTCGAAACGTAATGTGCTATCGTTTTAATTGGTCATTTTAGAAAATTTTACATGAAAAAGTCTGCTCTTACTAAATATAAACCGAAAAAGCTGCAATTTGACGTTTGGAAACTATTTGAGATAAAAAATGACATGTTAATTTGGCCGAGATTGAGAATTTTGTCTCCTGTTAATTTTTCGATATAAATGTATATTTTAATGGCGGCTTTTGAAAATACTAACCCTCGTTTAAGTAAGTAATTCCAAAACTACCATCAATAGTAATATCTATGATAGTACATATTTACTCGACCCAGAAAGCCCAATACTCCAGGTTTGGCGAGCCTAAGTTTTTATTTCAATATAATTGGATTTTGTAACTGAATTAAATAATAATTATACCCTATGCCTTTAATATAGTTATAGTTATATTTCTCTGACCACCTGATTTAACCATGGTTATCATATACCAATGGAAATATACCAATTATCAACATTTAAGGAAAGTTAAAGCGAGACGTTTAAACTCTGTTTTAGCCAACATTTTCTGTGGCATCTATTTTTATAATAACTGTCGAAAACTCTTTTGGTTTCAGCTTTTGAACTTTTCTGTTCATCTTTCTAGATCTCCCAATGCTTATTTCATAGGATATTTTCACTGAAATGCGGAATATTTGAAAATTGAGTGGCACCATACCGCAAAACCAGGATAGTCGCGATCATGAGAGGTAATCCAACTTAAAGCCGTGGACTCAATCCAAGTGGCTCGCTTGACCCCGCTTTTGTGATCTGAATAACGTTCATACGTTTAGAAGTATGATCTTTCTGCCTCGGATTTTCTTCTGAATTCTGGAAAAGGAGAAGTAATGGTGTCACTCAAATATGTATTCGATATTTTCAGGCAAATTGTGTTATTTACATGCAGAGTCCTAATGAATTTCATAGGAGTAGTAGCTTTGAATAAAGCTGTATTTAAAAAAAACTCGACAACTGAAATTATTTAGTACCTATAGTCCCCCACCGGTATCGAACTAGGAACTGCTTTTATGTAAATACTAACCACTTGGCAGTTCAATAGCCCCGATTTTCGTTCTTTCTAACTGTATACCTCCATATTTATCATATATGTACAGTATATGCCGTTCAAATGTTGTACTATCGCCTCATTTACATCCTTAGGTCTTTTCATATCATTCCTAAACATCCGTCTCTCGTCTGATTCCTAACCACAGCGTTCATTAAATTAAACCTCTGAGCCCTTTGCATTCATCCAGACTAAACTATGCACCAGTTTATGCAGTGAAATTCCATCCATTTCATTCCAAAACCAACGCAAGGCACGCTATTCACGCTGACCTCCTTATTTAGCTCGTCTTTCACGTATTGCTGACTTTTTCTCCCGTTCTATTTCCAGTAACGATCCCCAAACTTCTCAAGATATAAAATCCTCTGAGGAGAACGAGATATAACAGAATTCCATCGGAAGCGGATATTAAGAAACTTCCTACTTTTTATATCAGCGTAAAAAATGTGGAAAAAGTACAAGCTTTCTTTGTTTCCCTTCTTTTATGATACATTCTAATGAGTAAAATCATGGACTTAGTGCTCGTTGCGATAAAGATTCATCATCATAAGTGATCTACCTTTTGGTAGGCTCATGTTTCTTAACATGCAATGCCCTCTCCATCTCTTCTTTTAAACTTACCCCACCCTTTGTATCATTTGACATAGCATTTGTCTCTATGTCCTCTTTCCATTCTCCCTTCGATTATTCTTTAGCAGTCCTTATCCTCTCTATATTTTACTCACCCACTTTTTCTATCGCAGCTTAATTACTTCAATTAAAACCCTCTCTTCAACTAACATCTTTAGCACCTCTGCTTTTGCTTTTATATCAACCCAGTTTACTTTTTCCATTTACAGCCATAAAATATCTCAAAAGCCTCTAATTTTTTGATGCCCTCTTTTCTATAGGTCCACGTTTCACACCCACACGGCAAAACACTCCAATCCAAGGATTTTACTATTCTTTTCCCGATTCGTTTATCAAGACTCCTCGTCATTAGTTCCTTTCCCCTCGAGAGAATGCTTTTTTGGCTATCCCGATAAGAATTAATGAGGAGAAATAAGTGTAGCTTTAATTGACAATGATATGTAATTAGTAATACTCTTAACTTTCAATGGAGATTCTAGAACTAAGGTAATTTGCACCGAAAAAGAAGAATAATGTACGGGTCGTTGGTGCGAGTTCTAGTTTAAAGAAGTTATGTAGGTACTGAACGAAACCTTTTCATCTTTTGGTTGTCGTATTATTTCAACTCTGATTCATCCTTCTTTGCATAAACGGGCATTTGCCTCGTTGAAAATGGGTCACTTCCTGCGCCTAGGCTCGTGTGTTTGGCTATTATTTCGCCAATTTTGTTGTAATCACAGTAGTCTTCGCAACTGAACAATACAATTACTGTTACGCAGTCATACCGAGATATTCTTCATGTTTATTGGGCTCAGTGCAGTCATTCTAGAGAGCTAGATCTAGTGCGTGCGTAACATGATAGACCTCTTGGGGTCCATTTACGCGGTTAGAAGGAAGAATAAAAGCCTCATTTGATCCATTCTATTGCCACAAAGAGAAAATCATGTCCTCGCATTATCTCCACCTTTATTTGCGCACATAAAGAGCTGAATCAGAGATGAGAGAATTGTGTTTTATCTTTGTGGTTTCCAGTAAGTGAATATTCCCTTTTCAGAAAAGCTATAAAATGTTTACATTTTCCAGAAATAGGGGCCTCGACTTCATGTTAGGTAAATCAGATATTTTTCTTCAGAAATGTTTTAAATCTCAGCAAAGAATTTATTTTTCCTAAGTTTTAATTCACGTAAAAATAATCTTCTAAAATGAAAAATGGCTGAACTTTATTTCACCTGGACGTGTACAGTAAATATTTTTGTGGAATAAGCACAAATATTTATTATCAGTTTTTACTGATATTTTTACTTTTTTTACTGATTTTTATTTATGGAAAATGTTCTACCTTATTTACCTTCTAGTATAAATTGTCATATAGTAATTTCTGTCTCATCATACTGCTTTTACATTTAGGGTTCCATACATTTCTGAGTGAAATTAACCATTTAATGTTAAAAATTAGGGTTTCATATTATTTAAAACGCGTTTTTTTCGGAAGTTTGTGTGAATCATTCCAAAGTTGTCAGATTAGAATTTCTCCGAAGTAAAGTGAGGAAAGGCCGTTGCCATAGAAATCAATCCTGATTTTTCTGATCACGTGATGCGACACGACGTAATCACAAGGCTAACTTTGCGGCAAGTTTAGTGGCAGCGTTTGTTTTCGTGGCTTAGGCGGCTGACACCCTGCCATCTGCCGGTGGTTCGGAGACTCCAACCCCAACCGCAGATCCCGTAAATCTTCCCTGAGCCGCCCTTTAAGCTAAAGAGTGATTTTTCACGGCGGAAAGGGCGTATTCATATAGACACGGTGTGCAAATTGCCTCCGATTCTCAAACAATCTCACTGAATGTAGAGCACGCACAGCTGCCAATGATTTCCTCCGCAAGAATTGCGTGGCGGCGGTGATGAAAAAGGAACGACTTACATAATAAATAGTAGCCCATACACCTTTTTAATTAACAGCTCCCTGTGTACGACGTGGTAACTTTTCACTCACTAACAAGGCGATATTGCCCCGGGAATTGCGGGTGTTGTAACCTTAGTTGACGAGAAAGAATGGCTCCTCACAACGCCATCTGAGTTGACATTCTTCCTGGAATAAAAAGGCCGTCATATGATTCAGAACCGCGCTCTCCTTTGTCAAGGGACGGAAACGCATTTCGGCAAACTCCCGAAAGCTTTAATTTTCAGTTTGATACGCTGGCGGTGTGAAGTCACGGACGAACGTGCAATTCAAATAGACACTTCGGTTAGCCTCCGTTGCGGAGATTTTTTCCACTCGAAAAAAAATCCCACTCGTCGATCGCCAATTAAATCATTTTTAGCCTCGACACAGGGCCCTCGAAAAAGTCGCGTAATTGGTTCGTAGGACACAAATCTGCGTCACGGAGAGAGTATCTGGGTCTCGGGAAGTGAATAATCAATTTTTTTCAAGGCGCGTTGCTAATTAGCGGGAGAGAAAGTGGCTCAGATATCAGAGGGACGCTGTAAATATATGCGGAACTCAGTTAAGGGACGCCTTTTATTTACATCTGGATGGCGATAAGCCCTTTGCTAATCTCTGCTGGGGAATTGATGCGGCGAACGCTTTTTTCATAGTTTCGGCGACGATTTCGGTGTTGAAAGGAATGTTTCCCTTTATCTTTAATAGTGTCGCACGAACGGCGGAGGAAAAGAATGGCTCAAAAACACTCGTTTTAAACAGCGCGAACAAAGGTTTTTGAGGAAGGAATTTCGTGAAAGCTCGTGTGCGTTTTTTCGAATCGTGCCTGAGACACGCAAATATGGGAAAAGGTGCTTTGGAATGTAACCGCTTTGAAGCTACGTGAATTAGCCGCTAAGTATACAAAGGAATTTATAAAAATCTTTCCATTACATTAAATCTACCTAACGCCTTCAAGTTGATACCGTTAATGAGCCCCGCGTATTATTGCCACATCGAAACTTTAATTCCTCTATCTGCATGTAATCAATTACATCAAAAAAGAAACATTTCACAACACCTTTGGTCAATAACAACGACCATAATGATATAAACGCACCCTGGTTGGTTGAAAAGTTGGTACTGAACCCTAACCAATAATTCCATTTGATTTCCTCATGCGTAAAAATTATTTATTTTCAACATGGGTTGGCTCATAATTTCATGTCGATTGTAGTATGACAGTCAAGGTGAGGATATAGCAAATGCTTTCGGAAATGTACTTGCAAGGTATTCTGTTTTGAATGTTTTTTATAAAATGAAAATTCAGTATTCTGCAATTATTATATTTCGTCCGGCAATGGAAATCACAAATGGAATCACATAGGAAACTCGATATTCTGTATGTATAGCTATTACTGTTTTAGAAAGAAATATTAAATAATAATTATTGTTGCTCATATATTTTTCAAGCAATATTCGCTGCTTAAAATTATTCTCCTTAATTTGAGAGTTTATGTATCACAAGAGAAAATAGTAAATTAAAGGAGGGAAAACAATTCCAAAATTATCAAGTCCATAGAGGACAGAGGACAGCAAGTATAAAAAAGGATACCGAGTCCTCCTTTTTCCGGACATCTGGTCACTCTACTCTACACAAATAATAAGAAATGAGTTAACAAATACTATCCTTTAAATCTTGAGATGCAAGGCATCTGTGTGTTATTCCGCGCAGCAACAGAAGCAGCTATAAAGGTACGCTGGTTCATTCTTCAGTTGTAAGCTATTTGCTAAAACAAAAGCGCTTTCAGAGGAAAAGAAAATGCTCGTTTCCGTGGGTCGCCAAGGATAGGATGTCTGTTGCTGTACCGCTGCTGCATTAGTGTAATAAGTTTTCTCTGAAAAATGAGGACAGAGACAATGTAGAAACCCCAGAGAGGCGGTGTGGACATGAGGTAATTCGGACTGAGAGAAAAACGCGAGATTCCGGAGATGGTGGTTTTTAAAAGAATATTAACTCAAGAAAATTATAATGCAGAGGTTACTGCTTTAAAAAGGGAAAATTGCGTTAAAGTTAGTGATGTGGCTTGTTTTTCCCGAGTCCCGCTTTAATTTTTATTAGCTCCGTTCTTAGATGAGACCTTTAAAAGTTTACTCTCATTAAGTTTTAAAGGTCTCTCAAATTAAAATGAAAGATATATCATAGATGCTCTTAACTTTGGAAACTCTCAAGGAATAGAATGGATTGTAAGTTTAAAGGAAAAGTTTTGAGTGATTAAATCTTCCACATGAAATAAAAGAAAGTGAATAGTCATGTTGTTTTAAAGTATAAATAAAGAAATGGGATACATTAAAAGGAAATTTTACTTGGGTGAAGTTAGAAAATTTATTTAATGTTTCCAAGCAGGTTAACGCATAAAAATGACCAGATGTACGTATAAAGACAAATATTTTCTTCTCTAAACATCACTGAAATGCAAAAATGAGCAATTGAAAATCGAGAATAATACGTACTTTTTCTATGGCTTAGCTCTGAACAACTCGTATTTTAATTAAATGTTACTGCTGTAAGTTCTCCACTTCTTTCAAATGTTCAAGCGAGTAAATAGTTTTCGTCCCCTTTAATATACTAAATTCGTTGCCTTTCCTTTAAATTCTAATGGACAAAATGTCTTATTAAGAAATCACTGATATTTTCACAAGCAACTGAGTTTTTATAATCGAAATGGCATGTGTAAAGAACTTATTACTGTTAAAATAAGTTTAAAGAATAATTAGATACATTATTTTTTTCGCTTTTCATTCTAAGGAAAGATCAATCAAAATATATGTATTACCGAGAGACGCTAAATTTTCCGTATGATATATCCCAGATCTATAAAGAATAAATTTTCTCGCAATTCGTATAGATAAATGAGTTTCTCTGCTTTGGACCGAATGACCGATAGCTCTCCTTGAGCGACGACGAATTTTCCATTACGTGAAAATAGTTTCATCCTCCGTCATATCGCAATCCTTTGATAACTCATGCCTTCGGTCCAATACTTTGCCAAGTTTTCTCCGCGTAGTCGCTCAAATTGCCGCTCGATTTAAGCACCGCTTCCCCAATTCCTTTTGCGTCAATTTTATTCTCTGCTTCCGTCGAAACTTTTGCTGGCACCGACAGACGTACGTGCGTGCACAAGACTCAAACATATGTCATATTCCTCGGTCAATTTTCCCAGATGCCGAGCGAGGTTTTTCTTCAACTCCCCATCATCCTCCTTGGGTAAATATACGATTCGAATGTTTGGAGACAAAAATGACTTCTGCATGGCGCCTTCCTGCGGGAACAAACAGAATGTTCGGAGAAGATTCTCCCAGTGGACCTGCCCATGGCAACATCATGTGGGAATATGACAAACAGTGTTAGGGTTGGACGAAACTTTGCCTCCTCCACTCGTCATAGATCGCCGGACGCATATGACTCTAGAGATACAGGATCGAGATTTAAACAAAAGAGAATCCCATGAAATTCCACAAACAGAGGAGAATTCCTCTGCCTTTCTAAAAGAGCGAGCCCCTAGAAGAATGATAGCGACTTCTCTATACAAACAAGCACGAATAAAGATTTTATTGCGGAAAAAGTAACATATCGCGTTAAGACAAACCTGTTTGCATGGTTAATATTCAATTTATCACATTACTCGTGCACTCGCTAAAGAATTTAACCTAGTTGGGTATTTTAGGAAGCCTTTAAAAATGACTTTGCAATGTAGATATTTGAAGTTGCGGATTGAGCAAGTTATTGACACCTAGAACTTGGATTTTTTACTGAATTTATAATTATTTCTTATAATTAATAATTAATTCTTCGAACCATTCCCTTCTGTAATTCCATAACATTGACATTCAATTGCAGATTCAAGAAAAAGTATAATTATTACATTTTTCTATTTATTGGCATCGGATGTTTTTAGAAAACAATGAAAAGTTTCTCCGTTTATGGTCTTTCACGAGCAGAGATAAATTTCATTTTCCAAATTTTCTCCATCCATCACCTGAGGCAGTGACATTGATGGTTTGGGATATTCAGTCGATCGTAACTTGTTATTGAGAAAATAATTTAATTTCCCGTAATGTAAATTATTTAACTTAACTACGAATTTAAGTTTAATTGAATGTGTAATTGAAAAGTGTAACTGAACTGCGTGTAAAGTCCTTTATATTTAAGAAAATGTAGAAATTGCTCGGATACGAATATTAATCCCGTTGTTATCTGTAAATTCCATTTGACTTGCTCTCTTGACTATTTTTTTTTTCGATCACGGTCGAAAAATTGGTAAAAAAAGCTAGTAATTCCTGATCTAAGGCAAAGATTGATGAAAGCAAGGAATGTTAGTTTAAGACTCCATCCCATTAATCGGTTGCCCTGGATACGTAAGTTTATCACGTGAAATTTCGCATACTTCTCTTTTAACCCGTAATGTAACCTGAATTCATTTCAATAATCATATTCCCCAAATTTCTGTGATGTTCACCGCTTTCGAATCCAATAACCAATTTTAGTTCACCGGCCCCTTTCAATAAAGAGAAATTCTCTAATAATCCGTTGATGATTTCATTTATCCATTAACTTGGGGTTAATAATCATTCGCATGTCATTATTATCTCCCGTCGTAAATCAGGCGTAATTTTATTCGATTGGGAACGCAAGTTTAACTTCTACGAAATGAATTTACCGCGAATCTGATCCTCATTATTATCTCTGCTGTCCAAGGGCCGTATCTAATGTAATCTAAAATTGTCTCTCGATGTAAATCGATACGTTGGGTGATATATTACAGTTATTTCTGCTCAAATGCCTCCATTTAGCTAACCTATATTAGGAAATATTTGGATCTAATTACATTAGACAATTACGGCTATACCTTTGATCGTAACAACCGTACCGTATCAGGGATAAATTTAAATTGCACAATGCGCCAATTAAGATTACCATGATAGAGATTCAATCTTCAATATCTCCCTCTAAATTTATTTTCGCATACCTATAAAGAGATGATGGTGGCAGATTCTACAACTTTAATGAAGATAATAAAGTAACTAGTTGACAGTAAAGTGGCTCATTGGTTAAGAGACCTTAAGGACTTCTTTCTGTAAAGGGAAATCCTGAAATCTTTTTGATGGATAAAATAAATTCTGGAGAATTGGGTGACCAAACCTAAAGGATACTTCAATTATTTGAAACGTCTTCATTGTGAAAATTTCTTTATCTAAGAAATGATAATAATTTCTGGTGATATTTTCTGAATGAAATGAGGATAAATAATAAAATAAATTGATTTTTGGTCAAATGATGGGTTTTTAAAATGTTTCTACTTGATTACTGTAGCATTATTGAAGTCAGCTTAGTACATACATCTTAATGGGGAAGGTAGACTGATTACGAATGTATTAGAATCAAGTGATATAATATAAGGCTAGAATACAATGTATTTACATAAAATTTCGTTCGTATAAGAACAAAATTTACTCACCATGAAAATTTTTCATTTATGAAGCACGGACGAATCTATTTTGAATCTATTTTCTATTTCATTCGTAACTCTTGAATAACATAACATTTGCCACGTTGAAAAGATATTAGCAATTACTATGATGACAAAATATTTTGTTATAAAAGGAGGAGAAGGCTATAGATAGGTTTAGGAGACTTTGAGAGAGAATTTTAGGATTTGGTTTTTTTATCTTATAAAAATGATTTAATTCATTTTTATAATCTTCATTTTGAATTAATCTTAAAATTATTTCACAAAATTTTTTATTAAACAGTAACCCACATTAGAATCATTTCTTTAAAATACCTTTACTATTACTAGCACAACCACTATACGTGAAATGTTAGTCTCTACTCCACGTACCTTTTTGTTACCTAATTTTGTAATTCTTCATTGATAAGCAAAGGAAGGTTCAGCTAGTATATTTTCAAATTTCAGAGCCATGTTGCTAAGGATGAGGGATGATGTATTTTATGCAGTGAATCAATTCTTTTGCTGTGCGCGAAAATGATGTACTCAAACTACAGAAATTGTCTCTTATGATTCAATCAAAGTTCTCACTTATGGCTGTCTACTTTCCTACAAATGCCTCATCACCTACATGGATATCGAAAACCCAAGAGAAAATTAGATCCTTCACGGTACTTTATGGACCTTTTAGAAGATAGACAGAGAATTTGAATCCGCATAAGTACGGATGGACACAAACATGAAAACCAAACCGAGGAAATGAATTCCTTAAGTTGCTACTTAGGTGGCCCAAAATAATGGATTCTTTCATCTTCAAGGATTTTATGCTCTTTCTCGCTCCGTAGAATAAATGAGATTTCTTGTTTCTCCAAAATCCCACCCATAAACCGTCTCATTCCTTATCAACTCGTTGAGCGTTCTCTTTCCATAATGTCAACTTACTTCTTTATAGCTACGAGCATCCAGTTGTTAAAACGACTGCAAACATAAAACCATTGCTCTAGGAATATCGTGTGTGTCGCAGTGTCTGTTTACTGCGGTTTTACTCCGGTGGTTTCCGCGGCGCCCAGAGACAAATGCCGTGATGAGCATCCTTTCACATTTATACAGCAGCCGGGAGTACACCTCGAGGGACTTTTATCCTCCGGCGGAAGATTTTGATGGCTCCCCACAGTCCGTACACCGCTTTCCTTTCCAATTACCTCCTGCGTCCATCAATTATTCGACGGGTTTATCAAATTCGAGATCGTTCTTCACAAAAACTATATCATCTCTCGGTTTTCCCCCTGTTTCATAGGCCGTTCTGATAACGCTAAGAAGATCAAAGAAAGAGATAATATTGCGCGTTCCAGTTTCTCTAGTCAGTAATGAAGGATTGTGCAGGAATAAAATCCTACACATTTTTCTCCATATTGCAAGGATAGACTTTTTCGACATCCTGTCTATGGTTTTCGATGATTAAAGATACGATTTGTAGCTCACATTGAAAGATTTCAGCTGTCAAACTGACTAGAATAACTGGAACACAGTAGAATAAATCAATTCATAAACTTTATTTTTTTACGTAAAAGATTTACAAAGGTAGTCGATGTAGTAGGTAGTCGGTGGTGCATGCACCACCAGCTACAGGAAAGGCTGATTGCAAAGTGAATATGTAGATGTGTCATGCTGGTATTCCATTATTTCAGATATCTGATAAACGGTAAAACGTTAAACACATGGGAAAGTAGTCGAGGCTAAAAATTATTCGAAATGTTGAAGGAATTATGGTACTTCTAAACTGAAGTACATACATTATTTGGATTCCTAAGTCTTGAGACCACTTCTAGGATTTAAATTAATATTCAATTTATGAATGATAAAAACAAGAAAATAGGCAGTTTTTAATAAATACATACGGTACTCGCTGTATCCCATTCCAAAGGGAATTCATTGGAGATGGATATCTCGCAACTTTTCTCGAATTTAAGCACATAATCTTTTTCTGGCATCAAAAACTGAGAATATTTTGACGAATCGTGTCTCCAGTAATACAAACGATCAAAAGTAATGCATTAGTTACGAAAGTACTTATCCCAGTTGTGTTTCATAGTAATGTAACTGTCTTTCAACAGGTTTCATCTGAATACAATCTCCGTAATTTATTCCTTCTTTATACTTTATGGTTTATATCATCTGTTATTACTATATATTTACCCTTTTTTATTATAACTCAATTATCTTAAATGCATAGTGCGTAGCAAACGTGAACATGAAGTATTTCATTGACCCCCAAAATTAATTTCGTGAAACCCTGGAAAAGGGTTACTGCTTTATTCACATTACGGAGAAAGTACAACCGATTTCATTAACTGTAGGAGAGGTTATAGCGCCAAGCGCGCCATAATTTTTCTCGAATGTACACGCATATCATTTGTCGATCGAACACCCTGTATTGTTTACGTTAATGACTGGTGTTTAGTGAAGAGAGATAAGGTGCTGAAGCGTCCCTTCCTTTTTTTTGACACGAAATGTAAACGAAGGCTCTCCTTTCTACCCGTCATTGATGAATTAAATTTTGTATGATGACGGAATAGCTGATGAGGCTTATATTATAAACCGTGTCAATATTTATGCGGCCATAAATTTCCCCTTAATTTTCGGTTGTATATACATGCAATTAGTGAGATGTTTTATCTCGGCATTGCGGTATCCTATCGGAGTCAATCCGATAAATTTCGAGAATTTCGTTTTGATGATGAATCGAATTTGATTGCATTGGGCTCAGGGGATTATTTCATGCTGCATTCGTACGGGTCAGGGAGCGTGTAATATGTGAAAAATCACGGGATTTGGGATTGTATATCCCAGCTAGTTTCCCAGATATTCGGATACAAATATTAATCCACTGAGAAACGCTCTATAATCACCGCTAACGTCATATTTTATTTCAAAAGCATTTACATTATCCCTTGCACTTCCGAGCAGAAAAAGTAAGCGTATATGATGCCGACAATTTCAACAACTCTTCGAAATAATAAATTCCCGAAATTTCAATGAACACGAGTAAAAATTATTTATTTTTATACTGTAATTATATTTTACAGTATAATTTGCTTAAATGTAAAATTCGACATTTTAAATAACTGTCCGAACATATATTTCGAAATAACGTACTGTATTCCGTAATATTTATCTCACAAGTTATATCGTATATTTTAACTTAAAAATTTCTACCTAACGTTAAGAAATGGATATTAAAGACCGTTATCTAAAATATCTTTCTGCTCACACTTATAATTTCCTCAGTGCACCGTAAAAATTACGTATTTCATAACTTTATAAAGGACTTATTTTTGGGTGAAAAAATTGTATTATAATAAATACCCGATTTCTATCACCTTCTCTCATTTCGTAAGACCTATCGTTCATCCCTAGTATTAAGCGAGAATTTTAAATTCATCGATCTTGGAATGGTAGAATTAAAAAATCCTGCAATTTGTCAATAACTATTCTGGTTTATTTGAACGCGAAAACTTCCGCTGTATTACAAATCCCTGTTAATATTGAATGCGATTTGCAAACATGCTAGATTCTGAATACATTGAAATTTCATGAGGTGATTTTCCGTCAGCGTATAGCTCGTTAAAAATTCTTGGAATTTATGCATGTTCAAAAAATGAAGAAAGAAATTTTGCATCGCAGCACTATGCAAATGGAATATGTATGATACATGTCCTCGATTTACACAAGTGACTCATCTGCCGTCTTTGAGTTTATGCAAATTTTCTTTACACTGCAAGAATTTTAGATTATCTCTCATTAAAATTGGATTACTTCGTCCTTAATTTCTTGTGTATCTTGAAAAGACAGGGAACAGACATTTAATTGCACTAATTGTGAGGGTTGTTCATTATGATGATGATTCATTATTATTTATTGTTTTGTAATGTTCCACAAATAATTTCCGAGAGACTACAAAAATTATGAATATTATGAATATTGGAGGAGAAAAATTACGCTGAGTGACAAACCTCATAACGAATGATTTTTATCAAGGAATAGAGAATGAACCCCCAAACAATTAACGTATCCTCTATTTTATCATGTTAAATAATTTTCCAATATTTCCGGTAGAAGTCTTGGAAGTTCAAACGTTAGACAAGTTAGCAAGCTTAATGTCACTTTTAAGATAATTTCTTAAGCTTGGGATATTTCGCAACTAAAATTAGTGGAAAAGTCATTCAGTGGAGGCAAGGAAAAGCGTTTGAAAAGATATCCCACTTACTTATCATTAGAGTAACCTTATTTCGATAACGAAAAACAGAGACATTTAAAATTTCATACATAGTGAATTTCGCAAAATACCGGGATGTTAATTAAAAACTTAATTTAATCCTATTGTTTGCTTTTTTGGTATATGAATGGAGTCACCAAGTCATGTAATTCCTGTCTACTGACCAATTTTGCTTTAAATCTTTAGATATGTCTTTTCTTAATCATAGTTTTTCATTCGAATCAGGACAAGGTGAAAATCTGACCGGTACCATTCCTCTAAATATTCCCGGTCAAAACAGAAATTATGTTAGGTCTCCTCAGAGTGGAATTAAAAATCCTCATCAGTAGTAATTTTCTTTAGGATAAAACTTAATTTTAGCATTTCTAGAATGCTATTAAATCCTCACAATTCCATGAGTGTTTCCATTTTCCAGTATTTATTGTCGGTATTTTTCAGCTTCGTTATTTTATACTATTAATGGAAATGATTTTAAGCGACAAAAACGGATGGATATGGATGGGTTTTTTATATCATAGATGAATATGTCGTAATAGAGACTTTTTCATAATAAAATAAAATACCCGAAAATTTAATTCAACATCAATAAATTGGGAACTAAAAATACAACGAAATAATACATTCTAGACAGTATAAAAATACGGCAGAAATAGTACTCATGCTCATAAAGACAGCTCATTCGTAAAATTTAATTGGGGATTGAAATCTCGAAATCTGGTGCAGATACTTTGATTTTTTATAAATTACGGAAGTTTTTCAATAGCCATACTAAAAAAACTAATTTACCAAGACGCGAATGAAAGTGGAGTATGAAATATGTAAGTTATATCGTTATGTAGAATATGGACGTCTTCTTGTACATTCTCCCGTTTAGTATACCCCATCTCATTTCATTTCATTGTCTTTCGCCGAAAAAAAAAATAGAAACGCGAATTGGATTTACGACTCTGCTTTTAATTCTACTCCGAAACACTGCTCGAGCCATAAAAGATGTAATAGTCCAAACGAACATAAAGAGAGTGCTAGACTTTTATAGTACGAGCATACAGTCAACTGGAGAGCCTCGCTGTTTTACAAGCGCAGATTAAGGTTTTAAACTTGACCGCTTATTCATTCCGTGCTGATCACCGAGTCACGCTCGTTTCACGGTCACGTCACCCTTGGCAGGGGTCTTATCCGAGAGGCACGCAATCAACGGGCACATCCCTGGGGGAATATAAAAGAAACTGCGCAAGAGGGGAGGCCAAAGTTTCTTGCGAATCCCACGTCGTCCTTGTTTCGCGGAGATAAAACCGGAAATGGAGTTGTGTCGGTGAAAAAGCGGTCACGATACCACGATGATTCACTGTCTCCCTTTGCTCCAATGAAGAGTTACGATTAATCTTCAAGTGTTCCTCTTGATACGCATCTCCCGCTGCCTCAAGCGAATATTCATCTTGGTTTTCCTCTTCGGGTTTTCGGTGATACTCTTTTAAAAGACGAACCCCACCGGGTGAATAATTAGTGATTAACTAGTGTTTTCTCCAAAGAATAGAGTTAAGCTGCCATATCATATATTTATCCTGGCCTATCTTGTTATTTACCTAATCAGAGATTCTATTATTTTTGGAAAAGGTGCCTCCTAGATATCTGTACGCTTTACTTCAGTTGAAATTTCATGACTCGACATCTAAAATTTACCAGGTTCTAAACGATAGAATAAGGAAAATTATGGGAAAAGACGAAGCAATTTGATTGGTTGACAGGTTGAGAAACCTTGAAAGAAAGGAGACTAGAGGCTAAATTGATATTGCTTGACAAATTTAGAGAAAATTTACAGAGGGCATAATCGGTATTATGCGACGCCCATCTGCTTCGGCTGATCCGACAATGAGCATGAAATAGGATAAATATATGCTAGAACAAGTCGTTCTAAGGGCTCATTCTTTCCGCGAACGATACGCGATCGCATTGTAATACTTAATGTATTATTTTTTACATTTATAGCGCATTGCAATCAACCACGAGCTTAAGATTTGAATGTCAATCTTTTAATGTTTTAAACTAAGATTTTAACTACCAGGTAAGGCTTACATATCAATTATAATACGACTTGTTATCCTGAAGCTTAAAGAAAATCTACAGATTAGCTTGAATGATAATACCAGGCGTAAGCAATATCAAAGAGGACTTTCATCCATTTTCTTGAATAACTTTTGTCTTGTAAATATTTTTATACGTAAAGGAGCTCTATTTATTCTTTAACTCCAGTGAACTCGATTGAGTACAGCAAAACCCTAATATTTGTCTCAACAAATTCATATAATAATTCAATACGCCTGTATATATTTCGTGGATCGTTACAATGCTATTCTCTCTCTTTGATAGCAGTACTACTCTGAAAAATATATTAAGATTAATGGTTAATAAAAACCAATTTATTTAAATATTCCTTCTTCTCTGATGATGAATGAAAATTTAGCTTTTGACATCAATTCTCTTTAATTTACTCTGCCTCTAGTGAATTTTCTATACATTTTTGAATAATGGAAAGAACTGCTCGGTGTTCCAACGCTTGGATTTAACTTAATAAAGGCTCCGCATTTTAATCTTTTTACTTCCGAGGTTGATGTATGAGGCGATTCGAGGGAAATTTCCGTCCTCAAGACTCAATTTCGAGGCATCCTCAAATTTTTAATCTCCGCTTAATGAATTAACCCAGATATGGATTCTTAATTAGATACTCCCGAGGAAAATTCACGAGTTGCGCGAATACTGAACTTTAATGTAAGGTTTAACTTTATTGCTCATGAAAAAATACTTGAATAAGTCATCTTTGGATTTAAATAATTTTTACTTACTTTTGAATTTCGACTACTAATAATAATCACTGGCGATCTAGATGTTACATATTCCGCCAGGGTATCGTCTGTTATCCTTAGTTGTAATGGATAACTTTGACTAGTAATTATTAAAAAATTTTTAATTCAAGAACTACAAGTAGATTAATGAGAAAATCTTAATATATAATCGAGTAAATAAAATATTTACTTTCTATACTTATTGGAAAACTGATTGATTCCGTTTGATTTTCATTAGGTAATAAAAATTTCAAGAGACTCATCTCAAATGAGATATATTAAAGCATATGCTTCAACACGAAGTCAATGAAGGATTTTAAATTGAGTAAGAGCAGAACTCTGCGGCTCAGTTGTAAATACAATAATCGATTCAGGATTTAAATTCAAATGAATCGACTGTATGAACAGTTTCATCATAAGCCCTGACTAAATTATAAAAGCCTCTACTATTTAGGCAGAGTCAAAGCAATCGGAATTTGAAATATATTCGATTAAAGGGAATTCCTCGAAACTCGCCTCTATTAGCAGCGATGGGATTTCAGTGTTATCGCAATCCTTAAATTCCCAACTCGATCGAAATTATACGCTCATCTCTTGAGCAACGATATCCGGATTAAAACTCGTCGGAGAGAGCGGAATGGACGAATTTCCCACTCGATTTGATTGACCAACTCAAATAATTACTCAATTTCTCGGCGGGGTGACGCTTCAAACGAATTACATGGGATTCCACTTATAATGGAATGCATAATATATCTCATAGCTAGCCGTAGAATCCGCTTCATTTTCTTTTTTCTCCTTGCAATTATTCCACGTCGGCTTATCAAACTGTAGTGAATAACCACCGGTGTCAATTACGAATGAAGATTACGTAACTCTTTTATTACCGTTAGTTATTTGATTCGTTCCACACAGGAATTAAAACAAAAGAATATCTCGATGATCAGAAAGCCGGGTTATTCCAGAGGGGAGGCGTGCAAAAGTGAGTGCGAATTGGAATTCGAACGCAAGTTAATAGGGTTTTTATTAGCCTTTGAACGAAAAGAATTTCACTATCACAAAGGAAGGACAACAGAGTTCAAACGGAAGCAAACGGACAATAAATGATTCGATGTAAAATTCATCTCTCTATGAATGAATTTTCAAAATTGAAATGTTATTTTTTTATAAAAAGAGTCAGTGGTGTGGCTGATAAATAATATATTATTTCCTTTACTGCTTCAAAGAACGTCCTCAATACATTTTATAGGTTGGCTCTTTTAGAGGTATGTAAATTCGACAAAATACATCTTTGCAAATTGATTTGCGGAACCCTTTATTAATACAATTGACGTTATGTGTATGGAAGAGTTAGATTTAAATAGAAGGGACTCAACCAAAGGCATGATATTCTCTGGCTGCGAGTTGGTAAAACATTTCTTTACAATATCACGAATTTAAACTACTTGATCATAAGTGGAATGGTTTATTTGACGAAAATATTTCGATAATTCGTTTTTAAAGCTGATGATAGGAAGTCTTAAATTGGCCCAATTTTACTTGCACATATAAAAGTATGGAAGAATTCGCTAACAATTTAAATATTCTTAGCACAGCTCGACAATGAATTAAGTGAGAACTTGGTGGTTTTCCATGAAAATAATTTTGAAATACTAGTTTCACTACCATGAAAGCATTTTCAGCTGAAATAACGTACGGATATTCATAGTAAATACGTGCATGGGAAGATGAATGGTGGAGAGAGAATTAATCTTAATTGAAAGCAAAATACGGACCACTAAGTCTCTTCTCAAATTGAACGTTACATTGGACGTTCTGATACTGCAAGGAAGATCTGAGTTATAGACTCTAGAAGTAGTCTGTTCAAGAATTCATTTTTTCCGAGAATGATACGCAAAAGTTATCGATTAGGAAAGTAGAGTCATAGAGTACATATGCAGATATTTCATGTAGTTATTCTATGTTTTCGGTTGCTATGGAATAAATTTGGGGCTAGATATAGAATATTTTATGACGTATGAGTATAAACGGATGAATGCCTGTTATTATTGTGTATTAATGGCGCATTTGAAATGAAATCGAAATAATTGAAGCAAGAACTAAGAAAGATTCCAGTCTGATAATTCATGTCAGTAGATAATACTTTGGGAGTGTACCATTATTTTGTTCGAATAATATGAATGATATTAAGGAATCTGTGTTTGTTGTTGCAGGTGGTGCCGATTCCTCTTCACATTCGTTACGCCACCATGGTGCCCATCGTCCTCCAGAAACAAGCCCCCACTCCCCCGAAAGCAACTCTTCCGCCCGCAACCAGCTGCTCTTCCGTGAAGGTGAGGACGTGTTCATCCCATGTGACCTGACCGCCGCATCTCCCAACGCCTCATCATCCGACGACGAGGATATGCAGTGGTTCCACGACGGTGACCCAGTGGCCGTCGACAGGCCCCCTCACCGCACCCAGGCCTCTGGGCCCACATCCGAAGTCCTCCGCTCCCTGGGCTTCGGGGACATGGGGGCACAGGTGCTGGGCGAGGGCCCCGCGGGGTCGGACGGGGGCGGCAAGTTCCAGTGGGAGAGAGTGGGTCCCAACAAGACGAGATTGCGCATAAGGGGGGCGGGAAGGACCGAGGAGGGGCTGTGGCAGTGCAGGAAGACCTCGGATGTCCTCGGAACTCACCCTCCGCCCCTCGAGATCCTCATGATAGGTAAGATAGGGCGCTGATGAGGCGTCCCCTTCCGTTTATCGCCCCATTCGACCGATTTTCCCGCCACTCGTCCATTGTTGCCTCATCGATCCATCGAACCCGTTCCCGCTCTGCCCCGATTTTCCGTTGGCGTCGAATGGTAACTGCCGTTCGGAGTGCGCCGCGCGTATTTTTTTGCGAGGGAAATGGCTTTCCTTTAGCAAGAAATTGAGGGAGAGCTTTGGCTCCTTTTAGCGGGTAATATCCGAGATGTTTGGGAAAGGTAGCGATACGCCGTGACTTTGAGTGAATGTGAGAGTTAATTAGCTCTCGCATCTTTGCAGACGATAAAGCTCTAGATTCGGAGGAAGAACTAATAGCAGTGCTTGGAATTCTAAATTATATTCTATTAAAACTTAAAGCGAAAATAAGGATCAAGGAGACGAAGATCGTGGTGGTAGAAAAGCAAGATAGAGTAAGTTACATAAGTATGGAAGGGGTAACGGATCTCTGCTATTGGAAAAGAGCTAAAACACTAAACACAGTTTCAGAAATCTGATTTTGCAGAAGAGCGACGAGAACTAGGAGCAATTAATAAATTAAATTTATATTATAAATGAATTAATGAATATGATTATGACAAGGAAAGCGAAGCCCATTGCGTGTGAAAGCTTCGTGCAAAATATACTAGAATGAAAAAGTCTTGGTAAAAAGAGGTCGACCTAGAATATTCTATAGAAAAGTTAAAATGATAGAAATGGGTTGCTCCTCAATTGTGGAAATGAGTAGGATGGCTAAGAACCGAGAAAGTTCGAAGTCGTTGCTGCAAAAACAATCCTATAGGGAACGAATGAATCTGTAGAGTTTGCAACCTTTGATTTCGTAAGACGTTGATGTGATCGAATAACTTAATTCGCTTAGAGTTCGCGCTCTTGGGTGGCGTTAAAGCTTTTGAAAGATTCGATAAAGAGTTATCGTTGCAAAATTGATAATGACTGTCCCCTTCACGTGAAACTAGTTTAAGAACCAAGAAAGAGAAACACTTCCTTAATCAAGAAATGTGACATAGATTTCCTACTGCACCTTAGTTAGGATATGCGTTCGGATGGAAACAGATTAAGATTTAATGCTGGTAAAAGCGCTTGTGACTGTAGCATACGTTTCTATTTCTCGGTTGGCTCGTGCTCATGAATTCTCTCTCTAAATTCCATTCATCTTCCACTGTGATAATTAACCATTTCCTGTACGTCATGCACATACTTCTGCGTATGTCTTCTTCTTTGTCTTTTCCTTGATATTCTCCTTTCTGCTGCGTTTTATATCAATTCATTTTATCCATATAATGAAAAATTAATTTTCTTTCAGTTTTGAAATAAAATATACGAGTGATTCTTACATATTACATAATTCACATTTCCGAGAAGACATAAATGTCTTGGGAGATACAATTATTCCGAGTTTAACTCATTTCAATTGTTACGGCATTAAATCTATTTCAAAAGGCGAGATAACGACTGAGTTATGCTTTCCTTAAATCACCCCGCATGTTTCATTCTTAACGTCACCAGTAATTACGTCTAGGAAAAGACGAGAACAGAATGCATGCGATTTATGCAAGACATTCAAGATGGTTATCGGAAAATTACCTTAAATAGTAAATCTTAGAAGAGCAAGGTTTGCACGGGAAAATTATTCATCATAACATTTTCTTACATGTGAAGGGTAGTATTATATGCAAATCTAAATTATCATCCTCATATTAATCAAGAAAAATGTAACGGTAGGTTTAGGTGTTACGAAATACAGCAATCAAAGGATGTAAAGGTTCAAAAGAACTATAGATAATGAATTACTATAGATTTAAAGGATAAATATAAGAAAAGGCATTAGAAGTCACCCGTTAATTTTCATCCGCGAAGAAAAGATTACCGAAGAGTTTACCAATCCAATAAAATATGCTGATATTGTAAAATAATGCAAATCGCTTTTCGTAAACAGTATTACTCCACACTTTATGGAATATTTATAAGTACTACTCATACTAGAGGAGCTATTTTTCGTATTTTTCTAAAATAGAGAACTAAGGGTCGAAATGCAAATTGCAAAAGTGTCTGATTGGATTCAAGTTTATGGAAAAATGTCTCTTTATAGGAAGCCTTTGATAATTGCCTCTAATGCATTTATATTTCATTTGATTTATAGGAATTTATAATATACTTTTCATTTTTATCAATATAAGTCAAAAAGTGTCCCTGTTGACTTTTATTTACTTAATCAGTTAGGTAAGAATAATTTTCATGCGTAAGTAGGTAAAATTCAACCCAAGAGAATACAGGAACCAGAATAAAGCAAGATAGAAGAAATCCAATATAAATCCATTGCAACAAATTTACTTTCTGAATCCTACGACTTCCCAAAATTTTATTCGCCATCGTAAGAAGTTCTGAATTAAAATTCGCGCAAGCCTTAATTAACCTTACGAAAACGCTGACGTCAGAGTGCTCACGTCCGTGGAATACTTCACCGAGCTGAACTCATTCAAGCCATAACAGGTTCTTCCTATTTTATTTTCCCCATCTCTCACGCAGCCTCGTGCGATTTCATCTGTATTCGCCTGTCTCGTGGTCTTGAACGATAACTAAATTACTTGGCTCAGCCTTAATTTCCGCGCCCTATTTTTAACCACTCCCGCTTCTTATCTAAAATTAATGCTCTGCCTTGTGTATTTCTCTTGATAAATTACCCGCGCGTCACCACTCGAAAAATCTCCGGGGTCCCCAGCATTCCTGGTGCAGCAACCGACGGCAAGGAGAGAATGCCGAGATGTAAATATATTACCGGGTAATTAATGATCGAAACTGGAGCTCGAAAGAAGGTACATAAGTGGGGCAATTAAAAACGGAATTACCCTCGGGGTTTTGATGAAACAGCCGATATTTTGCAATGGAGTGCGATGTCACAGCAACAAAGGAACTTTGTTTAGGCGTTAGGAAACTTTGCAATGGCTCTCGTGATAAAACCGCTTTGACGTTTCCGCCGATCCTTTGTAGTTTGGTAAATGAGAAAAAATCGGAGCGCCCGTTCTCCTTCTTTTGTTTGCCGAACACCTGTTTCCTTATCGTAAACACATCGGCGGTGGCTCATTCTTGTTTTTGATGAAAGTTCCTAAATATCGTATGGATATACTAACTACATTTTCCTATGCGCATTACAAAAAAGCTTGGCTTATTCTAATACGTGGTTTGTAAAGAACGGAACATGTAATCTCAATCTCTCCAAAATTATGTTTCGAATCATCAATCATCTTCGAAGATGACGTTCTTTGCAATCAAAAATAAATTGCGAAATTAACGTATTTATCCTCGAATGCGAAGAATTAGTTCGTAAAATTACATGCAAAATATACCATATACCAAGGATCGCGACTTATCTCCTACTGGTATCAACTTAGATGCTGTACTTTAGCTTTGCGGCTGTACGTAACCAATCCCCTTGACGACCAATGTGATTATTGATTCCGAACTCATGCATTCTTAGAATTGATACATAGAGAAATCTATGTTACACTGGCCGAAATGATATACTGTATAAAGGAAAATAGATTCTAAAGCAAGTTGTTCTACAATTAATTTTTTAAAGTCTATTAAAGAAATAGAGTCCGCACACCTCCTACCATACGCCCAGGTTACGTATGTAGATAAACGGATAGTTAAATATGATAAAACTCCATTAATTCATTTAATAACTAGGGGAAGGGGGATTTCTTTGATACCTCACCTAAATTTTCATGTGAATCTAAAAGCGATAGAAAAATCAAAGTTTGATAGGAAGTGACATATGAGGAAGAGTTGGATGATACAAAAATATGGGTTGCATGTAAAATACGAGTATTGCAATTAAGAGTAGTGTACAAGATTAGGATCGAATAGATAGCAACCGTAAACAAGAGAATCGTTTGGTTTAGTCGCTCGTAAAGAGATGCACTCGATTCAGTTTAAGATGCAAGCACGTATATGAACGTAGATGTGGTTTGAATAGTCTTCCAATGCCTATGATATCAAATCTGCTGATTCAATCTCAATCCACTCTACTTTTTTTATTCGTGTGCACCTCCATTAGAGAAGCAGTTTCTAGAATCCTTGTTGCCAATGTATTAGCTCCCACCTCGATTTCCTCCTTTTTTCTCCCGATTATTAGCTGGATTTCGCGATATTGCGATTCGCGCACCCTATTACTGCACGACTCTCATCCTAATCTGCATGCTACGCCTCATTACGCGATCTGATTTCCGTTTGCGAAATATCAAAGCACACGGGAAGAATACTTGGCATCGTTTCACTTGGGTCTCTGAGAAAGATCTTTTAACCGCTTGACATCGCTTAACACGGCAACTTATTTTGTTCTACGATTACTCTATTTTCTCGCTACAAGTATTTTCGGGTGTATGGAGTAATGCATCAAATTGCTTGCACTAAGATTTATCCTCCCATATTTTGTCTCACACAATTAGAGTCTACGAATGGTTACGAGGACCTAGCTTACTTCCCATGATCTTGGTTATTACAGATTATGATAGATGATTTTATGGTGTTCAAAATATACGAGGCACCTTATATGAAACAATTATTGAGAAATAAATGGGAGGATATGAATAATATAATTCCATCAATGCACATCCTGTAATTTAAAATGCATATAGTCTTTTAAATTCAAATTAAAGCTTAGGAAGCTAAATAACTCAACACTTCTCCTTCAATCGAGTTGAATTTTCGTCTTCATAATGTAAATCAATCATTCTGTCGATGAATATCAAATCCATCCTAGTCTACAAATGTATAAAACAAGGCCAGCGATCTATTTCTTAAACCAGCACTGAGAGGGCGTGGCTAAAAATGTATATTCTCAATTTCACTACTAAAATAATAAAGTTAAGAAAGAGCAGAAAATTATTCCTTTACCTTTAATTTTCTGCCGGGTTTCGATCTGCTCGGCGCTCTGGTTTACTTCCTTCGTAGAAAAATCTTCTTTCTGCATAGCTGTATGGATCTTGTATCATCTGAAAATAGGCAGACAAGCACATATATTTAAATAAGATGCAATGATTCAGTCTCAGATAGTAAATACTATATGTTGCATTTTTAAAATGAACTACATGTTTGATGAAACATAAAGTATATACATTAGAATGGAATTATTTTGTAAGGAATGCTTTACCTAAACAGTTTGTTAAATAAAGTGTACGTGCGATATCGTAAGTTAGAGAAGCAAGGAAGAATATGTTAAAGGTTTCCGTAACAGCAAGACATTCACTATTTTCTACACCCTGTCGCTTACGTCATACGTTGGGAAACTAAGTTTTATTAATTTTCGAGATTAAATGACATGTCAAGTTCTCAATGGTTCATTATGTTTTCCTTCTTTTGAGGCCCTAATAACTCTATATGTACTTCATAAGCTTGCATCTTACTCAAAGAGCTGATTAATAAGTACCTTCTAAGTCGGCTGTAACCCATCCATTTCTAACTTTCCTTTAGTTCAGTGGATGTTTGAAGCGCTATTAGTCGAAAGCGGTGTGTCGCTACCCCAGGAGGAGACATTAATGTAGTAATATCCAGCGTTTTCCGTGAAAAGGAACATTTTTTTCGTCCTACATTCCTTAGAAAATGTTTTCAATTCTTCAATGTAGATATCATTTGAAAATAATTGTTTCAGTTTTGCTGATGGGATTCTATCTTAAACATGTGAAAATTATTCCTAGTTCCTGCGAACAAGCAAACTTTTAGAATCTATTATTCTGCGATTAAATAGATTCTAAACGTTTATAAGCGTCATTTTATAATACAATACGTTTCACCTCAACCTCAAAATAGATTTTTTGTTAATTTAATAATTTTTCTCTTGACGAATTGCAAAAGAAAATATCAAAAACTCAAAACTGTAGTTCCTAGAGTTATACTATTCATTTTCCTACAACTTAACCATTTTTAGCGGAAGCTCTGACGAAACAGAGTGAATTATTTTACGATAAATACGTAAATAATGGTCCGCCTTAAAATGGCCCACTGATATAATCAAACGTCGGCAGATTTACGAGGGTGATCTGAAAAGTTTCCGACCCCAGATTTTTCAGAAAACTTGCCGAGAAATGGCGAAATGTCGGAAACTTTTCAGACCACCCATGTAAAAACCATCCTAATTCCAGTCAATCGCAACAGTTCCTCAGAATTCCTTTTTTTCATTTTACCATCACCTGTGTCTCATTATTTATTTTAGATGACCATTTTTTCCTTCCTCCATCCTATCCTTCCTTTGTTTTCAGTAGAATACTGTGCCGTAATGAGTCCCGGATCAAATTTCCCCTTCTATTATCGATGTTTTCCATAGATTTTCCTCTTAATATGCCCTCCAAAGGACTTCATTATTTGCCGGGTCTATTTTATTTTTGTCATTCCTTTGCAGCGAAAATCTTCTTTGCTTTCATATATCTTCTTCTTTTCTACTATTTGTGTCCACTATTTCCAGTTATACATAGATATCATTTTATAAACTGCTCTGAAATCTAAGCTTGTATTTATGGCTGTCGGCAATTGTTTTTTCTGGTAGAATGCTCTCTTCTCCATTTATTCTCTACTTGCTATTTCTATCTTGTTCCTTTCGTTGCTGGTGATTTTTCTGCCGAAATAGAAGAATATTTCATCCCTATCAAATGTACATTTCTTATTTTGGCCTGAAATCTTTCTCCCCTCTGTCAAATACGCTGTACTTCAGAATTATATATTTGAGAAGAGTGAATTAAAGATTAATTTAGAAACATTAGAAATTTAACAACTAACTATTTTGATTATAATACCAATTTACAGCAAAGTATGAAAATGGAAGAACACTAACATCAACGCTTGAACCAGGAAACACTCAATCAACTGAGTTTCGAACCCGGGACCTCAGCGTTATCGGTATACATGATAACTATATATAAATGCCAATGTCGGAAATTGTACATGCAATTGTGTGCCTCTAGCAACTGTGTATGTAACTCTTTGTTCTGTGTGTTTCTCTTCGATCTTTTCAGTTTTTTCTTCATCTGACGATGCGTGTTTTGCGATGAACCCGGTAAAGGTGTTTATATTTCTTGGGGATTTTTTACACGTGTCTAAATTAAATATTCATCTTTTTATGCAATGTTATGGAAATCGGTGAACTGTCAGCGGATCCAAACTAAATTTAATAACGAAATAAATTTCTTTAGGGTGGTTGAGAACTCCATAGGAAAACGCAGTAAAAATTCCCCTAAATCATGAATGTTATCTATAGTTCACTCGATTTAATTATAGTCTATATTTTCGATCGGTAATGGAAGGACAGAGCATAGAAAAATCACTACTACGAATAAGAGATTTAATGGATCGGCATGCACTCTTGAGCTTGAATCCCATCCCCAACCTTAAAATTAAACTGAGAAGTAGGCATTCGAGCGAGCTTCCACCGTGAATAATACACCTGCCAACCCAACCAACGTAATATTTCCGGGAACCTCTTTCCGAGAGGCCCCTCTTGACAATGTCAGATTATCTCATTGGAATTACTAACACCTATTTTTACGCTCGGCGCAATCCTCCAGCGTTTACGGGGAAAAGAGGGAGGAGTCGCCGGGGATTCCGAAAATAAGGGTCGCGCGAGAATGAGATGTGTACTCCCTGAGGAGTATCCATCCAGAAAAAGAAAGGGCGATTGGGGGCGCTTTCCAGAAGGACGTAAAAAATAAGGGAGGAACTGTTGAAGAGGATTGATATAGGGCGCTGGGATAACAAATCCACGGGTCGTTGAGGACATAAGAGGGACCTTTCCAATGGGACAGACTTTTTTATTTCCTCAGACGCATCTCGTTATAACTTGCCTCGTTCCTCTTGGTGTTAAAAATACGTTGTTTACGGTTCTCTATTCTTTCCCACGAGGGTACATACACAAAAGAGTGCAATTTTATCAAATCCCATATGGGATAGCCTTTGCAAGAGTCATAGTTAATCTTATCATTACCCATGTAAAATGTGCAGCTCAAACGTTACCCAATTTGAATGGTTATAAGAAGTGACAAGATAAGAACAAATAACATACTTATATTAAGTAACATGCTAATATGTGCCATGAGATGTAGATAAATTACCTTCAACTAGCTTTCTCCTTTGATTGTAGGTACGACATCATTTCAATTTAATTTTTTCTAAATTTCTTCGCTTTTTACCGCGGTAAAATACATTTCTAGTTTTGTCTTCTGTTTCTACTTACTTTACTCTTGGCTTTAGTAACATACTCGTATTTTATCTCAAATTCTGGAAAATCTCTCAATTCATTTTTTAAAGCTAAAAATTAATTTCCAGTCTTTTTAAAGTTTATTTAAGAAAGGGTCCATGATTAAAAATATAATTTAAGCTAATCGATACAATTCTAAGAAAGGATTATTATTTTTTATCAACTATGGATTAATTCATAACCAAGAACAATGAAATGGAATAGCTATTAACCGATAGTGCCAATTTATAAAAGTAATGATTAATACATAGGCTATTCTATCCTATAGCAACCCAGATAACGGCTAAATAAATAACATTTGCCCCTGAATACAGTTAAATAACCCTACATACCTTACTGAAAAATATTATTCACTTAAAATAAATATTTTTTCTGAACTCTTGATCAAAGAGCACCTTCGTAACCTTAAAAAATGGAAAATTATGTCCCATAATTTCGTTATCAAGTTATAATTATAAATCTCCAATTTCTAATTTAAAACAACCCTCTTATTTCCGCAAATATTAAGTTATTTTGGTTTTTCTAAAAAGTGCGAATCTCGAATAACAACGGAACTCCAGTTCGAATATGGGCATCGTTAACCTTTAGAAGGCACTGCAGCGATATCTGAGATGTAGAATTGGAGGGAAGAGCCGTAATGGGAAGGCGTGGGCGGCGGACGATCCAACCATGCGAAGGCACTAATAAAAGGACGCTTCATTTTAATTGCGTACAATTTTATACTTCATTCACTTCTATCAGACATTGATATATCAAGCAATACTATTGTTTCTAGAGAAACTAAATTCTGTTATTGAACAGATAGTGATTACGTATTGCGTTCTCCCGCCTGAAGTATAGGCAACGCCAAAGCAAGCCTGTGGTGCGGGTTGCACACAATCAGGGGCCATGTCTTAAATCCTGTCCTCCGAATAAGTTAAGTTGTAGTAATCAATGTCGACTTTTAAGATTAAAGAGATGGAAATGAGAGAATATTGCTTTTACATAGTGAGACCTGTATGAAACAAAATGTACAAATTTCTTTAAGGAAATAAGTAAGTGCAGATACTCCAATGAACGTGAATCAATAAGCGTTAGGAAAAATTTGAAACCGAAATACGGAGAATTTTAAGAAATATATTTTTCTATCACTGAAATATGTGAGCTTCGCGGTGCAAAATATTGATTTTCGTAATGATTAAGTTATATATCGCTTAACTTGTAATAACGAACATCTTCTAACGCATTTGAATGCTAAATGAATTGATTAATACGGTTATTTATTACTTTTAGGCAACAATATTAGTTAGACTAACCATTTCATCTACATTCACAGAAATATTTATTCCGTCCTCTTTAAATATGCTATGTGGAATCCGTCCATCAAAATACAGAGCGTACGTTTGAACAACTTGGTCCACGAAATTTATGAAAAGGCTACGCGTCGGAGATAGTTAATTGCGGAGGGTAAAAAAGATTATTTGCGGTGGATCCATTGATCCGCTGAAAATAAAGGAAATTGGTGGCGGTTGGGCTTTTCCACGGACATTTGGTCGAATAATGACGTTCGCCGAACGAACCGTATTTTGAATACGACCTCGACCGGAAATTTCATGTGTGACTTACTCTTTCTGCGAATCCAAAATTTTGTTCCAGTCAATTCCCTTTTGATATTCAAGCGTCGAAGCGAGGAAATGAGAAGTCCTTGCGTTCGAACGAGAAATTTTTCATAATCCCTGCGTTTTTCAATCCTCGGTCGGCTTCAAAAAATTCCTGTAGCCATTTTTACCGTCTGCGGTAAATGATTTTGCCACATTTTTTTCAATAGAAAACTTGGTGTGGCTTTATATTCTAATACATGTTGACATTTAGGTTAAAAGTTAACCTCAAAAATTAGTTTTTACGCTTAGTGTTTGGAATTCAAATATTTTTCTTCCTTTATACGACATAGCCTTCATATTATATCCGCCACATAATTCCTTTCTCATCTCAACGAATTGAATTATTTTTAGTTTCGCACAGAATGCAATAAAAGATATTATTCACATACATCAATAGAAATGCAACGATATAAAAAATGTATCATTCATTTAATTTATTCTAGGTATTTCTTCTGCAATTGATAACATAAAAGTTACTGAGACATGAGTAATTTTGAATAATGGCATCTCTCTCTATTCACCGTGCTACTCAGATTGTTTCTCCGTAGAAAATCGCAGCTCAGTAAGGAAAGAAAATGGAAAAATATCTCACTCCTTAAATATATATTTGCAATATTTTTTTTATTTTATTATCTTTCTTCAACGTGTACTTTCTTCAATGTTAAGGGAATTTTCATCAATTGAGTAAATACGTAAGTCATAGCACCTGCTTATCACAGATTGTCAGAAAATATATATATATAAAAAAATATATAAGTAAAGTTAACGCATCAGAATGACGTTGACGAAAATTTGAATTTAAATTTTAATTCTCATAAATGTTGTAATATACACCAATAAAATACGACTAAAAGTACTAAAATACGCTTGACTCAAGAGCTGTTATTTTCATCTACCAATGTGTTTTCTTGATTCCCCTTCCAAGAAACCCCGAGGTTTCTAATTTTAAGCCTCATTCTGAGCAAATCTCTTCTTTTTCGGCGATAAATTAATTTCTCTTACGCAAAAATGTTGTAAAAAGGTAGCTTTTTAGTGGAAGGAATAGACTTGATTAACCTTTAAAGCATTTATTTATTTCGTAATTTACGTCAGTTAAAATGGTGGACATGTGCGAGTCTAAAATGGATTTCTTATTTTGACATCGGGAAATGCGGAATTAATGGAAATATGGCGAGTCATTAAGTGGGACTCAGAGCTGACATTCGCATTTATAAAGAGAGGGACTCTGAATAACTCCAAATGATTAATCGATTGAAGGAAATATAAGAGAGAGAAATGGTCATTTTTTGGTTCGTGCGTAAATCAAAACTAATTTAAGGTCTCGATACTTTTGGTGCTGAAATATTTTCTTTTTCATATCCGAAGGAATTTAAGAAGGTCATGTCTTTAATAGAGTATGTATCAGGAGGTCAAAGCAAATCGTTGAAATCTATCTCTAATATAGTACATTTATTTTAACGCATAAGGTCCTTTTTTTAGCACTCTTTGTAGGAATATTTTTAATAACTTAATTTTCTACATCATTGTCATCAAATACCATGAACACGTTTCGAAAAGTAAAACTAAGATTTTTATTATAGATATTTGTAATTTGTAAAAGTAGCAGCTAATAGATTCGTTTCATTCCAATAAAAATATTTCCCGAGAGGTGCGTACATTTCCCTACAATATCAACTTAAGTGTTGAGGCATTCTAGGCAAGAAGAAGAGTGAGGTAATTTTCGCTTGCCTCTCTCTTTAGTAGCAGGAATGATATTTGTGGTAAAGTGAAATCATGACATAGCATAGATTGCATCTCATACCATATCAGTAAACCTTCCTTAGCATCTAATCTAGCACTATTCAGAATTACTCAAACCTCATTAAGTCCTTAATTAAGACAGCCTTTAATAATTCTGAGGGAACATTAAGTGAAATATATATTCTCATCCATCCAGCAGCGAAAGAGAACCGAAAAATACTTCATCGTCAAATTTAGTAGCAAGAACATATCAAATATACAAAGTAAGTCTACGACATTGATTACTTCCGATTGTAATGACGGCCATCTCTAGCAGATTACCCCCATATCTCATCTGTTATCCCTTCCATTCATGGATGCAGAGAGTACTAAACAGTGAGTCGTCCTAAAATATCAGTCCCTTCAAAGCAGCCTTCGTCAGGCCATTCTGGAGCGGTCGTTAAAAGCGCTAGACGGAGAAATACGCGTTCCGACTGAAAAATCTCGTCCCTTTATCCAAGACTCAGGCCCAGGAATCTTGCATGTATTAATAGGCTTTGGAAGAGGCCTTCCTGCGGAGAACTTCGGTCATTGATAAATCCGCCACTTCCCCTCGGAAGTCCTATTTATTTTACGATCTCGAGGGAGAGGAAGGTTTGGGTTAAATTTGGCGTGTGAACGGCTGCGCTGTATCCTCGTTAGGATGTCTCCAGCAGGTGCGGAGGGGGATCGAAGTTGGCCTATTGGAGGGGAGGGCGTGTGAATTCCTGGCACCGTTATGTAGGGGCGTTTCATCGTTTCTCCCACGAGACGTTTCGCCCAAGGATGGATCGGTAAGGGTAATTTTCACACAAAAACAACGCCTAAGAAATACCAAAGAACTTTCACTCCAGAGTGGCTTCGCTCAAGAGATATTTCATCAAATAGATATGTCATCGAGTAGACATTTCATCGACTGGATATTTCACCTAATGAGTAATTTACCCATAGATATTTTGCACAACGGAAATTTTACCAAATTTACGTTTCATCCACTGTAAATTTCACCATATGCATTTCTCACTCGAGATATTTAAGCCAAAGATTTTCATCCAAGAATAAGTTACTCGAGAGTGTTTTCACTTCAAGGAATAATCACCTAATTTTTATTTTACCGTAAAAGGTTTGGCCTTTCTGAAATTATTTATAATAACAGAGAGTTAGCACATAAAAAACTCGAAACTAATCAGAGAGTCATCTTCATTATATTTTAATATAAATTTAGTACTGCTTCAAAATGAAATATTAACTTTCGAACTGTAGGAGTTCGTCCCCAGGTCTTTCAGAACTACGCGGAAGAAGTCTCTATAAGAAATGCATGCAAGAATTCCATCGCTCGCAGACAGTATTTCTTTCGCAGAATAATGCGAATTAATTCTATTATTATTATAAGGACCTATTAACCTATACAACCAGAAATGTTTTTGTAATGCTAATGGCTAATCATCCGTCTATTGGAATATCTCCATGGAGAAAATTATTGGGCGTTTCGTTCCAGTATAAAGGTTCTCTGAGTGAATCATTTGGTGTGATGTCGTAAAATAATAATTTTTTAAAGGCGTTTAAATAGTAGAGGTGATTTCGCACACGCGGACTCCCGTCGGAAATCTAACCCGTGACCGTTTTCATCAAAGGCGATCGCACTACCCACTTGGCTATCCGGTATCCCCCAGGTTTAAGGTCTCTTGATGGAAATCCCCTTTGGTAAACTGCCCTTGGGCAAATCGTCTCTTGAAATAAACGTCCGGACACCAGGAGGGACTCATAGCTCACGTTCTCTTAGCGCAGATTTTAAATGCGTATCGATTAAACTTGTGGCGATGTGTACTTAGTACACGAATCGAGTTTCTGTCCGAAGGATATCAATCATAGGCACCTCCTTCAGAAGTGTTGAGGCTTTCAAGAACACCTCTAACAGCCGGAAGTTGTCCGTTTTCGTACTCAAAGAGACGCTTGACACGCTGTTTCGCACTCATTCGAACAAACAAGCGTCAAATTTACGATTTTACTTCACCTTTTAACTCGCTTTTCAAACGGAACTTTTCAGTCTTGGTGAATGTGTCGCGTTTAGTACAGTTGCGTTGCGTGGGGGAGTTTGTACAAACTAATCAATGAGTCTAATTTGAGAGTTCTGCTCCGCGACGCTCTCCTTTCGAATCGAAGAAAATTCCGAGCGGAAAACAAATATTAGAACAGAACTTTGTGTTTTATGCTCGAGATGACACGAGCGTACTTTCTCCTCTTATTTAAAGACGAGAAATATATGCCTAAATATATCAGAAGGAATAGCTAAGGCTGCGTTCAAATTACTTTAACTACTCAAATATTACTAGTTCTTGAAATATACATGCAGTATTTCACTTATTTTGTCACGTCAAAGTAATTATTTCTGGTTTTTGAAGTACAGATTACTTCGCTCTTTGTAGTTGCTAATTATGCAAATGGCAATGCAAACATTAAAGTTTGAAATTACGAAAAGATACTCTTACATAATTGAAATTAAACTCATCGCGTAAGTAATTTCCACTCCAAAACCTAAAACGGTAACGATAGTTTGAGTGAAATAAATTCATGTTTCCTAAAGTGTAAGTCAAATTCCAATTATAATGATATAATGCCGAATGTAAATGGAAAAATATGCATCATCAACTGAATAATAATTAACCTTCTATATAACAGTTTAAATTATTTTTCTAACTTCAGGGAACTTTCTTCTATCCACTGCTTAAAAATTAAATGTATTATAACGATTTCAAGGCATCCTTCTCCATGTGTAGGCACGGTCCTTTTTTAATGAATTGAAATTACTCTCGATAACCTGCTCCAATGCTGGGAAGAGGATTCATATAAGTTCATAATTTACTTAAATAATCAATATATTATTATTTAGGCACATATTCTGTTACTTTCTATGGTCTTTATGGGCTTAAAAGTTTTATTCACTCGACCACGAATCTTTCTAGCTGCGATAATATCCTTGTATTCAAACTGCTTCGTACAAAAGGTTTTACATAAATCCTGCTTTTATTAGAATAAGAAAAATGCTTTTGTGTAGGTTGTGTTTGAAATTTTTCAAAAGGCCGCAGAAAATACCGACGAAGTCTAACAAAATTTTGCGCGGATAATGGTGAGTCCACTTTATCTATTTTTACATATCTGAAATCATCTGAATCTACCAATGCTACCTAATAACTGCTTTCGGGCGTGTGTTGTGGAATGCATAGCTCAACCTACATTTCTGGTCAGTTACTATCCCTCGCGGAAAAACTGAATTTTCGGATCAGCTAATCCTAGCATCTATTTCACTGATAACTCTCGCGGTATCTGATCCTAAGCACGTACTTTACCGATTGTTTTAAATTGCAACGTTATCCTATATCCCTGCGCCAAGTTTCCGTTAAACATTACATCCTTCGTAATTTTCTATATCTAACTAGGGTAATCGGACTGAATATTTGGTTTTTGGGTTACGTATTGGACACTCATTATCACATTGAAATCCTGCTGCTATCATTTGCTTGAATGGTACATAAAGTTGTTCTCGGGTATAAAAATGAAATTCGATAAAATTTGCCAGCGGCTAAAATTATCACATAAACCTGGTATCGTATTTAACAAAATAGTTAAACTTTGTATCCTATTTAGTTACTTTTGATATTCCAATTAGTATTCCACCATCGATTATAATGGTATTATACGATTTTCATCGTTCATTTATTAATTTAATAAATTTCTATACTCATCTATAAAGTACGAGTATTTAGAAGTAATTTACGGATAATGAGACCGATAAATCAACTGTAACGTATGATCCTTCATTTAAGATTTAATAAAAGATGTACTTAAATTTATTAAGTACGGGAATGGGTTACGCAGCAAGAAGCTATCTTAATATATTTACTTTATACGTTGCAACATTGTAGTCTAGCATATGTGCCAGGTGGCCAAGTTTCATAGAAGCCCAACTTAATTGTCAAACGATATGTACCGAAAGTGACTCGAGATTTAATTTCTGAATGATACGTTTCACCTAAAATAAAATATACATTGAAAATCATTAGATTTAGTAGCCTATTCTGGTCATCACCCAATGACCTCTTACATTAAAACTCAAAACTAAATCAAGAGAATACGGTACGGATTCCAGTTTTCCTATTTGCAAAGATTCCCAACGAATGCCAAGCAAAACACGCCCATTCGATTTTGCGTTTCCTAATCATGTATTTATAGCACAATAAACACACCTTCCAGGGATAGACTTTGTTTATCCGCGTTCTGCGGTGAAATAAAAGCACTCCGGAAACGAACCCTCAGGAAAGAACGAGGAAAAAAAGCGATGTTTCTCCTTTTAAAGTTATTTTTGCGTTTGTGGCTTTCGGCGCCTCGGGTAGAGTGACGGAAAAAGAGAAGCCGCGGATTAACGATCTGTTATTATCTCACTGCTACAAGGCGCAATTATTCCCGGCCGACTCTTTATCAATTGATCTTTCATGTCGCTTGGAGACGGCTTTGTTTACGTCTGCTGCTCCGTATTTCACGTGGATTAGCGAGGGAAGAAGGAAAAATGTTGGCGGAATCATGTCAGTTAACATGCGTGCGATGTAGGAAATGCAAGCGCTCTTGATTCTACAGCCGTGTTCCATTCGTGAGGTGAGATTTGTTAGCAAGCATACATGAATATGCATAGAAAGTTATAGAAAATTTAGAATAGGATTGATAAGTTAATGCAATACAATTGAAAAGGAGGCTGCCAGATTACCAAATGGGCTTTAGCCATCCCGGGCTCGATACCCGGTGGGAGCCCATACGAAATTACCTATAAGCTAAAGACAAAATTTCGAGAATACGACTTGTATTTATTAACTTTGAACCTCTTTTGAATTGAGTAGAAAAAATACAAAGAAGTAACCAAATATAAAAAACAGATGGAATCGAGTATCGAACTTCTCAAATAACGTATCAACTCATTCTTAAAAGAATAATTTATTAGGTCAATAAAACAGTTGAATAAACAACAAAACAATCAAAACCAAATTTTCAGAGTACACAGCTGTTCTATTTAACAACAAAGCTTTCTAACATGGAACCTGAAAGCTATTCGGTTCATAGTAATACCTTTTGAATTTTTCGATCCCTGTTAGCTTGGCTATTGAAATGCGCATGGGTACTTAAAAGGCCTGTAATTTCGGATTTTCCGTTTTTTTCCAGAGCCCGGAATAATCGAAAATATAGCTTTGGGAGCGTTTTCAAACATCTAAACTGGCAGCTCTTATACTTCCGTTTGCTGGCGACTTTTCTTTTTGCTTATATTTGTTTCTCAGGACACCCGAAATTTTGTACTTTAACATACATTTCGAAAATGTACTTACATTTGAAGTAATACTTAGACGATACCATCAACTCGATGTTTTTAGTATCAAAATGCTTTAATAGACTTAATTATCGCGAAGTTATAATACAATTATAAAATTAGCGAATTAGATATAGCGCTATGGCAAGTAGAACAAACTTTGTACTCAGGTAACACCTTCAGAAGTATTTTGAAAACTCATTTAACTTGCAAATTAATATCATGAGCGTTAACTTAAGAACTCGTTAACAAACAGCTAATTGATACGAAAATAAAGACACATCGTAGAAATTACAGTATAGATAAATCGTTTCGATAAATTTAACATTAATTAAATATTTCAAGCATTATTATTCTGGGTAAAAATGTATGCTAATCTTCAAAAGTTGTCAGTTTATTTGATTTATTCGCCGTATCAGCACTTCATGTGTAGCATAGTATCATAAATTCGCATGCATTTAGAAGTCTATGCCTACAGCGGCTAAAATTCCACTTTTCGTAGAATACAGAAATCTGAGAAAGTTCCGTGTTATTTCAACTGCCATCTGTTGGCCAAAATGAAACAGACACGACCGCAAATCTCGCGAGATTTCCTCTGACCTACTGAGTCACTTTTTACGAGAAGACAAAAACAGAATAACTGTAGATGCGTCAGTTTTAATTTCAAATTCCACGTATATCATTCCTTAAAATATGGATCCCGCATGAAGTTACTCTTGCAGCTGGGAAACTTTTGACCGCTTCCAGGATAATTTTAATTCAGCTACGAATGTTGTTACAGCAGAAAAAGTTCCTTGGTTAGAAGTCATTCCCGTAAACTATTCCTTGACATTTTTGTTGATCAAAGTGGGAAGAAGTTATCTTTGAGAAATCCCGTATTTTCTATTTAAACTGCTGCTGCTGAATTTCGGAATATTATTTTCAACTTAATTATGGTTGAATTAATTCACAAACGGCGAATTTCTTGTATCCAGTTCCTATTTTCCATATCTAACTTAACTTTGGCAGGGTTTTGCCAACTTACCAGGATATCCTTAATATAAGTTTTCTACAAAATTCCTTCGGGGGCTGAGTAATTATTTCCATAATAAGTTAACATAGAATTAAAATAATTTTGTTCCAATGTTTCTCGTTGAATCGGCAAATATTTTCAGTCCTGTGTAATATATGGTGTATTTTATTTTACTCTTTTGACTTTCATGATATATATATTTCATGTTTATATCGTGTTTGAAGTGTATTAAGAAACAAGTAAATATGATACCCAGCGCTTAGTAATATTGCTAAATGTGATTAAAGAACTTAGGGCGTTTCGCACATCGCAATTTAAAACGAATACAAACCCTTATATGAGTAATTTATAAGCCTGTTTAAGCATGCTAATAATTGCCGAAAAAGTCTTTAAATGACGCATATCCTTCTAACAATTGGTCTTTGAATTGATCAGAGCTTTCCTTGATTTTTCTTTTAGTCCGAATTGACTTTGCAAGATGACAATCCCATAACATGTAATATGGAGGTCATTAATTTATAAAAAATGTAGTTTTAACTCGCAATTTGAATGAAAATCGCGAATAGATTATGTTTCGCATTTATAATGGACTGGCTGATAATCCTGTCGAAAAAGGACGAAATAATGCGAAATAACAAAAAATGATCAAGAAAGTTAATAATCAAATAGAATTTAATTTTTATTTACTTTTACTGCAAACAAATACTTGTTTCTATGGTTGCATGCTATGAAAAATTGTATGTATAATTGGAAAATGCATAGGTCATCAGTCTGTCAGTGAAGAACGAATACAGGAGCTCGCTTGCGATCTTTTAACACATATCAGAACAAATGTTACTCGTATCATTTTAGATGCATTTACTCAACATCACTGAACATCTGCTGGGATAGTGGAAGATTCCATTTTCACCGTGAATCGCTGGCGGGCGAGAAAGAGAACACTGAGCAGTCCGACGAAACGAATCAACCGCTGTAAAAAAAGAAGACGATTCCGCCGCAGGAAACACTAACGAAGACAAGATAGGCGAGAAAAGTTACAAAAAGTCATTAAGTTGAACTTGAATGTGTGGAGAGATGGATGTCCCGGAAGAAGGATTTGCTGAAGAAAAGAGGACAAACGTTAGTTTAGGAGAATTCCTGATAAATGAATGGGATGTCGAAAGGACTGCTGATTGCGGTCGGGAGTTAATTAACCACTTCGACGGATATTTTCGTCTCGAAAGGAAGATAAACGACATATTTGTCCGTCAACGAGTGAAGGGGTGGCGAAGTGTGCGTTAATAAATTTCAGTGGAATCAACATTAGAGTCGAGAATATTTTTAGGTTGCCCACATCTTAGAATATTAAGGGCAACATACTCATCCTCCTTAGTCGTAATTTGTTATTCTGGTTTCTCAACTAAGCTGAACTATGAACGATCTTCCAATATTAGCCCCAGTGTTATTATCTCTATTTAAAGTACACTTTTACTATATGGTGCACGTTTATTATAAGGTCACTTTAAATCGAACACACCGTATCATAATCTATATTTAAGCTTAAAGTGGCATCCTCAGTTATCTTTAACTAAGATAAGAGATCGAATAGGCTTCAATCCGGTATTTAAGTTAAAACTTACTTTAAAGTTAAATATAAACTTAATGTGTGCCATTTTGCGTGAGTTTAACCATCGTTATCTTGACATGTAGGAAAATAAAGAAGAAATCAATGGAAAATATAAGAGAAAGTTCGATATGCTCTCGCATATGAGAAAAAATTGAAGCTACCAAAAATGAAGGAGCAGGCGACAAATATTTTATTACATTTCATCGTTATTAATTTGGACAGTTATTTTGGAAACATGTACAGATTTTCCTTTACATGAAATGTGTATGCATTTTTGCAGAACACGTTATTAGAGGATATTATTATGGCAATTGAAAAGATAAGAGAAGGTTTAGAGATTTCAAAAACTACTAATCAGTACAGTTAAATTTGATAACTCTTTTCAAAATCAACTTCTCTATTTTTTTGACGCTATATTTTCAAAATTGAATTTTTCCTGACAAAATTCCAAAATTCACAGAAATTGGTCATTTCCTGAAATGTAAATCAAAATTGAAGCAATTTTTGATACGCCGTTTCCAGAAACAGCCTCGAGGAAAACCTTTGTATTTTTGACATTAATTGCCCTGTTCATCAAAAGTTGAGGAAAAGAGCATTTCACAACACCATTGGCTACACACGTCGATTCGTACTTTTCCCGCTAGATTCACATCCAGTAAATATAGACATCTCATCTAACTGAAAGCGGGACAAATAATTTAGTTACCTCGAGGGTTCTATAATGCAGTTATTCTTTGAAATAATTCTTGATAATTTTGTTCAGGTAAAACTTATTTTAACACAGGTGTAGTGCCTCTAGAAGGACTGTAGATCACTGGATATTTATGAATTTTAGAAGATGAAATAACGTCAATTATAGAAAATAAAGCTTTTACAACGACCTCAACATAGTTTTTAATTCTTAAATAATAATTTTAAGAAATAATGAGTTAATAATCCTTAAAGTCATAGGATTTACTACGAAAATTTCTGAGTATTTGTTAAATGTCAATATATAATTGACTTCTATCAGTTTATCTATAGCCGAAACCTTTAATTAATTATATTGCTACTGAGAATCTTTAAAAATATCCTGATTCTTGGCGAATGCACAAACGGGACATATTTTACTATATGAAAAAAGGACGGAAGTCTCAGTAACGGGACTGTCCCGGCAACAACGGAACATATGACCAGACGAATGTAATGCAACATACATATCGAAATAATTAAATGGATATTTTACCGAATCAAATTACTAATATGCTATCTGTAAAGACAGAACTGTAATCAGAATTGCTTTTGGGCGCATATTCACCGAATGCTTAGATTTTGTCCGCACATGCCTTTAATATATACATAATATAATGCCTCACTCTATATTATATAAATTAGTGAAAAAAACAGATCCCAACGTGTCCATCTCTTGTTTTTATCCCAATATTTGCAGCCTCGAAAACAGTAGAAAGAAATAAAATATCTTAACATAATAGGGTCTACAAAGGAAGATAGCGTGAATATTTTGTGCTTTTTACGTCCGGAGAAGAGAGCATCAACGTTAGCAGAGGCGACTCTGGATATTTTTCGAAGTACTTATGGCGGAGAGAAGAAGAATAAAGCGGACCTTTAATTAGAAGAGTTAAATTGGGCCGAGATAAGGGCCATATAAGGTACAATGAGTCGAATGGGGCGCACGAGAGGGGTTTCAATCGACGCCGCGGAGCAATTTCCTTCAGTCCTAGCGAATAAGTACCTCACATTACATGCAGCTGATGCTCTTCCCTACTTTATCGCTCTCTTTTAAGAATAGGCTTTTTTTGGTTTCAGAAGCCGCTAGTTCTACCGAAAAAATATTCCTTCTTTACGCACTAATTAAAGCCTAAGATCCGCAACTTGCACGCTTGAGTTGCATTTATGGGCGAAAATTTTATTCGCGTCATAAAGTCAAGGCCATTTTTAAAACTTTACGTGTGTTATATTTTTGTGCGTAAAATTTATTTTACTATCACAAACGTTCCTTTGTTTAATCAGAAGAGCCAACATTAATTTAACAACGTCAAAATGACTATTCTGATCATCTATACTTTCGTGAAAATTTTATGAATTAAAGTATTTTAAACCAATGTAAATCTATTCGTAGAATTTTTAAGTTTTATCGCACCATGTCTATTCAAATACCTGATATACCTCAGACATCTTTTAGTAGAGAACTAGAAAAATATTCTGCTTTGTTTCTGTTCTCTTCTTTTGCTTGTTAACCTTATTATTTAATTGTAATTTCTTAAGTTTTACTGACTCATTAACCTCATGATATGGCAGCAATTCCCTTTCGGGTCATAACGTAAAATTACGAATTCTGGTAAATCATACATGAGAAGAGTACCTCATTCCTTTTCCCTGTATGCATAGCTGCGTATATATTATAAGCTGACACCATTTGGAATATTAAAATCATTAGAGTTCATTGGGGAATCTGAAGGTTGAATATCCTTTTCTTAACCAAAGCAAACTCATTAAGTGATCATAGTATCGATGCGTGGTATCAATTGAAATAGAAACCTTGGTTGCTGAGTTTATTTCTTAGGGATGAGTAAAGGATTAGAGTAAGTAATCAACCCGTTTTTTCTCTTTTCGAGGAGGAAGACCGACACTTCATTGACGTAGTCATCTTATTGAGAGTTTTTCGATCTTTTATTCATTAATAGTCGAATTTCAATTTGTTTTCCGTTTTATTAAGTTGAGAAAAGCATACTAATTCAGGCCGAGCCTTTCCTCCCCCTTTAATCCATGAATTTAAAATTAAGTTTCTCTCTCCTTTTATTTCCCGCACGTACTACTCTTTGAAGTAAATATATAAGAATATGTAATCTAAGAATAAAAGTCATCCAAGGAAGTAGTAGTGTAAATTGCCACCTAATTGAGGAATGAGCTATATTTGGACGTGTTTCATCTCAGCGCTCATAAATTAGCAAATGTACCTGTGACTACAAATTCCTCAGAAAAATTAATTTTATATGCCTTTTTCTTTTCATTTGCTTTCGGCGTTGCTCATAGTTACGGCTTCTTCGTTCGGCCATGTTTGCAGGAAACGTCGCTACACTTTCAACCGTATGAATAGCAAATATCATTTTTAAAATGGGAACGATTTCCCTCGGGGAAAAGTACCAGCGTGAACTTTAAGCAGTAATGGGTCCTGGGAAGGAGGCCAAAACATTTTAATGTCAGTAATGTGCTTTCACTGATGATGATATTTCCCCTATATCTCGTACTATTACTTAGGGAAAACATTTCTTGTTTGTGAGAGCATAAAGAATGTTACACGGATTGAGAGCAACGACCCGTTTTTCAGCAAACGAGCGGTCATTAAAATGAATCGTCAGGTGAAATACGGAGAATTTCATGCTCCCTGCAAATGCAGTCCGAGAGTCCTGGATAATAACTGCAGATATGGCATCTAATGGCGCCTTCCAAATCTTCTATAAGGCACACTAATGTTAACCCATAAATCACACACACCTGGCACTGATGCAACGAACGTCGTAATTCCAGTTGAATACTTTGATAGCATTCCTTATTTTACTATTTTTATTCTACTCCAGGACGAAAAGCTTCCTTGACTACTTTCAAATGCGCATGACAAGGATCGAAAAATAAACACACATTTGTTTCTACGAAGCACAAGTGTTCAAATAAACTACGAAATGTATTTCCTAAGGGTATATTTCGGCAGTATCTCGTACTATTTCGGTATGAGTGGCGGTTTTAATTTACCTCATTTATGCTCTAAGGTAGTTTATTTAGTTTCGAATCCTTGGTGGAAATTATATTTAATGTAACTCGAAGGCAGTTTATGATGCAGAGAAGAATTATATCACAAACAATTTTGGGAAAAGTTACCCCGAAGGTCATCGAAGATATATCAAATTCGCCCTCACTTATGGGAATTATTGTTGCCAATCCTGATGTAATAAAAATATTTCCAAAATCATTCTACGCGATGAAATTTGACTGGAAAGTTTGAAAAATTCCTAATTTTTTCTTTGATTTCTGTGTAATAAGATTAGTGACTTGGCTATCAAAACGCAAGAAAATGATGAAATTTATGTAAGATGATATAATTTATATTATTAGAATCAAGAATGTTTGGGATTTGGAATAAATTACCGTTAGTAATTTAACGTCCGTTATGAACTTTTATTTTTCTTAATTGCGAAACACTTATACTGCCGTTTCGTGTGTCCGTCTTTTGCTTAATAGTCCGTATTACAGTTCTTTGTTTCCATGTTTGATTTTATATCAGATCAAATGATTGGTACTTGCTCAAGGCAATTTTTCGTACCTAGGGAGCTTTACATTATATTTGGACGTTATTCTATGGATGTCTACATTCATAATTTATATCAATTAAAATATTCCATTTAGGAAAGGTATATGCAGCCCATCATTATATTTGAAATTTGACCCATTAAATTGGAATTTATTTATACCGAAAAAAGTGCAGTTTTTGCATCCTGTTTTAAATGACTATACTTTCGGGGAAAAAGTCGCCAGAGCAAATTCCCATTGCAAGTACACCATAATCCTAGCTCGAATTGGAGCAGCGCCGAAGGCAAATTCGAGGGATTTTAGAGAAAGCCTTTAGATCAGCGCTCCTTTCGCAAGCAAATCTTTCCTTAACTGATGCACTCGTGAGGGAGTGGCTAAGTAGTTTATGAGGATAAGATATGAGGAATGTGGCGAAGTTGACGGGTGTGAAAGAGATAAGCAGATAGGAAGACAGGTGAAGGAAAAAGGCCTTGCGGTTACATCCTCACTCTAGAAAATTACGTTGTCCTCAGAAGGAATTCCAGGCTGCGAAAAGTCCTGATTCAGCGCTTCTCCGCAGAGCGGCGCCCATTTTACCCGTCCCATTTCACCAATTTTCCCATCTCGCCAATTACTCCCCTTTACTCACTTCTTTGTTTCCGCCATTTTGTCCTTTATGTACTTCGTCCGCACCACCAATTCCGAGCCCTTTCTTGGCACTTCCCAAATCATTAATTTTCTTCTTTCCTCAACTTCTCTCCCCTTTTTCTCTCACAATTCTTTGATGTCCTTGGATCATCGATCCAACCTTTTTTCTCAGGCCTTTTTCCTTTACATATATTAGTATGTATGTAGTATGTAAATGCACAGAATTCATAGATATTAGAGAATTTACTCGATCGCAGGTAATACATACATAAAGATTCAAGTCCACTAAAATTTCCTAAGTACAGGAGTACAGGAAAGTGCAGAGGATTAATTAATTGTTATGCTAGTTATTAGACTAATTGTACTTAGAAAATTCACCTATTCCTTTAAAAATGACTCGATACTTTTATTTCATGAAAGACAGTAGTTACAATGAAGTAAGTAATTTCTTACTTCATAATAACAGCTATTTTCTCTGAAGAACATTACGTCATTGTAATACTTATGCATATTTTCTTCTCACTTTAGTTTTGAGCACTCTAAAATTTCCTACTTGAGTACAGAAAAGCACAGAGTATCCATAAGTAAAGGTAGCATTCTTAAAATTTTGTCGAAAGCTGAAGTCATTTCGCTCATATGATGTTCCGCTGGGAATGGAAGCCGGATTTTCTTTCAAGAAATACGAACGCGCTGGCGACTTGGGCTACTCATCGAGTACTAATCTAAAAACATAGAATACCGATGCTTATTATCTTGAATTATTGTTGAATATTAAGCTGCTTAGCCCCATTTCCAATACTTCTTAAAAACTAAACCCAACCTACCACTTTGCTTTTTATTTCACACACATTAAATGCAAAATATTTTTTTGGATTTTTATAACTTCTGAAAACAGAAACCCCCCTTTACTAATTGGTAATAGGTTACGAATAACTGATTGTAAGTTAAGAAATATTTGACTGCAACTCTGTTTAAATAGCCAGCATATTAATCACAGTAAATATGGCTAAGAAGTCATTAACTCAGATGCTAGTCGGATGTTTAACATAGTCGGATCCTTAACAACTTCCCCTCGATCTTTTGTCTTTTCTGCTGAAGCTGTGAGGATTTCTAAGAAACCACGTCAGCACCATATACTATTTCCCATTTCACTTGGAAAGAAATGTCCTTTGAATTATCCAACTAGGATTGCGTCGGTCGATGACTATGACAGCTATTTATTCTGAGTATTTTTCCAAACGCCACGATAAGAACACAACGGAGAATTGTCGCCCGAGAAATGAATTCGCTGGTAATAAAAACAAAAAAGTGAACAAGAAGGGATGAGTGGCTTTATTTATCGTCGCACTAATTTGAAACAGCTGAAAAAAATGTTGTGGAAGACACTGAAGTGGTAAGCGAGCCTCGGGAATTCGTTTCACAAAGAGAGAGCACTTGGGGCCACTACGTCATATCGTGTAAATAAATAGGCATTTCAAAAGCGCCACCAATTATTTTTGCCTCAAAGAAGCATTTTTTCCCCTGAAGTTTTCCAGATTACCTTGAACAAAAGTGGTAGCTCCTCTTCAAATTTCTAAGAATTTTCATATGGCTTTGAGAGTTTTTCCTTCTTATATTACAATGGAACGAACTCTCCATTGAAGGATCTATTGCTGTTTTTCCTCTTAAAGGCATTAATTTCTATCCTAAGTAGTTATTACTCATCGTGGTTTGTGATACTTTCACTATAGTAATATATCGCATCCGCGCGCTCTTAATCCTACGATAAATAGCAAATTGAAACTGTTGAATGAATTGCAGAACAAATACTCGAAATAATACGAAGTGAAAAAAAAACGAAATCATTCATTTGATGGTACGGAAAATTTTTACGGAAATATTCAGAAACGAAACTCATGACAGAAGCTAAAAATATTATTTTATGATTTGATCGTTTGCTAGTGATTCCCGCAGCCGGATAAGAAAATCTTTACCATTATACACGATCCATCCTATTCCAGCGTACTTTTAGAATTTAAACGAAAGTAAAAATCAAATGAATTTCATTCTTTAAAATGAATTGAAAAGTGTGAAATGAAATTAATTAATTTAAATGGATGAATGAGCTTGCCTTGCAGGTGGAGTACGGTGGACTTCACATTAGTAGTACATTTTCTGAAAAGTGCTTAGACAGAAGTTGAACGCGTATCACTTGGCTATCTAGGAGCCAGATTTTATCTTTGTTGCTAATTTACTTGCTAAGGAGTTTTTAGTGTAGTAGATGTCATGGTAATTATATGATTGCGCTGGTGAATTCTATCGTACTCAATGTAGTAATTGACGTTGGTCGAATCTAATAATCTCTATAAAAAATTAGGAATCTTTCTAATTTATACGAAGGGTAATGAAAACTCATTAACTTAATGAATCGATATTTTCTTCCGACATTTTATTTCGTCTGATCACAGGAATTTGAAGTTATATTTTAGAACTGAAAATAACCTGACTGAACTGATTATAAAATACGTCATGATCAAAAGATAACGATACTTAGGGAAGTAGGGAAAACTTTATTTATAATGAAATCGAACTTTTTGTGAACGAAGAGTTATTAATTTAACACGATGAGAAATGAAGGAAACGAGCATAGGAAATAGGAATCGTCTTGAGGAGTTTGGGATAAGTTCACGAAATATCATTATGATAAATGGGAAAGAATACAAAAGTAGTCTAAGAGAAGAGTTAGCGAATTAAGGAAAGCGTTGGGTTGGTTATGAGAAGCTATGAGGAAGATAAGTTTTACGGAAAACGTGTGCTACTTTAAGGAAGACTGGTAATGATGATGAAAAAGGACACTGACTTCCTAAGGATGCTTGGAAGCAAAAGAACTTATTGCACCGAAATTAAATTAATGAAAAGTTATTTCTTGTATATAGGATATGATAGGATAACATACGAGTATCACAAACTATCATGTAGCAAGTCAAATATGAAATACTATGTCTTCTGAGTAAATACAAACTAAGAATTCTTAGAAAGCTTATCCCGAAATGAATATAAACGTAATCCATTGTGTTTGTATAGTAACTTCCATTTACCAAGGTCATGCTAAAGGCGAAGATATGGTATGAAAAAATAAACACTAATTTTATACGTAGCTTTTTTTGTTTCTACTCAGAGATGGAAATTTTCGTCCTAATTTGTATCATGCAATGTAAGTAACAAAGGATATGAGGTGAAGAATTTCTTCATGTTTGGAGGAATTTCATTATTTAGCTCGGAAGCCATTTAACATACTTCATTATGTGGTCTCTGCTAGGAATTCCAATAAACAATATTTAGGTCGCAGTGATGACATTGCAGGTTCTATTAATCTCAGCGGTTAACGATATGATGTAGCATGGCTTACTACTTTGATTATTCTTTTTCTAAAGGTTATAATGTAAAAATAACGTATTTTTCGTCTTGTTACTAAGTCCAGAGTATTAATTGTTGACTTTAAAGGTAAATTCCTCAGCCCAGTAACCAAGAATCAACTCCACATAACTACAACACATTTTATCCAGAAATCTGCTGGATATCCTGCTCATTTTGATTCAAAACCTGTTTTAAATCCTTCTTGTTTAATATATGTTTTAAAGAACAAACGAAATCAACTATTGAGATAAATATTTAAGAATACTTCACCTACGAATCATATGATCTGCACATTAAGGAAGGTTGCCATTTGCAGACGTGGGGCTGGCTTTCCGAATATCACACCTATGCAAATTTCATTTCCCGTGGAAATGTGAGGACTAAAAGCCGAGAGGAACTTACTTCTGGAGGCAGAAAAAGTTTCTTACATAATGTGGTTTTCTTAAAGAAGAGAAACGTGTTCCTCGCCCACGTAATGCCCTTATATCTTCATTTCAAAGATATAAGAGTCCAGAGCGGCGTACATCAGGTAAGCCTTTCCACAAACTGCTTCAGAAAGGTCTCGAAATATCACGCGAGCCATTGCTAGAGAGGTACTTCTATTCTCTTCCTCTTTAGTCTCAAATGCGAAGGATACATCAACGTCCAAAGACAACTTACTGTAAAGAAATCCTACTGTAGGCCTCTTCGGAATCTAACGGAAGAGTATATTTTGGAAAAAATTGTGATGTGATTCAAGGTGTATAATGAACGTTTCAGGTCCTCTTCACTAATGATACTCAAATAAGTTGACCGTATCCCAATAAATCGGGTTTAGTAATAATAATATTAATAATAATTAATAGGAAAGGTAAATAGGCTTAGAAATACTTTTTAATTATAAGGACAGGACGACTGATTGAAACAGGACTAACGATAAGTATAGGCAGATCAAGAATTACTTTTAATAATGATATCAAAATAGCAAGGTTACCTCTCCTTTTTCTCCAGAATCAATGTATGCCGTTTAAATTAGAGATATTCCATATCTTCCTTTGTGTACCATTTCTTACATTCTTTTCGTGGTTCTTTCGTTGAATACACTCTATTCTTGTCATAAAAAAGTCAATGTTTCTTTCCCGTATTGCCAAACACACCTTATCTTCTGATTGCCTTGAAATTCTAGAACTCGCGAGGGCTAATTACATAATATATTTCATTACAATGGGCGGTGATAATGATAGTTATGTGAGATTAAACTTATGCGCCATCTGTGAATCATACTTCTGTATATCATCTGTGAATCTTTATTATAAATGAAAGAATGTAACAGCGTCTATATTTTATAGATAAGAATATGCAAAAGCTCTTTCGTTGTAGTTATCAATAAAATAGAAGAAAATGGTTACTCTAAAAAAATACTATATTATTGCATATTGGACTATCCCATCAACTTGCTTTTTTCTTAGTGAGTTCTTTACTTTCCTAAAAGATCTACGTATCTACAGAGTTACACAGAGCATGTACGGGGTCTTTACGTTGCTCTGCAATTTTTCCACGGAGTGGGAGGTGTAAATGTAAATAGAAATTCCCGTCCCGGATAAAAAACCCAGCGGAAGCGGTTCAAATCAAAACATTCGCATTTAAAATTCGGAAAGAGAGAGAGAAAAGAAAGCCACGATGCAGAAAAAAAGATGCAGAAGCTGAGATTGTTCCGGATTGGAAAGAAGGAAAAACACCTCGGAAATAAACGAGAAACCTTAAACAAGAGGGGCTCATTCTGGTCGCTCGTGAAAGTTTGAGAATTTTACAAGGAAAATGAGAGAGAATTCTTTAAAGGACGTCATCTGTAAAAGATATGAGGTGTAGTTTGCATTGTGGAGAAACAAAGCTGAGGATCCAATCCGCAGCGGGTTCAAGAAGCTTGTGCAAGGCGTCGCTGAAGAGAAAGGGCTCTTAATAGAAATGCGGAGCTTGTGCTGAACTGCGAAGTGAAAGGAGAAAAACGAGGTGTGGAAAGTTATAGGAAGGGAAGGAAGAAATTGTGGATGTGTGCAATTCTACGGAAATGAAGTCGCCGCTTAGCCTATGTCTTATAAAAAAGAGAAGGTACTGGTATTGATGGAATTAACTTTATCACTGTCACTTCATCAAGGTAGATTAGATAAAAATGCTGAGTTTTGTTCCACAAAATATTTGTTTTATGGCGACAAGGTTTTAAAGACTGATGATTATAATTCGCTGAAAGCTGGTAATAATACGAATTTTATGTAGAACGATAACTAAGTATTTTTACCTTATTTTGTTGCTACAAAATATGCTTTACGTTGAGTAAATATTTATTTCTCCGTATCATTAGTTACATTAAATATCTAATGCTTTCTTGAGAGTTATGTCGTAGCTTGTACTTTATTTCCCCGAGTTCGGCTAATATTTATATATTTATTTATCGAATTTCAAATAAACGTTCTCGGAAAATTACCTTAGGAATTGAAGTATAGATTAATGCTTGATCGTGCATTTAGTTACGGACTTATTAATGAAAAATACCGTTTGGTTTCATAAAGAAAAGTATTGGATATTTTATGCAGAAGAAAAAGGCTGAGCATCTCCAATACGGAAAGAAAGAAATATCGAACCTCAAGAATCTAAGTGAAAGGAAAGATTATAAGTGAAAGGAAGCTTAAAATAAAAAACCTATAATGGATGGAAATGGAAGAATATAAGTATGTTGAGAAACTAAAATAATGATTGGAAATGAATGACGGACGTATCAGAAGAAATAAAGAAAGGATTAAATGGAATGTAGATAAGAATTGAGAGAAGGAGAATAAGTTTAAAAGAGGATTGGAAATACTGAAGTGGGGTGTGGAAAGGGTAAGAAGTGTTTGAGGAAGGAAAAGAAGAGTTGAATTGTTTGAGAAATAAGATTAGGGGAAAAGAAAGTAGAACAGAGGTCGTGAGGGAAAATGTGGGAGAGATTTCTTAGGAAAATAATTTGAAAGAAAGGCAGAGGATGAAAGGAAGTAATTCGATTTCAGGAAACTAGGAAGCTGAGGAGATTGCAAATACGACGCGTAAAAGTGAAAAAGGGTTTAACACAGCGCTCAAGGTAAAAGTTGAGGTGATCTGGTCTAAATTAGTGGAATGGCATCTCATCAAAGACAATATTCTGTGGGATTATGAAGAAAATATGAGCTTATAGGTGCGATAATACAAAAGGAATAATAAGAAATACAATATATAAATAAATAGAGTATTACTTAAGTATAATATTGAAGTATGGATATTAAAATACAAAAAAATATGTTATTATTACATTTAATTTATTTGGGTAAGACGGAAAAAGCGTGAGGAAGACGTAATAGTTGTGAATGAGTAAAAATGAAAGATTTAATGTGAATTTTAAGGGGAATTAGTAGTTAAATAGAGACGGAAAAGGCGCGAGGAAAGAGCGAAATAAATAAATGAGTAAAAGTGAAAAACAATTTGATGACAAGTTCAAAGAGAAGTAGAATGTAGAATAAAGTGAGCCAGAAAAGTGAAAGATATGTAGAGATAAAAATGAAGGAAGATTTGATATGGAGTTTGAGGAATGAAAGGAAGATGTAGAAGGCGTGAGGATAAGTTAAAGACGTGTAAAAGTGAAAGAAGATTTAAAGGAGAAGGGAAAAGACGCGAGGAAATGAAGAGACGCCTTGAGAGGAATCGTGTCAAAGTGTCCAAGTAAGGTTTGGTGGGAAGAAGAAGATGTTTGTTGGGAGGTTGCGGTTACGACTCAGAAGCTTCTTAAAATCTCAAGAGCTCCGCTGCGCCAGGAGAGGAAATATATAAGTGTGTATTTGGAGCGAGGTAGGCTAATGTCACTGCTGGAATCAGATAGGGGACGTCTCTTGCAAGGATATTCCGTAGAAGATGCTAGAGAATGAGTTAACGAGTCTCTACTTCGCTAAGATAGCGCCTATTACCCTCTCCTCTTCGGAAGTATCCTCGTGAAATATGATTTGCGCTGTCACTGTGGGATTCGTGCTTGACCGTGAATAATGTAATTTTGATGAGCACGAGAACTGGATTGTATTCCCAAACGTGATACGTTTAGATTCACTGATTGAAGTATATTATTTTAGTGAAAGGTTTTTTGGGTAACGTTACGGGGAGAGAGAAATTATTTAAATTTACGAGTAAAATGGCTAAAATTGTAAAGTATAATTTTATATGATTGAAAATACCGTGTTTACCCGAAAGAAAGATCGGGTCTTGCAATAATTTTTGTTTCTAATTGGCTTTGACTCTTATTTACAGGAAGTCTTTTTCTTACTTCTGGAGCTTAAATTCGTCATATGATTTTCTATTCGCTGTTATAGAGACAAGGCGCTTTTGCTTATCATTTATTTAAAACGCTATTCAAAATCATAATTTTTAAGATTATTAATAAATTCGTTACTTTATCATTTAGTAAGTCCCTCGTCTGTTTAACTTGATGAAATCCGTCTACCTGGCCGATAATCTCAAATAAGGTTAATATTCAGAGTAGGGTTCTTATTAATGATATCCTGAACTCCACCTTCGGTCTTAACTTTGGGAAAACACGGTAAATATACATGGAATCATCCTGATGAATATGTCAGGTAATAATTATCAATGTGGAATAACATGAAATAACTATCGTGAAAATTCTCTTAGGAATTACTTGATGATTCGTACATTGGTACATGAAAAGGTGGATCTTTCCTTTGGTAACGAACTTACTCTACATTCCTTGTGTCATTTAGCACTATGAAGGTTCGTTTTTCTGAAAGCTCCCTCCCAACTCCCCTTTCCTTACCTCTTCTTAGCCAATTTCTACTTCCATATCATCCAATAATTTTTTTCTTTGTCTTTTCCTCTCTCTTTTCCCTTGAGTACTGAAGTCTATGCCTTTCTTCTGAAACCCATTCCCTCTCAATATCTGACCCCTTGATTTCTTTTCCCTTCATTTCATTTCCTCTATCGAAACCCTTTCCTTGTCCACGACCTCTAGCGCTTTCTCTTTTGCACAGCCTCAAATACATTTCTTGTGTATATATACTCTGAGATGGCATTTACAATAGATGTACCAAGTTTTTCTTAAATTTCTCAATGAGTAGCTGTGAAACGTAGGATTATAATACACATTTATTACACTAAACCGCAGGAGTATGACTTTTTGCTTCCTCGGAATTTGTTTTCAAAATTATTTTCTTGTAATGCAAATTTGAAAATTCTGTACTGTGGAGAACGGTATCTGATGTAATTAGAGATAATTTAACTTTATGCTTTGCTTGAGAGAAAATCATAAGTTCAATAACTTGAAAGGTATAGGGCCAAAAATATGATACACAAAAATTTCCTTACAAATAAGTCCTCATAAGAACTATCGAAATACTTCAGAAATATCTTAGTTTAGGAATATGTTAATTCTTTTTAGTGCTCAGAAGTTAGGGAATCGACAAAAAGGAACTTCAAAAGAGACTTGTCGCAGAAGATTCTAAGAGTTTTCTTCTTGATGTGAAAGCTCAAGTCTGTATTTCAGTTTCACCTACTTTTAGGTCACCGCAGCTATTCTTTATCAAGCCAAAGATACTCGGATATGCCCTTCATGGATGCAAAAATTCATAGAACTAGAAGCAATCCTTGTTCATTTCTACGCCTTTCTGTCGCACAAGATCTGGAACATTGTGAGGCTTTTTGAAAGCATTACTATCAGAAAACGTTAAAACGAGAGGGTACAGATGTTACGATTTTGTGTATACCAAATAAATCTTAATAATGTTAAAATTGTAACGTATAATCAAATGAACCATGCAACGTTTTATATTGCAAAGATGTAAGATTGTCACGCAACATTTACACTGCACAAGTGACGTCAAACAACATCATAATATCGTTACCTTTTCATGGTGGAATATTAACGGTTCGCCGAACAGAAATAATAGCATATCTCGAGGGAACGTACTCGTAGGATGTTGAATGAGGTGTCGTTTGAAAGAAGTGCTATAAGAACATATGCTATTTAAAATAATTAAGAAAGAAATTGAAAATACATACTATGAAGAATTAATGAACTTTGACTTATTTTCTATAATTTCCAAATATCCAAAATGAGGAGGTAATTAAGTACCGTAAACTACTACTAAGTGTAAGAAGAAGAAACGAAGAATTCAGGAAGGTCACTAAAGGTCGGTGTGACGACAACTGACCAAATGTGGCAGCGTCGACAAGTTGGGACGAACTCATAACTCATTTATGTATGAAGTTCTCTGGGAATAACTTTAGTAGTAATGATTCGGACCCTACCTGTCAGGCTCTTTCTAATGAAGAAAATTTCCGCTACCGAAACATTAATGGACCCTAAAATCTCTAAAAATCAGTTTGTTATACATCACACTTGATCCCATCGGAATAATTTTCGGTTGTGATATTTGTAACAATGTTTTATAAACCAGTGATCGTCGATACGTCTTCGAGTATTTCATAGTGTTTGTCGTCCCCCTTTCGGTTGAAATGATGAAATTTGGCAAGAAGTTTTATTTGGATCAAAGAATCGGAGGGAATTTCGTCATTCATCATCCGCCTGTCAGTGTGAGAAGACGCTCTTAAGGAATTGACGTAATCTCTGAATAGACTGCCGAGAGAAATTTCGAAACCAAGCAAGCATTCGGAAGCCGTGGGATTTAGCAAGCGTCGACAAACATAAACAGAGTCGGTTGTCATAATACAGTTTGCGAACTATTACTAGCTTAAACATAGCTTTATGATTAAACCCTTCGAATTGAAGTATTTATGAGAGATAGGATTTTATAACTTGAACTTCCAGATGATTTAATGTCTTTAATTGAGAAGTGCGAAGATTCTTCGAACTTTTCTTTCAAAATTCCACATCAAATCGAAGTATATTTGCGATAAAAATATGGAAATACAAAAATATATGGAAATAGAGAAAAAGAATTTGTCCAGGAAATTTTCCATATAAAAAAGGCAATGGAATAATTTGACAGAGAGTGGAACTCAAATCCAGATATAATCCGAAGCCTACCTAGTCCTACAGAAGTCTTCTAATCAGCATGTCGAATGTTCTGAGAGTTTAATTGCTAGAGCTACTTAATGACAAACGGGAGATACGGTTTCGAGTCCCAGTCATATAAGACTTTTATCGTGTTCGTTTCTCCTTAAGAACACGATAAATCTATTACGTTCATGAAGACAAAATTGTATTATGAAATTCAATTGGAGATGAGCTCTTAGTGAAATTCTGTTAAACCCTTTAGCAAGAACACTCCTGCCATTTGGTAAGTCTCTATCCACCCCTAGTACGCTTTTAGAACTATTCTCTCGTCCTATTTTAAAAATAGTACTCAATATCCCAGAAGCTATGATTCATAATTAATGAACAAACGTTGATTAAACTTTTGGAAGCATTCAGTATCGGAGTGAAACGTATCGAGCCTCATTCGGGAGAAATCGTAGTGACGTTAATCAATCTTTTCAAACCTGTCATTCATTATTTAATTAGCGATTTCCTCTCAAAAATCTCGAACCGCTCTTGAAGCGAACTTGGAGAAGAGGCGTTGCGGACGGGTGACAAAGCTTTACGACTAATTAATCAGTCGAGATTCTCGGAAATGAAACATCTTTGATTTTCCTCTCGGCGCGCTTAAAAATCCATGCGAGAATTCCAAATCCCGAGAGATGGAGCTAATGAAAGCGGAACTCACCTCAAGAGCGGTAGACTTCCGATATCCCAGAATTCCACGCGAAACATCGGTTGAAGAGGAGGAACGCGGAAGGTGTAAACCCTGCACAAATTCCTAAACTCCTCCCAAGTGTTCTCAATGAAGGAACGGTAAAAAGTATGCGGGAAATGCCGTCATTTACGTCAAGAGTTAAATATTTCGCGATAACGTTATCGTGCCATCTAATTAAATAATCTCTAGTATGGTTGGAAATGGTCTTTGAGTTATTGCTGAAGAAATAAAGGAAAAAGAAAACTCTTTAAGCTTACTATTTCTGTTCTCATATCTCGTATTACTAAATTAAAATCTTTAAATATAGCAGTTATTTCTCTTTATAGGTACTAAAATTCTCTTTGTATAAATTATGTTTTTCAACATCTTTGGGACATTGCAGGAGAAATAACGAAAGGTAAAACGTAAATATTTTAAGATCATAGCTTCTGTTATGACATCGCGTATTACAAAACTAAAAGTTTTCTATATATTATTTCGTTTTATGCTTAGATACTATCTGTTGTATACATTCTATTTCCTACACAATACAAGTTAAAAAACTGTTTAAATAAGTTAAAATATTGGCGAAATAGACAAAATGTGATGATGGAAGTAAATTATGAAATGTAAATACGTGTTTTGTATACACATTGAGAATGATATTTGTAACTTTGCAAGTAAATTTATATATTCTTTTAATGCTGTTTGTACGCTAAAAATGCAAACAGAAGCTCGCTTGCCATTCATTGGCGCACAACTAAATCATACATTCGCGAATCATTTTACTATATAGTATAATTTTTCTCTCTGGCTATCTATCTATACATGATTTATTTAAATATATATCAATATAATTAAATACAAGTTAAATGGAAGGAGAGAGTTTTCAGTTTCAATCTCGCCATAATAAAGCCTTAAGATGATTAATTTTAGAAAACGGAAATCAAATTAAGTAATAACTATTCCAAAGGGATATTATATTAGGTATTTTCTGATATGATTTGAAACATGTAAGCCCATATACATGTGATCTCTTACTGTATTACCGGGTTCTACATGCATTTTTACATTACAGCAACAGTTAGAATTTTACTTATAACAACCTTCAATAAACTTCGATCAGTTTATTCAAAAGGTTTTCGATGAGTCACCCTTTTACATATATGTTAACTCGAAATGGTGTCTGTCGGGCCATCGGTTTCTCTCTCATCGCGAAACAAATGGACCAATGTAAAACGAATTGAGAGAACATGTTCAGGAGATCGAACCGAAAAGCACCGCCGTTGCGGTGAAGGTGGGATACGGTGAGAGCAATAGTATGTCAGGTTTTGCGGATAAAGTTCTTGCAGTTTAAAAGTAACGTACACGTTAAAACAGAAGGGCTACTGCGGTTCTTCGAGTTAGCAATCAACCAATTCAAATGAAAAAGTACATGCCTGTTACTCAGATTAACTACAATTCCTAAATTTTTGGAATGCAAAAACTCGTTCCTCATTATCAGTACGATTCAAACAATGAAAATTTTAAGTAATTAACTCATTAATGTACTCATTATTACCTGCTTCTTTATCGTATATTTATTTTTCCCTGTAACCAATTAATTAATACTGAGAAGTTAATAAATATGACCAGGTATTAGAGTAGATGTATTCTAAATCCGGTGAAAATCCCAAAATTAAAGGTTGAAAAAACCGGAATTAACATGAAATAGGTTATGGAACTCACGAACAATTATTATTATTTATATGTTCAACGCGAAAATAATCCATCAGAAAAACATCTTAACTGTCTTATATCATGAAATCTTTTTTCTGGCATAAATTAGATATTATGTTCCTACGATACCAAAACAAAGAAGAAAAATAAAGCGATAATAATAAATATCGTTTTCGATTCGAACTTGAGAAAATTTCGATGATAGAGATTAAAATGTTGAGAAATGTTTCGGTTATATACACCGTCACCATCACGTCAATGTTGATTGATGGATTTCAAGGAAGTAATAAGATGATAGATATTTTGAAAAGGAGGGAAAAATACATCAAGCTTTTTTTTCATTTTTGACATGGGAGTTCTATGTTGTTCTATGTGAAGCATATAAAATATAATTAATTCAAGGCTGACGTTTATATCTGTAAAATAAATAAGTGTGCAATTGTCTCTTATGAATGGTATTTGAAATTGAAATTGTCTCTCCTGAAAGATATTCACTCAATTAGGCGACAAACTTTGTCTTAGCTGCGATATAAATGCTTTTAATTTCATAAAATTCTATTAATGAAGATTAAATAAAACCGTTAATGATAATCACTAAGCCTCTGTTGTTGAGTAAATTCTACCTCTCTTTCAAACTGGAAAAATAATGTTCCCACGTAAATGACACCTCCATTCCAACTCTTTTCCATCAACGTTCCCTCACATTTGAACGACCCTGAAAGTCACTAGGATAAGAGCCCTAACCAGCGCACCAATCGAAAACAAACGACCAACTCTTGGCCTAATTTTCAACGAAGTGCTATCCCTCAAGCACCCTCCCGCTTGGTTGAAATTTGACCGGAATTACTACATCGATCGGCAGATTTTGAAGCCTTCTGTTGATCCAATCCCATTAATAATTTCCCTTGCGCTTCCGCTAGTGCAGAAACACCTGAAGCAATTTAATCGCGCAATTTGAAGTTCGCAATGAGCCACAATTAAAATCCGATCCACTTAGAAGCAGCACCTCCATTGGTGGACCCATAAAACACTGCGTCTCACGTGACCTCCTTCAAGACGAGTGAAACCAATCTCACAAAGCGTTTGCGGAAATACAGAATAGTGCAGCTCCTATTTTAGAGGATTTCTTCACTGATGGAGCGAGTCGACGTATCGAAAGAGAGGCTGGAAAGATTGCAGAAACATCGACTGTTTCGGAGGGATTTCCGTTGGAATTAAATGAGATATATAAGACTATACTCCCATGAATTGGAATTTGATGGCGAAAGAAAATTATTTTCTGGAGTGAAGAACAAAATTACCGATCATAAATTCGTTGTAAAAAGAATGGAAGATTTTTGTGATTACTTCTGAGGAATAAATTTTATCGATTGCTCTTATTCTAATAATATATGAGTATTGCAATCGTAAAAGTATGTACATTATCATTATTATTCTCATATATTTACTGCTAAATGATTATAATAATCGAGACACGGGTACGAAACCAAAGTAAGCTGTTAGTAAGATGTACATACAAATCCAGCATGAAATTGATAATTATATTATAATATCTCATGCATTTGCAAAATATTCAAGGAAAATAATGTAAATACAAACATTTAAAGAATAATAAAAGTTGTGAATAAACAATGAATTGAAAATTAAAAGCAAATATAAAATATGGCTTGATTATTGCATGAAAACTAGCAAGATATTAGCTAATGTAAGGTTGATTTACTGCAGAAAAGTATAACGTATATTTGTATTATGGGATAGTTTTTCCTCAGCAAAATCTTAAAAAAAGTAGAATTTCCACTAAAATTTCACTTAAAAACTGCTGCAATTATGCTCCTTTAACTCATAGTTCTCAATAGAGAAATCTCAGAAATATACGTCCAAAGGAGTGAGTGGGATATAAAAAAGATCATATTTATTCCCTACGGTACTTGCTACCTATATGGATTTCTGAGCAACTTGTATCAGTACCTCGTACCGATGCTTATTGAACTGTTTTAAACTCGCACCATTGTGTTTATTTATAGTTTTTGATGTCTAATTTTTGGTTTCATGCAAAATAAGAGCTTAAAGTTTGATAATATTGGGTCGATGCAAAAACGTAGTAACCGATGCGGTGATATGGCAGTCGTACTTGAAGTTTTAAGGAAAGCAAAGACGGAAATGAGCCTAATTTTATGGATGAGAGAAATTATTTGAATTAGCCACCACACAAATCAGAGGAATCTATACAGTGAAATTAACTCTGAACTTATTTGGAGTGCCTTTCTGAAAAACCCACTGAAAACGTTTCGCCAATAAATCGATGTTCATTTCGACTGACACTCGAAAATTTTCCGGCCGGAATATACTCTCCGGATAATGACTCCTTAAAGTTAAAATTAGCGGAATTCGCATTCAAAAATGATGGCGGAGAGTTTAGCGAACGTCAAGGCACTGATTAACGTTCGAGTCACACCATTCAAGCCACTATATATCCCCCTCAACGGCTTCCTTTCACCCCTTACGATCTTTACGATTTTCCCTCGAGCACGTAGAGCTGCACAGCTGCGAGCCACTTCTGGAGGTGGTTTAAAAAACGAAAGAGAAAATAATTTGTCGTGATTGAAAACGGGATGAAGCGGAGTTAGAGGAGAACGTGGAATAAAAAAGTGAAAGGAAAAATGTGTGTTTGGATCCGTCTTTGAAGTGGTAGTTGCACATCTTCCTCTTGAGAGTTTCGCGGTGGCCAAGTGGTATGAGCGAAGGGCGTAAAGGGCACGGATTCTTCCGAAATTGAAGAACTTTGTTAAAGATTTCCGCAGCCCGGCGATATTTGAGTTTCCAAAACAAACCTAAAGGGAGCGCTGTAGGTTAAGGATGGAGGACAGGCTTTTAGTCAGGATGGGCTTCCAAATGCTCTCAGACGTATCGGATTACAAATCGATACGTGTTTCTCTTCGTCAAAAGAGGAGCATTAATTGTGCAGACAGATTTTGTTTCAGAGTTTTGTGTTTTACGAATTTTAATGAGGAGGCTTCGGGCGGTCTAATCTGCATATTATGGACCGTTAAAAAGGAATACGTATGCTTTATACATCGAACAATCCTGCTGATGGGAAAAATTCTTAATATTAATGTATGAATATTGAATGATGAAAATTACGCCATTTATGCATTATGAAAAAGGTTAAGTGCATTACGAAAGCAGAAATCTAGCCGTCCTAAAATCTAGGGTCTACTGTCATTAGTGTTGCATGATTCACGTCAAAGAAAATATGATTCTTCTAATAAATGAAATGAACAGAATGACTACCAAATCGTCGATTCTTTCAAACCCGTACGCATTGATAAGGGCAGTAAATTATTCAGATGAGTGTTTTATTTTTCAACTTAAGAATTAAATCGTTGCGTACCGTTATGTTCTCGAGAAGTTCTATCAAAAACTCCAATATATATTATAAAATTAAAACTGACTACTAAATTGCATATTATAGCTATTTTAGGTATGATTAATTCTCATGCGTAAATGATATCAGTGATTGATACAATTTACACATGAGAATTACATTATGAGAATTACACAATACAATATTTATCATCCGCACCAGACCTAATGTCTTTCTGCGAAGAAAATGTATAATAATAACGTAATAATGTAATTATATAGTAATGTGATAATATAATAATATAGCAATTAAATAATCTCTGTCCTGCTCCTCTGCCACTTAATGAATTCGTGATATCTAATTCAATGGCAAAGAAGAACGTTAATCCCATTTGGATCGTATCTCAGATGGCCATCGTGTTATCCAGAATAATCGATCGAGAAATATCCCTCAAAAACATCCACTCTCTTTTATTTTCCACGTCCCACGGATACGTTTTCCCTCCCGATTCACCTCACGTTTAAAATTTGTGTCCCACACCCCACTTGTATTTATCCCTCTAAAGTATATACCGGAGGCGCACAGTGGGATGAATAAAGAAAGGTGCGATTCCACAAACATCAGCTGGAAGAGGGAGAAAAGTGCTAGAAAGAATTGCAAGACTGGTCGAATCCTCGTGTAATAACACCCCCGGCGACAATGACTCCAAGAGTTAGGGAACGCAGCGGTTATACGGTTGGGCACGGCTCGGAATGAGCGCTCGGGATTGGCCGCTTCGCGACACATTCACTATCCTCGATGGTTATTGGAGGAGTGGGAAAACGGCTGGAAGTTAAAGGAAGATCTCGTTTTTTGTTTGTGCCGAATGAGAGATGGAATGGGCAGTAATAAGAGAGAGAGATGAAGCCTTTTCAAGAGAGGGATTCCAACTCGGTTTACGCCTTAGTTTGTGTGGACTCTGGTAATGCGGGTCGGTTGATAAAGTAGAGTTGGTGAGAAAGGATATCTGTTGATGAAAAAGCCGACACAAAGAGGTGATCGCCCGAGAAAACAGTGGTCAGTGGAATTCAGGGTCTCTTCTTGATTGCAGCCGTCAAAGGAGATGAGGAGATTGTTATCTCTTTACTATGTATTCGTCAACGGTAGGCCGAATTATTGCTGCAGAAATGTTGCGACTCTTTATAAAACATTCCTCAATTTATACTTTATATTAATTAATGAGACATTTTCATTTCTACAACTTCTGACACAAACATAGAAAATAGTTATGTTTATCGTCATGCAATATTAATTCATTTGCCTTGATGAGTTACCTTTCTGATAATGATTTATATCGTCATTGAAAATGTATTGTCTACTTAATAACATACTTTGATTATTTAAATTTTTCTCTGTCTATCTAAAGGTGTTAGTTCAAAAATGTAAAACCTAGTTAGCAAATAAGTTAGCTGAAGTCGATATTACTCAGTATTAAATTTTTATCTAAGTATAGCTATATCATCTTCTTAATGGTGCAGTTATCTAATAAATAGACTGTAAGTAAACAGAAAAAAACTCTTTCCATAGTAAAATTTATTTTTCTTTAAATCATTAAGTAGACTATAATATTAAATAGTATGCAAACACGTGAATTAATCCAGAATTCAATCATTTACGGTGCGTATATATCTGTTTCCCTGTAAAGGTCAGTGGATACACTAAATTTCCAAAGTGGTGCCCGAAAGGTCATTGCATCGGCTGATCTCAAAATCGGCCACTCATTGCCATCGACCCCTTAGGGAATACGAGAACGCCAATTAAGCGCATTGATAACTTCACGTAATTGCACGAATAAAAAGACGCCTTACTGCTAACTCGCAAATCGCATTACTCACTCTCCCTATTTTGAAAGCAAACCGACTAATCATTTTGGCTCAGAATTTAGGGTTTTGCATAAGTGATTTGGCGCTTATTATATTATTGATTTTTGTTACGCACGCATTTATATCTTGTTTTCCTTTACTGTTTTCTGCCGAAAATATTGCTTTTTTTATTCCAATTACACATTCCTAACTATTTTTAAAATATTGATTATTAAGTTTTAAACAACATGTTAGTGGTGAAAGGATTACAAGAATGTGTAGGCATTTTGAATTCGACTACTAGTTCGATTATTCTGTAAAATTTTCCAGTTAAAAGGTTCATAGATGTTCTGGAATTTTTCTTCAATGTATACAATAGATACATCCATGGTATATATTGAAGAATATTCTTGCAATAAATAACAGCTATCCCAATAAGGTCGAGATGCATATATACCCTTGGGTTAGAAGAAAAGACAGGTAGAGGCTTACTTTAAGGTATTTTTTAGTTGCATAATGCCTCGAAAAGATAAAAAATTAATTTGTTGAGCCAACACGTTACGCTTGCATAATTGTATGCAAAAAGTACTCCGTCTGGTAATTTTTGAAGAAATTTAACAAAAAGTAGGGCAGTATTTGTCATCTAAACTTCTCATGCAAACTAAAGAGCATAATTATTATTCTACTCCATGGCCTTAAAATACTAAAAAAAATAATTAAAAATTTCCAAATGTTCAAAAATTCTTAATATAGAAGTTAATCAAATACCATCAACTATTTCTATTGAAATAAAAATGAATGAAAAATCTAAAAACACTCCAATGACACCAGCCAAAGAAATGTGAAGGACGAAGAAGCGTCAATAAGTTGAGAGTAACTCCACTGTGCTCAGAGATAAGTTTTCGCCTAAACAATCAGCGGTACCTATCTACTCGTATTTTATTAGTCTTTTGTTCTAAGGTACCTCAAGACGACACAATTATCAATTATGATAACATAACAGTTACATATTAGATTTAGTTTGTTATAACGATTTTTGCTTGAAGAAAATGTCGTAAATTGTTTCTCAATTCTCACGGTGCAGGAAAATATGAACGGATGCTCCTGTCGTAATTTATACGGTGAAAAGTCGCTCTTCGCTGTACTTTGTGTGATATCCGTAAAAGTTTTCTCCCATAAAATTTAGACGAAGGTAGCCGAGACTTTATTCGAGGTGATATCGAGAGGAGAAGCGCCCTCAGAGGTGAGTTCTAGAAGCGCTGCCGAATGCATACTTAATGCCGCGTTGCCATAGAGCTCGTTATAAAATTCTTCTGCAGCTACGCCGTCCGCAGAAGAACTTCCTTTAGGTTTCTAAGGACAAGCGACTCTCTTACTAGAGTAAAAATTTAGGGTTTGCCCCGTAAGGGCCGCTTGTTGAAGCGTCCCTTTGATGGTATTTTTAAACGTTCACACCTGCCGACCTCAAAATCTGGACACTCCAAAAAGGAGTTCCGCGAAAATGTGAAGAATAAATCCATGCGAAATTCTCCCAGATTTTTGAAGGGATGCAAAGGAAGCACGTCTCCTGTACTCTGAGAGTATAAACCTGAAGATGCATTAAAAATAGGAGAGAAAATTTTCACCTCCGGAGTTTGCATAGCCTGTTATATTCATGAGGATGTGATGAATGATAGGCGTACGATATCGCCTATGGAAGTTTCGAATATCCATCTCACCGTTATATTTCATATTAAATAATTCCTTCGTATTTTGAAAACAAAACGTTAGTAAATCTGATAAAGCCGCAATCCAATTTTCTGGTGGTTGGCAGGGGGTGAGTGGCGATTTCCCTACGGATTGCGTCTTGGGTTTTCCGCTTGTCTAAGAGATCACAAATAACTCCAAATCCCATCAATCTGGTTTGCTCTATTGATTCCGCACCGCAAGCACTACGGAGATTTTCATTTCATACATTCATTCCCTCTTAAATCCTCCCATACAACTTTTGCTTCGTAAGATTTCCAGAGGGAATGATTGGAAATATAAATTTATCATAATTCTTCAGTTCGTACGAGTTTTTAAATTCATTGTATCAAGTGGAATTAGAAATGCTTATTTAAAAGATTTAAAATGCAAATTTCATAAGTTAAAAGTAGAAGAAATATTTCGCTAAACAAGTACAAAAGTTAAAATAGCATCATAATAGCATATGTGATCCAGTGATAACCGTCTCTACAGTTATATTTATGCTGAAATATAAACCAATTTATGTAAAATTCAGGGCTAAAATTACTTAAAAATGAATTTTGCCTTGTTCTTTCTTAAAGTTACTACTAAAACCATCCAAATTATACATGAGAATATCCATGTTTACTTTATTTACAGGTAAAGCAAGCTCATTTAATGACAAACAAATAAATCAAGCGATTATTTGTTCGGAAGTAAATAGAATTAGACAGTCTTCCCTTTCATCTAAATCATCTTTAAAGCAAATATAGTCAGAAGTTAATTTAAAAAGAAATAGGTTTATCAAGCTATGTTTCTAAGCACGGCTGTTCCAGCGAAATTATTTAATATATAATTATATTATAATATACGAAATCTTATAAACCCTTAATAGTTGAAGATTATCCCAAGAATGATTAGTCTAAGTAGGAGAGAATATGCGGTAACTTGTTTAAACCATGTGAGGATATTAGCTAAAATATGACAGACGAAACACTTTGAGTATGAAGCATTAGACTGATTTCAACATGAATAAATGAATGAGGACAATATCTACGAATATGAATCATCCAAATTGGCTATAACATCATTTATGCATTTTTCCTATTGAACATTAGCATAAGAATTAACGCTGAGGCGAAAAATTGCAGTTGAAGTTTATCTAGACGGCAAAGATTCCATTAAATGGTCAAAATAACATCACAGAAGCATTCAGCCCATGCTTCACTAGCCATACCTGCAATACACGGGTGGAAATCGAATGAAAAGAAAATCGAAGAATCGCCGTGAAAAACAGGAAAGGAAAGATAGGCCTTTGAAGAGAGGGAGTTGCATGAGAAGAATTGGAATGGAGCTTAAATCGCAGGAAAAGTGGCCGTAATGCGAGATACATAAAAAGCGGTCCTCTAACACATTCAACAGACCTGCGTTGTATTGGTCGCTGATTTAACGGACTTGGAATTTTTTTGATCATTCCTTTGCGGTTTTCCTGCGCTACAAATCCTTCTTTCGGATTACGAAGGTTTTTTTCAATTGCGACGGATGTTTAGCAAAAGGACTAAACAGGATGTTTGTCTTGGTTTCAGAAGCTAACAGAAATCTGCACACTTCCATAAGGAAGTGAGGATATTGATTGTATATGAAGTTTTAAAGTGCCCGCTTTGAATCTGAATTACAATATGGAAGCAAGGTTTGAGAAAGCTGGATACATCACGTGTACTAAATTTCATATTTAATTAATGTCGCAGAAGATTCTTTCTTTCATATGGCTAACGTTTTTAATATTGCTGGAAATGCATAGACATATATGCATTGCATTAATGTATGCAATATTAATTTTCACATATTTTTAAGAAGGCAGTTTCGCTAGCGTTTTATCATTAAGATAGTTGAAAGATGTTGATATATTGATATATTGATAGTTGAAAGATGTTGATATATTGATTGATTGAAAGATATTGATGAACATTTTCATGGCTTTCCGCAAAGTAATACCAAAGGATGATGATTTTCATAGAAATTACGTCACAAGAAAATACCATAGCTAAATTGTATGAATACATTCAGAGCATAAGTAAAATAATGAGAATGCTATTGAATAAGTTTATTAAATTATACTTCAGGAGAGATTCCGATAAACTTGATCAATCATAATAATAATCAATTAATAAATATTTTCGCAAATTGAATTTTTGCGAAATCGTAGTTATTTACTTTGCACTCAACTGAATCTTCGATGCTAAATCGCCAAGTAAAACAGTCATATTAGATTATCACAAAATATCTACAGAAAATTATCTCATAATCATTAAAGAGTTCAGTTTTTCACTAACATGAATTACTTTAAAAATTAAGAAAAGGGCAATATTACCTCAACGAGTATCTAAATGAATCCATTATATATTTACGTTAATATAAAATCACAGTGAATTTTTCCATTGCATCTCGATCAAATTACTCTCGAGCTCAATATCTCGTATGTTTTTTTATGAAAATATCTTTCTAATTCGGCCACTCCTTGCACTTCAAAAATTGGCTATGATTCCAATTAGGTAACCAAAACCGTGTGATGTAAGAAGCCAATTTGGCTGCTGCAATTCAGGGATTAGAGAAGCTGAAAATGTTCGAAACAATGGATATGGAGAAGGACACAACCGCTATCAAGTCCCCTACATTGAAGGCCTAATTGATTGATTGATTTTGACCCTGCTGTGACGGAGAGAGTAGGTCACTTTACTATGCCGGAATAATTGCCACCATTTGTTTTGCCTTACAGCTTGTATGAGAGCACTCATTCTCGATTCACATTCTAAGTTTATGCTGATAAAATCATTAAAAAATATTCCTCATTTTTAATTCATGTCCTTTTAATTTTGATGAGAAACTAAGGAAGCTCGTCGACAGAACTAGCAGGTAAAGGGCCTTCAGAAACAGTTTAGAGAGAGATTGGGAGATATTCGAATTAATAAATATTTTCGGAAAAACGATGAACACGAAGGGTAAATGAATAACCATTGGATTTCTATTTATGTAAAGAAGATATGTATTAATTTATGCGATTAACCTTGAGGGAACTTCAACTCTAAGTTAAAAAACCGAAGATTTAGCGTAATAATAATTTAATAAATCGTTATTAGTAATATCATTATTTGAGAGAAAACAAAAGGCGAATTGGATTGCTGAATCATAAATGCTTGTACTGGAAAATAAAGCTGAGTTTATCGACTATAAGAAATACCAACATTTACTCAAACTGAGTCACATAATGAAGAGACAATTACTGAAATGATCAGAAACTCTAAAAGAGAAATTTTATCGAAAATTCAAAAAAACGGTCAAAGGAAAAGAAAAAGAACGATGAAGCAAGAGCGAAAACTACGGACATGACTGGGACTCCATGCATTACATTAATTATTTACTTTTATGACGTAACCACTAGACATTTGTCCACTTGTGATATATTTACGTAATAAATAAATAATATCAATACTGTAGGCTTCTTATGTATTCATATATATATACACGTATGTATGTATTTACGTAGGCATATTATGTAGTGAGTGAATTACTTATTGTGCACCGTGTTGTTAAGTTGATGGAATATTACCATTCCAACGAATTCTCTGGATATCTAAAGACGTCATCATTGTGGCGAATCATCGATCATTGAGGATGGCTGTCGCCCATGAATTATCTTCCAGTCTCACGGATGGATGGATTACTGGAAAACAGTTCCTTTAAAAAATCCCGAAGACGCAAAAAATACATATTTTCCATTGCTGGTAATTTATCTCGTTGGATCTCCACCCGTTAATTTTATATCCCGATGAGTCTCATTGTTCGCTCATTGGAGTGAAACCGCAATATTTCATGCCTTAACTGAGGAAGAGATCTGAGAGACGGTCCTCAAGACGTGATTCGTCGCAAGAAAGCGCCCTCCAGGCACATGTTTTTTTTCCACGCGTCTCGCTCTTCATAGCTGCGGAGATATTACACGCAAAAACCCTCTCACAGTTGGGAATGATAAGCTTAATCGCATAAGGTTGTGAGATCCTTTGAAGCTTCCTTTATCTTCCTAACCCACGATTCATCTTCACTCTCTCCAAAAACACGAAAGGAAAATCTTCACAAGGGGAAAAAAGAGCCGTGTCCGATTAAAGGAGCGGTACATGCAGAGCGAATTGGGGAGAGTGAAATTAGAGAGGATGTCTCAACAATAGAATCATTTATTACCAGCAATCGTTCTCCAACAATAGGCTGCTAATGCCGCTCTTGGGCTGTGTTGCTACGTTACGCAAATTATCGCAATGACTACTTATCTTCCATTTCTCTCAATTATTCCCTCATTTAATAATTGAAATCACATGTGACTCATTTGTTGACGTAAAAATCTTTACCAATTTAACTGTATTAAAGTGGGAGAAATGTTACGACGGAATTATGTTGATTTCCCGTTGCTAATCCCATACCAAACTATTTTATTTTACAAAATATGCCCATTTTACAAAAATAAGGTAGCAAATCAGATAATTCTGATACAAAGAGAATATATACTTAAGGAAAAGAAAAAGACGGAAAGAGAAACTTGTGCAAGAGAATTTACTAATAAAATTTTTTAAATTAAAGATTATATAATATATAGTATCATGACAGAATAGGTAAAAGAGGTGAAGACCATTGAAGAGGAAGTTAAAATTATATAATGAATAAAGCTATTGCAACAACTACGAATAAGAATGACAATATGATTTAATGATTATTGAACTGACCGAAAGGTACTTTTAACTTTTGTAATTAGAAAGAATCAATTATCAAGGATTAAATTAATATTGCTGAACTGCCTACTTGTATTTTATGATCATTCTAAAAAAGGGGGCATTAAGTGTGCAATTAGTTTTATCGTGAGAAAAGATTTGTAGGTATTACAGTGGGGATGTAGATGAACATTAACCAAAGAAAGTAAAATTTTGGAATCCGCAAAGTTGAAAACTAAATTAAAACAAATAGAGTAAATAAAATTATATGGCGGTTGAAAATTTTGGAAATGGTTGGAAGTTTAATAGAATTCATAATCTGCACACAGGGAAATTCTCAATATCAAAGCCAAGAAGAAGTCGACTGCGTTTTATAAATTTATTTTGGGTGCTATCCTGATTTCATATTTGAGGAGATATGGGAACACACAAAAACTTTCCCAAGCTAAACACTTCGCGCAATGAGGCATGCACGGTTTGAATTCCCTCCTCAAGGACAAGACCTGCCTCGGACGAAACAGTTTTACAATGCTCTAGGTTAGAGATTCACAACCCAAGGCCTGCAGGCCACATTCGGTCCTTTACAGAGATAACGATTTATTTTTGATAGCGTTCCCGTATTTGTGGTTGTTATGTGTCAGCGAAAACATTTTGGACTCCAGGAAAACCGCTTAATTTCGCTTTACCGCTTATTTTTAAAGGGTGGCTATATGATAAAAAAATTTTCAGGATTTGGGCCCAGCAATAATTCTGAAATATTCTGAAATGGGTCCATTACAGAGATACCGATTTATTTTTGGAAACGTCTTCAGATGTAAAAAGCCTAAAAGTAGTAGACTGGGAACTAGAAACGGAACATGTTCGGTTCCGGATTCCAAAATTGTTTATTTAACTTTAAATGGGGGAAAAGGTTATAATATTTATTTATTAATATGCGTAACGACGAAGTGAGTAAATAAATCTAGCGAGCTTTACCCTGTTCTCGAATCTAAGAACTAGAACTAGTAAAGTTTGGGAATATTTAAAGTGGTAAACCAAGTTAAATACAAATAGAAAATCTGAATTTATATGCATGTGGCGGTTAGAAACAGTTGGAAGTTTAATAGAATTCATAATCTGCACACGGGGATATTCTCAATATAAAAGCCAAGAAGAAGTCGACTGTGTTTTATAAATTTATTTTGGGTGCTATCCTGATTTCATATTTGAGGAGATATGGTAACACACAAAAACTTCCCCAAGCTAACATAAAATTTCGCGCAATGAGGCATGCTGTTTCAGACTGCACGGTTTGAATTCCCTCCTCAAGGACAAGACCTGCCTCGGACGAAACAGCTCATAATTCTGCGTCACTTTCACCGTTCGACAGGCTGGCGCAGTGGGTCGGGGCGACCTAGGTGCGACGCTACTGTCTCGGGTTCGAATCCGGTCGCGGCCGCTTTCGGGATTAGAGGGCCGCCAACCCCACCGGAAGCTTTTTCTTCATCCTAACTTCGGAATAAACGGATTCGAGCCCGTACTTTAGTGTTGCGGGTGCCCAAGACCCCGCGTCAGCCCTCGAACCCGCTTGGCGGGCGGCCAAATCATTTATTTCTTACATTTTTCTCGGATTACTTTTTCAGCTACAAAATAATTTCAGCATCAAGTCATCCTGGTTTTCCATTTTCAAAAATTGCACTGCTGGGCACAAACTCAAGGAATAGGATTTTAAAATACAGAGAACCCGCTTACAATTGTATTTAATTGTAAGTGGATTGCCTGTATTATATAAATCATTCTCACGGCTTGAGCCCAGCAGTGCATCGTTTTGAAAAGGCAATCGCAAAAAAGAAATTATTGAGACAATTTTGACAATGAAATAACTTAATTATTCAACCCGCGTAAACAGTGATTCAAGATTAAAATAATAATATAAAATTAAATTAAAGGCAATATATTAAATTAAAAAAATTAATAGCGGTGAAATAAAGTGTAATAATAATGATAATATCAAAGAAAAACGTAAAAGGAATTATCGAGAGAATTGTAACATTGAAATAACTGAATTATACAGCCCGCTTATTTTTCTATAGAAAAAAAGTCTCTAAATCTATCATCTAAATTCTAAAATGGCATAACTATGACTAAATACAAGGTGAGGTCTCGAGTATGCTAGTAAATCATCACCTAGTGTAATAAAAATATCTAGCAACATCGCGGAGTATCGGTCGGGAGGGAACGTGCTTTTGTGCAAAACAGCATTCACGAGCGACATTAGTAAAGGAGGCACGAGAGAAGATGAGGATTATAGAGAAGGGAAGTTGATAATTACAGACGAAAGAAGATGTGAGAGAGGGGATCTCTGCAGTTTGAAGCATCAAGAGGTGAGCGGGGAGAGCAATTTCCAGATGAAGGGGGAGAGAGTTACGTGTATGCTATCCCAACCAATATCGCCGAATCCGCAGGAAAACTTTCCAGAATTCAGGATCACAATTTCCGTTTTATATTTCCGAGAAACTCTATTTCCGTAATTGTTCGCTTTCGAATCTTTCGCTTTCTTCCTGTGTATGTATTGGACTGCTAAAGTAAACCGAATTCCGCTGCGGCGCCACTTTCCACGATTGTTTTTTTATCTCTAAAGCACGCGTTTTTTCTGAACCGAGATATATCTACTTAATGGATTCACGTAGGAAAAGTTAGTGATTCTCCTTTTATCTTCATAAGTATTCTCTAAATAATGTACCTTCGTCTGAATATATTTCGGTAAAACTACGTTGGCCACAAAGAAATGACCTATGTGCAGACCGATTTAGCCTTTAGGTCACCCTTCGATGTAATCTATATATTTTACGGTTCTAACATTCACTGAGTTTACGCCACTCGAACAATAATTATTTTTATACTGTATAAAATCGATATTATTTCGAATATAGCAATAAATCGACCATTATTATCTAAAACGGAGGTTATATGCTCTTACATCACATAGTTGTCATAAATTGCCTACAAGTGTGCTTATCTTGCCCATAGGTCATGTTTATATTTTTCATCTGAATTCTGTATTTAAAAGTCGACTAATCCGCTGATGTAAACGAGATTTAGAAAAAAAATGATAAGAGCAATAATTTCTAACGATGAAAAACTGCATTCGAATGTGAATAATTTCAACTTTCAAAAAAATAATTAAAGATGGAAACTCAAATTACTCCAGGATAAAACAGAAAGATGGTAAGTTTAAAAGACACGCATTATTACAAACGGAGTATAGTTATAAATTTCAGTATAACAATAGTAAGATATATAAATCTAAAGAGCATGCAAAGAGCAGCTCCCAAATCCCAGAAAGTAAGATAATCTAATAGTTAAAAATCATGATATCAGCCCGAATCATTCGTTAAAAAAGCAATAATCTTCAGGATAATAATATGATTTATATATAATATATGATAATAAAACTAATGGCTACACCACTTTACGTATCTTTGTAGTTTAGCACATACATGTCCTATGGAGTTAGGAAAAAATCTTAATATTATGTTAAATTTCGAAATTTTTCATGTACATATCGAGATAGAAAAGTATGCAGTTTTTTTACAGTTTGAATTACTGCAATTCACAGTATACGTCGCGAAATAAGACCCTAAAGCACGGACGCATATGAAGGGGCATCTTAGCCATGAATGTTTGAGTAGTTGGGGAGGGTGAAGTAGAAGGGAAGAATTTAAGAGGGGAAGAGTGAAATGGTGGTTGAAGGTAAGGAAGAGTTAGGAAGAAGGGAAATAAATGGCGCGTAATACATTGCACAAACTTTATAATATATGAATCGCGGTAATATATTACGTGGGACTTTTTATGAGTGGGGAGCTGTCACAGGATCCCGCAAGCGGTATGCAAACGCCCCCAAATTAAGGTTTCCGTGGCGTCGTTTCGAGTTCCACTGTTAGTAATTTGAGGCGAAGGAATTTTTCGCACAGTTTAGTGCATTAATTAATGGTGAAAGCTCTGCTTCTGCTGTCAACGGAACCCATGCGAATGTGGCTTCTAAGAGACGAGCTCATGGCCTCAACCGTAACAGACAAAGAATGGCCGGAATTATTCAAAAAGTGCATTTTTCTGGATTATGCAAGCAGTTTTATTTCTGAAGGCGATCTCCCCTCAGCCAACGGAGAATTTTCAGGAAATTACAATTTTCAGCTTGAGCAATGTTCAAGTTCTGTGAAAGTACGCTTTAGGCTTAACTCTTTCTTTTGTCTAGCTAATGGTGAATGATTCCATGAACATTTTCATGAAAATTATCAGGAATAAAGACGCAGAGGAGTTGAGAGTATCTGAGAATATTCGAATCCATTACCGCTTTCTGAGAATATTTTTATCATATATTATGATAACTTCATGCTAGATTGTATTTTCATTGACATTTTCATGTTTAAGAAGGATAAAATGCTAAACTTAATTGTTTTCGATCGAGTCAAGATATGTATGCGTAAATGCACACATCTGTGGAGAAAATATGATTTTGCGTGATCGCAGAATAAATACTCCCACTGTAAAGATGAAGAAACAGGTCGACATTTAGAGAAACGTAAAAATCACGAAAATTGTGATAAAAACATTTGAACATAATTTTCCATTGACTGAAGAATAGAACACTTTAATTAATATATGAGAAAAGTTCGCGTTCTGAACGGATATTCTGGGAGGATGGAAAGCAAAAAATAAGTTAAAATTCTGAATAAAATATTATTTTTGCACCAAAGAGTTCTCAGAAAATGAACTCTATAAAAGTCTTTTACAAACTGATAAATTCGTTTCGACATCTCTGAATTCCATATACGAAAGGAAACGATCGCCTGAGGAAAAATTCATTTTCATCTGTTATGCGGGGAAAGTAATCGATTAAAAGATTGGAAAGCGTAAACACATCTTAGACTGCGATAACATGACGTGCATTCCTTAAGAGCCGTGCATGAGCACATAAAATTCATAGAGTGAACAGGTGGGAAAATAGGTTTACGTTATCTGCATAGCAATCCGTATAATCTGCGAAATAAACATGAAGGACGATACAAGGGCAGGCAGAGCATATCTTGTAGGGAAATGGGAAAAAAAGGTTGATGAATAAATATTAGGGTATTGAGCTACAACTGGTTTCATAAGACTACAGGCTATATAAGTAGAGATATACAGTAAAACCCGTTTAAGACACTCCCGCTTCAGTCAATATCCTGCTTAATGCACGGTTTTTTCTGCGTCCTGGTCCCTTTTACCAGCAACACAGGGTGAAAATACCGCTTAAGACTCCCTACTTCCCTCTTAAGACGCGCATTCTTTCCGTTCCCATATGCATTACAACCCGCTTTAATCAATCGTTTCCTCATTTGATTGACCAAAATTTATTTTACATCATCTGTAACGTCCTCTCTCGCTTTTCCTTATCTCTAGAATTTTTTTTTACGAATTTCTTTTTAGGAATGACTAATTTTGTGAGAATGGAATCAAGATATCGCATCATTTTCAAATTAAAAGGTAATGATTCCATCACAAATCAATATGTAACGTATGTAGAATAATTTCAAAGAAACCCTATTTAATTTTTATGTTTAGGTAGAATTTTTCCAAATCTTCCAAGTACTCTCTAATGATGGGATTTCAGAGGAATGGTTCGCGTACAAATGAAGCGGCGAGTATGAATAGCACACCCGTCAAGGCAAAGGTTACAAGGGATAATCGCATAGTGGCTTTATCCCACGTTTCAGTAAACAACCCGAAGACAATAAACGTAGAGCTAATGAGGGGCAACTACCCCATACTTAAGCGCCTCTAGCAAACTTGTTACCACCACACAATGCTGAAAGGAAATACAGCTGGATATGAATTACTAAGCTAATAAAAATTTAGTTTCAAAAATTTAACTTTTTTTATGGAGTAAATTGTTTTTTGATATCTTGTCATTCAAGTTTCAATTATGTTTAATACATTCAGAGCTGCTATTAATGAGTTGATCTAAAAATTCTTTGTCGGTTAGTCTATCAATGAATACTTATATATAAAAAAAAACAATAAAGATCTCAGTAAGTAAGAAAAATTTATTTATCTATAGAATATCATAATTAAGTTTTAAAGTTTATCGGAATCCACGATTGCAAGACTTCTGTCGATTTCTTTTCGCATTGCTAAATGTATCATCGCACTTGTAATGAATTGGCTACTACTGTATGCTATCCCACAAATTTACATCAAAAGTATAAAAAAACAATGCACTGTTGTGGGATTCAATGGTTTCCTGGATCTATTTTCATGATGGACAGGTAGATAAGATTGGAATACAATCTTAAGGTATACGTGGTAGAAGGTAATTGACGGGCTATTAATTGGTTCCTTAGGTTTTTGCTATTTGTGGAATTGATTTGATTCTCCTTTACTTTCAGGTAAGGAATCGGGAAATTGACCTTTAATTCTTCTCCATCCTCTACGTTTGTCATCGGCATAAGGTTGGAAAAACTTCAGCTCATTAAGGATAAATGCATGCAACTTTAAACCTGCTTCCTAGACCTGCTTCCAGTGTCGCGTATTCTTCTAAGAGAGGATCAAGTCTTTGAATTGACTGGTCACTGCTCTTGAGAAGTCCGAAAAGTTATATTTCTGATATGTTTCTTTTGCACAACATGTTGTGCAAAAGCAAAAAAAAGGAGTATATCGCAAAACTTGATTGTAAATTGTGAATAAATAGTTATTTTTGTGTGTTGTGGATTTTATATTAAGAAATACGAATATAAGGCTCAATATGTTAGTCATATGTCATCTATATTATAAATTAAGATTGAAAATTGAGTTTTATTGGTCGGAAGACAAGCACTTGGATGCTGAGCTACTGACTTCGCGACTCAGTTTTGCAAGGTAACTTGGAGTAAATTTAACCTTCTAAGACGTTCATTTTCAAAGGTATGCGAGAAATGTAGAACTTGATACAGAGAACAAACTAGACCAGAGTTTAATAAAACACCCCAAAAAGTTCTGCGTTGAGTCAAAAATAAAAATAGCCCCTGGAAGTAGAGCAGAGTGTTTGCAAAGTTTTTAATGCATAGCTCATCTCTTAAACTAGAAAAAAAGAAGGTAGAATAAATCAAGAGTAAGTTTTCTTGACTTTCAGTACTCTGTCTGGAAGAATATTCGATTTTCCTCTCCAACTTCGATGGAAAAGATCTTAACTTGATAGAGGCTTTTACTATAATCAAACAAACTGTCCGTTAAAGTTGTATGTGAAAGTGGTTGTGAAAGCATGTTATTAAATATTTCATCCATTTCAATGCATCTATAACGAACACTATTTTTCTGTCCTTTGTTCATGTCCTTTGCAGAAATATTCATACAGTAAAAGTACGCAAATTTTTAAATTTTAAAACAAACGTAAACAATTTATAAGATATTATTTTATGTAATTTTTCTCCTGAAATATTGACGATTCGTCAGTTATTGCGTTTGAAGTCAATCCAAATGTTGCGTTCGATTATATATAAATCAAGTTATATAATTTGATTGTTTGATACATTTGTAATGAATGAAAAATTTGGATTTTATGTTCGATGAAAGAACTAAAAAATATATATTAAAGATAGATTTCATCTACCCAACCAAATAGAATCAATTTTTTCATTGTTAAATAAAGGACCATTTTAGTGAATTGTAAAAATAATGATCTAAATACTCAGAAAACAATGGTCTGCTAGTCTTAGTTTTCTTTTAGCTCTCTTTCGGCTCCACCATATTATCACTTTTTAATGATGCATAACAGAATGATTGTAATTACCATTTTACAACTTTAGTTATTGACATATGCTCTCCATTAATCACTAATTATTTCGGTTTTAGGAAGAAAATAATTTCGGATTATTGGTTAAATTGAATCTGTACAGCGATCTCCCACTTCAATTAAAAAGCTTCAAATAAAAAGAGCAAATATTGGACAGTACAGCATTGTCCCGATACTTTTGTCACGGAATAATTGTTACATAAATCAACTAATAATGTTGATATCGCTTGCGGTATCTATGAAATTATTTATATACATAATTTAATTGAATATCATAGAAATTCATTATTTTAGTTATCTCCTTGAAATTGCATTTTCTCTGTGGTACATTTTTCAGAATAAATACAGTTGCTTTTCTATGCGTTTAATTTTACACTCTGAAATACAATAGCATCTCTATTGGAATATTTTAGCTAAATTACAGAAGTAGTACGAGTAGTATTATGAAAAGCAAAGGTAATTTTGTAAATGTAGGCTCCCAGCGAGAATCGAATCCGTGACCGCTTTCATCGAAGTTGAACGCGTTACCCACTTGGCTATCCGGGAGCCCTCTAAAATACAGGAGTAGAAAGTAAAAATTCACAAACACACTGAATAAAACACCCAACGAGGGAAGAGAAGGGTTAAAGAGATAGGTTCATAAAACGAATCTACCGCATTAAGTAAAACTCTCTCCAATAAAGGCCGAAGTTAACGCTTTGAACAAAAGGGAGAGAATGTTTTTTTTTCGATCGATTAAATTTATCTCGGCGGTGATGCAAATGTGAGGAGTGGAAAGAAGGAACGATAAGATGAAAAGGTGAGCGGAGAAGAATGGAATTTGCATATCGGATGAGAGCGTCACACTATTGGCGGCAAAAAGCGGAGAATGAGTTAGATAAAGGGCTTCGAAGGAGAGATGGATTCGGAATACGGAATGAGGCGAATGATGGAGAGGAAACTATATCATATAAGGAAGGGAAGATTCTTTACGACAGACTCGTGTTTTTATCGCTGAAATGACGCTGCCCTTGCAACTTCCCGAAAAATCGTCCTCTTTTGTCACGCGGACGCACGTGAAAAGAGCACGCGTGAGCATCTTTAAGATTTCTCTCTCGCATCGATAATCATACTTTATAGATGGGGAAGAACTTTGTGGTTCGGATTTTCGTGACCAACTGAAATTCTGCAACCCGACTGCATAAAATATGACCAGATGAAATTCGGTTATCCTCTCAAAGTTGCAAAATCTTATTTAACGTAATCGGTTTCAACTAATTCATATTTACAGATTCTGATATTAATCGATCGCAATTAGGAGTATATGTGGTCATAATAAAATCTAGACCCTCATGTATAAAATGAATTGAATCTTTGGTGAAATTACCTGGTTCTGAAAAAGTATCGCTCAATGTTAAAGTAAGCTATCTCATGAATGTATGGGAATGACAAAGCAACACATTTAATCTAAAATTCCACTCATATGAGAGAAAAATTTATATCCCCAGAAGATCTTAAATTTTTCTAATTGAAGAACACGCAGCAAATTTTTAGTCTATTTTCATTTTCCTTTATTTAAGGGCAGTAAAAGGGCTATGACATGGAAATATTATGCATTTCAATTAATATAAAAGTATATGCAAAGAAAGGAGAAGCCTAAAGAGTAGTATCTCCCAAAATTTAATTATCTTCTCTTTAAAAAGATATTACGAAATTATTTCTTAATTTTGAAAACTTTCATTAACAGGCAGTTCAGCTAGTTCTACAATTCTATGGAAATAGCAGTTTTAAAAGTGCATTTATATAATTTTACATTAATAATTATCTTTCGTAGATACGTATATGTAAAAGTTTGTAGGAAAGCAAATATTCTCATTTGTGGCTAACAAATATTCTTAAAAATCCCGATTTAATAAAAAATTATCGATAATTATTGGGCCATTTCTTATCTTTATCCCTTAGTTTAATACCTAACACAACTCTTTTACATAGATAATGATATTAGAAACATATGATGATAAGAAATACTCTATTCTAATCTATTTTAGACATATAAAAATAAACCTAAGCCCTTTCACCACTCACGTTAGAATTACGTAATTATATACATTAATATTTTCTCGGAATATTTCCCCGAGAAATGAATGAGTAAAAATCGAGGAAGGGCTACAATATGAATGACAAGTAGGTAGAGGGGTAAGTAAAGATAAGAAATAGGACTAATGAATAGTCGGTAACTTACATTAAATATTGTTTTAAGGTTAATTAAAAAGAAACAGTTATAACATTTCAGTTGATTGTGTCGCTCTAAGGATGATTGTTATGCTAGCGGCTGAGTAGTATGCATTGCTAGAGTATGGACTGTTTACCTACAACGCACGTTCTCGTTGTATTATGGTTTCCTATAGTCGTAGTATCCATACGTTCGTAAGTCAAACGGTCATTACGAGTCCCGTTTGTACCGGCATCGTATGCCCAATCCCTCCAATTATGAAGCCATCTCAGCTTACCTTTGCTAATGAGAGTTCCCTCGAAGAATCACCAATGTGAGGGAGGAAGTCAGTCCGAACGTAGAAAAAGCATAATCGAGAAGTGGATTTAGCGAGTCGTATATTGAGAGGAGTGATTTATTCCTTCTAGAATGGCCGAAGCGATATAGAGATTCTCGCGTAATTGCTTTTCGGCGGTATCAATTATAGCACTCCGTGGCAATTAATAGTTTGCCTAAGCTCGGCTTTTTCCTATTATCATTCGATGCAAAGTGAACGATAAGAAGAATCGCCACCGATCGCCCTTCTCCGAATTCCATTCTAGTTAATGCCTCCAAACACAAATCGATTCTTCCTTTTTTGTTGTTCTCGAATGGGAAATTTCGTTTTTCTTCTTTGTTTTTCTATCGCTACTTTTAAACTCAATTTTCCTCGCTGTTAACAACATTACAATCTGATACAACATATATCAATTTACAAACCAAATCAGTTATTTTATCTTCCTTTCCTCACTTTGTTTATCACCTTTGAGTTGCATGGATATTCTAAGTGTATATTTAACTTATCAGAGTTTCAGGTTGCTGTAAAATATCACCACCTTAATTTATAATTTTTCTTCATTTTTATGTAAGGGTAACAACGAGAAAAAACACTCGGGAAATTGAACATTTTGATTCAGTATTTAATTATACTCAACGAAAAATTTCATATGATTTTCGTCAAGTAGAGCACATATATTCATAATACAAATTCAACTTCAGGAAAGCGCGACTGCCTAGTGAAGTTAGTAATCTATAAATATAAGATCGTTTAGTAATAGTAATGTGGATATTCTATTTTGGTGTTTAGAAAAATTCAACCGGACTAGTGTTCTTATAAATGCAACATCGGATCCAAAGACTTGCCAAGTATATTTCCTATATATTCACCTCAATATTAAAATTGTCCTATTTCCTTAATTTTAGAGCGATATGAAATCCGGTTCCCGTGATAAATATCGTAATTAAGTCCATGATCCATGACACAGTGCTGAATATCAGGTATGAATCCCCATTCTGGATCAACCGATTTTACTGGATTAAAGCCGTGTTAACGAAACGTTATTTTAGGTTTCAGTTAAATCTTCCTGAAACTAGTTAAAGTTTTTCGTTTGTTACCTAAAATTCATTTCGTTTTGCAATTACAGTATTAGGTTACAGCGAGGTCTTCCACTGCTGCTGCTCTTCCACACGAGTGTAAACCCTCTGACCCTCAGTAGTCCCTTTTGCCTATTTTAAAACACAAAGGGAGTGGATACGATCAAAGAGTCGCCACAAATTGGGATGAGGTTATAATCAAGTATTCGAGGCAAAAAAGGAAGTTTGTTTCGATGTGAGATTTTCATTTCCGTTGTGAGGGAAAGTTGGCCATCGATCTATTGTCTGTTTGGAATCGCCGTTCCGGATGGGTTTTGCATTCCCCAAGTTGGAATTGTTTGGGGGTTATTGCAGGTTATAAATTGTAGATAGCATTTCAAAGAATGCCTATGGGGTAGAAACAAGGAATTAATTGAAAAAATTGAATGAGAAATGCCATTAAGGGATTGAAAGAATCAATAAAGATGGAATATGAGGGAAGTGGAAGATCCCTGGACGTACAAACTTCTACCATTGTTAGCGGATCTTAATTAAAATATTATGGAATTCTTTTTTGATGGAAAACAGTTAAAAGGAAGACCGAAATTGCGAGAAAATTGTGATATTCAATGAATATTAGAAAGAAGAAGCAAGATAGAAAATTTAAAGGCTTGTGTACAGTTACAGTTCGTAAATATATGAATTAAAAATAGGCATTTTTGTAGTTAATGTCAGTCATATCTTATGAAACTAACGACGTTAGATTTATAAATGCAGTACCAAAAAATATGAAGCAATCGACAGCATAATGCACCTCATTATAGTTTGATGAATATAATATTCAGTTTTAAGTTTCAATTAATTCTGTTTGATGTAACGATTGTAACTTTTAAAGAATTTTCTTGCAATTGTAATGTGCCTTAAAGACTCAACTCTATGATGCTCAATCGAACAGTCATAGAATATTTTCGTAAGAATACGCAAAGGACTTTTGTGTATGACGGTCCAGAAACGGTATGATTTATCAAACAAATAATAATATAATTTAATTTTATGATGAATACCCAAGGACAAAAATTTTACAAGCTAAGATGTACTACAACAGAGATACACTATGAGGTTCATTGCTCATTTATTGTTTCTATGAAAATTTTGGCAAAATATTATTCTAATAAAAGTCCCTCAGATTGAAATTTCCATTTAAGGTACACTGAAGCAGTGAGCCAACTTTATAGATATTCTATATTCTCCGTGAAATAAATGCTTAGTTTGACTTTTTGAAAACGATTTTCATAAATGACAGTTTTTGTCTGCTGCAATATTGAATCTAAATAGAAGTGAATTATTAGTTCCTTCGGGTGTGTTTCCGAGAAGAAAGACCAACCTAATTATTTGCTAACAGCACCCCAGTGGATTTTAAAACGCCTTCTCCTTATCCATTCGAGGATCACAAAATAGCAGGGTTCCCCGACGCAAATTCTCTTGTCTCATTCCTCGATCAATTTCATCAGAGTTCACGCTATCCCTAAAGTTTGGATTTCTCCTGTCTTGTGATTCCGATATCCACCTTCGTAATTTTCGGACCCTTTTCATAAATGGCCTGCGCGATTGACATCAAGCGTAATTTTCATTTCAAAAATAAATAAGCGCCCCCTTGAAATGTGAACCCCATCGGAGGTGAATTTCAGACACTTTTATTGCAATCTCGGAGAAATGAGCTTCGAGATTATTTTCACCTCAAAAAGTCATTTCCTTTGTTTTCAAATGGAACTGACTGCTATCTTTCGGACACTGCAATTTTCTTTTAATTAGAATACTTCTCAAAAAGAGTTCTGTTTATGACTTCATAATTATAGTTTTAATATACTCAGATCACTATTATATAGATAAATTCAAGTTTAATAGTTCAATATAAATACATCGAAAGTCACTCCGATTTTCTGTAAGGTACTACTTTAATCTAATTATTTCCCTTAATATAAATTAAACTAACTTATTACTTACGAATCAATGCTATGTTATCGCAAATTGACTAGTCGGAAATAAAGTTTGAATATCGTCATAGCATAGAATTTGCATATAGATCTATACTTAGGTCATTTATTTAATTTCTCGTAAAGAATGAAAAGACTTAACATTACCCGAATATTTCTTTATGCAGAAGCACCTACCTACCTCGTATACCTTTATGTTATGACTACGTTCTACAGTAAGCACATTTATTTTCATCATTAAGTTTACACGTTTGAATTTCACGAATTTCAAATGGAATACTCTTAATTCACTTGAAGAAAACTAAAGGAGACTAAATCAATATCGTAACCTTTCCCGTAAAAGAGCTCCCGCCAACCTAATCGATTTTTTATTTTTCTTATATTTTCGAGGAAAATGAAATTTTAGAATGTTTACTTTAAGTCTTTCGAGAAGGTTCTTCTTTCAATTTAGTTTAGTAATTTCATCTCACCCTTTCTACTACAAATCTCGGAAAAGCACAAAGGGGTATTTAAGTATCTTTTACGATTTTATCGCAACTTATCGAAACGTATCACCTTTCGTGGGACCTTTTCGAACGGCGGGGTTTAGTTTGAACCTCAAGGCGGCATTTTTCAAAGTAAAGTAACCATCGTAGTAAAACATCAAAGGTGGGAGGAGGATCATTAAGGAGTATCCCTTATTCTTCGAGATACTTCGTATTTGTAATCAAAGCACCAATCGAACACTTAAGACCGGTTGACTTGATGTCGGCGGATCATTTCTTCCGAAAGCCTCCGAAAATAGAAGCAACGTGTTGTGAGGAAACTGAGGTTGGAAGAGGAAGTAAAGGAGAATGTTTCGATCAGATTATCACTGAAGGCTGATGATTGGGATAGGGTTCGACTGATGAAGAAGGGATGGAATGTGATGATTGAGAGGGGAAGGAGCTCGTTGCGTGCACTCGGAATTTGCACCTCAAGATCGTACCAATCCATTGCAACGAGTCATCCCAGGGATGACCATTTGCAGCAAAATTAATTTCTATAGAGAATGATATATATCAAGCGATTTTGGCCCTGAGAATGATGGTTGAGTATGATAATAAACTCATTTCAAAGCTTGAGTGAGCTTGACATTGCTCTAACATATTTCAGAAGAAGGGTTATATGGAAAAAAAACATTAGCTTAAATACCAATTTAAAGTTGATTCTAAGTTTAATTGTTCATTTATTTTAGTTTTATTTATATCTTTGATTGATTCATTACCGTGAAACCGGGATGCAATAGCAGAATTAATCTATTATTTAAAGGCTCAATACTCCAGCTAAAACAAAAAATCACTATGCGCTATGGATGAGAATTTTTTCATACTCAGTATATATGCAAAAACTCTTATAATTTACATAATCACCCAACTTTACATTTCATCCCATTCAGGAACTCTACCAAAGCAAGACGCAAATTTATCTGCTGGTATTACTCATGTTCTTTCTCACGATAAGAGTATCTTCCAGCGTTCTAGCTTTTAATGCACCCTTCCTTTTGATACTAGTCAACGTTTCCTTATTGATTTCCTTGAAGGAAACTAACATTCATTACGGTTTCCTTTGATAATTCAATGTTTACTTGGCTCAGTTACATTTCATTAAGTTAACGAAACGCTTCGAAAATTACAGCGAAGGTAACTTACTTGATCTTCCTACACTAAGGGTGCAATGGAAAATTAACTATTAGAGAACAAACAAAATACATCTCCCACACTGATTACACGATGTCGTAAGAATTTTCCCGTGGTAAAACTGTGAATTTTTCGTGGTGATATCTTGATTTTCTTTAAATCCAGAATTACTAGTTCGCATGGTTTAAAGTAAATGATCTTAAGTTTTCTCTTATCCAAACCGTTATAAATTACTATGAAATCTTTCCTTAGGCTTAAATATCTTAATATTCTCTTCTAAACGCCTCTTTGTATTTTCTTGCTAGCTAAACCTCTTCCTTTATTTCATTTAAAAACTTTGATACATATCTTCCTCTTATTTATACTTGTATGACGAAGAAAATTTTAAATAAACCACACAGTTTTATGACAGAGAGGAATAACTTTTATTAATCCACAATATAAGGGACTAGTTTTAGTTAGCAGAAGACATCTTCATGCCGTGGAAAAAGAAAAGAATAAGACTTGAGTTAAAAAAAAAGACATTGATAAAACAAGGTAAAATTTTGAGACCCGATGGAAGGAACATCTGTCATCTTTTAATTCTGGTTCTTTTCATGTTTTATTTTGCTAAACACCTTATCCTTACCTCCAATCTTCATTGCTTTGATATTACATTTAGAGCATAAGACATCAAATTGACTCTAACATTTGGAAATCCTTCTCCACCAAGAGATTTCGAATTTACTCTAGTCGATGAGCATGTATTTCATCCTGTCCTCCTTACAGCTCCTCCTAGTCGAAGCAAAGCTCCTTAGCCGATTCAGACCTCTCCTCATCCCTTTGTGGAACTCTTTTGTTAATCACCTTGCAAGAGCACCCTCTCCAACTACTCCCCTCTGCTCCCTTTTCCTTCTCCCTCCCTTCCTTGATCTAACGCTGAAAGTGTTACACTCCATGTTTTCATAATACTGTTTATGAGTATAAATGAGAAAATAATGAAAATAAAGAAATAAATAAATGAGAAAGAGTAGCCTTAGCCGGGACTCGAATCCGGATATCCAACTTGATGGGTGATTGCTTTATTAAATTAATGCTACAGGATAATCTCTCCTTCAATTTCTATTTTGGTAGCTTAATTAACAATTCCGCCGTGAGTAAATCTGAATTGAGTAAAGCAACCGCCCGGAAAGTAGGAGATAAGGGATCGAGTCTCGGCTTTAGTGGGACTATTAAACCTTGTGATTTGTTCAATATTTTAATCGTCATGTTGAAATTCCACAGAAAGAAGGTCTCCTCTTTGAATTTTATCCTTGCATATTACCTTCAATCACTATTTCAGCTATCCATCTCCTTTCAAGATCTGGCCCACCCATTTATTCTTAATTAGAACCTTTTCCTTTCCCACTATCGGCTTTTTCTTTTTCTCATAATTTTTTCATCACTATGCAACACAACTCAATAAGAGGGAAACGAGACCCATCTTAAATCAAGGAATATGCACCGAGAGCATACCAGGTAAACCGTGACTTATTCAATACCGCTCCTACAAGCATTCACTGACAGCTGCCCTGGATATAAAAAGTTGATACTTAATATACTTATATATGATGTTACATTAATTATTACACCCACTTTTCTATTCTGCGACATTCATTCACTATATTTTGTAGGTACATATTTCATCTCGCTATATTAAAATATTGTTTAATTGACGTTATATCATCGGACTATGTACAAGATATATGCTAAAGAAGTAACTCAAAACTCCCAAACTTTTGCATCTAAATATGTCGTGCTTTCAGTTACTGTGCTGTGCTATTTGTAGGGTTGTATTTCTAATAAATTAGGAACTTTACTTCGTCCAACGTCATGGCGAGACTACGTAAATCTATTGACCCTGTGTATTACTTACGGGAAAATGGCGCACGCTGATCGTACTGATATATCAGAAATCAATTTAATTCTATGCGGAATGTCTTCAAAATCTCAAACTTTCTTTTTCCAGAAGTCTCAAAAGCTGTGCCATTCCCCCGTAAGTAATACACGATCCCATAAGATTTACAGTCTCTTCATGACGTTCGTCTAAGTATAGTTTTCCTTGTGAAAGGAGGTTTCCTAGTTTATTTCTTCCACCTAAGCTCTTCCTCCTCCTTATTGTACTCGTTTCATAAATGTACAAAATATCCCTACAGACTCAGCCTTTTACAACACAAGGGCACAAAAGTGCACAGAGATATACCAGCTTTCAAACGCGTATCGCTGCAAGAGGAAGCTCCAACAGACGTGATTATATTCTTCCGTCCAAAGCTCACCGTTATCGAAGCACCAGGTATTTTAAATTCAAAGGAGTGAGTTAAATCCCCCTCTAATGGCCACTCCACACTTTAAGGCCGAATGTTAACTCCTCGTTGTCGCCGCCTGTTGCCTTCACAAGGATCGTTTCCTTTGAGAAAAGTCACCGCCTTTAAAGAACCCACGCCACTAAACCTTTTATCACTTCACCGATATCGGCGGAGGGATTTTTCTGCTCCACTTGCCAAAAGAGTTGCATTCTCTTGCGCCAATTAGGCTCAACTCGCGTCTTAACAAGCAGAAAATTTGCCTCCTCCCACTCTCGCAAGAATAAGCAGCAATCTGAGAGGATATTTAAATATCCTTCGATTCCCTTGGATTAAAAGGACCATTTCAAATAAGCTAATTATTCTAATTTAATGCTCCGATTATTAATTAGAAACTTGTGAACTTCCCAGTCAAAATTGACGAATTTTATTTCACTTTATTGGTTTTTTAAAACTCAAAATTTCACAAATTGTTTATCTATTTTAAGAAGATTCTAGCAATTCGAATTTAAAACGGCATTCCACGACCAGAATAGGAATGTGTGTCCTACTTCTCTTTCCTTGTACGCGATTCCATGTCAAAGCAGTTATTTTTGCAGCCCAAAGAGAGAGCCGACTCAACCTTACAAAGCACCTTACCGGAGAAAATTGGTTTCATATGAAATTTACGTAGTTTAATCTGTTATTTAAATAGATTAAACTTATAAGTTCCTTCTACATTCTCTGCTCTTAGTATGGTTTTATGATTGATTTTCTTTCGGATAATTCTCCTACTTAATCGAACCTAGAATCTAAGTGAGAAGAAAATACGCTAAAGATTTATATATTAAAATTTAGAGAAAACCGGAAAGTCTATACATGAAGAAACCAATTTCATTGTTAAGACTCTTTACCAGAAATGAATCAATATGATGGGCTGGATGGATAATATATGCATTGCAAATGAAGTATGTTATTGCATACGATAGAATACATCAAGTGAAACTATCTCCCTAATTTGTCAATATGTTTTAAGGCTCTGAATCAGTTGTACGTCTCACACTATTCTTGTAATTGATCAGGAATACAGCATTGCATCACTGATTAAATTAGCATGTTTCGAAGGTTTTTCATTCCTAATATTTTCTATTGATTGGAAAAGCACACAGTTTTTTAAAGCTTTGGTTTTTCTTAAATCTTCGGAATTATTGCAAATATCCCATCTATTTTAATTGTTCATTTATACTGTTTTCTCAAATGTGACCAATTTCATTACTCAAACATTCCAGGATAACTCGGGCGACATTTCATGAGCATAAAAGTCCACATGAAAGGCTTAATATATAAACCCCTGATTAAAATATGCCCCATTATCATAACCAGATATGGATTCAATCTATCTTTATTTCATGCCCACAGGTTTTATCTTTATTTCATGCCCATGTAATTTAAAAACTTCATATAATAACTTTGATAACGATATCAGGTTTCCAAGATCACGTGGACTCACGCGATTACTGGATTTTTAGAATAAAAAGACAATGGCTGTTTAGATTACATTTAGTTTTACCTCAAATGAAGGGCTCCTGAAAATTGTTATTATTATCATTATTATGTGACCCTTAATTTTCACAATTAGGGAATATTAAATTTATCAACTGATTAAAACAGCCACGTGCATTGGTAGAAAGGCTTAATTTGGAAAGATATAACGCTAATGACGAGTAAAATGGCTCCAATTAATTAAAACCCACGACGATAACCTTATAAAAATATTAAGACCTTATAATCAGCAATGGACCCCAGGGAATACTAACGATGTCCTTTTCCAACGAAGGGAATCGTTGAAAGGAATTCCTTCAGTGGTGATGTGCAAATTATCCAATTAAAAATCAGCACCCTTATCCCAGAAGGTCTAGAAACGTCTTGAGGAAAGCCTAAGGTCCTTGTGCGGGTCTTAACCTCATGACCCCATGTGTACTCAGGGGAGAATTTTGGCTCAGGAAGCAAATAATGAAGGGAAAAGATTATTCAGGGAAAAGGGAACGGAAGTGGGTGTACGATAAGAAAGAGGAGAAGGAAACCCATTTGTTTGCCTTCCCCGAAAAAGTGGTTGCGGCTGGCGGCCATAGTGGAAGCATTTAAGACAAATGCGCCCGCTTGAATGGGGCCCATATCCCCGACGCAAACCGATTGGCATTCGAAATTAACGCTAATTCGAAAGGATTAAGAAGGGTTCGGAAGCCCATGTGCTTAATCTTCGTACTCTTTCGCCTTCGTCTTTTCTCTGTTCACCCTTTTCAATATGATGTGGATTATCAACTTTAAGAGAAAAACGGGGTGGAAGATATGACGGATTTTTGGTTTCATTTTATAACTTTGTCATAGCCTTTTGCTATTCCTGGTCTAAGCATATAGGTCACGTTCATTAGGAAATTCCAGCTTTAGTGATAATGGTAATTCGATTTCTTTTGGCTACCGTTAAATTTTAGCTAATTATTACAATCATGCAACCTCAAAAATGCTATTATTTGAATATTTGCACTATATTCTATAATGTTTTACCGCTCGCAAAGTATACACATTTCACCGCGGAAAAGTAAACGCGGAAGTTTCAATGTTAATTAACGATCGAATTAGAGCGGAGATATAATTCATGCATTTTAGAAAAATTAAAAACTACCATTCTATACTTTTAGCTACTGTAATTCTCATAGTTACTCATTAGACTAGAGCTACTCTTCATCAAGAAATCTTCGTTTATTTAGGCATAATATAAATGTTTAAGATTTGTGACAAAAGTCCAACTCAAAATATCTTTTATTTTACAATATATCATCCTTATTGTCGTCTTTTGTTGTACATTCAATGTCCTGTTTCATCTTCTTATGAATCAGATCACTTCTAGATTCCTAACGTATAATTTCTATCACATCAATCACCACCATTGCCACAATTTTCATGATTTTGCCTTGTAAATTCTCTGTAGAAATTTTGGAAAGTTCAATATACTTCCTTCTCTGACCTTATTCATATTCCAATAATCGACTCGTAAACTTAATCTGATTTAATTCGTCTTTAGTTATTCCTTATCATAACCCTGCAGATATATTCGAGAGTTATATAATTCCTAAAATATAGCCTTATGCATTTTTGTATATAATCTTCCTTTCTTACGTGATTCATTTTCATGAATAAACGCACGCACTCACGCATTTCAATCGTTAACGGTACGTTCTGAGCCAATTCACAAGAATCGTATTAATTGTAGTTATTCGGTTGTTTTGCATGCTGAATCCCGAAGTGTGTACAATATATCAATGGCGTGACTGCACGCATACCGAAAACAGTGTATTTTCAGAAATCCATCATCTGCCGTCAAAAGAATGACGTGGCCCTTCCTCAGATTGGGAAGTCTTGTTTCCGCGAGAAATCATGCAGTTTGGGGCTTTCACTTACTTTTTAGGAATCTTTCCTACGCTGACATGCATAGCCTTTGAAGTAATTAGGAATACATCTGTGTTGACGTGAACGAATACCGCTAAAAGGAGTGCTGAATTTCTCAGAAGGAAAAATCATCTACTGAGTTAATCGACGATTTATGTTGTGTCTTACATGCAAAACACGCGGAATATATCCTAGAGTTTCTTTGTTCACATTAGAAAACCTATTTTAAACATTTCTTATACGATTTCCTACATATGGAACTGGTGGAATCAAAAGATTTATATTTACTCAACCACAGTCTATAAAGCTGTTAGAGAAGAAATTTGGAACACGGCTATCAAAGAGTTACGAGACTGAATAAATCCGTTAGTCGTTTGTTGTGACAAGAAATTGTAATTATACATGTACATGTATGTGGTACATAAACAATCGTAGTGAAGTATACGAGTATACATCAATTAGTGAATTCTATTCAATGAAGAGGAAACAGATGTAAAGAAATGTAAGTAACTTCATAACAGTACTGATTAGCATTTGGAAGTAAGAGACAAATTATCTTTCTTATTCAAGAGACCTAGTCCTATAAATTTCATTTCGTCGGCGTACTGTACATATTTTGCATTTGCTCTTCGTATTCACCATGAAAATACGGCCTCCACCTGAACTATCCCCGCTTAATGCGTTTGCGATTATCTTGATTAGTTCTATCTCACAACGATACGTCCTCACTCAGTTTCTGCCCACCACTTCCTCTCTTTGAAGATATCTTCGATGAAAGCGAAATCACGCAATGCGTACACTTTTATCGCGTGTCCACCAAATCATTGCGTGCGCCGCCTTCCCTTTGATGCCTAATTGATATTTAAGAACCGTCCAATCCAGCCCTTGTCCGGGCGCAGTAATTCTTCCCGATAGCCAAAGTAGCAGCAGCGCCGTTTAAGCGAAAGCGATGAAAAATTCACCGTAAGTGTACGTGCGTGTATGCGTAACTGTCCGGATTAAACTTCCCAATCAAATCCCAGCGAAACTGGATTGATGTGGCGAGATGGAATCCTCCTCTTCCAAATCAATTATTCATCGGGTGTCCGATACGCGATTGCATCGGCAAAAAACTGGATGAATATTAAAATCGATTCGTTGCGCCCCTCCTTTAATGGGAATTCACGCTCAAATTCTTGCATATTAATTCTCGGCATTTATTTTTCGGAGATGCCCTAGCCAAAGGTCGAGCTAATCCTTTTGACGCAAAGAAAGCTTTCTTCATCAAAGACATTCGCAGCTTTGAAATTGAGTCACGTAAAGGGTGGAGATGCCGGGAAGTCCTCGAGAATGACTTTATGCCGAAAAAAGCAACTCTTTTTACTGAGGCTTCCACGCTACTTTCTAAAACAGGTAAAGCCTCTTTGGATATTTTGCTAATTGCTCATTATTTTACATAAACAGTCTTCCATTCATTTACTTTGACCGAAACTTAGATTTAAGCACACTTCCGCATTTTAGTTTAGGAGTTTAGTTTTCAATAACGTAGATTTATTTTTTCATTTATTTTTCAGCTTTCATGAATTTTTCATTCCTGTGTGATACGTTTAGGGATCTTTCGTTTGACAGCAATTAGTATACAAGCAGCCCCCGTGGAAGATGGGAAATAAAATTCCCCGGTCTATATGCAAAATGAAAATTCAGGTACTGAAGTAAAAATTGAGGTGCAGTTCTATTGAATCCTTCCTCAAATCCATCTATTTTGCGCCATCTTTTTTGGAGATGATATCTTGGTAGTTTGCAAATTTTAAATATATTAACAAATTCGATAAATATGGAAAAGAAACAGGAAAACTGCATATCCCTATTAATCGGACCCAGATAACCAATGCAATTGATGTCAACAGCATTTCAGGTGTAACAGTATCTACATTTATATAAAATATTATTACATTTCTATGATTTACAGGTTATCAGTTCTGTGGAACTAGTAATATTGCCAACTCAGGAATTTCATTGAGTAAAATACAATTGTCTCTATACTTCACGCGAATGTTTATCCTGCATAACTAAAGTTTCGAGGCAATAAATAAGAGAAAGGCAGCATAATGAGAAAAGGAAGCTCAAACCTTCTCACGTTTGGCTCAGGAATTTATATTTCAAAACCGATTCGTTTACTGTACATCCAGGGTAAGCTTTTCATATCCCCCAATGCGTCTGGTGATGTAATTAGGGAAAGATGCAGACGTGTGTGAATGAAATTTGGCCCGACACATTAAATACATCTCCGCCAATGTATTCGATGTTAATTAAAAAAGAAGATATTGATTTCCTCACCTTGATCGAATTTCGTGGTTAATTTATTTGCGCAAATCACGATGCATATGGTAAATCGAGTAAATACGAGAATCAGATATTTCCATTTGGATGATTTTTCTTTGCATATAATTTAATTTGATGCATTTGGTGCGGATGTTGATTAATTTTCGCTTATAGCAAGCCTTAACTGGAAAATTGCCGAATTTAATCACATGTGTGTGTCTGAAGTGATAACGGGTTCGACTTGCAATCAGTCAATGCATATGCGAAATTATATTCGAAAAATTAATTCGCGTTAAAGTAAGTTTCCTTAGGATATGAAAATGTGTTTCAGAGACTTAAGAGAGCATTCTCGTAGTGATAAATATTTACAATGTAAGGTAATCTTTTTGAAATTCACTATAGAATTATCGACAGGCATTTTTTCCGCAAATTATTTTACGATAATTATCACATGGTACAATCATACACTATGTATTAATTGGTCACAAACTGTGATGTTATTTTGAAGTAGCTGACGCTGACGGGAAATTTCTTCCTTTAAGAAATAGTGCCTCATTGTAGAAATGGAATATTCATTGGGGTATAATATAGGATTTCCTTGCTAGAGTTATCGGTTTGAAGTTACGAGTAACTCGTATATAGCTCAATTCGCTCAAAACTAACTTACAGTAATACAATCAAATTCATATAATAGGTCAGACACGTGACTTTATCAGTCGAAATTTCATGATTCAGTTAGCAGAATAACTAACAAATGAAACATTTGCTTCTATCATACATAATTTCATAATTTTACTCATAACTTTCAGAAGAAAATATCATAACGGAATGCATTTGCTCTGTTTTCATCGAAAAACATAACATGCTAAACACGAGGAGAACACTAAAAATGAACACGATCTTCTTTGTGTTTAGCATAGATAAGTTCCACCAACTTTAAGAAGAGAGGATTTCAAAATATTAGATGTTTTCGAGATGCGGGTACGGTATGGAATGGGAAAAGTAAACTGGGTTATAGAAAAAGGAATGCGCAGATGCTAGAGATGTTCTCGGAGGAGAGGATTTTAATTGAAGTAATCAAGCATCGACAGAAGAAATGGACAGAGAGGAGTAGAATAGCAAAATGTAGCAGTCGAGGGAAGAATTTTCGGGAAAAGATAGAAGGAAGGACAAAGACCAAAGATGTTTGACGAATTAAGAGGTGAGATAAGTCGCCAATAAGCTAAGGAGAGGTCAAGGTATTTAGAACCCTTACCAAACAGGACTAATAATAACAAAACTTTATTTCGTTAAATATTGAGGCTAAAAGTCCCTTTTTCTATCCACCCATCGTCACATTTGTTAAAGTTCTTATTTTTAAAGTCATAGTTTGAGAAAAATGAGAAGAAATGCTAACATTAACCTTAACCAGAAGGTAGCACACTTACATATGTTCCACCAAAAATCACTAGGAAGCTTTCAATTTAGCCGAATCACATGTGTAATCAACTCGAGTACCAATGTTCTTCTAGTCCACGCTCGTATAATACATTAGCCGACGAACATGAGGTACTTGTACACTTTTCGTAGAATTGTTCAGTGCAAACGTGGCCGCGAGAATTTCTCTTCTAACGACCTGATTTTGATCGCTGCATTCCGTCGACGCAAACGAGAGGATTCACTCGCCTCTCATATCGTCAAAGGGAGCCGCCGCAGTTTCAATTAGAGCCTTTTCGTGTAATCTTTTCGGAGCTTAAATTGGTGAGAGGCGGAGGATATCCTCAACGAGTGTATCGCAGTTCTCGAGACGAGCGGCACTCAGTAAATTACCCAGGAGTAGAGACTTGGAGTGTCTCTTAAGGTCCTTGGAAGGTCAAAAAAGACGGCGTCGAATGCACCAGAATAAGGAGTTGTCCCACGCACAGCGCTCTAATGTCCCACAAAACCATTTCCTTTGCGTGAGGATATACGGAATATACTTGGGAGGCGGACGCATAAAAGTTAACGTTTTATGCAAGGGAAAAGGGTCATTTTCCTCCCAGATGAAACTGCGAACATTTTACTGTCAAATGTAGCGTCATAATTACGCTGTGTGTTTCTTAAGTGTCATGACAAAGGATTGTGAAACTTACTAATTGGAGTAGTCGATTATCACGCGTGGCGAGTAGTTACGTACGAGTGTAAAACTGTTCCACGCTCTAAATAACAGATAATTTATATTGTACTCCCGATTATTCGTGCACGCTTTTTTCCTCTATATTTTCCGCATTTATCTTGACAAATTCTAACACATGAAACATAAGTATTTTCTCGTTCTGGTATAACCTTTTCTATGGAGCAGTGGGAATAGGACTACGATGACATTATCGCGTCTACAAAGACCCGCGGTCAGAATAAAACTACAAGTTCGTTATAAATAGGAATCATCCTTATTAAAAATTTAGAAAAAATGAATAAGTTATTATAACAGAATAAGCAATAGTCTAAAGAGATAATACATAGTCGATTTCCTACCAGTGAAAAGCAATTTTTGATTATAAAATCATGAACATCTTATCAAAATTCACTTTAACAATCTCCAAATCAAATCTGTGTAGAATCTAAGAACATCTGAATTGTATTGAAACATTCATAGTCATAACATCCCAAGTCAGAAATAGGTACGATTGACTTTTAAACTTAGATTGTCCAATTACTCTATTATGAATCATCAAAGAAAGCCTCTTCAACCCCAAAGATGATTTTTAAAGGTACTCCTTTCGTCACTTTAAATTATATTCGTTTAATTAATCATGAGTAAAGAGAAAGATAAATTTAAATTAAAATGATCGTAACACATTGCTAGAAGAAGACCAAGTTACATTGATCGAAAAACCTCCGAGCGTGGTTGGTCAGGATACATTAAAAATGACCAATCAAAATCGATTCCTTTTCGTAGCTTAGAATGAACATCCTTTTTCAATTGAGTATAGGATGATTCAGGAAAATCCGGACCGCAATCAATAAACTCGATTAATCGAGACTGGAGCGCGCTCGATTAATCGTAAAGTTTCGATAGCTCGCCGTGATCGAGCACTTTAAAGCGAGCCAATCGACTCCTTCCGCAACTTTAAGCGAAGTACCCTTTGGGAGCAAACCTTGCGATAAAATAGAGAGAGTTTTAATTCGGATGAGTCACGTTAGAGGGAGTGTCCGTTGGTCCCTGCAGAGACGCGCGCTAATTACCGATCAGATAAAGAGGATCTTCCTTTGAAGCGGCCTTATCTAACCGGAAAACTTCCTCCGAGAGGCGTCATCGAATGACGACAAAAGAAGAACGCTTCCCGCTGCATCCGTCGCATACACCTGCGATGTATCAAAAGAGATATAATGAGTCGTTTTATTCGCCGAGAAACACAACCGTAGATGAAAAAATCTCGTCTCTCTAGTCGCAACCTAACTAATGGTATTTCAATGTGTCGGGTGAACATGAATGCGGTGTTAGAGAGTTGATTATGTCTTCCATTTAGAGGAGATAAAAATTGTGATGAAAGGATCGCATTCTGCTATATGATTCTAAAATCATCTGGAAGTACAAAGAGATTAGCGTCCAAAGGAAGGATTATGAAAGCAGACGACAACAGTATTAGCTTGATTCAATCGTCTAATGATAGCATTAGGAATTACTTGGAATCTATGGAATTCTCTCAGAAATATTAATTTTGTAAAGTGGCGAGGAATCTGCGGCCCTCAACCCGTCTGAGGATATTTTCCTCATCTCTCGCATAATTTTATTCTGTCTCGTTGGTCAACGCGAGTATGAAAGCTGTAAAATATTTCCTTGTTTTATGACCAGTAATTAAATTAGTTTAAATTGTGATTTCGAAGGTATACATTTTGTCAATCGAGAATGAAGTAACATCCTCCCTTAAACGCCTGGCTACTTCTATTAGATATATCTCACTCCAGTTTTAATTAATGATTAAGTGCATTGAAGATAATTTGGTACGGAGAATCTCATAAAAGCTTTAAGTATCGAGACAAACGTTTCTTTTTGCATCACTTAGGAAATGCTCATTGAGTTCTTCAAAGGTCCTCATATACGTCCAACATTTAATCCTCATTTAAAGTTAACATTATAATCGAAAACTTATTTTTTCTGCTCGTATATATTGCCGCGATTATCGCTTTAACTTTTTTGGGAATAAATGAGCGTATTATCATTTTAACTTTGCTTTAGCGGAATTGCAAGTATATGAGCCATTGAGGTAATTTAATTAAAATTTTACTTTGCTAACATTAAGCATGTTGCGAAGCATTTAAAATTAAAATGAAACTGTAGTCTTGTTAATGTGTCCTTTCAAAGTAATTACATAATATATTCATTACATGAACCAAATACAGCAACTTCAATGAGTCTAAATAAGAATTGCATATTATTTTTCTATTAAATTTTAAGATTTGGTATATAGCGAACATTTTTTATTGTGATCGATCTTCAGAAATGCACGAAGCCCACCACTTACTTTATACCGTAAGTGATGTAAAAAGACGATTTACTCGATACTTAAAGGTTTATAAGATTCTCTGAATGGCTATGACTGCTTCTAATATTAACATATATATATTTTGAAGTATGAATCAGAGTTTAAGATCTAATTACTTTCGTATACCACCTAAGAGAGATCTAGAGGGAATGCAGATGCGACTCCCCTTCGAAACTGATTCAACGTCTGTAAGGAAAGCAACTTGGTCGAAATGTGTAGCAGACGGGAAAAGAAATGAATTACTCCTTTCTCTTTGACCAGCTCTCGAATCCTTTAGCACGCCACACCCTGGGAAAACACTTCTTCAAAACTTCTGATCGGTGAATCACTGTGTATGACGAAGGTTTTGATGTTTACGTGTGAGTTGGGTTTCCTTTCTTGATTTAAGGTTAATCCTGACTCATGGACTGAATGAAGAAAACCCTTCTAAGAGTGTCTTTAAGGCTTTATGCGTAACGAAAATTCAGGTTTCCCAACTTCTAAGGAATTAGAAAAAAGATGCAAATACTAAAAAAGCAGTAGTCTGATTTTATGCTGATAAGTATATTTTTATCTATCGTTACATTTATATTCCCATGTATGACAAACCTAGCAATTGTATGATCACAAACATGTGAATAACTTAATCAAAGATATGTGAAATTACAAGAAATTATAAGCAGCAATTCAAATTGATTTTTAAATATTTTTTAATACATATTAAACAAAAAAAATTACCGCACATTTATGCTCAATAAATTTCAGGTATATGCAAACCCATAAGAATTACTGACCGTGGCTTGAGGTGATTCCTTAATTATGACAATTAATTTAAACGTTAAGAAAGTCTACCTAGGAGCAGAATTTACATCACTATATATCAGTACTTTCCAAAGTTTCGTCTTTGGTGGAACATTTACGTAATGATTAAGAATTTGCGAGATAAACGTTAGAGTCTACGTAATCTCTAAAAGAAGAACATGACTTCACAGAATTGCGGAATACGTCTTGTAGCTATCATGTAGAACTAAATATAAACATAAAATATCTCGCAAAATGATGTGTTAATGAATGGTGAAACTTGAAGAATCTTTTACCCTCGGATACTAAGTGGATATCTTTTACCTCGGGTTCACCTAGCCTTCATCCACGGCACACCGGACTTTCAGGGCACTGTTGTTGGGAGGCAGTGCACCTTTGCTTAAATTTATTTGCTTCCGGAAAATTAAACAAGCCGTAAAATCAAATCCGAACAGTCTGATTAACGGAGGAGACTAAAATTCTCTGAAGAACCCTTTTAATCAGGAAGTTCATGCTCTAATTCATTTTATTCCACTCTCAATTTATAAGACATCTTCAGAGCAGACATGGTCCAAATAGGATAAAGCTCCTCACGGATGCCCTCCTTAGTTCCCAACAAAACCGATGTTCCCGTTGTGAGGACTGCTTTGGTAAATTCTCACCGCATAAAAATGGCATAATTTCCAGAATGCATTGTAAATGAAGGGGCATATTTCCCTCGTCAATAGGCTTCCATTCTGTACCAGACTTGGTCTAATCACTCTCTCGGCCACTCCAACCTTTCACCCCTTCAAGCGCCATCAATCTTGATAAAAAACATGCCCTCTGAAAAGCCCCTTTCGAAAGCCCTTATCCAAAGCATCTCCAAAGCCACTAACAGCCCCCTCCGACACAAACATGCACTCCCCCCTGGAGAGAAAAACCCTGTGAGGCGGACCCTGGCTCCTTCACCTTGCGCGGGCCCTAATTCATCCCCAGAACCCTTTAATCCCCTTCGCAACACCCTTCATCCACTCACAAATCTCGATTCGCCTTTATTCGCTCTATAGCTTCGTACTCCCGATCGAGGAGCCTCAAGTGCACGCTTTCTCAACTAAAGAGGACGTTAATCCTTCTGCTTGAGGTTCAAACATGGTTACCTTCGTGATTTTAATTCTCTCTGACCTGATTCGAAGAAAGGGTGTGTGGCCTCCCTAACTCCCTTCCTAACTCAACATAATCTACTATTTTCCTGGTATGTGTTTTACGTTACAGAGGTCTCACCGGAGTTTTTCGTTTGCCAATTTTTCGGTCAAATACTCTAAATAATTTCTACTTTCTCCACATGCACCATTCTTTTTTACTTTTGAAGCACTTCACCTTGTACCGTCTATGATTTTTCTCAAATTAAATCAAATTTCTTACATAAAGAAGAAATGGTATTGAAATTGATTTTCATTAAATTTTGTTATATTGATTATGTGTCCTTCAAGATGTATACAGGAGGTATGTAAGGATAAAACTTGGGAACAACTGCACGTTTCAAAGATAAATACAAATCTTGAATGCGGAAATGAATGGAACTCTTGGCTCATGAAGTTGGAAATGACGCTCTGGCAGTGGTTGAAAGTTAAACACAAGTGTATAGTGAATCTTAAAATACGATTTTCATGATGAAGATGAATGTAAAAGCAACTCCACTCTAAGTACTTTTTCTGTATTAATGTTCAATTAGAAAATTAGCGCTTGGAAGTTTATCGGGTCCATTCACATGGCGATAAATTAGAGTTTCCTATGTAGTATCCCTGTTTTTAATAATCATGTCATAGCTAGAGGCGTAGATGTAGAGGCGTAAGCTAATAAAAATCATTTTCCGCACGCTGTCCGATTAGGCAGAAAAGAAGTTGAGCTATGATAAATCGATTCTTGACTATAAAAACTCATAACCGTCGATTTTTAGCTATGCGATTGATTCGTAATGCAATCAGGAAACAGATCCTCTACTTGTCCTTAATATTGAGCTGGTTTTCGCTAGTGTATACACCCTATTATTTCCTCAACATGGATCAGAGTGTGACGAGGGTAGAGAGTAAAATGCAGCGTACTCACCGCAGCTCCTGTTCAGTTCCTGCTGAAATATTACAGCTGTGGTCCCTCTCCAGATGGACAGCCACCGTAGTCGCTGTAGACAACTCCTTCCTAAGGATGATAAACACATTATATAAGCATATTTCCAGATGCCTGTGGAAATGATAACTCAGGGATATCGAAAAAATTCTTTTCAATTTCTTTCCAAACCACTTTCCATTGTATAACCCGAGAATGATTGACATTAATCTATCTCCATCGACGTCAAATTTCTTGATTATGACACTGAATCATTAATATTAATTCGGGAGATAATAACGACTCATCTTCTTGGCGATAGCTCCTGAATCGAAAGCAATCGGTTTTCAAAAGCTTGAAAAGGATGAAGCGGGATTAGAGGAGGTTGAAAATCTTTTGTGATAGAGGATATGAAAATTAATGACGCGTTATGATAAACAAGAGACGTAACAAAATAATCGCAGCATTCTTTCTGTGAAATATTTACAGATTCTACTGCCTAAATCAGGCAATTAATTAGTATTATGGAAGAAGAAAGTAACGCAACTCTTTTCACCGGATTTGCATTATTAAATTCTCAATAGAGTTGGCGGGAATTCACAACTGAATGAGTTATTTACGAATTATTATGCGTGCGAATACTTGATAGATAGAATCATCATTTATCTCTTTTTGAGATGAGTAACTCCTCAAAATCACTAACTTTGTTAATACTATAAGTATAAAAATAAAATGGGAATTATTATTTTTTATTCTCGACGCATCATTCATCATTTTATGTATTAGATTCTAACTCCAATTAATGTATGCTATACAAAAATACGGTAATAAGAACTTTTTATAATGTATTTTGCTTTTTTACCCGATAAATTAACTTTTTAATGATTCGAATTAAAATTAAATAAAACGTCAGGAAATAAATTATTTATATTTAAGTATCCGAAACACCCACTGAAACAAATATATTCTACAAAACTTAGTAATAACAATAAGATAAAAATAGTTGAAATATAAATTTTCTAGAAATACTAGAAGTAAAGATTAATTGGTTTTATTTTCATAAAAATATTTACGTAGCACAAGTAAATGTTAAAAAAATCTATGAATATATTTTCTTGGTGTTTACGTGAAAAAAGACTAGAAAAGTTAATTGATATAATGGAAGCTGTTCAGGTGAAGATGGAGAAATCCCTCTCCTGAGTACGATTCCCTAATTTTCCTGAATTTTTTAAAATTTCGGAAAGGGTTCAGAAAGAAACGAATCCAATGACCAATTAAAATTGATATAATGGAAAGCAGCTTTCCATTTCGAGAAATCGACCTAGCATCAAGTACGTCGTTCACTCATAAACGAGCAAGAAATGGTAATTCTCATGGAAATGGAAAGCCATCAACGGGCAGCTTCAATTCAACCGCGACACAGTCCGATAGGTCGGATGGGGCCGTAAACTTTCATTGTCGTCTAATTGGTCCCACCGAATTAAATCGCCTCTTCAGAAAATAATTAATCCTTTCGGAAGTAATCCATCGGAGAAACTGAGCTCTCGAATTCCATCTGTAATTATTTCTCAGAGGCGGAGAGAGTCCATTACCCTGGCATCTGCATTCTCATTTAGAATTCAACCTGGGGGCGTCCCCTTTCCACACTGCCTGTCAAGGGCCTTTCTCCGAGACAGTAATCGGAGCGCCGTGAGAAATGAGAGTTCGAAATTCAGATTAATGTTGAGACGAGGCATTATTATTATGCGAGTCCGAGATTTCGAGAGGCGAAATTGCGACGGAAACATGCCGAAACCGTTTTTTCCTCGATTTTTTTTTATCTCTTCGAGCCAATAGGCACACAATTAGACGAGTTATTACATGGGGGATTTTTCGCGAAAGGGGAGTGAATGAAAAGCCTCCCACTGCGACAAACGGGAATAAGAATGTGGCGAAAAAAAGAAGGCCTTCAAATTAAAGCCGCATCATCGCGATTGGGATATGCGTCTGGAATATTGGAATTCCGGGGATCCATCATTCCTAAATGGACGGATATCTCCGTGGGGTCGAAGAAAACGAGCGAAGGGACTCCATTTTGTGTACGATTCCTCCATTTTATTGTTTCTCCAGCAATTCCCTCGTCCCTTATTTTTTCTCTTCTTCGAGGAATTCCAATTTTCCCGTTGCGATAACATCTCATCTCGAAGGAGGGGGTGAAATAAAAAAACTCCGCGAAGAAGAGGAATCGTGGGAGGAAATGGACGAATGACACAAATGAATACGCAAACGAGAAAAGGGGGTTCGTCATGTGTCCGATGGAGAAACGCGATAAACAAAATAAGTTCCTTTTTTTGGGAGTCAAAGGGAAAAAGTCCTCTCGAAGGAAAACGGATGTTAAGCGTGGATTAGAAGGAAAAAAGAGATGAATAGAGAGAACAAAAAAGGTAAAAGATAAAAGAGGAAGATAAAGGAAAAAGAATGCGGAGAAAATGAGGAGAGAAAATTGGATGAGAACAGTTTGATGGGGAAGATTAAAGAAGAGGGCGAGAAAATACAAACGAACTGAGAAAAGAATAATCAGAAGACGAAGCGGTGGAGTGGAAACACTTGGTCCGCTGGCCTCAAGAGGACCTTCCCAAAAGGGTTGATTGTAATCCTTTCTTTTGGGTAATTTAGCTCCAAATGGTCTGCGAACGATTCATAATTATGAGAAATATATCCGGAAGTGAGGAAATACAATAAACATGAGATGCATAACCGTCAGTGAATTTTTTCGTAGCCTTGATGGAAGTAGGAACGCAAACGTACGATGAGTAGGTTAGATTATTGCGACCTCATTCACAGAGGAAATCATATATCTACAAAATTATATTTATGATACATGTTAATTGTTAACTTACAAAGTTTGCAAAACCTCTTAGAAATAATTTGTATCAATCGCATCAACTACATTGGTAAATTAGATTGATTCTGTTACTTGTTTTCGAATCTTAAGATATAACGAAAAGACTTCTAAAATTCTGCTATCATCTTATAAAAGGAAATTCCCCCAGCAGATTTTTAATTTTGTTTTTGACGGAACACTGCGTTATTATAAAATTCCAAAAGCGTAAACTTACCTTGAATATATATATATTAAATTGCTTATTCATTAATATTAGTTTAATAATATTACTATTGACTTTAGTGATAAGCTAAAGTTACCATTTATTTCGGGAAATTTTTAATGTCCCCTATACTCCTGAAAACTTTATAAAAAGTAGCAGCTGTTTAGATAGTTTGTCTAGTCAGCATGGGTAGAGGAAACCGCGGGTGTGTTTTTTAACCCCTAAGCAGGAGCATAGAAGAAGGGCAGATAGAGGGTAAGTAATGGAAGATTGAAGGGAAAGAGGGGAGGAAGGTGTGAAGGTCTCGATGGGGAATGTTTGGAGAGATAAGGAAAGAAGAGTGACGATTCATCCTCCCTTGTTTTTTTCGGGGAAGAAAGGATGGAAACTTTTGCTGGGGAACCATTTAATGGCAGATAGGGGCGGCTGTGTTTAAAGGCAACGAGTGGAACGGGGCGTATGACATGTATCCATTCAAACACTCTCTAAAGGGAACTATGCATTAATAACCATGATATCCTGTCTTTCTTCTGATTGAAGTAACTGTATGCTTCTATAATAAACCGAAGAAACTTTTTATAATTACTATGAGATTAGCATAACCTATGCGGTTAAATATAATAACTCTAGGAATAAAATGATTTATGAAATTTATCTTAGACGGTATGAGTTAAAATATTCAAGTTATTTAATCTGTTGAATCGTTAAATCTTTAACTAATAACAGAAATTGTCCTTCACTCCATTTACATCTGCGTATTATATACGTACATAGTATAAATTTTATGAATTAGTTCATTACATCTGAAATGGAATTATTGTCAACTTTGAGAGCAAATTACTCATCTACCGAATAATGATTTAAATATCAGCTAACCATAACGCCAATTAAGAATTTTTAAATAACTTGATTTGCTGTAGGAATTCTTACATAACACATTAGTTTTAAAATATAGCTTAAAATTTTATGGAAAAAGCCACGTTCATATTTTTACTACATTAGTATTTTTTACTATTACTTATTACTTTAGTCATTCATTATCCTTCAATTTTATGATATCACAAAAGCAATTTAATTATTTCCATAGAAAAAATTATACATTGAGGTTTTTCTTTCATTTAACTAATTGCCAATGTGAAATAAAATGAATTTGTAAATAGCATTAAACGCTAATTTGAATTAATAGAAAATGGGAAATATATAGTCCTGGATTAAAGACAACTAGGGGAAATGCAAAACATAAAAACAGCCTCAAAGGAGTTAAAAATCTGTACATATCCATCGAGAGTAATTACAAAAACAAATTAAAACAGATTCTCTCATCTTGACTCAAAAATAAAAAAAAACGCTTATATTAACAAACGTTCAAATAATTTGCACTAGAAATAGTATACATCACCAGTACAAAGCACAAAATATAATACAAGTCCTATGAACACAGAACGCAATTATGATGAACTGGCAGAAGGAGCGTTCCCTTGGAAACCAATCTATTTACGATGTTGAAAAGGACTCGAAAAATACGTGGATTCTGCCGATTTTCCGTCACTGCCTTCGATTCCATTGTTTGTCGAAGTAGTGGACCAATGGAAACAGAGTAACGATCTACGGAGGGAGAGTGGAATTTAATCTTTTATAACTTCGCTGTAAAATTCTCCATCCGCTAGGCATTCGATAGTAATGGAAGAGGTCCGAATGAAGCCATCTGACGCAATAATGGATTCCGTGACATAGACGCATTTCATAATCCATCCGAGGATTAATGTTAATGGATCTAATTTTGTCAAAAAAGGCCCGTCGGGTGAAAAAGAGGAAGTTTCCGAAAAAAGGAGCATCGGAACTTTTTAAATAACAATTTGTTTCCGTCCAAACTTGGAATGGAGCCATCAGATTTTTCTCTTTCCCCTTCCATCCATCACGGACAAAATATAACATTTTGTTTTCCCGAAAATCCAGCCGCTGATTTTTCTAGCACGCTCAGATCGTTAATGAAGAGATTTTGTGCTTCGTGGCGTCATTCTCGACGAAAACAAATAAATTGTTTAATTGATAAAGTGGAGCGATCTTTATTTTTACGGGTGCATCCGTGAAAAATTGGTTCGGCTACTCTCCCATCTCTTTGTAGAACTTAAATATTGTTTCTGTATTTTCACAACAGAGTGAGGGATAGGGAAAAAATACTTCTCAGCTTCAATGATAACCTTGTTATAAGTAACCTTCAGTATATGACGTAATTTGCATGTCGATTGACGTTTCTGAAGTGGATTTATAACAAGTATTTGATTCCTAATCCACTTCCCTTTTGGATGTAATAAATGTACAACTCAATACCATTCCATCAGCTCCAGCTATATAACAGTCAAATTTATTCCCTTTAAAAACCACTAATTAATGATGTAACACGTTTAACAGTTGTTAGTGATAATTTTTCTAAGGTCAATCCTTGAGTGAGATCTAAAAGTTTCAAGCTTCTCAAGGAAATTGAAATTGTCCGAATCAATTCATCAGAGATGTCAAACTGTCATTGAAAATGTCACCAGGAGCACCCATAAAAGTAGCTAAAAAGTCGCTTAACTCAAAAAAAGCTATTGCTATGAAATAGTTAGGAAAATATTAGCTTAATTTAGGTTCTACAAACATAATATCAGTTCAGAAATCATATTGCAACTGTAATATAAATATTAAGTTTTGAACCTTATGAATGAAATTCGAATTAATTTTAAAGTTGGTCAAACATGTTAAGAGTACATAGAATAGAGTAGACATAAAAGAGCAATCTCAATGGGGTGCAAGAAGTCGCGATAAAAAATCCAGTGATAAAATCGTTGAATTGGTCACAATGCAGTTCGTATTTGATTTTAGACAAATTTTTCCAGTTCTGCACCACTTTTCTTCTTAAAAAAGTAATCTTAAAAGTACCGAGTGTTCTAAAAATGAGTTATCGCATCACATTCCGAAATTATCTGGTTAAATTGAAATGTAGAATGGATATTAAAGTCTATAAAAATATACATTGATTTGCATTATTTAAGAAAGGTTTTTAAGCTACGTATTAGGCAAAAATCTCTTTTGATACATTTAAACTCCATATAAAATGGATAAATTTCACCCTCTATTTTAACGTAGATTAAGAAAGTAACCATGTTTACAAGTTGTAACGCATCCATACAATCTCTCACTATCGCGAGCTTCTCGACTATACCTTAAAGCCGTCTCTCCATGTTATAGAGGCAGCCTCAAAATTAAACTCCCCAGCCATTTTAAAGGGTGCCAAGTACTTCCTGCGAGAAAAACTGCACTTGGGCCAGAGAAGCTAAACAGCCGGCTAATACCTCGGGACTAAGCTCCCATATTTTCGGGGCAAATTAGGCAGAAAAGCCAGCGAGGCCTTAATGTAATGGATAGGTCCTCAAGAGGCATTCGCGATAGGGTTAAACCCTTCATCGCCGCTGATGAACCCTCCGCAGGGACAGCGTCTTTCGCCGTCATTTGCCCCTGGGACCAACGCGCACAATGCCCACCTCATGTGCATTGTTCCGCCCTCCAGCTGTGCCTATTATTACGTGGATTCCAATGGCACACAGGGAGAAATGCGCTGTTTAATCGCTTGCAACTTCCGCTTGTACGACACCCTAACATCCAGAATGCCCATTAAATAATTAAGGTGCCTCATGAGCCATCGCTAGAGGTGTTGCCAAAAGAGCCGCCTCAGGCAGTTAAAGACGACCATGTTTAAGACGGTAAAAGTGAAATTCTTGGATTTTATGGAGTGTTTTCCGAAACAGGACTCGTTTAATTCGCGATTGATTATGATCGGCTGACACGATTAAGAAACCTCATAACGATGATGATAATGATAATGATACAACTTCCATGGAAAGAGGAAAACACCAATTACAAACATTTAAATAATCGTTAATACTGACGAACATATACAACCGTTCCCCAACCAGATTAGCCGGGACTCGAACTCGGGACTATGGGGGTTGGAGCATGTTAAAACTCCACCATCTCGGCAAATGAGTAGCAAAACATGAATGAATACATTGTACGTAAATGGTATGCTTCAGTCCATGGAGTTAAATTAATAAAAATTATAGTTGTCATTCAGCATAGTATTTATTTTTGTCTGACATATATCCTGGTGATTCGCGTCATGGAGAGAACAGCTCTGAGTCAAATACAGTCGCAGTAGACTGATTTTGTAAAAGTGTTAGTAATGAAAATTTCGCGAAATTTCTATTTATACTTCAGCCTTTATTTAAACCTGCAAGTATCATCACCCTTTTTTCTAAAATAATGTAGTAATATATATATACTTTAATATGTTTATAACCAGCTATTATGGGATAAAAGTAATCTAAAGGGTATCCCAATAAGAATGAATCATTTAATTTTTTTAATAATACATCGTAGATACTTTCAAACCTGAAACATTTTTATTTTTAACTCACCAGTATAAAATATAATATACAATGCGGTTACGTGAGGAAAACAATATTTCCGCCAAAAAATTGTTGACGAACTCATACTTTTCACACGATTTTTGAGTTTTACATTATTATTAAGGCACCTTTTTAATTCGGAAAGAAAATAAAGAGTCACGGCTGATAGAATAATATCAAAACAAAGAAAACCTCAAAAGCAGTAAAATTCAAAGGTAATAAGGAACTCTCTTTCAGCATGATCCCTCTACTGCATCTGAAGTGGTCTAACATTGCAGTGAAACTCGGAGTATCCAGAGGCGCTAGATACGTTATTCGGAAACTAAGTTTCCATCCTCAGCAGTAATGTTGCGGAGTTTCCCTCCAACGTTGGACTACTTCAGACTCAGTGGAGGGATGATGGTAAATTTGAGTTACTTTTTACCTTTGCATTGTACGGCTTTGGAGTACTTCTTTGTTTTGATATTAGTATATCGTTTAAGAGGTTCGAAAAACTCTCCGATCGGCGGTGAACATCGGGCCGATTTTCGAATGAAAAAAAAAAGAATCCGCGGATTATCGACCTTCTCTTTCATTCATTAGTATAACTTGTTAACTCCTTTTACAGAGATTGGTACTTTGAAACCAAAAAAGTTATACAGAATGTATTTTCTCGTGAATTCATCAGCAACACATTTCCCCGATAACTGTAACTAATTTAGCAATTCAAAATTATATCTGTCCGAAGTTGTCTTTAAAGTAACGTTATGAAGGAGAGGAAACTTAAAGAAAACTTGGGTATTTGCTCAGGAAAATCTCGCAACATGTGGTATTTTCTGACAGAGTGAGACATCTCTGCAGTATTGTATGATTTCTTTGATTTCAGCCTGGAAAGAACCGGGTTCAGGTCTCGGTCTCTTCAGACTTTATCACCTCTCTTTATCGTAGACGTAATGAATTTTATCACCTTCTCTTACATGACGCATTCAAAGGTAGAGGAAAAGATTAAGTATTAAATTAATTCCACGAAGAAAGAAGTCTGAAAATTAAATGGAGAGAAAAAGTACCACCAAAATATTGTCCAAATATTAGAAAAGGACCGATAGAATCACCCTTTTATAGAGAAATGGAGCGTAGTTGTCTTTCCAGGTATCAAAATGATGAATGGGAATTGGAATGGGGTAAAGCTTCCATCTGAAAGAACGATTGGATAATGAAATCATTTAGTAAAACGCGAGGCAAAGAATCAGGATCATATGGCTACTTCAGCCTCAAAAGGAATTACCATATATTTTTAATACGACCCAATCCCGAATCAGTGACATCGATTGCTGGAAGACAATCGATTTATGTGCCCCTTTCCGAATCGAAAGGAAATTTTCGATAATCGAGATTTGCTAGAGATGGCTCAACAAACGACCTCTCCTAAACCCCACCTGAAATCGCCTCCCACAAATTTCGCAAACGTTAAGTTACAGCGTCGTAACATCCATCGGCTCAATTATTCATCCTCGGAAACAGACTAATAAACAAGGGGACAATTAATTCATCCGCTAATAAAAACGTCAAAAAATCCACTCGTAAATTTCAATATCGAGCGAAGTAAGCGATTAAACCCCCGTTGGTTCCCACTGTGGTCCATTCATGAGGATGGATCAAAAGAGATCCTTCGGGAGGCTGCGAAAGAAGAGGTGCCCTCCAAAGTGTCCTCCTCTTCAACAATTCCCTCTTAAAAATGGCGGAGTGAAAGCGTAACGAGTAAAAGTAGATCCACGTGGAAATTGGTCGGAGAAAGGCGCGGTAATCCCCGGCGAAGAATCAGAATGCAGGCATGTCCTCATCGACGATTTAATCCAGGGTTCCATCTACGTAACGACCGAACGAAAGGGAGTAAAAATAAAGGGACCCTAGTAATCCCTTTCCCTTCTCCTAAAACTACTTAAAAGTGGGAAAGAAAAGGCAAATGGGAAGGGATTTATTCGGAGAATTTCGCCCTCGGGAATTATCCTCTCTCTCTCTACGTGTATCCAGACGAAGATTATCCTCGATTGAGGCGCCTCTTACGACGGGTGACGAAAGCGTGTTTGGAGTCGAGGATGCCAACGGTGACTTAGGTGAAGTGTACTCCATTTGAGAGCATCGACTTTATCCGAGTACGTTGCCTCTCCAGCGGTCTCACTTCTACTACAAATCGTAACTTATCTTTCCTAGTAAAACCATAAACGTCAATTTTAACGTAGTTTTCTATATTTTATTACTATCGAAGAAAAAGTTATTTTTTCATTTCTATCACAAAAATTAATAAAACTGAAAATTATAAAATATTCTCTCTCTTCGGATTAGATTATTTTGTGTATTAATTTTCAAAAGATTTCTCTACTACTACTTCTACTTTAAAGATTTTTAATTTGACATTATACTTATTACGTGGAGTTCTTACATTAAATAGTGCTTGATAACAATAACTATTTTAACATCTTTTAGTTATTAATCTGAGTGGCTCTGTATTTTCACGCCACCTTTTCCCAACTATGGGTACTTTATTCCAAGCACCACTTAGGACTTTTAAAGCTAAAACTATATCTTTTCTATTCTCCATTTCTTCAAATTAACTTTTATTATTATATAACCAGATTTTTACTTTACCGTATTTAATCTTGTGTTACTAAGATGAAATACCACAATAAATACAATGTTACATGACAAAACAAGTTTAGAGGATACTCAAGACGCTAATATTTGTAATTATGTTCAATATTTTTATTAATATTAACTTATTAAATTAATATCTCTCTACGTAAAATCGATATTCGAAAACGTAGAATCCTTCATATATAAACGTTGCGGTTCTAGTGCTATCTACGAAAAGTTTAAATATTTTTAGTTATTGTATAGGAATATTTTAATTTTTATAGATGCCATCTGAGCATAAATGGTTGAAAGAACGGCCGAATTGTTAAATCAGTTGTGGAAAGTTGATGAATTATCATCAATATCAAACTCTTTTACACCTTTAACGCTATTTACTTTCGTGAGACAATCAGTATTGCAAACGATCAAAGAAAATTTACCATTCAGACTCCTAATATTTAAAAAAGCTCGAAAATACCTATATTGCACAGTTTTACTGTGGAAAATTAAAGAGATAACCTGCAGACTTTGAGATATTTCGCTAAAATTTTGGTAATTAATTCATTTCAAAATTCTCTGTCGAGATATAGACGTTAACCAATTAATAGTTTTTACGAATTGAAACTAAAATGAATGGAGACAGAAAGAATATTCATAGCAAGGATTAGTAATTCATAGCCAAAATGGCGTTTTAAATAATTTAAGTACCCACGCCTTATATATGGTAAATGTCGTGCGTTGACCGCATCACATTTATTTTAATGTTTGCATGTTTGAGAGCAGTTTCTTACGCGGGTAACTTTCCATTTACACAGCGGCTGCGTTCCTGCGTATCTTCGAGTTAACGGTATATCAGTTAAAGAAAATGAATGTCTCGAAGGTTCTTTATATATGAATTAAGTGAATTTTGTTCTCCAAATTTAGACCTTACCGTAACGTGAAATTAAAAATAAAGTGCCAAAGATAAGGAATAATAAGCCACATATTTTACAAAAATTTGAGAAAGTTTGTAAAACACCGTGTGAGATATGATTCGGTGTTATTTAAGTTTATGTCGCACCAAATTATTTAGCAATGCCTTGTGGATGTTGGATACGTTTTAGCGTAGACAAAGATTTGCTATAAAGATAATAATTTGCCATAAGATGCAATAAAGAGAGGGAAATAAAAAGTTTTGCATAGAATGTAGGTGTTAAGTAGTACGAATATTTAGAAAACGTGACTTAATCCACTGCAATTATTATCATCTCTATCTTGGTTTTTACACCAATAATTTAGCACTATAATCCATTTTCTTGCTGATATCGCTTATCTTAGCTTTCCTTTAATAGACCAACTTCTTCCGGAGTGGTTTGCGTATTTCTTTCTTTGGTGTCTGAGGCCTGAAATTATTCGGTAAACCTGTGAGTTCAGCCAGTAAACGCTGTATTTTAGGAGATCACACTCACTCTTTTAAATCTCGTTCACATAATTCAAGAGGAATACTTCTCCCCACGAGTCGTACTTCAGTAGGACTTCCACATCTATCCTCCTATCTCCACCGCCGTTTCTCACCCACTCTATCCTTATAATTCCCAGCTTTTCTATCTCCACTATCTTTCAGCCATTGCTTTCTTTTATCCCATCGAACCCCTCTTTTGCCTATTTCTTTCTATTTTCCTTATCCTTCTTGTTCATTCATTATCCCTCTACTATTTCTACCGTTATCCTTCTGCGATCCACCCAAATCTCAATCTTTGTGGGCAATCTTTATTTCCCTACCCCAATCCATTGTACTTCCTCCACATTCTCTTTCCCCTCTACTTCGTAAGTGTTTCCACTGTAACACATACTTGGTATTACTCAAGCCTACTGCGATAATTTGGTTCTTCAGTGACCGAATCAGTGGTATAGTTATTTATCTTCTTATACGCACGTTCCATTATATTTAGTAAATTTTACGAGATATAAGACCTTTAACGCAGTCAAAGTTAAACCATAAGAGATGTCTATTCATCGAGTCATATTTAGGATGAAAATGTAACTCATAAACTGGATGAAACTGAACAGGAGTTAACTCGGACATTCTCAAAATATTTTCAGTTCGTTATATTAAGGTTTCAATATATATTAAGATCAAATATTAAATTTAAATAATTCATAGTAAATTTGTACCTTTCCATATACCTATTATCTGTAGACTAAGTTATCCAGTTAACTAAAATTAAAACACCTCCGTAAGCACCAGCATTAAAGCATAAACATGAAAGTTTCAAAATGCTTCTATCATAAGCCAAGAATACAATTAATCTACAAAATGGACCGAAAATTCGATGAATAAAAAGTTCCATATTTTCTTAGAAAGGAAAATAACTACCTCAATAAAGGTTATGTAATACTTTGTGTCTATGTCAGTAAAAATGTTTTTACTGTTTTATAAAACGAGCGACATTATACGTTGGCTAAGATTAAACGAGGTTCTCCCTTATGAATGTATGTACACTATTATTGCGAATCTAACGTAAGATATATACAAATCTAATATGTAACTAAGTTTTGGAAGTTATACAGGAGGAAAATAGTAAATGCGATTGTGTGACTTGTGCTGTTTTCCGTGGAACGTGCGTACAAACATTCCATCACATTCCTGACGATCGAACGGGTTTGGGTAGTGGGATGGCGGGCATTCAACACCTCATGCGAACACCCCATCATAGATAAATCAGCGTTCTAGTTAAACACCTTTTCTCTTTCTAATTATGGAAATTCCCCTTATAGTGGTGCATTTTAATACCAACTCAAATGATATCGATATCGGCTGCGTTAATTGTGGATAAAGGTGACCTTGCAAGTTAAAGGCGTGAACATAGTTGCATCTTTAGATTTCCGCGGAAACTGAAATCAAATAGGTCTAATAGGACTTTCTGGGCGTACACTTTAGCAGATTAAGTTAATAAGCCATAAATTTAGACACCGTTTTATCAAGTAGAAAATTCATAAATGGCTTCAGGAACGACTTTGTGGTAAGACTTTATAACGTGAAGAAATGAAAGGCATCAAATTTAACCACTTAAATATTTTACATGGACGCATTGCATCATCATCAGGCAAGGGTACAGAATTTTTTTCAATATTTAGTTAACCAGAATGTGTAAAGGGGCGAAGGAAAACAAGGTTGCGAAATAAAACATTTAAACGGTACGGGCAAAAGTTATCTTTTCATTTCTTTGCGTTAAAAATTCATAAGAAACTTAATTTCTTTTGATACACACTCAAAATAGGAGACTTGAAATTTAGTTTACCTACGAAATTGATAGAACATATGTAGGATAAATACTCCTCTTTACTTACTTACGAAATTCTCTCCGTATATTATGGATTGATTACAATACTGACATACTGGTATATAAGATTACAGTTATAATAAACGTTTACCACAAATTCATCTTGATTTAACTTCACCGAGATTATTTTCAAGAATAAGAATATACATAAATATGTTTACGCGAGATATTTAAATACTTTTAGAAGACTTGTACAATTTTCCAATGGATAAATCATAGGAATTCTCCACATTCTGGTTCACACCAAAGGCGACCGAACTAAATGAACTCGTCATTGATTTTCATCCTTTCGAGAATATTTATCTCAGCCCGTCTATATCGCTGATAATTTCATCCCTTCCAGTATTTCACCTGCTTCTTATCTTTCTTCTCCATCCCATTTTTCTTCTTATCCACCCCTCTCTTATCCCCCTTTTATCCATTTCCTTATCACCATCCGAATCTGACTCTCCCACCGTTCTTTCCTAATCCCGCCCACCTTATCGCCCCCGCTTCCTCCCGAGAGAGAGAGATGGAAAAAGCGGAAGGAAGCCTCCGTTTGCGGGGGATGCAAAGGAGGCGGAAAAAGGCCCGAGAAGGAATTCCTCGCCAATTTCCCATCTCACTCCATCACTTCGCGAGACAGTCCCTGCCTCTTTTATCAACTGCTCCCAGTCTTGGACTTCCGACAACCCTTTGCGAAGAAAGTTATTTTCTCACCGCGGAGGCTTTTACAATTCCATATCTTCCCTTGCCAACCCTTTAATCTCGTCACGAAACGTCTACCACCTTATCTCCAGCTATTCTCCTGGAATTCTTGAGTGGCAGACTTTGTTTGTCTGCAGGAAGGGGAGAGGCGTTCTTTCTTCGACGAAATCCTTTGGACGTGCCACCTCCGACTGAATTTTTTATGTACTTTCGCCTGATTGTTGGGCTGAAGTTTCCGGAAATGAATTTTGACGGAAGAGTATAAATGTCGCGGTTTGTTTTGGGATCTTCGAATCATCTCCGACGGTAAATAAGTTAAGTGACTTATTTCTGTGATCCAATTACGCGGGATTTGCGATCGGCGATGCGTCGGATGGAATTCCGTTGCTGAGGAAACGGACCGAGAAATCTCTTTGCATTTTGAGGAATAAAAAAGGAAGGATGCGAATGGAGTTTAATTGCTATTACTAAAGAGATAGAGGTGATCAAAGAACCGAGATCATGGGAAAGGAGTAGGGAAATCTATTTCAACGGATTCTAATAGATACAGGAAGGCACTCTTTTGATCCCTGATTCATCAGGTAAACTCGTTGTGTTTGTAAAGCATTTAGCCCTTTAATGCGTCGAAACCTCACCATTAGCTTCCACAAGCCCTAGAGAAAGAAGCCTTCTAGATAAGATAAATACATAGCCAAGGTGGCAAAAAACAGAGATTACAAAGTATTCCTTTTTTAGAGGTATTTCGGAATGGAATAAATTATCTGGATCAAGCTTTCAAATCTTTTATCCACTGAAAGGAATTTTTTTTAAGACAATTAACCAGGAATATTAAGTAGAAGTTTGACATAATTCGAAATGGTTCCTAGAAGGTCGATAATCCGTGGTTTCCTTTCTCCTTTCGAGGAATGGTCTCCATTTTCACCGGCATGTTTGGCGATCGCAGAATTTTTCGAACCTATTATTCCAAATCGAATATTTTTTCCACGAAATTTTCGGACCGAATCTACATCTGCCAAGCTTAAAATCTAATATCAGTTTAAGTGATAGAAAATTACGGATTTTGTTGGTATGTTTTGTTGTTCTATATCTACCTGACATTTGTATTGCATATTTTATGTAATTACTCTTCAATTAAAGCTATTTTACTAATCAAAATAACTATAATTCGAAACTTATATCTAAGCTAAATTATTTCACTATGCATATGATGATAATCAGCAGGAGATGTAAATTATGCAAGCTCCTATTTGAAAATTCACGAGAAACGAACGGAAAACGCCAAGTTTATCGAATCGAGTATTTAGTCAATTCGATTCGGAGTTTGAATAATTTATTCAATTTGATTTGAATTCGATTCAAAGAGAAAAATCACATTCAATGTTACGATTTTACGTACATATAACTAATATTAGATTTATGTCCCATATGTTTGAAAATAATAAAGGAAAACACTTGTACACTTTACCAAAAGATTGTTTATTATACGACCATAGTTTCGACCCGTTGGGTCATCTTGTTGGGACAATCTTGTGGTAAAGTGTACAAGTGTTTTCCTTTATTATTTTCATTATGGAAAACTACCACCAAGTTAAGGCCGTATTATTGGGTCCCATATGTTTGTTAAATGGCACAGTTTTAGAAAAAGTAAGGGATTGCTTATACTGAAACGGTCATGAGGATTTTCTCCATGACCACATGTCTGTGGTCTGTGTACCCCGAAAATATTTACAACTAAGTTGACGACATATTTGGAATGTTTCATGAATGTCTACACCGAGGAATTTTTATGTTGGCAAAAACCTCTATCAGGCGTAGAGAAACATTATAGTTTAGTAATGAACATAGTGAGTGAGGTCTTTCCTTTTCTCTTCCTATATTATCCTGACTGCTTTAAATATAAAATTCCCCATACGAGCTGAAAAAATGATTCTTTAAGTAATGAATGTCATAGCATTCAATAAGGAGTTACCATGCTAATGAAAAATTTTAATTCTCTTCGAACCAAATAAAACTCCAGCTACCGCACGACGAGACGGTCCATGTTTTTCTCTCATTCAATTTTAGATGTGTTTTGATACATATTTTATTATCACCAAATTTTTATATTCTATTATTAAAATAACTTCTTGCCAGGATTGAGACATGATTCATAGCATAATCATTATTATTAAAAAGTAGTCGATAAAAATTCTTCTACACGTACACGTAATCAGAGATTACATTATTTTCGACTGCTGCTCATTACATACGCTGCTTCACATGTGAAATGTGCTATTTCCAGATTAAATTACCCGTCATTTGGCATTAATGTTAACGTCATTTGGCATTAATATTAACGTCATTTGGCCTATTTGCCTGATAACAAGTAATTATTAAGCCGATAATTACTTTTCAGAGAATTAAAATTTCAGCTGTTGCTCAATGGTGGTTCGCAGTCACTTTTATACCACGAAACGTAGAAGTTAGAATTTAATATTTTGTATTTCTGTTACTATTCTTTGGCTAAAATTATTTTTTAATTTTTGGATGAGTAAAATCTAGCCTATATCTAAATATGCCATCCTCGATATAATTTCTTTTAAGATTGTAGAACTACTTGATATTTTGTCAAAGTATTTGTTCTGTTACTTAAAAAGGAATCTTTTTTCCTCTAAATTAATAATTCAAATTATCAATACTTTCTGGCACCTTTTAGGAATTCAGTGTTTGATTAAGCTTATATATTTCATTTTTTTGGGAAGAAAGGCGCTAGATTCTATCGAATAAATAAAGGGAGGTAATATTCCTCTTTATACCCAGAATGCAATATGTGAATGACGTTCAATCAACGTTTTAGAGTAAATTTATTTTGTTTTACTATGCGCTGGTCCGAAAAATCAATGAATAAACCATCAAAATATTGGAATATTTTCATTCCATTAAGTATAATATGATAATATTAATGAAAGCCCTTTACTACTGACGATTTTGACAATTATAATGTTGGTCAAAACTAATTACAATGATGATGTTCAAACATCATAAAATCAAGTTATTAAAATGAAGTTTGAATGAGCAACTGTTAAATCGATTACTCGTGTAACATACTAAAGGAAAATTTTCAACGTCACATTGTTAATTAAGCTTATTCTAGCCTCTACTTTTGCTATCGGAATAATTACCTACGGTAGTGATTACCTCTGAAAGGTTATTTAGTCTAATAAATCGAATTTTATGATAAATTTATCTATAGAAAGTTAAATTTCCAGTAAAAATACGGCTTGTTTTCCGGAGGAGGAATTTGATACTTAGATACGTTAAAGAGGAAAATTGTTGTTACATTAAGATATTTTTTTCAATAAAAAACGAGTTTATACGAGATAAAAATAGGAGAAATCGCTCACGTGGAAAATCGAAATTGTGGAATATAAACAAGATTTCGGAATTTAATTTATAATAGAGAAAGACTCTTTTCCTTCTATAGAAGCACACCCAGGACATCGCTCGATGATACCTGATAATTTTATTTTAATGATTTAATATTTTAGGATTTCGCATCTACACAAAGAGGTAAAAAGTTAACTTTATAGTTGAGCTCTCTCATGTATATTTTTCCGACAGCTTATTACATATTCCCGCGTATTTTTTCATCGGAATTCTCTCTGATGAAAGGATCGTAAAATATCGTAATTAAATAAATATGAAATTAATTTCACTCACAGTTTGTTCTCCAAACAAGATTCTCACGTTGGCAATTATTTCGGCCCATTGCTTCCGGGTCCACATCCTGATGATGCCTGAAGAGGAGGAAAAAAGGCTGAAGATTTACTTGGAAAAATAATATGTACATTGTACATGGTTTCACACAAAATACCATTTCACGCAAGATACCTAATTAAATTCTTAGATTAGATTTTTAAAATATCACAGGATTCAAAAATGTTATGAAAAATGCGATGCTTTTCCTTAACTCGCCGAAAGCAATATTGCACTTTAATATCGAAGATTATTATTATTAGCTTTATACCCTTGGGATACGCTAAACTGTCATCTCTTCCACCTCTGACATAATCGCGTAATAATTTCTAAGCAGTTGATCGAAGTAAACTCAAGCCTAGAAAAATAAATTAATGTATACGAACATGATTATTATTAATAATAATAGTAAAATGACTTTTATTTGAGAATAATCGAGACTATTCAGTCTTTTCTTATATCTAACTCTGTCATAGTATGAAATTCATAGGGCTTACTTGAAAAAAGTGCACTGTAGAAAACAACTTTGTAGGTTGAGTTTGCATCAAGGAAAAGAAGGCACCAAAACAGGAAAACGGCTACAAGAAGAGGGTGTGAAAATGCTTCTAAATATAATAGACGATGCTAAGGAAATCATCAGAATATTTGGGTAGACCGATCTGACGGTGTTACTTCACATACGTCCTTCGTTGGATCTGATCTGAGAATTCAGAATTTTTGAATTAGCTTCTGAGTCGAATAAAAAAACAGTCACGAGAACATATTGGTCGACACGATAAGTGAATACATAATATGTCAAATATATGTGATATCAAATGAATGAAAGTGTGATGATATGTTTGCCTGAGAGAGAAGGAAAGAAAAATGTAAATAAACTTCGATAAAGGAAACTAAACGTAAATTCAAAAATTTTATAAATTTATCCACTCGAAAGTTAATGAGATAAAATGCGTTTGAAAGACACGTTTCAAGCAATGGGTACGGAAGATTTTAAAAATAGAGAACTTAAAGGAAACAGGATCATATGTAATATTCCAAAGGCAATAGAAAAAGAGCAGAAATACAGTAGCAGAATCGAATGGAAAAAATAGAAGGGGAGAATATTGGAATCCATAAAAGAGGGCGTAAGCAAGAAGAAATATGAGAAAAGGAAATCGTGGATGATAGACAATGTGCTGATCCAAATAGAAGAAAGTAGAAAAGTTGAGAAAGGGAGGCAAATATGATAGCAAAGGATGAGAAATGAAATGTATGAGAAGGTTACAAATGTACGGATGAATGGATCGAGAGCATTCTTACTAAAATGATTTTTCTCCGGAGAACGGGTCGATAAAGCTCAAATGAAGTGAATATTCAGAGGATAAAATAAAGGGAGAGAAGTAAGAATGCTGCTTTCATCCCTTCCTCTGAATAAGAAGAATGTAACGAACATGTAAAGAGAAAGCACAAAGGATTCTCAACGCCAAGGGAAGTTACAAAATAAAAGATTGAACGTTCAACACAGAAGATTAATTTTATTTTTTGTGATTTTATACGAGTGTTTTTGATGGCTGACTTTTCTCAATGAAATACGAGAAAATAGCTAAATAGCAGAATTATAATATTAATTAAATTATTTTGAGTTTTACTTCAGTAGCTGTTATATCTATTTTCGTTTATCTCTAGGTATAGAAGAAATTTTAACTTTCACTATGCCTCATTCTTGTTCATAACTTTGATTATTTATCGTTTTAGCCATATTTCCGTTTTGCTATATGTTATTTCTGTCTATAATTTGAATTAATGATTACTTTATATTGTATAAATTGAAAAATAGCCGTTTGTCTAAATATCAGATAGTATGGTAAAAAAGAAATATCTGTAGAATACTAAAGAATGAAGAGTACGCTAATCTCCTCTAACTGAATGCTATGATTGTTAAAACCTTATTTCCATCTGTACATTTTTGATTTTGTTTTACTTAGTGTAATCCTAGTAATTGAAGAAGTAATGGAAAATTGCCTCGTTCCTCATGTTGCCGATTATCTATACGCCTTTATTTTAGTGAAGGCCGGCTTCAAAGACTGAAAGACGTTGCCTGTAGAAGAAATCAGCAATTGGAAGCTTAATGAAGGGCCGATAATAAAAATATATCGAGCTAGTAGCTGCTTCGTCTTTCAGAAATTCTGAAGATATCCCAAACGCCGAAGTGCATATCAGTTTGAAGAGATACTTAATAGCCATCCTTAGCTAGCGTTTTCTGTTTCCAGTCTGACAGATGCATAATATTATTATATTCGCACTCTGATAAGTTAGTTAGAGTTGCGATGGAAGTAAAATGAAATTGATTTAATGATAGCATCATACTCTCAGGGAGGACAATCCATGAACAAAACTGCTTACACGTTATTCAACTAGATTCTTGGGAGACTTTCTACGTCTGCAATGAAATAATTTGGTAATAAAACTCCTTCTTTATGAGAAAAAATGCAAGAGATAATGGAAGTCATTATCGTGAAGTAATAGTTTTCAAACTCGAATAAATTTTGTCAACCAAGATTATTACCAATCAGGATGACTTAGATATAATTTAAAACCATGTATTTTGAATTGTAACGAAAATATTTGATGAAGTCAAAAAGTTTGATTTTATCTCGAACTTTTCAAAAAAAATATATTACGATCACAATCTAACGAGGGTAATTGTAACTTCACATCTAACTTATTAGACACATCAATTTTTTTTTTAAGTTTTAAGTTTTAAAAGCTGGAGAAAGGCAACCCTACAATTAATCTCCATTGGAAAAATATCTTAAAAGGATATGATAAATACCACTTTAAAAGCCAAGTATGAAATGACTCGGAAAGAAAAAATTCCGTAACTTATTAACATTTTAGTAGGCCTTCTATTTATGTATTTAAACTCCATTAATTCCCTTAGATCCGCTCTAATCACGGATTATACATTTTCCTCCCTCACTCAATCTTTCAGTGCTCAATCAGAGTCACTGATTGTAGCGATAAGAAAATTATTCCGCTCAGAATACACGGCCGAATTCCGCAAATGTGGGTTACAGTCATTAGCTCTCTGCGAACAAATAACACATGGGCAGCTAATCTCAAAATCAACTGTTTCGTAAATATGCAGCGAACCGTAAATTATCGTCCTTTTTCGCAAATCGCGGAAAAATTATCCCCGGCCGATGTGTATCGAAAGGGCTCTCCAAGTCGAGAGTGATGGGAGTGATCGAAAAAATCCTTCCTCTGGTGAGCGCACCCAAAAAGCCATTATCCTAAATTAACCTCAGTTATTGTTTGTTATCGTAATGCTCCTCCTAATGACTTTAATTATTTGAAACGGGGAATAAATCACGGGGGAGGCTTTATCGGGGATGAAAAGTCATGGCCAATATATCGATTGTAACGGATAATTGAGATTCGCCGCTAGAGGGAGTCGCGTGGAGACATCGCTGATGAAGCCTTACATTTCGGACGTCAAAGGTTTGATTGGCGTGGGGTCGTAAATCACAGTCGGATCTCTAATGCAGATCTCGCGTTTCGTCATATCCCACTGCAACGGATGGGTGGCAACAATGCTAGGGAACAAAAAAACAGAAGAGTGGGTGCGGAGTATGTGCGATGCGGGGAGCACAAAGTGTCACACTTGCCTCGTTATTTATCCAGAGGGATCGACACACATAGCGATACTTGCGACAACTGCACATCGCGGGAGAAAAATGAGACCCACGGCGACCGGCTGCGATTTCAAACGTCATATCATGTTGTTGCTCCGATTTATTTCCTCTAATATATTGCCTGCGGACGATCCACTCATCTCTTTTTCTCATCAAGTCACTCTTTTTCCGCCTCGAGATCCAACTTTTCCCGAGTTACCATCCGTCGAAAATTAATTTTCCGCGAATTTCTCCGTCGAATTTATATATAACCGCTGTGTATCACCTGAAAATAAATTTTTGAATCTGCTTGAAGAGGCTTTGGTTTCCTGAGGTTTCTCATGTATCTGTGGTTGGAATTTCAACCGGAAGAAGGAATTCTCACCACGGAGAAATAATATTCAGAGACTCAGTATCTTTTCTATTTAGAAACATGAGTAAAACCAAGGACATCAAATGCAAAATAAAATGGATTGGCTGGACGTTGAGAGACCTTATAATACACTGAATAATGCATATTTGTGAAATCCAGATGAGATTTTACCGATGATGATTCCGTCAATGGCGTACATCGGTCGTCATTAAAAATATCCTTTTGAACACGCTACTTTGGTTTATCCAATTCTCAATCAAGAATAAATTAATATATAATAAACTTTGCTTCAACTGAAGCTATCACAATTGTTTACTATGAGTTAAAGGCACGTTCAAAATATGTGAGGAATTTTTAGGCTTGAACGTTAACTCAGACTTGAAATGTTAGCATTATAATACATTTCTAGTAAAATTCGTCATTACTTGTATAAACCAGCACGTTGAAATAAAAGTTAAGTTAAAATAACCAAACTGACAGCATAATATTATTCAAAAATATGCACGAACACTAGCACGAACTGCACTTACAAATTTATTCATTCCTTGTGAATCTTAAGTAAACAAAAGTGTCTGAGCGACTAGCAACATATACTTACAAATTAGCAAGTCAATAGAGTAGTTCTGACTTAATTGCAGTGATCGCGTGAAGACTGCATCCTTTCATTAAGTCATGATTTTCGATAAAAAAAGTCATTGAAGTTAGGGTGAGAATTAAAAACTGTAAAAATTTTCATACTAAAAATGCTTGCGGAGTGATTCCGACGAATTTTTATAAAGTTATTTTGAGCAGTAAAATTTCCAGTGGTTTTCCTGGAAATAAAAAAGCTCTCCGTTTTCGCATTTTATAGGTTTTTCAATGCGAAAAATTCTCACTTGCATATGCATAAAGGTGGTAATTTACTTAAAAACGTATGCATTTAAATGAAGATGTTTTGATGACATGAATAATGCCGTGTTGACACAAATCGGGCGAATCTCTTCATTACATTAATTCCTTCAGATTAAAGTTTTGCATCACATCACATATGGGATATCAAATTCAACACATGGTTTCCTCTTAAATTGCCTACAGATCTCTTAGGAAGGCATCGAATGTTATGAATTACATTTGAAATTCTGAAGAGACGATAGCTGTCTTGACAAAGGTAATACGGAAGTAATTTTGTGGGTTTTAATTATGCTAGGTCCAGTTTCAATATTCCCTTCAAATATTTTCATTTTAAATTTTTGTTAGATTAGTATCCGAATAATAGTATTTTACTGTTTAAATTTTACTTTAAGTGGAGGAGATTCCCCGGTAGAACGTACAGAAATAGTAAAAATCTACACCATGGGCGGGTCCAGGTGAAAGAAGTGACTATCTCTACCCCCTCGAAGATTGTAAAGTTTCTCCATGATTACTACATATCCACTTCATCTACTATACTAGTATGACGAAATGTATAACGTTTTAAGGGAGTGAATGAATATATCCTAAAAGAAAAGAAATAGAACTCGGTTCCGTTTGACGGACAGCGTCTTCTGGGTACTAAAAACCCAAGGAAAGCTAGGATTACCTTTCCTCAGGATTTCAGCGCTTTCTGTTCTTAAAAGACTGGACCAACAAATGGATAACGGACTGATTTGAAACCTCCAATTCATTAATAGCCTTCCTTCAGCCATAGGACAGTTAAGATAATATTCGTTTTAATAATAACTAAATATATACGAAACTGATCGCAACCTTTGTGTCTGTACTAATACTGTTTGACCTTAGCGATGTACAAAATCCCGGAATGCATAGAATGTCTTTAATAAAAAAATCTATGAAAATATAGTCGGCACTGATTATTTTTTATACTATACTACAGGAGGAATGTGAACATGTATTCACCCGATAATATTGCTATGCATCGAAATCCAGGTTGTTTTATTCTCTTGTGGAATTACATAAATAAAATCGTAGGGCTCAACTACTGTTGTGTTTTTCAGCAATGGCTGTCCCATATGACCAAGTAAAGGTCGAAACCATGGAAGCTATTCAAGTTTCCAAAAGGCATCTCATTGCATTTAACCCTCTGAAACATAAAGCCCTTTAGCTGACATTCGTTTTCAAACCGTGCGCTTATCTACAATTATCGTCAAAACCCAGCATCATTCTTCGCTTTCGAAATTTCAATTTTTCCTCCTTTTACATGACGAATCGAGCATTCACAGACGCAATTCACTTTACGGGGAATTCGACGACGGACCTAAATGTTAATCTACTCGTTAAACTCCGGTATCGAGTTCTGAATTCCGTACGGAGAGATCGCTCGATACTAGCCGAGTGCTTTATGCGAGGGAATCCAGTGCAGATCACGCCCCGACACGTTTAACGTATGGTTTTCGCGTCGATATATTTGCTCTCCGCGGTCCGATTTCACGCCACACCGCTCTTCATTCGCGCCATCGAATAAAAATACATATAAAGGGGAGACAGCCGTTATTCATATTTCGAAGAGTGGCGCGGAGTGATGCCATTTCCCAGGCTGCCTTTTTTACGCGAGAGGGCGACTACATAAGTTGTTTGACCCGAGGAATTTTTTGCGTCCCTCTGGCGATATTCTCTCTGTTTGACCTCTCCCCCCCTCTGCCCGCCTCTCTGCCCGCCCCCTGCCCGCACTCCGGCCGCCCCCTCTCCCGCTCCCAAATGGAAAGCAGCTCCCGCTGGCGCTACCGGATGCGTTAGCACTCCCGCACACATGCGGACACATGCCATCCACTTCTTTATGCCCACTCCAACACTTAGAGGCCTTCGCCCCACTTCTCCTGCTGTTTGCTCCAAGCGAGCCTTAATGCGCCCGGTTTTCGCGTTACTGCCCTCGGTCAATTCAAACACGATGCCTGCTGAAGGTGAAATTTTTTCCTCGCCGAGCCCATAACTTGCAGAAAGTAAATTCACGGTCCGGCCCTGGCTCTCCACCCCTATTATCTAACCATGCAGCAGCCAGAGGACCTTCGTTAAGGAGGGGCATTGTCGTGAGCTTTTGGAGTGGATAAAGGAAGGTCTAAGGAGACCCTGAAGAGGGGTTAAGTCAGTCTTTGTCACAAGATGGAGACGTGTTGAAAGACGGAAGGGCTATTTGCTTTCGAATTGGACTTGGGAAGATGAAGCATTACCAAAGGTCGCATTCAGTCTGTGCAGTGCATGTTTACTGAGATAGGGCTCTGGGAGAGTGAATTAACTGCGCAATTCCAATGTCTGAATTCCAGTATATCCATTACAGAGAATGATTAAGCATCTAAATTTCATTTCGTCGACGGAGGTTTTATTTCGCCATGGAAGTGATAACATTACGAAGGAATAATTGCAGAAACTAAAAATTTAAATAAATTTCATTTTAATTTTAATTATTTTAAATTCTTATTTTAAATTATTTAAGGATATATGAAAGAAGAATAATTGGGAAAATATATAGACCAGTCATTGAAAATGATCAATGGAGAATAATACATAGTGAAGAAATGAATCAACTAATAAATAATGAGGACATAGTACGTTTAAAAAAAGCATAGAGAATAAGCTGGCTAGGACACACAAAAAGAATGCAAGATGATAGTTAAACAAGCATTTAAAAAATGTAGAAGGAAAAAGAAAAGGAGGAAGACCAAACAAAAGATGGAAGGATGACGTCATAGAAGACCTGATAGAAATGGGTTTACGAACCCGAGGCCAAAAATGCTATGCCAGAAAATCCTGGAGAAGCATTGTGGAGAAGGCTGGGGGAAGGAGAAATTGGGCTGTATTTCAGGAGCCATATTATTTTAATTATTATTTAATATTATTTATTTTTATGAATTTCATATATAGGAGTGTTATTTAGTTAAAGCTATCCCTAAATAATGACTTGCTTAACAGAATATTTTGCTTATAAAATGTTTCATGGATTCTAAATAATTTTTAAAAATTGAAGCAATTTTTATGCAAAGACCAAAAATAAGTTACTCGTAAAATGTAATATTTTCCCCCATACATAAAACATGGTATTTTTAATTTCTCATTGAAATAGAAGTGGTGCTAAAACTCCCAGACGCATTAAAAATTGATGAAGTCGTGTAAAAAATTTGTAAGTTATGAATATTTCCAATAGGCTTCTGTTTAACAATAATTAGCGTGGCGAGAATTGCTAAAGATGTCATATGACTTCAAACCTCACTTATAACAAATCATGTATAAAAAATGATTTACTAGGTTTATGGTTAATTACTTAAATGGCTTTCCGTAGCTTTTATCTCTTAATTTAATGGAGGCTGTCAGTTTTTCATATTTTGTCTCATTTACTGCCAAAACAACTATTCCTGAAATAAACTAATGAAAACACCAAATATAACGTATTTTGAAGTTGTTAAGAAGAGATATAGACATCATTATAGCTCCGGTAAAATTTCATTTAGAATGCATATCATAAAAATACACATTATTGCGAGAGCAAATAAGAGATACTTGTTGATGTAACCGTGCTTCTACGATTACCTTTTGGATTTTAAATCTCAAGAGTTAGACGAATCTAATTAGTTCGTTACGGATATGAGTAAAATAAGACTGAAAGGGAAACTTCACATATTCAAACATCTCTCAAACGCTTTTCATTTCTCTCTCCTCACTTTCACTTTTCCAAATCCCCTCCACTTTAATTCACCAGTTCCCCATTCATCTCTTTCTTACACTCATTTTCTCTTTCATTGCTTTCGTCGAATCCCCATGCCCTTGTGAATGACTGAATTCCTTTTTTCAATTAAGAAGCTAATTTATGAAATGCTCCTTCTCTATTCACATCCACCTTCCTTCTTATGAGAATATCTCACCACTCTCGTACTCTATTATGAGAATACTCGGATTTATTCTCTTTTTAGCTTAATATTCATATTTTGGAGTTCATTCTAACTAATAATGACTTCCTGTCAAGGAGATAGTAAAGATGTTAATTTTTGGGGTTGTTAATTATCGGTTACTGATAAATGTACATTATCCGTCTCCACAGACAAACCATCTTTCATCTTCAATGATTACTCACTCCTTTCAACTTTGATATCAAGAACCCTAATGTTTTTTCGTATTATTAACAAATTATCGATGGGAAAAAACAAAATAAATGCATGAGCGTAAAAAAATTAATTTGCATTAGTGGTTTTAATCAAGACAATTTATACTATATACACACTAACACACAAGGATTAAGAAACCACTATACTGAAGCCTTTTTCATTGTGTAGATCCAACTCATTCCTCTGATGATAAAATAAATAAAAGGATTACACACAATAAAGGAATACCTCGAGCCATTGCATGAATATTTTGATCGCCAATAATATTGAAAAAACAATTATAAATGTGCGTGTATTTGTGCCTAATAGCAATAAGGCCTATTTATTGAGAAAATATGACAGCCTCAAGTACTAAGTAATCATATGACAGTTATATTTTGGAGATCACCCATATATGAATGTGGAAATTCTTTGATTTGAACCGCTATAAATTCCAATCAAGGTAATATTAACTGTAATTGTGGCAAGGGAACTAGAATTGCTTCAGCACCTTCCATTGACCAACATTGGTCACTGGGGGCACTACGACAACATTGTTCAATAAAGTATGATTATTTCAAAATTTACATAAAGATTCTCCTTTTCTGTAGATTCCACCTTTAATTTAATGCTGTAATCGTGTTAAATTCATTTTGTAAATTATAGAAACCCATTACATTAAGGTTGATTTTACGTGTTACAGAGTGAAGGAAGGTACTAATTCCAGTTATTTCTTATGGATCTGACATTTAAGCGCAAGAACTTGCACTCATTTCAATCATATCGCGAGTAAATATGGAGCGAAGAAGTAAAATAAGAGTTTCGTCATCGTCGCATCTCCGTCAGAATTTCCCGCTTCCATTTAGCGGCGAAAAACACGCTTGAAAATCTTTGGTAAACTGAGCAGCGATTACAAGAGGGCTTTTTGTCGCTGCTTTTAAAAAGAGCATCAGTGTGTGCGTACAATGTTTAACCTCCTAATGGAATCTCCTTTTCCAGAGCCGCCTCACACGGTGTACTTGTCGGTGGAGGGCCGGCGAGTGGGAGCGGTGGGTGGAGTGAGATTGGAGGGCTCTGAGGATGAGGAGGAGGAAGATGAGGAAGGAGAGGAAGGAGTGGAGGTGAGGGAGGATTCGTCGATTACGGTGCGGTGTGTGGCAGAGGGTGGAAGACCCCCTCCTTCGCTTTCGTGGCTCTTGGACGACCGCCTCGCCTCGCACGCCTCAACTGACCTCTCTTCGCCTCACTCCTCTGGTATCGGAATCCATGTGGGCAGCGTGGCAAGGGCCTTGCATGGAGCCAGAATATCCTGCGTCGCCAGACACCCTGCGCTGCCTTCCACACTCACTGCCTCTCTCAAACTCAACGTCCTATGTGAGTACACACTTTCACATTTCTACATCGATATTTTATGATAATATCCCATTTTCGTAAATTAGAAAAATTAATGTAATTCAAATGAAATGATTAATAATCCTTTGATGAGGACCTAAATACGAAGTGATCAGAGATACCAATTTAGTTTTTAAAATGTAGCTAAACTCAGAAAAAAATATCGCTAAGTACTAGTAGTTGGAAAATAAAATACTTTAAATTCACACGTGTAAATTGTTTATCAGTAAAAAATTCACAAAATCTATATTTATAATATGAATTTTAGTTAAAAGTGCTTCGACGGCTAAAGTAAATTCACAAATTTTGGCTCACAATGGGCGTCGAACCCGGAATCGCTTCCACCGTAATAAAAGCCACTTGGCTATCTGGGAGCTCACGAATATTATGTATGTAAGAATGATTAGAATAAAGAATTAAGAATTTGATACCACTTTAATTTTAAATTAAGCCAAAAATGTTAAAAATTACGTAGATTAGGGTAGACGTTATAAAACCTATTCCATAGAGAAGTCCTTAAAACAAGGAAGGTCGCTAAAAGAAGTATTGGTAATCAAGAATTTATTTACATTAAGAATTATCGTATCTGAAAGTGATCCTAACAATTAATCATACAATTACTACGCTAAAAGAAAGGTAAGTGTATGATAAACTGCTTTAATGGAGTGAAATTCGCATACAGTGAAAGCAGGAGCATGAGTAGGGTAACTAAAAGCAAGCAAACTATTTAAAATGTGGAAACTGATAAAGGACAGAATAATTATGTCATATATAAAGATTGTCGGTCGTCGAGACCAAAATTGTAGGGTCATAGTTCCTAAAATTATATAGATTAAAGTAACTCAAAATGTTTCTCGTAATGCATATATGCAGAGGGATACTGACAACTTCTGACACTGATTCGAGGTGAGAAAATTATTCTCTTCTGATTGGAATTTATTTCGCCCCAAAATAATAATTAGAATATTTCAATAACAATTAGAAATTAACTAGTGACCGAAGTTTATTGTGGTGATAAATGTGGACTGTGTCAATCAAACGCTGAAGGGAAATTTCAGGATCCAACATTTTTTCAATATTTTCCTAAAATACCTATTTTTGAATACCTTACTTCTTTGCTCTATTTATACGATTTATACCATTGCAATGAATGAAGAAATAAAAATGGAGCAATTCTTTCTATTGAGGAAAACGGTACGTTGAATTAATATATTCTCAACTCAGTGTACTACATAATTTGGAGAACAGAAAATTTAATAACATCAATTTAAGTCCAAGCTTTGAAATTACTAAAATCAGTTGTATTTGTTATGTAATGAGGTTGATTATGTTTATCGAGGGTACTTGAGTATAATCTTCATTATATTTATCTATACTAATGAAATGTTAACATTTCACAACTGCAACCGAAATGCACTGATGAAGATCTAATTAGTATATTTATAACGATAAAACGTAATAGCTGCGGTTCTGTTAGGATTACGTGTGAGGATATTTCATATTTTTTTCAATGCTAGAACTGACATTAACTACATCGGTTAACCTAAATTCAACAATTTTAGGAAGCGAATTATTTTGTTCTTTATGTGTAAAAGAGATTTTGTCTGTGACAATGTAGGTTAAATATTTGAAGACATAAATGTATAGTAGTAAAAACACATTTGAAGCCATTGTGGATATCCTAAATTCTCCTCAACAGATATTTCTCTATCATTACAAAATGATAAATTTGGTGAAAATGTTTCAGTTATGCTATCCAAAGTATTTCATCAACTTGACAATTTTGTTCCTTAGGCCTGAATTATTGCCATTTTTAAAACTATAGCTTCATTTCCACGGCATACATAGCATTCTATCTCTTGAGATGAATAAACAATACTGCGCCATTCGTGCTAACTTTATGCAGTCAAGCGGTACTACGTCTAGCTTCTGAAGTGGTCTAATTCATGCAGTTGGAAACTATCTTGCTCTGTAAACAAAACGAGGAGCGACTTCGCTAATAAGGTGAGATTCTGCAGAAATATCTTGAGCTATATTTTATGCTTAAGCTACGAAACAACATCTTGTCATTCATATTAATGTCAAATAACACATTTTTATTAAATAGAAAATTATAGAAAGGGTGATTAATTTAACTTTTTTGTTAGCAGATTAAAAAATTGACTGTCATTCGCGTCATTGACAATATAATTATTATTGTTTATTAAGAAGTTTTATCTTTATTGAGAAATATCAATTTTCTTAATTAATAACATGGAACCTATCTGTAAAACGTAAACCTACAGGTCTCATTAAGGCCAGTACATGGTATTTAATGTGAATTCATCTTTATTATTGTGGCATAAGAATGAAATCCTCGATAAATAATTATCAAACTTTCCTTAATTTCATATGGTTTTCATCTCCCTGAATCCTCATTCGGTTAAAATTGAACGATATTTTAGTAACATTTACTTATCCAAAAAAATCGGCTTTAAGCTAATAAAGCAGAGTTGATAATTTTTTATATCATGATTAACGATTTTAATATGAATAGCTAAATACTTAGATAATTAGGAATTAAAGTTTTCGCTTTATTGATTAAGCTTTTATGCAGTGTAAAATATACATCCTTCTTATATTATAGACTTTTAAATAAATTATTTCCTCAACCCATCATTAATCTTAAATATTCTCGAGATACATTTATTGAAGTGTTACGGAGAAATTGAGACATAATTGAAAATGAATTGATCTTTAGTTAATTAAAATGTTAACGCTCTTTCAAGTGAAACATCACGAGACTATCACTAATGGATTCGTAGAATTCCTCAACTAGCAAATATGATGGAAATCTATAATGGCTATATTCGTTTTCCGTACATCTATATACGACAAAATTATTGGGCTTGCCAAGCACGAGAAAAAGATTTTTATCATGTCAAAGTTGAAACGAAGAGAGGTACGAATTCATTTAATTTCTCAAATTTACCAAGTGATACCTTTTCTTCGGTTACGGCTCAATTTTTATTCTCAAGAATTACGATCAAATCATATCGAATAAATGTAATAAAAAATCCTTTTTGAAAGATTGTTCCTGTTTTCGTACGCTGAATAAATTAGTCCCCACGCGACATTTCCCTGAGTGATTGAGTGGAAGAATCAAAGGGTTTAAATGTGAAAGGCCTCGTCAACTGGGGCTATGAATCGTAATGAGATTAATTAAAAATTCAATGGAAAGATGGATGACTTAATTACTTACTTGACCGTCCAGAACCAGAATGGACGAGTTAAAGGGGAATTAAATGAAATCGGTGGAAGACCGTTGTAATTTGCGCTGACCTCGCCAATTCACCTGCGATTCAGGGGTCAGCTCAGTTTACGAATCGGAAGGAGAAGCAATGGGTTCGGAATTATCGCATAGCCCAGAATTTTTCGCGAATGAACAATCCAGTCAAGTGATGCCCTCAGAAGCCTGCATCTGTTCTAATTTCAATGTTTCGAAAGTTGAGAGGAAATGCTGACTGAACGAAACTTGGCTATGAATTCGCGTCTTCCTGGAGAGATCTAGGTTTACCTAGAATTGTCGAAATCGCGGGTTTAGTGGTATAATGTAAATTGTGGAATTCCAATCATAGCTCTACTGCTCCATTTGAATTCCTGTTTTGGAATTCTAATAACTTCCTCGCTAATCCTTGGCTTGTCCTCCGCGTTAATTTCAGTTCTCCCCTGGATAAATATGCAACCGTATTAACTCCCCTGTGCTGCGGTATGCATAAACTGAATGTGATTGCATACGCATCAGGATAAAGAGAAAGAAGTGATATTCATGTTAACTAAAAGGAAGTGATTCACTGGTTATTGCCAAAACACTCTTTAGAAGTAGAGTATAATTAGTACAGTATTTTAGAAGGATGTTTAATACGTGTCATAACTCAATACGATAATTGATGTTTTTCATATTTTTAAGATAATACAACTTATCTCTACTTTTAAACTCTAATCGCCGAATAAACACATTTAGATGCATAAGTTGAAATGGTAAATACATCACATTCGAAGTTCCTACAATACAAGCATTAGATTAAAATGTTACAGGGGTAAGAATTCAAATGATTATTTAATAGGAGTGGACGAATCGGAAGGAACATAGTTTTAGAGATATTTGTATGAAACCTTTTAACACTGGGTAAAAGATAAAGAAGAATATAGAGAAAAATTGAGATGTAAGCACACATATCTTTTAAATATCATATCAGATATTTTTCTTGAATTAAAACAGCTAATGGTATTTTCTACTTCAATAAATAACTAATTCTATTAGCTAAGAGCCAGTATTTCGCGCCAACGTTAACATCATAATAGTCTAACATTTTTGTACAAAAATACAAATCCTAATTACTTAATATATGCATAAGACTTCCCTGAGTTACCTCCGAATATCAAAATAAGCTTCAACATAGTGGATCTATAGTAGAACACTTTACGCATGATCTTGTGCGTAAACGCTTAGAATGATAACTAATTAGAGAGATTTCTGGGAGCAAAAGCTTGCTAAGGTTAAAGTATAAAGCAAGATATTACTGTTTCTTCACATAATTATTCAAGCTGCACTTCATCGATAGTGATTTAGTGTAATTATAACATTGTTCTCTAACCTTTTCATCAACAATGATTTAAAGATTAGAGAGCAATGTTATTTCACCTAATTCAGGCCCCATCTGGAATATGCTGAAGTATATCGGATCTAGAGCATGAAACGTGTAGCTGAGAAAGTGCAGTGCAAAGCGATGCATTTTATTAAAAAATACTAGGGTAAAAAGGCAATCGTTACGAGGACGCTCTTAGACTCAGGTTGGGAATCCTTAAAAGAAAGCAGATCCGAAGTAAATAAATAAATTCAGAGAAAGCACGTTTGCAGAGGACTTAATCCGCCATTCTTCTTCGGCCAATTCGACTACGAAATAAAAATTTAGATGCTAGAACAAGTTTTTTTAAGGACTTATTCTTTTCGCGATCCATACGCGAAAACAAGTTAAAGAAATAGCTCAAACGTTTGGTTACTACACCTTCCACCACACGTCCAAAGGCGACTTGCAAGGAATTTAAGTTAGTGTAGACTTCTATCTTTCTGTAAGTTCATCAGCACAAATGCGTTTTGATCCTAAAGCATCTGCCCTTCACAAAAACCTTCGAAGAGACTATGAGGCTCACTTCGAGTAAGTTTCTACGACATCAACGCTTGAAAATTATAAACACGAATAAATCTTTACAAAGGCTTATTAAGAAAACTCCATTTTCAAGAAAATGCAATTTGGCGTGTTCATTCCAAAGGCCGATTTTGTTTAATGCCTGAAAATTGAAGTTCGTCGGATTACAGTTTTAAAGTACATACATGCGCAGAGTTTGCGCTCTCGTGCACTGTGATTGGTGAAAAGATTGGCGTGCGTTTAAGCAGTTATCTCCTGAATTCGTTAGCCATGCAAAAATCCGATCGGATAACGTAATTAGTGATGGCACGCCTCAGCGCTCCTCCGCGATTGCAGCGCCAGTGGCGTGTAACAACAACTACGCCGCTCGGATACCAAAATGAATGCAACCAATTACAGCGGAGCAGCCTCATGACCGGACTATCCCTTATATGCCTTTTACGCTTATATTTTTACCAGATTTTACCGTCTAGCTGTATACGATTACTGCATTTTAGGCTCTCAAGTTTGGACTAGAAGTGCAGCTGGTCCTACGGAGAGGGACAGACAGTCGCCGTTTTCATTTGGACTTTATGCTCTCGATAAATTCCTCTCAAGATAATCCTGTAGAAACCTCGAATTCCTAGTATTTGCGTGGAACCGCAGCTCTCGTGCGCACTTGTGGTCTTTTATGGTGTATAATAAGGTCCTTTTATAGTACGACTACTTTTATGAGTTGAAGTCTGGTATACCAAGTATACGGAAAACTGAAAGAGGATCTATTTCCTATGATGAATATTGAAAATAATACTCTCTTACAATTATGTTCCGACTTGTTTGAAAATGAGCCATAGGAACTAAAGTATTTCCTGGTAGCCTCTATTAAGCACATGTGCCTTCCTGAAAAGCAGGTTAACCAAGATTGGTGGTTATTCAAGACGAGAAATGTGTCATTTTGAAATTGGTTTCAGTAATTTAACCCATTATATGTTACTCCTTGAAGGCACAAGGATATTCTGAATGTGACTCGTCTTTAATAGGAAGAATTAATAAGAAAGCTTTTCAATTATATGAAAAACTAAAAAATTAGGGAACTTTCCAGAGTTTTGTAAATCAAATAAATATTTATAAAACAAATGCAATTATATAAAACAAATTGCAAGGGAAAATATCTCATAGTGTTCATCTGGAGTTCCACTCTAAATTATAGTTATATTAACAGTCTCTACATTTTTAAGGGTCGTGAAAATTCAAAGAAATTCAGGGCCATGTTGAACCCACATGGCCAATTAAGGAACTTTTATCCAGGCAGCTAACTTAGGCTTACGATATTTACATGGTTCATTTCTTCATTAAATGAAAAATCGCCTTTTCGGTTGCCTGAACTTAAATTTTTGATTCAAAGCCATGTACAATCATTCAAAACGTAACCTAAGGAGTTCTCATGACACGATATTTCAGATCTTTGCAGTTGATGTGATAGTTATCACTCAAATATTAAAAACAGAGTTATCTTAGCGAAATAAACATCGGCGTTGGAAATTACCTCCAAGATTTTTTCGAGATTAGAGAGGCAGTTAAGTATTTTCCCCAATCTTTATATTATATATAAGAGATTCCTGAGGGAGAGATACTATTTTGATAAAAACTTTCAAAAATCAGTCGCTTAAGATGGAGGAAAAATATTCAAAAAATTTGCATAAAACAGGAAAAGGAGTGTCAAGATCCCCTTTTTAATACGAAACTCCCTTTCTCTTTTCTTCCCCTTATCGAAAGGAAAATCTTTCCCAACAGTTAGCTCTTAAAATGAGGTTATGGTCGTTTACAATTTCATCTCCTCTCATATTTTCATATTCCTCCTCCTCTGATACGTACTAACAGTATTTTCCAATCGCGTATTAAACCTCAATTAACGTGAAATCCCTCGGAATGACGCCGTTTTCAACGTATGATAGCTTCAAAGTGAGAAAAGTGGCAGTACAAGTCGACCGTTCACTGCCTTTTGGATTTTATATTCTTTCTGCAGTCGATTTTGGAAGGCTTTCGTTTTAATCGAGAGGATGGAATGGAATTCCATCCATGAATATTACGTGTAGACTATGGTGACCGATGTGCAATGTTTATTTTACCTAACGAAGTAGATTGTAGGCAACGTAGTCGTTCTCTGTATATGCACTCTTTGCTGCCATAAAAAATTTTCACGGGTTTTTTGAAAAATGTGAAATGATTCGCTCAGAATTTGGAATATTTGAGCGACTAAAAGTTAGTCGTGAAATTCCTGCATCGTGTATGAATGCTTGAAATTACAGCTATTTCGAATAGGGAAGAGTAGTATTTTTAGATCGAAGGACCACATTTCCCATTCGGCTTCGTAAGGTTAGTAACATATGAAACCATTAAGCCGTTCTTGAGTAGCGTTGTTAATACTCAAATACTTTAACATCGAAACTGTACGTGTTAAAATGTATATATTGGCTGAGTGAACTAAAAGATAAAATTATCATTCTGTTTTTTAATTGGCGGCATTAGCAAGACTATAGAAAGAAATAGTTTAATTAAGGGTATTTGTTTCAAAAATTGACTTAAAGGCCAGAGTGAACAACCAAAGAAACCATATACGTCCTGAAAGACGCAGGTTCCCCACCTTTGATTCAGATATTATACACGGAAATTCTACATATATTACAATGAACTTCCTAAATAACATACTGTGTTATATCCTATCCCATGGACGCTCATGTCTCTTTTTCCTTATACTATTAAATATGAGTTGGATTGCACTATAAAACAGTCTGTATTAATCAGTAACATCTTAATTCAAAGAAGACTACTTTAGTTCAATTCAAGTTCTAATTAAGATCGCAATTTCCAATTACAGGATTCAGTATATGACTGCTGGATTGAGATTATTCAATGAAATGGAAAATTCAACATCTGCGAATATTGGAAACTATAAATATTTTAGAAATCAAAGAAGGAACACATTTCGTCTCCCTCACATTTCATATCCATTAGACTGACATCCACGAGTTTTAAGTTCGTATTATTATCTCACTGTATACTTATTTAAACAAGGCACTCAGTAAATTATAATTATTATATGAGAAAATCAAACATTCGAGTCTTTCCTCAATCTTTAACCCATTTAATAAAGTTAAACGATTAAACGTTAACACTTTTCGTCTAATAACATAAGAGGCCAATTTCATAATAGAGTAAGGATTATCTTGGTAACCTCTAGCTAAAGGGAAACAATTCCACGGTGCGAAATGTCCTTTATCTTCGCCTCGACGCCGGTGATTTATTATCCATTATCATCCGCAACAGCAGTCGCAAATCTCAACTCAGCCATTTGCACGATATCCTCAACCATCTCAAAACCATTCATCAGTCCCACTAAAGGACACTCTTATTGAACTTGCAGATTAGAAATTGAAGGGAATTCGTCACAAGACGGTTCGGAGTATTTAAAAATACTAAATGATCTTCAAATTAAATTCGGAATAACGAAAGTGAATATTTGCTGCTTTAAAACCTTAGTTATATCTCCGAAGATAAGTTAAAGAGAATTTTTAAGATGCTTTTCCTAAACTTCTGAGGGTTTGCATAACCTTTTGATTCCACCTGATATTTTCTAAGCAATTCATATATTGGATAGCTTAAGAGGAAGCAATGCTGCATTTCATATCACTGTATGTATTTTATTCTAATTTTGTCCTATGAAATCTAACTGCATTATTTTTTATTCTTTGTACTTTATATTATCTTCACTGTTGATTTTCTATTAGGAATTTCATTTTGAATCATTCCGAGAGATTTCAAGAGAAGAGCCACTTAGGCAATTAACTGTACTGATTACAATTCTCATGCAAAATTTAATGGCCCACGTCTACAATATCTGTCTATAATTGTTGTTAATCGTCAGCAGTAATTGGCTTTGTGCTGTATGTTGATGCTTGTTAATAAATAAATAAAATAAATAATATATTCTGAACCCAAAAAATAGCAATTCTTTAGATATCAACATTATAAACAGATTAATACAAACAATAGGCAACGTAGACATATGCAAACAATGTATTTTGCTTAAAAATTTGAAGATTCCTTTAGCAGTATGTGTTGTCGTTCGGACTGGCAGCTGAAAGCAACGGGATTAGCGACCTAAGAAACACGCATTTCGAGAGACAAGATATCATCCTCAGGTCAAAGATTAATGAGGCTGATTCGTAGAATGCTGAACCCCTTGTTGTTTTCAGTCCTTGGCGTCGACGCAGGTCCGAACGCAGACAGAACGGCTGAAGGAGCGTTTTCAACAACAGCCGTGTTTCAATTTATTTCCTTTCTATGCTTTGGCTAAGTTTTATCCCTAAGAAACCTTCACGCTTGAAATTGTAGTGATAACTATTATATAAGTAGAGGATATAATAAAGTATTATTCGTTATAAATTCTGGTTATGGTAAAGAAATCTCTTCTTGACTCTTCCTTTACTATGTTTTCGCTAAAGATAGCATAAACAGAGGAGAAAATAAAGTATTAATTACAAGAAGCACTGGTTATGGTATAGGAAGCGCTTAATCTGTGGTAATAATCGCATGTGGCATATTAAAGCCTACTATTTGGTTATGAGTAAGACGGAAACTTTAATGCCTGAGTTGGAGCCTTTCCACCGATTCAAACACCGTGTTTCCTCTAAGTACTCTTCTTGGCGCTGTTTCCACACAGCATACTCTTGCATGACTTTCGGGATCGAATTATAATTTGCCTAAGCAGGCTTCTCTCTCTACATTGGCCTTCGATCCAATAAAAATCTGCGGATTGTCACGATCTATTTGGAAGATAGCGCGATTGTCGTTAGCAGAATTTATTGGGATTACTCGTTAGAAAAAGTATTGGACCAAAGCCCTGGTCTGCATCGAAGCCATCGATTTCGATTTCAGATCCCAAATCCGACTCATTTCCTAACAACGACACCATGTGTCCGTCCAATATGCGAGACATCAATAATCCCTAAACAGGGTTTTCTCCCTCTATTCCACGGACACGACCACGACTCGCTTTTGGGTCTAAATAGGACTCAAGGAATCGCATGCATAAACCGCCGAACTCAAATAATGTCAGCATGTAAAATTAAGCACGTAGACGTGTACTTATTTACGTCCTGTATTTGTCTGAATTAGAAATCTCTCCTCTTAAAATCCTTGCATATTATGACTTACTTGCTTATTTGCCTATAGATTCTCAACGGAGGAATAAAAACTTACTCCGTACTAATTAAAAATCTTTATAATGTTCTTTATTGAGAAGAGGTCAAGACTGAAAAGTCTCTTCTACCATCTAATCTGCTGTGAAAGGGTTAAATAAAACATATATAATGAATTGGTAGATATAAATAGAGAGGAAAGCTTTACAATCAGGGAATGTAAAATACCTATTATGTATAATCTTAGGAAACCCCAAAGCTGGAAAACACCCTTTAATGTTATGAAAAACCTACCGATTTCATTGGAATTGACAGAATTTTGAAGATTGAGGAGATGAAACTACAACTATGGGTGAATAAAAATGAATCTCTAAACGATCGCCTTCTTCGTCAAGAAGACAGGTTTCTTTATACAACAACATATACATGTTACAACATTTTCCTTTATTTAATTGAAATTCTCGTGATTTCTAATTGGAAATATATCCTTAACTGTAATAAGAATCTTTATTTATTATCTCTTCTTTTGGCGCACGTCTCAATTTCGTATGATGATTCCTTCTAATATAATTAATTGCAAAAGAAATTGATCCTGCAAACGATAAAGATAAACTTAACAGGCATTTCTTAAGCGAACGCTTTAACTCGTCTGTAATCGAATTTCACCTTCAGATGATAGATATACGTCAAAGACAAAGTTGCTAAGAGGCATAAACTACGAAATTGAAAATATATCATTAACGTAATATTTAGTACTTCCAATTTTAATCGTAAAACAGAATACTCAACTTTGATATCTTTTCAAAGCATCCTTCCTTGAACTGAATATTGAGGCCACATTTTCAAATTTATTTCAGAATCGAAATCATTCTAAAAATCCTCTGCGAATGAAATTATGAACTCAATTTTGCCGTAGCCAAAAAGTTTTGAATGCGTTAGAAAAGAAAATCTTTGCTGACCCAAAAAGTTTCTAAGTTAGAAACTTCGGGTGACTTCTTTTTTAAAAAATTTATATCTATTTACACGTATTTTCGAGTACCTCAGCATGCACATATAAAACTCTTATGAGGATAAACCACTTGGACAATTTTCGCCCTGGTGAATTGAGGTAATTAGCTCAGCAGTCGCTTATCTCCATTGTTTGGTTTCGTTTCGCTCATTTCTGAAGGTCGCTCCACTTGCCAAAAAGGAAGCTCTAAAACTCTATCCGCTCCCGCGAACACACTCTCACACAAATGCTGTTGCAAACTTACCAAGTGTACGTGATTTGGGCTCAACTTTACCCGGGGATAAATAAAAGGGTTCTGATGCCACGGAAGCGCAAAATAAAAGGCAGAAAAAATGCAGCCGACATTTGGGTGAATGGGACGGAAAGCTAAGTGATGGAAAGGCTGGGATAACCGCGGAACGATAGAGATTCGAGCGAAGAAACCATGGAAACGGTAGAGGCGTATTCAAGTCTCCCAACTCGCGGGGTCCATTGTCTGTATTAGCTATTCACTTCAGACTGCAAATAATTCCCGAACATATGTAGCCTCAATGGCAAAAGTTAACGAGGTAGGGAGTGTTCGGATCTTGAGAAGGAATGGGGAGGAAGGGAAGAAGTGGGTGGTGAATTGCAAAGGAGAACACGAAAGACTTGAAGCGAAAAGATAGACGAGAAATTACTATCTTCACCTTTACAATTCGCCTTAGATTATGATACGGCTGTGGGCTAATTTTAGTATAAAAGAATCCTTTTCCCAAAATTAATTTTTTCTCAGTTGTTTGCCGAGAGGTGCTGTTCTAATCTGCTAATCTCGATATCTTTTAAAGTTAGCAATTTCAACACCTCTACCGCTCATTGAAGAGAAGAATAATACTATAACATACACGAAATGTACCAAACAAAAAACTGTGCCCGTGCTATAAAACTTATTAATATTCCTGGCAAAGTGTCATCTTAAATTAAAGTTATGCATTTACATCAAGAACGAATTTAAATCCTTTATGAAATGGTCATTTATTGTTATACTAACCTTATAATTCACTGCTTGTAGCAATCCTCTCTCTAGAAATGACTTTTCTTCTTTATGCCTTTCTCTAAATGTATGCATGTATTTCGTGCGGCTTTCATAGCTCATATGCATCTGCTTAAAAGAAAATTAAAAGATGAAGTCAGGCAAGAAACGAAATAACATATTTACATAAAGCCAAAGGAAATTAAAACTTAAGATTTTGCAAAGTTAGTTCTGGCGATAAACAGGTACTGTAATAACTTTTCCGGTTTTGAAACCAGAGCAGTTATTTTTATATTATATTACTGCAATTAGTACTGCAGCAAATGCAAAATATCCCAAGAATATCTCAGTTCGCAAACTTCTCTGCAAATGTAATCAAATTGTGCAACTTTATATTTTTTATTATTCTATATCCACTGTGAATAAGAAATATTTTATGTTTATACTGACCAAACATACTTATATATTATACTATAGTTACCTTGGGAATAAGAAAAAGGAAGTAACAGCATAAATTGCAGTACGACTTAAAACCCAGGAGGAATGGAAGCGAAAAATATCTAAGTGAGAGGGAATCGAACCAAGTTCTCTCTTCCAGGTTCAAGGATCCCGTAAACCGGGAAGAATGATTTAGTAGTTTATAGGTAGGAATAACTACCCGGAAAATGGGAAACCCCGACCTAACTTCTTCTCCTTTGGTTTGATATATAATTTAATTATTAAGTGTGTAATATATGTAATATAGAATTCCAAACAACTGAAGCGAATTATATGAAACAAATCATGATGAAATATTATATTTAGTCCTTTTGTTCATCTAAGGAACACATTTATAATACATTATAAGTAAAATTTAATTGGTAATAAACATGAGACGTGCTAGTGTAAAAAAAAACCTAAAAATTAAAATTGAAAATGGTTTTAGTGCACTATTCACAAAGAATGATTGAACACCGAGTTCCCGTTACTTTTCGACGACTAAGCCTCTTCACATGTAAATATACCGCTTGAGCGGGAAAAGACAGCCCTCCGGAGTTAGTCCGCGCTAAGTTGGAGTGGGCAATACAGTTAAACTTGCAGAAATTCAGCTTTTGATCACGCGTCGGAATGCGGAGGCAAGACAAGTACATGAGAGGAAGCATAAGGCTGAGTTATACGAAGACATTTGCACATTGCCGGAGGTAGTGCGGCGTCAAAGGAGGGAGTGAATTAAGGGGGAGAATTCAACTCTCAGTGAAGAACAGATATCCATAAATGCATAAGGTGCGGGCGGAGAAGCGTACATCGCTTCTCCTTTATTATTTCGGCGTCCACCGATAGGCGGTGAAGCGAAACCAGGCCGCGATTCCGAAAAAAGAGCGCTTTTTCCCATTGAATTGGTCTGCCGCGTGGGAGAACAATCGGCCAGAAATGTATTTGTCGCGGGTGTCATCGGGTTTTAGAATGGACAAGAAAGGGGGAGTCCAATTCCATTGTATTTGTTTATAATAGAGGTGCATTGGAGGTAGAAGTGTGAAAGGATAAGCTCTTGCTTCTAAACAAATGGAATCTGCCATAACAACGGTAAACAACGACTGTTCTGATACGTAAGATGATATAATAATAGTAATAATTACTGATAAGATTATTTTGGGGAGAGTTGGAGAATAATAATATATTCTTACGAGTTTGGTTTTTTCTGCTACACTTGCACTTAAAATGATATTGATGAAATGAGCCATGACTTCTTGAGATCTGCTTACATTAAAGCAAAATAAGCCATGAGATCTTTTTATATAAAACCTTATACACACCGAACTTTATGTATATATAAACTTTATAAATGAGATATACATAAAACACTTATTGAGTCAAATTTCTAATATGGATTAAAATATTTAGACGACTTTAAATGACACGCTCTCTTTTAACCGTCACCCTAATTTTAGTATGTTGACCAAAATTTCTCCCTTGATATTGTATTTTTGAACTTTGCCAATCCATTTTCAACAAAAATCAATAACAATCAGCTAAATCGCCTTCCGTGGTATTTATTTTCACCCAATTTCCAAAATAATTTCGAAGATAAGTTTCAAGAAGTTTCGTTACAGACGGCTTCAGATTACTGAGTTAACTCTCAATGTTAATCGTGAAACACGTAATTCCCTTCCCTTAGATTTATTTTCAAAACGGTGAAATAAAACAATTTTTGTTGGGGACTTCGATGAAAATTGGTCAATCGAGTGTAGTTTTGGGCAACTGAATGTCGGCCAATCGTGATAGACCTCCAAGTGTACGATTCGAAAATGGTGAAAAGAGTTTTTAGGGAATGCATTTTTGGACTAGTCTTTCCGTGAACCACGAAAATTCAATTTCAGACCTTCTGGTAACGTAAATAACCATATAAAGTTATCCATTCGAAAGAATATCGTCCAATGAAGTTTAAATTATACACGGTTTAAAGGTTCTGACATTCGTTGAAAAAGTATAAGAAAAAAATCTAAAGAGATAATGCGATCAAGTGACAACGATTAACCAACAGTTAAATAGACAAATAAAATGAAACGAAGATCACTGATTATGAACTGTAAATTTCCACTTAAAATATTTAAATCAATTACAAAATATATAATAGAATGATTCCTCTCCATTTCTTATATTTTAATTTATTCTGTAAAACGTTGGTTTATTCATTTCCCGTAGCGAAAACTTTTACCAAAATATTGCATAAAGTCATGCTGTTACTTATGACTTAGCTTATCTTCAATTCGCTATTGATTCCAGGAGAAAAAGAACTGTTCTCTTACAAGTCTTTGATGAAACTATTCGGGGACTGAATAAAGTAGGATATTCACAAAACAGGGAAGATTATGAAGGAAGGCATTTATGGATCAATGTTTGTAGAAAGAGTAGATAGAATACTGAAGTATTTAATCATACCAATACACGGTGCTCTGCATGATGTACCACAGCTTTGGATGATAGCAGTTTAAAACGAGGTCTAATGCGCCTTCGCAGATAATTTAGCAGGTCGATGAATAATACATCAATCTGAAAAGTTTTGGAATTTGATACAAGCTAGGCCGATTTAATGGGGTGTGAACGGTACCCTAAACTCCTCACTCAAACCAAGTTTAGAGGCTGTGTTTTTAGTTGATGCTGGACTTCCAGAACATCTAAAACTCTCCTCGTATAGACCAACACTTACTGCCCGACCATAAATACAGGGGAAATGAATCATATTCACTACGTCTTACAGAATTAGTTCATCGTACTCAAAGTTGCAAAACGCCTTGAATAAAAGGAACGAAAATAAACGAGGCTCGTTATTTTAGACCCAAAATCGATACATTTAAATTTCAAATTTTTTAAAAATCTTTACTTAATTTTTCAGGGTAATACCACAAGACAGCCTTCCAGCGATCCAAGGCTTACTTTAATTACGTGATATCGAACTCAAGAACCCTCTATAGGATAGCTAGAAAAAATTTTTGAACCATTTCATCTAACACTAAAGGTACTGGTAAAATCATTATAGAGGTCTCAATAGCCCTTTAGAACATGCCGATATTTTTAGCTACCAGATATGTAATATCATAAGTGCGCGCATTGGCAGATAGTGATATGAATTTTATTTCCTTGGCTGAGGGAATGAAAAGAATTAATTTATAACCTAAGTTCCTAAAGTAAAGTTCAATGGGAATTTCTATGAATTATCAACATTTGGCGAATAGAAGATTATTCAGTATCGAATTAAATAGCTAAATTAAAATGATCTTATGCTGAAATCCCTTATTTCTAATATGTTTTACTGGCCTTATAATGTAATGGAGAAATTTCGGGTGAAAAAGAGATGGAAACATTCAAAAGGATATTGAAATGCTTTTTCATACTTTTATCTCAAGACTTGGAGGATATTGAAGATTTCTAATTTCCTTTTGTTTTTCATCCACCCGAACTCCCTTGTTATCTGATGTGACCACTCCCTGCTATAAAATGCTTTCTCACGTTATAGGTAGACCTCGGGCGACCATATAAATACCTTCCGCAGAAGCTTATCTCCCTCGGAAATTTCTTTATCCCGGATATTTATTATATTAAAAAAGTTGGGTTACGTTCCAGAACTACATAAAGAAGGCTCTTAGTTCCTAAACTTAAGCAGATAACCGAGCAAAAATATTTGCAAAACACACAACTTTCGTTTAATGTAAGGAGAGAGGAAAAAATCAGTTTCATAACAAACGGAGGCGCTTTTCTTACTGTTATTACTTTTGCTCTCTCGTTTGCTATTTTGACTGTTGAAATAAAAATGGAAGAAAAACATCTTAACGATATAGCGAGTTAGTACAACCAAAGAAAAAATTTAGCATTGAGAACAATGGCTATCATTAAACTCTCTTGAACATATGGGAATACGTTATGCTAAAGTTATCAAATTGAATGTCCGTAGTGGAGATAGAAGACAAATACTTTTAGGGCCCAAGCAGCTGATACTTCCAAAACATTCTTTTAGTAGTATTTTTATTTCTTCGAAAAGTACCTCTCGGCGAAGAGGCAGCGGCAAAACGTCCTGTTTCCAGAATGCTCTCTCAAAAGATACCCTCAAACACTTTTACAACCCAAGAAACCCAAGCATACATCAAACATCATTTTCGCTTGCAATGCAAGCAAGTTAATTACCTCTACGATTCAATGTTCTCCGTTTCTGTCTTTGTTGCCCCTGCCATACACATCCTTTCACCTCAGCTTTGATTTCACCTGCTCTTGACATCTCCATTCCTTTCCATCACGTTCATCTCCACGCTTTCCGGTCCCTTTTGCTTCACTACAAGAACGCATACTATTTTGCCGTGAGAATTCCTATCTATTATCACCCCGCATCCGTAACTCTATCTCTGAGAACCCCTCATTCAAACCCTTTCATCACTTAAGGATTGCTGTCCCGTATATTTCCCATTGCTCATTCGAAACTTATACTTCATCGAAAAGTATTGAAAACCATTCGAAATACTACTTGAATTGAGTTTTGATTTCTGCAGTTCGTACAGTACGATATATATTTGGCATACAAACCAGATAATAGAGAGAAAGGCCCAAATGTATGAATGGAAGCAATATTGGAAGGCAGGGAATTTATGTCCTCATTTGAGTGGACTGAATCAACCCAAATCAGGGACACGAGATTGATTCTATTCACTTTCTCCTTTCATCTCATATGGTCTATACAGCTATCTTTGGTCCTCCTCCTTTATAAAAGTTGTAGAGCTTAAAAAGTTTAAGAAAGAAGGATTCTGTGTCAAAATTCAAAATGAAAACTACATGTTCACTATGTTCATACATAATAAAACACCAAAATGATATAGGGAGGCATCCTTCCAGAAGAAATTCACCTTTTTTGCAATCAGTTAATTTTCCAATAAAATTATATAGTTAATTAAGAAGACGAATTCGAAATAATTACCAAATGCATAAGTAATATTCAATCTCAGTTAAAGATCAACCTCCTGATTTCTAGCCAGAAAATTTGCCCTGTCTCCATCTAAAACCAAGCATGTTGACAATACGTTTCTCAGCGCTCATTTACTGAATATTGTTCCGTCATATAATTGGACTTATAGAGTTAAGTAATTAAAACACATAAGGCCAAAAATCGACATCAATGAGCAGAAATGTGACTCTTTAATCTTCCACGTTCTGCAATGTAACTTTAATGCAAAGCGAATGTAGGGATTTGCTGCCAACTGAGAAGTAAACGAACTGAAACAGCGTCAACAGTATTCTAACGTCAGCATAGCATGCAGGAAATGCATTTGCTAAGAAAATATTTTGAAAAAATAAGGTGAAAATGTAATATCCATTGACTTCAGTTACAACTACAAGGGCGTGGAAGGATTGGGACGTACAAAGGGACAAGAGACGCAGAATATTGGAATGTAAGTGTCATCCGTGATAACGCAGCCTGACATTTTCCAAATGATCAAATCGTTTTGGTTCCACAGCAGACAAGGCGGACAGGTGTTCACAATCCCCGTGCGTAGTTCGCATATTACGAGGTTAATGTCCGCTACGATTCTCTGTGATCAATCGGGAATCCCGAAAGGATTTCGGGAAAAAACTATGCTTTAACTAATTAGAAGTTGCGCGAATGAATTACTTAAGTAGAGAGGTAGATTATAATGGAATTTAATATCCTTTAGGAAGAAAATTCAGCAAAATCTGACAAGAAGAATATCTTCCTCACCAAAGTATTGGAAACTCCGGAAGAATCAAAAGGGCTAGTTTAGGCCAAGATAGTTTTTCATTCCTTTATAAAAGAAATATCAACTTTTATGAATTTTTTCCCTGAAATTGAAAACAATACTAATTATTCGATATTGGGATTTATGTCAAATCAATACATAAGTATTCACCGGTGAATAAAATTTCTTAAGCATGTTTAACATCCCGTTAATCTTTAGATCTAACATACTTAACAATATATTTTAGTTTTAGGTGGCAAAAATGACAGAATATGACCAACCATATACATTTCAGATTTATCATAATGATGACATTTTTCATTCAGTAGCAGGCCAAGTGAGGGGGTTTTAATTCTCAGTATCTCCGAATGTAATTCAAGCGTGCAACTGCTTTACAAGTGGAATCTGCGTAACTTTACTGTAGGTATAGAGTCAAAATATTTAAGGAATATAAAGTGGCACCTTAGACGGCAGAAAGAGACTAAACCATTATTAGTTTCATTGACTTTTTCCTTTTTGTTTCTTAATCACCAAAATCCATTAATAAGACGGATTTTTATTTATCAGAGTATCTTCTCGGTGATTTTATAAATTTGCTTAAATTGGTTGATAATTATTGGAATATATTAATACGATTCATCTTTGCAAAGCAAGACAGCAATCGCTGAATTTTTAGGCAAATGTTACTTTGAATATTGCAAATCTAAGCTCTGAAAAAGAGTTCAAAAACTCGATGTCATACAGCAAATAGACGAATGCGAAATATTTTGTTAACTGCGGGAATTCTGAGATTTTTTTTGCACAGCACAAAAGGATATTACTTAACGATATCAAATATGTATGTGAAATTGCGTTCCAAAAAATAACTCGTGGTTCTGAATGAATAGTAAATGAAAACGAGGAATCGTCCGCATCATTTAGGCATCTGTTTCAGCGCCCTATCATAATGAAGCTTTGTTGAAGCGGCAATCTCTCATTTGAGGTTATCAGAAATCTTCCCAAACTACCGCTGGAATCATTTATGATAAACACCACATAATTCAGGGTCGGATAAATGAATAAAAGATGCGGAAATCCGGCTTCATCTGTCTTTTTCCCTTATTATTGCGATCAAATGTAAATCGGCGTTCATTTGAGGACGTCCGAAACTCTCGTGTCCCTGGAGCGCAGTGCCTCGTTAGTGGCAGATTGTAACGCAGCGACTCGTATCTAGGCAACGGATGACAGACCACTATGTGCCACGCCCACAACCCACACCAAGCACATGATTCCTATTAGAGAGATCATCTAATTCGATCTTCAATGAATTTAATTCGGCATAATGAACAGGATTCTAATCTTTAGACTAGGATAAATCGAGCGTTAAAGACTAATTTTTTTATAGTTTTGTAGTAGTTAAAAATAAAATCGAAATTGATCAGTCACTTTCAAATGAAGTTTTTCAAAATCGGGTTGTTTAAAACTTCCTTGACAGAAAGATTTATTCATTATAAATCAAGTAGAAATTTTTTGTGGTATGGGTTTGTGTGTCTTGGTATACTCGCAATAAGCTCGAGAATCAGACACAAAGACAATTTTCATCGGAAATAACTTCTCCAAAAATGAAGTAAATTTAATTTGAGAACGATTAGTGGTGGAGACTAATGAAGTTACTTCCGTAATCAGATTTTTCATATATCCTTCTCCAGAATGTCATACATATGTCATACATATGGCAATTAATTTTATTTAAAAAGACAAAAAAGTCAGCGAATCCTTTGTGAATAACACCCTAAATATCTCCTTGATTCCATGGACTAAGGAAATTATTTTCTTCGCCAATCAAAATATTAGACGACGTTTTCTGATACTCATTTCGGATTCGCGGCCACCTAATTTATTTTGCCTAACTTTTGGTCACTTATGAACAATGCATCGAACCTGAACCGAGTCGGAAACCGAAAAAGAAAAGAATAATATTTTTTAACCCTGAACGAAGCTGAAGAACGTCATTTACCTATTCTTTTTCCGAAGAATAACTGAAGGAAGGTTTGCTAAGCCGGTGTAACCACAACCTGCCACTGACTATTATCAGTATTTATTATAAAATTGAGTGTAATATAGTGTATATAAAAAGTTCTACAAATAATACATCCAAGTTTCAGAAATATTTTTTAATGGTCCGAGTGAAAAAAACAGCAGGTTCAATGTTTGTGGAAGGAGAGTAACCGGATATGAAGCAATATTTGTTTTTTCGTTGAATCGGAGTGAAAAGCAGAAGGAAAAATTTTACGGTTCGATGCTCTGCTTAGAAGCCAGGTAATAAACAAGCTGTTTTCACCCGATATTAAATGTTTTGAGACAGAAAAACAACAACAACGAAGAAATGACAAAATGTGCAATTGTGCATTAACACCCCTGTGCGTATCTAGCTTACGCAATAACATTTTCGTTGGTCCAAAATAAGTAGCTTTAAAGGCTTATTTTCCAAAAAAAGGTGTTCTACTTTGTTTTACTTTACTATATAATCTGTAATGAGAAGCGGTGTTTCCCCTCGAAATCCCCCGTCTGTGTACGCTTCGCACCCCAAGCCCTTTTCACTCCAATGGATCCATCCACCACACCCAACTCTGACGTGCGGAGAGTTAAACCGGGTGACAATCGACACCGATGTGGCACCAGGCACCAGCGCGTCTAGGCGCCACCTGGCACACCCACAAGCGGAAGGAACCATTTACATGGAGTGCGTCTTCAAGGGATCCCTCCATACATATTTATGCGCTCTCAACTGGAAGTAGAGCAATGAATACGAGTGCATTCCCCGCAGCGTATTTCATGCCGGGCGATTCATTTTCCACGAATGAACTAAAGATTAAGCCCACCAGTTGCGGGATCGATTGCTCTAGTGCTTCTCCCTTTGCGAGCTTTTTGCTACAACCATGGGTGCATGCATTCATAGATAAACGCTAAATGCAGTCAAGAACTTTCATGGGGTTTAATAGAAAAGTAAGTTTGATAAAGAGTAAAATATATGAATATAAGAGACTCGCAGGTGGTATGTTCAAGTATAACTTTGTAGTAAGAATAAGCGCACAACTTTATAAAATATTGGTAACTTCTGATAGAGGAATTTACCAAATATCTTTAAGAAGTAAGAGAAAATAAATATTTCTCCTAATATGTAATTACCCTGCAAGCCTCCTTTCGACGTGTGTCAGGGAGTGTAAACACCGAACACTAGAGCCAATTCTTTAGCTTATTTTCATCGCATCGCGTACTTGGAAATAATAAGTCCTGAAACGACTTGTTCTGGCACCTATTTTTCTTATTTAGCCCTAATGTTGTTAAATAGTTTCGTTAATGTATACATTCAAACAGACAATGAACAGAATTTCAATGAAAGATGAAATAATGTACGTAAAATCTATAAAGAAAATAGACGAAACTATTTAGTGGTCCAACGTGATTCCGCGTGACATTTTAAAAAAATAAGAACATTTAAATTCACCTCTTTCATCAATTACGAGAAAATGTTTTATTTCACCTCTTAATACAATTCTCACACTTCCACCGAACCAGATCTCCTATAGCTATCTGTGCATCTATGCACGTTAGCGAATCTAGTATTGGATACTGTTGTTAAAAGTGCTTCGACAGCTAAATTCAAGCGGCACGTGTGCTCCCACTGGGAATCGAACTCGGAACCGCTTCACCAAAGTCGAACTCACAGCAACACACTCACAAAGTCACTGCGGGATCCCTTGGCGATTCTTTTTGCCAATTGAAATCTCCATGGGAATCTCAAACTCTAGTTAACTAATTTAATCGCTTGTTACTTATCCGTCTAAACTAGTGAAAACCAGTAGGGGTTTTCCTAACTAGCTCCTTTTTGAAGAATTGCGAATCTAAATCATTAAACGTAAAGTTGTTCCATTTTATTTTATCAAATATGCATTAGTTTATAAGTTCTTGGAAAACGTTGACAAATTGTTTATTTGTTCAATAAGTTTCAAAGAATTAAAGACATTCTTCCTTGTATGATCCGTTGAATCGAAATTTTCTGCCATTAAACATTGTCTTCAATTACGATATTGCAATTAATCAAAAAAAATGTACCGATCTCAGATATGTATCCTGCTCACAAGATGATTTTTATTTCTTCATATGTCTCTCATTCTGTGGAAAAGACAAAAGTAATTTATTTGGGGGAATTTTGACTCAAAGTAGAATTAACGGTATGTAACACATGACTTTTCTAACCGTCCGACACCCTAAATAAAGCCTCGAGGGCAGAAACGGGTAAAGCTGAATACACCGGTGTTAAATTTGGTAACGATGTCCTTTGCTGATACGTTTGGAAAATCGTCCTTTTATCACCCACAGCTATTTTCGACAAATTTGCTCTGATTTTCGCAACGATTTAGCCGTTTAGCTATTGCATTGTAAAGCTTAATGACCGTCAAACAGAATCGGTGCTGCATTTGACTCAATGCGGAGGTATCTCATTTTAATGCCTCCTTACTTTCATTTGGGTTATGTAACCTACTTTTACGTCTGTTGCTCATTAACATTCGTAATCAAGATTTAATAGGGCTAATTAAAGGATTTATTTTAACTAAAACTAATAAATTGATTACATGCTAAAACAAATGTTGGTCAAACTACTATTTACCTTAAAACTAATTTAAATTATCCACAATGGACGAAAAAAATTGGTTGTTCTTCGTAATATTATTATAATCATTATGTGAATGAGTTGTGATTGGGTAGAATTTTTAAATAATATGACTTGTTTGCATAAAATATACAAATCATTATATTTCTATTATAAAATTGGAATGAAGTTGTTAGTGACTAAATTTTGAAATCAATAACTCCGTTTAATCTCATGAATAAGTAAAAATATATTTCCTCTTTCGATAACTTAGGATTCCATATAGAAAGTAATAGGACAGTCAAAGTGAGAAAATAGCAAATTTATATAAAATGTGCCTGCCGTTTATGCTGATTTTTATACACTGAATGTCTTTAACAGAAAATGAATGTCTTTACAGAAAATTTAATATTTCGTAATTATCTTCGGATACTAGTATTTTGGGACTATTCCGTCTATATAAGTATTCCATATACCAATATTCAGCCTTGGCAAAATTTTTCAAGCCTCTGATAAAGAACACAGTTCTATAAAATGTGAAATTTCAAAATAAAAATACCCTTCTTCCCCTTTAGATTATATTTTTGAAAACAAACTACAATAATATGATAAATTTTATTGATTTACTCATATAGCATAGCCGAATGTACGGGTGAAAGCACAGCCAACCCAAGTTTTATGGATAAAGAAGATAATAGCAACTGTTATCTTCTGGAAGAAGGGCAACAGTTTCTGAAAGGAAAAGGTTGCGAGAAATTTTAGATGAGCGTAGGGACAAAATATGTGATTACCTGCGACGACCAAACACCTTGGGTCGAAAAAGACCCTCCACTTTTCTGTGGGAATAAACTCCAAAGTTTATCTTGTGCGCTAGCGTTAATGGACTTCCACGAAGTGGCCTGTTCTACAGAAGATTAGAGATTAAACCGATATGAATTTGAGGTGGACTAACAGAAGATTCTAGGGATTAAAAGTTATTTCGCGAAAACTTTAACATGGGTCAATTTGAGAGGAATTTGTTTTTCGCTGGCCAAGCTGAAATTTCGGGATAGTACTGAAAGCCACAGTTTATTTGTGATAAGAAAAAAATCCATAATCCATAGAATCAATTTTTTCAGGTTTAATCTTGAGGTTTTTATCTCTGAACCGATGAAATGGGCGAAAAATGACCACCTTCTAAATCATTGTAAATGCAAATCCAATATTTCAATACAGTTGTATAAAAACTCTTCTTAGAGCAAAAGGGCGTTCCTTACTCGAAAGTGATACATATTAGAATTACAAAAGAAATAAGTTTAAAATTTGATATTACGATCGATAATTCCCATCGGCATTTAAGGAAAATTCGTGGTGATTACACCAAATATTGGAGATTGAAAAGTTGTGGTTTTGGAAGTAAATGTAATTTCTTCGCATTTTCTTTTAGAGATATATTCTCATTCGTTTAAACTATTTGGTGTAGGAGCTTCATTTAAATGAGTTTAAACTGTAAAATCTCTTCGTGGGTGTTTTCTAGTGCATTTATTTTTTCTGCTATCAAAAATTTTACATTTATTTCTCTCAAAAAAATCGATCTTTCTTTACTTTTCCTGTCTTTACCATAATTATAACATTTCTTAAAGTCTGAATCCCTATATGGCTATAATGTAGTTTGAGATAAGGGTTAAATGAAAGATTATTTAGCCCCAATGTAACCAATAATAAAAACGTTTGTATGTATGTGTATACGTATAAATTTAGAATAGTTTCCTGTCAGACTTGCAAAAACCCTGTCAGGGGATTGATCAAAACAGAAGTAACGTTCGTCTTTGTTAATTGTGATGCCAAAAATTATCACGCAAAGGGTGACATTTTAATGATATCAACGGAAATGGCAAAACTGAGTTTCCTCCAATGGGAAAAAAGCATTTTGCAAACATCGTTTTAGCATTATTAAATTCATCCGCTGTTTTACGCAAATATTTCACAAAAAATTGATGGCGCAATAAAAAGCAGGAAACTGTTTTCGTGACAAGGAAATACTGGCTGAACTATTCACATACTTTCTAAATATTTCCTCATTTTTCATAGCTTTCGTCTAAATGAGGATCATACTTGATTCAATTACCGAACGTGCTGAAATTTTTCCAATTGTGAAGCATGCTCCAGATCCAATCTCTTCATTCCATTAATCATCGCAGAGAATGAATGGGAATATTGTGCAAACATTACAGAGATGATCCGAATCGAAATAATCTGCATTCGGTGCGCTTCGTGATTTGCATCTTTTTAACATTTCTAAATCGGAAATGCGATTTTTCCTTGGATCAGAAATATCCCGCATCTCGATATTGGAGTAGGTCAAAACTTATCATTAACGTGGTTTGCTTAGTGGGAAGAATCAATGCGGAATAAATTATAAACTTTGGTTATCTACGCTCATTCGCACAAATGAAAGCTTCATTTCCTCGTGCAGAACATGACAATCGTTACATCATCGATATTCTGATCAAAATCCACGACAAATCAATCAAAATGGAAAGCAGAAAGCTGAGAGGAGCTTCAACGAACAACTATTTTGCATAGCAGAATTTCCTTTACATTTCGTAATAATTATTTATTGACTTTGATGAATTAGGGATAATATTTATCATTTCAAGCTTTTTAATGGACAGAGAATTGTGGCCGGGATTGAGGTTTAAACTATTATCCATTTTCGATGAATACATAGATTGATTTGAAATAATAAAATATTTTACGAGACTAAAAGCGTCAGCCTAGAATTAAAAATTTAATGCATATATAGATGAAATTAGTGGTTTAAAATGGGCCTAGAAATATCATGAACAAAAAAGGGATACTTGTAGTAGCATAATTAAGAAATATATTTTTTTAACTCCGTAACACTTCGCGCGCGTTATAATCTATAATTAATTATCATGTTTATCTATTAATTTCAAAATAAATAACTAAAAATTCCAAATAAAAGAGATTTCCAACCGATGCCAGTCATTTTATGCTGCAACGAAATAAATTTCATACTTCAAATTATAATTCGGAATTTCGCTTGATAAACGGAAGTATTGATTTTTTCGATCAAAATATACCAAAATATGTAGACACGACAATGATCCTTCAACATTTCTACGTTCAACCTGTGACTTTTATCAATTTATTCGGTTACACGCTATACAAATTTCCAGGAAAACTTACTTACCTTACTTACTACTACCAATACTATTATTTACTTTACTTCTTTATTGGAGAGAAGATTGATATATTTCTTTAACAAAAATCTTTTGGATAAGAAATATTGAAACTGTAACGGATTCAAGTCTTGATAAAATTAGCTTAACTAGAAAATTCTTGAGAGAAATGGAAAATCTCTCACAGAGCCTCCATGGCTATTAAAGAAACCAATGTCAAATCGTAGAATTCCTACGTCCAAAGATTGGCACATATTTCCTAACTAATCAGAGGAAAATAAATGCAAATTCATAAAACCGTTAAAAAGTTACCTGAAAGAGGTCTAAGCGAATGAAAATTCTCAATGGTAACGCTACTGTGGAAAAGAATTTCGTAATAAGTTTTGATGAGGATTTTGTGAACAGGTGGGTGGGTGATGACATTTTTTTCACGTGAGACGCTCTTTATGAGAAATTCCTGACTTAATGGCGTAGGAGTGATTCAATAACGCATCATCCGAAACCAGCTTTCTCTCCCAACGAATCGCTTCCACTGAAAGACCTTTGCGCTTCAATGTAGACAGTGAAAGGGAACGGCGATTAAGTCCTCTTTCTCTATCATTACGCCTCTAATCTTACTTTAAGTATAGGTAAATACCAAATAGCAGTATTAAATACCTGTCAAAATTACGAGAATTGAAAGAGAACATGAAAAACTCTAGTATTTATTTGTTTTTTTTAATGTTTTAAATATTCAACATCTTTGTTCACATATATGAGAGCAAAGAAATTTGTTTAGGCAATTTATAACGACAATTCTATCGAAGGAAGGAAACTGGAAAAGATCCGTTAAAGAATGAGAGATTTAAAACGCACCTAATGTCGGTGAGACCCGCGTATGGAAACATCGAGAAGTTCAGGATTATCCACCTTCTAAGATCATTTTTAGCTGCGATAATCCAATCGCCTAAACTAACAACTTAAATAAGTTCCTTTGACCTACAGAAAAGCATTATATCTTGGTTGCCGATATCAGATTCATAGATATGTTTTTATATAATCTTTAACCTTCAAACTCTGTTTATCTATGTAAAATTTGGAAAATAAATAAATCGGGAAAATTTTCACGAGAAATCTATATACTACTTCAATAAATTTGCAAGATAATACAGAAGGAGACCACATCATACGGATAGTTTCGATTCTTAAGCATCATCCTCTAGTGAAGACGTTACTGTCTTGAAATATTAGAAAAACATCAGTGAATCTGTGGATCTATAATTTATTTGTAAATCTAAAAAATTATGCCAACTCCGATAGATTATGTATGAGGATATGTGCCGTTGTAAGTGATAAACACACTGATACAGCTAAGATACACTTAATTATAAAATAAACTAAATTAAAACGAGTTAGAGAGTTACTCTCTTTCTCTCGATTCCAAAAATCTTATTTACTTTTCAAAACTTACCCTACATAGTTATCAGAAATTCGATTGGAAAAAATACGTCCGAATGCGCAATACATTTATTTCTGCGAATTCAGTCGCGTAAAGTAATTCGGTGCGAATTGAACCCAACTTTCAACACCCAAAGGACACGTGAAGGACAAAAAGGTCGGATTCGTTGAGGAAAATAAGCCAAGGATACGGCCTTAACACGACTTAAAACGCATGCCTTATGCAAAGATTATCACGGTCGAAGGAAAGGTCAGAAAAGCGATGGAGAAAGGAAAAGGAAACGAAGAAAGATGGCGTAGGAAGGAAAGAGATCGTGGAGGGAGAACAGTTTCCGTAGGGGTTCACCCTTCTGAGGCCTTTTGGAGATGCAAGCGCATCCGGAGGTCAAAAAAAGGAGTGGAATGATGCAAGAGCCGTAAGAATGATAGGGTTATGGGAATCTCATAAGGCCCTCCTCTATCTAGCTCGCATATTTCGTGTACGGGTCATAAAGCTTTTTCCAGCTAGAAAAAGGACAAAGTGTACAGCTTCCCGTGCTCTTCGTTAAGTAAGCGGTCGTGGGGCGAGGAATGCAGCGGAAAAGAAAGTCGAGGAAAATGGACTGGAGGAAGAATTCCGCGGAGGAAAGTGGTTTATACAGGATTTGCAATGCGGACTCTCCCCTAACTACGGAATTTCGGGGATTAAAATGTTTCTGAAAATGGCCCGCAATGGTTTTAGCGGAAGGAATTTTTTAAAGAGTGCCTCGGGTTTTATTTCGTGGAGAAAGCAGTTGCATTATTACGTACGCATTGGGGCAGTCGAAGCCCCCTCGTGCGCCAAAGCTAAGCTAAGACATTTTGTACTGTAATCAGAACTATTTCTACAATGATGAGCTTCAGATTGTTAATGCCAATATTTTAATTTCCATAAAAAACAAATTACGTATGATTCCACAAGAAAAAAATCTTGTTTTCTTTGAGCAATACGGGTTATTATGAAATTCCTCCAAAGAACATCTTTTATGAAACATTGAAGAAATAGTAAATCCTTCTATCCACTTCTATATTATTTCTTTTGAATAATTCTGCCTAGCAATCGTTCACAGAAAGTTACTTTGGAGACAAAGAATGATCCCTCATAATATAAGACTTTACTTCCTCTTACTTCTCAATTTAAAGCTGAAATATAAGGTATCAGAGAAGAGGTGAAATTTCACCCAATCTTTCACGGAAGAAGATTCTTTGATTTTTTGGTAATTTTTCTGGCAAGCTTTCTTTTTTCCGATATCTTTCCTTTGGTACCATAGAGCAATTTTGTTAGCGCTTCCTCGTTAGTCTGAGATAGTAAAGTTTGTCACTTTATATGTGGTTGTTGGCGAGTCTATGATTTTTACATGAGAAGACCTTTGTGATATCAATACTACTTCACAACGTAGTCGTTCAGATAAGATATTGTACAACACAGTATAAAAACATTACAGAATTAATGTTAGAAACAGCCAAAACTACGACGCCACTGTGTCGAAACCAGAGTTTTAACTGCTTTAAATTTTTAATGTGGACTGTACTGAAATTGCCTGTGTAATTTCTTATTAAAATGTAATTCCACCAGATACCGCTTGACCAAGTTCTGTTTAGCCCTTCCGTTCTGTAATTTCTCTTGCCATAAAACAGCTTTTTCTTTAAGTTTAAGTCGTCTAAAGGTTTTACAGCTAATTAATTCAATAAAAGATCTTTTCAGAAAATTCCATTTCTAGGAAGGTGAGATGTCCATTATAATCTTTAGGCATACATTTTCGGAAATGCTTTGTCCAATAAGAATCCCAGCTGGCTTATTTAAGAGGGCATTAAAGGCCATTGTGTGGAAATTTCGGGATTATATTCCTGTCATGCGATACACTCTAATAACGGCCATTTATACTAAGATTTTGATTCTCACTTCAGTCACATTATAATCTCTTATTCTTAATACCTATAATTCTTAAGACATCGAGATAATTCGAAGTTATGAATTATTAAGCATTTTCACACGATACTGGGGAATACATGAATATTCTCTTATTAAAACCCTGAAAATTATAAATTAAAAGCTATGCATAAAATAATATAATACGTTTTATTTCGCATTTCATATATTTCGGCTAACAAAGCTTTTACTCCACAGTGGAAATATTTTGATCCTTTTCATCCCATTAGCATTCACCTATTCGTCTCTCATAATGGAACAAAATAAGCGTTCACAAAAATACGCGATTGGGTTCACGAATTCACCATTTTACGATCTCTCTCAGAGGGAATGTTTTCATCGATTACCTCGAAAGAGTAATCCGACTTTTTCTGTGCTTGCGGTGGACTGCTTTCTGTGTTTTAATGGAAAGGCTGCAATCAACATCGTGATTTATTGCGGGTGCGATAGGATGCACTGGAATTGGACTGTAATGATGCCATGTGATTACTGCCATAATTGTAACGAAATAAAATAGTATAGCGCGTGCATAAAATTATACAGCGTGATCATTGGGTTCAATCACCCTCGAAGGATGTGCTTAAGCAAAAATAAAGAAAAACTCAAGCCAAACATCAGCCACTCTATACCTATACTCTCGTCTTCAATAAAAGCTAAGATAAAAGAAAATATTTTATGTCATCGTCCATTCATTGGCACCGATGAAATTGTTTGGATCGGTATATGAATGAAAATGATTTGCACCAATATTTTGGTAGACTTAAGTAATCATTGGTTATTACACCACTTTTTTAAAACTTACAAAGCGAGAACCTACAAAAGTACTGCATAATTATTTTTTCGCCTCATATCTCTATTGCTGTCGAGCTATAACAAAGTAATAACTACAACATATTTAACTGTTTAAAGATGAATAAGAAATAATTTATTCTCGTCGTGTTTAGCTTAAAATAAAACGGAGTAGGATGTGGTACAGCACCCTTCGATATTCTACTTTGCATTAAAAGTCATCGCGTAGATTTTAACTGTAAACTTCTCTAGAAATGTAGATGATTCAACGTTTGTTTATACTTGTATCCAGGGAGCGACCTGCATTAAGTTAGACCACACTCTCTTCAACGTATTCCTTTCGCGAGCCCATCTGCAAAAATACATTATCACGTAAACGGCAGAAATAAAGTTTCTTGCAAGTCCAGCTTTCCATAGCGGGCAATACGGTCTTTAATTGTACCGCCGCTGGAAGAGCTTACGGCTCCAACTTAACTCCGCAGAGGAATGAAAAAGGATTCTGGTGCGCCTTTAGATGGCCGCTCCTCTTTTCCCTTCATATTATTCGCTCTTTCCTGCAGTAAAGCTCGCGGAGAAGTCAGCTTTTAATCCCAAACGAATAATTCTGGAGCTGTTTCGAATTAAGCGCAAGAGTGATATTACATGCGAGTAATAACGTATGCTTCACTTAGCGCCTGGAGGAGAGCTGAGATTTTTTCGCGAATTCCGCTTACTTTTATTCCATTATGAGAAACGGAAGAATTCGGTGTTGTACGGTTAATCCTCGTTAAAGCCCGCGAGAGTTCTTAGAATGATTGCCGTCTGAAATATCATGTACTCGCTTCGAAAAAAAAGTAGCTTAAAGAAAAGCGCACTCTTGGTAGATGCGATAAAAAGGTTAGAGAGTGATGTTTTCTCACCTCATCTGGAATATTCGGCAAGTATGCAAGCTTCGACAGATAAAACATGTACCCGAGCTTCAAGAAGGTGCCGTGGAAAGCGATACGTTCTGCTAAAAAACACAACGATAGAAAATTGAGAGTTAAAAATGATTTCATTCGCAGGTTGGAAATACTTTAGATAAAAAAGGTTAAAATCTCTGACATTGCTGTTTTGAGAATGAGCAGAATATGAATATGAAAAGAAGTGCAATAAGAGGGGTGAATTCGTAGTCTTAATGGACTCAATCCTCCTCCGAGACTCCGAGAACGATACACGATGACAAGCTAAAAAAGTTACTTGAACCCTCAGTGTTTAGATCCCTTGCTAGAAGCCGTAAGGCGGGATACAATGTATTGATGTAAGTGTAGAAGATTTTTATGTCGATTTTGTCTCAATTATCTCTCAGAGTTTAGTCATGATGTTCTAGTCATGTCCCTCCTAAACAATGAAATTATGAAGATTTCATGCATGTTACAATGGTGAAAACTAAGAGATATGCTTAGATAAAAACTTAACGTATGATATATTTAATATTGGACACCGTTGCGTTCCAATAATATGAATGATACCAAAATATGGATAGGATGGAAGTTAAAAAAGTAAGATCTATTGATGGATTAAAGAATTTGTTTGATATCTGTAAGATGTGTTAAGGTATTCTAGCAAGTTCAGAAAGAAACTTTTATTTACATCTACAAGTTTCATATGTCACAGAAAACAAACATGTTTAACTATTATCAGCTTTTAAATTTGCTTTTTGTAATAAAGCTTGCCTTCCAAATATCGTAAAGGTACTTAAATGAGCACGAGAGGTATTGATTCTGAGTATAAATCTGAATTTAAACAGAAAAATTACCCCATGTAATCCATTAACCAAAATTCTCAAAAGTATTTTTATTCAATAAAGTAATACAGAAATCACTTCTCGTAACGGCTGATTTTAAAATACCATTTTTTTATATTTCTGATCTCGTAAATAATTCTTATGATTAAAAAGAAGTAATAACTAGAAAATTGCGTTTCTATCCATATTTTCAAGTTAATGTAGAATATGTTTCACAGTTAAGAAGGACTTGTAAAACAAATGTCAAGAATGATTCTTCCACTGTTCCCAGGTCTGATCTAAGACTGTTTCGTAATGAAATTCTGCGATAATCACATTATCCTCTATAATCCCCCGTGCTTACGACTGTTTTTCCTCAAGGTTCCGAAAACGCGAATGATATTTAAATGTTCGCTAACTTAGTTAGAAATATCTACAAAAGTTCCCCCGTTACACTCTGCAAATCCCTCATTACCAAACTTCAGGAGCCTTAAATGTCCGTGCATTTCTTGATTTACATCTCATTTCCTCTTCACGTCACGAAAGAAGCGCTAATCCGTAGTCGTGCCTAACATTTGTACGAATACGAAGGTTATCGTGGAGAAGCTTTTCTCTTCGCAGAGGATACGAATTCTTTCTCCACATCTACTTTACATTAATTTGCGTAAGTCGCGCCATTGTCTTAATTACTCGCGGAGCTGAAGATTTTAAAGCAAAGTCAAGCGCGCAGATGTATTTCCTGAGCAAAAGGAATAGGGATTTGAATCGAATATCCAGTGTAGCTCACTTCATTGATAAATACGTTTATATTAAATTTACTAAGCCTTCTGTTAAATAAGTGATAGTACGATAAAATGGACAAATAATTAAAATGAGACATTTTTACACGGAAACCATACACTAACAAATTTTAAAGATACCAAAGAATATTTTTACTTTATACTGGAATACTTTGCGTAATTTTTCATAGATATAGTTTCCCCATAATAATTTTTCCTAATTTATTTATTTCTTTTCTGACAACGAATACTACAGTATCACTCATGAATCTGTGGAATTTACTGATAAAATTCTCGTCTATAGAGTTATTTACAGGACGTATCAAAAAATATGGAACTGCTACAATTTACTTGGTTGCCTAAGTAGAATGCAAACGGTACAATTTTATATCTTTCCGTTTTTTTAAGTAGTTACCAAGTAGAATGCACCAAAACCGTCATTTTTGGAACACCCTGTACATCAAGGATTTTGGCTCTTTAAGTGAAGTGTGAGTTGTTAATAGTAAAGCAGAATAGAGGACGATATTGAAACATCTTGAGACTAGATAAGCAAATATTCAAAACAAAATAATCATTAGTATTAACCCTCTCCTTCTGGATCCGTAAACAATATTGTTTTTGCGAAATTAAGATAAGGAAAAGTAACAATATCGATTATTTTCCTTTAAATAAAGAACTCAAAGAAAAGCCATATTCAAAAACGCTTCTTCTTCAAATGTGATTCTTTTGATATTCATTTATAGGGACGGAATTTGTAATGTTCGAATTTTTTGGTTTAGAGTCAATAACCTTTTCGTAGAACAAGTGTAATGGGGCATCGATAGAGTCAAGGAGAGGAGAAAAACCAGTCATGCATTCCATACTATCTTTTTCGTTTCCACGATAAGCTTTAAAGGAAACCCGCGGCGATCTTTCCCTAAAATCATCAAACCAATCCCTCGACAACCTTTCTTACGATCACGTTCGAATCGGAGGTCACGCCCTGGGCAAACGGATCGCCCGCCTCACCAGGGCGCGGTCATATTGCCAACTATCCCACATACTAACACACTGGTCAAAATAAATTTCGACTATCGGAGATCAAAGGAGGAAAAAAGCGCCCCTGGCGGAGCAAAACCCTGTCTCACAAAAAGGGGTTCTTCCGGTCCGACTTGCGTCCGAGAGAAAAAAATCACCGATGGCTCAATTTCTGAAAAGGAAATTCCTCAGGGGACGTATTAAAGCGAAAAACTTTGAAAATATCCGCGGAGAAGTTCCCTTCCTTCAAAGCTCTAAACAAGTGGAAAGAAATTTCGCAGCGACAGGTCAGAAACTAAATTAAATTGAACAATCTTCCGTTCCATGAATATAAAGCGCCGCATATCTCGCACAATCTCATTGAGAGCTCGGCTTTTTTGTCCCGGCTTCTTTGTCCGCGGACACCTGCCTACACTTTCCCTTCTTTCTCTTTTGACTTTTAGCTAATGTCAATCCGAAAAGGGATTCTTAAACCTCCCCTTTAAAACCCTTCCCCTCCCTTGCCCTTCCCATGATAACCGCTCCTCAAAAGCATACTTGAACCTTTAATAGCAGTGCTTCAACCTTCGGCTTTGTAATTCCACCCCTCTTTTCCATCCACTACTTCTTTACGCTCCGACGCTTTTCTGGAACTACAGACGACAATTTTAATGGCGCAATTATGCCGAATTTGACACCGGAATTATTAACGGCGTTTTTGCGAAAATCTTATCAAAGCATGAAGGAATTCGCTTCTCTCTTTGTGTCTGTGACTCCTTCGTTCTAGTTATAGAGTGAACTACAAGTGCAATATCTAGTATCCGAGTCTTTGTACCCGTGCATTCGTTCAAAATAGGCTCTAAATTATACATCATATGAACCGAAAGTACGTTAAGGTGATTAGGATGATTTATGAGTATGATCATCTAATCGTCTAACTTGATATTTCGCGATTGGAGAGTCAGAACTTGGAATTAGTATTAAATTTCTTAAGGATCTAAGCTTTAGATTATTATTTCATCTTTCTCATGACTTACTTCTACGAACTATTCAACCTCTGCAGAATGAAACATTATATCAAGGAAACTAATGACAAAGACTACAGTCGAAAATGACGGCAGAATTTGCTAAAACAATTAGTTTTTTAATCTTTTTCGGTATCTAATATTGAATGATGAAATTAATGATGTATCAAAACCTTGTAGTTACCAAAATATTATGCAAATAGCTGCTATATGTTAATAAGAAATATTTTTTACTAAGCGCTTTACAAAAGATATGTAGAACGAAAAGGGAATTGAATATACATGTTTTTCTTGCCGAAGTAACAATACAATCAACCATATAATAACCATTTATGCATGACTGTGATTATTATGGTATGTATAGTATTAACAAATTTTTAATATTATAAGTAATCATGAAGGTTTTAGTAGAGCCTTACGACATTTACAATGACAAGTAACTCAATAAGAAATGTGAGTTTTTATCCCATGGCAAAAGAGATTTTTCTGTATTCGCTCCCTTAATTAAAATCGTAATTATTTTTAATGATCCCAGATAAAAGTATAATCCTTTCTTCATGACCTACTTCTACGAAAACGATGGGAGAATAGAGAATTTATAAAAATACGTTTTCAAATTGTAAGGAGGAAGAAAAGAAAATGCTTATCAAGAAAAATAACGATACTGATAATGATAATATAATTTTCGACAAATTTAAAGCATGCGTAACCATTTAGTCAGGGATGTTGAAAACATTCCTAAAGCAGTTTCTGCATATCTAACCTCTTATCAGATACAATAGGGTGGGTGTACTAGTTGGAATTGGGGTAGGGAACCTTTTTCATCGAGATGCCGCATTTGGTCTCATTAGAAATTATTTGGTCGCTTGTAAAAATATTTCGCCGTAGGTTTAGGCTCGTTGCTTACTTGTTAATAATTTAAAGAAGAAATTTCACGAGTAAAACGAACTAAATCATAATGTCACTAAATCATGTAGAATAATTTCCAGTTTACTTTCACAAATAACAAACGAGAATGGGAGAAACAATTATTAAAATGTGTATATTTGTTTCAAGGTGTGTGGAAGGGTCCGAATTGAACAACCAAGAATGCCATTCTCCAATTATAACATGGAACGTAAGCATATATGTTAGTGTAATTGACGAAGTGTTTAACGATTAGAAATTTTAAACATATCCCGATTTAGGTCAAAACCTTTTAGCATGATATGGAAGCTCATATAAAATTAATTGTAGCAGGAAAATGTTGCCGTAGTTCCGGGTCTTGTAATTGTAATCTTTTCTAAAGGTAGGCATTCCTATGGGAAGAAAGAATTTAATGACGAGGAACTTTGATGAGGAAGTGCAGAAGAGATTAGTGTTATCTAAATCTGCAGTGTTTAGATGCGGAACTTGAGTCGTCGACTGCTGAAGGGAATAAGAAAAGTACTGAAGAGGATGTTGTCGAGAGGATAATGGGATTAATCGCCGAAAGAAAAAGGCGGTTAAGACGGATTAGAGTGGAGATTGATTACTGAAGGAAGTAATAAAAGAAAAGATTGATGGAAAGACAAGGAAAACGTTTTTCTGGAGTAGTCAAAGAAGTAGAGGGAGTGGCCTAGAAAATAAATTCGAGGGAGTCTGTCTAAGCCTACCACAAGCTAGAACATATTGAGCATAAAATAGTGAGGGATTAATCTGACCCTCTGATTTAAGTTTTAATTCTCAGAAAAATAGAATAGAATTCTAATTGTGAGTTGAATAAATTGAGATAAAATTGTTCATTTTTTAATGTAGGAAAATCTTCCTGGACACTTTAAATGATTTTAAGTGAAATTCTAAAATCAACTGTATAATTTAGAGGTCATATTTCGTTAAACTCTGAAAAATTTCCAGCATATGTATCTATTATATATAGCTAATATTATATACATTTTGTTCTTTTGGAAAATAAGATTCATATACGAAGTACAAAATCAAGTATAGCACACCTGTATTTATCATCATTCTGTTTAAAACTAACGAATAACAATAAAAATCACATGAAGTAGGTAATGAGGAAAATTCAAAATTCCTCCATATTTTATGAAGTTGCCATTATAGTAAGGCATAGTGCGGTTGTGAAGCAACATCATTATTGCATGAATGACGGAATAAATCACCAAGAACGTTAGGAAGGTTCACGAGTAGGGAATATTAGGGTAGTAGTATTCTAACCAAACTTACCGGAAGGTGTACACTTCTGTGTGTTCACAGGATTCTGATTATCTACAGGAAACATTAATGATTTTCCAAGTTATATACTTCTTTTAAAACCACTCCATTATTACGTCCTTTCCTTGGTTGAGATATGTTTATCGGAAAAATATTCGTGACAATGCTGGATGTTAGCCTAAATATATGGAAGAAGAATCTTTCGACTCACTCAAAGTTTTCTCCGATCAAAAAACAGCCAACCGCAATGCCAATATCAGCAGAATCGTAGAGAAAGGCCTATACAAACAATTAACAATTCCGCAGAATCCATAAATTTCACTCCATTTCTACGTCGAAAAATTCCGCTTATATTTTCTAGACAATCGCCAATTATTCACCGCTCATCGAATAACACGGAGATGGATTCTAATTGATGCACATTAAATCAAAAACGTCGCATAAATTCGGTCCGAATAAATTTATATCCCTCTGGCCGCAAGACATTCTGCCCTCTCATCGTTTTCCTTCTCTCCTGTAAACACGGACTGCCAAAAAAATCGATGGCTTCGGCGGAAAAAAAGTCGGAAAGAAATTCGGCCGCTATACACACAGCGTGCTCGTAATATAATTCGCGTCCATTTCCCAAAAGTCCTTTTTTGCGCGCGGATAAAAAAAGGGGAGATTTTTATGCAGCCGCAAAAAAGCGACATTAAAATTTCGAAACGAGGAAGAGCTTCGGCATTGATCTTCCGTTCGCAACACGAAAGAGAGAGAATTCTCCATCCATTGCTCTCTTTACAACCCTCCCTTTATTTATTTAGTTACAGGTAACCGAAAGAGATTTCATTGCTTCCGATCGGGTAAACTATTTCCAAAAATACTCAACCTCAGCGGCAAAGTTTCAACAAATATTCGCTTTTTAAAAACCATTTTCAAACGATATAATTTCATTACGTGCGCCGCTCGGGGATTTATTCCACACTTAATGATGTAAACCGTAGATTGTCGAAAATTTAAAAGCGTAGATCCACCGGTTTATTAAATTGTCATCGCCCTGAATTCTAAATTTAGGTGATAAAAAACTGAGACACGCTTGTATTCACATACTCATACTCCTACACCAGGCATGGGATGTCAATCTATTGCGGAACATTTTGTGTAAGGAAATTTCATTGTAATAAATAAATCATAAAGAAAAGCATATAAAGATAAGGGTAGAAAGATAAGTAAGTCTCTCAAGAGAGCATATCTCAATGATTCGGCTTGGATAGATCATTGGATTGCCCGGAAAATGGAAAGTCTTTGAAGGGCCCTGTCTTGTCTGACGTTTTTCATGTCCATATTTCCTTAAGCATAAAATGAATTAGATATACAAAAAACTTATTTGTGTATCGACTGTAATGAAGGCCGAAAATATTTTCATAACTATTGAAAATTGCGGTCAGACCCTATGAGCCCATGAAATCGCCGATGTAAACTAAGATAACTTATGAAAAAACTCTACATTTTTCGTTTTTAATTACTATTTCATACGCTTAATTACAACGGATTCTAACCCATTTTTTTGCAAATCTTCCGGCGATTTACTAGTTGAATACATCTTCTACTGAATACATCTCATTCACCAATTATAAACTATATCTTCACAATTTCATATATTCACCAACAAAGAAAACGTCTTTGAACATTATTATTTATTTTATTTAAACCAAAATAATTCTAGTTTTTTGGTACTTCTTAATATTGAATTGCCTTTTTAAATGCACTATATTTCACGCAGATTTACTTAGTTAACATACAGGAAAGGCCTTAAGGATATGATAAAAATAATACCGGGTCACAAAGAAACAATACCGGAAATCACGATTAATTTCGAAGGATTTGTGTGCTTAAAAGAGTAAGAAAACGTAATTAATATTAAACACTGATCTTTTACGTGATATACTCTTACTATTGGGAATTGAGATCGATATTCTAAAACAATATCCTTTCCAAATTCCTTCCAAAAAAAGCACAATTCTGGAGGCTATAATCTGGTTAAAATATAGAGCCCGCAAGAGGCTAAAAAAACAATATTTATTTACCAAGTATACCTTTCGTTCTGCACTTCAAAATAATGCCAATGTTTGTTAATGTGTATCACTACCCAAACCATTGCGTTCCACAGTATGAATCCAAGAGGGGCGCATATGGACTGTTGGCCGTATATTGTTCAGACTGATTTAAAATACAATTCTGTCGTCTTTCACATTTCTCTGCGGCGGAAGTATTTTATTGTGGCCTTAACATGCTATGCGATTTTTCCGCTCCACAAAAAAACCTACTCTTTTTGCTTTACACACGTTTTTGCATACGATATAATAAATTCAAAATACCTTACGGCGCAATTTTTCGTTAAATTTTAGATGACAATGAGTAAACTTCAACTAGAGCGTTTTTTATCGCGAATAAGCCATTCATCTATGTTTTTTTCTGAGTGAATATCTACGAAAAGCAAATCGCAGTGGTGATGTAGAATTTTCGGGCTCCATACCACTCTTAGCATATCTTTCGTGATATTATCCGCCAATATTTCTGTCAGTTTAAATGGTGTGAATATAGAAGTGTTATTTTTAGGGGGAGCATTTATAGTCGAAAGAGAGGCCAAGAAAGTTTTTCATCCTTGTATCTTTCCGCTACATCTGGTTTATGATATCTTATATCTTTTGTGATTTTGTTACCATATCTCGATGAATGGAATGGTTTTGATTTTTCTTTCGGCATAAAGTATAGAAAAATGTATCTATCATTCACTTTGGTCTTAACCTTGTACTTTGCTGTGATGATTTGAAAGCTACTAAGCGTTAGATTCCCGGTGACGACGCATATGTACGAAATGACCTTACCTCTCGAGGAACTTTTAAAAATACCACCAGTTACCAGTTGAAGTACGAGTTACCCTGGAAAATTGAAATAAATAGTGTTTCGAGCTCCTGAATAGGCAAGCGGGTAACGCGTTCTCCTTTGGTGAAAGTGGTCCCTGGTTCGTTTCTAGGTGGTTCATTTTGCATTCATATGGTCGCTTTTGTATTCACATGCAAAATGACCTCAGGCGTCGAAGTACTATAACAATGTTACCAATATTAAGCTCAATCATTATAGAATGCTAGGAAATTTATTAATCATAGAATCATTGTGCTTCACTCAAATGAACTTCTTACGCTTAAAGCATTCTGATTCTTTAAGGAAAACAAAGGAAAATTACTTCACCCCTCATCTTGTCTAGTAAGCCTCATTCCCCTTTCCTAGCTCTTGGTAGAAATGGTACAGGGGATGAGGTTCCAACCAGCCTTCGGACTGATAAATTAAAGACAAAATTAAATTACTTAAAGACAAACGTTACTTTAAAGGCGTCAGGATATAGGTTAAAGTACTAGCGCATCGACATATTTGAATGAGCATGTCGATTTACCTGTTTATCTATTTTAGATTGTATACATGTGTCACATTGTCTACGACCCCGAATTCCTCCTTTCCCCTAATATCTCATACGTTCCGTCATCCTTTCCTCTTCCCATTTCTTCCTCTCCATTTCTCTCCTCTTTTTTCCCTCCCTTGGCATTGGTCCCTCCCCTCTCCTGAGTATGATATTATGCATGGAACGGGTGCAAAGTTACGACGGTGGGCGAGACAATATCACCAAAAAAGGGGAGGAATGAAAAACGGCCGAGAATGTGGGTAAACGAAGGAGACAGCAATGGATATTCTCTGTTCTGGAAACCCGTAAAACTGCGGATCCATACCACCCCATCATGCTCCCGATGCCTCCCTATTCCTCCTTCGGGTTAAGCACAACTCACGCTAAATCTATCTCTGACAGGTTAAATGTTTACCACAGGGATCTGAATGCAAATTTATTCTTTGTTTTGTTCTTCTAAATCTTAGTGTCTATGTCTCCTTTAGTATAAAAAGAGCGAAGAAAGAGAAATTTCACCTTTTCTAAATTTTCTAAGTGCTGTTGTTAAAATAATTTATATCCGACTACACAATTCGGTGTTCGATTGCTGGTGTGTTCGGTTGAGAAGAAGTACCTAACTCATGATTTATAGAAAAATTCGATTAGGACGCCTTTTAGGGAACCGAAAGAAAATCCCGCTATGAGCGGTACAGCGTTATAACCGGGATTCTACAAATTTTTGTTTCTTTTACATAAAAAAGAGAAGGATTACTTTGATGAAAAGGAATTTTTTTGTTTGTCTTAATTGCCACAGCTGTAAATTCATAGAGAGACCGCGAACTACTGGTTTGCCTTTTCATATTTCTTAAGAATGGTCTAATTTTCGTTCAAAGAGAGTATCTTCCGTATCTATTCAACTTCTGTCATTTTTTACTCAAAAACAAAGCAATTTTTACCGGATAGATTACTAGTAAATAATTATGCAATTTCGATAAATCGAATTAGGCGTTGAATTGGCTAGAGCAGAATGTATTACATATGGGCAAACGAAAATTCCGTCCTATAAGTGGGTAGCTAAGCATCTCTAGAGATATTTCCATAAATTTTAGAAGCTCTACGAATCCTGAAATTTCTAAATTTCTGTGAGAAGCAAATAATGGATTATCACTGAGTTACAGCCTAGAGCCTGAAAATCTTTCTACGGCATTGCAAAATTTCTGATGTAAAGCAACGATAAAAATCCCAATAATTTTTCGGAAATACACACATTTTATATCCTTACAGTTCGGAAATTACAGTCGAACCTCCTTGCATATACTTCTGTAAAGTTTGTGTAAACATATTCAAGGTTTACAATGTTGATGAGTCACTGACAGCAAAGAGAATATGTAAATATGCAATATGCAAAGAGTAAATATACTATGTGGAATCATTCACAGGAGAAGAAAATGTTTGGGTTTGACGTTTCTAACTAATCTTAGGAGGTTCTAGGCCAAATATACTATACTTCAGGTAACGCCATTACTTCCATAGATTACGTTTGGCATTTGGTTGTGTACAGCGAAGCTCTTCCAACGCTGCCATTTAGACCTCGGTTTCACAGATAGGAATAATGCATAAAGGGAATTACATAAATCCCCGTTGCTCATTTCACCCACTTTTAGCGAAAAATACAACCAATGACGCATTCCTAGCTGAGCTCAATTTAGATTATACTACCCCAGAACAAGGCTGTATAGCTATGATATGTTGGCTTTGTTGAAAGAAAAGCGTCGGTACAAAAACAAAGATAACGCGAATTTTTGCTAAACTAGCGCCACAGCCGGCAGCATTTTTATCCCTTCTTGGTAGCGAATAACGTGGATCTTCTCTAAAATGTTTTTCCCCAAGGAATTACTTGGATTCCCGTATCATGCAATAACTTCGGCTCGTACTAGAGCAAGTGGAGCGTACAAATTTTCAAAGTCGCAAAGTATTCGATGCGACAAATTTTACTGGGGCAAAAACATGTTTCCGAGGGCAAAACGTAAACAACGTATATTCGGGGGATGCTTCCCCCTTGAAAATCGAAAACACGTAAGACGCTAAGTTTTATGAGTTTAATAAGTTAAGGTGTTTTGTTAACCATGAATTCTCTATCTTTACAAGACGACAAGGTGCATTACGTTCATACGATGTATGAGTCTACTGCTGAATGGCTTGTAATAGGAAAATGCAAGCGATCTCGGAGGAGATAAGATAAATGTCAGACGTTCTACGGTAAGGAGGATCTCATGATTTCGTTTTCAGCTTCCAATGCCCAACATCTGAATAATAAAGATGAAATTTATAAACTAAGGGACCTTTTCTCATCGAAAGACTGTATGCAATACTGAGCGGCTGCATCAGAATCCATTGGGGTATAAAAATTTAGCAAATAACTTTTATGTGCGAAAATGAATTTTGTGTATTAGTAGACTAAGAAATAATATATTCTCCCATATTTCCTTATACGTAATTAACAAAGCTGGCAGACTTAGTTAAATACACCGATACCACGGCTAACAAGATATTTCGCTTTGGAATTATATTCGATAGCCGCAATCTTCGTAAAACAAAACGTAATTTCCCATAGGTTTCCACAGAAAATAGTTTAAATCCTTTTGGATGCTGCCCACTATTTAAAGATAAGATTTATAAAAGAGTAAAGACACTATAAAAGGGCAAAAATGCACCAAAGGCTGAGATGAACAGCTACTCTAATGGATGAAAGTGAATGGCAAGAAAAATATCAAAAATCACAATATTTGACGAAATAGAATCATCCGTAGAGAGAAAATTCAAAAAATAATATTCGTGGATCCTCCAAAGCATTCGTAAGCCGAATCTTTATTGGTTAGCCGAGTCAGAATATCAGCGAAACAAACTTCAATTGCTGAGTTACTTGTTAACCAAGGTATCACTGTATTATATTCATCATTTATCGTTATTCATTCAGTATAACAATACTAAGTACGGCTTTTTCTCGGAATAGGTCTCTTGAAACTCCGGCACACCTCAGTGTATTCAACTCTACTTGGAGGTCACTTTCGGTACGACCAAACAATAATCAGCTCCACTCCACAAGCATTTCCTCAGAATAAAAATAGCACTTTAATTCGCACGGATAATCTATAAGAGATCACGGCCGGTTGAAGCAGGAGCCGGTTAAAAGGATATCGGAAGCTGCGTAATATAATATTTTGGGCGAATGCATCCGGGAGATGTGATTGTCGAATAGGCTGGGCGAAACGGATAGCGTAGGTGGATACAAATCCCTCCATTTTCCCTGACCATCTTCGATTCCCCCTCACCTCTAATCTCCGAATTCTTCTTTTATTCCTTCCCTCGCCCTCGGGGCTCTATCCCAACTTTCCTTCCGAGAGCTACTTATCCTCCTTCTGGAAATAAGATGGCGAACCGAGCCCCATGGGCTTCTCTTAAAGGGGGAGAATAGTGCATGATATAGGATACGAAGAGAGAGAAAGCAAGGGATATGAAAGCAATATGAGATGGAATAAAAAGAGAAGCTATGGAAGTGATAAAGAGAGAGGATTCGGGGAGGATTCCAGATGCTGTAGAACGATCGTGGGGGAGGGAAAGTGAGAGAAAGAGGAGAAAGGAAGAGAAGAAGAGGACAGACTTCATCGGAAAGGACTTGAGACTTACCTTATCATAAAATTTGCATACGTCGCTTTCAAAAGTAGTGGTTGTAAAAGAAACGAATAGCGATTTATTCAACTTTTTAAGTAACTGATAGCGACAATAGTGACTTCAATGGTGAAATTGTAGTTAGGATATCGTCTTTCTATTATTTTCTATTAAGAAAATGAAGCACTAATGACCAATGTTTGCCATCAATGTACAGAAAAACGCACGTAGGCAATGCGCAATAACGCAACACTCAACCATTAAAAACAATTCTCAGTTCACCTTTTCTGTTAAAGTTAGCAATATATACAGTCCTTCTAAATAATTCTACGCTTAATAAACAGACAAAAAGAAGCTTAGTAAAATTAAGGAATGGGTAAAGGTGATTTTGCACTCTCTCTTTGGGATTTAGTAAAATTTTCTTTAGTTAATTGCAACGTCCTTCAACAAAATAAAAAGTGACCATATTGACTTCATAAGCTTATTATCATCTCCTAATCGCTTACTCTAAACGTAACAGACATACCGATACAGATATTCCAACATCAAATTCATTTCCTGGTCTATTCATTCTTTGGAGATACAATAATCTAATTAGAAGAATACATAAAATTCATTCCAACTGTATCCACCTTACACTATGTTTGGCAAACCAGACCTTTCTCTACTAAATAACAAGTAGAGCGCAATGTACAATTTTATACACACCTTATGTGTCTAATTAATATCTAATCTCAGTTAAAACTCTGTTTTCCCTGTTTCCCTGGAAAATGTCAGAACAGCAGTTGTCATTTAGGGACTATAAAATACGAGGCGAAATTTGAACTAATGACCGATTTGTGTTATAAAGTCCATTATTCGAGCGTCAAGTCCTGTTTGGACTTGACGCTCTGAATAAAGGCTTTGAATACGTGGTTGATATGATGTATGCGTCTACATAAATTTGATAGCCAATTAATTATTCCTTAAGGATAATAGAATTGCTATCGCCGTATGAATTGGACGATTCCTGCAAGGTCGGTGATACTTCGTCGGTTTCCAGCCTCGAAGCAGATACTACAGTACGGCTATATGGACATTTTCAACCCTCAAATTTCTCCCGTTTCTGGCACAGTAGTAACTTAAAAGTGTAAGGGCTATATTCTGTTTATTTTCACTGAAATAGTAAATATCAATTGTAATTGTATGTTATTTTAAGAAATATTTGTGAAGTACTGAAATTCAATTTTACGAACACTTATTGGTGCTCCCGATACTTAAGGATTCTTGAGAATGTTAATCGTAAGAGCATATTGTCCACTCCTGTAATAGACTTTCAAAATAGGAAAGTAAATAGGTAGGACATTGACTCATAAGACAAGAGTATAATTCAAGATAAGACTATTTTTGAAAACGCGATTAGCTACACAGGTGCTGGCGAGCATGGTTCAGACATATATGTATCTTTATCTTTACTACAAAGACAAATACAGAGGATAGTGAGCAGAGGTTATGAAAGTCGCCCAGAAGCAGAGTTTCCATAGAGACTCGGAGATTCGTCTCCGTGAGATAAAATGTGTATACGTAATCAGTTTTTACGATTCGGGGCGCGATTTCCCGAAAAGCGTTAAGTTTATGAGCCGAAGGAATATATTGCGAAGTAAGGAAAAGGAAGGAATCTCCCATTTGCAACTGTCCATATCGAAATTTGGAAAAGATGCCGCTGAAAGATATGGCTCTGGCTTTGATGTCCGCCCTTTGCTCTCCTATATATGCTCTAGAAATTCAAAAGGCCGCGAATAAAATGCTTCTTTTCTGTTTCTATTGCAGCGCACACGGAAGTTTTCTTTTGTGCTTTTGCTACGGAGAGAACACACCATATGTTATCTTGTATGTCTGCAAGAAACGCACGAGATATGTTATATATCCGAAATATATTTATTCTCATGACCACTTTTCATACATAAAATAAATTAAATAACTTTTTATTTTTAATTCCACGATTTTGAATTCCACGGATAAATCCGTGGAAAATTACTAAGTTATTTAATTTATTGTAGCTTTCCACAAAGCTACGCCAGATCATATTGATTTTACTTTTCATGCACTTCTTTATCTGCTTTATTTTATATTTCCTTTGATTAATTTAAGTTTTTTTAATCGAATTATAAACCTTTTACGAAAATTTCAAACCGAATATACATTTTCAAACTTTAAATTGAATACAGATTTTATTATAAGTTATATTTTCGTTACTTTTAATATCAGTTTTCAATATTCTACATTTACTATACGTATGTACTCTTCAAACCATGCTACTTGGAATTTGAATTAATCTATTTCCAGACAGTTAAAGACCAGATGTTTATTCTTTGGTTCTTTAATATTAATTATTTATGTTCTTTTTACAAATTCTAATTCCTTTGAATTGTATTCGCTGCCATATATTCCTTCTCTTTAATGCTACCCTTCGCTTTCCCAATTTTCACTCAGTGTATAGTAAGTACAATATTGGTAGGGCAATGATAAGATAATAATATGCAACGTGGCGTAATTTTAGTATCCCAGATAAACTCTAAAAATCTAGTACAAAAGAGCCTTTCTTAAGACGTCTATATGTGCACAAGGAAACAAATGAAAAGTGAAGAATCTAAGCCTGAGAAAGAAGCGCCTTAGGGCAGACCGCCCTCTCAAATACATCGATTAGATGTGTCGAAGAGACCCTTCATGAACCTCAAATTGCCGCGAAATATGTCAAAGTTCTCTTTACCTTCGGAGCAAATAGAAGGGAATAAGAGAAGTGTCGAGGGGTGCATTGCCCCGCGTCGCCCTAATTGCCCCGGAAACTCGGTGCCATGACAACCGCAGGCCGTTCATAAACTCTTCTCATCAACGTCTTCAGAGAAATGAAGCGATACTCATACCGGAATGGTATTTCGCATTCAGATGGTCCGACTGTTTGAGCGAACTTTCCGGCAATTTATTCGGGATATACAAAAACCCCTCGAGGAGAGTTCGACTGCATCCTCTGCAATATGGCAATGCTGTCTCACTTATGGAAGAACCACTCAAATGTAAAAACGACTCTCATAAAGGATTATTTTCTACATTTGCTCTATTCTACATTTTACGATTATCGTTTTAATTGATCCTCGGTTGATCGATACGCAATATTTCAGGAATTACCAGCCATCAGAAAGTTTTTGTCCATTTTTGACGCCCGGATCTCTTCCTTTTTGCACCCTACGATTCGGGTAGTGTATATTTCTAAAGCGAAAAGGGTTAACATACTACTAAAATTACTGAAGTCTATACAGCAGTAGTAATAACAATCAATTATGGTACGAGTCTTTTTGATGACCCAAGCTCACCTAAATCCTCTGTAGCGATATCATTTCTCTTTTCCACGTATTTTAAAATCGAATCGAATTTCGAATGTAGCCTCTCTCGAAGCTACCATTCCTCTGTTTGATGGAGGTAAAACGATTTAAGTGAAAAAGTAACAATTTCGGCTTGGAATAAAGTCACAGAAAAATAATCACAGTTAATTTACAGTGGCCGTTAATAAAGTCACCGAAATTAATTGTAATGTTGTATAGGATTCGTTCTCCACGGGTTTTACATATTTTTTCTATACAGTTGGATAGGAAATACTGTGAAATTTTTACTTCATCTTACCTAAAAATCTATTTAACGACCCATCAATTGTTAATTAGTAACCATCCCCATCTACACCCTGAGGATCTAATAATATATGGCCATAAAATAGCAAAAAGAAACCACTTAGAATCTAGTTTTAAATAACAATCTTCCATTTGGTGAACGAAAGAAACCAAGTGTGAAAATAACAACCCTACGTTAACTCTACTGAAAGAGCGGAGTATGTAAATGAAAAACGGGCTTTTAATTGTCATACTGAAACTTTTTCATTTTAATAGGTATCTTTAAACAAGCCAGGCCATTTGCTTGGAACATCATATGTTCATATCTCAAAAAAATCCGTAATATAAGGTAAAGAACGCTTGAGAATTAAGTATAGAAGTTAAGTACTTTCCTAACCCGGAGAAAGATTTTATAAATTAGATTTCTGGCTTATATGAAATTTAGATGAATCCGGCGCTAAGGATAATTTTCTTTCATCATACCAATTATGAAAGGAAGAAGAAGGAACTCGGTGTTGGATTGTCGGCAATCGCCGGCATTGGAGAAACCTTTGTCTCTTACATACGAATTATCTCAATGCATTACCTCCAAATACAAATGTGAAAACGTTAGAAGACAAAAAATCAAACATAATGAAAAATATATGGAGTAGAGAAAGAGAGGGAAAATTTCCATATTGACTTAAGCTTTCAGCTGATTCTGAAATTATCTATAATAGGGTTGACCAACTTATCGCCCGCTACGATCGACATTGATAATAATTTTTCTACCGCAAACGACTATGATAACAAAAGGCATTTGCTGAAAAAAGAATAACCAAGAATCGTATTTTCGCGTCTCCTAGATTTATTTAGTATATTATCAAAGATTTGGAACCTAATAGTCAATTTAATTGAATGTAGACGTATTATAGAGATGAATACCTCAAATGATAAAAAAAATTAATATTCGGAATGCTTTCCTTTACTAGTCGCGTTCAAACAAATGACCCTCGACGATTAACAAACCTTAACTCCTAAACTACGCTTATTAAAAGTCAAAAAACTAATATTCATTCATTTATTCAACATTCTAGAGTTAAATATTTATTTATTAAACGCTTATCAAAAGTAATAAAACTAATATTCATTCATTTATTCAACATTCTAAAGAGTTAAATATTTACTTTTTACAGTTTTAAGTTTACTATTGATATTTGTGTCATGAATAACAATAGCCTATGCTTTGAAAACTTCCCAACTACATATCGATCGGTCGTAATTAGCATTCCGTTTCCAATGAAAATAAAAAGCATCGCACAACTTGAAGATCTTCCTCGGTTTACTGCTCAATCTGCGAACTTAAATGATCCTGGAGGAAACAATACGTGTGAGAGAATATTGACTCGGATACTTTGAAGTGCGAGTTGCTTCAGAAAATGGGGAAATGCATATCGCGAGGCAGAACAGCAACAAGCTCTAACGAGATGGAGTGGCTTCCTGCATAGGTTCATTACGATCTCGAAATGGTGCTTCTCATTCCAGAATTCAATTCCAACTTTCCAGCTGCGAGAGGAACTTGGCCGAACCCACTCACTGCCATTAACCCATTGTCCTCTAAGTGGCTACTAGTCCACTCGGCATCGGGATAGATTACGGACGAATTCCAACAGAATGGATTGATTTTTCGATCTCGTCCTAAACTAGGCTACGTGACGAGATATTTCGCGTTCTCGTTTGATGCTGTGAAGTGCCGCTTAATGCGATGCTATGCAAAGATGTGGTTTCGGCGTTATGAATACGAAAGCTTCCAGTACTTCGATTGCATCTAGGTATGAATATTATTCACATCTCAAGATATGAATAAAATTTCACATTTAACAGTATGATCAATGAAATATACAAAGAGAAGTCTTCATTTTTCAACTGTCTAAAGTTTAAGCATTTCACATTCAAATAATTTTCATTAGTATAAATATTACCCTTTGAATATCGGTTAACGAAATCGATAAATGTTTTTTACATTATATTGCATATATTTACATACATTACTAAGGTACCCTGTCATTGCATTAACATTAAAGTATTCTCAACTTATTTTCCAAATGAAGGTGATTAATCATAGAAATAGCAAGGAATCACCAAATCTTAAAAAAAGATATGATTGGGGATAACCTAAGCTATGGTCTACGTTACATCATTCTAGTGTTTGGTACCATTCTTTTTAGTATTCTCTCTGTTGAACAGTCACGCGTGAAAGTGCGGCTCTTTGAAAATAAGGGTGAGGTGGTTTACGAGGAGTCATGCACATTGAAAACCCAAGCATAAACGAAAGTGAAAAATAATGGCATTACTAGAACCCAAGCCTCCCACTTGCCAACTATTCTAACCACTTCTATACCGCGTCAATTCAACTCTTTTCACAGGGTGCTTTGTGAACAAGTCAAGTGGCGCTCCACGTAATGGCACCAACAACCACCAGAGGTTCTCAATGAGGCATACACAAAGCGATGTTTTTGACGTGTTTCTTTCATAGGAAACAAACAAGGAAGAGGGAAAGGTTGCTAGTTTTGTGATAGTTTTCACTTATATTTTCACTTCTGTTTATTCTTGTGAATGAGTCATTTTTTGTCAGGAGGTCAGGAATTTTCAAATGAATCCGGACAGTGCCTCAGAGGTTCTCAAGGATGAAATTTGTTGAGTTCTGACTTTGGGGTTTCGAAAAACACCATTTACATATTCAGCCTTCCTCTCCAATGCTTCTCTCACATAACTTTTTACAAGTCTATTGACAGAGAGAGTACGATTCGAATACAAAGATACGACCTTATCTCTGTGTTATATGATCCACGAGTATGCTTGCTACGGGCAATTCTCTTGTCGGCAACAATGGCGATGGAAGTTTGAGGAATGTGGTGCTTGGCCAATCCTACCAATAGCCTTCGGCGACTCCATATATGTAAATACGATAATCAACTTCTACTGGTGCTGTCAAACTTACCATCTTTGGGAAGGACATCATCAAAATGCTGACGTGGTCTCCGAAGTTGACGAACGACTTGTGGTCTGATGGCGGTCCCAATTGGTCCTTCGAGGCCCTAAACAACTGCAAAGTTCGCTCACAAAGGGCTGCGGAAGTGACCTTGCAAAGTTCCTCCGCAGGTCATGCTTTTTCCCTTCTGCACTTGCATGCACGACTGCTTCCGTGGAGGGCCTTCGCTGCGGGATAACAAATGAGCAACGCATTCAGGTCTGTTTTGTATGTGAGGTAACCACGCAATTAGGGGACCTTTTTGCCGTAACAGGGACTGCCTCCCGAAAGGGCTAAACTTCTGGGACAGAATACTTCGCATACGGTTCGGAAGGGATCGAAAGAAATTCGCTCCGAGGATTGTCGTGCGTTCAAATTCTCCATTTGGGGGAGACTGTAAAATCCCGAACAGTTCAGCAGAGGAGCAGTGTCGATCGAGCTGTGATGACAAGAATACCAACTAGATCAAATTAACAGATTTAACTCTATGCAAATCAACCGCAAAAACATGCAGTTTTCTACTTAAGAAGAGTTTTACTTCTGATATATGGTTAAGATCTTTGAAGAAATGACTTATTTTGTTTCTTATTTTAGTTTTAACTCGGCTACTTTACTGATCTCATAAGTACTTACATATTATACATATAAATTCACTAGCAGTTGGTTGGCTTCTGCTATTGCAGGTCACTATAGGTATTCATAAATCAAATTACATATGTATGCGAAGCTAATCAGAACATTATGAACACTAGAAGAATGAAGAATGTATTGGAATACAGAGTATTGAAGATGATTTACTATTTTCTTAACCAAAAAGGCAGTTTCGACCAAGATTAGCCGAGAAGATCCAAAATATTGGAAAATTATATTTGAGTTCATCCTGAATATGGCGACATTATAATGTTTATCGACAAGATAATCCTTTAAATATTCACAATACATAATTACTTATCATCTAAACGAAAATTTAATTTATTCAAAACTAAAATATCCCCAAGAATTTCTTACATCGACATACGTAAATATAATGGTAATTATATTATTGGTCTCTTTGTTTAGATTTAGTAAACGTGCGACTATATAGTTCAAAATTTGAGTATGATTATAAATTTTCACTCTTTAACTGATAAGCTTAAGTTTTAACATTGGCTATTTAACGCCTGTTACAGATCTTTTTTTAACATGTAGCATGCATTTTAATAAATATTTCACAGTAGTAATTTCGTCTTATTCATGTATGAAATGCACTAATTACACATTTTTTTCTTTTCAGGTGAGTATTCGTGATTTTTACCTTCATCTACAAAGTCCGTATGTATTAATATTCTATCTTAATATCACCCTGTGATTATACCAAGTAATCATTTTACTAGCTTAAACTAGCTTAAAACACCCGTTTTAACCAGCAATACATATCTAATATTTAGACCCCATAATTGGCTATACTGACTTGTAGACATTCGCTCGATCTGTTCATGAAACCATCAAGGTCCACGAGAATACCGCAACACAGATTAGAGGAAATCCATTCCGTAGAAACAACACCGAAAGGGAATCAATTGAGTTTACGCATCAAAGCTCTTAAACAGACAAACATTCCGCGAGCGATATCAGCGATGATTTTCTCCCGAATCTTTCACAGAATCCCTAAACCGAGAAGCACGCGAACCTAATGTCGACATTAAGGGAGAATATTCGTCGTCGAAATCCAGGATTTCGCTTCAAGAGGATCATTTGCCGGGTATATTAAAAAGGAAAGGCATTCATTTCGCCTTGCAAAGTAATGGGAATGTAATAGCTCCCGCGGTACAGTTGGCGGAAAATAAGGAAATGGGATGAAAATTGCTTTAGAGGGGTATTACTATCACCTTAAAAGAAAGAGCAACCATAAAGAAGATAATATATTAAATACATTTATAGTCCGGAAAAGACTATTGTAAATAAGAATGTATGAATTCTAAATTCCGTTGAAACCTTATAAATACTTATCCGTCTACTTTCACTTTTTAAAGTACTCTACACTAATTCACAAAATTTCAGCGCATCCACCACTAGCTATCTAAAAAGGGAATAAGGCCCATACGACAGGATAAGGAGTGAGGTAGTTGCTCTTGAGTTGCCCCTCACCGGGCGAGATTAGTGAAAGTCAAAAACATCCTCGAAAATGATCACTATGACCTTTTGAAAAACACTTTACATTCCATTCAATAAGAATGATTGCCATTAATCAGCATCACATGTGCCTCAGAAGATTTCGTACATAGCTATTAGCAACACTGTGACAAAAATTGCTACGGATAAATTTTCCTCTGTCTTGTCCCAAAAGACAAAAAAAAAAAAATCCATTCAACATAGTAATCGAAAATCAACTGCACCATCTACAATCTCGATTCGATTCAAAAATTGCTAAATGTATTCAGCGGTACAGTAAGAAGATAAGGAATTGTATAAAATATATATTATAACCGTGTGATCCCGATTCTATGTTAATTTTCTGTGATTTTCGATAGTTTTCAACTGTCATTGTGTTATTTTATAGGAATGCATGGCCGTTGTGGCCATAAGTGGCCGTTTCCGGAATTATTATTTTATGGTCTATTGCATGATTGAAAATTATTGAATAACAACTCATAAAATTCAATTACTCCCACTTTCATCAGACAAAAACTGTAATACCAGAGTTCTGGTTCGTTTTTTAAGTATCTATGATATTAGTAAAAAACTAGAGTGTAATTGAAATAGTTGAAAATTCATGCATAACTGACAGAATTGCTATGCAGTCTATCTAGAAACGTATTGAAAAAGGGTAATAACTCATCCAAATACAATATTATTTCAATATGACATATAATCAACTAAAAATAAATGGTACTTATCCATGTTAACTTTTCAATTATGCACTTAAGCGATTAGACAATCCGGGAAATTCCGAGAAAAAACCAAACGAATTAGGAAAGGAAAATATAAATGAAAAATCATGTAAATTTTGCGTACTCTTTTCCAATCTGGACAAATAAACCATTTTAAAATTCGCTCTGTATAAAAATGTGAAGATATGCAATAATATCACCAATACCGCTTAGAATATTCCAGATGAAATTGTAAAAACTATGCATGGAGTACGTACATACATCAAACATACTATTTGACCAAAGTATATCATACGATAATATTCAACCTTAAAGTAAATGAAGGGAAGAATGAGGTTCGTGAGAAAAGGGATAGAAAGGGAAAGAAGGTCATTCATCGAAGGATTAGCGAAGGCAGAGCGGAAAGAAGAGGGTGAGGCAATTACGGGAAGATAAAGCGAAGCTGCGGAGAATTTGAGATTAAGATTGTCAACGGAGAATTTGGAGAGAAATGGAGAGATGTATATGAGAGAGAAAAACCGAATCTTATTCCCTTAATGAGTTGAAGGCCAACCGAGCGGAATGCTTCCATTGTTTTTTCTCAAGCGGCGGAATCGAGCCCGTGATGCTTTTAAATTATGTTTATTCACTTTCCGAGCTAAAGAATGCTTACAAATTGATCCTTTTTATTACCATCGGCTAATTCTTCGGCTTTCATCTCGCTCTTTATACGTTTCTGCTGTTTTCTTCCGCTTCACAGCGATTTAGACAATAGGAGAAAGTTGTCTATGTACCGATCTCAGTCCAATATTCGCAAACGATTCCTAAAATGCGTTCTAGGAAACAGTAGTACTAGGCTCAGAGCAAGGGATTATAGATCTAATATATCCTATTATTTCGGTTATCACTTGGTGGTAGCTATCCGTAATAGAGGAATAATAGCACGACCTGGATGACACTAGGCGTAGAAACTTATACTTCGTCAAACGTCATGAAGAGATCACTTGAATCCTATGGCACAACGCATTCCTCACCGTAGAGTGACGCATGCTGTTCTATCAGAAATCAATTTTATTCTATACTGAATATCTTCAAAATCATTTATCGCCAACTTTTTTATTCAAAATTTGCAATAGCTCATGCCATTCCCCCGTAAGTAATATACGTGGTCATAAGAATTACGAGGTCTCTTCATGACGTTGGACAAAGTATAGGTAGTGTTTTCTGTAAATTGAGATATCTAGTGAAATTTTTGTTATTACTCCTTTAAATTTTACATCTACATCAGTGCCCTCCAAGCCGCATTTTGGCGTAAGGCAGGGGGTGAAAGCACCGCTAGTTCGCGCCACCTGGGAAATTATTAGAAAGACATGTCCTGGCCTCTAATATGTTAAGCTTTTCTCTTATTTTAAGTTCATTGTCAAATTTTGGTTCGACTCCTGGTTAGAACATGGTTGTTTCAGTTCGTTTTGGAGAGTTTCATTATAAAATTGATATCATTACACAAATTCTGTTAATAAAGACGTGATTATGTAGTGGTTTCGCGGATTTCAAAGAACCCAAAGAAAAGCAAAACTAAATTACTGTTTGGCACTCCCATAATTTCTATACATAATACCCTAAACCAGTATCATCAGAATCATTTCCGATACTTGGTCAATGGAAATCATTAGGTCGAGTTAAATGATATGAAGAGTGGAGTTGTACAGTGTTGCACCCTTTTTAACGAAAAAACTGTTCATTTTACAGCTCGCCTTTAAGGTGACATCAATCTGTATCTAGTTTTCCAAAAGTTCAGATAAAAGTGCTTGAAAATGCTTACAAACGTGTCTCGTTAAGAGGAAGGCAAGCCTTAGTTATGCGAGTAACCTCTGAAAGTTTCTAATGACACTTTAATGCTTTCACATCCTGTCTTACTGAAATCTTGGAGACAAATTTCAAGCTGAAATATCACTTAAACTTCTTTTTACGCACAAATCACCTTCAAGATAACTTTTAAAAGTTTGGGTTTCTCAGAAAAACTATAGTAAATATACACGGTAAGTGATTGTTTATATACAACTATTTTCATTTAAAAATAAATGTACTACTTGCCATACAATCCAGACTAATTACATGCCAAAATCTATGAATGAAATGACTTAACGAGATGGATCTCTATTATATTGCCAGCAATTAAATATAATATCCAACGAATAACTGAGAAGTACTTTCCCTAGTTAAGGAGATGACTAAGAAAAAAGGGGTCAGATGTTAAAAACAAAGCATTTTGAAAAAAAAATGTAAATACTTATTTTTGGCTTTAATAAGTTTTCAGAGTTCATATTTAGATGAACGAATTAATACGTTTTCGTACGAAAAAGATTAAAATTAAGAATTGCTGTAATGTATTTTGAGATATTAGAGACACTCCAAGTAAACTGTTTGTTTCCAGAAAGAAATTTCACTTCCTCGTTTAATATTTTGCAAAAAGTCCCACACGAATGAAAAAATCCAATTTTATTTGGGGAAATTTCGCATGAAACGAAAAGTTACAACCAAGCTTAAATATTTATTAACAATGAAATCTTGTTTTCCTTATTTTGAGAAATAGCTATTCTAAAAACACATCGAGAGAAACCAGGGAAATCTTGTATGGGATCTGAAGCGGAAACGACCGCTTATAATAATGGGAAATTATTTTATCAAATCGCTAGCTATTACGGAAAAATTTGAAATTGCTACGGTTAAGAAAATACAACAAAGAGAATCGCTAAATGTATCTTTATAATGGAATTTTCATAAGGAAAATGAAATGGCTGCTTCAAAGAAAAACTAACAATCAGTTGTTAAATCTTCCAGGTTAATCCTTCATAGAGGCAAAAGACTTTCTGCGGTGAGTATAAAAATATCTAGCGCCTCACTATTCATTTCCTTTCGCGGAATCACCTTTTCCAACCGAGAAAAAGGCCGTTCTTTAAAAAAGGTAAGAAAGTCTTCTCGGGGAAAATTAACCGTTCAGATAACACGGGAAGGACCGCTAATAATAAGACTTTATGCCACCGAATACTCCGTCTCTTCCCCGACCATAAAAGAGGAAAAGGGTTGAGGGATTCAAATCCTTAAAGGGTCTTCCCCTTTTATATCACTCCGACATTACTCAAGGAGTTACTCTCCTCCTCTTTTATCATTTCGCTCTTCTACACTTTTTCCCTTCGGAGGATAAGTGCAGATAGTCTTAAGGAGTCGCTTAAATTAAAGGGATTTATTAGGGGAAGAGAGAGAGATAGCTAAGTTGTGGGAAAGAGGGCGTTCTCTCCTTTATCGGAGACGAGCCGAGGTCACGCAGTTTCTCTGCCGAAAGAGCTTCGCTGATAAAGGCTTTTTAGGCTTTTTGACTGCTTAACCTCGGATCTGTGTTGACCCTAACAAGGCACGATAGGGCTGGTAATCGCCGCCAGAGGGAGTTGGCCGTCGGGAGAATGCAAATCATTTCCAGTCGTTCTCCGTGGGGGCCCCCATATCTCCAAGGGGTTGAATGCGGTCGCAGTTGAATGGGACCGAATTCGGAAGTAGTTGCCATGAGAGACGAAGTAAAACTACTTTGAACTGCTGTTACCTGAAGCGGGTTACAACCGGAGCATGTAATAATTATGTCGAAAACGGAGAAGATAGAGAAGTTTGTGACTTCAAGATACGAGAGGAAAAACATATATTTTATATTTTATCATAATTTTGTGACAATCCTTTTCTAAATTGAGATGAGACGAAAGAATTGAGACGAAAATTCAGATGAAATTGTAGCAATTTTAACAGTAAAGAATGGTTTAGAACGTAGTTATTTGCACCTGTTATATTTGACGTTGATTTTTATAGATATATAATTTTACAGACGAAGTGAGTTGAAAGAAAGATGAGGTAACAATCTAATACCTCCTCCTCCACTTCTTGGAATCGGGCTTCGTCACTCATTGCGAAAAAGGCACAAAATATTTTGGTTTCCGCATCCTTTTAGACATTATGACGACTTTTTTATGTTGAAATCGGTGGTGTGTTGATTAATAACCTAATTTCGGAAACCAAAATACTTTGTTCACAATATTTGCTCACAGTTTTTCATGATGACGAATGTAAAGGGAATAATTTCTTGGGCGTAAAGACCTACCAAAAGTTTGGCATTTGATAGATCCCTCAAATTAAACAGAAACTATTTTCGTTATCGCACGCTACGAAATATCCTCAATCGAATTTTCCTCTGTAAGAGATTCCGCATAAAATGTTCCAGAAGCATTCACGAATTCACCCAATTAGCGCCGCTTCTTAGATCTTGGAAACAAATCTATGGATTCGCAAGTCTGAAATGGGCGACTTCCCGATTTAGTAAAAGTCTCGCAAAAAAGGCATAGCTTTCGATCTCGTGTTAAAGGCGCAACTGCGCGCAGCATTATCTCAGTTTGGGAAACTTATCGCCAGGAGGCGCTTCTGTCGCAAGGATTCTTCTTTGTTTGCGTAGCAGATGGCAACTTTCCAAATTGAAACCTTACAGTTTCCCATACAAAATAAGTTTTCATGAGCGATAAAATTCAGCCCGGCACATAAGACACACTTATCTGTTTTCTCATCGCGGAATTTCCTATTTCGCGACGCGTTTTCGATCTCATATGGATTTCTCACGAATAAAAATTTTAGTAAGAAAGCACTCCGTTTCAGTGGCACGGCTTCATTCCTTCTTTAAATAAACTAAGGAAAAAATATTTTGTTTGCTATAGATGTGCTTACGATATCTCTTAAATTACCAATTCTCATTCGTGATTTATGTATCTTTTTTAAATGCCTCAACAGACAAAGAGTCTTCTTTAGTAGATTTAGATTATCCTATACAATATCCTGCAGAAGAAGTACGATACTTATTTTACATGTTATGATTATGAACTTTTACAACATCAATGGCACATAGATTACTTCGAAGTAAATTTATCAGTCTAAGTTCTACTATTTATGATAAAATCTTGCAACTTTTCTGAAATTTTTCTCAATTCATACATGCGTTTTCTCTATTAATGACGTGCATTGAAATTCCTTTCATTGTTTCATCTCATTCGAAACAATCTCCGAACTAATAGAATCGTAATATAACAAATTATTCTTGGTTTAAACGTTTGCTACCATTTTCTATATATTACGGACATTCTTATCAGCCTTCAAAAGCTCTCGAACAAATTACACCCTAAAATTGTGTATTAGCGCATGATTATATATAACTGTTATTGTATAATTACATATTCTGGAATGCAATTGCATTCATTAAATATTCACCAAGAGTGAGGATGGAATAGGCTGTCCTCTTCTTTCTTCGGCGCCTCCCTGGTCCTGGTCATATTCTTACTCTTGCGGAGGGCGACGCAACCCGAAGCCGTAAAGCATAGCCCTTGAAAAAAAGAAACAATTCCATCATCAACTAACTCAAAGAAAAAGATCAGTGATAAATGTTCCAGGGAATATACAGCTACTGCAAACATTAGGATTCATCTCGAATGCAATTCTATCGATATATATATTAAATATATATCACTATTCTGATTTCGGTGCCACCATGGTTATATAGTCTACTTTAACACCTTCATTTGGTATCCAGTTTGTAAATTTTCTCGAAATATTTCCCTTTAGTCAACTCTCTCTGGTGTTGTGCACCTATTAAAATATAATTATTCTCCTGATACATTTGTTGATTACGGTAACTTTTAGTAATTCTGTTACGAAAAAGGTTAAGGATCAAGGCGTGAGAAAATTTTCTCAGTACAGGAGAGTAAAAGGAAGTGAGTTGAAGAACCAAACAGAAAAGAACGAAAAAAATAAAACAAAAAGGAAAAGAAATAGAAGATGATATTTAAGTACAAATAAATATAGAAATAATGAAATTACTTACAAAAAATCTAAGAAACAGTTCTCAATATGATATTTCTATATTTCGGATTATACTAGAGGTATCGTCGATTTTACAATCAAAATGAATGAATTACAAATAAAATAGAAACATTAATACAATGGTTACAACAAATAAGAAAAACTGAAAATCACATAAACACAACAGTTTTGAAGGATTTAATGTGGAAAAGTACTAAATTCTAATTATGGATTGCTACTAATAAAAGAAGACAACAAATTATGAGTCATATGACATACCGCACTTCTTTAATACATACTTGCCAATTTCCAAACCCTCACATCTTTGAAAGCTGAGGCATTCGTCCCATAGTCTCTTAGTTGACACCTTTGTTTCTCCTTCAATTGTCCCCGAAAATTCAGAAATTAATTCGTAATCTGTATTGCTCCGTCTCCTTTGCATGGGTCTCATCAAGAATTGAGGAGATGCTGTTAGCAGCCTCAGGGGTTGCAGAGGCAAAATGGAGCGGAACAAAGCTGTTTGCACAGTCTGAATTGGAATATGCCCTCTAATCACTCGATATATGACTCTTTAACCTTCCTTCAGATATAACGGTGAATAAGCACTGAAAGAACTGCATTGCTTATATTTATTGAACGACAAGTTACTCATAGAACGATAGATGGCGCTTCACCACCAGGGTTATACGAATAACAAAATTATTCTTATTCGTATGAGATGAAGATCTATGAAAATAAAAATTTGAAAGAGGAAAGTTTTAATGCTGTGGATTTAGAGCTACTCAGAGAATAACTATGTAAAATATCCACAACAGAAAAACACCCTCATAAAAACCTACACGAGCACACAGTTAGCTTGATAGCTTAAGGATTTAAATTAGAATTCAGCATTTGAAAGACATGTAAAAAACTAAGTAAACAGTTGCCAATGAATAAATGATGTAGAATATCTAGTTTATCGAACCATGTATTTAGATTTTTCCAAAGAAACCTTAGTAGAAGTTCTCAATTTTAAGAACAACCTTAAGAAACTAAAATATAGATTTTATATTATTAAATTCATCTATAAATTTATATTTTCACTTTCCGACATGTGAAAGTAAAGCATGCACCTTGATTCTTTTTTCCTAATCGATTATTTTTGTGTAATGTTCTCGCGAAATTCCTAGATGTTCGAATGATCAATTCCTAGATCCCTTCGTTTTTGGTTGATTCTGTCACAGAACTTAACTATTGAATATCAAAAAGTGATTCGCAATAATCACGGAATAAGGCAATTTTATATTTAGATAAGTTATCTAAGAAATCTACTATCTAAGAAATTTTGTTATGCAGGAGAAGGAAAATTAAAAATTGTAATAAAGATCCAGAAAACTGAAAATAGATCGATAGTAAGCTGCTGATGCACAATTCTTAGACATGATTTCATTGATATGACTTCGAAAAATGACATGGAAATTTAAAGAACTCGGGTCCCCTTTGAATTTTTCACGTTAAAATTCACCGTATACTATTTTAGTCCATGCAACATAAGATAGAGCATGCCATAATTATTCTCTCGTAGATGAAAGAACTTATAGGACACAATGAATATTCATCGTACAGCTGACGGTTGTCAAAGAGATTTGCTTAAATATGAAAATAGGGAGTCATTTCCAAATTCCCTGCTTTCCGCGACTATAAAAGAGCAGACCGGATATATTTGAAAGAGGAAGTTTAGAAATAAAACACGAAAATTAGCACTCAAGTCAGGGAGTTCTGGTTATGCTAGATAAAGGGAAAAGTGTATTGAAATTTAAAGAAACACATAAAACCTTGGTCTGTACATGTGTCGGTAAAGTATGAGAACTTGAGAAGGTTAATTGTTTTCACAAGTATTCTTGACTTTTCTATTTCATCTCTGTCAAATATAAATAATGAATATTAAGGTGCACTTTTACCTTAACTCTTGAAACAATCCGCAAAATCATTCTGTTCTGTAAAACACCAATTAATTTCTCAATTTCTTCATGTGAAAAGTCACAGCCAAGAATTTCATTCCAACTAACGATACATATTTACGTAATTATGTTGATTTGAAGATAAGAGACTTAAGAAACGAGGACCACGTTTCATTAATGCAGAAAATTAGCAAGATGAAAGGGATCAATAGAAAGAAAAATTGCATTATTAAGTAATTAAAGGTAATTACATTTTAACATCAGGCCTCTCCACGTTGATTATTCCTTGTTAAATATGAGATAAACAGTTGTGGGAGATATGATTTCCACGGCAGAAATAATTCGATAATTATCTAAACGTTGTATTTTATTACCATGCGTTGTATTACCCCTCGTTACTATGGTTATTAAATTCAGCGCAGAAATTATCCAATAAATTAATCGCGAAAATGAGAAGTGTAAGAGTATTTTTCCCTTATATATTAATGAATTAAAAGTAAATTTTGATATGAAAAGGAAAGATTAAAATTTGAAGACAGTAGCTTATATGCGGAATTCTATTATATTAAACGTAATATTAACTCTCGATTCCACTTCATGTTAGGCGCAATTTATATGGAAAAGGCAATAAAACTTAGCGTTTAATTAACAGTGAATTCAGTGACCCGTCTATTTTTTTATAGCTCAAATTGTAAGTGATCATTAAACGATCGGGAATTCGACAAATCGTACCTTTTTCATAGGGATTCACTAGCTTTTCCAAGTTCCACATTACGGGGATGATAAGCGACAGATGAAAAAGGAAATAATTTTAGAAAAATGTAAATATATGACAATATTTTTATGCACCTACTCAATATTAGCCGAAAGCCGTTCCCAAGTGAATCACTATGTGCAATGTCAAGTACAGAATTGCGACACCTCTTCCAAATTTTTGAGTTAGATACCTTAGATTGCTCATTGAAAGCGATAATAGAAAAAGAGAACTGCTTTCTACTTAAAAAAAAGTAAAGAATTTTGGGCTTACTGACATGATTGACTCAAACTAATATTGATAGACGCAGAATTGTGTAAACCCGACAACCGATTGAGCAGCTGTTTTATGCGAATGATTCAACTTCTCAATTAGGAATACAAGGAAGTAAGCGCAGTAAACATAGAATTGTGTGCCGAGACGCCCACTGATTTTCCTATGGATTGCATTGAATGAGGAAGTAACTAATGATGGAGATTCTTTTTGACGAAAATTAGCACTCAATTCAGGGAGTTGTGGTTATGCTAGATAAACATCTCATGAAGTTGCTTACTCCTCTGAGATGGCGTGAGACGTGCTTATAAGCATTAGAGTTACCAACGAAACACCTTCATAAAAGCCATTTGAGCTCCTGCAATTTATTAATGTATAACACACGCAGAGCAGCTTCCACTTTCTTATTTATCTTTACGTCTCATATGTTACGCTGGTGATCTTTCGTATTCTTGAGAGTCTAGGCGACCACAAGTAGTACTGTCTTTATCAAAATTTGCAACCTAATAGGAATCAATAGGCAGCTCAGCTATTCTATATTTTAATCTTACTAACCAAATTAAATTTAAATAAATAATTTAGTTACCAACTGAGAGTTACGTTGAGCTAATTTAAATGCAGACATGCATACACAGTGCTGCCTTAGGTGCATATCAGGGGGTGCAGGAGGTATGATTCTAATTACTTTATTGCCTAATAGCGCATTCATAGAAGCCTTTCAAGTAATTAAATAACATAATTCAGCATCTTCTGAAATCGCTATGTTTTATTTTCGTGGGAGTCGAGGAAGGCGCAAGTAGTATTATACTCTACAAATTTTGCTCCATAATGAGAATCAATGGGAAGTTCAGCTATTTAATATTACAATATTTAAAGTGGCTGTGTATTTTCGCTTAGGACCCGAGACCTAGAAGTTGTGAAACTTGCATCTTATCAAATTTTGACACAGTGTTTCCTTTAATGTTCATATTTGATGTCTGGTACGTCCCAAACCGACTCATAGCTTAATTTAAAGTAATAAAAGTATAAGCATAAAAGCTTCGCGAACGTTGCCAAGAAATAATGTAAACTTGATTTTACTCTTTTAAGTTTAAAAATGAGTTACATCAATATTCAAAATGCAATTGATATCGCAGGTGGAAATTTTTATTTCCCCGGGCACTTCAGCATCATATCATATTCCCTCGATGTGAAAATTACTTTATACTTAATATACTTTATATATAAAAGTACTTTATTTATAAGACTGTAGTGTATCCTTGCGAAGACAGAGATTTCAATAAAAAATTATATATTCGAAATTCAAAATATAACTAACAATGGAACCTTAGCTAGATGACGTAGTAGTTTTATGTCAAAATAAAAACGTATCATCTTTTACGTTATTTTTGATACGCCAATGGACAAGCTTAGCAATCTTATTTAAAAATTTATCGCTTTTCAAATACAATCCTTTCAACTAAACTTTTTTGAATATAAAATTATGAAAATAGCTATCGATAGAATGTTGACTTTGGCAGTAGTTCGAAAGTCAAGTTAAAAACTAATTTCATTATATTTTACGTTATTTTTGAAACGCCAAGGGACAAGCTTATTAATCTTATTTCGAAAAATATAATATTTTAAAAATACAATCCTTTCAACTAAACTCTTCGAATATGAAATAATAAAAATAGCTAGAATCATAAACACTCGTAAAGTTCATATGTTATATGTTTGCAGGCTATATTTCTATTGCACAATTTAAAGAAAAAAGTTAACGTTATTTAAGTTGAATCTCACGAATTTGAGACAGCGTTCACGAGAAAAATATTCAATAAATATTTATATTTCTATCGTCTCTTGTAGAACCTTTCCCGTTGAGAATCTATAGGCATTAAAGCTAGTCCTTTGATAAAGCAAGGTGTCATAAGAACCGTGTTCTTTATGTGACGAAAAAAATCACAATCTGACTATGTCCAAAATATTTTATTTTTATTTTAAATAACGACCGGTTTCGAGGAAGCTTCCTCGTCCTGAGGCCTCCACTCTGCCGAATATTGTGGACATAGTCAGATTGTGATTTTTTTTGTGTAATCATGAATAAATTCTGCTAAGTATCGCCAATTAATTAATCGTGTTCTTTATTTATCACTGGCAAATAGATGGACGACTATGCGAACATTGATGGTTTCTTAGCATAAGAATGTTGATTGACTAGAGGAAAATTAGTCAGAGCTTAGACGTTATAGCAAAAGTGAAATTACTCAGTTGCATTCTCTCTCCTTTGTGATAATGAATTCCAAAACGCAAATGTACGACGCTCTCAAATCTTTGGAAACATTAAAAACGCCAAATGTGTCCTTCTTAGGTTTGATTTTTCAGTATGATAAAAACATAATAAGCCCAAGAAAAACGGTGATCTTACCAATATATGGCCAAATATAAGGAACCAATAACACATAATTTAGATTACGGCAGGGTATTGCTGTTAAGAATAATTAACAACGATAATGGATAATTAGATATGAATAACGGCGACATATGTTTGAAATACGTGTTGCCTATTTGTCTGCAATGCTTTCATACCTTAAGTATTAGTTTGGACTACAATTTTGAATTGGAACACAACTATTCTAAAGTAAATCAAAATAGGAATAGTCATACACTTACCCTATTGAAGTAATTCCAACTGGCGTCCATCCGTTCACTGAACACAATTTGTTTAAAATGCACTTTCCCTTTTTATAACACACACTATAAGATTGGTCGCCACCTTAAAAGAGCACTTCACTGCACTGAGAAAACGAAAGCACTGACTCTGCCTTTCCTTTGAATGCCAAACCTCACTTTAGATTCCAACCAGTTGGTTAGGACACCGGGCGGCATTTTCCTTGTCACTAATTTTTTGCTGTTGATGGCACTTTCCTCATCTCACGCAACGATAGAATGGGATCTTCCGCAGGCTATTCCAGCTTCTATCAGTGAGGACGGTCTAACGGCGTTCCCTCACCAGTAGCCGTTGTCAGTGAAGGCACTGGTAGGTCTGTGAGGTGTCCCTCGTTCCTAAACAGCCGTCAGCGAGGACGTTCGACGGTACTCTCCTCTTCCTCATACCTCAAGAGAATGGCCATTCCCTCTTCCAACGGTCAGTCGTCGGTGAAATGCTTTCCTCGTAAATACTCTAAAAGAAAAAAGAACCAATATTAGAAAATTCAGAATTGAGTATGAGAGTACATGTTATGACTAAAGGATGCTATTTAAAATATTTATTTATACATTTTTAACAAAATTTATTGCCAGCGGTGGTATGATGTTTTAAGCGGCATTTTTAAAATTTGTTTCGTGTGAAAGGTAACGGAAACGTGCGAAAATTGCCTACTATGTGGAATAACGTTAATGAAGCGTCTTAGACGGGTTTTACTATGTATAATAATTCCGTATAGGAGGCCGTGTCTTTTTGAAGGGTTTCCAAATGAAAGGGTATTCAAGTATTTGGTAATTTTGGTAACGTATGAATATGTGGTTTTCTAAATTATGAAGGCACATGCGTTTTCCTAAAGTAAATATTTATTTCTGTATCTTAATTATATACTGCCTTACAATTCGCACTTACTATGTAATTCGTATATTTTTACTTCTCCGTTAAGAATCATCGGGAAGTTCCGCTAGTACTTATAAAATATATATGAAAGGAATTTCCGAATAAAGTAATTCTTTCCATTGAAGATTTCCAATGAAAAGTATAGCTGAAGAAAACATCCAAGTTATATTAAACATGTCTAAAAGGAAAAGAAATATAAAGAAAAATAAATTTATAGAAATAGTGTATACAACAATGAGGAAAAAAGATCTCTCGAGTAAATGAGAACTTCTCCATTACCGGAAATTCATAAAAGAAACAAATTAAAGGAAAACATTTCCTATAGTATGAACCCCGACTATTACTATTTTGTCTTAGTACAGAGTTTTCTGAATTGTAACAGATAATTCGTCTGAAGATAATCCTGGGAGAAATTCAAAGAATTTCACAAGAGATATTATCATGTTACGTTGATATGATAGTGAAATAGGGTATGTTTGCAAATAATACATTAAATATTTAAACAGAAAACGATAGAAGGAAATTGCTACAGCCCTCAGGGCCTTCATTGAATGCGTAGATAAGGATGCTCCCGAGAATATTATCCTAGATTAAATGAACAAAATTACACCCTATGTTGGGATCATAGATATGCAAAGTAGAAAATGAGTAAATTTTTAATTTTTAAAATAGGACATAAGAGATCCACCTGATGTTTTTAGGCCGTTCTTTCGTAGAAGAAACTCTAAAAAATAAAAATTCCACTGAAAGCTTGCAACTCTTAGTGTTAAAAGATCCTTTGCTATAGCTACAAGAATGATTGTGATACCTTTTGAAATAATTTTGGCTAATTTTAAACATGAAAAATACAGAGAAAATGAGCCATGTAGTTGGCTCGAGTACCGTAACTTTTCACAGAATCATACCTTTTATTTTTTAATATCACCTTGCATCTACTAATTTTTCGGAGTTCTATTCTTGCTCTAAAATGAGATAATGCTGCGTCAATTAGTTATTTGCAAGTTAAGTTCTTGTATACTTTATGAAAATTATTAGTATTTCACGACTGACAAGAAAGCAGGACACGAATTTTTAGAAGGTATCAATTTAAAACTCGGCCTATCTCTTTCGATATTTTTCATAAAATTTTCGACTGGCAATCGGTAACATCTGCGTATTATATACGTTAAATATAAATGCGAAGAATGAGATATTTAGATATTCAGCTCAAATATTCTCCAGATCCTTCTGATGAGATACTGACAAATACGGCACATATGTTTATTAAAGGCATCATTGGATTAAGGCGAGTAAACCGATAAAGTTACTTTCGATTTTTTCCTCTACGATATGGTGTTTCTACGGATAAGGAAAGAGTATAGAATAGGGAAAGTGAGGGAAATTCAGAATGCGGACGAAATCAGATAAAAGAAGAAATAAGCTGCGTCGGAGTCTCGTAAGAATTCGCGATATCCAGTTTGCTTCCTTCTTTATGCACATTCACTGCAAGCAGAATACGAATTTGAACAAAACCCTATCTCGAAGCCTCCGATATCAACGCGCAATGAATTTCCGGATAGCATATCGATGTTGCGATACGCAGCGGAATTTTCTTTTTTACCATTTCGCCTCCTTTGCCTATTAATTCGAAGAAAAATCGGGAAAATTCAGAAATGCTGAAATCCTCACATGAGGGGCCTTCACTTGGATGCGGTGCAGTGATATTGTGTTAATAAATACTAAATTTCCCATTTCATTTAATTGAAATGCCATTCTCTTAACATAATTTTCAGTATATCAATTCAGAAAATTCCGTCAAGACATCAAAGAATTAATATTTATGAAATCGCTCTCATAAATCCTAATATATTTAATGGTTCTCTTTGCTAGTTTTTCTTCAGCCAATAAAATATCAGGAATTTTTTTGTTAGTTTTTTGAATATCGAACATTTTGAGCGATACAAGAAACAAAGTCGAGTATAACAAAAATGATACAACAAATACATAGTATAAAACTTTTTCATTAATTAGGTTGAAATTTCCGTTACTACGAAACGTGGTGATTACATTTTGGTGGATTATTTTAGCACTTCGACAGCTTCGACCAAAGTTGAACGCGTTGCCCTCTGGGCTATCCGGGAGCCGGAGAGATTATTTCGTTGAAGTTAATATTCATTTAAATCACATTCAGAGATTATTTCGTTGAAGTTAATATTCATTTAAATCACATTCAGAGATTATTTCGTTGAAGTTAATATTCATTTAAATCACATTCAGAGATTATTTCGTTGAAGTTAATCTTCATTTAAATTAGCAAATGGTATTAATATGTTTATTTTTACCTAATATTTTATCTCAAGGAGTGGATGGTTCCGCATAAAAGTTTTACCTCAAAATGGTCAACGATAATATGTTTCTAACCAAATCTGCTAGATTAATTCTCACGTTAGTTTGTTTTGGAATCTTATAGTTGATCGTCTTCGTTCATATTCATCAAACACCTGAATTATGAAAGAAGGAATACGATATAATTTCAATCTACAATCATTTTTTTACTATTTTTAGATTCAGGAAGATGGAGCTATGTAAGTTCAGACGAAATTAGTACTGTAATATTGATTCAACAACTTAGGAAAATCTGCTCCTACAGGATTGCCAAACAAGTTAGCGAAATCCTTCTGGTCACATTTGCCTTGGATTGAGAAGGAACATTTGAGAAATTGCTACATGGCGAAAGGTTCAATAACGAAGGGAAGCTTTCACTTCCCAAAAAACTTTCAATAAAAACCCTCGCCGGACTAAAATTATTTAACGTGGCGAGTGGATTCGTTAGGGAATAAAAGGGAAAATAATGCATTAGCTAATGACAGTTTAAGCCTAATGTATTTCACCTCTTTCGAGATGAATTACAATTCCACGCGGTTCTTTGTGAAACTTTTGTTTTCCTTCGGGAACTTCTCCGCTAACATTTTCTCCCCCTTCTCGCAGCATCCCTTTCCCTTCCAAACCCTTGCATTATGAATCACCTTTGAGGGAAATGAGGAGAGAAACTGAAGATTCTAACATCTTCCCGCATTCCGCCACGTGGCGCGCTGCCATCCGCCATCTTTTATTCCGTGCGCATGACGCTCTTCCTTTATATTTTTTTCGCGATTTTCCTTCCTCCGCAGTCACCCCGAAAGTAATTAATTTTCCCTTTCACTCGCTCTTTCTCTCTAGGAAAACCCCTCGAATGGAGTTGAATTAAAACGGAAAATACCTCTCTAGTCAGTACTCTCGTACACGAAGTAGAGCACTAATTTGGGTTTTAATTTCGAAAGGATCGCCTTGATGTGCTGAAAGAGGATGCATGTTTTTTTCTAATTTGGTGACACGCACCTAAGAAGAGAGTGTAACGTAATGAAAGTACTCGTGAATAACCACGTACTCCGAGACTCAATATACCTTCTCTCCCTCCTTAATCTGGATATTCATAATTCTTATGAAAGGAATGTTTCCGCTGGTATCAAAAAACATCTCTGTATTTGTAACCTTTTTCCGCTCCGCTTAGAGGTTGACATTAAAGAAGATCCTTGGAATACATCGAAACTAAATGACGGTCAATTAAGAAACGTCGGATTTGAATGGTGTAGACGATTCTTTTATCCCTGGAATAATTTTCAGTTGTTTGAGGATTTGACTTAATCCTTAAATGGTCGCACCCAAAAACTTAACCAAACAGTCGCGTCGGGTCACTATGAATCGAGATATATAAAAACGCAATAATAAAATCTTTTTACTGTACTTTTCGTTACTTTTACTTCTTTTATTCAATAAAATTCCTTTTATTGTTTTAATGTATTTCTAATAAGAAATATCCACTTTTATACAAAATGGTTGTAAATCAGTCCAGAAAGTGGAAGACATGAATTCGAGTCAAGCCATGTTGATATTTTTCAAATTTTCCTTTGTCCTTAGTTAATTATCTTTTGTTGCTGGATGTTTGACATCGAAACTATCATCGTCTCATCACTCGATAACTAATGTAACTCGCGGACGTTTCAAACTAACGCTCTATGCTTGCACCTCGAAACTGTTTGCGAAACCAAATAGTTTGTTTGTTAAGTATTCAGCCCGAAGGCTGATTGGATCCTCGTTCTCTTTGCTATTAGCTATCAAGATGAGAATGAGGCTTATTATGCAAGATGCGGAGTGAAGTAATTTCCCCCTTTCTTTTCCCACTGAGCTGGAATACAATATACTTCAAAAGCCCACTTAAGTGAAGCACAATGACTCTACGAGTGATGACACATTTCGTAACATTCCATAATTTAATCAGTATGGCACTGATTAAGTTCCGATTATTCAGCATCACTCATTCCTCAGGAATTTTCATATTTTCATAGCCATATTCAAGACTTTGACTAAAGCAAAAAAGATACATTTTTCTCCGTGTCAAAAGACAAATCAAAAATATCCTATTAATCACTATATGTCAGCAAGTATTTTCACAAGTTACAGGGTACTTTTTCAATGTCGAGTAAAAATGAAATAAAGTGCTACAGGAATCGGCGCAACGAAGTCCAAATTGAGAAATCATTACATCAAACTGCTAATGTCTCATCAGGTTCTTCTGGATTTTCTTACCCACCGTTCGCATCGGTGAATTCAATCGAAGGTAAAGAGAAGAAGAGTTATGTGAAAGAGAATCCGAGTGAATTCGAGGAAAGTAAAAACAGAGAACACATTAAAACCGAGACAGCGTAAAATCAAGGTATTCATTTCTCGATAAACACTCTCTTCCGACCCATGTCAACTTCTTCCTCTACGCAAATTCATTTTTCATGGATTTCGTTCCTTTACCGCCATCTTCTCTTCATATTCCCGTGAAGCCTTGCGGAATTCTTAAAGTGTTTGCTCGAGAGGGCCTTCCTCCCCCTTCGAGAAGGGTTCGAGGGTGGTTTGGTAAGAAAAGGGAAAGGTAGAGGGTCAAAATGATGGGTTTTCCAGGAGCATAAATCCCCCGACTGGCTTTGAATAGCGAGCCAAAAACATATGCCTCGAGAGGGCTTTTCCGACCACCGCGATCCAATACGCCTTTGTTTAAGAGCTGTAAATTGTTTCCGAAGCATTTCTTCCAACGCGTGTTTGTGGGAGTACATCAGTCGAGGGAAACGAAGGACAAGGTGCGGGGAAAGCCCTCTTTACCTGTAAGCCGAGTTCGAATCTAGGAGGGGTCTTTTTTGTCACCTTGTGAGCCATTAAGCTTCTGGTTCGAACAGAGGAGAGGAAGAAAACAAGTGAATGAATAATTATCATCTCGACCCGAACCTTTCCATGGTGACATTCTTTATCCACCTTCACCCTCATATTTTTCCTTTCTTTTTAAAGCCGAACAATTTCCGTCGAGCCAAATTGAGCGGTTACTTTATAAATTTGGGTCGTTTCCATGAAAAATGACGCGTGTTCGCCTTTTTTTCTTGCTATCAATGGGAATTTCCCAAGTATTTGTCGATGACATAGCAGCTCTGCCACTTTACGAGAAGAGTAAACTATTCTCTTCGCGTAATACCACACTGTGATTTACCCTTTACACTTTATGTGCATTGTACGTACTCATCATTAGCCCGAGATAATTTACTAACGTAGAGCAACCATGCAAACATTAAATATCAACGAATCATTATCTCAAAAGATCCACGAAATGTTAAATTCAAGCCGCACTTTCTAAACTGACTGACTATTTTAATGTTGCGTTTGATAGAGAATAGATTGAAAGAGTAAAAGGACTTGTGATAAAATTATTCTGATCACCGCATTTTAAGAATTATCAGCAATTCACTGGAGTACTTTTATCTGTAAAATGTCACCATATACAGTGCAAGACCATAGAAAGACAGGGTAGTTTTTTCTATCAAAGAAATTACTGAGAAAGCTAACCATTAACGGCCAATCCCTATTTGATTGGATGAATTTTCAGATGAAAGATGACGAGATGTTCCAGTTCGGGTCCACTCGAAAAATATGTTTTAGTGAAACACTTGCACATGTGCCTATTTAAATCATAACCCTCACGCCACCTATGCCCAACTCTAAATAGCAACAGAGACAATAGAATGAAATGAAATATTGCCGCAAGTAATGCATTTTGTTTTCCTTCAGAGGAAATAAAAACCTATGAATCCAAGGAAGAAAGTTCACTTACTGCGAAACCACTTGCAGTGATTATCATCGAGGTAGCCTTTCTTGCTTAAAGGTTCCAATTTTAAAAATATCGTACTGTTACGAATCTCTCGACTATAATATATACTTCAATTAAAAATAATACTCTTGTCGACTGCGTTATTATTTCAGAAAATATGGAAAGAGTACGTAAGACTATAGTTGCATTGATAAGAGGCGACTTCAAAGGATAAGGCTCCGTGTATTAAGAAACATCTTTCGTACCCTTTAAAGCCAACCCACGAACCTTCAAGGGGTTGGAGTCCTAAAATTCCCTTCATTACGCCTCTGGCATTTTACCCTACTATCACAGCAACTTTACGTTTGAATTAGCAGGTCTCTACTTACTATTCTTTTCATTCTTCCCTTTTATTAGTTGGGTTATTCCAAAAGTGTACCGATGCCGTCCCTCGGGGGCGCTGGTATGAACAAGGGGAACCAAAAAGAAACTGGAGGACTCATTACTCGTAGGCGTCTTTCTATATTGGAAGAAAATAAAAGAAAACTTCTTGAGATTTATGTAGAATAGGTTTACATAATAGTATTCTTCTAATTTTCCCAATTTAGTCGAATTGCTTATAATTTATATCTCATCAGTTAGGCCCCACTATGAGCATTCATGCAAGGTATGTGATCCTACCGACAAGAGCCGCATTCAAATTAAAGAATTAAAATATACTCATTAAAAGGCGATACATTATGTCAAGAATTGAAACAATAAGATCAGCAAGCGTTTACCAGATGCTGCAGAATGTAGGTTGGGAATCTTTAGAACAAAAAATGATTTAAACTAATTACTGGGGGTTTTAAAAGGCCTATATAGCAATATTGTGGGTGTTTTGAACTAGAGTGGATGCTAGGCTTTTTTAGAAGATCAGCAATTCTGTATTTCCCGTTGCTTGCAGACCCTAAAATCTAGGCTAGTCAGAACACCGACAGTACGACTATAGAAGCATTTTCCAACCTCTAGTTATTAACTTCAGTTTTCCGTTTTATTTTCTTTCATTTATACTAAAGGTTAAGGTACTTGGAAGACGTTGCGGATATTATGCGTCCTCTCTTTTAAATGAACAGATCTGATACTGCAAGAAAAATAGAGGAAATAGATCCAAATCGCTTCAAGAATTATTGTTACATTCTCATGAGGTTAGGCCATAATAGTCTCTTTTCCACCAGACCACTGATATAATATCAAAGAATTTTAGTTAGTTATAATTATTTCAAAGTATTTCGTAAAAAACTGAAAATTAAATTTAAATAACTTTAGATTTAAATGATTGATAAATACATACAAAGAAAGACACTAAACTCATCTTTTTCCGCGTACGATTCGCTCAGAACCGTTTTTAGAAATACAGTACTTGTGCATACTGCCCTTTTCATAAGCCGTAACACGGTTTGCAGAGTGTATGTGTATTTAATGCTTGTAGTTGGCAGGCTGCAAAAGCTAACTGACGGAACAAAAAGTAGTGATTGTGAAAAGTATTGGTGACCCTGAAACAGTTGAAGTCACCGTGGAGTAAACTTTTCGATGCTCCTCAAAAATAGAGAGAGTGAGGTACGGCTATAAACAGCAAGGGAGAGGCAGTTTCCGTTTCATAACTTAGGTCGTGACAGGGCGATCTTAGATTCAAGTACACCCCCAATCGCAAGGAAGGGCATGTCCTGCCACGTACGCGGCTTTCGTGTTTGCCAATGTGCGATCGATAGCCAGCCGACGCCGTCGACGTGGGGGTTGCAGTGGAATTAAGGAAGATCTGCGCTCCTCCTTAAGACTGCCCTTTTCCGCCTCGTGTTGGAGAACCTCCTTCGATATCCAAACTTTTTTCATCATTCCTTCTGCGGTGTTTATTTCCTGCTGATCTTCCACTTCCAAATTCATTGTTTTCCCCGACGAAAGGGATTTTAGCTTCCGGCCATCCGAGCTGGATTCCGAAGATTGGACGATGTTTACGGAAACAAAAGGAAATGACTTGCCGCGAGGAACCCGAATTAAAGGTTAATTAAGGTTTTATTCTGGATTGATTCCCTCTCTGAATCCTCCTCAATAGGTTGGCAGGCAGTGAACGTGATATCGCAAGTTGTGAATGCCTTTATTTCTCAAAGGTAAAGCGGAGGAATCTTATTGGAATTCAATTTTGTAGGAAATGGATTGGAGAAATCTGGAATTCATCTGCTGTTTTCGTAACTTAAGAAGGAAATTAATTGAGAAACGGTGTGTAGGCAGCTCGCTAAACTATTGTTATTGACAGAAACTTCCTTTCTCCTACGAATTTTACAGAGAATCCGCGTAAACTATAGTTCCGGCGCGAAATAACTTACTTTGGCCATGAACGTGAAGACGATTTTTCTGATAATTCGGTCTGATATCTTTCCAGGAGATAGATTTCTATAAAATAGAAATTCAAACAACTAAACTTACTGTAATTACAAAGCAAAGAAAAGTAATAATTTAGAATTGGTACGTTAATAGACTGGTGAAGCCTTCAGTCGCCAAATGAAATCGAATTATTCCGTACTGTTACACTTCGTAAAATTCCGGTCCCTTTTCTCATCTCATCTAATCCTTCTGTCAAGTGATTCATCTTTATAAAGAATCCATTTTCTGGTGTCACTTTCAGCAGTTCGAAGTAATTCCTATATTCGCGTTTGTGCGAAAACGAATTCCTTCGTTAAGTTTCAATGCGTCGGAATATTCTGAAGAACTGCTAAATCGTTTTACTTAGAAGACCTTACGGATCCTAGATGGAAGGATTTTTCACGATAGAACTGTCATAATTTTCTCCCTCAGTAACCCTGGAATCTTTTTCCGAAGGAATCCATTTCTTAAGAAGTGCGATGTAACCACGGTAGATTTAGCATTCTTAGAATAAGCTTCGCTTTACATCATAGATTCGCATCGATAGACACGCCCATGGATGATTATACCCCTTTTTGATACCCTTGTAGCAAAGGGATTTTAAAAGTGTATCTAAGGGTACAGAAGTGTCTTTATACGAAGTTATCTTGTTTGAAGCAATTTTTCGCTTGGAATGTTTTGATTTTGACAGTACGCGTACTGAGGTTTGGTTTAATACCAGCTGCACGTCCTACCGATATTATTGAGGAATCTAGAGACATGTAATGATAAACCGCAAGTGCAATGCAATGCAACTCTAGTCGGTGGTGTCCTTTGCATGTATACTCAAGGTGATGTTTATGTATAGTTTGCGAGGCTCACTTAAATACTGAATATGACTACAGCTCACTTCAACTTCATCTATATTATCTAATCCGGTAGCCTTGTGTGATACCCCTTTCCCTCTTGACTCGTGTTTTCACAAGCAAATGCGGTGCTTATAATTCAAAGCAGAAGGCGGAGAGAGGTGACTCAATCCAATATCGCATTACTGCAAAATATATGTCGGCGATATGTCTCTGGTTATCCCCTCACAATTAGCGCAACTCTTCCGATACACGCAAACACGCGAGCACGCCCCGTGAACTTCTTCTTTTCTGCAGATTAGTCGCCATATGTCACGGCAGTGTCAAGCGTTTGTCACCCTTATCATGGGGTAAACGGACTCCTAGTGCACTGAGGTCACCCCACCGCAATAGCTCCTCCTCCCACTTGCGATACCGCTGACTTACATTTACAAAGCTTCTTTTTACACGAAATTTATGACCAATTTGCCGGCGGTAAATCTTCATATACAAATTAGGCTCAAGGTAGTTTATAACTTTTCGAAGTTTTCCCCAGATGTTTAACAAATCAGTATTATTTTCTTGATAATTTTGTAGCGTGAAATTAAACCATTATTTTTAATATTTTTAATTCGGGTTCGAGTCCCAGCAAAGTCACAATTCTCACTTCTCGTAGAACTTTGGGTCAGTCGCACAATTTCATGTGCTAAATCTACATTCCATCCATTATTAAAATATTATTTTTATTTAGTTAATTGTTTGAGGACTTTGCAAAGGAATTGATAGCCTCGTGGCTTGAAAATTGAATTGTTAATGGTTCTTTTCAAACGGTTGCATAGTCTGACGTACATGACGTCCAACGACATATTTTGTAGCTAATTCTGTAATTCTTATTCTTAGCGAAAATTCATCGCAGAACATTGTCTTCGGTAGTAAGTAGAATCGTAAGAAAAAATGATTAAACTGATCCAATTTTATTCAGTGGAATAACGTCATAATAATTTACCGTACCAAAAGTGCATACAATAATATAATTTCAGATCGAATAGAGCGTTTCAATTCTGTCGACTCATCTACGCATAGAGACTTGTATCTAATACAGAGAAGTTACCCCAAGACCCATACTATGATATTCATATGTAGGCATATATCGTAAAAATAAATTAGTAAATCTTACATCAAGGATATTATTAAAATTTTAGCTCAGTTACTCTGGTAAAATTATTTATATTTCCACAACACCAGTCACTTTGACTAGATAAAAACCACTAAAACATGGAAAACAAGGATCAGTTTGGCACGATCAACCATACCTGATTTTCATCTTTTCTGTGGGAAATCTGGTGATGTTTTAAGTTTTTATTTTACTTTGTGGAAACAAGAATCATTTTGAACTCCTACAAAGTCAAGCCCGAACTAATTGAGTTTACCAGTTAGTGTGGATAGAAATCCGAGAACATATATCTAATTTGTGCGTCCAACTCTACAAGTCAACTACTAGATAATTTATCTACTCAGTGTATGTTAAATTTACCAATCACATAACGAATTCTACCTAGGGACATCGCTCTGACAGCATTCCCTGGCTTAAAACGAAGACACTTCAATGCACTGTACTTTAAGATTTACGTTCCTCTTCACTGGATGCGGATGTTACTTTAAGATGGAGCACCAGGGGAAAAGTCAAGCGCACAAAGCTCCAGCACGAATGCATTTCCTCTAATAAATCTCGAGAAATAAGACCAGAAAGAAAGGAAAGGAGATCAAAAAGTAGCGAAAGAGAAATGAGATTAATTGAAGGCGCTGGTGCATTGGTGTAAACAAGAGAAGGAGAGAAACAAGAGGGAAAGAAAGAAGGGCAATTGGTGGAGAAAAGGGAGTGCGGAGAGAGAGAAGTTTCCAGAATGAAAATGCAAATTCGAGACGAGTAAGGGAAGGAGAAAGGAATAGGTGCGAAAGGGGAAGTCCGTTGTGTGTGCGCCATGTGAGATGTGTCTGAAGTAATGTGAAGGGGAGAGATATATATATGAGAGAGGATTAGATTAGCTCCTTATTCAAGACAAGCTCCAAAGGGGGTCTATGTTTCACCTCGAATATACGCAGCGGAATATGGCATTATTAATAAAGGAAATAGAGCGTTAAATCATGTGCGTTTAAATAACTATTGCTGTATGCCGACTGCTTTTTATATTTGAAGTGTGTTGACAAGGCCATCTACACCCTATACCTTTTTAAATTTTATATGCATTAATTTTAAAGTATTTTCTTAATTATAAGCGTAATGATATATTTCTAACAATAGAAATAAATTTTATTTGTAACAATAACGATATATTGTAATTATAACAATAATTTTTACCCACATTCTTATACTTATTATCTTTATAATTATTATATATTCAGATATTTATCAGTATTTAGAGTGTCCTTTTTATCTCTCTGTCATTGTGGCCATTTTTCACCCTTCTAATAATTTTTCTTCAAGATGTTTTTCATTAAAATTCACTTGTTCAGGTTTTTAACAAGGATCAATTTGCTTTTTATAAATAAGAGAGAACTGGGAAACGCTTGGCTGCATTTGACATAAATATTAAAATGTCTGATAATTGTTTACAAGTATATAGTGACACTCAAGGCGATAATTGATAGTTAATGATATATTTGGAACTTAAAATGATACTGAGGTCTTGATTCTATTATTTTGCTACTTCATCAGATCAAAGGCCTTTTGAGTAAACTTTATATGATCAATTTCCGATAAACTTGTTTATTAATTATACATTATATGAGATTTCTTGGGAAAATAATCTTTTAGAGGTTTCCTAAAGTTGGTCCTTACGTTTCCTGGTATCATTAATGTCAGAATGTTGTTCAGGAGATAATGTTAATGTAATTTCACAGAGACTTTGACTTGACTTTAACTTTGACGAGGGAAATAACAACAATGATAATCTCCTCTTAATTCAGGGAATTTCGCCTAAATACACCTCTGTTACGGTTAAGCTTTGAAAATTTTATAATAACCAATTTAATTAACAAAAGACCGAAACTTATAACAAAAGAAAAGATAAGAAGATCAACATCAAAAGGTTTTTTTTGCTATTCTACTTAAATCAATAGTCACAGCAACGATGTTACAAAAAATATCAGAACAGCATTTTGTTGTAGAAGAAACAACAATACAGTGTGTACAGTATATTGTATATATTGAACAACAATGCGTTGTAATTAGCCGTGTTCCTCACCATTTAATTGTAAAAAATGCAGTAACAATGAGACAATAGCGATAGCGCCAGTGATGACAATTATTAATCAATAACCGAACAATCAATACCCGCGCTTTGTTTATTGAGATAATTATATTTTATTGTTGTCGAAATCCGGGAATGAAAAGCTCATTCTTACATCCGACCGGATTCCCTGTTACAGGAGGGAAGGGAGCAGTGGCAGGTAAAGCAAGTCTTGAGATGGGAAAAAGTGAGGGGAATTGGAGATCGTGGGGTGGGAGGGGTCGGTTCAGAGTTCGGCCTTTTCGGAAGTTGCGAGTACTTTGAAGGCGGGATAATCTAATTGTGGGGGCGGAGGAAGTTTCCTGGGGGATGAATGGGAAGGAATGAGAGCAAGACGTGATCCGAGATGGGAATAATGATTGATTGTCTGTCCTTACGATGGATCATCACCAAGTGGTTCGCCAGGGCTTTGAACCCCAAATATCTCTCGATTGTGGAGAGGCGCTTAGAGGAGAATTACGAACGACGAAACTAATATTTCTCGAGCTTTACAATAGGAGAACGAATTAGCCTTCTTTGTTTGCGATCCTTGAGAATGATTGTGCAGAAGACGTATCCCTCGAGATGGATATCTAGAAGATGATACTCTCCGTGCAACATCAATTGAGTCCTGGAGATGGATTCTTACATGTTGTTTGCTCAAGAGAATAACCCAGAAAGTCACTATTGTCGAATCTAAGGTTACTACACTGCTTCAAGATCATTCCATTCTGAGAATCTTGAAGCAATTACGCGGAAATCCAAGATTAGAAAACTTCAAAGATGAGTCTTACGTTTGGGATGAAGAGCTGAAAACTACTTCGACCTCTTTAAAACTTATACTATGTTTATGTTTTAACACCTGGTGAACCCTGATTGGCCATCTGTTTAGAGTAGGGATCCCCTACCTTTACTCCCCTCCTACCCCCATAGCTTTAAATACTCAAACCTCTTACCCACTCTTCATGAATTTACCATGAATTCTCATTCTATATTCGTTCTCATCAATGATGTACAAAAAAATATTGATTTGTAAACATCAAAAATTCTATGTTGAACCTATTTAGATGTACACAAATGTATAGAGCATTAAAATTATCAAAAGTTCTTAAACGCTCAAAGTTTCGTGTCAATATTGCTATCAATTTTTTTTTGCGGCTCATTTACTATATTAAGGGCACACAGATTAAAATGCACAAGTGTAGATGATAAGATAGTTCTGCATGAGAAAAAGTTGTATTTACTTAAGAAAGTATAGTGAAAATTTCGTTGCAATCAAAATTTCAAATTAATAATTTGAAATGAAAAATTATTAATTGGTTTTTACTTTTAGTGCTTATGGATTTTTGCATTTTAGAATGAAAAGAATTTGGGTGAATTTCTTCTGCAGTATCTTTCGTACTAAATTCCTTACTTAAGGTGAAGTGGATTTACAACTTGGTAATTGAAATTTCCTCATTCTACTAACAATATTTAATATTATAAGAGTATTTTAAAAATAAATGTTGTGGCCTCTAAGTGGCCCCTGTTTGTTACTGACTTTCTACCGTATCAGAAGCTTTGAGAAAAATGTTTGCTGTTGAGAGAAAGAGAGCAGAAGTGACATCTCGCGGAGGAAATGAAGACCTAACTTTTCGTCTGATCTTCTAACCTCATTGCCCAAAAGAAAATGGAATGTTGAACTAGAGTTTCTGAAACCGAGAGCAGAATTTTCGCTCGCTTTTTCAGTGGAAGATGTCTTAAAGGATCTCAGACAGAATTTTTTCTACTGAAACTTGGTCAAATTGAATTTCAGAATTTGTTGTCGGCCCGTAAATCGTTGACTTTTTGTGTTTCGCTCTTATTTTCGTAGCACATGAAACTCTGGTTCATGATTTTAGCTTTTTCGTTACCTGAATCGTTCGTTAAGCGTAAGCCATAAAGACTGTAAACAATTATTCACGTTTTAGTTTAGTTATTGACTTATAACAAAACCCTTTTAAGACGCTTGTTACACTGTTTTCTCACAGTCCCGATCCATTTCACACGAAGCAGAATCTAAAACTTCCGTTGAAAAGCCCTATTTCCCGCTTAAGACGCTGATATTTCCCGTCCCAAGATGCACTGAAACCCACTTTAGCCATTCACTAGCCTCATTCGATAAATCATAATTATTTTTACGATATGCATATCGTCCTCTCACGCTTTTCCTTATCTTTAGAATGGGTTCTTGCAAATTTATCTTTTTGAATAGCTTGTTTTGTGAGAGTAAAATTCAGATGAATTAACCTTTAGAAAGTGTCAATTCATTCATTCATACCCTTTTCTCTTTAAATGAAATGGGGATTTCAAAAAATCAATTATTTAACCAAAGGTTCAATTTATTAGTGATTCCACATCTCAAGAAATAATTGGTAAAATTTTCCCATATTTATCTCCTTTTCCCATTTCTGTTTACGGCTTCTAAATGATATTATATTTGAACGTAACTAACTTAAAATAATTCCATCTTGCAGAAGATAATCAATCCTAATAATTTTATGATTTTAATAAATCGTAGAAATAACCTTATAAAACAATGAGGTGTGTCAATAGATTGTTCAACATATCGAAAGGATATCGGTTAATATATCGAAAGCATTCAATCCTTTAAATGTTGGTTCCATTATGTAATATTTGGAAAACCTCAACCTACTCATTGCATTTCGTCATAAATACTCAAATATTCCCTTCTGTTTCCCTTTATGGAGATGAATAAGTTCTCGAATTCGTTACTGAATCCGATGTTAGCCACTTCAGTTAGCACCGATATGAGCAGTGCTTATGAATGAATCTCTGATTCCATTACGCTGTATATGATGGATTGCAGAGTTGTTCTGCTAGAATCAAGTTTAGATTCTATGATCATGTTTAGATTCAAACGAGCCCCTTCTCTACCATGTGACGTATGGCCCGGGCGTATTACTCAAAAAATACCGTGCTATTTTTCGAAAAAAATTAATCGGTTGACCATAAATTAATTCCTATTTAGTTATTACTTTCTCATTTAATTCTTACTTTAGGTTATTTCGCCAATATTTTAGTCTTTTTAACAGGCTTTTCAATTAGAGTATGCCGTAACAATTGTACATATTTAACTCATTCATTCCCGGATGTGTCTTAAGATATCAAAATGTTTGTAAATTTTTCACAATTTAATAATATTATTAAGCAAGACTTAACTGATTCTTATTAGTTAAGAAATGAATTCAGAGCGATATTATCAATATTACCCCATTGGATAATTCACATGCATCTTTAGATAAGTCTGAGTAAATTAAACTTTTAATCATTAGAAAGCTTAAATAACGCTATTCCCATAATATACATTCCAGCTATCCTAATTAGTAGAAAAAACTACACATTTTTGAAAATTATTTCTCTGGGCATAAATGTGTTAAATACGTTCCATCATCTTTGACGAGAGAATCTCTTAATAATTAATACATTGCTAAAAACTTTCCAGGCTTGGTTGATTAGAAAAGTCAAGGGCGAGGGCATTTCTCATTAGCAGACGGTCATCTCAGGAAACGCGTACTCAACGGAAATCACACCCCAGCACCAATCAATAACCTCGCTTTTCGATATTACTGCACAGCAACGTTCGTTAGCAATTAAACAAACAAGAGCGTCCTCCCGATGCTCGTATTTCCTCCGAAATGCAGACTTATCGCGATTTGGGCCGCGCAATTAATTCCACCCCTTTACTAATTGCATCCATATTCGAGATATATCGATAGAGCTGCTTATCACTCGGCTTGTTAAATACGTTTCGACCAATCGAAGGAAATTAATCGAGCGATGTAGCAGACGTAAAGGGAGATAACCGTGGCATATCGCTTCACTAATTCGATCAATTTGAGTGTGAAGCTGAGTCCATTAACCGCTTCGACGGAGGAAATCCCGATTGGAAAAAATGTAAGGCGAGCGAAAGCGAGTTAATCAGCCGTAGTACTGGGGATGAAAACAATCGCAAGATAAGCCAAGTACTGTGACGATGCACGTGGAAACCAAATCACGGAAGAAATTTTTACGGAGGGACTAATGCACCACATTGGCCGTTTTTCGGCGAATCGAATTCTCTCGAGCTACTGAATCACCTTGGCAACCGTTGTCTATTTTTAAAACATTTTAGGAAAATGACAAAACTTTCTAACGTAAAAATGTATGTAAATACATTTTAAAGGATTTTTTTAAGTTCACGAATTGTATAGCTATCACAGAAATTTTGTTGCATTAAGAGTTAAATTATCATTTAAGGGAACGGGTATTTTACTACGGTATTTCATATTAGTAAACCACACATTAAGCCCTCAGTGTGTAGGGAATACAATGTTTATTTTGCGGTAATAATAAAATTACTTTCACACCCAGACCACCAACGAACCCATCAAACGCAAGAAAGGCGGAAGTTTCTTGAAGTATATTTTTCGGGAATTTCAGTTCTCTTAGTTGTATTATAATAGTAGTATTAATATTAATTACTTAGTAAATATAATATTAATAATATGAAGAAGAATAAATAATATAATGACTTGAATTATCGAATTTAAATTCTGCAACGATTCTTAATCAATACGTTGTCACTAGGATTGTAGTAGCTTCGTTGTAAACAGTTAAAACATTCACAGGTCAATATTTACAAGTCAATATTTACAAACTCAAATATAAGCCAATTTTAGCGGCGAAAATCACTTTCATAATTTTCTGTAACTACTCCTAACACAATTGGTGAGTGATGCTATAAAGTTGATCCTTTCTATCATACATTTTCGTATATTGAAGTCTTTAAATATTGATTTAAATAAAATATATTAAAATGAATAAATATGGAGTTATTTTCATATCATAAGTGGATTTGCAATGACCAAAATAGTAAACTGGCAGCTTTGAATCGTTAAATACACCAATAGAACGAGTAAATTACTGGTCAACTCGTGCTATTTAAACTGTTAGTTATGATACATAGAATGAATGAATAGAATCTCGGTAACTAAGAAATGTATATTTAAAGGTATAACTTCTAGATGTATGCGTATGTATTCACAAACATCTGCACATATTTAATCAGCCAAGGTCGGAAAATGTATTCACTTAGATAAGCATGAGATTATCCTCCCAAAGTTTTAAAATGTGAAAGAGCATTAAAGAAGGAGCAGTGAGAAGTTTTTCTCTTCCGAAAGTTAAAAGGAGCCCTTTTTTAATTTCTGAGGGAAAACTTTCATGTCTCCAAAAAGTATAAATTTATTGGCCTTGAGGAAAATGTGCTACACTAACGTCACATAAATATGAAAAAGTATTTATGACTTGGAATTTTCAGTGAGTTCCAGAAATAAAGTTGCGCATTCCATTATTTTCTAGGGGTTATTTAATGCCTTCGTAGCCAAGGATAGCGATCTAAATACATAATGGAGTTTATAAGTTTCTCAACACAACTTTATAACCTTAAGCATTGGAAGTCTGAGATTTGAGTTTACGATGGTTACGTATTATAACGATAAAATATTGAATCGTGCATTCGTACGGCGTTTCCACTTGGTGGATCGCTCTATAGCGCTCCCTCTGTGGTTTCCATAATCGGTTTATTTCCGTGTTCATCACAGTGAGTCCGAGATTAAGAACTGATCCAGTAAGTATAACTCTGAAATAGCATGATATTTTTCAGGTCTCATGCTAAAGACGAATAGGAGTTACTCTCATTTTCATCTGGGGATTTTGATGAAACTTTTTGTGACAAAATGTGGAATGATCTAAAAGTGTTGAATTGGCCGTAGTTTATCTGCAACAAGTAATAGAAAATTGATAATCGGAGTTTAGGCGACCACAGTAAACATTTGTGAAGGCATAATATGTAGGAAATAACGCGTTTTAGCTATTATAGTATATTTCTTATTTTCATTTTCTTTTGGCATATTTTCCTTTGAACCTTTTCAAATTTCTCGTTATTTAGAACTGCAATCTATGATCGACGATAAGATAATAAAAATTCCTAGGATTTCGTTCTTTTTTGAACTGGGTCGTGTGATGATTCATTTTAACTTAATTTTTCGATAGAAATAGAATCAAAAAAGGATTGAAATAAACTTAATAAGCATACTTTGGGAGCGCTAAAGCGTATAAAGATAAATGTAAGCGGGGCGTAGAATCTTGCGATAGACTATACCTAGCAGATAAGCATATTTTGCCGCTACTGGTTCTCGAATTTTGGCGAATATAGAAAACAACACTCTTTTTTATAAATAAATAGCTGAATAGTCCGTAGACTTCCATCAGGATGCAAAAATTGATGAATACCATAGGAATGGAGGAATACTCGAATCTCATTCAAACAAAATATTGCCGGTTTCAGACGTTGAATTAAGTTATTATTCACTCGAAACGCCTATATGAAACATGGTCATAGTTCATAGAAGTAGAGCCTAGTATAGTCATAGAGTCACCCCCTGCCACACGCGAGGAGACGAAACGCAATATTCATATATAAATTTAATTTTCTTTACGTAAAGCACACTCTGTTGCTGCATTGTATAATAGTGTTGGCAAAGTCGAACTGATTAAGGAACTTTCCTTAAATGAAATGGATAGAAGTCAAGAAATAAGTTTTAATTTTGACATCCAACTACTGACGAAGTCAACATTCTGTTGATAGCTATTTTCATAATATTATATTCAAAGTGATTAAGCGGAAGGAATTTATTAGAAAAGCGTAATATATTTAAATGAGATTATTAAAATAGTGCATTAGCGTGTTTAACACAATATAAAAGATAATGATATAAGTTTTCATTTTGACATCCGGTGACTACGAAATCTCTACTCTCTCTTTCTCGACACTAACTGTCATGCTGACAATTGGTGTGACTTTTAGTAATGGAAATTGCGGAAGTATGAACAGATTTTTACACGAAATAAGCTGTCATATCGATACACTCTTTGCTATTTGATTTGAGTCTCTAAATATTTCATGAAGGGCACTTCTTTACACCTTTAAGAGAAGGGTTTTGTAAGTTTTATTAGATAAAACAAGCGTATCTGAACATCCTGTTACCATCCACTTTTTATTCGCTTTCCATTCAGAAAAAATTAAGGCTAACAAAGGACAACTTTTGTTAATTTAAAAGTTTTACCTGAAACGCCAAGATCGTGATACACAACGCTAACTTTTGGCATTCAATTTTTATCTTCAAATTTTATCTTTTGCTTGCTAAACAAAAGGAAAACCTATTCATTTTGCTTATTAGGGTAATTCATGGTCATATTTGGGCTTTACCTTTGGAAATAGTCAATTACATGCGACAGTCCAAGATATTTTGCCACCCTAATCGAAGAATGTTTTGGTTTCCCATATAGACATTCACTTTCAATTCCAATCATTCTAATAAGAAGTAAAACGGTATCGTTCCTTTAACAAACTGTAATCTTCTTTTTATTCACTATATTTATGGTTTTAATTTTAATGCAGAGTGTATTAGTGTATTAATGTATGGTAAACAGTGTACTTATATCCTATGGGAGGGTATAGATATTGCTTGTTTTTTCGATATATATGTATGATATCATGGTATTATCTATATAATATATTTATAATGAAAGTTCAAGAGTACAGTCCTAAAATCCCCGTTGGGTCTTATACGCTGGTATTTCATTCTTCTCTCGAACATCTGCTGGTATCTCAGATAGTACGAAAATACGCAATCTCAGTAAGTAGATTAGGGAAATAAAGAGGTATATACGCTATGGATACGGAAATATCTACAGTCGTTGACTGGCCCGAATGCTAAAATTTATTTTTCCATCCTTCGGCAATGTATCCCGTGCATTGTTTTTCGAATGTATTCGCTTAAAATAGAGCGGTAGATTCGGTCTAATATGAGCTCTTCCCATTAATGTGTGTGCATTTCTTCCGTAGACTAATAAAAATCTTTTTTATCGCTCTCGCCGCACTCCCACTGACCGCGTCCTGACCGTAAAATTCTCCCCACCGTTTTTTACTTATTTTTTAATCGTGTCTTTTGATCCTTTCTGTTTTCCACTCCCAAAGGAGTTCTCTTCCACTCATTTTTCCCTCCACCGAACCGCTCTCTTTCCATCTTTTTTCGCGCTTCCCTCTGGCGTATGGCAGGGAATGCTACATGTCCTCTCATCCGCTTTTAGGATTGGGTTACATAAAACAAATCTACGCTTTCTAACTTCTTTTCCTCATGTATACCGAGTGTCTACATTTTAGCTTTAATATGGTTACTTCTGGTTTTTCATCATAGCAAGGGATACCGAAAGGTACTTTCAAACAGTAATTGTTAAAATAATCCTTTTAAATATACCTTACGAATAATAAATTAATATACATCGTGAATGAACTAAGAATTCACACATAAAGAGCATTCATATCAGAGATAGCCAAACTTCATGGCTTTGCGAGCCACATACGTAGAAATCTCAAAGCATAAAGTCATTAAGAACCGAAAAATACATTTCGGCTCTTATGTAAATGTAAGCTTCAATTTATTTAAGTATCTGATCTGTGAAAGAGTCCATGAAATAATCGAAAATAACGTATGTGCGTAAATAATAATGTAATTTTTTTACTTCAAGTATGAACATTGCGAGGTACAAGTGGGAAAGTTTGGATCATCCCTGATATCTGATTATTTGTGCGTCTCTTATCCATTATTAGCTTGGATAAACGAGCATTTGAAATAAGCAAAGCTTTCATTCTGAGCATCTTCAAACATTTGACTGAAGTTCTTAAGATACGTTGTAAGGCTACATCCTGCGATTAATGCTCCTATGAACCTTATATACTTCGGCCAATTTCATGAAGAGACCACATAAATCTTATATCACCGTGTATTCCTTACTGGAGAATGGCCCGCGCTACTTGTAAAGTTATATAAAAAACAATTTCAATCAAGCTTAATATCTTCAAAATCAATTGTCGCCAACTTTTCTTTTCTAGGCAAAATTTGTAACCGCTCGCTCCAGTAAGTAATGTAAGAGGCCATGAGATTTATCTGGTCTCTTCATGACATTTAATGCAGTATAATACATGAAACATGAAGAATCATAATCTCTGGCTGATTCATTTCAGTTTCTTTTAGGCTGCCGGTTAGTTCTTCCAAAGCAATTACGATCTTCTAGATTTCATTAGAAGTTAACTTTGGAATAAACAACTGATAATCCAATAAAACCTTAGCTCAAAATTCACGCCTTCCTTCGTCAATTTTTGATCCCCGCATGAGGTGCCGCTCCTTTACGAACCGTATCGATCAAAGATAAAATGCCTTCAACTGCGTAATCTCAGCTCGTCATGTCCAAAGCGCTGAGACAGAATGTGTCGCAGCACTAGAGAAAATAAAAGGGGTGCGAAAAGACTTGAAAATAGTCGCTGAACACGGTGTCGTAATGAACGCACGTGAGAGTCCTTTTTCGATCGATGAAAAGGTGCAAAATGACGCAAGGCAACGTATCGTTTAAGAGCGAGCTCATTAGTTAGGCAAGAAAATGAAGATTTTGAAACCACTGATCAGCAGCCGTGGGTGCTCATTAAGTCAACTTCCCGTTTCAGGCGGAAGCATCCGGAGGTTGTGCAGAGAAAATTGGGTGCGCAAAGGGCAATGCAGAGCACTTCAAACGGAGGGTGTACTCCCCCTCTATCTCGAACCCTCCAGGGCGTTGAAGTAAATGAAATCTTTAACCGCTCGGGAGGATTAGGAGGGTAATACAAAGTAGCGCGGGTTTAACTATTAGCCAAAGTTTGGATGTTTGGTCGCCGAGGATACGGAAGCCCCTCATGATTTTCGCAAATGGGTATAAACACAGCGGAAGATTAAGGGAAAAGGGGTGTTGGCGTCAGCAGCGATGGAAGATAGATTCGGTTTAAGGCGAGGTGTCGTGACGGCAACGGGTAGTGACAGTGAAAAACAAGGTGGATTCGCATTCAAGAGAAAGGGATGCAAAATTAGGGATTAAAGATGTATCCAAATACATGTAAATTACATCTGAACCTATACCTAGTATTATATTAGATATTACTATCCAATATAATGAAGTAAGGTGTGGGTATGTATGTATGCATATATGAATGTTCGCCTACAACTCGAGATCCATAAATTCAATAAATAACTTTCAAACTTTCAAGATTGTTAAATGAACTTCCTCCTCAGATAAAAAGTACAATTATTTACCTAAAGGTCCCGATTTGGAACCCAGTCAAGATAGTTCTGATAAAGAATATACGTAAAATTCACTTTTAGGGATTACAGGTTACTTTTATTTTGCAAAATTAAATTGGAAATAATAGTCGTGCGAAATCGAGACAAGCGCAACAAGAAAGAAAATTGAATTAGGGTTTTTATTGTGTTCGTTGTCATCGTCAAGTCAAAATGGTGAGAATTCGGTTAAAATAAACAAAAATTACGTGAAATTTTGAGTACATAAACAACCAGTTCCCTTCACGACCAATGCGATTGCTGAAACTGAGCTAATGCGAACTCCCTTAAGAATACACGGGGAATTCAGATCCATATGAAAGTAATGAGGAGTACCATGAGTAGTGAGAAGTAACGAACATAGAGGCTGATCTCACATGCATCTAAAGTATTCATAAGAATATTAAGCAGAAGGATAGGAGGAATTCTTGAAGCCAACTTGTCAGAAAACCATTTTGGATTCAGGATAAGCACAGGAACCAAAGAGGCCATTTTATGCCTAAAGAGAATAATAGAAAAGATGATTCATGTCAACAAGCCAGTATATGTGGCATTTGTGAACTTGGAAAAGGACTTAACAATGTTGAATGGAACAATTCAAATGGAATAATGTTCCAAATACATGGTAAACGAAGGAATGGACCACAACGACAGAAGAATAATATACCAACTCTACAAAAACCAAGTCGCTTCTCTGAGAATGAAAGATGACAAGAAAATAGAAACAAAAATAAATATAAATAAAGTAGTAAGGCAAATGTAACCTGTCACCAAGATTGTTCAATGTATACCTAAAAGAAGCAATAAAAGAAATAGAAGGAATGAACATGAAAGAAATTAAGCTGAATGGGAAATAAATTAACATGATTCGGTTTGCAGATGAAATCGCAGTGATAGCAAAAAATAAAGATGATCTGTAAGAAATCCTTAATGAATTGTATCAAGTTATACTAGGATATAACATTAATATGAAAAGGGAGGGGAAAAAACAAATATGTGGAAGAGAATGCAAATATTAACTTACCAGAAGAGAAATTAGAGCAAGTTGAGTCACTCATCTATCTAGGAAGTAGTAAAACATGGGATAGAAGAAGTACCACAGACTTCAGGCGAAGAATAGCCCAAGCCAAGGAGGCATTCATGAGGAAGATGCTACTGCTATGCTCAAAGAATGTACCGTTAAGGACAAGGTACAATTCTTTAAAACATTTTTACGGGATGTGGCTATCTATGGATCAGATCATGGACCATAATAAAAGCGGATCAGAAAAGAATAGAAACCTGGTGCTGGAGGAGAATGCTGAACATCAAATGGAGGTAAGATAAGAAGCGAGAAAGTATACAGAAGAATAGAAGAGGTTAAAAGAATATGGTAAATCATGCTGAAAAGAAGATTTAGATGGATTGGACATATCTTGAGACAATGTATTGTTAAGAAAGTACTTGAAGGCAAAATAGAAGGAAAAGCACAAAAGGAAGACCAAGAGACGAATATATAAGCCAAATAAAGAGAGATATAGGAAAGAAGAGATATCAGGATGAGTAGAGTTAGTGTACTATAGGGAGAGGAATGGAGGACTAAAGTAAACCAATCTATACAATGAATGTCTGATAATGAGGATGATAAAAGTATGGTAATGTTTGAATAATCCAATAGTTTAAACTCGAACATATTTATCCCAAAATAATTCTAAATATGAAAATTCATATACTTACCCTATGAAAGTAGGTAAGTGTATGACTTTTACTTACGAAGTATTAACCAATTTCCGAGGGTTTCAAAATGTCGGGAATTAGGAACCCCCTAAGCCTGACCAACTCTGCTATCGGTTTCCCCTTTATTTATCCTATCTCTTTATCAAAGCTTTGGCAAAATATCGCAAAAACTGAAAATATTTCGTCCCCGGAAAGTGACCACAAGTGCATTGGAGCCGCGAAATCGTGCGTGTAGCCACATTTGGGCTATCCGCTATTTAACTATTCAAGGGGAATCGCAGAATCTCGTTTCGCCCCTGAGTGCTCTCACTGATTACTTTGGGTGGGAGGGAAAACCATTCCACAGTTACGCAAACGTTTTGACCCCATGTGACCCCCTTTTTCGGTCGTATCAATCCCTCTCTGAAATTGAGATCCTCCTGGATTATCATCCTTGTGTAAACTACCCCAGGAAAGTATCCTTCAAAGGATTTATTCGCTCATTTCATAACATCACAATCCCTACTCTTAGAAACAATACCTGGTAATTGTTCTTAATTTAAATAAATATTTTTCAAGACTTGTTGTGGTATTTGAAGTTTGTAGAGAAGGCTTACGGAAACAGTTGGTTCGAGGGAAAATGCATCTGATTAGAATACTTCCAAAGCTTTAGATTAGCCATATTTAAAAAAAGGAATAGATATGAAATATTTTCGAGCGCTGACTGATGGATGCTAAAGTTTGTTTATTATTGACTTAATTAATGACATTTATTGATAAGTAAAACTATTTTTACCTGTTTATGGAGATATTCTTGGTAATATGAAAAAAAATACCGGAAGAAACTGTTTTGAACTCGGTATTTTTTTCCAATTAGATTTTGTTCGCTAACTCTAGGGAATCTAACTGGACTTTTTAAAAATTCTAAGAATTAATTGAAGTACTTCTGAATTTAAGTTTAATGTTGAGATTTTCAAATTCAAGCACTAGTGATATTATGAACATTTACTATATGTTAGAGATCAAACTGAACTGCATCGTTGCTTTATACTATCCGGCACAATTAAGTCATCTTAGACCTAATTAAAACCTTAACTTTTGAAAAAGATATACGAGAGCTAGCGATGGTAAAATCTCAGCAGCTTTTGATGTAAACGAACTCCAAATACTACGTCTCTTACCCATAATATCACAAATTACTACCTTTGTTTTATGCAAAATATGAGAGCGATCCCGGAAAACGGAAGATATTTGGGCAAAATCATAGTTTTTATCTTCTTCGCTGACCTATATATTCCTCTTTTCGCGTAAACGGGCGGTTCCATCGCGAGGCCCGACAGCGATTTCGAAAATCCCCGGCAGGTTCGAGAGAACTGCAATTTGGGAACTTTTCGGGGCAAAGCATTGGAATGAGTAGCACCAGGATATGATCCGTTCTTGGGGCAACAAACGCTCATATCCCGGTGAAGGGGTACGTAATGAGAAAAAGAGCATAATGGCATATGCGATTTCAAGGGCATCGCAAAGTGCGAGAATTAAGGTGGCGCGTTTGGTGAATTAGCGAAATGTGAGCGAAGTACAATTATCGCAGAATCCAGTTTTATGGGATAATGAGCGCGTCCTGGAAATAGGTCAAGGGCTGTTTTTAATGGATACGAATGCAGGGGAGAGAATCCATTAAACCTTAAAAGAATGAGGTCTGCAATTCTGGAAAGGTCAACAAAAAGGGCCTGGATTCGGCCATTATTGAAATGTGTTACGGCAGCAATTACGGCTCCAAAAATCAATTTGTTTAATTGATAATTACACTACCAGAGATTAATGGCCTGAATGACCTTTCCTCTCCTAATTTGAGAGGTTGGGTACAGTTATAATACCATGGCATTAGGATGGCTGTTTTTTGTAGCCCAAATGTAGCCCAAATTTTTTAAAACATTTACACTGAAAAACCAAAAAACGCTCCAAAAAATATAATACATAAAATGGAAACAACTTACTAATTAAGCGGAAAGGCCGTCTTCTGAGGAGCAGAGGTGTCCAAGGAAAGGTAGTGGGAAGTCTTCGAGAAACAGTCCCAAAGACACAAAGCACATCGTGTTGTAATTATCACGAGTCAGTGAGTACTAGCACTGTAAATGAATTTTATGATGAACGATTATGATTAATGATTATGCTTAATCTTAAAGCTAATGAGAAAAGATTATCGAAAATCATATAATATAGCAAAAGATATAACCGTACACATCTTTAGAAGCATGATAGCTTTTAAGATAAAAATGTGCTAAGTTTAAATTCAAGCTTAAAATTAAATAGTGTATCGTGGTAATAAATGTATCGGAATATTAAGAAAACAAGAGAATATTGGATAAAATTCCGACCAGGCGGATATTTTAATCTAAAATTTTAACTACCTGACCGCGTCAAATCCATTTTCTTTGCATGTCGATATTTTTCAATTCTTTAAGTCCCAAGGAAAAAGTAAGGCTGGTAACTAATCGCAGAATAATTAAGTCCAGAAAAGAAGATGAAAGTTAAAACAATATCTAAAAGTAACAAACTTTACGTTTTCGATATCAATACCTAATTTATTAGTAACTTATTTCCAAATACATAATCGTAGATTTCAAATTATGAAGCGAGGATTCTTCGGTATGTCTCTAAATATAATTAAACATATAAAAGTAAAAGTAATGTATTTCGTGGAATATACGTAGAAGTTGAACATAAAATAAATATTTTAATAGATACGCTGAAAAGATGACTTTGAGTAGACTACTTTCCTAAATGTTAGAAAAAAATATAGCACAGTGATGTGGCACCAAAATCAAGAGATTTCAATGTGATAACACAAGGAAAATATGACAATAAAAACTAAAAAATGTATCTCATTTCATAAAAAGGTGGGATCACAGGAGTATTTAGGTATTTTTTTCCTAATTCGCAGTTTCCATCTCAGAAGTTAATTAACTGTAACGCATGAAAAGGAAAAGCTTTTTCCTTAGAAAATTCAATCTGGAGGGATGTATCATAAAACGAATTAAGCGAGCTCTTAAAATGTTACAACTGTTCCCGACGTTAAATTAAATTTCGAATAGCACTTTCAACGTCATTAAGAGAGTTGTGACTTTTCAGAGTAGATTGTTTTTAAAAGTGGCAACCTGTGCAATGAACATATTAAAGTGGCGGTAATGAATAAGGAGGAGAGAGGTTATTAAGGCCGTGTCAACTTATTAACGATGAGGATGTCTGATTATCTCACCGTGTATCTGAGGGATGAAGAGAAGAGGAAATCATTTTCCTTTCTTTGGTATTCAACAGGATAAATAAAAAAGGTAAAATTACTTTCATTTCGCCGAGAGACACAACGGTTGGCTTGGTGTAAAAGTAATTCGTTGGCTTCTTCAGAGATCCCTCTAAAGATCAAAGAGAAGTTTTCATATCTCTACGGACTCAACATATAAATGAGAAACTGAGTTTTATACCAATATCCAATCGTATTTATTGATAAGTACTTCTTTTTGTTTTCAGCAAAACTCTCCGTCCCCCCTAAGTTTCATGATTTGCAGTAATTTTACAATCTATCATGTCATGCTAGACTTCCTGGAACGATATTATAAAGAAGAGTAACTTTGCAATTTCCACATTATTTTGACGCCTTAGACATCATAGAAATATCTGCTGCTGAATATGCCACACATGAGTCTTTCTTAACTTACTATTAACTTAACTAATATTAGTTTTTAATATATACATCGATAAGATTTAACGTTCTGATTACATATCGGGAAGTAAAGAGAGAAACCAACATTTTCAAGTAATGTATGCAACAAAGTAAATCGCGGTTATGTAGTGAGACGTTCTGATTATAATCTCAATATTTACAGGAATGAGAGTTGACGTATGAAAAACTGATGGAATGTAATCTTCTACGCTATTCTAATTAGCAAATTTTTTCAAACTTAAAGAGCATACCAACGTGTGCTCATTAACGTTACGTATTATCATACCATGTGGGAGAATGAAATATGTGATTAACGACTCAACAATACTACTAAAAACTTTGCTCTTCTATGAAGGCTCTCTTATTGTTGCGAAGGCAAATGTCTCCTAGATCCATTATCGCCAGGATAATTGTTGCGTGTCTCCTAAGTGAATATCCGCTGCTCGGGACAAATTTTCAATCTCCTCTGTCTGCAGCTATTTCCACAGAAGAAAGTGACCGAAATGGATGGACTGTGTTTGTGTAACTGGGATGGAAGTCACGAAACGGAGTGATATAGTGCGTTAGGGCTATGGAAATATTTGTGTAGCAATCCATCAACTCGTCCAGTTTAACCAGAAGGAAAACAGAGTAATTTTTAGATGATGGATAACGCTGGATATCTGTCAGATGGAAAAAAAGAGCGTTAGGAAGATTGGACACGAAATAAACTTCCTTTATGAAAGCCGCAAAGGTCAGGCGAAAAGAATAAAGCCGTCGAATTAAATCGGTTTCTTTTTAACCTAAAGTGAGAGGGCTGAAGTTATTTTTTCTCACCTTCACTTTCTGAACTTGTAATTAATAAAGGATAAAACTCACGCGCACCGCGTTTCGCTTGTTATGCGGAACTTTTTTCCCCTCGACGACCACTCGCAAATAATGAATTCCTTCTCCGGCATCACTTGGCCTTTGTCGGTGGCAAAAACCGACTCTTTGGCTGGAGGAGACCGACATTTTTTATCATCTCCTCGTCAAGTAGTATACGGCATATGCGCCCCCTGCGAACGCGTGATTTCAAACCGCATTACAACTCCCCCTTTTCTCCCCACGTCACTTTTTGTTTTTTAAATCGCCTTTGACTGCTTCGTTGTCATTTGGAAACAAGGGATATTAATAAAAGAGAGGCATTCGAGGGAGAATATTAGCTTCATTACGATCGCGAAACATTTTATAAGCGATTTTCGTCGACAAAAAAAGTCTGTTAAAAATATATTGGCTCGTCAAAATCATCGTTATAACATGTCATTTTATCCTCCTTTCGTTATTTTCAAAGGATGAAGGGATTTTATAATAAAAAATAACCCTTAGTTGGGCTGAATAAAAAGTCCAATGAAATCCATCCAATCCAGCATTATATTTTTCGATGAAACTTATCGCATATATAATCGAGAAATAGAAGAATTATTGGTGTAAAAAACTAGTTATGAAATCAATAAATCGATATCTAAAGCAAAGAAGAAGAAGCGGGTGAGAAAAGTAAGCGCAGACCATGATAGCTGCCGTGTGACAGGGGTGATTTCTAAAAGATATAGAGATATGAAATTCATTGCAAAGCGATGTCAAAATAAATCTAGAACCATGAAACAAGTAAAAAATAACACAATAAGGAAGAATGCAACAAAACCATGGGATATACAAGGAAAGGGCATTGCAGATGAGAAATAAAATGTTGAGTCCATTTGACAGCGGTAAAAGAATGAAATTTTTAGAAAATTTACTTTTAGTCATAATAATGTAATGAAAATCTTATCGATTAAAACTTCATTGTTTTTCCCTACGAGAAATAAGGGGATTGCAAATTATGTCAAAATTCAGTTAATCCTTCTAAGAATCACCCCACGCACTGGGGTGGTCAATCAGTATCGAACTCATTTCCTCCACTTGTCAGGGCTATTAGAGAGACTTTTTCTGTTTTGTTATCATATTCTTTTTTAATATCAATAATTTTTATAATATTATACCTCATTAGCTTCTTTAATAACTATTTTCTTTTTATAATAATAATTCAATTTAAACTTCAATTACCTTAATTAGTTTGAAAGGATTGCTATCGAAATAATAGATACATCATATTTAACCACGGCTAATATCTTAAATTCACGGTGGATCCTATTAGCTGACTCTTGCTAGAACATTTGGCCGTATATCATTAGGAATACGACCGAAATCCATATCTGGAAATTAATGAAATTCAACGGCTACTCAGATATTGGCCACCTAATTCTCTATGCGGGAATAGTTGGTGTAATATGGCCGGAAACCCCGAATCGGCCAATTTGAAATGCGGATTTCCTATCAGATTATCCGGAGGAAGAGCTACATCGGCGCTTAATAGCCGAACTTCGCAAGAATTCTTAATCCAGATTGGTCCGGAAAGGGAATAAAGATTGGATTTTAATGCAAAGCAAACTTTACGTCAGAATCTGGAGAGGCGAGTGAACCACTCAAGAATGCAGCCCCAGTCGGCGACTTCGCCTTTAATTTGGACTCAAGAAAAGTCAATTTATTCTCAGAGTCCCGATGGACTCCTCCGTTCCCAATATCCCAATCATTTCTCGCAACCGAATTCCAATTCCACCTCTTCCTTTTTCAATCTGCGACATTACTCCCTCTTATAATTAATCCACTGGCCGCAGAAACTGGAAAAGTTGTCCGTGTTACATTCGGAAGACGTCTCTCTGTCCCCATTCTTGTACTCGTCTGAATCAAATATTCTTGTCAAATTGGAATAAACTTGCTAATCGCATTTGTGGTTTTCATCTCCTTCCGGGTTCACTGATAGCCAAGTGGGTAGCACGTTCATCTAAGCTAAAGGTGGTTCTGGGTTCGATTCCCGGTGGGGGCTCATATGGTTTTAAATATCGAAGCACTTTTACAATACTACTACTTTTCTTCTTCTTTTTTCTTCCTCTAATATTTCCAATTATTTGGAATCATTTCTTTCTAGATGTAGAGTATATGCAGTTTGAGGAAAAATAAAATTCAGATAATTTCAATAATAAAGTATCTAAGGGCGTTCTATTTCTCTATCGTATGGAAACCATTTACATTCTAAACTTACATATAATTTTTAGACAAATATTACAGGTTATGCTGATTAGATAATAGAGATTACTCCCTAGATTTCCTCCCTAGTATTTCTATTTTAAGTGTATTTATTTTCTTTTTATTTGTTATATCATCCAATGTAAGTTGCTAATCATAGATTTTGCCAGATCAGATAATAAATTATTATATCACCAAAGTAATTGTAAAGGTGTCAGGTGATTTATCAAAAATATTCTTCATAGGTGGAATCTCAATAAAAGAAAGAGTAGAAACATATCATGGTAGATAATCACTTCTAAAATTTAAAAGCATTGGATTTGTTTACAGTTTTATTTGTCTATCTTTTGTTTATGTTAGAGTTTACTTGAATTGTTTACCTTTTATTTATTTTTTATTTATTTATTGAACTAAATATTGTACAATATTGGAATTACATCAACTCAAAGTAAAAATCACAAACGAAAAAAAAATCAAACACACAACAGTGTGCATAGTGCCTGCGACAGCCAAAAGATTATCAAATCTTTTTTTTTACCTTATATCTACCAATTCTATAATTTATATTTATCATTTTTTATACATATGTTTGTATTGATTTCTTTTTTCTAGATGTCAGTAGATTGTAGAAAGTCCCTCAACTTTGTGTATATTTTCATTAAATAAATGTTACGTTTACTTGGAAGAGTTTCTAATTTGGCCTAAACTAGTCTAAGGACTATAATAATATTAATAAAATCATGCTATACGACTCGCTAAAACATCGTTTTCTTTTGCAGCAGTTTATTAATATAGAAAGTCCAGAGCGAGAATTCGAGCTTACAGAAAACGGTTCTTTAGTCCGAAACCGCGGATATTTTTTATTTTCTAAAGTCAGGTTGTTTACCTTATAAATGGATGGATGGAAGAATTTCTCTTATCGTTAATTCCTGAGGTTGAATAGGCAATCTAAAACTACGCAAGGAACACGCTCTGCAAGTTTATTCGAATGTGTTTGCGTTGAAAAATAAAATCTCTTCCTTGTTTGGATAAATATGGGAACATGCCATGGGCATCAAACGGTTATTTTTCGATGTGTTCTGAATACAGATGTTTTGTCGAATCGGACATTTTTCCTGAAACTCTTGAACCGCAAAAATTGATTGATTTCATTCCAAACTCCCTCTGATTCTGAACCGGAATTACAAATATTTTATTTTGCAACTCTATGAATAATCAAATCATACATTTGTTGCAATAAATCCATTTATTGACCAATGATCTTTATTGACTAATTATTTTAATGCATTCTATAAAATAAATGCGAATATAGGTTACAGATATGTTCTAATGCAAATATGCCAGTATAGGCTGATGTTTTTCTGGTAAATTCACAATCAAGCTTCTCTTCGCACATTATTCTAACGTAGTGCAATATTTCTTTATGAAATCAATTCAATGAATGTCAATATCGCCAACTAATTAACTTGATTACCAAAACCACCCTCTTTATAGTCCTGACAGAATGTTTTGCAGTAAATTTGACTGAGTTGTTTTCCCTATAAATTGTAATCTTCATTTCATTTATATGTTCACAATCAATAATTTCAGTCTTCTTTGTAAAACATTTATATTAGGACAAGTTTTAATTTCATTCATCATCAATATTATCACCACAATTTATGTAAATTTTATGACTTCGCAATATTTGCTTTGAATAAATCACTGGTAATAGACCTTTTCCATAAGTTGAGAGGCAATCATCGTATTACATTGAAACTGACCACTAGCTGTTTTCGATATTCTAGTTTTCCTTCTCATTTCCATTTGCATAATTTTCAATTAAATACTTATATTAACTTGAGAAGAAGCTATTACTGAATTCACCCGTATTAGAAGCTTTAAAATTCAATCATTTGCAACTGAATCAAATGCCGGAGCCCATCCTCAGATCAGCGACACTATTTTCCTTAAAAGTCGAGAAACTTGGGTAACGATGGAGGAAAAATTACACATCCTTTGTTTGAAATCGAATTCCTTAGTCTACCACGTAAATATTCGTGGAAATAACAGCAAAAACTGGTTACATTGCGAAAACATTCTGGAGGCAAGATAGCAAAAATAACCCGGAACTAAACCGTGACCCAAATGTTCCGTTGGTGAGCTGTTCTACATATGCTAAATGTTTGAATGGAGGCGACCGAATGGGAACTTGTTATATGGACTGAAGAGGAAATCAAATGTTGACATTAAGTGAAAATGAGTGACGGACCTATTCCGAGGAAATAACTCAATTCTCCGAAGCGGCTCCTTGGAAATCAAATTATTTCAACTGATAGGTTCAGAAAACTCAGATAAACCCATCAAGCTTAAAGCCAGTTGGAGATTACTCACTGAAAATCTTGGCGGCAGTTCTATCAACAAACTTTGCAGTTTCGTAATGTCGTTGCTTCTAATTTATATTCGTATAATATACACTATTTACCGATATTTTTCATAAACAATTTTCGATTCGAACTTTTCATCGATCTTTTGCAAGCGACAAAGGGCTCAGATGACAAATGTCTTTATGCACTTAAATAACTCCTCAGGCGAAAAAGAAGATATGTATGTATGTGTTATGAACGGAGTAAGTCGAGAAAAAGCTGGAAAATATATGGGGGAAATTGCACTTTCTACACGTTGATTCACACAAATTACACTGATTGTAAAATATGATCCAACCTGCACTGAGGCCGATTGTTTTAAATATGTATATCGTATGGAAAAGATGGAAAGCATATATTTTTCTTTTGATGGATTTCCTCACAGTAAAGACTTTCGCAATTGACTTCTCTGAGAGAGCTGTTTCGGTAATGGAAATATTTGAAAATTGAAAACAGCCTCTTGCCTTTGGATTTCTAGCATTAATAATTTACTCTCTGTAATTAAATGACCGCTAATTCTCAACTTTTTCCAATAAGTATATGTACAATTTTAGATATTTAAAATAAATGAAAACTCCGGTGTAGAGTGCCTATCCGTTTAAAATCGATTTTTTATATATTTTAACTAAAATGAATAATAAAATTTTAAAGTTATATTCACCAAGTAGGGGATTAATGAAGATAGAATGAGGTTAATGATTTAAACAAGAGTGGCTTAAAATAGAGATCATACAGAAAGAGATTAACATCATTCACTATTAAAATAGAACTGATTCTGAGAACCAAAAATATAACTTGAACGAAGATTAAGTCGTTATAAAGTGTTAACTAAGTGAATTAAGTGTTAAAGTGAAATTTCAGTTTTCCTTCTTCCGGCAATGAAATAAATGTTTCTAGTCTCTTAAAATCGTGGTCTGTACTCTGAATATTAAATAATGTAAGATTCAAAATAATAGTTGTTAATAATGTAAGATATTACGGATGTGTAATCAGAGAACTATATAGTATCATGAAGTGAGCTTTATATTTATGGGAAAAGAAATAAATTCCCGAGCAGTCAAAAGGGAGATATTCGTTAACAACGAGGTGTTTGTTACACGTAATCAAGTGAATTCGTACTGAGTAACAGTCGTAGCACAGTTAACTCTAACTCATCAACTTTAGCCTCTATCAACTTTAGTACAGCTTCCGAAATTTCTCCTCCTAGGGGAATGACCCAAGAAGGACGACGCCTATCTTGCTCACTCCCCCTAATACTCGATTAAGCCTTAGATTACATAATGTAGCTAAAGAATAATCGGCTTAATTCTGTTTACGCGCTCTCCTATTCCATTATTCCGGAGAATAAAGCAGGAGGAGGAATTAACCCTTAGCACCGTGAGGCATTTAGGTCCGAATGGAAATGCAAAGTAGGAAATTGATAGGGGACCGATGGAGAAAGTTATTCGTCGTCAAATTGGAACGGGTGACATAATCTGGGAGACTCGTTTCCGGGGAGAAACAAAAGGAAGTTCCCGGAGGAGGAGAGCTGATTGCAAGGAAAGATGGGCTTCGGATTATTCCGATTCATGTAAAATTCAAAAGTGATTTCGTCGAGGTGTGGGATTAGGATTTTTAAGGGATTGCGAAGAAATCGCTTCTCGAATTGTGATGAAAAAGAGGTTAAAGAAAAGGGGAGACTGAAGAAAATAGAATCGCCGAGAGTCATATATATTGTTAATCATGGAATCAATAACGGTGTTCTGTATGCTTTAGAAGGGGAGAAGAACGCCGTAATGGGAAAAATATCGAGATTGCAAAAAAGAGATGTTTTACAGCAGGTGTTTATACTCTTATACGTTCCTAGGAACGGTTTCTGAGGGTAACATGTGAATAATTTGCTACTGAATTCCGTTCTTTCATGAAGAAGTACAGAATTAAACTTGTATATTCTTCCATTGGAAGTTTATTTTTAAATAACAAGAAAGAAATAATCACGATTTACTCTTCAGATAATTTGCCTCAGCAGATTTCTTGCTAAAGACCCACTACAGTCGAAACTTTCCAAAGAATGCAAATGACTGCTTACGGTATCTTTGGAAGTATTATGCGATGCTAATTTTGTAGAATTTCTATAACATTAGCTTAAATTTCGCTTGCTTTTTCTTCACATAAATTACTATATAAAAAGGAAAGATCTTCAAAGAATTTAATGACATTTAATTAAATATTAAAATATATCCATAGTACGTGCTAAGCCAATGAATTAACAATAATAAGTGTAGATGAAAAGAATCTTTGGTAATTTCCACCTTATATATCGCATGATTTACACCCCTATTATCAATTACACGGTAGAAAAAATGTATATCGACACCTTAGAAACTGAATTAAGGTATTAATGCAATGATAACTTTTCATGAGAATAAATTATTTGTTTAATTTAAGATACATCGTCATACGTTCTCCATCCTCTTGAGCGAAATAAACAAACAAACTAAATGAGTCAGAGTTGAAAATAAAGTGAATGTTACGTCAAAATCAAATGACTAGTGATGACTTTCAGATAATCAATTTCAACAGCGACATTTATTCGCTGTTTCTTACTATACATGCAAGTGTCAAATTATATCTTATTATTATTATAGAATGCTCCAAGAAAAACTATAAATTAAAATGTATTACTTTAGTAATTTCAAGTAAATTTAATTTAGGCAATTAAGAACAGGAATCAATTCCAATCATCAAATATACTTAATATTAGATAGTGTAATGGTCCTGTATAAGAATACATAGCTAAAAACCTGAAGTTAGACTACATTATTTTGCCTGAAAGCAGAAATTTAAACGTAACTTAGGATAGCAGAAAATATTTCGTTCTAAATAAAAATTACTTTTATACTGTAATTAATCAGCTATAACCAGTCGACAACTGAACTATGGATACTAAATTTAGTATACGCCATCTGTATCACGTTACAATAAATGTGTGATTTATCTTCAAATGGAAATGTTTCCACGCTTGATTTCGTGCTCAAAAGAGCAAATATTAGATTTCGTCGGAGCGTACAAATTGGGGGAGTTGTTATGGAGTCTAAGGTTAACGCTACAAATTCAGAAAACACAAACAAGATTTGATCATCCTCTACCTTTGTTTATAAATCAGACGTAGAGGTCAATTTGATACGCGACGATATTCCCTTTTAGATTCAAAATAGCAAGTGATTTATATTTTCCGTAAATTTGCTTATGCCTCTAACACGAAGTTTATCATTTTATGTCAGCATTCGTTCGAGAGACTCACATTTTCTGACAATGCCACTGTTTAACTATCTCTCTGTGCTGTTGTTGCAAGTTCGTCATTTAGGTGAATTGCGGAGAAAATTTTTAGATTTTAATAAAAAAGTTATTAAATAATGCCATAATGTAAGAGAGACAGAGTACTTAATTTAACCATCATTTGTGGACTTTCTGAAATGTAATCCAGAAAGAATTATAGTATGCTCTAATACGGAAAATTTATGACAAAATTTAACTGTGTGGCTGTGAATGTATAGTATTCATTCTGCTGTAGCAGTAAATTATCAGCAGCATAACAGTTTGATATATAATGCAAATACTTTATGATGAAAGGTTTTAAGATCATGGTATTGAATTTATAGAAAGCCACATTTTATCTAAAAGCTAACAAATTGAGAAATTCTCGATACAGGTAGGAATAGACAGTATTTCCTCTCAACTTAATCTTAACTTAACAACCGTTTTCACTTTATGGACTCAGTATTTCCTAAATAATTAAGATAAACTCGATTACGGATGAACCCGGAAGTAAAAGTACAGATTTCATGCATTTAATCTTTTGCAGAGATTTAATAAACCAATCTGTCTTTACTCATTTACTGGGCTGCCTTCGAAATTATTTCAGAAGATGAATCTCTACTCTGCCCCAGAGTGCTCTTCATCTCAATTTCCCACATATTATCGCCGATATTTTTCTCTGCTGTGGAACGAATTATCTCCCTTTTAGCTTGAAATTTCACGGATTTTTATCATTCTCAAACAATCATGAAATTTCCGCCTTGTTTTTTGGACTCTTGTTATGAGGTACGATAAACATTCCGGTCGCTTTGCATCGGTGTATGTTGGTAATGAAATCGTTAAAGAAATGCAAACTGCAACATTAGAGTTCTAGTTTTTGGTCGTAAGAATAACGGCCGTGTTCAGTTGAATAAATCACCACTGTTACCTCTACAAAGCTATATCAAACGAAGCACAATAAGAGGCAAATGCTACACAACCTACTTCCTTTACTAAATATGAGTACCTAATGGACTAGAAACGAATATTTAGACCAACTCCACACTTAGTTTATTTTGCCATCTTGTTGACCGATGGAAGACCATATAGGACAAAACAACACTCTCTGACCAATGTGTAACAAAATATTTGAGGACATAACGATTGTCCTGAAATAGCATTATCTGTAGCCGCATTGGAATCCATTTTTAGAGATAAATTTCTAACGCTGAATGCTGAAAAAGCTTTCTTTCACGCGAAAAAAAGGTCGAGTAATACATAGATATAATTCGCAAGTATTTCTAGTCAATAATTGCCATTTATGAGAGCTCCATATCATGCTTCCCGCGAAAACAATATAGGCGAATAACACCCGAATGAAATACGGAACTTATGAAACCATTCAAGACGAATCAATTGAGTGATGTTTAACACCTGGGAAATTCTTATAATACAAAGACTGAACTGTAAAGTACATACCCAGATTCCGAGAAAGACGCTGCTGACATCCTTCTCGAACTTCGCCGTCCACCTATATGATAGTTCGCCTCCCAGCGTGGTAAGGAATTATCCAAAACTGTGGGCGAATAACACAGAGAAACTGCCACAAACTTTTCCTGCCGTTTACAGATGCATCTGACATATACCAGGACACTGTAAAGAAAATAAGGCATTGTAAACTCCCATAATATTAATATAAAATTATCAATTCGGAGGTCAATTGCAATTCCACAGTAAGATAAATAAAGAGAAATATTGTAAAACTAGATGTTAAAGAGTTTTCCGAAGGTCTTATTTTGCCAATCCTGCGTTGTGAGTCAGAGACAGGTCCGCACACTTCAGAAGCACCGGCGTACAGTGGGCTACAATCGAAAAAAGATGTTCAAAAATACGAAAACGCTTTTCTTGAGTGCGGACTTCGAAACTTCGCATGATTGATTATGAATAAATCCTGCATACAACTATGGAGGTCGTTTACGTTGGATCCTTCACATTAAATTAATACAGGGGGTCAAAGTTGACCAGTTTTTGCGAAAATTTCCCGTTTCCGATTTTTCGCTAAATTCTTCATCTTCAAGTCGATTGTGAACCCAAACTAGGAAAATAATCGGGTACAATATGATGCCATACTATAAATATGTTTTTTTGAATTTCACAAGACTTGGTTTTAATGAGCTCTATTGAATATTTATATACCTTACATTATAAAATGTCGGACCCTTACTTTGGAACAAATTTGTACCTAAAGCGAGGAAAATAGTAGATTAAGACACCGTGTGACACGGGATTACTTACACCACGATAAGCTATGAACCTTTTTAATGGGAATCTGAAATGAAATTCACACAAAGCGTGAGAGGACGACAGTGATCATGAAAATAAAAATTAGTATCGAATGAGGCGAATGATTGGAAATGGCGAGTTGCAGTGTATCTGGAGACAAGAAAAACCCGCGTCTTAAGCGGGAAGTAGGTCGTTTTAGCGGTATTTTTCAATACTTTTCGTATGAAATTGATCGGGACCGTCAGAAAACCGCGTCTTAAGCGAGATAAAGTCTCAAGATAGAGCGTCATAAACTGGTTTTACCTATATGTATAAAAATCCCTCTCACGAGCGAAAATATTCTAGGGACTTTTAAGAGTGGGTTATGAAAAGACGAAAGACTCAGCTAAGGATACACTTTCTAACGTCTTCGTCCTGCCCTGGGCAGTCGCCTCCCAAGGCAACTCCTCCTTGGTGTTGATTAAACTCTCTCTCCCCTCTTCTTCAGCAATCACCGCGACAAACACTTCCCAGATTCTCCATCGCCTAAGGCACTTCTTCTCCAGACAAAGGTTCATCTTATGCGTGCCTTTCATCGTCTTTCTCCATTCTAATCGACCCCGCCGATGGAATCGCGGAAGATCCTCCCGACTTTACTGCCCTTCCCTTATACTTTATCGCTGTACATGTATAAAACGAAATGATGGACTCCAAAAGAGATCGTATAATAGGCTCAACTTAAATAGTTATTTCCGTGCCATCCTCCTAGATTCCTTCGTAATCTTATGTTTTCATTGTTCCGAAACTTTCACTTTCTTATTATTTCCCGCGTTATGATCTCTCTTATCGGGAGAGTATGAACGGAAAGATGTCCGGAACCCTTCGTACCCAACTTTACAGCGGCGTGCTTAAACGGAACTAACCGCGTTTATGTTCGACTTCATCTTGGTCAAATAGATGTCGTTTGGGATCTTTTATGCTGAGGGACCAATCACGTTCGCAAAGAGAATGCGCATGGGATTCATCGAGAAGGATAACGCTTGATAAGAGAGCTGTTCTCGAGTAAGAGCTGCTTTGAAGTAAAAAGAAAAACTTCTGGAACAGATATAGTACAGCCTTAGTACTCCTTAGCAGAGTCGTTAATTCAAAGAGAAATCGATTTTATTTACATCATAGTAATCATCTTATATAATAATCATCGTTATGCATATGTTTAACTATCCGATGTCAGTAACTCCCGTATGAAATAGATGGGAGAAATATGAACATGAATTTAACGCACTTCCTGATGAGACAGATATATGAAATTTTAAGATTCATTAAACGATCAGCGACTTGACATATCGGTAAATTTCTACCTATAGTATCCTTGGTTCGACTCTGGACGCCTGGAAAATGCTCTCATAAGAAGTGCACATAAAGTTCATTTTGATCGATTACAGTCATTTTTTGCAGAATTAAATTAGAAGTAATGGTTCTACGAAATCGTTAATTGCATTTTAGATCATGAAATATTCGAAAATTATAGAGTTATTATGAATAACTATACATCTATATACGTCATTAAAGTAAACAAATTCATAACCAATTAAATAAATGCTTTATTAAAACAAGCAAGCTATGGAAACTTCTTACCGTCTACTTATGTATATTCTTATCAAACCTGAAACTTAAATTTTCCGGAAAAAAATTTTCCTAAACAGGGTTCGAATCACTCAGGATAAACTTTTGGATTGTTGGATATTTTGGAACTTCTGAAGCGTAGGACAATGCAACCACTCGGCCATTTTCATTGTGATGAATGTATATTGTTATAATTCCAGAAAAATGCTACATAGGTAGACTACTGCATGCCAGATAGTGACATAATATGTCGGATACATTTTAATTAAACTTTGACATTTCTGAAGGGGTATTTCGACATAAATCAGATGTATGCGATAATAGTAGTACATTTTTCTATAAATTAAAATTATTCCCATCATTTTTGACGTAAAAATTCAGTAGTAGTATAGAATGGAAATAGTAAGCTGTACTGGTAGAAAAATAAACGCGGTATTTCTGGAGGGAGTGGGTAAAGAGTAATTAAATTGAAGTAATGAAGGGACGGCAGAGGAAATGGGTGGGTCAGATATTGAGAAGAGATATTATGTTGCTAAAGAAAGTAATCGAGGGAAGAATGTTAGGGAAAAAAGGGGGGAAGACGAAGGCAAAATATGTTAGATGACTTTAAAGGTGAGATAATTTACCAGGAATTGAAGAAGAGGGAATTGTAAGGGGAAATTTGGAGCACGTGAACCCACCGAAAAGTAGAACACGTATGACGATTAAGTACTAAAATATTTGTGAAGTGTAATCAGATTAATTAGGTAGCCGGCTGTTTCAACCTTGTATCGTTAGTGAGTTTTGAACCTGTTGCTAATGACCTAGAATGCACAGTCAGAATTGGAGATAATAAGGACATCAAATGTTTGAAAAATGAATCGCTTCGGGCAGCTAATGATGCCATGTTGATTTGATGCTTTGAATATTAGGAAATCGATCACTCCTACAGTTGAACTGAAGTTGCACACCGATAGTTGATGGAAATCCGGAATATGTCGGGGTGCCTTTCAAAGAGATATGCGGAAGGTATCGAAGGCCTGTAAGATAGAGAAGGGCATAAAAGAGAGTTATGAGAGCGGACCTTTCCTGAAAGCATTTCACTCTCGCTAATGGAGGCAAAAATGTACCGGTGCACTCCTAATATGCATGTCATAACAGGCATTTTTCCATTATTAAAAATGCACCAAATGAGCTCTTTGGTGCTTTTTTATAGAGGTCGTTCCAACTTCGGTGCATTTCGCTGAATGAAAAATGAGTAAATATCTATCTGGACAGAGATCTCGATTTTCAGTACATAAACCCCACACACAGAGACGCAATGGAAATAGTTTCCGATTTCGAAATAGAATGTATAATGTAAGGGTGGTAGTCAACAGATTGTATTATGAAATTACTTTACCTAGTATACCTGCGATTGGGACAAATTTATCAAACTGGAGCCTCCAAAGGCAAAAAAGAATAGAGAAGTACACAATATTCATCTAATAGTATTTTCAATCTTAAGTATATTCGTACAATAATTTATGATATTTTCATTAAGTTATAATCGTTTCAGTTTGTTGGATTGAATTCTTAAATCCATATTCATGACTATGCGGAATAATATAGAAAAGGGTGATCTCTGATTTTTTGCTTTTGCTTGGAATAAAATAAAAACTTTTTCGTAGGAAACTAATCATTCCCAAGTTAAAGAACCTTTAGGCTTTCAGAATGTATGCACTGTAATCTCCAATTCTGTATACATTTATATTTTCTTTCCTATCATTTTACTGACGTACATTTCATAACCACATTTGCTCAGTCGGTAATGTCATCTAAAAGATATATTTTAGCCCTTCAAGGCAAACTTCTGGATATTAAAATGATTACGTTGCATAGGTGCAAATTCAATAAATTGAACCGGTGCTTATGATCCATAACACATGTGCAGGTAAAAATCTCATAAAAAACTATGAATATTGATTCACATCCAAAATGTAAACCTATTAGAAAATCGTGTTTCAAAATTTAAACAGTTTCACAACCCACAGGAATATGTCTGGCTTTGAAATCCTAATAGCGGAAAAGCCTATGACATTATGTCCGATCTTAGCTATGAACTAATAGATTTTCAGAGTGCGGGGCAAAAAAAACATCATGGTTACAGCTTCCGACGTAATCCACGCATATTGATAAATGTTTTAAGCTCTTTTTAGTCTCTGCCTTTGCTATATTTTTCGCCGAATCCTTTAACTCGACCATCGTATTGCACGCACGTCATAGAATTTTCGGCTTTTATTGAAAATCCTTGCCATGGCAACTTTGAAAAGGGATGCCATTTATTTTGTTTCCATGACGGCCATCGCTTTATTTTCACGTGCGAATAAAATTCATTGGCTTTGAGAAGCGATAAATATTAAATGGTTTAAAATCTCAAGAGGATTTCGAACCAGCGATGGTGATTTAGAACGTTTTTCTGCCATTCACGAGGTTTCAATGTCAAAGCTGGCTATAGATAATGTTATCGATTGTATTTGGATTGTATGATAACTGTAATCGTAACTCAATTTTTACTAAGGCTGAAAATAAGCGTTTCCCATAACAGACACAAATACATAGTAGTAAATATATCTATTTCTCATTGGCTCTGTTTTTTACTTTCAAGTATCTTTAGTACAGCCTTTTAACTTCACATCAAATGTTTTCACTTAACATTTAAAACATTCCGATTAATATAAATTATTCTATTAGGTTTAATATCTAGGCTTCTCTATAACCGGCGCGTAAAAATCCTGAATTCCTTTTGTCGCAGAAAATTTCCCTTTAAGTTCCCATCTTTAATTTTCTGTTCTCAGGAAATACTTATATTTCACTCATTTTTCTATCTCACGAGGGAAGAGTTCAAATTTATTAATTTCTCTCTCAGTGACAGAAAACGAAACAAAGACAGAGTTTGCATCATTGTCTCATCACAACCCTTGCGAACATCCTTTTACTTACAATTACATTAATGTGTTTTGAATGTAGAATCATTTTCTTGCTGAAATATGATGAACGAAAGTCCTCAAAAACAAATTTAAATATAAAAATACTCGGGACCACGTATTTCCATAAAACTTCTTATTGCACCCCGTAGGATTTAAGAACTGTTTTATTAAACGAATAACTTGCTAGGACAAATGTTATTCGCGCTCCCCGATGTTAATTCGACTTCACAATTATTCTGAACTCTTTCGAGGATGCTAATTGCGCTCCTAAAAAATTCGAGTGTTGTTACCCCAGAGGAAAACAATTCCATTAAAAATTCCGCGGAGGAGTAATGCACAAAGTCGAGCAAAAATGTGCAAGTGCTCGGAGTGAAGTAGTGCTACACGTAATCCTCTCGAGAAATCATCCATTTTAGTATGTGAGAGAAGCGATTTCAGGAAATGAGGACGGGTAATTATCAGGGATCTTTCTTCGAGTTAAGGTAGAGATATTTAGCATGAATCTAGGAGCTAAAGCAAAGAACAGTTGAGGACATTAAGGATAGCTTTTTAAAATAGTTTGAGACGGCGTGAAAGACAAGAAAAATATTTTCATTAAAACTTTCTTATACAAGGATTGCAAGCGTAAGTTGACCTAATTAGTCCATATTCTCTTTCGAGATTTATTGAAGTTGCATGTATTCCTAGGTATCATAGCATATTTTCATGAGTTTCATAACGTATAAGTGAGAATGTTCTTGAAATATCTTAACTATGCCACGATTTGATCTCGTTATGTTGGTTTTAGTTTCCCATTGCAATAATAGTTGACCTATGACGACTTTTCCCTTAGTAGGCTTCATCAGGTCGAGGTTCTGTTTGACATCTAGATGAAGAAGCCTACTAGAGTATAGGAGAAAATTTCTCATAGATCAGCTATCAAGACGTTCGGACCCCGAAAGCAGCAACTACGAACCATCACGATTTCATACATTTTGTGAAAACCCTCTATTAGAGTTAATTTCATTTTCTAATCTTAAATTGCTACTTTATAAGTAAAAGAAGTTAACTGGAATTGAGTAATAAGAAGTGCTAATAAGTTGACTGTTTAAAACTTAAGCGAAATGGTTATCATCAAGAAAATCTACTTAAATATACATCTGTTAGCAAATCTCCATTCACATTTGTGAAAAATTAAGCCAAAACAGCCACCCAATTGTGCGTTTGAATACGTATAATTAAATAAAATAATAAATTTGCAGCATAATCACATATTTTCTCTACTATGGCTATCAAGGAATATAAATTAATCATTGTAAGCCAAGAAAACATGTAAAAGTTAAGGCAGAAGAGTTCCCACGAATCTAGTCTAGCATAAACGTATCTACCCAATACTTCGCTAGTCTATGTAATCTATTTATCATTACATTTTATGCTCTATGATAAATACCATTATGGGCAAAAAATAGTTTTAGCGTGTTTTGGAGAGCTTATTTCCCAATCGATATGTTCACATGCTTTTTGATTGCCTAAATTTTACCGTGTTCTTACCACTATGACTCAAGGAGCGGAAAATGATTTCATCCGAGGTAGGTTAGCTTTAAGGAATCATGAATTTAGGGCAATAGAATTCAAGCTAATCAGCAAAAGGCGGAGGGATAGTATGAGATTGAGAGATAGTACGTGAAAGTGGGCGTGGTCAGAAGGACTTGAATGGGCCATTTATAACTCGATACGTGCTTAGGATGCACTCTCTTGGGAGCATTCGAAAGGAGAATTAGCCAAGAGAGCACTGCAGGCGGCGCCTTGCGTATGTCAATTGTTTGCAGTCGACGTCGATTTTCCTCAGAGCTCTATGGAAATGAAGCGCTCTTATAAAAGAAAACAGACGTATTCCTCTCACGCTCTTCAGCTTATCCAGCGTCCATTTTAATTAAATACTCTCACGTTTGAGCGTTTTGGACTGCACGATATCTACCATACTCTACCTCTTAGTCCATTTTTGCAACTGGAATGCTATCCTTTGCACTCAAAGTATTCGACCGTCTGAACTGCTACAACCACCTTTTAGGGCCAAGACTTGTAACAGCGTGATTCAATCAGTATACATGACCTTTACCTCTACCTTCTGACTTTTTCCCTAGATTTATTAGGTTGCCGCGTATTTAAATAAATGCAGTTTAAATTATCTAAGATTAAAATTGCGTAATTACAATGTTGGCTACAGCCTATTTTATTTGTTCTTAAAAATGAAATAGTAGCATGGCTGTTCATGAAACTACATTCTACATTAACCCTTGAGGATGAAAGATTAATCGCCGAAATGCGCATTGGGTGATTCTTAGAAGATTAGTAATCCGCCGGTTCTTTCTCTATTCTAGAAAGATTCACGACGCTTCGTCAACATAATCGGCTTACGGAGAGTTCTTTGACCTCTTATACGAAGAATTCTCAATATTTTATGAATCCAAACCAGTTTCTGCCGATATTCGAATTAGTATTTACACGTAACCACAACTGCGTAACCAAGTAAAGAATTGCTTTAATGAAACCAACAAGCTATAGAAACTTCTTAGTTTCTTCTATACATTTCCGGAAATTTTCCAAAAAAAAATTTTCCAAAAAAAATTTTCCCTAAACAGGATACGAACCATTGAAGATAAACTTTCGGATTAATCTTTAGAAATTCTACAACTTTAAGAGCATAGGACACTAACCGCTCGGCCGTAATGATGATGACGATCGAGCAAGGTTATAGTTCAACAAAAAGGTTAGTTAAGTAGACTGCTGCAGGACAGTTAATGACAGGTATTATTACAGATACATTTAAATTGATACTTGACATTTTTGACGGGGTATTTTGAAATATATAAGATGTATGCGTTAATACTAGTACATATTTTGTAAATTTAAAATATTCCCGTCATATTTATCATTAGTTGTATATAATTATCAATCCATTGTGTTGATGAATATCAAATATTAACATAATATTATATATAAATAATATTTACATCAGAATCTAAATGAATTAGATAATAGCTTATCTATTCAAGATCTAGCTAGATATAAAAATTTTCCGTGATAATATGATATTCAAAAGTATGAGGAATACCTATTCTTTCCAAAACTATGTTACTGTTTGTATTACCGATTGTACGTACGTAATTTACGTCTATTAGAAAATATACTTATTTATATAAGAGTATATATAACGGTTTATTTTAATGTTTTTACACTAGATCTTTTTGTAGTTAAAACTTTGTTCCCTACTCAAGCGTAGTATATGAACAATGAAACGAATGCAATAACAATTTTGCCGATTTGTGAATGTATGGGGGATTACGGAGATAATCTTGAAAAGTTTTTGTTTTATCCTGGAGCATCAGCTAGCACTATTGCAAAGTGAAAGGAAGAGGAATTCGAGTGAAAGAGAGCCCATCGAATCTTTTCTTTCGAGCAAAGGTCGAGAGGATCACTTTAAGGCGTGCATGGCTTCTATTACAGCGTTCATTTACTCCTTTCTGCTCGCCATTGGCCACTCTCATTTGAAAGTTGAAGCCACTCTTCAGCGCAGACGAGGGTTGATTTTGGAAGCGCCGTGATTCGGAGACCGCGTAAAAACGAATTTCTCTCATTACTGCGGAATTTTGTCTGTAACCCAAGGCGCGGCATACTCAAGTTCATGACCTGCCAAAGATGCTCTTACATATAATGGCACTATGAACTGTGAATAATCTCCCTGTAATGTAACGCTAACCTACCTACACTTGCATAATGACCCGCATTTTAAAGGGAACTTATCCGTATTATTTTTAACCTTAACTTAGAATTCTTTTATTCATATCAAAGTAATACCCAATTAATTAAGACGGTCTTCTGGAAATAAGTGAAAATTGCATCATAATTTGGCTATGATAATTTATTAGCGACACATAGAATGTAAAAATATTTGGTCTATCGAATGACGCGGCCGATTGACTAAAACGGGTTGTAGTACATCAGAAGACGGGAAAATCTGCGCTATAAACATTATTAAACTTAAACGGCATTTCACCACGTATCTCATGTGCTAGGGTCCACCACCGAGAGAAAACTTGGCATTAAGCGGGAGCGTCTTAAATAGGTTTTACCATAGCTTATAAGTTCTTAAAGGTATATATGAAGTTGTCATGATATCATCCAGCATTTTCTGCAGATGAAAATCATAAAATCCGATCTGATGGAGATACTTTGAGGGGCACTCTTGATCCTTTCCATGCTCTCTCCCTTTTTTCAACTTGGAAGAAAGTCTCGATGAGAGCAGTGAAATTTTTCTCTTCCGAAGTGGGGCATATCTCGGAGATGCTTCCCAGGAAATATTACGCTATATTTCTACGATCGATTAAGACCCGATTTCAAATGTTTTCCTTCCTGCAAGATATATCTCCGAAAAAATGAAGTCCGTCTCACATTTTTTCCTTTTCCCGCATTTCGAATCGATGTTGCCGGTCCTCTCGAAAATTACTGTGCGCATTGCATCCCGTCCACTACTTTAAACTTCGGCTTTAATTTAGAAGATAACACTTCGGAATGAAATGGACCGAAAATTAAGATTGACGGACATCCTGAAGCATTACTTCAGTGATGAAATCTACACTTTTAAAGATTACTGACTTAGCTTAGTAGGATTAGGGGAATTAAGATCACGATTGTTTGGATTCTGAACGCGTGGTCATCATGTACTTCATTGGATTAAATTAAAATTGGGTGCTAATGGTATGCAAATTGATGTCTATCGGAAAATTCACCATTCGTAGCATTCAAAACCGCTGCAAAACCTAAACTGGGAGATTTCAGTAAAATTATCTTTGTAGAATGAAGAGAAGGGTACTTTTCGACAACAGTTTTTAATAAACATTCGATTAATTTTAGCAAATAATTGTAATCAAGTCATCAACGAATGATCGTCATCACCTTATGATGATTATTAGTTGAAAATAGTCGTGTGTTCATTAAAAACTGTTGTGGAGAAAGTGCGTCTTCTCCTCATTCTACATCATGGATTTTCACAAGACAACTCCTTTTACTGTGAATTTTAATATTATCTTCATTAAATTTAACCTCCACTATCTCCAGTTCGATTTATTTAAAACAGTTACGAAGCATTCATGGCAGTAAACTACAAGTAGCAAAATATTGTAACTATTTTATGTTGTGAGATGGAGTTATACTATGATTTCCATCATATTATTTAATGCCTTTCTAATAGGCGTCTGTTATAGAATGGAATAAAAAAAAAGACTTTAATACTTGTTCAAAAGGCACCTAATCTCCAATACATTGAGTTTTTGACTTTCCTTCCCTAGACTTAGCTTTCCTCAGTTTGTAGTACACCAAATAATTTGAGTACAATTAGGATTAATCTCGTGCTGGTGACTTAAGAATTTTTTAACAGCAAATAATGAAAATGAAATAATTTCAAATTACTAAGATCTCTCTATTAAATACTACTGATATTAGCAATTCTAAAATTATTTAATATCCATCGAACAGCACAAAAAATTTATTTTTACATCATGTATATAGCTTTAAATTAATTATATTAGAATTCTATGGCTACTACAAGTTTTAACGTAATTAAACTCTCAATATTTGATGTACTCAAACTGTTTCAATTCAATATTCAAAAATTCATTTTTTATTTTTTATCTTACAGAATAATTTCTGTCTGAATTAGTTTTATGTTGCTCTAGTAATCGGCTAAACACGCTTGAGCTAACTCATTTTTCTATAGTAATACGAAAAGATACTTTGTGGAATGATGACAAAACAAATTGTAAGTAAATTTAAGAAATAAAAGTAATCGGCACCACCGGAGTCTTTTGTATATAGTTAAAACAGCAATTTAAATAGTGCGAATTTTTCGCGGTAATATTACAAAATCGTCAAAAGGAAGTTAAACCTCTGCAGGAGAAGGTACGTTGTCTATGTCAGTATAAAAAATTAGGGATTCTTCAGAAAAACTACGCAAAAAGAAGGCTTTGTGAGAATCAGTTACTGCGTTTGAAGAAGAATAAGAGAGGGAACGGAGAGATCCAGAGAAAACAATGGACGAAGAAAATAGAGAAAAAGTCTCCAGGAAATAGATTCATTCGAAGAGTCGTGAAACCATTATGAGGCATCCTCGAAACGAACGGCTGCGTTTCATTGTTCCTCATTCTCTCAAGCAATTCTCAGCAATTCTCAGCAATCGCTCAATTTATTGTGTTAGGAATCCTGCTTTATATTTCACTTCCACAGTTGGCAAACAATAATTTCATTCTCTCTTCTGCAAATAAATGCCTTTTCAACACTGAACGTCGCAATTCTTAAAATAGATATCTATGACTTTTTGAGGCATTGAATCTCAAGTAGAAGGCGATATGTTTCCTTTTTAAAATGTGGCGGAAAATAAATTGTAATAGATATCACGACGCAAGGCAATAAGATAATTGAGTTACAAAAATCCTACGTATGGTACGAAGCTATTGCAGCAAAATGCATCGTTACATAGTAGAGTAATAATGTAATTAAATTACAGAGCTGATTTTAATGCAGTAAAATAAATTACTTGCTTGTACTTAACGCAGAGTTGAAAATTTGGTACAGAATCATAGTTTGCCTGAAATGTTCCCTTAGTTTTTTATCTCATTCAATTTATTCGTTATTAGACAGGTAATTTCTAAGAGAGATTTAATTGCCAAAAAGAGCGAAATAGAAATATGGTAAATATTTTCGAATATATAGCACACATACCCATGGTATACTGGCTGAGAGACGCTGTTTAAATTCCTTTTTTGTTACATTTTTGTGATTCTTTTTTCGATATTTTTATGCATTGATATTCCAAATAATTAATTTATTTTACCAAAGAGATTTCTTCCTCCATATATTTTAATTGGTATATTTAAGGTACTCTACTCGTTGTGCTTTAAAACATTTGGAACTTCGAAATATATTTCATTAGCTTAAGAAATATGTTACATTTAAGGTGCAGACATGATGCTGAGGCAATGCATCGAAACTATGGTCGTTGCTTCGAAATATAAATTTGTGGTATAGCATAAATATATCTCTTGATTCAACCTGCATTGCATTATAAAAGGTTAATTGTCTTCTGTCTTTGTAAAAGCAAGCATTCATCAAAGAAAACGGCAATACGCGATTAAATCAAGGAAAATAGGTTTACTAAGAGAAATTTCCTTAAATATTTTTCTAGTCTAATTACGAAAGGAAAATCCTTTCCACCAGATTTCATTGGACTCGATCACATAATTTCAACTCATTCATTTCCTTTTCTTCCTTCGGTTGAGGTAAAAGAATTTGGAATGAAAATGAACCAATATGAAATCCATAAGTAATACCCATAATTCTCTCCGAATCTTTAAGAGAATTTAGCTCAGTTAGTGATGCACAATTCCATTTTTTTGCTAAATATCTTACGGAGCGTTCTTTTCTCTCACGAAGACTCAGCTGGACTCCTTTTTCCATTCCGTCTTGTTCCACGTATCGCTTTTCGAGTAAATAAATCTTTTTCCACCTTCGCAGCTATTAAACCTGCCATTCGCGTTGTCGTTGGCACCTGTTCTGATTTATTCGCGCCACTCTTAATCGGAAAGGCGCTACGTTTTTGCGAAATCGGTGCGCAAGTTTTCCATCGCTGGATTTGCTAAGTCTAGGATGCTCCCGGTAACAGTTGGGAGTGTTTCTTCCGCCGTGCATTCATCATCAAACTAACGGAATTCCGCAAAAAGTTGCGGAAAGTTCGCCTCGTTTTTTGTTGAAATAGTCTGCCATGCTGTATAGATCAGTTTTCCATGCGGAGGTTGCAAAATGCAGCTTAAACGGCGTTTTTCCTAACTGAAACTACAATATCTTTAGCTGGTGTGTTTCCTGGGCGTAAATGTATTGCCTTTAAAACTGCGAGTTTTCAAATGCGTTCGTAAGTATCCCTGGAGTGAATTTAGCGCTTACAGTCTTGCATTCCGATATTTTTTTCGTTACTAGGTATTTTTTACTGTGAGTAACCTTAGGTAATCTAGAAATTAAACTGCGAACTATTCTTAAGTTAGTGAGAGAAGAATTTGAAGATGTAATAATTTTGAATCGAACACGACGTTTTGAAATAAACACGATACGGTTAAATATACGGTGTGAAAGAGGTGCTATTTTCAGCAATTTTAAAAGACAATCAAAGAAATGGTACTCTCTTCTCTTTTATACCATAAAAAGGACAATGATTTAATTCATGAATGTCTAATATTCGCATATTTTTTGCTTTTCCGCGGACGCTTACGTTTCGCAAGTTTTTTTTAAGTCAATTTGAATGGAGAAATTCCCGAACTCTCTACTTTGTCACTGAAGCTATTCTCTCATAAACGATCATTATTTTAGCAATATAACAATTCATTCTTGTAAGGTCAGAGTTTTTATTTTTCCGGTAGAACTTGCTCTATAATTTTTTGGAGATAAAATAAAAATTGTGGGCTCCAAAAGAAAGTTTTCCGAATATCATCATTATTATACTTAGCGATTTAAAATTTACTCCTTTTGTCTATTATATGGCCAATGAAAGATTTTTTTGGGCTAGATGCGGATGAACAACCACCATTTCACACCATTCATTTTCAGACTCCCAAAATTTAGTCACTCACTTAAGTTCTCTTTTACCTTTTCATTCTTAAAGAGATAAAATTTAAAATTAATTTAAATTATTAGTTTTACTTAGTTAACGATGTGTTCAATTATGGATGGGTTCGCATAATTTAATTCAGACTGTCTACAATTCTTCCAAACATAACGCATCTCCAAGTAACATGACTTTGATGGGAAAGTGCACGAATCAGGAAGTGAAAACGTATTTTGGTCGCTTTTAATCATTGAAAACTTTTTAAAGCTGATAGGGAAAGAAGGAAAACCCATCCATCCACAGACCAATCAATCTCGAAGATTCTCATTTTTCTTCCCGAAACAAGTTGGCTGGTTTCCAAAAATTAGCTCCATTCCTCCGATTTCATTTCCAATGAAAATGAAATTTTTATCGCCTCTATAAAAAAGTAACCCTGTGAGAAGGACCCTTTTCTAGTGTACATCAAATGTAAAGAGTGTCCATCAAATACTTGCAGATAGTTATTCTGCGGAGGCTTAAGTGCAGATATTAAAGATCACAAGGTCGTAAAAATATAAATGAGCCGTGTTTACATCGTATACACTTCATATGAATATTTAAAATATATGTATTATGTAATGATATACAACTTTCATTTGGTACTCAACTGAATCCTTATACTACTTCATCTTAGTTATAGCCACTTTCTAGATTTAAGAATACTTTCTCGGCTGTTTGGTTTCTGTCTGAGAATTCATAGCATAAAGGCTGCTTGGATTCTTGTAATTTCTTCAAATAGCAGCAAAATGGCCTTTATTGGAGAAGATGAGGAGTGAAGTAGTTTGCATTTGCTTTCCCTTCTCAGATAGAATTTTTTAAGGGAAAGAGTAGTTGTAAATGCAGAACACACAATCACACAATAGATAAAACTTTCCATGGAATTCAATTATTAGTGAAAAAGAAATGTAACTGCTTAGAATCACCCTTTCATATTATTAGTCTTGAACAAGAATGAGACCAAAATAAACGACGGATACGTTTTCCTTTATCTTGTGACAGAAGAAAAATTAAAAAAAACAGCCCATCTATCAAAATTTTGGTCGATCTGTTAAGTCTTCAGCTCTAAGGACAGTTGGAACCTCATCCCATCCACTATTTCTATAGAGAGCAAGGAGGAAGGAATGAGGCTTACTAGACAAGATGAGGAATGAGGCAGTTTGTTCATGCTTACCTCACTGAGCTAGAATGCTGTGAACGGAACAAGTCTACGCACGTAAGGCGCAGTGTCTCTACAAATAATACTTTTCCTTGCATTCCATGTGGAGGTACTCTAATAAATGCCATCATTCAGTATCACTCGTACCTTAACTTTCTGTCAACCATGAACGAGACTGAGACAACCAAATTATATGAAAGACACATTTCCTATATCCTATACCAAAAGAGAAATAAAATTTCCACTCATCAAGATAATACAACAGGACCGAAGATATGTTAACTGGAAATAAATACATTGGATAGAAATAGGTCATCTCGTATCTAGTCTCTATAGGATAGAAGTTTTAAAGCATTAACTGTTGCAGAAGATAGAGAAACGTTCAAATAAGATTTTTTATTTCAACTTCCCCGTGATTCTTCGATTACCGGACTCATCGCCTTAAATCGGACGGACAGCGCCGTGCGCAGTAAAACTACTACTGCGATAAGAAAGCTCCCTTTATCTGTTGCTTAAAAAATGCAAAAACTAGCGGATAATCTCGGTCTTTACAGCAGAGCACAAAACGCGCGGTTTAAAAGAATGCTTTATAGATGGCTCTCCAGTCGCCGCACTCCCGTTTATGGCGAGAGTAAAAAATTTTATTATCCGTAGAAAAAGTGGGAAAAATCCGTTCGGCGTTCCATTTAAATTTTAACGCTCTCTAGGGCGTAATTCCTGCGGAAGGAACGAGTAAAGAAGTGATAAGAGCTTCTAGGAATCAAAGGCATGTCGTAAAATTTACGACGGGACATGATTGTTGCCCATTTGATTACGTGAGCCTAAACAGTCCTCCAATTCTATCTGCCGAAAATCTAATCCGGCGGATGGTCCCGACGCTCGTAAATGCGACTTAGGAATCCCTCTCTCTTTGCTACGTGATGCTGTTAGAGATCTCATTCGATGACACGACTTACTGCAGAATAAGCAACGGCCTCATTCGCTGATTTTGCTGAAACATTCCCTACGTAAAGAAATACTGCTACGGTAGTATTTGAGTACAAAAGCTAGTTTAAGCAGATTTTTCTGTTTTAAAATGAAGATATATACGATTATTCATATGAGACGAAACATAAATTGCAGTCCGACTAGGATGGCCAGGAGCGACACATTTCGAGGCACAATGTTATTTTTTCTTTTTAAAATGAATAAAGTAGCCCTAACGTAAACACGTACATGGATAGAACAAGTACTCTAATTTGTGTTTTCGAGTATTTCATCCCTTTTCATTTTTATATACTATATTATCAAATACTGAGTAATACTTTTAAACAAGAAAATATTATAAACTAAAATATATATGATAATTTAATTATTTAGAAATTTATCGCATTATCTTTACCAGTACAATGTAAATAATTCTGTAGAACTTGACAAAGGGATAGCATTGAGCGAATTTAAGGCAGCTAAGGGGAATTACAAGCGAAGAAACATTCAGAGAATATTTCACTTTTTAGCAATATTACAATTGAGTAAAGTAATGCATAATATACAAATATATAATATAATGTTATTACTGCATTATTATATTATAGTATCATTTATTAGTATCTTAATTATATGAAATATAATTAACATAATGCATCTGAAAGGACTAATATGTGATTTCGAATCGATATAAAACAATGGCTTAGCATTAAATTGGAAGCTGTAGATCAATAATCCAACCAGCTTCAGAATGAAAGCACTATTTGTATCAGAGGATGCTGATTGAGATCCGAAGGTTAATAGAGCATTTTAGTTGAAAATCACCCGGAAGATCAGGAAAGAGCTAAATGAGTATGATGGAAAACATTTTTCAGAAAAGATATTTTAGTCTCTACATGAGCTAAACATTTAAAATGCTATGCACTTACGATTCCAATGCTTGTTGGAGCCTAAATTTAAGCCAATGAAAAATTGGCATACTCTGTGCAAGCCCTTAATGACCAAATATTATGCAGGAATTTTGAGAACGTTAAAATAGCAAAAGTGCATATTTGGAAGTGCACATCATTTCGCTTAATGGAAAAGTGCTGATGGATCTCTAACGAATAATCAGATTATCAGTTTATGGCTCTCCAAAATATATATGGACACATTTTGCATACATATTTCCTCATTGGAACTGTATGTATGCAGGCTATTACGAATTAAAATTCCTCACCAAACGAGTCATATTGCCAGAAAAAATATCTTAATGATTCAAAAATGGTTATTTAATGTGAGGACCTTGAGGATCCCATTAAAATCGAATCATTCGAATGGAATTCCGAGTTCATTCGTTTTTTAATTATCTGTGGTTTATCCTTTGGATAATTTTCGCGAATATCTATAAATATTGTGAGGGACTCAAATATTTACGTATGACAAAAAATTAATGAGGAGGATATTTTCAAGTATACTTATAAAGAGTATTTCAGCTGTTTACTGTATAGTGTCCAATAAGCAATCTGTTCGCGCAGAGTAAATAACGTTCAGAGGGGACTTTAACAAAGTTTTCTATGTTTGTACCATGAAAATTTACTAAACAAACATAAGAAAGAAATGCAAATGATTCACTTCTTTGCTATTTTGGCCATTTCCGCTGAAGAGATTACCCTGTCAGGAGTCTGCGTTTTGAGTTTTACTTACAATCTGAATGAACGCCTATCCCTGAATGTGACATATATTTCACTTTGTCAATAAAATAATCTACTAATACAAGACAAAATCTCATGTCTTGTTCACTTCTTTTAACTCAAAGCACGTTAATCCCATATTTGTGAAATTAAAATCAACTGTTGAAGACATTACTGTGTGAAATTCAATCATAAAAGATGTAGGAAGAATAGTTGAACATTAACAGTTTTCTACTTATTATATTTAAATGATCATCAGGTGAGGATTTTGTGTAACTCCCCCACCTGATGATGGCCAATCTGTACGAAAACCTTTAGTTCAACTATATCCTAAAATAAAAATTTATGAAGCGTATTTTTTCCATGCAATTCTTTACAATATGAATGATAAAAAAAGGAACAAATCGTATAGCGAAAATCACCTTCTAACGGATTATGTATTGAGAAAGAGGTAGAAAGTCGCTATGAAATATTATCCAAGATGTTCCTTTAACAAGTTTTATCTGTTTTGTCTCCAGGGAAGTAGTTTGTTTCTTCCCTCGCCATTCATTTTTGGCTCCGAAAGACTTTTTCTTGATTCTGTTACGTAAGAGAAATATTGGTCTTGATCTTGTGATATAACTGTACCTATTTGTCATGACAAAACAACAAAAAGTATAATCGATAGCACCTTTTTCTCATTCTTTCTTAGGAGAATCATAATCTTCGTTTGTGAGTTGAGTCTAATTTTGAGAACGTATTTTCAAATGAGATAACAACTTTTTTCGTTACGATGGCCTTAGAAATCAAAGAGAGGAAGGAAATATCTTCATAACAATGAAACAAAACAGTTAAGTTTAAAACGTTGCCGCTGAACAAGCTATCCCACTTAAAACGCGGTTTTTCCTCGATCCCGGTCCTTTAACACGAAAGGATGATACTGTTAAATATGCTCTATTATCCGCTTATAAAGCGGAGTTTTCCCGTTCCCATATGTACTGCAACCCTTTATAAGGAATCCTTAACTGTTGAACGTAGTCCTGGAGAGATCGTGTGTGACGGTGTCACCATTACCGTTAAAAAACCATTAGGCATCCCTAATTGTCTATCTGGTAATAATCCTACATCTGGTAAAATAATTGCTTCTTCGTAGAGTGGAAAATGATCAAAATTATGTTACATAGAAAGGCTGTCTCTGTGTCCGAAAAGCTGATCATTCTTAAAAAATATGACGAGAAGGTTAGGAGTCTAACACAACAACAGTTTGCGGACTGTCTAGATACATTATCTACAGCTGTTATAGACATAAAATACTTAAAGAAGTTCCCTGTTCGCTTCTAAGGTTTAAAACATTCATTTAAATCTTAAAGAGCAAAAAAGTACTTCCCTTTTGTATTCCTACGTAAAAAAAATAAAATGTTGTCACAATTCGGTTATACAACGTTACAATACAATTTTATCCCGCTGATAATGCAGTTCTCGCTTGCTCCTACCAAAAGATACTCCATTACATTAATGTTACTAACAGCGTTGTCTTTTTCAGAGTAGGTAGTCAGAGCAATCCAATATTAGAGCAATCTCCCAAAAGGTTCAACTACTTGCCATGCCATAGACTAATAGGTGCACTTTTTTTCTCATTCTGAATTCATTAGTGTGCATATTTTTACAATAAAAACGAAATCTTGAATGCAGCGGACCTGAATGCATCATTTGCAATTTACTATTTTAGAAAAGTAAGCAGATGACGTCATAATTAGACTGATATAATTTGAGGAAAGAGACTGATTAACGTAAATAATTTTTAAAAATGTAGATATTCGGAACATTCAAAATTAGCGATATAATTTTCGAGTAGATTCATTAACTATCGAAAACAAGTCAAGTAAAAAGATTGGTGAAATCCGTGTTTTGAATAAAACAGTCGAAAAGCCGTAATTAATTCATGTACCAAAAAGGGAGACGAATTAATTGGAAAAAAGGGAAAGGATTAAGTAGAGACCGAAGTTATTTTAAATTTACCCGGATAATTTATTTTTTGAATTACTGAATTTGGATAGGAAAATGTTAATCCGTAGTAATTCTAAATTAAATCAAGTAATTAAAAAATGGCTGAAGCTCCAATAGAAAAAAGGCTAAGTGACTTACAACGCATAAAAGTAATTTAAAATGACAAATTAGGAAAAAATATTTCTTGTGAACATCGAATTTTATGACACCAATCAACCCTCCCAACATTCGACGTTTACTATCAAAATGTTTTTGAGACAATGTTAGATCCAGAAGGCAATTCATATGGAAGAGGAAGTTACACAACTAAATTCCTCATGTCAAGATTTGACATTCTGAAGTAATCTATAAAATTTGATGTAGTTTTTTTTTCCACGACTTAAAAAAAATCGAGAGTATAATTTGAAAAATCATCTAACAATTTCATATGATAAAACTTTTAAAACCCTTTTATAATGAGAATTATATTTTTGGAGAAACATTATAAGGATATTAGTTTAAGAAATAGTTTATTACAAGCACGCTGTCCGCAGACCTCATGAGACCCGTTAGCCGATTTTTTGTGGTCGAATAGCGAATTCTTACGGAAAAGCTTACTTTTGTTGTATTCTATAGCTCAAATTTTGAAGCGAAAAATTGTGGCCAAAGGTAAACATGAAATATAATGCATTAATTTAAACATCATTATAAGTGGGAATGAGGATAATGGTTATTATCCTAATATATTAGAATAATAACCATTATTAACTTTTTTTCTTAGTCCCATACCAACAAAATATGATATATCTCTTCATGAAAACTCCACTATTTGGAAGAAATCATCGGAAATGATTACACGGAAAACAGCGCAAAGTACCATGCTAAGTAGTAGTGTAAGTCGATGGATATTGAATTGGACGTCCGAGGAAAGGATCAACTTCATTTCGACGCTATTTCCACATTCTGTTTGGCTTTGCGAGGATGCTGTGAAAAGATGTGAAGGGAGTATTTCCGTTCTGCTTACCTTTTCCTGAGGGAAAACATTTCTCGTGGAATCAGCGGTTCTTTCTTCTCGAGGATTCCTCCGGACGCACTAAAAGTCCTTCTGTTTTTCACGCCAAAATTCGATGGGCGCCGTGAAAGCTGCGATGAAGCGAAAGTGGCTGAGGCGTATTAAATATTGAAAGGGGCAGTAAATGCGGAGGCCGATCCTGAAATGGGGTATAAAAGATCAAATCATACAAGCTGTAAGGAAGGGATTTCAGCGAAGACTCAAAGGAGGCAATTAAACGTCTCGAGCACGAATTACGTGAACCTGAGACTTCGGATTTTATTTCCTAGTCTTCTTTTCTCCCTGAGAAACACCAGTTTCGTGCGATTCCTATGTTCCGTTAGTATTCCTGATTACAGCATAAAATATTTTAAGTTAAATGTTACTGGAAAAATATAACCCACTGAGTAAAATTCCACTGGATTACTTTATTTTACGCGCGGTTTCGAACACCTTCAGTTTATGATCAGATGAAATGTAATCTTACGTAATGAATTTTATTTTTCTAGTCATGGAATCTCACCACGTTAAGACTTCATCCATATATTTTATTAAATGCCGCTTTTCACCAGAAAATATTATTCTTGTTAATTTGTTATTATTTTACATTAGAATGAATTAGTTTTCAGTGTCTAGTAACGACTATTCTGGATTATATAATCAGTGTTTTCTTAATTATTGCATTTCATGGCTTAATTCGTTGTGACGGTTCTCGTATTGATTTGAAAATGTAAAAAAATCAACGCATCGTAGAATTAATATTTAAATTTAATGGAATACAGAATAAATAAAACTAAAATCAAAAATTGTTTTATGAATCCAATTGGAGGCTGAAGCACAATGGTGGTATATAAAAATTCCAACTTGTTATATTCTTCAGTTAAAAATAGACTGCCGATAAGTGAAAATATGTATATCTAGTCGAAATTTATGAAATAACTATAATTCCAAATAAAGGCATTTAACGAATAACGTAACATAAAAATTGTGTAACTCATAAATAATAGTTTGCAATATGTTCCATTTCTTACATAAGTGAAAATGCTTACTTTTGGACTTTGTATAGAAAAATTAATACTAAAATTTGGTTACTTCTTAAGCAAGGTTTTCAAGGTATTATGGTAAATAAAATCCTCAAATTTAGATAGTTGAAGCAGTTAGAATACATAGTTCGTAAAGAGGTGCATGAAAACGAAACAAACGTAAACGATTGTTTTCTAAAAGCCACCAAGTGCAAGAAAGAGAAACTGTGAGGAAAGAAACGGCTGAGAGAAAAGAATACGAAAAGGAAATTGCGATCCATAGAGCTAATTGGATATGTGCCTTTGAGGAAATGATAGTCACAAAAGACGTCATTAAGCGTCTGAACGGAGAGATGGATTCGGAAGGAAGAATTATCGGGGGCAATTGGAAGAGAAACATAGCAAGCGGATTGGAATACACAGAGGCCAGTATCGATGGAAACAAGTCAACAACGCGATACTCTCACAACGGCTTAAAATGCTAAAAGTATCCAAGTCAAAGCAAGATATTGTAAGAGGTTTGCTTTCTGCATCTTTTTCTTGAAAAACCTCCTTAATCTTGCCTTTTCCCCCTTGCATTCCACCATGCTCTACATCACATGATCGTATCATTGTGTGAGCATTGATTCATTTTTTTTGCTCGGTCACAACTAACTTTGCGTTCATACACTCCACGTCATACGCCACCAGCGACTCGGGGGTGGAAACATAAATGTAAATACGGACTTCGATTTTTCTAACATTGAATATGGAAAATGGATAAGGTATCTTTTTAAATTCAAAACATGGTGTTTACCTAGGAAAAATCACAACGGAAAATGGAGTTGAAAGATATCTAAGGGGACCTGGAATCCAAACTGGAATCTCCCTCTAAGAGGCTGAAGGAAGATCCCTTGATCAATTCCCTGTTCCATCAACCTTTTTATAGTCTCTTTTCCCTCGGAAATATTAATTATTTTCGCTGCTTTTTAGATCGGCACAAGCTAAATTAATAATAGGGTCTTTTACTGTGAAATTAGGTTCTACTATGATACTTTGCATTTTTATTAAATACTGATGACAAAATTAACCTCAAATTTAAGAAAACCTAAATAAACATCAAAGAAAAATCTTTGAGAAACTAATGCTCCGAGAATAAATTTGATTTCACAACCACAGAGACTCAAGAACGCATACAATACTCTTCTAATCATAGATTTTGAGAAAGCGTTGGTGATTCAATGTAATAAGAAAATCAACAATATTCTATAAAATGAGTATGTGAACTAATTTTTCTAGCGGAAAAACGTTGAAAAAACTATGAAATCGATGTTGGTTGCATAAAAATTGCAAAAATTAAATAAAAATTGCAAAAATTAAATAAAAATTGCATAATCTACACCTACAAATGTACCCTGCAAGCCGCCGTTTGATTAGTTACTCTAATATATTACTTTTGCGTACCGAGAAAATGAATTCTTAAATCAACTGTTTCTAGTATCTATTTATCTAATCTTCTTCTTGGTATTAGAACGGCTACCTCTTCTACAAACGTATTCTCTCTGAGTTTATCAAATAAATTAAGCCTTAGTTTCAACTTTTTTTCCATAGATTCCCATCTTGCCTCCTGGAGCAAATAATATATATCACCCAACCATTATTTTCTTTTATGTTCTGAAATACGACTTAAAATCCTCCTTTTCATAGAAACTAGGGACTCCATTCAAAACCTATAGAATTAGAACTCGGATCCTTCATTTCCATTTTCTCAGGAAAGTTTACGAGTATAAATTTCATGTCACCCATGCGTGGTATTTTCGAGTTAATCCGCAATGTCATTAGGGAGAGATTCGCAAAATATTTTCGAAAACTTTATCCATTTCCGTGCGGAGTACTTGCCCGAGAAATTTCTTCCTGCCGAGGACGAAGTAGTAGAATCCCAACTACGTCTCAATGCAGAGGGAATGAGGAGAGCAGTAGTTTACCAAATCGGATAAATCGAAAGCCTAAGGCAATCCAATCCCGTGGGTAAAATGAAGGCTCCACTGAAGGAAGGTACTCCTTTTTCGTTAATCGGAAAACTTCGTTTAAAAAATTTCAGATCGTGTTCTCTTAGATTAAGTCCCTGGATCCGAAATGTACATGTTCGACAGGGCCTGCAGGTACTTTTTATATGATTAAAGATGCTGCGAATTGTTCCAAAGTTTACATTGCGCGGAGAGATTCAAAAATATAGTCCGATGAACGAAATATACGGAACGTTCCGCTCACTGGAAGTATTTATTCTCGATACACGAATTCAGCCAAACGAAAACGCAATAGATCTATACGGCAGACATCAGTCCTTGTTCTTTCAAAACATGAGCAGTTTTTGAGAAAATATCTTCGTTATTTTGCTTTGCCAGGAGTCAGTTCATCTTTCATTTTTTTCTTACAGTAAAACTTGTAACAGATGATAATATGACTTAAATATTCTCTTCTCTCTCTCTCTTTTTATTATTATCTATCTTGGCCTAAATATTCAAATCAGTCTTATTCCAGCATCGAAATGAGCATGGACAGCTATCAATAAGTAGCGGATTCGAACGGTATTAAAAACAATACAGATGTACTTGCGAAAACAGATGTAATATAAAATACAATTACTAAGTATACGATTATTATCAAAATATTTAAAATTAAACTCATCTAATGATACTTGGAGTGGATGCGCTGACCACGGTGTCTCCTGGATAGGTCATATCTCTCGAAGGGATGTCACGCTAAGAATATCTCTCTAACATTACATTATTCTCTCCTCAACTCTACTATTTACTTTAACTCTTCTCTTACACATTAGCCTAGTAGGTTTTAAATCTCTTCCACCTAATCACTAAGGTCATTATGTAATAAAGCCTACCCTTTGTAAAAAACAAATACAATATGTTACTTTTCTCAAAATAATATCAATACACACATACAAAAAGAGAAAGATTTGGGTTGTGGGAAAAATTCCTCAACTGATAAATTACGGAGTTCCGGAGAGATATTTACGATGTGGGAATAGGGCTATAAGAGAAAAGGGGCGAAGAATAAACTACAGAAAACACAGACGTAATGTAAACACTATTACTAAAGATGCAGAGATAAATCGACATATTTAAAATTAGACTGATTCAATGACACTTAAAACGTTCGTAGTAAGAGAAAGTGGAATAATAGCTACTTCGAAAATTTAGAGAAGGAAACTATCATACATGGAACATGTAATTCATGGAGAGAAATACTTTTTTCTTCAAATAATAATGAAGGGAAAAATCGAAGGCAAGGGAAAATATCTTGGTACCAGAACATCAAACAATTGACACACGTTCTGACGTTTGCCCAGGTATACCATATAGTATTAGACCAAGAGCGGTTGAACGAAGTGATAGCTAACCTCTGAAAATAGAAGTGATACTCAAGAAAGAATTATACATGCAGGAATTCCATTATAAAATTTCGTTCAATTCACAAAAAAATATCGTATGGTATTTTTATTTTTTGGTATTTTTATTTTATTATTATTTACTTTATATAATTTTCATTGTACACTTTCAGTGCGTTAAATGATTTTTCATCATCATATGCGTCGTCCTATGCATTGATATATCAGCACATTGTATACTTGTACACTTAGCTATGAAATTTAAGAGACGAAAACGCTGAGCTTATCACAGAGACGGGTCTAAATCATTCTTGAGCGATGTATATTACACAAACGCCCCAAACGTTAACAAAATCGCGCCTTGCTGACTTCATATCCCAGATAAATTCCCAGAAATGTTCGACAAAATTGAGCCAAGTTACCCTTTGCCTTCCTTTAATCTTTGGACAAGGAATAACGGCCTAAGCAGGTTATGAAAGGAAGCGAAATGAAGCAAGCAATCAAATTTCCACGTTCTTTCCCCTTATTCCTACACAGACCGGGGCAAAAGCGGAATAGCTTTAGATGTGACAACGTTGCACCTCCCTAACCGAGAAACATAGAGCCATCTAAAAAGCTTAAGGCAGAATATTGCGCAAAGTGGCACTTTCAGTCCGGAAAATAACCTCCGCGCATCTGCCATAAGTTTTTGCTATGGCCGACTCCGTTGACCAAGGAATAAGGCGGAGATTTCCTAAGTTTTTAGTGCCAGTAAACCGCAAAGGGCTTTTCCAGAAGGTGTGGTCCCCCAATTTCCACTTTGGAAGCCCTTTACTACTCCCTTGGTCAGTATATGAGAAAGCTTATAATACTTTGGAATGGCATAGCGCTGAATTTCATATTCAGCCGGGGGATGCCAGTTACATATACCTGGGTAATATCATAATTATTTTAATGCGGAAGAAAAGATATCCCATATCAAAAACTCTACTGTATATATATATATATAGCAGCTTCTAGTGTATCCTCTGATAAGGCTGTACATGGTCGACTTTTATCCTCTCAGTTCATCCACAGCTATATAAAATTGTGAAAAATGCGTCTCAACCCAATCGCTTTAAAAATTCAGAAAATATTTATCTTACTTGCCATACGCAACAAACTGCTTTACTAAAGGAATTAAATTACGAACCAATATACGTATGTAGAAGATTATATTCAGTAATATGGACTTAAAAAGTATTTTCGCCAATTATTTATTTATTGTGATCATCAAGATTGAAATAGAAAGTTAAAGATAAAACTTAAAAGTAAATGATTCAATTTTAAAACTCTGATTTACCAAAACTATTCACCCAACTAAATTCCAAATTGATTAATGAATGACATCGTGTAGAATAACGTCACGTTGCGAAGAAAAAAAATACGTGAAACTAGTAGTGATAAAAAAAGCTGGAAAACCTCACCTGAGCCCAAATTATAAAATAACGCAAACAGATAGTGTGAAGAGAAATTTTAATTTACGTATTCCGTCGAGTCTATTTAAACGACCGACATGCGGTCGTCGCGACCAGATGATTAATTAAATAATTACTGGAATCCATCTCTAGTGCAGTTGATCCAATTCGAAGCGATTCCGCCAAGCTCAAATCAACCGCGAATTATTTTATACCATATCGAATAGTTTTTTTGTGGGCGGTCGTTCGTTTCGTCGCAAAAATTTCGAGGGAATAAAAAGCTCGTCCGAAACGCAATTAATGGGCAGTTTGTACTGCGTGGTAATAAGTTACTGTTCGAAGGCTGGAAAGTAAGAGCCTCGAAATAATGGGCGATATGAATAATTTATGCGCGGATCCAATCGCTAGAGCGAAATGGAAGAAAATTACGTCAACAATGACACGGAAAGGATAAAAGCACGGCAAAGAGGGAGAGTCAACACGTTTTACGTAATCAGAAACTGCACAAACACATCCGGAATGAGCATTTATTCGACGATATGCAAATGTGAGGGAGGCACAACGCGGAATTATGTCTCTCATCCCGAATACAGCGAAAATAGAGTTAACAGTTGAATAAATTGGTCGAGGCTCCGGATGGGCATATTGCAACTCGTTAGTTCTTAGTTGGGGAAATTCCCACTTTAAGCGAGGACTCCTATGAATATATATTCAAGACGAATTGGCGGCGAAAACTTCCTGCCTTCGTCGTCCCTATTGGTTCAGAGTTATCTTATTTCTGGTTACATGTGCTGAATGGCATAGAAGATTAATACTACAACTCCTCAACTGGAAGAGAAGTCATCATGTTCGAAAGTCTATCCGATAGCGTGACTTTTAATTACAAATGAAGATTCCATTCGAAAACTGTGATTGGTACCTGAAGTACAATATACTCATTGGAGGAAAAATAAACTATCATCTGGACAAATTATCGTGGAAAATTTAACATTGGTAATATAATAGAAATCTTATATAAAACTTTATCTCTATTTTACATTAACGGTTAAATTCAAATACTATCTGTACGAAAACATGGCGTTAGCAGGGAGCTATATATTCTCTAAAAAAGCACTTCATTAAGGAGAGACAAAAACAATAACCCGTTCTAAACTTTCAGCTGATGAATGAATTCGGAACGAAGTAACTTCGTCAGCCAAACTTAAATATTTTGAAATCTTTCACAGTCATTTTCGATGCATGACCGGTTTCGTAAGAGTGCTGTTTCGTAAGATGTGAGCACACTTACGAAATAGTTCGTTTACTGGGTATTTAATTGTGGCAACTCCTTCCAATATCGGTTTCATAACCTTTGTCGATTGAGGTATCAACTTCTACCCAAATGACGCTGAATTTTCTAAAATGACGTTCATTTCGACACCTCAGATTCGTTGCCGACGCGATGATGTGGATGACAAATTAGCACTGAATCGAATAAAACTAAAACGGCGCCACAATTAACCTCCGCAACCCATTCCTAAAGGGAAATTAACGCTCTCCGAGTCGTTTCGAAGAAATCGTCGCCCATTAACGAAAGTTGAGAAGAATGGCGAATTTTAATTACCCCGCGAGGGGTCAACCCCATCTCCATTGGCTCACGTCCATTTTGGCAACAACGCGTGTCCTGTAAACGACTCAGCCATTGTCAGGCATATGCTCCCAAACAAGAGATGCATAAAAATCGCCCTCCCGAAGGAGCATGCCAAATGGAGCCATTAAAATGGAGGGAATCAAATATCTCTCTCCGTGTGTTATTTCGGCTCCAATCAGCTTCGTCGAGGGCTCTCTGGAAAATTTAAGGAAGTAATTAAAACCCACTTGGAAGGGCAGGCGGATTCGCATCACGTGGGGTTTTCATTAGGAAAGTACGTTTCGCTACCTGCTTCTCTCGTGAGGTAACTTTTAAAGAGAGTCGTGTCAATCTGGGTCTAAAGTCAATTAAGAGGGTAAATAAGAGTCGCTCGAAAGAATTATTTCGGCCGTGAATTCTTGTGAACGTTTAATAGAGAGATTATGGGAGTCTTATTAGGTCCTCTACGGAAACGAGAGCGACTTAGGCATTCGAAAGGTGAAAACGATTAGATACTTTTAAGAAGCGTTAGTGCTAGAAAACAGTATATACCTTTACCTCTAAAATTCTTAGAGAGAAAGGTTTTTAATCACTTCAGAGTGCAATGGAAGAAATTATCTATTATTAAGTGCTCTTAAGTGAGGAGTGAGATAGGCATTCGTATTATTCAGACGAGGACTGCCTTCCATTGAAGGCATGGTCTTATATGATTCGTTGTAATTAGTGTTTTAGAATTTGGAACAAGCTCTGGACTTTTCTGAACCATCACCTAATTTGGTATATATTACTTGCCGTCTTCGATGGTAGAACATACTATGCTTTGATTTTACAGGTAAAGGTGCTATAAGCAGTTTAAATAAATTAAGTCGATAAAATAAGGCTTACATATCATGTAATGGACGAAAATTATATTTATCTACTTCAAGACTTATATGACGGACGAAGAAGCTAAATACTAGGACTATTTTCTGAATCTTTTTCGTATGTAAAAATACTCATTCATTTGCAAACGAATACAAATGATAAAAAGATTGGGCTCCCGGATAGCCTTCTGGGCAGCGTGTTCGACTTCAATGAAAGCAGGTTCAATTCCCGGTGGGAGCCCACGTGCGAAATGACCTCAGCTGTCGAAGAACTTTTTACAATATTACTACGATAAAACGATTCAAAATTTACACTAACGCAGCTGAATTCGCGGTAGGAGCTATTAAAGAAAATCATATTTCATTTAGCCATTCATATGATTATAATTAAGCTATCTCTATCGATTGCAGTTTATTGGTGAAAAGGTGAAGCATACGCAACTGGAGATTTTCGGATAAAAGGATAGAGTCATTGGGGTTAATGACTATTAAACTGCGTTTAATGAATAGGAAAATTAAATAATAAAATATAATAAGACTTAATTAATTACTGATGCAAGAAATTGTCTGAAGAGACTTGGAGTGCTTGTATTCGGCTTTCATTTCATACACTGAAATAATTATCCTTTGAAACCCTAAAGAGCACTAAATAAAGGATCGCTTAAGGCGGCAAAATAGGAAGAGGTAAATAAAATTTATGAAGAAATCAATATGATAGTCATAACATAATCTCAAAAAGTAGGACTAATTATAAAAAAGGAATTGAAAATAAATATTTTTCAGGATATCAAAATACGTAACTTGGGCTCTCATTTTCCATTTTAAAACTGATGTATTATTTTTACAAAGAAAAATATTCTTTTTCCATGGAACAGTAAATTAAAAAGCTTCAAGAAAGAGTGAAAATAAGTTCGTAGAACTGCGTATTGTCGCACGACTCTCTTTATCATATTTCCGAGTAACAAACGATATGTTTACAAATCATTTCTAAATATATCTTCACCTCTAAAATATCCTTTAGAGCATCATATCTCTCGGGGAAAGCTCAGGAGAAAATAAAAACATTACCCGGTGAATTTGGAAACGTTTTTCATAAAAACGCCAAGAGAATGTTTTTCAGAGTATATTACTCCGTTTATAAAAATATTCTCGCTCCGTAAGAATGAACAAACAGTCAATTTTATTTTGTATGAAGTTCAAACATTAAGATGTCAGAAATTTAATAATCTTTTCTTCTATTGAAATAATAGAAATAGGATAGAAAATTAATATAAATAGCAAAGAAATAAGCAAAAAAGATATAAGCCATCAGAAGCCGTTATTTTAAACAAACAATTACTTTGCATGTGTTTGTATAGGAGGTAAAATTCTGTCAATATATCATCCATAGATTAGGGCATTAAGTGGAGTGCGAAGTTATATGTCTAGTTTGTGTCTCGTGAAAGGAAAATAGGTGTGCTAACGTCAACTGAAGTTAGAAGCAAAAATAACAAGTCACACTTCAAGAACAGTTTATTCTTTCTACGAATCGTAATTTTTTTAAGAACAAAAGGAAACTCAGCTTCGTCTGTGATAGTGGCAAGGGCATTTAAAAATGACAGGTTTTGACGATATATTGTGGCAATTGAAGAAAGATTTTGGGTGGAAAAACCATAATCATGCTCGACGTTGAGCTTAGAAATCTATCTTTAAATGTTCTAAGGTATTTTCATCTCGCACAGTGTATGTTTTCGTTTTATTTTTACAAAAGATACAAACGCCTCCAGGGATGAGAATGAGCCAATATATTTAAATAGAGGACCTTATGATGTGCTACTGGAGAGATGTAAATGCGTGACTACTTGCAAAAATCAATATTTAAAGCCTTCGAGCTTTCTGAGGACTGTTGTCGACGGTTAATCCATACATAATCATGTTTTAATGATGTTTATGTTAATTTTACAGACATGTGCTCCTGAAAAACATAATTAAACGCAGGGAAAGAAAATTTTACAATAATATAGAAGTTTTTTCAAATATTTGTTTCTAAATGGGAGCATTGAATCGTGTATTATTTATTTGTGAGTTGATGTTGTAGTGTGAAATATACTAAAGCAATCTATGTTCGCTGTACGCTTGCAAGCAATAAACCTCTATCTGCACTTATTTTATACACACGGCATATCTATTTTCGAAGTCGTCCAAAGTACTCTTCAACAAACGGTATGTAACTATGCAAGTATCCTAAGTAATTTGTATTTTATTAATAAATATTAAGATGAATAATCATTTGAAATTATTGGGCACTCACTTAATTACAACTATTAAGTAAATATTAATGCTGACTGAAAATTGAAGTGTAACTTATTGACAAAAACTTATTTACTTAGCTTAAAAAACATTTATTTCTTATTACGGAATGAAAATTGATATCGAGATAAATAAATAGTAGATAAATAAAATGTAGTTGGCAAAGTACAAAATAGTATTCATGAGATTGTATGATTGCACAAAATCTATTACTTATTTGCTGCCAAGTACAATGTCCCGACTGAGAACGTTTGGGCGAAATGGGTTAAGCGAGTATATACGTGCATAGACGTATAAACACGTGATAAACTAGCTATTCTGTCACGGTAATCCAATGTTTGATTTATGATACCACAATTCTTATTTGATTGACTCCTCCCTCAAAAAATAACCCCCAGCTATCATACAAACAGACTAGAGTTAAACAGGATGTAAGACTCTGTTTACAAAATCTAACCTTGTTATCCATCGAGGCAAAATGTGAGTGCAGTGCAGGTACTGTGGTTGATTCCCTCTGAGCCATCTCACAAATGCGCTCAATTCTAGCATCACAAGAGCTGAATATTTTCAAAACATCGGCGATATTTTTGAATTGTAAATTTCCATGGAAATGTTCGAATAACACTGACGCCGATTCAACCACTGACGGAGGCTGAGGTCGAAACGCATCTGCGGTTCATTGAATAACTTTGCGAATAAAGGAGATAATCGACTGATAAACTGCGATTCAAGTGCTGGGAGATGATACATTTGGTTTTGTGGAAACGTCGGAATATACTGAGTTGTCATGTAGAAAGGAAGATCATGGGGTTTAGTGCTTAATTTTTATGGAGAGTTTTAGCACTTAAAATTTACGCTTCACGATTCTAAAACCACGTTTATTTACTCGATATAACTATTTATCATACACTGAGGAATACTCTTAAACTATATCTTTCATGATACATTGACCATGATGCATTAGTTTACACCTACATAAACACTCTGCAAGCCGCCTTTCGGCGTGTTACAGGGGGAAAGTTTAGGTTAGTCCACTTAAAGTCAAATATACTGTAGTTACTATAATCTTATGTAATGTTTTGAATAAGATCGAATTTCATATGATACGGTTGAGTAGAAAATTATACCAAAATTTATATTTTGTGATAGATTTTTGTTTTAAAATATGTATTGAAATGACTTTATAATACTTGCACAAACTTTGTGAATTTATTTATTACTCGATACGGCCTCACCAAAGATAGCAAGACTCGCTGAAGTAGAGCATCTTCAAAATTCAGAGGATTACCTTACATAAATAACTATCGGCTTTGTTCAGTTATAGATCGTCGTACTCGTCTATCCCTGACCGAAGCCCATTATTTATATAAAATGCCTCATACCTAATGTTGTGCGTTGTGCTAGAAAACGGGAATTGCAAATAAAGTTTACCGTGTTGAGTTAAGAGTACTTTTTAATGCCTTGCGTAAAGGAGTTGCACAAAGAGGTAAATATTTAATATATTTTTACTGAAATTAGTTAATTTTTAAATATTTAGCAAATAAGTAAAATACCTTCATGTTCATTGGCTAGAACAAATACGTTGGTTAAGACCTCAGAAGATGTGCTGTTGGAAATGCAAAAATTCCGATATTAAAAACGAATTACTATATCAATATATTTAAGGATTATGTAGCTTAAACTATTCTTTAGTATTTCCTGCTTTCTCTGGATTTGTTAACAGAGAGGTGTGTCTACACCTTAGCTGCCAGAAAGTGTAGGTCAAGTTTAACAAATAATGGTAAGCTACACTTGTCTGCACTCACGTCGAGAAACATAAAAATCGAGAGTAGCCTTTTATTGGAAGAAAAAAGTTCTGGATTTTCTGGTAACAAACTTTTAACTAAGATTACTATTAGGGCTCATACGGTAGTGAGGTACATATCTGGACACGATTCTTTATGATTCGGGAAAACTGAACTAATATAGATAACAAAGTGCGGTATCCCTGAAAGACTTTCCGAAATTGTTCGAATTTAAACATTTTGTGGAACATAATGGAACCAAATCAATATTGGATTCAATCTATATATCAATAATAATTATTAATGTAATCAATATATTCCACCACTATATCTGATATATATTTGCCTCGAATTATATATTTTCATCTCGATTAAGCTAAAAATATTCAAAGAAGACCTTCTCAAAAATCGTAAATTCCTTTAGCAATAAACTACTCAACTCCGAATCGAGAACTGTATCCCACATTTTTCATCCACGATCCATCTCTGGTAAGCAGCACTACGCGGGGGAAACTCACATCTGGACTCCGTACCAATTTTACGACTCGAGGAAGAAAGCCCAACTCTAATTCTTACCTGAGATGCTTAAGAAACGCTATGCAGAAATTATTAACGCGGTAGAAATAAATTAATCGCTTATAACTAAGGCGGGAACATTTCCGGAGTTCTTCTTCCGCATCGTAATTTCTCATTTCCTTTTAGATGTTATTTCTCATTCCGCTTTCTCAGAAGGAGAGAAAGGAAGAAGAGCAATAACTTTATCCGGAGTGGAAAGGAAAAAGAACGCTCTCTGGTGAGGGAGCCCGTAACTCTTCCGCGACGTTTCACCGCGTTTAAGGCGCCGCCTGTTGTTAGAGCTAAGAGTCACCATGACGACGAGGGGAGTGGCTATACCCTGCAAACACTGTGTTATCCAAACAATGAAGTAAAGCGGAGCGAGAACAAGAGTAAAAGACAAGGAGATGGAAACTTGTCTTGTAAGCCCCTTTAACCACTGTGTAACGGAGTATTCCTCACTTTTCTGTGGAACAGTTGTTGCTGCGTACACGTTGCGCATTTAAAATTGGCACAATGCGCCTCTGCACGAGTCATGTCGGGAATACGCGTTTTCCTTATTGGAGTGAATTCTCAGAAAGTAAACACGGCGTCTCTGTGGTAGAAAATGTGGATATTACCGCAGCTAAAGAGTTTTTTCCCTTTTAGCTAGTTGAAGGAATAGGACTCTGAAAGGTTACTTATTTGAAAATTCGATTTCGTCTCTATTACTACTAGTATTATGAAATATCTTATCATTCATTTATAAATGTGATATTATAATTCCTTTCTCCTCAGATCGCCTATAATTTGACTACGTGGTTTAATTGAGGTTCATCTTGTGGACATTTTATTAATATTTATATACAGTTTTACTATATATTACACTTTTTATCACGTTTTTCACTCTAAGTCATGAAGAAGGTACTCATTAATTTTTTTCTCTGTACGTTAGTGGAGACTTTCCACGAATCCCTTTCTATGTGGATGTTTTCCTGTTGTGGATACTTTTCTTAAGTTTTACGTAAAGTTTATTAAATCCACAACACAATTTTTCCTCTTCTCTATAACTTAAGTTATCTTTTATAATCATCAATTAAGTAGATACTTGTTACATCGACAATCAATTGACGGATCAAAGGACAAATGGAAGGTGAGACTCTTGAGTTTGAATTTTGCTCAAAATAAACATATTTTCATTATAAAATAAATATGCTCAATTTTTACTTGTTAAAATTCTACAGTACCCATCCTGAAAATTAAACACGAAGTAATTTCTACATTATAACTTTTTAGTTTCCCCATAGGGCTGACATCTTCAGGTTTGAAGATGGGTATGTTTTAATTTTTAGTATTCATTTATTATTATTCCACAATTTAAAATCGAAGGGAAAATATCACTTTTCCGGATTCTGAGTGTGAAAATTTACCATACTAAGCGTACATTCGCGAAATATCTGTAATATACTCTTCTGCTTGAACATAAACGATCTTATTAAAACCGTTTTCCCACTGCCGCGCATCGATAGGCAGCTTGCAGGTAGAAGTTACGTAGAGCAATAAGAATCTAACCTATGAATCTCATCTCTCGCAAATTCTCTTCCTCTTCATACGCTCGATCCTTCGATTCTGACTTCTCTCGTTATTTCCAACACTTTCTTCCAATTTCATCTGCTCAACTGTAGTTATTATATTTCCTACGCATGTAAACCGGAGATGTAAACTCGTAGACGAAACGGGTCGGAATAACGACTTCTCCACGCAGTTTACAAAGCTTAATGTAAACGTATTTTACACCAAAACTTATAAAAGTATCCAAAAGCCCTTCAGGTTGGGAAAGGAAGACTTTTTCCCCGGATTCCCCGTCTAATAGGGCCACGGATTTCTAAGTATCTAAGCAATCAACATATGGCAAAATTTTATGTCACAATCAAATTTATGATTCCATCGTCACTTTACTTTATAACATCGTTACGTATGGAATTCGTTTTCAAAGAAAAAGCCATTAAACTAATCGAAGAAATATAATTGCTTTTGCCTTTTATTTTAATCTTTGTATGCGAAGCAAATTAACTCTTGCTATATCCAGAGACATTTATTTCCCAATTTACTAAGATTATGAAATGACAGCAGCTACCAAGGCAGCTCTTTTGACAATCCTAGTATTACTCCACGAAACAGGTTAGGATCTCTTTTGTTTCAACTGATAGAGTAAAAACATTATTTTGTTTTCAGATTGGTATTTTTTATCTCTACAGCGTGAATGGAGTAGCGAAAACGATCGGATACTCTCTGGAATTATGATGAAATTAACTCCACTTCATCTCGCTGGATATTATAATAATTTTTTCAAATTTTTTTTATAATTATAATTCTTTCTTGATGAACACTTAGCGGCTCATATAACATGTAAACACATTTGCCCGTTTCTCTATAACTCTAGATAAGAAAAAAAACCAAGAATCTTTGTATAAGAGTACTCTTCCACGTTTTCTCTTGTAATTTCTTGAAGTTAATTTTACTTCGGAAAGTTTCTCTATTTCAGGCACACGCATCCCTTCAAAACCTTCCTATTATACTGGGAGCCCTACTCGGAACTAAAATGTAAACGGACGGTGCTTTGAATAGACTCGTATCATAGTGGAAGAGCTCGTGTTTTCTTTGGCCGTGCATTTGCGCTACATTATCCCTTCAGGAAGGTCAGCGGGCAAGGAGCAGTTGAAAGGTAGTCCACTTAGCAGGGCGCTGTTTCAGATAAGCGGATGCTACGTCAGGGCCGTACAAAGTGACGGTGTCACATTAAAGACATTACTTGGAGGCCAACTGAGCTATTTCAGTCCACATGCAGGAGTCGAGCTATTAACCAGAGAACTTAACCTAATGCGACATTAAATAAGTGTATCCACTGCAAGATCGTAATTGCTGAATTACTGGTGCGACACTAATCTACTGCGGGAATGAAAACCGTTTTGTGCTGGCAGAATGAAAACTTATCATTCATGTGTCTTACACACAGTTCTAATGACGGATTAAATTATATTCAACAAGAGAATGAAACTCGCACGATTAAATAATTTCAAATAAACGCATTGTTTGGTTATGTCATTGTCTCTTAAAATAATCTGCATTTTAACTCTTTTCTTAACCTTGTATTTGGAAAAGTTTTTTAATTGTTAAATCTACATTTTCTAAACGGTTAACCCTCCAAAAACATAAATGAAGTAATTAATTTTACTTATCATTTAAGATAATCAAGAAGAGAGTGTTTAATATATTCTCCCTAGGTATACGATTGATGAAATGAAAAAGGCCTTAAGGCAAAGGTAGCAAATAAAGGAGGATTTTAAAGTAAATTAAAACTAGTAATCGACATTTCAATTCTACTGATTTCCACGAAAATTCTCTGCGTCAAACAAAACTTTTTAAAATTCTTTAACTTCAAAAAAAGCCTTTTCCCAAGAATATTTGGCGCGTGAAACTTTGAGAAAAGAATAATTAAGAATGACTGAACATACATTATGCTGTACTTTTCATCCACTCATCTAATTACCAATATTACATAAGAGAAAATGGACTGCACGCATAATTAACGTCAATATTGAACACTCCGTGATGTAAAATTATTTGGCTAAAATAGCCTTTAAACTGCATGCAATCCCCAATTATACATGTAAAAATCCTCATGAATACAACGCAATATATCAGAATGCTGTAGGATAAGATTTACATCTTTTACTATTTTTATAACCAGTCATTATTCCAGAGAGATGCAGTAATTTTTGTTCCTGTCTGGGAAATAGAAAACAATTTGTCCTCTAAGACAGTGTACACGGCGCACACCACTTTGTAACTCCACTTAGTGCTTCCGCAATATCTTACGTGACGCAAATTATTTCTTACTTCCGTCTGAGCCATAAATCCGAGATTTATAATTCGGAGAGACGCGAGCTTGTTATGACCGGCGCAGTATCTGGCTGGACGCGGATTATTTCTTACTTCCGTTTGAGCCATAAATCCTAAATTAATTACGTGGAGAGATATACTTATCCACTGTCGCACGGCACAAATCTCAACATAAAAGGCAGTAAACGGTATCACAGGCTTTCCTGAGGGCAATCAGGCACTAGCCAAAGGATAGACGAGGGAGTTAAGTCTCTCTCAAGTCAGTCCTACGAAAAGGATTCACAGCCAAGAAGATAAACCACTGTCTGCCGGATTACGTACTAAACACAACGCTTGAATGTCATTTGCTCAGATTAGTACGTCGGTCGAAAATAACAAGGACTCTCAATCTCTAAAGGGGTCGAAATATACTTTTTAGGACTTAGTTTCAGATTTTGTTGTGACAAAACAGGCATTCTGCCTTCCTGCTTGCAAAATGAAGCAACGTAATTGGATAAGAGATTAACTTGTAGCTATATTGATAATCGAAGTAATGCGAGTGTATATTTACTATATTTCGGAAGCTAATATTTCGAATTAGATATTTAGCTAGTTAAGATGAGTGATGAATTCCTTCAGAAAAATATTTTAAGCGTGAATACAATGCAAAGTATAAAGTACCGCTATAAACCTATTTATTTGAAGTATTCTCAGCTCGTAAGCTCATAGATTTCTGATTAATCTCATAAAAGTGACTCAGGAAAAGTGATTCTGTTTTTCAATAAAGTATATTTTGATGCTTTCAAAATGGAAAGAGAGATAAATTGGCCATATTTACATTGAGGCTTTTCCATCATCAAAGTGTTTTGCTAGTATTATCGTCAAATTAATCTTCCTGTTTTCGAAACATGGCTAACCATTGAATAGTAAATAATTCAATAATAAATATTGAAAAATAATTCAATATAACGCCTTTTGAAAATCAGCTTTGCCTTCGTATTTATGTATATAAAATAACCTTTTGCGACTTTTTTTTAATTCAAAAGGACATTAATGAACCTTCTGCTAAAATATAAATATGAATAATAAGTGTTGGATAATCACTCCATATGTTCACTTAATACTCATCAGCCAAAACATGTTTTTCAACAAAAATAGCAGTATTTTAATATTTAATGACTGTAAATATAAAGTTATCTGTTTAAATTTCAGTGTTCTGGCCTAAGATAGCTGTCTAAAAATATAATTAAAAGTATATCTCCTTATTTTCCAAAGGAATTTTCGAAGTTTTATATTAGGTTAGTGCTTTAGATGTTATTACTCGATGGAATCCACGGTTGTACTCCATTAACTGCTAATAGGCAAATATTAAAAAAGAATCAGCAATGTCTGGTTAAAATTCGAAAAATAATCAGTGCCTAATTTGTGACAGAGGAATTTGGAATATTAAGATTTTACTGACGCGATGAATTTTGTAAATTGTTAATTACGTATCTCTCACAATGAAGTAATTTTAGGAGATGTTTCAGTAGAGGGAACTAATGTCACTCCAATGTTATCAATAAAAATAATTTTTAATATTAGCTGAAGTAACTTTGGAATAATTACTTACACGAAGAGGATTATTTTTTTTCTATACCCATCCAGTCAATTGATATTCGTCCAATATATTCAGATAAATATTTTTTTTAAAAGGATGTCACGTTAAAATCTGCATTTCAGATGAAGTTTGTGTTAACTATAACAAGTATGATTTTATACTTCAAACAGGCCACGGATGAAGATCAAGAAAAACTTATTCTAAAGATTTTCGATCTGAAACTGTATCATTCAGCATTCGAAGCTTAAATTTAGAAGAAATATAGTCTGAGGCTGAGAAAAATAACAAATGTTGAATACAATATCTATATAAGCAAATCATAAAACTTTATTATTCTATGTAGATATCTTGATTTATGAGAATCACTTGTAAAGTGATTGTACTTAATTCTATTGTAATCATAATCATCGGATCATTCAGAGTTTTATGACGATTTTTTGAAGCATAATAATACATTTTCCTTCGAAGCACATGTTTTCATGTGTATTATTGTTTCTTCAAGCATGCTGAAGATAAGTAAAATTATGCTTAAGGTTGAAAGATGTTTTGGTAACCTAGTGCTATTGTTAGTAAACTTGCTACGTGCTGAGAAATAGAGACTTGTAAAAATGGGCAAACATGATTGAAATTTCGAAAAGGAGAACTAAAATTCTTTACGGGAAGAGCAAGTAACATTTGGTAATCCTGTAACAACACGCAAGAGCAGGTAAATAAAATGAAAAATTCTTTCGTATTTCTAAACAAAATGGGCCATAGTTTCTCGTTCAGTTATTCGAAAAACTAACACCTGGATGATTTTTGTATTTCCCAGCAACGAATTGCTTCCTGAACGGTATCTGTATTTCGTAGCAACCAATAACACGCTCTATATATTTAGAGATAAATTTTACAAATTAAATGGCAAGTCCTAAATTTTTTAAAGGACTTAATATCGGTGGAAAATGGTGGTGGAATACTGGGGCTCGCCTTATATGTATGCAGGCAGAGAGACACCTTTGTAATGCAGCGTGCATATGTTTCAAGGATGAGCGCGGAAGTCCATGAAATAGAGCGCTACGCACTGTGCATTGCTGATTTCGTGGAAAGTAGAGGTCGTGAGTTAGACCAACCAATACCGGAGTTTTACTCATCTACAAGGGTTACGTAATCAACGGAGCTATTATTCAATATTTTTTATGCTTGCAAATTTACTATTTGCGTATTATCTTAAAAATTTTAAGGCAATATATATCATATAATATTGCAATATCTTGAAAATATAAAAAAAGACTTCTATTTTGTAGCAGATTCAGAAAGTTTTACTAGACAAGATGAGCTTAATATGAAACATGCGAAATAATTTATGCCCTGATTATTTAGTTGATTCTTCAATTTAGCTGCCGTAGGCTCCAACAATTTTCTCTCAAATGCTCATTTGAAATATGTCCCTGAATTTTACGATTGTAAAAAAGGCTGACACAAAAGCGAATAATCCTATATATAAATTACTTAATTGTTAATTGGTACTCATACATGTACATATCCAATCATGCCACGGAATGTGACATTTGTATTTAATTTAAATCAGATCATGTACGAGATCTGAAAAACATAATGGCTAACACAAAACGTTTGCAACGAGTTTCGAAGCGAAGCCATTATCATGATGAAGGTAGGTTCCACTAACATTTTATACCTTAATCTTTTACGTCTTATTGCCATTATAATCTAATCACTGTTTATTTATGAATTTATTTAATCATTTCTAAATAATAATAAATCGACCCGAAATCCTTCAAAGTACTCCGTGATCATTCAGCGGAACACGTTTTCTACCACCAGAAAAGTTAATCGCATAAAAAAATCACGTAATTGTCCATAAGAATCACGTATGATCGCGATTCTGCAATGGAGAGGGGTTTGAGGCTTTCAGGTGAATTTAATTAAGAAAAAGAAACCTATCAGGCAGAAACGAAAGCTGAAGAAATGTATGAGAACTGGCAAACTGAGTATTATTTTTGGAATAATAGAAATAATTTAAAGAGTTAGAAGGAATAGTATCGACCTACACTTTATTCTAATAACAGACATTACGCTAACTCTACGGCTAAACCACACATTTCTATGCAAAATCTACATTACATTGTTAAAATAATTCAATTAAAATCCGTTGTAAATTTTGAGCTAAAATTGTTATATTTAAATTTTTGTAAAATGGCATAATAATTTTGACTGACAAACACTACTTTTCCGAAAGGTATATCAGAGATATTTGCTGTTTATGGATACATAGTTAACTTTCTTAAATTTCAGTTTTTCGGACCGTATTCTATCTAAGTTGGGACTAATTTATTCCTAGACTCGGCGTCCCTATTTTTGCAATTCGGTCTGTGTAACACGAATCGTTTGCTCTGGAACATCCAAGTAGATGAATCCATTTCTACGCTTTCAAATTGTTAGTCCAACACAAAGCTGCACACGTATAGTCAGTATCTCTCGTCGGATTAACTATATTTGTGTGATAAGTGGCGTAAAAATGGTTTCAACTGTTCCTCGCGCCGCACTCACCTCGAGGCAAGATTTCGTCACGCTGAAGCCAGGATTAAAGCTGGTGTGGACCAAGTTCGTACTTGTTCGGGCACAGAGCAGGCGCTGGAAACTTTTGGAGGTGACAACGAAATTGTTGGCAAAGTTGAGGATCAGACGAATACAAGGGTAAATTCACTGGACTAGATAACCCTATTGTGTCTATTCGAGTTATATGCGCCGATGGAGAGTCTCGAGTTGAATGAGTGTGAGAGAGGCAAATTGGAAGCACAAAGGAAGAAGAGGCTAATGGACACATGTGGTGAGGAAGAGGAGAAGAGGAATCAAATAAATAAGGCTCTCACGGATTAGAGAGGACATCCTGAGGAATGGAACAGATAACAAGGTGTCTCTGAGACTAGGTATCCTATCTCACTACTCCACATGATTGATTCCCAAGTACATTTCACGAATTGACAGATTTCGCTATTTTTCACTGAATTTTCATTTCCCGTAATGTTAATTCTTGAATACTCCCATTTGAAGTAGAAACTTTCCGGCCGAATATTTATCAATTTCTACTAAATCAGTCATCATCTATTTTGGTGATTCTAATATTTTTCCACTTTCAGAACTTTTTTGTATCGTACTTTACCTTCCACTAAAATTTCGAAACATTTACCGGGTAGGCAACAAATTATAAACTTATTAGTACATAAAAATGATTCTTATAGATAGAATATTCCCTCTTGAACGAAATTCTCTTAATATGATAAACAATTATAACATTGTTATAACGAACGATAATCTGTAGCGAATGAACTTATCAATCTTTTATTATATTAATATAATATCCATTCAAATTTTATTGATAGACATTTAAAATCATATTATATGCTTTACATATCTACTTGAGAATAATACATAATAATAATACATAATAAAACTGGCTCTAGTGACGTGCTTACTGATAAAATTCCCCATAAACAACTCTAGAAAAGAATATATTAAGAAATGAATTAATTTAACACTTGTAATTTATCTCTCTACAATATGCATCGAATTACGGCAAAGTCGCTAGTGCAATCAAAGTGGTTTTAAGAAGTAATTTTGACTAGAACTGATATGAATCGTATTGAAGCTGCATGAAAGACAAGTTATTAAAATACAAATCCCTAGTTCTGAATATTACATGGTTGGCAGTCTCTCGATATTAGTATTACAGAGAGAAGCGTATCAATGAACTTATGAGAGGTATTCATCCTGTTAGTTGCACTGCAATATTTCTATATATATCTAGCCAACAGTGAAAGTCATTTTGAATCTCTAGAGTTAAGTTACATTAATTAATACCAAGCTTCAGAACGATAACTCAAATACCATACTATATTAGGAGGAGGAGCCCATCTCAATGAGTATTAACGCTGTCGGCAGAGTATTAAGGAGGCCTAAGATAGGATAATGAATTCCAGCGGGTTGTTAAGGTGATCAATGGCGCATCCACGACGATCTAATTTTCCCTCTCATGTCCTCCATTCGCATTCAGAAATTAGCACTATCATCTGCAAAACGAAGACGCATCGCCTCGTAAGAAACCCTATGCAAGAAATACAAGTGATTCGAAGACGTGAGTGAAGCAAAAAAATACGATCTAACTCTATAAATTTACAGAATCATGAAAGAAAAATTTTGGGAAAGTATAGAGAAATCTCTCAGAGGATTGTAATTTACTTCAATTATATCGCTAAGAACTGATACAGGTGCAATTATGTTTTCACCACATAAAAATGGGATTAAAATACGTACCAATTTTATTAAGAATTGAAGGAGAGGGAATTAAATAGGGAGTGTGGGGCACATGAACCTACCGAAAGGTAGAAAACTTAAAATAAAATTTTATTCGAACCTAACTTCTAACCAAAACTAATTTAGTATTCAACATTGCTATACTATAATTACTTAATTGTACATTATCTGAAAATTCCTAATCATAATTTTGCCGCTTTAACTGATGAGGACGATTTGTAGGAGAGGAAAAAATTCGGTCTCTAAGTTTAAAATTTTACGATTAACATATGGAAAAAGAATTGCATATTGAATCGAATATTTGGTCATTTCGAATAGAAGTTTGAAACAAATAGTCGGTTCTTCGAGGAACAAAAGAACGAATCTCGCATCACTATTTAACACAAATATTAGTATGTAAAACAGTGCAACAGTTTTATCGAAAAATTATTTATTTATATTTCCTGCAGTAACTAGAAGCGTATGAAGTCCGGAAAGAATTCTATCGGTACGTAAGCAAGGATACGGAATAGAAACTAATCGTTTAAACTGTAATTTTCAATTATGTGCATTTGAACAGTTTTGTTATTCTATACATATTAGCCGGCCTATCATAGTAATACAAAAATACATCTAGCAGCGGAAACTAGAGATAAAAACAACAAAAAACCCAATCACTCAAAGCTGAAAGTTTTGAGGATGCTTTATTAGCAGCAGCTCAATGGAAAGCGAGGAACTTCCGTTGAAAACGGATAATGAGAGGCTGAAACAGTACCAAATGATGGAAAAAAGGTAAGGAGAGCATAGCGGAGGGAAAAACGAGGAGTGCCTGGGAGAAGGTAAAAGAGATGAGAGAAAGATGAGACGTAGAGGAAAAAAGGAAAAAAGAAGGCATAGGTAAAGGATAGGAGTAGATGCAGGAGAGAGAAAAAAGAGAGGTCGAGGCGTGACCGGAGCATTGTAGTGAGCGGGAGGAGAGCGTGACCGTGCGGTGGGCACTGCGTCGTGCATTCCAAGATGGAGGGCTAATAAAGAGCTCCATGAAACAGAAGAGCCTCTCCTATTGTTCTCTGCGTTCGCTCATAAAGCTCGCGACGAAAGAGTGTTTTCTGTTGAATGAAAAGGAAAATGACCCGAGCCATAAATATTTTACTTAAGTACTCGGGTTTTGTAGCGTTTTCTTTATTAGGTTTTCCAAAATGACCCGAGTTTAGGCATAGATATTTCAAAATTGTTTCGCTCTTTTGATTGTTTCCCCTTTAGCAGAAATAAATAAATTTAATAACAAATTTCTATCAATGTGAGCCTGATAGACAAATACTATAAGAACTTCCTGTCTGCTGCAGAGGGTTTAGAGTAGAGTATATATGAAAATGCATTTTTCATTTACTTTTGTCTCATTATTTCATAGCTATAGTAGTATGAAATTTACTGAGGTATGAGAGATGCAGATAATATGAATTTTGAATATTCCTTCCTATTATTCATTCCTTGAGTCACGGATATTTTTATTCATTTAATCAACGAGGTGCATTCGTATAGCCTTCCTCTGCTAATAGCATTCTGACTCAGTTAGGAAAGTAAGGGCTAAATACCTCCTCATCTTGCCTAGCGTACCTTATTCCCTATCCAGAGCTTATGATGGCAACTGGTTGATGAAACGAAGTTCCAGGTAGCTCTCGGCATGGTGACTTTCGACAAATAAGAGGATTATTAAAAGTAAAGTATCGGAAAATTTTGGAAAGCAAATACAAACAACGTATAAGACTTGTTTTCAAAACTTGTCTTATAGCACGTAAGTAATCTATTCCTGAGTATTTAATATATATTTATTATCTATAAATATATAAATGACGATTAAATCAAGAATTATAATCACACACCTTCAACAATAGCTACTTGTTATCCTAAAATATTCTTGAATATCTGAATGAATATCTCGAGAATAAGTGTTAATCATACCATAAAGAAATAAAATAGGTATTTCTGTAACGCTACGAGGACAATGGAGAGAAGAAAACAAAAAATATTTAAAAAATCTTAACCATGCAGACTACAATTGCAAACCAAGGACCAGCGTTTCTTTCCAACCTCACCCAATGTCGAAATTTTTATCCTTCATGGAGAGAGTTTTTCCTGAGATGAGTTGGGATGCTGTTATCTTTTATTATTGTGAGATAGTACATGGAAATGAAGAGCCTCCAGACCACTTACTTCTTGTGTCAATCTTTTATTGCCATTGTTACTTTCTGAATGGGAGAGTAGCAGAAAATGAAACAAACGTTGTAATTTTTGCCGTAAAAATGGGAGATTTTATAGCACTATAACGAAAGAACTCTGGATTATAAAATCACCTGCATAAACCATGCTTATCTACAATGAAACTAAACAAAGAAGCTTCGTTCGAATTTTATACTCTAATATTATAAAAAGACTCAAGGTTCTGGAACGTTACCGACTAAAGCTCTTTTTCCTTTTTCCATTTTCTCATTTAAAGCAATTCAAATTTCCCTAAAATTTTCTTTGGTAGACCTCCCCTATCACAAAAAAAAGATGTTGAATAATACTTTTTACGCTTAGTCTGGAGTTATATTTGTGGATCCTACTTATAGTTTCTCAACTTACTGATCCACGACTTCGTAAGAGGATATATTTAAGAATTTAGTTTCATTTTCTTTAACATGGGATGAAATTCAGCTGTCCGAAGATTATAATTGGACGCATAAAGCTACGCTATGCTCTTTTTCTTACTCATTCATAACTGCGCCCTTCAACTCTAAATTTTGACATCCTTTTCAGATAATATATATTAAAGTAGCCCTATCAAGAGCGATTGTACTTAAAAGTCTTTCACTCCCTTTTAGTAATTGCTATGAAAGCTCTTAGGAAAAAATGACCCATGTTTCTTTAACATTATAAGACTTGGGGAAAAATCGTTTTGCGTACATTTATTTTGAATAGCAACATTAAAGTTTTAAAAGTGCGAATAATATAGAAAAATTTACTTGACAAAACCTATTGCATACCTATCATCCAAAATAAGATAACTTTGAAGTAACACTTCAAGTGGTCTGTTGGTTTTATCTTCTAAGTTAAAACCAACAGAACACCGTAAATTGTCCAGATATTTTTAATCTCTAGGATATAAATCAAGAGACTAAAAAGTATTGCTATACTATTATGAAGAACGTTTAACAATATGGTGTAGTTGAATTGGTGTAACCGCTCAAACGATATCTTTTATTCACTATATGTGTAATTCCTAAATAGCCTGTAGGTAGTACATTTTGTTTTGGCACACTAAATTTATCATCACATGATGATCTACGTGTGCTTCATAAATCATCACATTCACATTGCGTAGAATGAATTGTCCTTTCCAATTATGTATTTAGAGTGATTTTAGCGATATTTTTTTTAATATTCTCGAGAATAGAAAATTTATACCGACCCGTTTGCTTGTTATCTTACATAAGTATATTGAATTTTAAAGATGGCTTTTTGAAAGCCTTTCGATTTATTTAGTTCACAGAATTTTTCCGGGTGATTTGGAATGATCTTTTTAAGTTAAAACTTGAATTCATTAAACATGTAATGAACCCTTTTCCTCAGAGCTAAATTATCTACATTCACGGCTGAAATGACCGCTTATTTTTCTTTTAAAACATAATATTAGACCAAGTATATTGTTGTAACTGTATGGCGCCGTTCTATTTCAAGGGTCTGTTTACCTATCGTTATTTGTTATTTAGTCCCTGAGAACGATAAGACAGTTTTTGCCTCGTTGTCACCTTCATATAGCTGAGATCAATAAGCAATGGCAGTACTCAATAGGTTTGCGCGTAAACAGTGCCTTTAATATATCCCCATAAGACGAAGACAGACGCTGCAACAGCTATCAATCAACGGCACACCCTCTCCATGTTCAATGCACTGCCAGTTGTCTATTCAGATGGGTGTGAAGCCCGAGATGGAGAGCGACCTTTATTGCAATATGAAAATACACACACTTCTACAAGTAATACAGGGAATCAGTTGAAACTTTCTCTGTAGAGAGGGTATGAAAGTAGAAAGAAAATCATTTAATATGAAGAAGTACTTTGTGAGTTACGTTCTTAAGTCCCAACGGATATTCATAAATTTCTCCTTTTCGACGCAATACTTCGAAATTTATTTATTTAAATCTCAGAGCTCATATCTCAAGCTACTTGCCATTTCATATATAAATAGCTATTACTACAAAGTCATCAACGAGATGGGAATGCCCCTTAGCCATCTGCCCTTGATCCGCCAACTAAGTTGAACCGAAAAATATCCAGATATTTAATTTAATGCAAATTTACGAGTATACGATATATCAAACTAGAATTATTATTTAATAAACTCGTAAATTATAGTACTGTTTTCTTTGGTAGTTTTCTTTACGATATTTCAAAAAGAACAATTTCAATTATTTTTATTCTCAAGTATTCTATCACTTTCGAAATTTCAATGTTAGAAAACTAACCAGAATAAATAAATCTCTAACCAGAATAAATAAAAAAACATTCGTTTTACCTTCAAACACTCAGTTTGTCAAAAATGACATTGTTACACAAAATCTCTCTAGTTTAATTGTAATACCTTACGATGTAACAATATAAAATAACCTCACGATTAAAAGACAAAATCTTCAGTTGTGACAGATATGTTTGACACAGAAGATATCCAAGATAACAACGTAAACATTTTCCAGTTCTCCTCAACTTTGACGCGCAAAAACATTTTCTTACCCAAAACATGGATAATATTGATAAACCACGGTTTGCACAAATATACGATAGCGGTGAGCTCTTGGAGTAAAAAAAGACGCCATTTGGAGACGATAAACAAAAATCAGTCGCGTATTTTCATAAGGCGGCGAAAATAAAATGATTGGCATTGATTGTCTTCCGGCGGGCAGGGAAAAAATAACGGAGAAGTTTTTAAACCGAATAAAGAACGTACGTGGCGGCGTCGAGGCGTTCTGAAGTCGTATTATGGAATGGAGGAAACCGCAAATAAAGCGAGAGGGGGAGCTGAGAATAAGGGAGAAAGAGAGAGAGAGAGAGGAATCGCTCGGGGGCAGGAGATGGCGAAGAATGAGTTGGGGGAGTAGCGCTTCCTTGCGGCTGCTGGTTTCTCTTTCGGATAGAAGGGAGGAGCGTGTCAATATTCCCGGACAATGGGAGCATTTAGGCGTGGATGGATAGGAGGCGTCGCTGAAGAGATAGCGGAGGGGACGGCAGTCAAATACTTAAAAAAAAGGCGCTTTAGAAGTGCGGACGGCGAAAATGCTTGCGGAAAAGCGCCTTCGGAATTAAACGGAGATTAAAATTCCTGCGGAAACAAATTTTGGAATCGAGCGGCGCTGGGGATTTTTGGTTTCTTCTTCGTGTCTAACCTTAATTGGAGTTAATGGGCAGCGGAAATTAATGGCCTCGTTATTTGCACTTCTTCGTGAATTATAGTGGGATGAAACGGAAATTTTGACGGGAAACGTGATATCCGAAATATAATGGGCTGAAAGGTTTGATGGAGGATTCGAGATCGTTCTCCCGGCCAAAATCGGCCGGATATTCTCAGAAAAAATTGGAAAGAAAACAATGTATAGTCTTTAGACAGGAGTTTCGGAAAATTCGATCAAAACTAATGAAAAGATTCATAACGTACAGCTACTGTTCTTTCAAGAGCAACAAATGCCACATTAACTCGCTACTGTGAAAGAAGTTATGTTCTTGGGTGTAAAATCGAAGTAGGAAAAGAAGGAAAAAGGATAAAAAGACCGCACATTATCACATAATTTCCGGACTAAATGTTTCCTCAACGTAAGCTTTCTTGCTGTCTTGCCTCTTTTATAATTAATTTCCTTAGGAATGAGTTTCCACTGTAAATAAACCAAATTTTCTGGAATTTCATTTTAATACAATGTAAAGTATTTGATGCAAATAAGGTGAGATTGTCTATCATATGTGTATCATTTGACGGTAAAGCCTGTAATGCACCATTCATAAACTTTAAAGGTATTTACATTTACTGACTTATATTTAACAGTAACGCTTCCTGAAAATATTTTTCTGCAAATTTAATAATTTATTATTTCTCACAAATCTAAACCCCACCTAATTCGATGTATATCGTATTATGGAGGGAAACTTTGGATATCCTTTGTATTTTACCTCTTAGCACATGAAGGTAATCCCTTTTGTTGATTATTTGGTTAATAACTAATCCTTCCAGTGATTGAGTTAATTTTTTTCATTGCTGAAATTTCCTCACGATTCACTCACACAGGGCTTTTTAGGTTAATCTCTGATCGCACCATAATCTGTGAACTATCTTTATTGTTCGTCGTTATCATTTTATCTATTTAGAGATATCTGTGCTCTCTTACGCCACAGTTAATGTGATTAGTTTACGAAGCGACTTAGCTACGTTATGTTCACGTTGCACAATGCTGCGAGCGGATTTGTGGATTCGACATAAACTCATTTCATATCAGTGAGAGAGAATTAACTGGGATGTGCGGCACGTGGAGTATATTGAATAGCTTTCTTTCATTCGCACTAGTCAAACTTAAATATTATTCAAGAATCTACACATTCACATTTCAGATGCTTTGAGTGTGGTCTCAGATTAATGTAGCTATCATTATCTGATCTAATTTTTGTCTTATTTATTCATTCATTGACGGAATAACAATAATTTCGATGTTGGTAGGCGTTACAGCGTGGAAAACAATAAGGAAGAAAATGATACAAATCAAAAGATCCGAATTGAAGGTGAGAGAGCTTATAACACTTACTACGAAGAGAATTTCAACGGGAAAATTGAAAATAAGAAAGCAAGATATCATTCATGCGTATTTAGAAGAGAATTTCACCTTTCACATGCTAGTTTCTCTGCGAGATTGATGCTTATGCATTCATTTATGCTTATGCTTCAGTATTTCTCAAAGAGAAATACTGAAACATCTCCAATCCACAAACTCTTTACCTAATATAAAAAAGCATACCTTTTCAACCTTTTCAAATTGGACATTATATTACTGAATTGACAGTTCAAAGGAAATTAGGCCCATTAGAAATCAACATATTTCCTATACATATTCTTATGAGAAGACACTTGCCATTGTTCCAGAAGGTAATAAATATTTAAGCAAAAGTTTACTACAAACACTTCTATTCAATCGAAGTATGCTCAATTTTAGCTAAATACTATATTCCATGAAAGAAATGAAATTCATTATGGAGTTTCCTATGTTATGGCATGTCTGGAGATTTTGGGCTACCAATGATAATGAAATTCTATAAGAGAAAATAATTTTGCAAGCAATGAACCGATTCTCAAGTTCATTTTCATTACAGAAGTAAATACTATATAGACCTGATACAGAAGCACCAGACAAATTAAAAGTAACCTATCATATGTTATGCTCTTTATGAAGTCTACATTTAGCAACATTATTTTAATGAAAAATAATATCAATGGTTGAGATTCTGTTTATTCTTGCTATTATGCTACTAGAAAGCATAAAGATGCATTTCTCACCAGTCATAATTTTTATGAGTAAGTATTCATAAGCTGTTAGGACAAGGAAAATTCAGAAAATATCATACTGCTAGAGAAAAGGAACTGATGATAAAAATATTGTAGCGGATCTATACTGTACATATTCCCACTACCGTCACAACCAATCCATTCAAAAATAGCTTGACAGACAACTGTAAAAATATGCGTAATTGTATCTTGAAAGCGTAAGTAAAGACAAATACTGGCGATTTATTTATTGTTTCGATCAGCTGTATTTAAGTATCTGAAGTATATTTCCTCCAGATATTTCGACCTTTTCTTCCCTTTTATTTTGCACGTGAAAAACGATTCTCAATAAGAAAATGTGTTCGGCTGTGTTTATACGCCGAGGACAGCTGAGATATTCAGCCACGCATGATTGATGGTCTCTAATAAAAAGGGACTAACTCTCCTATCCTCCTTCTGATGGATTGTTCTTACCTTTTTTCCATATATCGTCGCCGGAGCAGACAGTCCCTCGTTCGGGATAAGCAGGGAACCGGGATTCGGGTTCCTCATCCGGGAAGGGATGCCCGTATCACTCAAGTGTGACGTGGATTCCAATCCGCCGGCAGCGCCACTCTGGAGAAAAGGTGAGTTGATAAACTGATTTTTCCGTTTTACGCCTCTTAAACTACATAGCGATACGTTAAAGCAACTCTCAGGCGGAAAACGCTTGTTAAGGGATTCATAGGGGAAGTCTTCACGAACTAAAATACTATTCTTAGCATGATAACATTATATATCTGTATTAAACATGGATCTTACGAAGAGTTACGTTACACTATAATTCGTGTAATTCAGATTGTGGAAAAATACCTTCATCTGCCATTAACAGTTTTTTACCACCGTGTTCATGTTTATCTGTTTATCAGAATAGTTTTTCTATTTTTGGAAATACAACAGTTTATCCTCCTACGTCATAAAATCAATCAGTTTAAAATAAGATTAAAAAAGTCTTGCTGTAAAGTTTTTTTCCATACTATATATTTTTTACAGTAAGTTTTTAAACTTTGTAAATATCATACCAAATACGAGGTTAAAGAGAAAAAAGGCGTACATGGGCCTATCCTCGCCAATAAACCTATCAGCTTAAAATTAATTAAATGAGCTTCTATTAATTCTGCAGGTCTAAGTTTATAAATATCCTATATTCTATTTTCCTTTACTTTCTAAAATCTAATTACACCTCTATATGGTCCTCAAAAATCCCTAAAATTAAACTCATTTTCATGTTTCTGTGACACGTAATACTCAATGATATCCCCAGAAAAAAAACTAAAAACGATTTAAAAAACAGGTGATATAATAACCAATAATGTTTTATTGCCAAATTTTGGAATTACATCGAAGCTTAGCAGCTACCATATGGTGCAATATGGAAAAAAATCTATGTAAATATATTCTTTAATTTTGGAAAGAAGTTTAAGTATTCTGTTTTCATAAAATGAAAGAGTACTTTGAGCGGACTGCAGTGTTGAAATGTTTCCATTCGTAAGAATATGTACATACACTATAAGGATTTTTTTCCTCGTTGAATGGAGAAACCATTTATAAGTTTCTTTCAAAGTTCGATAATTGTTTAGAAAATCGGAAGGACCGTCAGCGGGATAAATGCACCACTGACGATGACATGGCAGAACAAAGTTGGTGAAATTAATGAAGGCACGTGCATGTCTCGCAGAGGATGCGTGTGCATACGTGCTTTTGACGGTATGTTGTACATATTAGCTTAACTCCTCGGGGCACATTCCCTTATGCTCCAGAGAAAACTTCTGCGCCTGCAAATTTTGACGTATTTGGAAGTCAAAACGTTGCTGTGTTATTTAAACCATCTTTGCCTTATGCTAGGAGCAGAAAGTCGTTTTTCTATTATGCAGAAAAAATATATATAAAGTTAAAGCGATATTCTTACCCTTTCAAACAAAGCCCCAAACTTTCCCCAGGATACGCATGTGATAACAAGACATAATTCGATAGCAGATATGAAACCTTACGAACGGCTTAGTGATCTACCTTCTGACTAAAGTGGAACTAAACTCAGCACGGGCTAATGGTATTTCGGCGCCCCAAGAGAGGGGTGTTTTCGACGCCCTTATTTGTATTTCTTTTTGGCAACCATTTTAATAAGTGATAAACATGTATTTTTTGATGAAGTTGAAATAATAAATTGTACCGGAAACAATATTTTTATGGGTTCGTTATCAAATGTACATAATTGAAAAAAGGGAAAGTTCTTTTTCCGCTAGAAAGCTGCAGTTTGACAACTAATTGTCACGAAATTTTTGCATTCATTTTAAAATAAAAGAAAACATTTTTAAATAAAAGAAAACCATCCCAATTTTGCCCCGTTTTAGACGTTGTCTTTAAAACTTTTAGATCCTTTTTATGTCTTGCATGATTTTACCATAAATATAATTTCCCATAAATTTGATATAATGCTTTTTCTTTGTCAAAGCAAAAGAGTGAGGGTATCGTCATTCCAAGCAAAATTTTTGCCCCCATAACCTCTCCGTCCCAAGTGCTTTAGAGTGTGCTTGTATTTGCTAGATCTCACTAAAGCATCTCTTACGCAGTCAAAACTTCCCTAAATGATATCTCTCTAAAGTAAAATAATTTCAACGTGAATTAAATAGATTTGTATAAGGACAAGTACAGAATATGTGCGTTTGCGTAAATCTATTGATTGAAATCATGGATGAAAAATCAAATACACGAAAACGTACCGAAAAACAAGTGCACACAAAACAAAAGGTTAAAAAGATGGAGAAAAGAGATTCAACAGCTACAATAGAAAAGGAAGAAAGAATTGGAAAACTAAAATTAAAATCTAGAGTGTGAAACGATTACAAACGATACAAAACGATTACAACGACGACAAAATTTTAAAAAAAGACTGCATGCTAAACAGAAATATTTATTGAAATGCCTGTATAGAAACTAATACGACAAACAAAAATCAAGAGCAAGAGTTAAGGAGGTGATGAGAAAATTATCGTAAAATAGATAAGTTTCACCCGCTGCCTTAAATTATGAGAGCTAAAAAGAGTAAAGATAGAGCAAGTCAAAAACTTGCGGCACTAAAATATTTCACAGAGTTATGTTTAATAACTTTCCGCCGGGAAAGTTTGATAAAATATTCCCCCTAGAAATTCAGTTGCTTGTTTCTTTTAGCTCTCTTCTTTCTTAGTTAAACGAAACATAAAAATATTTATTTGATTCTGCATAGAATCTTCTCGGTGGCCTTAAGTTAATCAAGCTGGAGTACTTAGGTACACAAAAATTTCGAATATAAAATTTATATGAACGTAAATCAGGTAAATTTAGATTTGCGACTAACTTGTATGCTGTGAAGGTAGGGAAATTTTCAACAAATGATAAATAAAAATAGGGAAAGTATTAAATCATGCATATATAGGTGTGAGCCTGAAAACAGGAAAGATGAACAGAAGTATGACATTACTTGGCTTGAACCTGGCCATTTCGCTATTTTCACTTTTTATGTCACGGTTGAAATATAACAAAATAGCGCTACAAAATCACATCTCAGATATCATATTGCGACCTGAGGAGGGATGGATTGTATCGCAAATTTAGTTGTCACTGAATACATGTTTTCCTTTTATTAACATTGGTCTATATCGTGACTATATTTTATCAAAACATTGAAAGCCTACTACATCTCAATATCTCAGAACAGAGCAAAGAAACGAGTCTTCGGAAGCAATGCTTTCTTCGCTTCCGCATAAGAATTGTGATTTTTATACTAAACTGAGCGGAGATATTTACCGACACCAGCTCCACACATTTTTCATGTGAAAACTGCGCAAATATATACATGTCAGCGATTTTTCAGACTAATTTATCGACGAAATTATTCAAAAGGAAGAGGCGGAAAGGGACAAGTGGCACGCACGAAGTAACGCGCTCCCTCTAAACGATTTACGGCCGTGAATTCCCTCCAATATTTGGATTCCTTCCCATGGCCAACGCAATTTTATAGCGCAAAGTCGAAAACTGTACGCAAAGCCTTTCAGATATTCCTTCGCAAAATTATACCTATGATATTGTTTAGTCTTTTGCAAACAAATATAACATTATTACTATATACCACATGCGCAAAAAACAATAAAAAAAGAAAATGACTCTCAGTAAAAATTTCACAAAGAAATAGTTATAACCACACTTACTTGGATTGCAAAAATAGACTAAAAGAGGAACGCAAAATGCAAGCGCATGAAATGAGTTTCTTAAGAAAAGTGAAAGTCGACTGAAGAGAGATTTATGAAAGTAAGTCATAAGAATGGACATAAAATATTTAAGAGAAGAATAAAGTAATATAGTATTAAAGAATAAAGTGGAGTAGGGATAAACAAAGGAACATGGGAATAGAATGGATAGAGAAAGGGATTTCTATTACATGTTCTGAACAAAAAGTGTTCAGCTCAGAGAAGTACAGGAAGCTCTAGGACAGAAGTCGGGAACCAGCAGCCCTCAAGCTATTTGCGACTTTTTTGTTACTTCCTGAAACTAATTCCCGTATTTAACTTTTCTTTCATATATACATACTCGTATATAACCAGTAACCAGTATTATCACGGCAAATGAGAAAAAAAGAAATAAAATAAAAATTTCCGTCATTTTTGTTTGAACCCGCCATAGCATAAAAAGCATAGCTTTCGCAGTCCAGCGTCTTATCAGTGTAGCTTTGCTACTTTGATATCTATACCGTAACAACCATGACACTTCAAGATGTGTGAAATTTTTAACACTGATTTTACAAAAAGTAGAAATATATGTTACTAATTTTCAATTTTAGAGGTCATTGCAAAGTTTCGGTCGGAATTCGATCGGAATACTTTGATTTTTTTTTACCTTTAATTTTTCGAAAAAAAAGGGCGTCATCGCAGGATTTCCCGTGACTTTATTAAATATTATCATAAAACAAAGGCCCTCTCCTCATTAAAATCGGTAAGTCGAATTACATGAACACCTCTTGTTAGGTCATGAATGTTTTCTCACACACAATTTCAATACTAATCTATTTGAATTCAGGGAATGTTTTTACATTCTGCTTGTCTTATTCAACCGGAAAGTAATTGTGGCCTTTCGATAGAATCGAGGACTTTTTCTGTAATTTTGCCGAAACAGTTTTGAATATTTCCATTTTCCTTCCATGAGAGACAATAATGAAAATTAGAAATCAATGAGTAAATATTTTTCTGCAAAAACGTCCTACTCTAAAACTCAATTGATGGAAATATTTCTTATACCCAAAACTTACATAAGAAATAAAATATTTTAAAAAATTTTCCATTTAACCTCATTAAACTCAAAGTCTTTTCCAACTGAATAAAATTAAGCTCAGAAAATGACAATGCTTCCTGTTCTCTTTTATTTTTTATCAAATTCTATACCAACTTGCTCTGTGAGAGAAATCCTATAAACTTCTATCCTATATCATCGAGGGAAAAACCTATAAAATTTTCTAAAAGCCAGCCTATTCTAAAGCAAAGGGAGTTCTGCATACTTTTTCCTTGCTCACCCATAGAATAGGGAATAAAATGATTTATCTCCTCTGGAATGTCGTATATTCATGAATTGGCTAATCGTTATTCATCTGCACCGTCTTCTGAAAGCATTCAGATAAAGGAGATCTGATCCTTTTTATGGAACTGAAATACCCATATAGTTTCATCAACCATTTTATGGCTGCAGCATAAAACCGAACGATTTATTTAAGTCGTAGAAATGTTAGCCAATCATCGTAAATTATCGGCGGAAATTCCCTTTTTGAGCTAAAGGAGATGAAGTTTCCCCTTCCTCTCAAGATTATTAGGTTGAGTTGTACTGATATGGAATGAGTAGCAATGTCGAACTCGAGAAAAGGGTTACTTTTACGACTTTAAACCCCTTCCTTGAAATTTGGAATGAAAGATGAGTTGTCTAATACAAACGGTAAGTTTTAGTATCCCCAAAATTCCCAAAAAGTAAGATTGTCAGAAACTTTGGGTTCTTTAATGGATTCTAAGTTATGACTCTGGTTAAATGATTCAATTATAGAGCATTCAAATTAAATTATGTATAATTTGACATATGTTCGTAAGAAACGATTCCGAAACTTTCGTATTAAACTGAGCATATAACTAGTTGGTTGATGTTATCAGACTACTTAAGATTAAGTACCTCTGGTGTTCTGCAAAGAACTGTGAGTGTGAACGCTAAAAATATATGCTAATATGTAATATATTAAATGGAATAGTATTAAAAATAATGAATTCAACAGTGATATAACAATAAAAAGATCAAATATAAATGTATTGCATATATTTTAAGATAAATTGTGTAATGATGCCTAACTTTGCAAGAAACATAAAATTACGAACAAAACATTAACATAAAACGTAGGCATAATTCTCACTCAAAAACTTATATAAATTATTTTAATACACATTGATAAATGATAACACAAATGGTAAAAGATTGGCATAAGATGAAAGAGAAAAAGATGACTTTATTTCTTATAACTTTCTTATTATATTTCTATAACATAGCTTTGTATGTCTCCATTACTGTTATACGAAGAACTCGTAGAAGGAATGTGTTACGCACCCGAATCCCACACCTAGTGAAAGTAGGATATTTCTCATTTCATTACGGATAACTATCATTTATTAACTAGACAGAATAGTAATGAGGCCGCATAGTTGCGATCCGGATAGTCCAGAATCTACTATACGTATGTACATTAGTTGATAAAGCGGTTCACAAAACACTTTGGGCACAGTTTCAGTAATGGTCGAAAGTGAAACCGTATATAAAGAGAACGCTTAAGATCCTAATCAAATAAGTAAATATTTCTGCAGCACCCGATTTCTCAGCCCGTTTCTCTCTTAAACGCGGAAGAAAAATGAAAAGCGTAAACATAGCGAGCATTAATGCGTCAAATATCGCAGTCCGTGCATAATCGATGCAATATATCGGTGGAAGGGCCGCCACTTCCGCCATCCGCCGGAAATTTATGTCGTCGCGCGGGAGAAAAAGGAAATGGCGGGAGAATTTTGCGGGAATTTATTCAAAGAGTGCATAAATATTTATGGAAAAGGAGAGTATCTCGGAAATTTGGGGAATGCGGATGGGGGGGCGCTTTTGAATGTTTTGTTTGTGCCAAGTAAGAGAGAGAGAAAGGGAAGACGAGGAGGATCTCTGTATGGCATGGGGACGACAGATAGGGATTTAGTGGGATTTGAATGGAGAGCGGAAAGGCGCTAAAAAGCAAGAAGGGCTTTTTTAACTCGAGAAAAGCATTTTGTGATGAAGAAAGGAGATGTGTGCTGAGAAGGAAAGCGGTCAAACTTATCCCGATCAACCGAATGTAAATAATTTGAGACTTAATTAGCGCATTCATTCATTTCTTCTGGAAGGGCTGCCTTAATGAATGCCTTGAATAAGAAACTCGTAATCTGAATTCATTTATTCGAGGTAATAACTAAAAGAGGGCGGCGTTTTTTCCTCCAAATTATGAGAATATTTTTCCTCTTTTTTTGCGGAAAGATTCGAAATAGAGCTCACCTTAGAGTGAATAAAGATATCTCCGGAATTTTTCGAATCGACTCGAGAGGGCATTTATCTGGAGGGAAGTTATTCGGGGAAATGTGATTCAATAAGGATTGGAATTTCCATTCCGTTAACAAGACATTTCCGGATAAATTTCTTGCCACGACATTTCTGAAGAGTAATTTTTTGTGTAATAGATGAAGAAAAACGAACTTGGGAGGAAGTTAACATTTTAAATTTGACATCACATAAATGGTTAATGCTAGGTTTTTATACTATATCTTTTGCTTACTTACGCACTATATCGGTTGCTTTTTAGGTATATTTTTCCCATATCAGAAATTTCTTTTCATAATCCTGCCTGCATTAGTAATAGTGCTTAGAGACATAAAAATAAACTGGGAATATTTGCATTCGTGGTCATTTTTATTTTATGTACACAACTTTCTTAATGGCCAAACCGTCATTAATTTGAGGAAAACCAAAAGTGAAAAATTATTGGGACTCCTCACTCTCAGGGTCTCCCACTTTACCAGTAGTTATTCTAGCCACTGAACTACTATACCTTGCCAATATACTTTTGTTAATGGATTCTTATATGAACGAAAGAGACATTTCTCTAAACAGTTATAGCAATATATTTTTCGTATTTCAATAGCTGAGCTATCATCTTCAGCAGTCAGAAGAATATTGACCATGCATCCTATACTTACAATATAGTATTATTCCAACCCCTGAAGATGATAGCTATTATTATTATAAAAATACGTTAAAAGTGGAAAACTGCCTGGTTGTAACGCTACAGAAGTAAAATATGCATTCGTATACAGCCAGTATGTATGCAAGAATCTACTTCTTTTATTATTTCTAACAAACCTAACGTTGAATTTATTATTCACACCAATAACTATTCTCCCTCACTAATTAATGCATTCGTACGAGTTCATATTCATTTTTCAATCATTAATTTTGACCGATGTAAATTATTAAAATTAGGTTAATATTTTTTCCGGTGTTTCATTGGGTATTATCATGCACCATACGATCCATTTTTTATAAGAAATGTTTGCAAAAAATGGAAAAATTGCAGAAATTGATTTCCGATATCGAATAATATTCCCATTATTAATTATTATCCGCAGATACTAGTCAAATATTACTTGAGAAAGACTAATAGGAACAGATAATGTCATGTAACTTCATTCATAGTCTAGCTACTGCTTCAATCTAATGTTGATTAAATAAATTAAAAAGCTCTTTGAGCTGGCATAACGGTAAATAAACCTGAAAATGTCCTTTTGACAAAAATAAATTACTCAAATAATCCAGGCAATCAAAAGTTAAACGTTTACTTCTATTCTTCGTCTCGGCGTAAACATAAATCAGGCTCTCTTTAGAGAAATGAGAAACCGCGTATTGGAAATCGATGCGCGAAATGGATTGCTAAGAGACTGCCGATGTTTCCCAAGTTATGCCCAAATACAGTAATGAACTATGATTGAAAATCGATATCACATGGAACACACATTGCGATGAGAGAAGGAATTTGGGTTCGCAAATTGCAGAGATTCCTTTGCTCTTTCAGCTGCTCGATAAAAACCGTCGAATCAATCCAACCTTAAATACCTCACCTCAATTCCAACATCGGCTAAGAGGGAATCGGCCCGAAAATGAATTTCCTGGGGAAATGTTTACTGTTTGTTTAGCGCAAATGGAAAACTGATTCCCCCTTCGCTGAAATCTTTCTCTCTCTCAAGATTTAAGATTATTCCTTGAATTTTTTCTCTACCGGGGCAACTCTTCCGTCGCTCTTAAACTGCTCGACCAACGCTGAAATGTTTTTCTTTAGAAAATGTTTCGGAAATTCTCCAAATTATATTCTTTTAACGGAGTCAAACCCAAAGAAACTTAATTTGTATGTTTTTTTCATTTTTTACGTTTCCTCTCATACCCTATATAATTTCTTTGTAAACTTCTCGTGTTGTAAAGAGCCCATGTTTTTAGCTCAAACATATTACGATATTTTACATAACTCTTATTTCAGTTAGATATATTTATCAAATACTTTTTATTTGTACGTGTTTTATTAGTACTCATTTATAGATTAACTTTAGTTAATCTTTAAGTTAAAGTTCTTCAGTTAACCGAACTTCAACGAGTTAACATTTTTATCCTGTAAGTATGTTCCAATTGATTCAGCTATTAAAGAATGACTTTCCTTGTTTGAATTCGTCTCTCTTTGTAAAAATACCTTATTAAGACCTAAATTGAGCAGGAAATCAATTTATATTGCCGTACACTACAGTTCAAAATATACTTTGAATAGATTATATTTGTAAGTAGCCCAGACATAATTCTATTCGATATTTCTTACTTTCCCACTAGGTGTACGAATCGTATGTGAATTCAATGAAAAGTAAAAAAACTCAGTCAATGTAAGAGAAGGTTTCACTACGTAAAGATAAATTTGCTGATAAAAACGTGCATGGACATTTTGTATTATTGCTTACTTCAACACGAAAATGAAAGTATTGACAACATCATTACGGACAATTTCCCATGTTTTCCATAAAAAAACGATCTCTCACAAACTGTGGGATACAAATTCCTTCTCAAGCAAATGAATTTCAATAAGGTATTTTTATGTATACAGCAGCGCTTCCAAAACAGGACAACTCATTGAATATTTTTGTTTGTTTTAAATTTCGGAGGAAGAATTTCCTCGACATTTGATGATTAATCTTGTTTTCGTCTCTCCCTTTGAGCGCGTGAAAAGAACAGGCGTTTGCGATCTCAAAGCAAACAGATCGATTATTCGTGAGGAAAGGAACTCATTGAAGGGAACTTTTTCGATATGCGTCAACTACGGTGTTGATGGGGCCGAGAAATAGGTCACGTGACATGAAAGCATTTTATATTACGTTAAAGCGTAAGCTATTGGTAATGAATGGCTGAACGAGCCAAAATATGGAAAAATTAGAATATTTTCACCAAAAAATATAAGATATTTCGGCCAAGCAGTGAAAAATACCAAATCGAAAAATATTGGTTTTTCGTTTGAAACTACAGTTTCTATTCCTTACTCTATCGAAGAGGGTACAATACGTTCATAATAGTTTCCTTCAAAAGAATTCGTCAGAGTTGTTTGGCATAATTATAAGACAGCTGATAAACATATCATCAAAATTAGTAACAGGAATATCAAAGCTATGCAAATTATTTCGGGTTATATTTCGAAATTTTTGTATATTTCGACAAACGCGATAGCTTATTATATTTTAATTATCCCGATCCATTATAAGGTCAAGGGAAGGGGAGGCAATTGGGGCGATCGCCCCCGTTGATGTCGTTGATGTCTATATTACCAATAATATATTATCAATTTGGCTGGAATGTTACGAGAATCTTGATTCAATATCTGACTGTGGAGTTATTTTACTATCAATATAGATGTGCTGTATTCGTTACTACTTAAAATATTTTAAAAGTCAATTGGAGATGAAATAAGGATATAGTCTTAAATATCCACAAACCCCTTGGCAACTTCATAAATACTTCCCTATCTTGATCCTGCCATGGAAATGATTGAAAGAGGTAGAAATCGTATTTTTAAAATTATCTCATAAATCAATTCTTTGAAAAATGCCATTCCACCAGTCATAAAAAATATCGGAGGGCAGAGCATGAAAACCGGATTACAAACTCAAGAGAATTCTAGGAAAAGAGTAATTGTTATAGCCAACGATATTTCATCAATCCAAAGGTTAAATTTAAGGGTAAAAATAGTCACTTCATTTCCTGCAACCATTAATAATTTTTAATATTACTAAGAACGACCTTTTATAGCAAAATACGAAGGAAAAAATAAAGAGTAAAACATATCTACAAGTGTAGCATTGCCACAAAACTGAGGTCTTGTATAGTAATAGTTATACATCCATTGGGACGTAATATACTTTTTTCATGGAGCCTTTTAGTGTTAGCAATTATCGCTAAGTGAGACCTGAGTACATGTCGACTGGTGTTTTAGAAGAATTAACCTTAATCTATAATTTTCACTTGATAAATCACGAAGTCGAAGTTTTATTTCGGTCGAATTTTAAGTTTTAAAATATTCATAATTGCTTTGTAAATTATATCTTAGAATTATCTTCTAGCAATAACTGCGATAGTAAAGGGAAAATAATCGAATATATTTCTTTTTGTTTGAGAAACCTAGACAAATGATTGATTTTTGATCAAAGTTGCCAATATTTATTGTTTTGTATTCCGCCAACTTTACTTACAATTATTAAATAGAATAGATAATTTATTGAAAACGTTACCTATTCGCAAATAAAGTAAAATATTAACAAATGTAACCATCATGAATCAACTTAATATGAAAAAGCCTTGAAGTCGCAGTTGGGAATACTCTGGAAAGAATTATTCCTCCAAGATCCTAGTTCTAAGGCAACAGTTTCAGGACGTTCGCTTGTGAAGGTGCTTATTTGTTATGAAAGAGAAGAATAAAAGCGCGGTTTTTGGAGTAAGTGACAGACGGCTTGACAATTTCATTTCCTAATCCCGCCGAAAAAGTACGCGGAGAAGTAAAAATTGTAGCCTTGAGTACGTCCCCGGTGAAGAATTATGCATCCATTGCGCTTTTCCATCATCTGAAGGAGACAGGCGGGGAGAAGGAAACGCTGAATACACATCATGTATGTACGTTTGAAGAAAAAGTACTGCGCCGTAAGAAAGTAGAAAGTTATTTCCAAAATCCTTGGAGAAAACACATCTCGCGGCATATGAAATACTTTTCTCGCCACCGATCTCTTTCCGTATTCACTCTCCGTGCATCTCCAAATCCTCATCGCCATCTATCACGTACTCACGCCTCCTGACATATATGGGATGAAAATTTAAGGGCGAAAATAGCGCGTGCGACTTTTTGAAAGTCGGAACCGACGTCCTCTTTTGTTTCCTTTTTCCTTCCGCTCGCATCTGCATCTTTCACGAGCTCTCAAACTTAGATCACGCCGCGCTTAGAATTCCTTTCGGAGGAGACGCAGTTTCCTCCTCAAGTCCTAAATCAAGTTGTGGCCCAATGACAGGCCTACAAATTGAACCCCTTTCCTTCCCGTGTAACGACCTGCTAAAAAGTTAAGCCTTTGGAAAGGTTAGAGACAGACAATGAGGGTGAAAAAATAAGGCGTAATTAATTGCGCTCGTCGGCAACTTTAAGGGAGGAACGAAAACCTCGACCTACTTGTTCGGTTTACAAATCATAAAAGAATTCTTCGTAGCAAGGTGTGAACGGAGCGACTCCGGAATAAATTTAATTAAATGGAGGCTTAATTTGTACGGAAAGCTGCCTTTTAAGCTCGCGCGTTGACATGTAAGGAAAGAGAAAAGAATCGGGTGAATTAAAAGAACAGGGATTTTGATTTTTACTCTTTGGTGGCGGAAATACGGCGTTTTGGAACAAATAAAGGCATAACTGCTTACAAATGGAACACTTGTGTTACGGGTCAATTAAGCTAATTACTTTTACAATAGTCTGTGCCTCTGTGTCTCTTCGGCTGCTGTCGGTTTTATTCATCATTTTAGAAATCTCAACTGAGCACATATGAAGTCACTTTCGACTGGCTTCTTTACAGTGTCTCTCCCTATTTCCCCAACTCTGTGATTTTTATGCTACGTTCCGCTTTAGGTTTTACCAAAAGAATGAACTGCCTAAAAAAATACTCTCAGCAATGCCTTCAATGGTAATACTCAGTCCCTCCGCATTAGCCTCTTTTGATTTTATTGTATCACGTCATCAATCATTTTTGTATTTCCAATTCTTTCTTTGATATTTCACACGTATTTCTTCTGCAGCTCATGTCAGCTGTATTCAGCTGAATCATGTTATGCGTTACGCCCCCTATTTTAGGCACCACACCCACAAATCCAGGTCCGCACACTGCTATGCTTCTGTGATTACATATAAAAATTTCGCGAAGGAAAAGAGATGAATTACTTTAAGCTACACTACGAGGATAGATGAGCAAGGATGCGATTTAATTGTAGAAGTAAGTTTCAGTGATGTTTCATGACTGCGATGTCATATTCTGAGCAATTTTAATTTTGCAGTGCTATTCAACTGCTTTTATGGATGCGTGGATGATATGGATAAGCGTGACAAGCGATAAAGTGGCGCTCAAACAAAATCTGCTGATGATCAGAGCGAAAATATGCAATCAAATATGGCAAAAATCATAGCTTTCCTAACTTGCTAAATTATTCTCATGTATTCGTAAAATTTTTTGAAAGTAACGAAAATATTGGGCAATACAATTCAAAGATATAGGCTCAAATTATAAAATTTAACTTCATTAGCACTTTTTACTAGTGAATATGCTTATAGAAAAACAGCTGTTAAAGTAGGTTTAAATTCATTGGAATTAATAATTGAATTATCGATTGAATTTTTCAATTGTTAGTTTTATATTACTTACAAACTATTTCATCTTGTATTTTGCAGTTCTTGATACTACTTGTAATATAATCAAAATAAGCTCCGAAGTGAATTTTGATCTTATTCTATTCTATTGAATTTATTATTTATATTAGTATTTATCAGAGACATGCAACTAAGGTGATTTAAAGTACTGTTTTTCTTTGTTTGATAACGCATAAATATAAAGACATATATTTTTATTTTTATAGTGATATTTATACTATATAGGTAAGAGATTGTCTAAAATTATTTGCGATATAATGCTACTAAATCTGAAATTAAAAAAATAATAAAAAAATATATATTGGGAGTCGATTTATACCCGAAATTGATCTATACGTGGGCATAAACAGTGATGCTTACTCCATAAATAAAATATCAGCTACAAGTAGAGTTCATCAATCACGAGAGAATACGTAGAAGTGCACTCAATTTTATCCGGAGGCAATTAATAACAAGAGAACGAACCCATCCGTCCGCTTCCAAAAGTAATTCCGTTTCCGAATGAAGAACTCGGCAGACCTTTCACTCCTTTGTCATAATTTCGAACGATGCCCCTCGTACTTGCCAATGTGAAACAAAGCGTGAGAGAATGGAGCACCATTACCTCATTACGGGTCACGGGGCGGATACGACTTGGCTCTTCGAGAACTTATCCCGGGAAATAAAAGAAGGAAGCAAACAGAGGATTTTTACGAGGCGGCGGTCACATCCAAGTGGAAACAAAGACGCAGCGGATTATCCAAACGAGCATATCATACGCCGTGTTCTTCTTTTTCGGCGCGATTCAATGAAGTGGCGAGTGCTTCTCCACTCTCATGCCAAATGGGCTCTGGAACCCTTAAGAGAGGCGCATATGTTACGAAGAGACGTCGAAACAAAAGTGCAACGAATTCAATTTGCCTCTTCGGACGGAAAGAACAGACGACGATGACGTTAAGCAATGCAATTTCTTACGAAATCGTCTCGAATGTCTGTTACGTAACGGATCCTTGTCATTCACGGCCTGAGTTGGCGAGCGACGTGATAGGGGAATTTCGCCAAAATGGTGAAATATGCAACCCATGGATTTTTATATCTTTTTCGTCTGGAAGATTTTTATGAATAAATTAAATAATGAATATCACCCCATTTGAATTAATCCAAAAGTATTATGAAGAGAATCGTATTAAGATGTTAAGAATTGTGCAAGATTTGCCATGTATTTATAATAATATATTTGATATAATGAGAGAATTGCTAATCATTTTATTAATTATGGTAATGATTAATTAATCATATTGTATAGTATTCCGTAAATTCTTTCCAAATTTAAAAAAATGTCTTAAACAGATTTTACTGTATTTCAGTCATTTCTTATATATATATTGTGCAATAATGATATAGCTTCCCTACGTTATTGATTAGAAACACTACGTATGTAAGCTTTCTGGATCCTCTACATAACTGATATGTGAGTCTTTTCTTAAGTATCCACTGTAAGATAACGAGAGAGTTTACCTTTGTTATGATTATAACTTCTGCGAGAGTCAACTTTCAGGATTCCTTAATATTTCTAAGTTTTTCTTAAGTATGAGCCAGAGGAAATCTGCTGAAGCGCTGTGCGTTAGGAAAGCGGCGGTATTTCAAATTCCGATTAACGTCGCGATCTCCTAACCTCCGATATGAATTTTTATGGCCGCTCCCTCTTTCACCCATATTTCGTCAACGCCCTCACCGTGCCTGCGGCAGACGCCCTAATCTCAAAATAAAGGAAAAAATGAGAGGGTTCCATTTTGTGCATCTCATCTCAGAGATGAGAAAGAATCGGTCACATACTACCGAATCGCTTTGGGAAAATCTGAATCGATCCAAAGGATATCTCTTCTCCGAAAGGATTTGATTAGATGGAGGATTCCCTTTCCATTTTACCGTCAAATTATGTAAAGTGAACCCCATTTCCTCTCCGCTTGTAATACTCTCGCATATCCACGGAATTCTCCTTCTTGAGCGGGAATAATTACTTGAAAGTGAGGCTTACTTAGGAGTGGCTGAGCAAAGTAATCAGGTAGGTCTCTCTGAAGCATATCAAAAGTTGTCTTTGGCTAATATGTACATCGTGAGGGAAATTGAACCTTGGATACTTTGTCTTCTCTGCCAATCAAGGTATTAAATGAGAAATTAAATTTGAAGCAAGGAAAAATGCAGCATTTATCGTATTTTCAAGTCCTGAATTTAATTTACAATCTTAGAGGGATGTGTAAACTGCAACAACGAACACAATCACTCCCAAAATAGAAAAATCCGAATTCCCGGAACTCACACCTTGGGTACTGTATAATCAGGAAACTTACGCGAGGTTTCAAAAACAATTAGGTATGTAGTAGATTTTAAAGTACTCCAACGTGAACTTAAACCGGGAATAGAACTCACGATCGCTTTCGCCAAAGTCGAACGCGTTGCACACATGGCTATCCGGAGGTCCAAAAGAAATAGCTCACAGTACGGAGAAACCGAAAGTAGAACGAGTAACATGCGAAAACATACGATCAAAAATAATTACCGGTAAGAAAATTTTACAGATACGATGGTTCATTTTTTATATCAAAGAAATATCGCGTCTTGATGAAAGAAATCTATATGTCCCAATTTAAGATCGGTTCTCAATGAAGTATGATTTCGTATCTATAAATAGAGCAACGTGTGGGAAGGTGTCCATTCAGTGCACAACCTATTTCCTTCTTAGTAACTCCCACGCTTCGTTCCAGGAAGAATAATGACTTTGTAACAAAGAATTCTAGTGTCAATTTTCCTCTTTACTTCCTGGTATCATATTTGCCGATAATTTTCGATACACAAGTATAATATCTGATCATCCCGAGCTCTTATAATTTTTAATTTTACTGTTAAATAGTAACTCAGTAAATGTATAAAATTAAGTATACACCTCTGATTGAGTTTTAAGGTATTAATGTTGTTATTTCTTCGGTGAATTCTAACTAAGATAACCTGACGATTTATCTATAAAAAAGGGAAAGATTATTTTCTGTTTAATTAGTTCATTTATCTTAGCGAAATTTTATGAAAATAATATTTCGTGTCATTCGTGGTTACTACTATATCCTTATACGCAGAAATACATAATATTTGAAGTTCATAGTCATTCATATATTTATGCCTAAAGGCAACATTTTTCTTAAAATTTTCATCCCTAACTCATTCATCTAAATTGTATGCTTAGTTTTATATACCTAAGATTATAAGTAGGATTTATTTTCAATCTATTATATATATGAAAGTGATACGAATATCACCGAAATTTGCCTCCTAACGGAAGTCAATACACAATTTCTGATGTATAAAGATTTTTTATTGATCCTACCAAGATTTAGCTATTATACCCCTCCTAATAATGTTGTTAATTAATTTTACATATTCTGTAGACGTTTCCTCTAAGTTTTTCCTCGACAAAAACACTTTCTTCGGTGTATTTTTCTGTTTATCCGGAATAAATTACTTTATTATTATTTCCCTCTAACGTCTTCTGCTTAATTTTCAAAGATGAAATGCAAAATGGACCAATTTCTTCCCTAAGAAAAACCATTCCAGATATGCTCGAGTGGATAAAGATTCTAATGATATACAATTATATTTGAAAGCGTCGCTCTCTCAAATTACTTCGCATTCCATTTGGGCGATTGAAATATTCAAGAAAAGGATCGCCCCTTTGGCGTATCATGTTGGATAATTTCAGAACCCATCCGCGAAATTATTCATCTTCCCAAATGTGCCTCCCCTTAAGTCTCAATACTTAATGCTAATTTAATGCGGCAGAATCAGAATTCATTCGAGTTTAATGCCGTAAATATCCCCTTCCGATGCCCTCGGGGAAAAGGAAAAATTCTTCTTCGAGACTTTCTTGGATTTATTCCCCAAAAAATATCCCTTTTCAGTCAAGTCACAATTGAGTATCAGAAGTGTATCAAGTCTCAAGTAGATTTCACGGTTCAATGCTTTTCTGGAAGACTTTGGGCGATGAAAAAATAGGGAATTAAAACTTCTCTTAAGGGCAAAGGAAAATTTCCCGAAATACCCTCGGAGTCATTCCTCAGCGATTCAAATGAACCATCGTTCTTCACCCCCACCTGCCCATTTCATCCCCTCTTACTTGTCCAAATGTGGAATTACTGCCAGAGAACATTCGGTATTGGCAGCTCCATCCGCATGAGAACCAGGTCGTGGCACCATCTGTGGGACTGATGGGGCGAATGAGTGGGCCTCAGGAGGGGGCAAAGAAAAAGGGGGGAAATAGGGTTGGAGGGGAAGGGAGAGGCTAGGAGAAGGAAAAGTAGAAAGGGGGAGGAGAAATTGGAGGTGAGAGGGGATGGGGCAGCGGAAAGAGAGTCGAGGGGTACTAAGAGGGAGAAAGCTGGAAAGGGGAAAGGGAAATGGGTAAGAAAAGGTAGTCTGGGGAAGGAGTAGGTGAAGAGGGGGTAGAAAGTAAGTGGGAGGGTATAGGAGAGAGAAAGGGGGAATTGGAGGAGGGTGGAAGGGGAGAGCAAAAGAAGGAAGGTTCTCTTAATGGACACCCCAAGTGAAGGAAAGAGGGGAAGGAAAAAGCAGGAGAGCTCTCCTCCGCTTCTTCAAACATTTCTTCTCCGATTATTTTTATTTCAGCGCTCTTTTTATTTGTCCTCCAAATGGGAAGTAGATGAGTGCAAGAGAGGCCTCCCGCTGCTGGCGCCCCTTTTAACCCCCTCAATGCGGAAAGTGTTGGCCGGAAGAACGGAGGGGAGGATGGACAGAGGTGTAGATAAGGGAAGAGACAGGAAGTTTGAAAGAGAAAGCCTGGAGTGGAAGAGAAAGCACGAGATATAACAGAGCGATACGGAGAAGATAGGGGAGAAAATAGTGGTAGGGAAAATGGAATGTGGAGAAAAGATAAAAGACAAAGACGGAAAAATATAATAATACAAATATTCACGAGGTCATCAAGGACGAATCTTGGGCTATAAATCACCTAATAATTTGCTCCAGTGACGAAACTGGTCGTGTGAAGTTTTACTTTTAATGTTTTCAAAGAAGTAATGTAAATGACTTATCTTTCTCTATCTCCTGTGTTCCTTTTAGTTTAAGAAGACCATTCATACATCGACAATAATGTAATTGACAATGCTTTTACTGAATCCAATACCTCAGATAACAGAAGGAATAAAAATGATTGAAACACTAGGGTTTTCGAGGAATAAAATAAGATAAAATTGTAAAAGAAGGAAAGAAAATGGGAAGATTAAGATATGGAACAGAAAAATCAATAGTGTGGGTAAAGGAGAGCAATTGCTAGTGGAGGAAATGATAAGTAAGTAGCAGATAAGTATAACTAAGATGTTAATTAAGCAATGAAGGGATAAATTAAGTATAATTGAATCGAAGGGATGAGTTTACGTCATTAAAATATGGAAGAGAGAGAATTTGGAAGATAAAAATCTGAAGCGATGGGAAAAAGTTATAAGAAAAAGAAAGTGGAAGTAAAAGACTGCTCTGAGTAAGAGGAAAAAGGGTAAATTACTTGAAAATTGAAAATCTGAGGACATTTTTAAAGGAAATGAAGATGGTAAAAATGAGCGTAAACTATTAAAAGAAAAATTTAGAGAAACTAAAGGTAAAAAGAGAAGAGTAGCATAAAAGAAAGGAAAACAAGGATAAGAAATGAAAATATAAAAAAGGAGCGAAGAAAGGAAACCGATATCGAAGTTTGGAAAAATGGACGTAGTGGATATGGATAAGAAAATTAGAAGTTTCCATATGTAACATAAAAGCGCATAAACTTTCTTAAATATATGGAAAGGTCGACATTGAATCTAATTTTTAAAATTCGTAAGTCTTAAACTAAAGTATTTCTTAGTTCTGTTCTTATATCAACACCAATTAATTCTTGTTCGGGTATATTTCTGAGTTTCCCGTGGAGACTTGAAGATGACTTTTGCATAAACTAATAATGTAAAACTATACAAAAACGACCTATAGAAAAAATTTAATGTAAAAATAAAAGAGGAATTGTAGTCAGTTATAAACATGCGTTTAGTACAACGTTAATATTGGAAAATATTGAATGAAAGAAAAGAAGTTCTTCGATGAAAGGAAAGTCGCAAGTTAGGAAATGGGAAGTGGTACCAAAGATGGATACTAGAAAGAGAGTAGGGCGGAAACTCGATACCGGCAATATACAAGAGAGAAAGAAGAGATATATTTTTATAAAGGAGTCTAAGGGGCGCTGAAAGGTTCGATGATGGAAGTCGTAAGAAAAGGGATGGATTAGTGATGAGGTTGCTAGAGTTTCATTCCGAATGGCGATTTTTTTGTGCAAACTCACTCGAAAGGTTGAGCTGACATTCAATAATTGTTCCCTTTTTTGTGGGAGATAAAGGAAGAGAGAAGAAAATATTTGTCGGGCCCTCCTTACCAGAGAATCACCGGGAATGTTCGACAGATGCTGTTGAACCTCGCTCGCAGACATAGTGAATGCAACTCTGTCATTGAAATGTCAGATTCCGCAAATACCTCAGAAATCTCATGAGTTTTTCCTTCAAAGCCCGTTACTTCAGAATCCCGAGAATAAGGACGTTAGATTTTTGCTTATTCAAAGCGGAAAAAGCCGGAAGAACGGAGAGATTGTCGGGAATGCTTTGTGTTTTCAACGCGTACTTTGAGAAATATTCACCGTTAAATTTATTTCCTAGAGTTATTGCGTGTTCGTATTTGGGACGTATATTCATCACTTTGAAGAATCTAGGCTATTACTAGATGATACAGACTTTAGAAAAGAGCTTCACTATGCCCTGGCTGAAAATTACGGGTCGGCAGATATGAGTGACAAGAAAACATGAAAGTATATCACGTAATACATTTATTTTTCGAAAAATTGCCTTTATAGTAATGTAATTGTTCATGGCTTACTAAAAGTTGTAGAACGATTTCGGCCCTAAAAGAAACTTAGATTTTCACTTATCATGAAGGTTCACCAGCATTTTTCGATGAATACTTTGAAGGATACATGCAATATCCAGTATCAATAGCCCTAAAACATCCGTGAATTAAGCGTAATTATCAGCAAATCTTGACCTCGAAAGCGATAAAATGTGATACATTTGAGTGACCAATTTTATGCTTTAATAGCCTTTGGACTGAAATTTTTGCCCTTTTTCAGATACTCATAGTTTTAAACTACAGTATCATAAATAAAATAAAGGAGGCAGGCTGCGGTTGCGACATAGTTAACGTGGTTGTAATTCTATAAGATTTATCATAAAAAGTTGTAAAAAGGAAATGCCTTTCTTACCTTGCAAGTTCCATTTTCTTAATCGATCCTTTCTTCAGTACTACTCTTTTACATGACAATGGTGGTTGGATTATCTGTGGATAGAATAAAACGTATATTATATCTTGTGCTTTGAAAATTGCATTGAGAATTATTTAATTTGGTTTCCCATATTGCTTTATCCATGATGCATACATGCTATTCATATAATATGGTCAATCTGAACAAGATCGTATACATAAGATATTCATAGAGATATATGCCTGCTATTCTTTTCACCATAATAACCGTTTTATTTTTAAATTTATATAGTATATAATTAATATAACTATGATCAATGGATTCGTTTATTTATTATAATTATTATTGTTATTAAGTGAAACTTCTACCCTATGTAACGTCATCTTTGCGGAAAAACCTCGAAATCCTTCAACTTGCAACCTCAACTGAGAATAACCATTTTAGAGTTATCCCTCGATGGTTCCACATGGTAATAACTTTAATAAAACAACCTTTTAAAGTTGAGACCTGAGAATACACGGACGTGACAATTGCTCGTCCTCTCTCACAGCTACTCAAGCAGACGAAAAAAAGGTCACGTTCTCCGTTTAAAGCAGCGTCGAATGGTCACGAGAAATAACAGCAGGAGAGTCTTCTCCGGTAATTCTTAGACACCTCAAGAACCTCGGACGTGGTCGCGAGGGCTAAAAACAGAATGGAAACCAAACGCAAAAAGGAGGTTAACATGAGGATGGGTGAGTCGATCGCCAAAGGTGCAAGTGTCGCCGTTTGGAGAAAAACGCCAAAAGAAGGAGAGATGTGGTTTCCGTGGCACTTGTGACTCTCCAGTGGAGGGCGACTTGAAACCTTTGACCCTTGTCTCGACTGGACGCGGAACGATGCCAAATCTGAAGACGCCAGATATTCGCTTCCCGACGCTGGCTGTTTGTATTTACGCTGACGGAATTTTAAATTCGCTCGGAGAAGAAAAATGAGACTTGGCGATGAGAGAAGAAATTAAAATATGACGAGTGCGCTGAAAGAAAAGTCTGCTTTTCGACTACCAAATTGTCGAAGTATCCATCATTCCCGTTCTGGACCAGATTACCCTTATTTTTTCAACTTCTGCAATGAAGCTACTTAAAAAACTTACATCACGACCATATTTAGAGAAGAATACATTACGATCATCCTCTTAATTTTCACAGTTACATTAATTTTAGCAAAATGAACTACTTAATCTCTTTATAAAAGTGGTGCACAAGCTTACTGCAGATAAGATAACATATAATTCGGGGGTTGGCAGGTCATAATTTCGCATGCGAATTTAAAGTGCAATATTCTTATGAATATTTATTTTTCTTTTCTCTAATTTTATTTTTATTATGCCAAGATATCTACGAGTTGTTACTTTGAATATAAATCAAAGCCTAGTGAAGCATCAAAGGCAGTGGTAAAATTTACAAAATTCCTATTCCTTCAATGACCACGAATTATTTACGCTACTGTAATATCTTCGCAGATAAATCAAAAGTATTTAAAAAAATAATAAAAACGTCTGTATTCACTAGTGAGCTGCAGCTTGTGTGCCAGAATAAATTCAATAGCATTGAGTTTAGCTGATGTCTAGTTTACAGCTAACTCTTGATCGTAGATTTATCTTACGTGTTCTACAATAAAAATGTGCATTTGCTCATTAAAATGCATGAAAGTAGGCTTATATGTAATTATAATGGTCGCTAAGAATGGATAGTTTCATGAGTTCACTAACGTTAAAAAGTAAACTACGCCAATTAAAGTACACTATGGGTTACAAAATGAAACGAACAGTGCCTTACCTGTGTCGTAAATAATTCTTCTGTGAATAGAAGAGCAAGAGATAGTGCGATATGGCGCGAATATTTTAATGTTCATCTTAACGAAAAATTTTCGGTTACATATTAATTCCCTCAGTGTGCTCCGTTGTAGTACATCATAAGCTTCTGCTGGTTTGAAGATTGCCCAAGCGTTGATTGCAACGTGATTCCATTAGGATTTCTGGGTTATCGCCGTGATTCAGAATGTAGATTGACAATAGTTTTTCCTGAATTCTACAAGGAATCTTCGGGTCGAAGATACTTTGATTGATTTTGTTCGGTCTAAAATAGGCCTCAACTGTCCCCCTGTGGTGCTGTGGCAATGGTTGGTCGGTGAAAATCATTCGTAAACCGAGCCAACTCGATTGAAAACTAAGATAGAGAATAATATTTATGTATGAGTCGTGCTTTTTCCCTTCGAATCGCGTTGAATCAATCATTTGTACTAGATACTTTTCCGTTTTTTTCTCGTAAATTTCCAAAACTTGAGCTCCCATATTTTTCATCTACCTCTTATCGTCGTCATCCGCTAAAACGGCTTTGCGAATTAGCTAAAACGTTTTTAAGCTTAGGTACAATTTAGTAATTACAGCCTTTTTGATACTTAAATAAGTTTTGATTTGAAGCATATTTCTATAAAATGTGCCTTACAAATTACACGTAGAAAGTTGAAAAAGAAACAGAAAAAAAAGAATGACGAATACATAGCTGAAATTTTTTTGCGAATTTTCGATTTTATTCGCGTCAAATTTTGCAGGTTTCCGACCGGTTGGAAGTTGTCGTCAAACGTAATAATACTTTGATTGGATTGGAAATTTTGAATATTCACACCTTTAGTTAATAATGTTAAATTGCATCCATTGTGAATTTTGAATAACTCTATCAGGTTATGGTTCTGTGTTATCAGTGAATCCTAGGGAGTATTTCGGCAGCTCATATTAAATAAGTGAAGTCTCATTCACAAATTCAAAACTGTTCTAATTTCGTCTGTCATCGAATTTGTCACCTTTTATGGCATTCCTTAAGAGGGCGGTACCGCTTCCCCATTCGAGTGATATTTCCCACATCCCTCTTTCTCATTCATGATTACACCTTACCTTTGAAGCCACATTTCTCTACTATAAATAATACAATATTCTCTGAATTCGCTTTCGCCCCGCAGGAATGAATGAAGCAATGCCGTGTCAGCCGGCGGCCTACGTAATGCAAGGGGTTCGGATGAGATTCCTCGCGAAAAATAAGAAAGCTCATCGCGAAACACTCCCTTTGGGTTTGGCGATATTAAAAGATAATCCTCTCCTTTGTCGCCGTTCGAGAACCCTCCGCGGAGACCACGTCTTCCGCCGTATACACCCTCACTTATTCCCCGTCCAACTTCAGGAGAGCAGGAAGTATACACACAAAGTTTCGCAGGAATAAGGGCTTTCGAAAAAGATACTGCGACGAGCGTAAGTTGGAAATCTTTGGGAGAAAAGTTTCGCGGCAAAGATCAATACAATAAAGTTTTGTGTACCCTTTCGCGAGAGAACACAGGTAGTTGGCGGAGGATGGGGTTCGTATCCCGGAATAAAAAGTGGTCTCGAGAAAAATACACCTGCTCCACTCTCCATCCTTCTTATTCCGGATTGAAACTTTTCAAATTTTCCTTTCTCCAATCAGAGGACAGAAAATTAACTCGCTGCTCCTGATGTACTACTTTCCTAATCAAAGTTACACCTTTGCTATTCCTTCGAAGCGTTTAACATTTTTATCCCTCATTCAATCAAGCAATCATCACGAAACGGAGATTACCTTCTAAATCTATACATCGCTTCCATTTCTATTCTCATTTAAAGTTGATAAGTACATTAAACAAATACTAAAAGTAATTTTGTTGATTTTTTGTTTCAGTTTTAGCTGGTTATCATACCATATTTTTTTTACATTGGAATTTGGCTTTTTGGCAAGGAGCAATTTCTGAGGAGAGTCAAATATACTAGTACTTGACAATTATTAGCATTGCCTGGAATTCGCCCAAAGGCTGTGGAGGAAACCCCTTCAAAAAACAACCCGCCTTCCTTAAGTTTACCTTAAAATTAAATTAGCTGATACATAAATAGATAAAAGTGCCTTAAAGAAAATAAACTCATGAAATGAGATCATTTCTTATATTCCTATTGCTTAATCGAAATATTTCAAAAGTAAAAAAATAAGCTAAATATATTATATAATATCTATATGGTCACATTTATATATATTTCAGTGACTATGTGAATTAAAGCACTCAAGAATACGAAATTAATACCTTGGTATACTTTAGAATGACTAAGAACTAAAAAAGTGCACATGGGTTACAATAAGTGCAGCAGACAGTCGTGAGGTCACATAGTATATTATATAGATCAAGTTTATGTTTGAAAATTTAAGGATCTTTTGGCATTAGTATGAGACGTTCACCAGATAAAGCGTTCCATTTTATAATAATCCTATTAAATAATTTATATTTGGGTACATATATTTTCTGCTCGCGTTCATTGTTTTTTAAATTATGATTATGGTGATGAAATGTAAGCCGGACACACCAGATGTATATTTTAGAGAAAAACCCTTTATCCATGGAAATAGGCAATTTTCTTTCAATAAAATGTATGTAGTCCTTTCCGCTCAAACTTGAGCTATTTATTCAACAGTGCTTTTCTTCGGCTTTACTCAGATTAATATAAGAGTTCCTTAATATTCTATGATACCATATATATAATCACTTTATACTAGTGTTTTCCGTCAGGATATGTATTGCTTTTCCTTCTTTGTATGCTTATGTCAGAAAACATTACTTTCTGTGATATATGATAGTTATTTAACAAATTCGTTTTATTCTTTTCAGGTACGTTTGAACGATTTCCTGAATAAGCATGGAGTTTCAAATAAGATAAGTGCACAATTCAATACCATCTACTATCACACAAAATTCAAATAAATATCGTAGAAATGTTGATATCTTTTGATACTTTTAAATAAAATCTTCTTGACCGAATAAGAAGCGTAAATAAAATGAATTCGGTAAAAATCCCTAAATGCTTGTACACTTAAGGCAGAGTATTAATCGTGTTACTTGATATATACAAAATGTTAAATATTTTAGCATATCTTTAACATTCTGACATACCATAATGTTATTACGTCTTACGTTTTCTAAACTGGGTTCTCAGGAAAATGCAACAACGGCAAATTGTATGTCCCTAGAGAGTTATTAAACCACTTTAGCGAATTTCAAATCTGGAAAAACGAAGTAGACCTATCCACCATTGGATAATTCTTATCATTCTAACGAATTGGTCTGAACGTTTGTGAGTTAAGTGTAAAATTACGGTTTATCCCTAAAAGATTGAGGTTCTATGGTTAAACCAAATTTGAGGTAATTTAATTAAGCAGTGAAATATGTCAATCAATCAATTTTGATCATATAATTTAGTTCATATTATTATTATTTTACTCTTAAGAAAAGTTCCATAGTAATTTTTTCCATCGACAAATCGTTAGAGATCTTAGATATGAAAAGCTTTATTCTTATCGATACCATTCAGAAATCTTTAATTTCACGATAATTGCTGTAAGTAAGAAATAAAAATGTAACAAAAACTCTTTATCTTCTCCATTCCAATGCTATAATAGACATACGATAAAAGACATTAAAACTCAAACGGAATCTTTCATTCATCATCAACCCGTAAATAGGTAAAGAATCGGAAGAGAAAAGTAGCGCCTGCCATTCCAGACGTTGGCAACCCGCAATACGAGCGTGCATGCTTATTAGTCTACACTGCAGGATACTATCTCATCGTGCATCTCTAGCTATCTTATTTATCTCGACGGATAACCTCGCAACAAGGAGCGGATCGATTTTTTCGCTTTGTTTCCCCTCCACAATACCTCTCCTGTCGCCACTCTGCCTTCTGCTCAACATCTTCATCCCTCTGTGACGCCCTCTCACACCAATCCTCTTACTTCTCCCATACCAACACAAACTTCCAAAGCCTTCTCTGAGAGAAACAGCGACTCCTTCACCAGAGAGTGTGAAGGAATGGAAAAAGAGATCCACCCACTGCGAATAAGATGGTGGCGCTGCCTTCTTGAGACGAAATAACACAGGCGCGCACACGGACGACTTTATTACCGGTCGAAGAGAGACTTTAAAGTTCTCTCTCTTTCAAGAGAGAGAGATATTAAGAGAAGAGAGAAATTGAAAATAAGTTTGGGAGAACGAAACGAAAGGGGAGCTCAGAGGCGGTGAGTTTTGAAGTTGAACAGAGAGGAGAGAATTTCTTGTGAGCGGATTTCGTTGTAATGAGTGCAATCATTTTAACTTAAATGAGATGGGAATTTCATAATTTGAGGTAGGAATTAATTTCCACATTTTCAAAGACCTAATGGTTTCCAAGGACATACAAAATAATTAATAAAAATTATAATAGATTTCTCTCTTTGTCTTTTCTATAACATACTTTCTATTACATAGCTGTTTTAGTTAAGTAACTGCGTGACGTTAATGCAAAAAATAAAAATTTTATGATTAACTGCATTACCTCGCGCCAACATACAAATCGGTTCCAATAATCAGGATATTTTTATAAGGAACAAATAGTTACCTTCGTTGGAGAACTCCTATTCAAATATTGACAAAATTTTTTGACAGAAAATTTGTAAATAAAAGTTTATAAAAGATTTAAGAAAATTAGATATAAAATCTTTGCCTTAGCTAGAGAAAAATTATTGTTTTGATATGCATAGTCGTAAGCTGTGAACAATCTCAGTCTAATACTCCCAATATATAAATTAATGAGACCATTTTTAATAATTTACCAACGCAGTAAAAATTTGCCAGACAACGATTTAAACTAAAATCAATAACGGCTGAAGAAATCTATGATTGAACTTGACTGCGTGAGCGTGACTTGTAGGTATGACTTGGAAATCTATTGCCAAAATTAAACAGAATATCCATAACCGGTTTTGCAAGCGAGCATGCATCTTCAGTTGAGAATGAAGATGCTTCAGCTCAGTCCTTAAAATGCTATCATACTGGCTTTAAGCGGCCTTGCATTAAATATTACTGTGGAAAAGTACAAATTTTTCTATTTTAGAATGAGAACTGACGTCCAAAATTATTTTGATAAAACTTTAAAAATAAAATTAACTAACTAATAAGTAATGATTAAAAACATTAAAATTTAAATTGGGAAAGCTCGGAAATGAACGAAATTTCCGATAAAAGCTTTGAAATAGTTAATGCTCAAAGAATTGCTTAAGATACCTCTATATTAGTGTACTACAGAAGCACGTGGAAGAAAGAAAACGAGAACGAGCATGTGACTATATAAATAATGTCTCTCACTTATTGCCGCGGATAGTAAGCGATCTCTTTCCTCATGTGAAGAAAAGGGAGACAGAAAATCGAAGAGACAGAAAAGAGAATACAGAAGATGGCCGAGAGCAAGGATAAAAAAGAGGGGAAAAGGGGGAGACATAGTGGCGAAGTAGATTCTGGTGATGAAAATGGCGACGGAAGGTCAGAAAGAGGGTGAGATATTGTGGTTTGCATGGCGATCTCCAACTGAGAAAGGAATTGACCGCATCTCCGAAAAGAAGCATAGGGAGATTAAAGGTGGAGGAAATATGGAAGAAAGGAAATAGAGAAGATAGTGGTGTGTCCCCCTTAGCTAGGATTTAGTGGAAAGAGAGAAGGGTAATCCGGGTGATATAAGGGATAGTGTCGCACGAGAGGTGATTCCAAGTGCGGAATGTGTCTCACTTGACCCCTCCCAAAGTAGACTCAGAGAAAGATTAAACCGTTTGCACGCATTGACGAGGGTTAAGGAAAAGAAAGTGAAGGGTATTTCTTCGCCGAGGGGAAGCAATGTCGATGGGAATTCCACTCGAGAGATAATTCTAGCGTAGCATAAATACCACCCGACAACGATATCTAATACCATTCTTAATTATATATTTTATACTCACATCTATGCGTCAGCTGTACAGCTCTTGAAAACTAACTAGAATACTAGGAGAGCCTTAAGAAGGTCGCACAATAAGACTGGAGTTAGAGGTAGTAAAATTTACGGCTCTAAACGTCAGGATATATTAAATTACAGAAATATCTTCAGGGCTTCTACTTTTAAGGGTGGAGGTTGTTCATATTTTAACTTATGTCAAAACACTGAGGGAACCATCTAATCAGCTTTGTAATCGTTTCTCATAAGAGATTGTAACGAGGATGCATTGCTATGAATTAAGCGATAATTCTCATAGTCATAAGAGAATATTAATTTTAGGATATCAAGTAATCCATAATTCTATACGCAGAACTGAAGCAATATCTATCTTTTGAAAGAAAGAGACTATTTTAAGCAACATATTAGCTAAATTCTTCTATCAATACTTTACCAAATTAGTCATTACCTATAAGACAGTAATTATCTCAATCAAAATAAATACTTTAAACTCAACGTGATTAAATATCAATTAATCATAAGTGCAAAAAATTATCGTTGGTGCACTAACCAAAAAAGCAATTAGATTTCAAAGTTTGATTAAGAGAAAAATTCATGATTGCATAGTAATTTTGAATGAATTTGGGAAATTAATAAAACCAGGAATACTACAGGTGACTGATGCAGATTCTAAATAATGTTGATTTCATTCTTAATGCTATATCTTCAAATTTATGAGCGATTTACTGATTTGAAAATTAATTCTATGTTCATAAATTGCAAAATTACTACTAGTCACTGTTCAAACGTATATAAAAAGGGTTTTACCACGATTTGCACGACATATGGAATTTATAAATCGAAGAAATGAAGCTGTAGCTGCTGCAGTGGCCCAACTCAGGACTAAGATATTTTTAATCTTTGCCTTCTCTTAATATAAGAGCTCTCCGTATAAAGAATTGGGCGGTGGCAGAGGAGGTTCGTACAGACCGCTTAACGCATGATTAAGGCGACGAGACCGCGGATGGAATCTGAGCGACCTAATTAGAGTTTGGATGAAAGGAGGAGCAAATGGGGAAGTTGGAGGATCTTTGGCTTGACGGACAAAAAGACATGAGACGAAACCAAACATTTTAAGATTCCTCCTGAATTTTAAACTGTCTTTTAGAAAAACCGAAAGGTGTCTGAGCATACAAATCGCGCGGGGATTTTCGGTGGAGATATTTTTCTTACATTTTATCCTCTATCGATTGAGCTTAATTTCCGTTGCTTTGATCGTATTAAGATTTCATATTATTTAATTATTTCACTAGAATTAAAGTTTCAAATGATGGAGATTTTGTATTTTTTGTACATGTAAACTACATACTTAGTTATGCAAGCCACCCCTTCATATTTATGGCAGCCAAACACTCAAGCTCCGTTATCAGTCAAGCTAAGGAGAAAAGATGCTAATGCTAAACTGTACTCAATTTAAATTCAATAATTTTTGGCGTGTTTTTCTGTAGATTGTTCAACAATGAGACCGGTTGCTAATGGGATACTTTTCTAAAAGCGCTTAATTTTAGAGTATTACAGAATAATATATCGTAGTTCTCACGATTTTGAATCGAAACATCATTGAGAGTAAGTAAAATTTAATTGAGAACCTTCCTTGTGGCACATGATACGACTTCGAATTCAATAATTTCGAATTTAATTTTGTAAAAGAAATGAAGCTTGACGTTGTATGATATGATGTAAAGATATGATCTTCGAAGGGTCGATACTTACTGTGTAATGTTTGCAAGCTGTGGGACTTTCGAATTTGAAAAAAACCTGAGCGTTGCCAGAAAAGGTTACACAACAGCCTTGCGCGATATTTTATCACTTTTCGACATATATTTTTACATTTACATTATGTATTTCTAATTTTTAAATACTTTTTACATAAAAGTATATAACAAAATATTTTATACAGTGTAAAATTAAAATATTTTATACGGTATAAAATTAAAATATTTTATACGGTATAAAATTAAAATATTTTATACAGTATGAAATTAAAATATTTTATACAGTATAAAATTATAATATTTTATACTGTATGAAATTAAAATATTTTATACAGCATAAAATTAAAATATTTTATACAGGATAAAATTATAATATTTTATACAGTATGAAATTAAAATATTTTATACAGCAAAAAATTTTAATATTTTATACAGCATAAAATTATAATATTTTATACAGTATAAAATTCTAATATTTTATGCAGTGTAAAATTAAAATATTTTATACGGTATAAAATTAAAATATTTTATGCGGTATAAAATTAAAATATTTTATATGGTATAAAATTAAAATATTTTATACAGTGTAAAATTAAAATATTTTATGCAGTGTAAAATTAAAATATTTTATACAGTGTAAAATTAAAATATTTGATATGGTATAAAATTAAAATATTTTATACGGTATAAAATTAAAATATTTTATACGGTATAAAATTAAAATATTTTATACGGTATAAAATTAAAATATTTTATATGGTATAAAATTATAATATTTTATGCAGTGTAAAATTAAAATATTTTATACGGTATAAAATTAAAATATTTTATGCGGTATAAAATTAAAATATTTTATGCGGTATAAAATTAAAATATTTTATACGGTATAAAATTAAAATATTTTATACAGTGTAAAATTAAAATATTTTATACAGTGTAAAATTAAAATATTTTATACGGTATAAAGTTAAATTATTTTATACAGTGTAAAATTAAAATATTTTATACGGTATAAAATTAAAATATTTTAACAGAGTAAAATTAAAATATTTTATACAGTGTAAAATTAAAATATTTTATATGGTATAAAATTAAAATATTTTATACAGTGTAAAATTAAAATATTTTATATGGTATAAAATTAAAATATTTTATACAGTGTAAAATTAAAATATTTTATTCAGTGTAAAATTAAAATATTTTATACGGTATAAAATTATAATATTTTATGCAGTGTAAAATTAAAATATTTTATACGGTATAAAATTAAAATATTTTATGCGGTATAAAATTAAAATATTTTATGCGGTATAAAATTAAAATATTTTATACGGTATAAAATTAAAATTATTTATATGGTATAAAATTAAAATATTTTATACAGTATAAAATTATAATATTTTATACAGTATGAAATTAAAATATTTTATACAGTATAAAATTATAATATTTTATACAGTATGAAATTAAAATATTTTATACAGTATAAAATTATAATATTTTATACAGTATGAAATTAAAATATTTTATACAGTATAAAATTATAATATTTTATGCAGTGTAAAATTAAAATATTTTATACGGTATAAAATTAAAATATTTTATACAGTGTAAAATTAAAATATTTTATGCAGTGTAAAAGTAAAATATTTTATACAGTGTAAAATTAAAATATTTGATACGGTATAAAATTAAAATATTTTATACGGTATAAAATTAAAATATTTATACGATATAAAATTAAAATATTTTATATGGTATAAACTAAAATATTTTATACAGTGTAAAATTAAAATATTTTATACAGTGTAAAATTGAAATATTTTATACGGTATAAAATTAAAATATTTTATAGTGTAAAATTAAAATATTTTATGCAGTGTAAAATTAAAATATTTTATATGGTATAAAATTAAAATATTTTATACAGTGTAAAATTAAAATATTTTATACAGTGTAAAATTAAAATATTTTATACAGTGTAAAATTAAAATATTTTATACAGTGTAAAATTAAAATATTTTATGCGGTATAAAATTAAAATATTTTATACGGTATGAAATTAAAATATTTTATACAGTATAAAATTAAAATATTTTATACAGTATGAAATTAAAATATTTTATACAGTATAAAATTATAATATTTTATATAATATACTTTTATACTTTAATCTATAACTACTACGCTTCTGTCTCCCAAACATCTATGTTCTTCCGATTGACTCACACATTTAAAATTTTCGTCACTAACAATATCCATCGACCCTTTTTCGTCAGAATTTAAAATGAAACCAATAAATCGGTTCCGTAAATTTCTCTTCCATGTTTTGTTGAATTTCATAATCACATATGTTCATTTGTTATTTTTATATCGTAATTAACTTGGTTTCCTGATTCAGAGAGAATCAAATATACTTTGAATTCCATGGTCCTTGTTGAATCAAATGATAAATTAATATTTCAGACTATGATTTATTATTGAATTATTATTTATTTGAATTTTATATTATTATTAATTTTACAGTAAAGTTACCTTGCATTAAGGCTGATTATTATGGATCAGATCTCTAATAAAATTACGTTTCAAAATTAATAATGAGGGCCAAAATATATTTCTATTAAAATGAATAATCGGTACTAATTGAACTCTATACTAATACTTGCAAATGAAAATGCTAACTTAATACTTGAATACTTAATGAATGTACGCTTCGTATAAATGAACATTGGCCAACTTACAGAATCAGTCAATATGTATAAAATATGAATGGTGTAACTCTTTGTCTGGAGAGGACCGATTGATATTGATTGTATTCGTGGATATTGGAGATGGAGGGAGAGAATAAGAGTAAGAAGCAGAGTTGGGAAAGGAGTTGAAAGCAGAGGAGTTGTTGTTAGAAGAAGAGAAGAAATTGAGTTGGAAAAAATAGGAGTGGATTCGAGGCACATTTTGATGGTCGGATTCGAAGGCATCGAATACAATCCCTGGAAATTCGAAGACATTGGTTCTTATAACTTTCTAGAAGTCTCGTACACAGACAAACTCTTCTTTCTAAGAAGTTGAGCCTCTAACGTTCGATATCCGCATAGGTGTATCACCGCCTAAACACGATAAATCTGGCACCTTTGGGTTGTTTGGGTGCGTAACCATAGCATTCACAATGCTAATTTCAGGAGATACAAGGCAGTTAAATAGTTATGTATTTGTATTTCGAAGTGAACAAATATAATAGTAAAATAATGGAGACATTTCCATAAAAGACAGCTGTAACCTATCCAAACAATAAATTTCAGAAAACTGTCACGAATTAAACATTCATTACGATCATAGGTTAGTCCTTTCTCATTGAACTACCGCGGTTATTATATAAAACACAATTCAGTAAACGTCAAAAATTGAAAACAGCGTGCTCGTTTTGTTTTAAGATTTCCACGAAGAATATTTGCAATTTATATAAGGATTTTCGAGTAAATAAACGGGAGGCACGAGATAACAAAAATGGAAATTAAAACCATACGTTTTCTTTTTGTCTATTATTTTATGCGCGCCTGAAGCAGGAATTGAAAACTTGTTGGTGTTTGCATGTAATCGAGCCTAGGTTTTTGTTGAAACGGTCAATCGTTTTTCTGTATCCTCGCGGATTTAAATAATGGTCTTAATGTTTCAAAGACACTTATTTTCGCAATGAGTACACATATGGATTTTTTCCCAGGGATCTTTTCTTTGTTTAACTTACGTTTTCCTACAACCAAACTTTCTAGTTTCAGAATATATCTATATGAATATAGATATATTCTGAAACTATAGGTTTTCTTTCTATTTATCCATTATATGTATATATATGTATATGTATATATATGCATATGTATATATATGTATATGTATATATATGTATATGTATATATATGTATATGTATATATTTCACAAATCATACTAATTTTATATATTTTTATTTTAGTATCTAAATCTTTCTTCCACTTTATCTAAACTCATTGCAGAGAATAGTTTTAAATTAATTTTGTACATTTTCATGTGATGAGTGTAAAGGTTAGGTAGAAGAGAGACCATTCTGGCCTAACCTCGCCAAAAGAGTACAATAATAATAAGTTGAAAAAGTTTCTTCTCACACTGTGCTATTTCTTTTAACTTTAAATTAATCTTTATAAATATGTTTAGATTAGAGGAAAGAGGTGGAGAAGAAGCCTACATGTATCTAACCTCGCTGAATGACTATATAGAAAGAGACTTTATTAAAACACACCTTTCATGACGTAAATTTTTGTATTTTTGAAATTTTCCTTTGGAATTCGTTCTAGTTTGTGATTCCCATATTGTCCTTGTTAATTTGAAACACGATATAGGCTTAAATCAAGTTGTTACGGATTACAAATTAACCACTCAATTCAAATCCAATACTGTCGCATCCCATCGCTATGATAGACAAGGAAGTAATTGGAAGTGTTGGGAAAAATGGATCGAGAGAGAATGGAATCCGAAGGAAAGCTCCTCTTCCAAATTAAGAGCATTATTAGTTTTCTATTCCGAAATTTCGCATCGGAATTGGCAATAAATGGGTATTCGTCGAGTCGCTGATAGAACCCGTACATCTGGAATTGCTTTCGTTCTTCGCAATTCAAAGCAAAGACCTTCGGTTAATGCCTGTTTCCAAAATTGAGTCTTGTTATTAAGCATAGCGCTGAGGTTGAACGATGCAAAGTGGCAGCGGAAATATCGCTCTGAAAAAGGCAATTAAAAGGGATTTTGGGTGAAAATGTTCAACGGATGTCGTATTTTAAGCGGGCTTTGGTGTCCCAATGCTAACGACTCACCGCCTAGTAAACCAGCAGTGGATTTAGTTAGTTAGAAACGAGTATAGCTCATCATCCATGGGGTTTTTATGAAGAATGACAAGATAGCTATGGACCTATATTTAACTCGAGATATTACTTTAATATTTGTTTATCTTATAATATTATTATTAACTATTATACTCGAGATATTTGTAATATCTCGAGAAATTTAGGAATATACAAAAAAAAGTATATCAACATAATTTTATGCTCTGCAATGAGGATAGCCTCGATACCGAAGTGGTTTGATTAATTTTTAAATGTTTATTATAGAATGTCTATATGATTTGAATTGAAAGTATTGGTGATATTGAAAATTTTTTGTTTATGCGCACATGCATAAATGCAATTTCAACCAGGCGGATAAAAGATCCAGTTTCAAAGCCTCATCAGTTTCGAATGTCTAAATGTAAATGTTTCCGTATATTTTTCCCGTTGTTCTCCTGTTTTCCAAAGTTACCATGGTTTACTTTAATAATATTTTGATGTACAATCATCGATAGCATTCTCTAAAAATGCGAATAGTATAGTATAAAATAGAAATTTAATCTAGAATATCTTTCAAACTTTTTCATAAGCATGGCAAATTGTTAAATCGCTAAACTCACCTACATTGCATTGACACATTGCTTTAATATCTCTCTAATTCCCTATTAAGTGCATTTTATCACTCCATTATCAAAATAATGGAATTGATTGTTATTTCCGTGTTTTTTTCAGTTTACTAATTATTGAAAGCTAAGATATTTCACGGAATATTAAGAAATCATCTTCATAATCAGTACCTATCCTAAAGCCTAAGAGTCTTAATGTCCATTTTTATACCTCTGACTTATAATCACTTCTTACATCAGAAAGTTATTTAAAGCAATTAATTTGATTCTTATAACTTAAATTTCATGATTAGACAAATGTCACGAAGAATTACGAAATGTTCATTAAGGAAATACATCGAAATTACCTATAGACTTCTGATCTTTTTCACAGAGATTGTCGACTTATCAGAATCTTGGTTAAATATTCATATGTACAGGTAGCTCTGAAGATGAGGTAGGGTCTAGGGTAAGGGAGTTTTTTCTGCTACGTTCAATTATACGGAACGTGAAAAGACCAATGGCATTAAAGGGACGTTCACCTTTCCATTATTGCGAATGCATGCATTGCTCATGAATCATACTCTCCTAGAGAAAAAGATGACATTTTTAGAATACCCTGAAGATTAACAAGGACTGCCTCTTTTTCTTCGAAACTAGTTTTCCTTTATCTTTCTACGAATTGCCACACAACGGTCCCATCTATCTTCTTTTCCTTGACCTCAGATGACGTTGTTTTCGCCTTAACGTACGCATAACGAAGTTGTTTGCATCTCGGTAGGGAAAACAATTCGCGAATTCTATATCTCCTTCTACGCCGTCTAATTATATTATAGGCGGTTATAAAGTGTGACAAGTAAGAATAAAAGAGCTGCACATATTATGGGTTTGGATTCTTCAGATTGCGCTAAACTTCCCCACAGCTATGATAAAGGAGATACATAGTTTCTTTCTTATCTTGATTTTTTCTTTTCCCGTAACACACGTATCAACTTACTGGTACTTATGATTATGCAGTTAAAGAATCATATGTTGACTCATTAGCCATGACTCATTTCATATGTTTTAGCTAATTTTAAAGAATATATATGGCTCCACAGAAGAAGAGAATTAACGGATCTTGAGGGAAAATGCATTGATAGAATCTTTCATTAGCATTTTGCAATCACTAAACTATAACGATCGATAATGTAACAAAAAAGATGTTAAAATTATGCAAGTTGCTACTAAATGATCAGGACGTAAAGTTCAAACGTTGTTTTGAATATTTACATGAATGTAATTGAAGAGTCTCCTTTCCAACTTTACCTCGCATTAGAGACTTTTTAATGCTTACATATGATAAAAAAACTACTGATTATAATTTAAATTATTAATAACTTTCGAGTTCTTTTTCCACCCTATGTTCGGTTTTCAATGCAGAGAACCAAACAAATAAAGGGATGGAATTTATTTTACCATTAATTCCCGCACACATCCCAGTGTGCATTAACATTAATTGCCGCTAGCTCTAAAAAAAAGACAAGGCAAAAAAGTCGCAGTTAATTAGCTTGTTTGGAATGAAATGAAGCGAGGAGAAATCGCGGCGATGCCATATAACCTTTTTATTGTTTTCCGGATTGGACGCATTAAAATAAAAGCGTGGGAAAATCCAAAAGCTTTCAGAACTCATTTGTTGCCATTCGTTCCAAATTGGAGAGAGACGTAAAAAATTAAATGTGACTCATTGAGTCAAACTTTGAACGCACCTCTAAAAGAAGCCTTAGATTTCAGGATATTTTTTCGATGGGAATATTTTCTAATATTTCAAGAGACTTAATCCAGAACAATTACCCTGTTTGTAGAAAGCTCTTTTCATTTTTGGTCGGAAGTGAATTAACGGCAGCCGTGTGTACGCCGTGTCCAACTAAACGTAACCATCTCTGTCCTAATTCCACTCCGGATTCCACTATCCCAAGAGACAATCACATAACCGCGGCGTTTGGAGCGAATTATTCCAGCTCCGCGGTTAATTTTTAGATTGTCCGAGAGACCCGAGAGATTTTTGTATTTGCATAAAATACGAATTAATCGCTGAAATTCGGGCAGAACTTATTCAGTTTCATTCTTTTCGATGCCCAATAAAGAGACGTTATTTTCATGAATATAGCTTCAGGACCATATAGATAGCAGCAGAGAAATTCGAACAAAATCTATTAAGATTGATGTGATCAAAAGCAGGCAGACTTTATGATCAATTATTTTTGCTAATTATAATTTTATTAACCACGTGAAAATAGCGTCCATTATTCCCTAGGGTTTCAATAATCATTTACCGGCAGGTAAAAAATGTAATGCATCCAGTCCTGTGGGGTCAATTTTCACCCCAAAAATTTTTAATTCCTAAGAGGTCACTGAGTTTGGTTACTCTATCTTCTCTATATCACCTTAATAATTGGAGTAATTGCTCCAGATCGGCCTCTGATCATTTAAGAATTCACAAAACAGCCGCACGCTAAAATCCCAGTATCCATTAAGGAATAAATCGTTTATTTCCTATGTAGTATATGGTATCTTATTATTTAATATTATATATACTTGTACTTTAATATTATCTTATAATTTTTATCAGCTCAATGTAAATTAAATACATTTTGTGTGTTAAGGACATCATTGAATAGCATATTCATTCAGCAACGTCGAAATTAAAAACCAGAAAGGAAATGAAAAAAGTTATTTTCCGCCAAGTATATACTGAGACCAAGCAGACATAGACGTACATGAAACTTGCAAGCGATAGAAAAGTTTTCTAGAAGAAGAAAACAAAGAACATCAAACTGTGGAGTAAAATTTGACCCAACCGGCTCGTTTGAAGGTTAAGTAAGATAACCCGTATTAAATTAAGGTAGAAAAAGAACGCATTATTCAAAGAACATACTTATGTTGTGCAATGAAATTATTAGAGAAAGATTATATTATATAACATCAGGTTCTAGCAACAAAGTTGTTGCCTGATGATGATGCTATGAATCGAAACCTAGGTCGCATATGCGTAATCTCTGTGGAAAATATAAATAAATTTCTATTGACCATCTTGTACAGCTCAATGTGTTATTTTAACTTTCAACTAAAAGCGGATCATAATACTATAGTGTTATTTCATATCTCAAACTTGCAGAAGAGTGTTTTTTTAAACTACTTCAAAATAATTTTGCAACTTTTTAATGCTTCATAATAGATACTGAGCAATGCGTAATATATGGAAGCTGTCATTTTGTTTTCTGTTTAAGGGATGTTTTATCGCACAATAAGTCCAGTCTGAATTCATCGACATAATGTTATTCATTCGCCACTGTTTATCCCTTACTCTATGGGGGATGTGCTGAAATGCAACCAAATGAGATCGGTGAGAAAATAAACAAAACTCTAATTCAACAACGACATTAGTCGTCAAGGGAACTGCTTTTGGAAGCGTTTAATTTTCGCGAAATTTTGATGTATTTTGTCAATTTTTGCGTGAATTGGACTCCGAATACATATAATCGATTCTAATAAATATTTGTATTCAATTTCCTTCCTATATCTGTTTAAAGTTCTTACAACTCTCCTTTTTAATCAAAAAGCCTGCAACTGAAAAAATGTATGTACTTAACATTCAATTGTAATAGAAATTTACTTGAGCGAATGAACCTGATATACCTGAAGGCCTTTCTACAAAACCACTTGATTACTATCTACATACGACTCAATTTCAAAGCGCAAAAATGGATAAATTTGCTCTGTATTCTGCTAAAACCTTCTTATTCGCAAAATTGTTCCTATATTTTTAGCTAATGCATAAAATATTTTCTTGTAATATAGTGGAGGGATGAATCCTTGACAACATTGAAAAATAACGTGATTATTTCAGATAGTGCATCAGTTATTTTGTATAAAACACAACTTATATAATCACATAGAGGTTTTATTTAGCCAATCGTACTTTCTTCTGAAATACTGCCTCAGCAAAGTCGCATTTCTTTCTACTTGTATTCAATGTAAGTGAATAATACTATAATACTGTATGTAATTCACCGCTGAATAATACTAATCTCTTCAACTATTTATAGCTCCTCATTTCTTCTTTTGTTTTTTCGCATCGCTTTCTTGATTTCCTCCATTTCCTCTCTTAATACCTCCTGTATATTCCTCAATTTGCCCAAGTCTCACAAACGAGAAGACGATACTCTATTCGCAGAATTGGGTAAGTTTCTTCGGAGGGATATCATCTACTTCGCTCAATCATGCAATGTTCTTACACTTGAAGGCTCTGCGACGATGACAATTCTAGGCATGATTTCCATTCTATAATTCCCAAACTCTAACGGTAAATCCGCCGAAGTAATTTCAACCAGTTCAATAAGATTTTCGTAGTGATACCACTCCATTATAAGTAGCTCATTTCCGTGACATCGATCTTTACTATAATTATCTTTAAAAACGCGTGTTATAAGTTATAATAAAATATCACGTGTTAAAATATTGGAGAAACAGCAGAAAAGGAATAAATAAATATAAAGAAAATTTTAATCTTATATCGTCAATGAAAACAATGTATGTAACTGTAACAAACAAATTTACGTATTTGTGAAACGATACGTCCATTAAAAAATGCATACGCTAGCGCAATCCATCAGATTAATTTAACTTATTTTATATAGAGTATTAATTAGATTCTTGAAATAAGATTTGTGAAACAGAAAAATGACTACTTCCCCAGAAATACCTTATCCATCCCTAGAATCTAGCCTAGATCTCATTGAGGACCGTAAGTGACGTCACAGAAATTATCTCTTTTTTCTAAAAATCACTTGGAAATACCTACAAAGTGGAATACATGGATAAAGCAGATAAATAACTATTCAAAGGCAGTGATAAGCTAAAAATATGACTAATTCGGAATAAAGAATTGACAGAGTAAAATAATTCCTCATTTTTCAACAGTTGTCTAAGCGGCTGATAAATTTAGTTCGATACAGAACTCCAGAATAATTCAGTCCAAACCCAGATTCACTTCCCCATCAAGAGTACAGTTGGTAGGGAGAGACGCCATCTGAAATTGGTTTACACCTCGCTAATGGAAAATAATATCCCAGGGAGGAAAAATCAACGGAAAGTTCGAAATTCTCTACCGTCAGATTAAGTCGAGAATGTTTCCGATGAGTGGAGTATAAATTCATTCAACGCCTCTCTGAATAAATTAAGATGCATGAGCTTTGTTTTCGGTTGAATTATAGACGCTACGAGCATCACGCTAATCAGTGTACGAGGGTTTCCCGATCATTGTGTTCCATGCCATTCACACGCTCAAAATAATTCTCAGGATCTCTTGGAAATTCGAATGAGCTAACCGTATTTTAAACAAAGAAAAGAATTAATGAAGCATTTTGTAATCTCAGGATTGTCAGTAACTTTCCCTCTTTACGCAATCTTTTTCAACTTAAAGTAATATAGTATAGTATAGAATAAATGAGAAACTTTTAACTTGTGCACCAAGCAAGGCACTTGACTTCGATGACTTTTTAGTAAACTAGCAATTTTTCTAGGATATAATAAAAAGGCTTCAACTAAATTAGGCATTTTAAAATTCAAATCAAGATGAGTTCATAAGGAAATTGTCTTAAATTACCTTCAACTTCACAATTACCGCCCTCCCCAGGGTAACATTGCCTATTTTCTTGGTAATTTTCTATATCAGCCTTTGCTGAATAAGTAAAGAAGAAATAATGAGTATCTTATCTGGAATATCACAAAAAACTTTACCTATGTAAGAATTAGTTAACTTTGTCTAGACATAATGACGGTTCATGTCAAAACTTTTGAAAGTTTTTGTTCGTGTTCTATTTATATAGTTGAAATATTTACTATAGTGTATTCCAAGCTCTTAAATTTCCTTATTTTTCTCAAGTCAATTCTTTCACTTATTCAGCTGCGGTATATGTATATCATGAAAACCGATCTACATAAGCACATTTTAGCAGCGTAAATTCAATGGTTAGATCCTTTGAATTGGAGAATTGGAAAAATCCCAAATCTGGTTGCAGAAATTCAAAGGGTCGGATTGCGGATTTAGGAACCACTGTCATAAGGGATGAAAAAAGCTTTTAAATACCGCACGATTCTCTTCGGTCGGCATATATCTCTCAAAAATGAATTCATACGCTTCTCTTTTTGATGCAAATTTTCCATTCTGGGGCCAAAAAGGCGACAAAAGGACACGATATTTTTACGATGGCCTTTCTCTAATAAGGCTTAATGATTCTCTTCGAATTTTACGTTTCTTCTCGGAAACAAGAAACGGAGTCTGGAAAATGCACCATCAGCGCCTCTCCGTGTAGAAACGTAGTACTAGAATGGATGACCCAAGTCCCTTTGCCAATTCCTGAGTGAAACATTTTTTCCCGCTATCTGCTGTGCATGTCCTGGCGAAAAAAGGATCCGATATTTCAAAAATTACGAAATGCCTCTTCGATATTCGGGGAGGAGAAGGAAAAAGATTTTCGGAAGAATCGCGACTTTTTTCGATTCCTAATGCAAGCGCAAGAAATTATTATTGATTGACGTCGATAAAGACTTTTATTGGAAGGATTTCTTTCGGCTCCTCTGGAAGATTTCATTTAGGCCATAAATTCAGATTAGGTTGAGTTACAAAAACAAGGAAAATAGAAATGAAAAGCTACTTTTCCGTGCAATCGCAGATTGAAAAATAGCGCCATATTTTTCATATTTTACGGCCGATATTTATGTTTATTTTGTAAGAATATTTCAATTTACTTTGATCTTAATAAAATAGCATATTTAAAATAAATTCAATGGCACTATTTTTCCTAGTCTTCAGCTAATATTACTGGTAATTATCATTTGTTACCCTTATACTGCAGTATCGTTTCATTCCATTGAGAATGTTCTTATTAAAAGGCCAAAAGTTACCCCAATTATACTATGACCACCAAATAGGCATGGCTTTTGTAACTCACGATGAATTCTTGTCCTCTAAAATTCCTCGCCAATCGCCCTTTTCTTTCTTTTCTTTATTAAATTATACGCCTCTTAAATGATCCTATAATATTTTTGCCTTCTCTTAGTTTATTTGATTACTTTAGCAATTACTAAAAGATCCTGTTTTGTGGGATTAGTAACAAAAAATGTACAAACAGATGGGGGAGTTTTGCAGGACAAAACGTAAAGCAACGAACGACTTGTTACATACTGCATATTTCCAAGTAATGTTCGATCTCAGTTAAAAGTTGAATCCCTGATTAGTAGTAAAAATCCAAAATTTTCACGTATATCCAATCAAAGTCAACCCTAGAGTTTAAATGTGTCCCAACATATTTGTAGTCAGGTATAATTATCATTACCTGTTAAACTTTAAGCTAGTCAAAATGAAGACCCATTCTTATGTTAAGAAAGCAGGAAAAAGCAGAAGAAACTAATATTAAGTTTTGGCTACAACAGCCTGGAGCGTATCGCCATACTTTGTTGTTCTTATCAGAGGTTTTGCCTTGTCTAAGGTTGCCCTGGGTTTATCTCTTAGTTTACTTAGCTATATAAGCACAATTTAAATACTACTACATACTCTAAGTGGGTGGTATTAAAAGCGCCCGGTTATCTACAGAATTGATCGTCTTTAATGAATTTATTATTTTTTACCAATGACTCACCGCTGCTCATTAATTCTACCTACTTATTTTCCAAAACAAGGAACTCGTATTTCGGCATCATTAACTCTCCGAAAACTTTTAGCGAGATGACCCACTTTAAGCAAACATTCTTGATACTATTAAGTTTTAATGTGAAAACGGAATAAAGCAAGTAATGCTATACTGAAAAAGGATAATGTTATTAAATGGAGATCGAATAAATTCGTGGCTAAGCTCCTGGGATAATTGCAGAAATTCTGTAGAAAAAATCTCGCGTAATGGAAACCAAAGCTTAGCTTGCTTTTATGTTATACAAGCTTTCGTTCCATTTTTCGATCCATCCAAAAATCTCTTTAATATTTTTAACATTAAATACATCACAACGCTATTATATGTGACAACCTTGACCTCGAAACGTTATGGGATAGAATTCACTGATTTTGTGAGAGTTAATTCACAAAATGTATGAAAATAAAAACATCCATAAACAAGTGAGTGAAAAAAGATTATTAATATATAAATCTGTGTCCGAGTAACACCGCTCACCTCCACTATTTTCCAGAAAATCCCTAAACAAAAAATACAGTCCTATAAAATAAACGGTGATTGATACGCAAAATATTTTCTAAAGATATCCACACACACGTTATCAGATGAAGAGGAAATATAACGCATAATAAAAATAGGTGGGATATATTGCGTCAAGAATTTTACAGGATAAAATATCATCCCAAAAGTAGCATTATCGTAGTAGTAGTACTTGGAAAAGTTCAATTTTCCCGCAATATTCCAACTAGTTGGCAGTAGAATCAAACCTACAACCAGTATGGTCGGGCGGGCGCCAGGTGTCGCTGACCAAGCCGGTATAGGCCGTTCGACTTTGACATAAGTTTCTGAAGGAGCCATGGGGAAAACATCGTGTTTTTACAGGGATATTGCAAAAGCCGTTTATTTCCAAGAATCCTTTGCGCGGAAACTCAGTTCCGTACCGAAGAAGTGGCTAATCTTGAATCGCAGATTGTAGTTGTCGCGTTGTGGTTAGCGGAGGATCCGGCACAAGAGTGAAAGAAAAGAGAGTGAGAGGAGAGAAAAGTAATGTATAATTAGTTCCTTCTGAATGATTGGTGGGTCGTGCTGCCCGATGACTACCAGAATTTTAAGATTCCGTAATGCTGAGAAGAGAAGAAGAAAACTTTTTGAGCAGTGATTTGTGTTATGAAATACGAGTCATCTTCTTTTCCGTACCAAGCAAACGGAATTTCCGTGGCCAGACATCAAAGAGATTTCGCGAGATCATATAGAGAAAAGATAGCTAGCTACTTCTGGCTACTCTTTTCTTATTTTATTGGGTTTTAGATCAGATAGTCGTTAACCAAGGACTTCACGCACCCTCCCTACTCCATATGGCGTATGGCGGGACATTAACATAAATGGGGATGTTTACGTAAATGTAGAATTTTCTTTCGGTTTTTCGGAAGATAACGCTGTCCATTACGAAGGAGACCGAGCATGATATCGCTCGTGATGCTCTTAACACATGCCATGGATTAACTAAGGGATGTCCCGTTCTATTTGAACTCACGTTTAAGAGTCACACATTGCGTCCTATACTTTACTATGCCAACTCGCTGTAAGGCACAAGTAGCCTGTGTTACTAGTAGCTTACGGCAATGCTTAGGGAGTAATCGTAATCGATTCGTCACAACCTTATTTCGTCGGAGGACCTATGACGGATTCCACTCAAACACAACGGAGCGTAAAATATGAGCTGCTTAGAATACTCTTCTTTGGCAAATCTTGTCTTCTTAACATTTGATGCAGCCAATTCTCCTACGGACGCAGTTTGTTTCCATTAGAGGGTACCCGCCATTCAGCGATGAAGTAATTGTCAGTGTGCAGCTCGATATTTACAGTTACCGTATAATTATTTTCCGCTCTTCAGCGTTGCAGAAATCTTAAAATTCCGGTAGTCATTGGGCAGCACGACCCGCCAAACATTCAGAAGGAACTAATAATTCCTATCTATTCTCTGCTCTCACTCTCTTTTCTTTCACTCTTGTGCCGGATCCTCCGCTGATCACAACGCGACAACTACAATCTGCAATTCAAGATTAGCCACTTCTTCGGTACCGAACTAAGTTTCCGCGCAAAGTATTCTTGCAAATAAACGGCTTTTGCAATATCCCTATAAAAACGCGATGTTTTCCCCATGGATCCTTCAGAAACTTATGTCAAAGTCGAACGGCCTATACCGGCTTGGTTAGCGACACCTGGCGCCCGCCCGACCATACTGGTTGTTGGTTTGATTCTACTGCCAACTAGTTGGAATATTGCGGGAAAGTTGAAGTACCAAAAAGTGTGCTGGGAAGTGGCGGGCGAAGCGACGTTTACCTTTTCAGGTGGGAGGCGAGTATCGTGATGTTCTTCCTTTGTTTTACAATACGCCGAAGAAATCGTAAGTAGTATGACGTTATTGGGAATTAAGCCGCGTATGTTACAAACAAAATTTCCATCGTACTTTCTTACAAGAAAGGATTATTCCACCATTTTCATAATAGTTCCAATATTTTCATAATATGTTTCTATTACTGTAATGAAATTACACAAAGTGACAGCTTTTTCTATCGATTTTGTAAGAAAATTTTCAGTATTGTATAGTGAGAGTGAAGAAATATCAAAATCACAAATATATCTCGAGCAACTATCAACTAACGAGTAAAATTTAAAAAGATAGATATCTGATGCTGTGTACGATATATGTTAATGCTTAAAATCTACAATAAACGAATCAGAATCGTATTGGTTCGTTGTTCCTCTCAAAACACGAGAGCGTAACGGAGGACGGTGCTCCGCCACGCGGATTTGGCCCTCGTATAGCGTTGTCGAAAAGTCGATTTATATATTATTGGGGCAAATTAGGGCAAGATTTCATTTCATATTCCCATTAAGAAAGGTTCTTAGCTTATCGTGGTGTAAGTAATTCCGTGTCACACGGTGTCTCTATCTACTATTTTCCTCGCTTTATGTAATAATTTCTTCCGCCATTTTGTAATGTAAAGTATATAAATATTCAACAGAGCTTCTTGAACCCAAGTCTTATGAAAGACAAACAACATATTTATAGTATGGAATCACATTTTACCCGATGATTTTCCTAGTTTGGGTTCACAATCGACTTGAAGATGAAGAATTTCGCGAAAAATCGGAAACGGGAAATTTTCGCAAAAATTGGTCAACTTTGACTCCCTGTATTAATTTAATGTGAAGGATTCAACGTAAATTACCTCCATAGCTGTATGCAGGATTTATTCATAATCAATCATGCGAAGTTTCGTAGCCCGCACTCAAGAAAAGCGTTTTCGTATTTTTGGCCAGCTTTTTTCGATTCTAGCCCACTGTGCGCCGGTAAAATTCACAGATACGAAAACTCTAATTTTATCGCGCTTTCGAGAAAACATCGAATCGCACGATTATACATGCCGTGAAAAGCACGAGCCTCGGAAGCTTCACAATGCGGAGAGAGGCTTTTGTTAGCGGTGAGCCAGCATTAGGTTCGGTTTGCTTGCATGTAGTCGGGCGGGATAAAGGGATCCATTATAAAGACAACGCAAGAGAAAAACCCTGGTGAAAAGGACTCTCGGACACAACCACTGCGCTTTTCGGAACCTTATTCACCGCGTTTCCGAAACTATTCCTCGATTTCGGTCCACGTATTGTTGGCTCGGATTGTTAAGTTAGCGTTGACAACAACTCAATTCGATAAGTAGCCCTATTTTACGCCCGTTCGTTTACTTAATTCGTTAAAATCACCACAAATGGAGCTGTACTCTTGCTCTATTCAGTGAATCGCCTTCTCGGATAGCAATCGGGTATTGACTAGCTAAAATAACAACCAACTGAAACGCAGCGAATAATTAGTTATTGATACTATGGGATAATACACATCCTTTCCAAAAATATCAGTAAGTAGAATATCACGAGCTGTAGTTATGCTTGGATGTAATACATCCATACCATTTGATTTCTTCTAATTACCTGATATATACTACCTAATTTACTACTATAATCGGACCGGAGACGAATCGCCGAATATGCCAATGAAAGTCGGGCGGATTCCTCTAATGGAGAACGGAAGCCGCGGATTACGGACCCACATGTCTTTTCACTACATTGTCCCGATGCCGCACTATTGTGTCACGGTACGTGTAACAGCACTATGAGAAATGTGATAAAAGAATAAGGGGAGGAGAATGAGACTTACTAGGTGATTTAGTTTGCCATTGCTTTCCTCATTGATTTACAATGTGGTCAACGTAGGTGAAACCCAATGACTCAACGAGTAACACTAATCTTGACATTCCAATAGGAGAGGCCTTAATCCAAGCTATTATTCAGTATCACTCAAACCTCAGCTGTCATTTTATCTCGGCCATGAATAGAAATGATTCTAAAGTGAATAAAGGTTCATTTTTTCTAAACTGTACCGTAGGACAATTGAAACACAATCCATTCATCAGGTTATGGACTAAAGGAGGTAGAATTAATACCTCAAAACTCCAACAGATTCCTAGGATTAAATCGGCTTATTTTGACTCTATTCGCTATAATAAGCACGCATGACGGAGAGCTACATCCGATTCAGGATTGGAATTTAAAGTTGAATAAAGCAAATAGGATCCGAACGTGTGAGAGACAGGTGCTCTGGAGACATCCGCCTTTGACAGATATAAAATAGGACTTTTCCATTCAGCAACGCGGAAAAATGTTGCCTTCTGCGACTTCATCTCATTCACATTTCACACGTCTCGATGCAAACCTGAAAATTTAACAAACTAGGGCGGAAATTTCGCGGCCCTACAAATATAAATCGCTAGCAAACACCTGGCGTATCATGAGTGTCATTCTCGAAGCAGTTCCCTTTGCCGTTTCAATTTTGATTTTCCGATCGGAAACTAAGCGCGGCGACGCCTTGAAAAGCAAACACGGAATATTTACGAATTTGACAAAAAAGATGATGTCATCGGCGGCGTTTGCACAGGAAAAACATTTTCGATTGAGAGAGTTAAAAATTCGCAGTTTTAAAATTTTTTCGACTTTTTTCCCCACTGCGGACTAATTTTGATTGCGTCCGGACGTTTTGCCAAAAGACACTTCATCCAATTGGCGAGGAAAGAGGAGATGAATATAGGCACAAACGATACGAGAAAAATTTTTAGTAGTGATTTACATGATGAAATCGCGACATCGTAATTCCCGTACTAAGTAAACGCAATTTTTGAGGCCAGACGTAAAAGAGATTCAGTGAGAATATAGCGAGAACGGATAACTATTTCTAGTCTCACTTTCCAGACAGCATAAGGTACACGAATCGAATAGCTAATTAGGGAGTTCGGTGTTTTGACACCCCATGCCACACGCCATATTGTGGCTCTCGTATTAAAGAAAATGTTTGCTTTGAAAGCAGCGTACCCAGGGTACTCTTCACTAAGAGACACTACGCCAAAGACTTTCCGCCCAAGGATTTTTCTACCGAATGATATATTAACCAAGGAATACTTCTCGTAATGGATGCTTTTCATCAAAAGTTAATATTAAAGGCAAAATGCTTTCTGGCTGGATTTGGCATAGTAATCGTTGCTTGCCTTTCATTTCGGCAGTAGAAATAATCTCTGTGGGAGTTAAAATATTCCCTATAAGATTGCTTTTTTACGAAGTGTCGTATAAATTGCCTGGCATAAAAACAGAGTGAAAACAGAGTAGCTCATCATCACACGGTTTATGTATGGAGTATATTTAGACAAACCCTATGAAATGCATATGGGTAGGCCATGTGGCGAGGAAACGTGACAACCACTGGACATCAGCAACTTTCAACTGGACACCAAGAAATGTGAAGAGACCGAGAAGAAAAAAGACGGAGAGTCTTGACCTATGGAAATAAAACGCAGCAATGATCCAACGACTACAAATAATGCAGAGAAATATGGAGTCATGTATGATTGGAATCGCAAGAAGAGACCGAAAATGCAATATTTGGGTGGTACTGATGACAGGAGTGATGGACATCATATAAAAAATATAGGCAATGAAATGGATGAGGGCAGGACATATGGCGAGAAGAAACGACAGCTTTGAGCATCAGCATTTCTCAACTGGAAAGCAAGAGATGTGAAAAGATCAAAGAGAAGACCGATAGACAGATGGAACAGAGACATCATTAAGTACTTAGGGGTAAACGGCAACGAGAAGCTCAAAATAGGGGGAAATGGAAAACACTTGGGGAAGACTACATCCGACATCTGATAGAGAATGGCCGATGATGTTGATGAATACAGATGATCTTTTCAAATATAACTTCAAATGTGCTTGAATGAAAATAATTTTAGAAAAAATAGAAAGAAAATATCCACAACCTGGAATACTCATGGTGAAACTTTGGAGTAATGTAGCAAAAATAACATTGACAATAATAATCACTACTTAATTTGGGTGAATTTTAGCCTTTTTAGACCGAGCTTACAACTAAACTTTTCGTTTACAACACAAAAATCCATTCCAAAATCGAAATTTAAACCCGAGACTATGATGATACTAGGCTATGTAATCCCTACGCCGACACCCTGTACCATGATAACACACCACCGAGACAGGCATATAAATAAGTAATCCCAAATACAAAACCCCCAAATCATGCCACAAATCATATCCTTGATACTTTACTTCTTGATAAAACAGTAAGTACTATATATCTGGCTAATCCAACGTAAATTGACATCAGATTGATAATTAAAAGAGAATAAATTGCACTTATTCCACGAATAAAAAATGTGGTTAAACATCTAAAATTTTTCCTGTCCAAAAAATGACTCTTCCTCGGATAATTATTATATTGTAGGTTATTTACGCATTACGGTTGTTTAGTAAGTTTTTAAGCGAAAATTCACCCTGATGAACTACCCTTCGGTGAGTATGGTTAAACATCTTTGGTTGAAACGTCTCTTGGATGAAACGCTTTCGGTGTAACGCGTTGGAACCAAGCAAACACCGCAAACTCATACATCATATTTACGAATTAAAAAAAAAGAAGGGAGGGATGTCATCGAGGGCATTTGGAGAGGAAACACATTTTCGGTTGAGAGAGAGAAAAGCGCCTGCAGCTTCAATATTTAATTCCGGCCTTTTTTCCCCTTCGCAGACTAATGTTGACAGTATCTCTTGTATTGAGGCGACAGCCCTCCGCTTGACTTCCCTCTCTTTTTTCCGATGCACAATTTCGGATCTGACACCGGATCGCGGCTTGTTAGAACCCTCGCCTTTCTAATCTAACGACGCGCGATTCCCTTTGTGATTTGCTGAATGATTCACAGCAGAATAGGAGGCTTCTTTTTTCTTTGCCGTTTGTCTTTTTGCCCCTTTTGCGACTAACCAACTCGCCGAAATCAGAAAAGAACAACTTTAGAGCGCGGATCAAACAGTTTATTTCTTTCCGTCGACCTATTTTGCGTTCGAATCGCCATTTACCAAAAGTCAGATGCAGAGGTTCATCGGAGATTTCGAGTGATATAACAACCATGCTGATTTTTGAACTGTTTTAAAGTGACTTACTGTTCACAATGGCGAATTTCGGGGTAAAAATACGGAGCAGAAACATCCGATTACCCGAGATTCGAAGCTGAGACCTTGGGGTTGGAACTCGCTAACCACTTATAATGGAATATTGTCTTTTTCCAAAAATAAAGAAAATTAGTTTAATCTTCTTAAGTTCCTCTCGGACAAACATTAACTACTCCACTGCCAAAAATTTAATCCTTGTCATTTTGTATTAACAGAGTTTTACAAATAAAAAAATTAATCCATATTTATATATCAACGGCTACTGCAAAGGACATAAAGCGAAACTAAACAGCAATTGAAAGATATCCAGTAATAGAATGCTATAATTTAATGAAGGCAACTGAACCATCCTTGGTATTTTAATACATCTATAGCATTCCGAAGTGTTAAACCACCCAGATCCTAATAAGATGAACAAAGTATATTAACGATGGAAAGTTTCTGAATCAAATTCATAGTGAAAATAATTAATCTAATAGAAAGAGGCGAATGGTCCGTGAAAAGGAAAATTAAAAGTCTCGTAGGCAATTTTGCTCTACCAAAACTGCAAGTAATTTGAAAGTGAGGATACCACTTTCTTACTCAACCGTGAAGGGTTTTTCTCTCAAACCACACCAAAACAATTACACTGCCATCACCACGTCGGTGCTGAAAAAACATATATAGTAAACACCGAGATATTCCAATCAAAATTCCGCAGACAGAAATCCATCTCACTCGCGTTTAACTTTCCAACTGCCAGAGGCAAACCGAAAAGATACTCAAAATAAAGCAAGACATCTGATTTCGAGTTTGTTATTTTATCACGCGATTCGATGCAAATAGCACCATTTCAGCAGGATGAATTCTCTGAAAACTAACTCCGCTGAATAATCTTAACCTAATAAATATTTCCCTTTCAAACTCTCATTCCGTTGCCTTTTTCAAATAGCATTAAAATAAACACATAAACAAGCGTTGATGTAGGTTGTACAGAAACCAAAGACATCCAAAGCGAGACTTTCTAAAACATTCTCCATTAAAATTTTCGGAGTTGAGGATCAACAAAGAGGTGAGGAGCGACATTGCGGAATGTGCGAGGAAATTTGTTCAAATTGAGTCGACAGAGTTTGTCACCTCAGTCTGACACTTTAATTCGACTTTGGAATTGCTCATCCCTGTTTCCCCTTTGAATACCTTGTCATTAGTTTGCCCTTAATTTCATAGCTTGCTCTTTCATTTCCATCACATTTAGGCGTTTTATATTACGCTGTTGCTTAGTCACTCCAAATGGACATTCGCTTGTTTAATCGTAATGTTAACTTGTTTGACGACTAATTCGTAGTTACCAAATTTTAGTTAGTGACGTTGATGTACGAAACCTAATCAATGCAGATCCACGAGCCGTAGTTATTTTCGTTTCAATTTTCTCTCCGGTTCAACGAAAACACTGAATTTGGTTCGGTTCCGGTTTCGCCGTAGTCGTCGAACCGTTCCTTTTTGCGATTCGATTCATGTAGTGCTTGCACCCCCTGCCACACACCGAAAGGCGGCTTGCAGAGTACGTATGTGCATGTAGATTCAATAAAATAATCTATTGCCAAATTCTTTTATCTGACCGTTATATGAAATTTCTTTTCTTAATATTAACCTTTATATAAAACCAATAAATATAAAGGAAATAATAAAAAATAAGAAATTATTATAAAGTTTGAACGCTAATTAGTGAACTACAAATAGCTATTGCGTATGTATTTTTCAATATAAATGCTGCTGCCTTTGGTGGGAATGAGAACCTATTACCGGATGAAAACAAATTACTGTTTCGGTTCGAGTATTTTAATTTTCCGGTTCTGGTTCGATTTTAACTCCGCCAAAAACAGCGATTTCTCGGTTTCGATTCGGTTCCTCCTTGGCACATAAAAGTGTGCACCTAAGGAAAGAACGTGTAGTTGCCTTCCGATGTATGAAATGTCTGTAACATGAATGGGATATAACTATAATAAAAAATTTACAAATTCATACAGCAGAAGGCTATGAATAAACCCACTTTTCATGATTTCATACAATAAACTTTGACTAAAATTGAATATCCGTGAAAGAAATACCGTAGTATAATACAAATATGCCTAAGATCCTCTCTGGTCGAAGATTCGAAGAAATGTTTCGCCGCTGAGGAAAGTGACATTTCAAGCGCAGAGTGTAATTATTCTGAGCTTTAGAGACTATCCAAGCCACAGCTCACCGCATATGGCAGATGAGTGACTTAGTCTCTCCCGTCTCCTCTTACTCTGTTAACTGTATTATATCGTACGGCTATGATATCCGTAATTGATATCTTCATTGAAGTTTGTCGAAATTAAAAATCTCCAATATCAAGGAGTAAAAGTGATAATCAATGAGATAATATGCATTTATTATACATCACCGGCGTTTATTGTCCACATTTTCTGTACATACCTTTCCTAATTGTAATATATTTCAATAGAAACAAACGTATTACTTGTACTACTAGTACATTTTATGATATCCTGTTACGAAAAGTTATTGCGAACATTAGAATGGCAAATTATTAAGAAATATCCGTAGAATGTTAGTTTAAAATCTCCATTAAAAGCGAAAATTCTTATTACAAAATACAGCGTTATCTTTTTATACTCTATGGTCAAGAGATAAATGAAACTAATTATAATAATTACGGCTTAATTTGACCGAATTTTAGCCTCCCGAAACCACTCGCAACGAACCCTTTAACAACATAAACATCTGTACCCAAACAGGATTTTGAACCTGGGACCTGAGTGTTGCTAAGTAACCATGCTTACCCCTATGCCACAGAAACCGGTACATGAATGAGGAATTTCCAAATACAAAGCCAAAAACACGTCATACAAATTCAATCCTTAATGTTGCATTCTTAAGTATAAACTGGAAATATTTGGTCAAGTTATAGCAGTGTGACACTAGATTTGAATTAAAAGAATAAATTTTAATAATGTCATACATTTAAAGAAACTAAATTTTATTTTTTTGTCTTGTTCAGTTCCACTGCATTACCCTTATCTTGTAGAAAAATTATAGTAATAGGTTGTTATATGTGTTCGCAATCAATTAAAAAATTATGAAAAGGCAGTAGTCGCTTTCTTATCCTGTCAGCACTTCTCTTAAAATATGTTCGAATTCGAGTACATCCATTATTTTGAAAGTGTTCTGGATAACTATCATGTATGTACTTATCCATCATATGAACGCCAAATGATACGAAATATCCCACCACCCATCTGCTTAACGAAGTCTGAAAAATCCTTCAGCCACACTTCGAATTCTCCCAGGGACCGAGTTTTTTTTCGCACAAAGAGTCTCTCGTCAGTGAATTTCTCCTCGGGGATGAAGGGCCGCCGGTGGATTTTCCGACCAATCCCTACCAATCTCCTTTTTCCTCGTACGCGTTTGGCAACCCTCGAAATTATGGACGCAACCAAACCGTCTCATCACACGCAGTAATTATGGCGACGAGGGCTTTGTCACAGATTAGGAAGAGGGAGAGATATTTCCAGAAAGAGAGACTATAATAGGGGATCTCTGTGTCACTTCCAAAAAGCCCCATTCAACCGTCCGTCGCCTGGAGACAGGCGGACCAAGGACAAATGAAGGACATTTTCTCGCATTATATATCGGGAGAATTGCTAACGTTATCTCGGGCGGGCACAATAAAATTAGACTTCCTTTGCGTCTCTTGGGATGGTTCGTCAAAGCTGAGAGGGAAATCGACGAATGTCTAGAGGCGTTTTTTGCGTCACGGAAACCGCTCTCGTTCATAATGATTCCGAACGTGAAATTCGTTTTTTGCCCATCTTTTCGCGAGAATATTGCACAAGTCTCGTCTTTTGTCTTCTCAGAATTTGAAACGTATTACTCGCAAGAAGAGCAGAATCAACCGCACGAATTTAAGCACGGCGCCTGCGATCATGAAGCAGCAGTGATGTAATGGAGATTGCAAAATTACGAAGTCCTCAAACGATTCCAAGAATCTATCTCTGCCGCTGTCGGATTCCATGTCGGTCTTATTTTTAGTAAAATTCACTTACATTCTCAGTGTTCTTTCGCACTAGCAAGCCTTGGAAACAGTAGTGGTAGTATTAAAAGTGGTTCATTTTGCAAGCACTGGCTCCTACGAAGAATCGAACCCGGACCGCTTTCCACGCTTTCCAAACGCGCTGTCCACTTGGCTATAGATATTCTCAAATGAGGTTTCTAGGAATAGTAATTCATAGAAATGCGATAGAGAGAAGCTATTCACTACACATAATTTTCATTCAGTGTATTGTATGTGCGATTTGCTATCAGTCTTCTATGACCAATATCGTACGCAAGTACACGAATTTATGAAACTTATCTCCCGAAAAGGTCTCCAAGACAGTATTTCTCGGCATTGTATCTCTATTTTTAAATTCAATAACATTTTCTCAAAAATTTTGCTCTTTAATATGAAACTCGCTTGAAACTATTTTGACATACATCAGATGTACGCGATAATAGTAGTACATATTTTAATAAATTAAATCAATTCCCGTCATTTTTGACGGGGAAATGCACTAGTTCATAAATAAACTATTGCTAATAAATTAAAGAATGTGGAAATAAGTCGCAACAGACTGCATGGGTAATCTTCAAAACTGTGTTTTTAATACGAAAGACGATATCGTAATACACGTCGACGGAAACAGAGTTCGGAACTTTTATTCAAACAGACGTCGCACAAAATGACTGCGATGTAGACCTTTCCTCGGGCATTATTTTTTCGGGGTATTTAAAAATAAACCAATCATTTCAACTCAGAAGTGCAAGAAAATCATTTACTTTTTAGTCGATATCGTTTTATAACAAAGAAAATTTACAAACTGTTTGTTTTTATCAGGTTCGAGACAGATGTTCTAATTCTTATTTTAAGCCAACCTTTAATTACCAGAATTTTTAACAACATTTTAGAATAATAAATTGAGCTTGGTATACCTACAAATATATAATTCCTATATTTTAATTACTACTTTTTGTGCTAGATCCCCTTAGGTTTCAAAGACTGGTGTCATGAATGCATACTGATACCATCCCCCAAGCATCATAACACTTTCTGTGAATCTTCTTATCTAAGACTTATTCAAGGAAGTCAAATAGTTGAAGAAACAGAACTTGCCCCCTTCTTCTTTATCATTGTATCCAATGAACAATAAATACTTGAAATACACACGGCATGAATTAATGTAACTAATAAAATTGATTGAATCCTAAAACTTCTCCTTTAAGGCTCTAGTACAAAGCTGGGGAATATTTTTCCAGTGACAAACCTTATTTTGCATTCGGTCAGATGTAAAACCACCACGCTACTCTGTGTTGCTTTCATTCTAATGTTAAACATCGAAAATGTATATGAGAGAACGAATTCACTCGCTGAATAAACAGAAAGAGAACATTTTCCAATTGATTTTCCTCTTGGCGTCATTAGCATGATTGGAAAACAAAATTATTTAAAAATGATTATTTGTTTCAGGAAGTGACTAAAAGGCCGCAATGAACGGCCATAAAGGCCTGAAGGCAGCAATTTCCCAACCTCTGCTCTAGGATTTATTCCCGGGGAGCCGAATATTATCTTGCCAACCGAAGTGTACTCCGAAATTTGGTGATATTTTGGTTATTTGGGCACTCACGAGAGTTGTCAATGGAGATGACATTCCTCCAGCAGTGCCGTCTGCCACGTCATTTCGAAGAAGCAACTGACAACCGCAAAGAACTCACAATTCAAGATTGAAAAGCGTCACGGAAACAGCGGGAAAAACTTCGATCCATACCACTCAGAAATTCGGTGAAATATTCATCCTTTTTCGCACGGAGTTATGCAACAAATATTTGACTTAATCCAATTATACTTATACATTCTACACTTTTAGTATTAACTTTTAACTTAACTTAACTTCAATTGCTTTCCTTTTTTAATTTCTCTCCTTTATATATTTGACCCATGTAACCTCGTTTCATTTCTTCAGTAAGAAACATATCCTTCAATTCTTTTGTAAGACGTTATAATACACAGTTAACTCCGTTTCAAATTTATCTGGCAAAAATTCGTAGTAAGTTTCAGGATAATAATTATTACTTCGGGTTCAGATAAAATATAATTCAGCATATAAAACTAACATATATAACTAAGAAGCAAACAAATCTAGTCATCTACCTTTATACCTCTCTTTAACTTAATTTCCTTAACATATGAGTAGAAACAAGCTGTAGCTCCGCCAAAACTCACATAAAACACCAACAATTTCCAAACGGGAAGAGTAAATAACCGCGTCGAGATAGAGTCAACTTCAAGTGTACATTAATACTCTTCCTATGCGTTTCCTGGAGTCCAATAAAAGAAATTCTGCTAATTACTCGAGTTTCATACTCATGAGAAGCGTTACTTTCAGTCATGCCTTAGCGCTTAAAATAATTCAATTTTCATTCAACGCGACTCTAGTTTCATAAAATATTTCGAAATGAAAGCAATAGTTTTACCAGGCGTGTATTTCTTCTTCGTTGGATTGCTTATATGATATACGACTGCACTCTGCGACACAAGTCCAAGTAAATATGCGAGCCGCCTTTTTGCTTGTGGCAAATATTCAGTAATACGGAAAATTATGATTTCTTTTCCCATTCCATTCGAAGAATTATTTATTCAAACGAATAAATCCTTTACCGTGATTTAGATTATGAATATTTTATACTCTTGGATGGGCTTAAACGTCCATCAAAATTATACTGCGATGACCAAACTTTATTCGGGTTAGTATTAAAATTTTATTACACTTAAAATTCATATTAGAAATATCGTATCGCTGCCGAACTGTGAGTATGAATCTTTTCAACCATATCCGACGACTTTTACAAAGACATCAAGGTTTATTACGGTAATGGCAAGCTTCTGATTATTCCATGAAATAAATCATCGAAAAGTAAGTTCTGAAATTTCCATATTAATATTTAATTCAATTATGAATGTTTAATATGTCACCCTATATTATTTCCATTCTCGATTCTACCCGTGAATTCGATTGGAGTTTTGATAATAACTTATGAGAATGTTTGATCACATGAATAGTTAATAGGAAGTTCCCAATTTATCGATTCTCGATTGTTATGTACATAAGAACTTTTTTATATTCTAACGTAATTATATGATCTTCCACAATTAGGTAACATAAATCTACGGCGTCATAGCGTTCCACACATAGCGTCACACGTCCCCATTTTTAATGCTCCAGAGAATATCTAGAAAGTATGAAATGGGCATCGAATATTTTACGTACGTTTTGGTAATCTCAGAGGAGACCAACAGTTTCATCCATAAATTATCAATATAGCTAAATTTGGTTAAAAATGAATCAACAAAATCATTCATAACTTATGAACGTAAGTTTGGAAGGTCATTTTGGAACTCGGGTTCTGAGTCATAGCAATTAGATAACTGATTAAATATTAAAACATGAGTCAGAGATATTTCGTGCAGAAGCTCGTTAGAAAATTAAATTTAAATGCAGTAAAACCTGTTTAAGACACTCCCGTTTATTCCGCGTTTTTCTCCCGTTCCCTTTTACACGAAACGCATGGCAAAACTACCACTTACGTGGTGGTGGTGGTCTACGTACACACTGAAGTTTATACGTGAAGTTTAGAGTTCTATGTATCCTTTCTTTCTTGACTTCAAAGGTAGTTATTTAACTTTCCTCCATTTTTTATAGAATTTTTAAGTTCGGACTGGTTGATACCAATGACTTCATTTTGTTTGTTTTTAATTTCTTTTATTTTCTAATATTTAAAGTTCATCTGCGAGAAAGAAAATTTGGAAGTCAGAATGAGATTGATCATTACAAGTCATGTTTATGGAGCGACTTGTTTGCTGCTTGAATAATTTATGAACAGTATGTAGTGTTTTTTCTCCAAATCCAAAGAACAATGAAATTTTACTTTTGAGTCGATCTTTCAAAGTGAAATACACACTAAGAAAGAGTTAAATATATCTTGGAAAATTATTCATTACTTCCTTAGATATGGGTTTATCATTAAGAGCTCAGATTGCTGAATTTGCAATGAAAATCAAATTCAATGAATGTGCCTACCAAATACTTCGCTAAAATCAAACTTTCTTGTGTATTATTTAGCAGAAAATTTGTATCCAAGTTTGAGAGTCGGCCAAAGAGTAACAAAACAATAAGGCTGAAAATCTAAGGAAGATTTCTTCATATTGCTTAGTAATTCAAACAAATTAAAATAACAAGAAATAGAGCCTGAATTGTCAAATTTATAGACAAATTATATTGGCGTTTAAAATCAATAGCGAAATCTCCTTACAGTTATCGATGCAAAACAATATTCTTGCTTGGAGGGAAACTTAACACGTTCATTTCACCCCTTACCAAGAACATTTCCAACAGAATTCATCTATACACAATCATGAGATTACACGTTTTCGAGTGAATTTCAGATCCATTACCCCACATTTTCGCTCGAACGCCGAATTGGAAGTCAGGTAAAGAAGAACGGAAAAACATTCTAAAATAGGAAAAACTTCACGCAGAAACAGGATGGGGAAAAATTAAGTTGGCGAGCATAAAACGTACGACTTTAGTATCGAAGGGAGTGAAGATGGAGGCAATTTTTTGCACGGTAAAGAAAGTGAAAGGCTAAGTATGTTCCGCCTTGGGGGACATGAACGGGCGGTTATCGAAGAGAAAGGAAAAGAATAAGGAAAGAAGAGAAGGAATTTCTCGTAAGATGAAACGTCTTCCCAACGCGATTCCATGCGCTTCTTCGTAATCTTTTTACGCGAAGACTTCGGAGAAATAAGATTGCCTTCAATTCGGCCCCAAATGCAATATCGACCGGCCTTAAATAGCTTCTCCTAATATTCTCCCCGAGAAAGTCGAATGAAAACCTGGAAATATAATGGAATGCCAATCCTCAATCCCTTCTCCCTAATGCGATCACATCGCCAACTATCAGAAGAAAGAGCAAACTTTCAAGGAATATTACGTTTCCTTTTTGCTCCATTCGTTCCCCAATAAAACGAGACAAAGAAATGCCCGGGAAAAATGGTGATTTGGTATAAACTAACCGATAATTTGAATTTTAACGAGTGGATGAGGCTTTTGAATTGGATAACTTTTTGAATTCTTCTACTGTTCCAAATGATAGTCATCTCAGCTGCCTTCAAATCCACGAGGCTTAATTGCTAACCGCCAGCTTGTTCACTACGCCCATAGTTACTAACTTCATCTAAGTACACGCAACTTGTTTCTTGGTAACATTTCCTCGGCAAACTGACCACAGTGATTCAGAAATTTTGCAAAATTTGTTTCAGTAATATTAAATTAGAGAATAATTGAAAGTCTTCGACCCTATGGATATTTTACACTATCGACAGCTACGAAAATTTATTCCAATGAACGGTGTAAATTCGATATATTATTAGTACTTGGGCTTGAGACATTCAATTAAATGTTAAAAAGGAAATGAAGAGTGAGAAAATGGTATTGATACAAATATTGTTGAGAAAAATTCTACTCGTGTAGGGAGGTAATTTGTTATGATCTGATTATCTAAAAACACAACTATTGAATTGGATGTTGGAAGGAATGACTTGGTGGAAAGACATCATCAAATACAATTACTTAATAATTTTCCACAGAAGCTTAAATGCATAACCAGTTTTGCAAGAATACTTGCATCTTCAGATAAAGATTTTCATCATATATTTTCTGCGGAAGACTACTAGGAATTTCCATTTGGTTAACTCTTTAAGTTTTTCATACCATAAAATATCTTTCACAATGAAAGATATGTTATAAGTATAATATGAATATTTAAATTTAATTCTAAAACCTTTTGAGACCTTTATATCAGATTTCATTCTTAATTTTTCGATAGAAAAAGAAACTCCCATAGTAAAATACTTCACGCACTTGATTAATTCGTGCAATAAGTTTTCCATATGAAAATTTTAAATTATGTACACATGAATCCCTTTTAGACAATAGTTTACTTTGTTATAACGGAGCTATATTCTTTCAGCAGTGCACGTTGAGTCTTCGTTATAAGTGCGAAATAAATATACGAATAAAATTAGAGAAATATCACTTCTGCGCTCTCAAAACAGACATCAAATCGTTCATTCATCGAAAAATTCCACGGAACGGGAATGAAGGAAATATATTCCGAAATTCCACGGGATAAATTTTAAACAAGAACAGGAAGAGCGTCCCGGATATTCCCCGTCGAAATTAAACCGCATGGAGGGATTGAAGGAAGAATCGTCGGATTGTCCCATTATTCCCCGCTTTTTCTTTTGGCCGTCGGCGCTCACTCCAAAATGGCTCCGTAAGAATAAGCATCCCCGAGGATAAAGGGCCGGGATGTGGATGTTCCAGAATATTTCGAAAAAGAACGAAATAAAAAAAGCAAGAGTCGTTGATTCGCTTCTTGGGTAAGCTGACTGCTCTCTCATTTCAATGAAGGAATTTTTATTAATAACCGGAGGCACGCGCTATGGAGTTAGTGATCCCTCTGATATATTATTTTCGGTTTCAGGAATCCAACAATTGTAGGTTACGGCCTAAAACTCTCGGAAAATAAAATAGAAGGCTTCCCAAGTTTCCAAGGGCTTTAATCAAAGATTTATAAACCATTTATTCCGTCGTTTTGGAAAATAATAAAAAGTTTCTACGCTTTGTTTATTATTTCCAATTCGATTCGCTTCCAGATAACACACTTTCTACTTTCTGCTCTGATAGCAGTGAAGAATGAAGTTTGACTCAGTACTCGAAGATATTCGTTCATAGTAGGCAAATTTATTCCCCTCATAAAATATTTCAAATTAAATAAAGAAATATTACACGTAAATATTTCCTTGTTAGTTTTCTTTGACGAAGGAAACGAAAAGGTGACGAAGAACTTCAGTTTATAGGCCACAGTGGAGACTCCACAGGGTTTATATACATAACGAATGTCGCTGTCTGGAATGATCATAACCAACTAACTCAATGTAAAGATCCGTAACTACGTATTACTTGTATGTAACACATAGCGTAGTAATTTAATATTAAATAGTACCACATCACTTCAAAAAGCACATGTGTAAGCAATGCTAAGACTTTAGCTAAAATTAATTCATACATGCAAGATTTTACTGTACAAAATTCTCTTCCTTTCCTTCAATTTATAGTTTTTGTTTTTCTTGTACATTCTGTATTTTTAGTTACATAAATCTCAATTTTATAGACTATATCTTTATCTGTTACGTTTTACTTTTACATTAAATGAGCAAGAAGATTTTTCATTTTCCATTTCTAACATTGTTTTCCTACCAAGAGTTTTTGGTTTACTTTTTCCAACTATAAGTTAAGATTTTCCCCGCTACTATCACCTTCATATTTTCATTACTTTTTGTTTGTGTTTAACAAAATACAAGTGTAGGAAAAGAGACCTAAAAGGGTGGAAAAGGGACCTAAATTCACCAAATGGTCTGTCTTTCATTACACTAAGGGTGACTCACGGCCCTTAAAGCAAATTTACGCAGCTCAATGCCTCCCTCGAAGCTAATAGATTTTTTTATTCTTGCGGGCTAAAAAAGGTAAAGGGGAAACACAAAATTTTGGCTGAAATCAACCCTCCATAGTAAAAAACTAAATTAAATTTAAATAATTTACATAATATTACCTTATAATTTAAAAAACATGCTCAATAAATTGATAATAATTTCGACTCAGGTAATTTCAGTTTCTCTCCACAGAGAGGGAGTAACGCGTTCTTCCTTGGAAATTCCTAATATGAATTTTCTACGTTCTTATGTTAGCTTTAATGATTCGATTTTAAAATATTCATAGATAAAGGGTAAAACTAGAGACGTTTATTTTAATTGGCATGTTATAAGAACCTTTGTCGCTGTGCGCTATATTCCACTCTGTATCACATTTCCTCCTAACTCTAAAATTCCCCTCATTTATCTGATCTCGATCACACGAATATTCTATACATTTCTGTGTCATTATGACAAATAACATTCGCATTTCGAATGAGATTTCAGGGATGTATGATTATTTTTAGAATGAAAAGCATTCATGAATCCCTCTTTAAGGAATATCCATTAATTTTCCTTAAATTTCATCGAGTTCCATTTCTATCGAAGCGTTTCCTACAAATACGGAAGTATTAAGCCGATTTTCAATTTTCGAAATTTCAAGTATTAAGCTAAGCTAAATGAAAAATAACCATATTCCTGTCCTTAAGTGACTCTGCACTCCCCTCTGTGCCGCAGCAATGGTATGGTAAAATGTCACCGAATCATCATATGCCTTTTCTCGTAATTCCTCGAGCATATTATGAAGTTGAACCGTTATGAAATGTTGGATTTCCGGAGAACGAAACTTTGAGAATTCCGCATATTGAATTTAAAATAGGAAATATTTGTTACTTGGATTCCTTCTGAATAGTTGAAAATGATCGTAATAACGTATTCCTCGAATAGAAAATAGATGAGTCCTTTCTTATGGATGACTTTATAGCCCCAAAGGCTTCTAAGATCGTAAATGACATCTCAGTAATGTTTGTCACCGTGTCGCCCTTTGATGTAGATTTTCTGTCTAAGAATTCGAAAGCAATGTAAATAAGAACAATAAGTCTGACTGGCTATATTAAATGGATATTCGAAATTTATAATTCTAATATTGCGAAGCATGTAAAAGTTATTAAACTCAAATATTACAGCGGCAATGAATTCTATGTAAAGATATCTAAATTCTTTAAATAGATATTTCTCTGAAGAGTAATCGCTAAGTATTTTTAGCAATTGCCTCTTTATGTTTGAATGAAGAGTTGTTGAAATCATTCAAGAAGAGGAATAAAATATCTTGCTCTGTTTGCACTGTAAAGAGTGATACTCTGAGAGTATCAACCCAAATTTTTATCTAAAATTCTCGGATCACTAATACAAGGATCGATACCGACACTTTGCAAGAAATATCGTTCCCAGTATTTGTCTACGTGTATGCTTGGAGATTCTTAGAATTTCGAAACGTAATTGGATAGAAAATTGGAGGTGGATGTAATTCCTTCCTTGCGTTTCAATGCTAGATTTTCAGAAAAGAGACCGCTTTCTGAGACTTAGGATGGATATAGAGGTAAAAGCGATTTTACGTGATAAGAAAATACAGCTCGATTCTAACTAGAAGAAAAAACTATGCCGATTTTACGGCTAAGGAAGACGGAGTGGAGTTCAATCCCGAAATTATCATAAACTCAAGTATACTCAACTCTAACCCAAATCAATCTACGAAATTTCCAGCGAATTAAAGGGAAAATAAAACTAACATAAGGTGGTTCATTGAAGTTAGACTATACCGCAAATATTAAAAATTCTCATCTTTATTGGAAATATCGACTCATTAAAAATTATTAATATGAGATTATTCATACTTCACCTTTTCTTAAAATATCTAAATTTTCAAAAAACGAGTCTGTTTTTACTCTATGATTAACTCCTTACTGACGATCAGCTAATTGTACTTGAAGTAATTGATTCATCATGTTACCAAGACATCAACAAAACAAACGGGTATATAAATCTGTGTATTGAAACTCAAAGAAAATAAGAGAGGAATAAAATATGAAACATTCTTAGTAAATGGTTCACTTATAAAAACAACCTGAGGAGAGTTGGGGTAAAATTTTAATTGAAGAGAAAGGGTCAAAGCGCAAAAGAATAGAGAATTGAAGAAATTAAATCCATCGATATTTTCGAAAGAAATGACCGATATGCACCCTGTACACTTCATGGAATTCTTCTCAATGGATCCAACATTTAACGGAAGTTCTAATTCAGTCTCTCGCCCTTTAAACTATGACTTTAAAAAATCTGAATCACGCGTTGCGCAGATAATTCCGGCTGTCCTCAATAATTCGCGGGCTCTGTGGTGGAAAAGGTGGCCTTTCCATGGAAAAGGTTTCCCACCTCTGATCCGACCACAATATCCCATTGATTTCCAATACCTTTCGAAATATAAATGAAGTGCTGGATTAAGGAATGCGGGATAACAATAAATCCACGGCGCATTAATCAAGGGGGAGATCCGTCCGAAATTTCTACATTTCCATCGGCATTTTCCAATTCCACGGCGAGATGAACCTCGGCGATGCTCGGCTTCAAAGGAGCTGAATAAAAACACCCCCAACGAAACTAGATTCGAGTCTGCAAAAATTCGATATAAAAGAAATAGGACGTTTCCAAGTCTTTTTCATTGAATTGGCGCAATGGTCGTGCCATTTCGCTCTTCTCTTTTTCATCCCCGACCGAGTGGCGCTGTTTCCAAAAAGGGTGAAAAATATCGGAATCCGGCGAATTCCGATATTTAGGCAAACGAAAAGCACCGTCTGATAATATGAATCAAAATACCCTTACAGAGTTACTTCGCTAACCCATTTATTTTTCAAAGACCTGCAGAAACACTTGGAAAAATATCCTAATTCATCCGCAACCCGGGATTGAAACGCGTGGAGATGGATGTTATTTCGCCAGTCAGACCCATTTATTTACAAATGAGTGTCGAAATTCGGAAGTGGGTCATAGGAATGCAAATGTTTTAAAAAGCGGTGATGTAACGAAATTTTCCGGCAATCTCATTTTCGTTTCGCTCAGAATAATATAATTTGCAGCGATCTATTCCAAAGCGCTTTTTCCGATTGAAATTTTGCCGTATTAAGGTCCTTTTTAGTTTATATAATTCAATTGGTTCCGTCGCATGTTTAACTTTCGGATAACTAATGAGAAAGAGTTATCCATAACGAAACCTATTAATGGAAATTATTGTAATTACAGCCAATTACTGCCATATAACATCGAGTTTTACTTTTTCTCGTTTCAGATCCAGAATTGGTAATTTGCGGTAGAGAAGCAAACTATAATTATTCCGAGGGAATCGTTTATCTAAATTTGATTTCGGTGATAAAATGTTTTTGCCTCCAACGCTGTCTGCAACTAAAAATTGCTCAGCATAAAATTAATGAGAGAGATTACGTGCGTGATACTTCCCATATCCGTACCAATTGCAACTTTAATTCCGTTTAATATCATTTAAATAAATTTGTCTCCGAGGAAACAATGAACGATTGGATTCGATAATGAAATTAAGGTGTCGACAGCTCAAATTTTAATTAAATTCTGCTAGGTTTTGATAATAAATAATGTTTGGTATATACCCTTGTCAAATGTGACTGTTCTTTAAATTACTCTTATTAAATACATTAAATATGGCGAATAAATTTTATCACAGCACTAGCTGAACATCTAAACAGTTAAATTAAGTAAGCAATAACCAAACTAACTACAGCTTAATTCTAAGAAAACAAGGAATATCCAATGTAGCAAATAAGACCTAAATTAACTACAAATAATTATTTAACTCAACGAAAAGCAAATTTAGTCGTTTCATTATTTTGAAATCAACCCAACAGTTCAATTCCGAATGAATTTATAGAATATGAAAATAGAGGACTCAAACTGTGAATAGTAACCATGGATACAAATATTGATCACATAGAGACCTCAAAAATAATCGTTTTAAGGCTTTTATTCAAATAAACAAAATAAAATAAAGACCTCAAAATAATAATGCTATTTAAGAAATCAAAAAACAATTAGTTTTGAGGCCTACATTTTACTTTAATTTTAATTAAGATGCATATTCATACGATGACACAAGGGGAAACATTACCGAATTTTCTTTTTACAGATAATGTTTGCAAAACATTTTCCAAATCTTTGCCCTTTCCTGCCCCTAATGTCCTATAAATATTTAATTTTCTAGCCTCCATAATCCTGATGATGTAATTGTCCATTTTAATATCGGGATGGATAACGAACACACCTACGTAGTCGCAAGTTCGACACAGAGAATTCTTTATCGTATCTACAAATAGTAAATAATAATTAATATAAAAAAATCTGATAAATATTTTTTAAATCAATGTACTTGTGAAAATACATGGCACTTCCACCTGCATATTTCCGTTAAATAAACCCGATTAAAGTTTATTACTCTTACATATTTCTCAAATTCGACACGTTTGTGATATATAAATTATTATATATATAAATATATAAATTTTAAAAAGTTATTCGAAATTTTTTCATTCTTCTATACAAAATTAATGAAATACCACATAAGTCAACCGCAAGAATAATCGTGATTAAACAGCAATTATTTATTTCTGATTTATGGTTAAGATTAGTATTAGGAATTGAAATATTATCGAATCCCTCATTTCCGTACTTAGCTAAAACATCGATTCATATGCTTTTAACTCCTTTTATGGTGTGGGATGTTTTTTCCTTTCCATTTTTTACTTTCCAAGGCCAAAGTCAAAACACCTCTCAACGTCGCCCCGGATGTGTATACATGATAATGTATACACAGTTATATTCACGATATTCCATTACATGTAATTTTCCATCAAACCAGTGTAAACAGTAACGACAAGGAAAAAACGGATGTTAAATTTGTACTACAGGTCGAAGTGCTTCATCCAATAGCGAGATTTATCCAATGAACTACATTCAGTGTGTGTGCCAGGACAAAGTTGTTGGATTAATTAAAGGATTCATTAGATGTATACAATCTGTATTCTTTAATGTATTTTTAAAGTATTCATTGCGTAACATTTGTAATATTAGTAAATCAAGATTGGTGTACCAGCAGTGTGAAAAAATGTGATGAAAATACATAACTTGCCTCGAATCCGACATATCTAACCGAATCCAAAATGAAGGAGAGTTTTCCGAATTTCAATTTCTTTAGAATTACGGATCTTTTAAACTGAATTGAATAAACAATATAACTATTTACATAACACGATCACCGCTCATCCTATCAACCCAACTCAGCCAAACAATTCATTTTTATTCGTAGTTAATTACAATAAAATATACAACTATTTCGACGTTGATTTGCCAATATTAAATCTTAGCCATGTTTCTCCTTAAAATACATAACATATTACTTTTAAATTCGTTCTTCCTTAATGTTCTTAATATTTCTAAATCCAATATACGACACTAAGGCAAAAGAACAGACATGGTCTAGACTCCACCAATCACATATAAGTAACACTCCTGAATTGATAATCTTAGTATCTCTTTTTAAATTGCCAATTGATATACGTATAATACACCTTAAGAAACCCAGGGAGCGGACTTCAGAAAAACTCACTCGCACATTATATTTCTTTCAGAAGATTAAACCAGAAATATAACATTAATCCCTAGATGCTATGGAAATCCTTCCTTTGATCATTCAGAACGTAATTTGAATTCGAAGTCGCTCAACTGTTCCGAAAGAATTCGCTGCTTTATCGAATGAAAGAGTTTTATGGGAGCTTTAACCGGACTACTTGAGTGATATTTCGACTAGGATTCTTAATTCTTATTTTAGGAAATGGCAGTTCACATACTCTGAACTGAATCTATCTCTAGAGTTGGTCATTTATATATGTATTTCTATTATTTAGAGAAATAATACACGATAAAGAAGACACTCATGAATGTGTATAGCCAAGGATATCGTCAGTATGATTAAATTGTTTGTTTATCTTAACATAGGTTGCTAAGTAAGCAATCTCATAAACTTATATATATGGCATATGGAATAAAAATGAAGTACATTTTATTAGGGAATCTTGATTGTTTGAGGTAAAGTTAAAACAAATTGGGTATTTATATATAAACACTATTATATCCCCGCGTCAAAATGACAGGACTATATTTAATTTATGAAATATGAGAAATATCTGGTCCTTCTTAATTTTTAAAAATTAAAATTATCCCTCTCAAATTTTAAATAACCATCGTGATAGAAAATTAAGCTATAAATATGAACGAAACGCCTAAAAATAACTTGATTAAATTTTCTTAAATTTTAAACATGAGAACAGGTAACCAAACAATGTTATTAATGTTTAGCACATTTAAAATCAATTAATACAAATCTAAAGCACTTAGAGCATCGGTTATACTATTTGCAAATATAAATTCCTGAATTATGATCTTCAACGTTTAATAAAAATATTTAAATTCATACTGTCTGCCATTATCTGGCATGTAGTTGACTGCACTCAAACAGCCTTTTGTTACATTGTAACCTTGATCTTTTATAGGCATCTAAATGGCCGAGTGGTTAGAGTGTCTGGTTCAAGTTCACAAAATTCCAACGTTTCCAAATATTAATCCAAAAATTATCCTCTGTGGCTCTAATCCTGTTTAGGGAAATCTTTTTTTCCGGAAAATTGTATTTGATTGTAGTGATAGTGTTAACTCATTCGTTTGACTTTGGCGATGAACTAATTTTTATAAGCTAGATCATCATTAAGGTATTGTTTGTACCGTAAAGCTATCAAGCAACTGATGTATAGTTTGCTCACTTAATTTTTTTAAGTTGAATCCTTGAAAGTATAACAGATTTATTGTCTTTAGTTTTAGCTCATCCTGTTGAATGTATAGTAATGATTTATAGATATATAGATATTTCATAGATTTTAAATATATATCCACCTCGATTTAAGTTTTGAGTAAGTTATATTTTCTAGTGCAAAGAAAAGATATGCCTCATAGGACAATTAACCACGGAGTTTGAACTTTTGCTAGCTTATTCACGGAATGAAATCTATAACAGAATAAAGACCCAAGAGATAAACATAATATTAAAATACGGTGAGAGATGGCATTTAGAAACTGTTGTCAGGTAAACTGTTTCTCGTGCGAAAAATATAGCTTGAAAATCCAGACTGGATTCGACGATTTCGTACCTAAACCGGCGAATGACACCTAGCCCAAAATATAGTATACTTTCAATGCCCGCAGTCCACATTCAATGCATTCGAAGCGTCACCATTAGGGACCCTCAATAGGTGCGTTTAATTCGCCGACGGATGCCTGCTTTACGTCCGAAAGAATACGAGAATGGGCAACGCATTTTGCGATCCATTTTATTTCCGGGGCATTGGAATGACGTGCGCGGCACTAAAAACATGGCAATATCGAAACAAGAGCGCATTCCAACGGAGAAATGCTCCTTTTCGGAGACTATTCCACAGATGAGATCTCCTCTCACTCTCATTTTTACTAACACGTGGGACACAAAAAAGGGTGATGGATGGAGCAAGGATTGGAAAGGAGGGATTGCGATAAAAGGGAAAGATTTGAGAGGGGATAAAGGGAAGGGAATGATAAAGAGGTGACAGGTAAAAGGTTCGGCGGCGGATTATTCTTCCTATTCATCATAATCTACGGGGTTAAGAGAAATCGATACGATGAATATCTAAGTTTCGATTCCCTATCGATATCAAATTATAATATCTTCGATGCTAAGTATCGAGTCACTATAGATTTAGAAATGATAAGACTTCGTCTTATATCGAAGTTTTAATTTTAGATCTGATTGTTCAATTTATAATTTTTAGAAACGTGATAAATTTGACAAAATAATATATATTTTATATAAATACAATTACTAATATCTCTAAAGAGTCGTAGCAAATCATATGACTACGAAGCAAATATTTTACTACTCCTCGATGGATCCAGAATTTTCTCTTTCATCATTCCCTTGAATTTAATTTGAGAAACTATCGATTAAAAGGTCATTGTTTTCGATTCAGCTACATTGATATTGCGAATTTATGAGCTATTTTAGTAATAGAATCTGCATATTTATTTTCAAGACTACAAAATACAACTTAGAATAATAAATTGTGAATTTATATCCGTTTAGAACGATTAATATTAATATATTTCAAATGTAATAACACGAAATTCAGAAGTATTAGATTTAAGAAACATGTCTAAATGAAAACTACCCACTAGTAGGTTAATTGAAGAATCCTTGCTGTAGAGCATCAATTTTCAGCTTTACTGCAAACAATATACATTACAGGTAATCTGTAATGCTTAGGCTAATTCCCTCTTTTATTTTAATTCAGATAATAGCCTTTTTATCATAAGAAAATTTCTTTGATTCGCGGTGGTTCGACGACGTAAGGATTGAATGATGATTTTATTAATTCGAGGGCAATAGAATTACCAAATAAATCTTCCTTTCCTTATTGATATTGGGAAGATGGAAACTTATTCGGATACTTCGACAGTACGATTAATCGGGTATAAATCAAGCGTATAACCTTCGATCGATTTTCCGAATCGACTATCGATATTTAATCGAAGGATCGATGCTGGTGCCATTTCTAGGGGTTGGGAATGGGAGGGGTTTTTGAAGGGATAAGAGGGTTTAAAGGGGTGACAAAGGGGAAAAAGTTGAGAGGGGAAAAAAGGGGCGTGAATGCGACACTAGAGAATGAATCCGGCGGCCGAAATTAAGGGAAAGACAGTAAATCGATGCGTTGATAAATCAGAGCTTCAAGTGTACTCTCACATACAAGCACATAAAGTCCGTCCTCATCCCCTTTCCTTCCTACGAGCACCACTTCCTCAATTCAATACACACCGAACCCCAATTCCGAACCTTCGCTGCTTTACACTCACATCTCTTTTATTTCTTTCCTATATCCTCTCTCCCTCGCTCTATATTACTTTTTTTCGAAAATCTATCAATTTCGTTTTTCGCTTGCAGTTTTACTATCAGTACAGCCCCTCTGAAGAAGACTGAATCATTCTTCTCCATAGTTCTATATTTGTAAATCCTTCTACCTCTCCAATTTACTATCATATTTACTATTAGATATAGGACCAAACCAAAACTTTTACCAATACCGAACGACACAAAATTCCTGCAATATTTAAAATTTAATATTTTACTTCCCGTTTGTTTGGAAAACAAATATTTAATTAAAAAAGAAAATATTCATAAAATTAGAGTAGGATATCATTTTTATCGTAATTTATGGGAAACCTTTGAACAATAAAAGAACGATTTATTTATTTAAACCGCCTAAATACCTAACTACCCGAGTCGAAACCCTAAAATTCATAAATCATGAAACATTAAGTTAATAAAGTTTTATCATTCCTCCAGTCTAACCTTTAAGCCGATTCCTTTTGGTCAGGAAATATTACTAAATAACTGTTTAATTTCAACCTAAGAGAGGGATGCCGATGGATATAGACTTAAGAACTCTATGAAAAGTTCGAGAATTGGTATAAATTCGAAGGTTTCTGTTTTTCAGTAAATAAAAACGTTATATAAATTCCTATTAAATAACATGTTAGGGGTTATTAAGATCTATCGATTATAGTTGCACTGATGATCAATATCAATAAGGATTTATCTATTTATCATTTGTACCAGAATTGGAAGGATGAGTTTTAAACAAAAAATAAGAATAAAAAACACGAACAATTGGTTTTGTATTTAGAAATTAGCTTAAATATTCTCCTATACCGATTACCACAAATATCCCGTTATTTCTGATTCCTGATTCAGATTAAAGGTCCCAAGATTAATTATAGTCCGCAACATTAAATTTCAAAAAACGTAAAATAAAATCATTATAGAGAAGCTTGTAAAAATGGGATGGGAATTTTACTTTTGAATAGATCAAATCTTTACATCATCACTAAGGAGTGAGTTTATCATAACAGTAATGTTAAAACATCTTTTATGGAAGAGATTTAGACTAGAATATTTCGTCTTCTATCTATTCTAGGTGGATAAATGTGTAAGGAAGTAGTACATAGTGATGGAATTTAAATTTATAACACAAATAAGCACGAGGAAGCTGTGAAAATCGCATTAACTTGCCTCAGTAATCGCAAAACTAGTTACGAAATACTCCTAATGTAAATTGCAGCAATATAACACAAATGTTTGCATTAAACACATCCACTACCAACGCCATATTCCTACTAACAGGAATTTTCTCTCACTTTTATGTAGTAAAAGTTATTCGACCATACTTTTAAGACCGATGTACGGATTAAAATAAATGAAAATATATCAACGGACTACGAACACAGGGCAGACACGGGTTATCTCGGTGATTTAGTCCTCTTTTTATTTTCTATTTTATCCCTTTTATCCTTATAAATCAAACTGATTAAAGTTTAAGCGTTCTGAAATTCCAACCAAGTACGACAACCTAACCTAATTCATTAAGAACTGAAAAACTTCGATTCCTATATTTGAAGGGGCAATATTCAAAGCTTTATTACGATCAAAAGAAACATTTCCTCGCTGACATAATTTCTGCGCATGTATTCCATCCCACAAAAAGAGAAGAAATATAAAACTACTACTCACATTAATGAATAAATTCCTCCATAAAATTTATTCCATATCAAAGCTATTTATATGATATTCCATTTAATGGTATTTCTCAATTATGTTTCAATTTCAACGAAAATGGAGCTTTTACAATAATAAAATTTTCGATTATTATTATTAATAAAAGACGAAAATATTTGTATTGGAGCTTTTAGGAATTCCTTTCTCTTCCTATCTACACGTATTCATCCTCTCTTTCTTTGCTTAACATTGGAAATCCCCACCTCATCCAACCGATGCTTCTCCTCATTCATAATTCACTCGATCGCATTCTATCGCTGTTTCGACACAGGCCTACTCGGCTGTTCCGAATTGCAATGAGTGAAAGTGAATACAGGAATGCTCCATTTAAATCCCTCGTAAAAAAACGCGCTCACTTCTGGGCACATTCTCTGTGGCTGTGCACGTTTATTATCGCAACGCATGGAAAAGAATTTCCTTCTCTGATTGCTCAGACAACCGTGCATTACGTTCTCCGCTGCCGTGTGTCACTTTTAACGTCCTCTCCGACCAAAACACATTTTTCTTGGTGATAAACAAGTTACATGCAAGCGCGTCCTAAAATTTTGGTCTATCCAGGGATCCCATACGTTATCACTTCTATGCTCACACACATTTTATATCTCCATTCGAGCGCCCATTTCCAAGTCTATGACACAAAAGTGGATGCAAACGTTTCATCCGAAGCGTTTCACCCATAGGGACGTTTCATCCAAAGACGTTTCACCCTGAGAAATTTCACCCAAGGATTCTTAATCCATTAGACGATTTATCCAAGAGATATTTTACACAGAAGGATATTTTTCATAGTGAATAATCCACCCGATGGCATTTAGAAAAGAAAGTAGCCAATAAATAAGATAGGATTCCTACCCGCGTACCTGAGGTAGGAATTGCTGTATCAGATACTGAAATACTATATAATGTAATAATATTAATTATTTTCTAGCAATTAGCTTCTAGGTAATTTGGCGATGAAATGAAAGAAGCTATAATAATAAGAATGATAACCGATAATATACCGGTAAATGAAAGCAAATGATAGATGTAGGAGTTTCTTTAGATGAGATTTCCAGCAAACATTCAATTTAAGGCTATAATAGATAATTCTATACAAACAAACGACAGTTGAGGCATTGGACATATAGGAGCAATGTAATATTAAATACGTTTATTGAAATCAATAAAATTTACCTGTGTTCCATAGAAAAGATGCAATTCTAATAACATATATACTTGTTTTAAGCTTCTGTCATTTGAAAAATAAAGTATGCATAACCTCAACTCAAGATAATAATCTTTTCCCTCAGCAATTTATGACGGTTGCAATCATTCATATAAAATATTTCATTCTCAAAAATTTTCCGTTTCATTCCTTTCTTTTCCGTCACAAAATAGAGAAAATAGATTAAAAAATCAAGGCGAAAAACCTCTTCCGCGATGTCAGCCCGTTGTCATTTAATCTCGCCAACGTCGCATTTAAGTCACGTCCTTTTAACTCCGAGTGCTGTTTCGGAGACAGGTGATCTAATTGAGAGCAGGTGCCGTATTCGCTCGGGCAACATCGCTCCAAACCTGCCTCCTGTTTATAGTGGGTTTGTTTGTGAGAGCTTATATTGGCGATATAGGAGGCGAAACGCTTTCAGCGTAACCGAATCTCCAGGTGTATCCAGCTAAAAGAAGGCGAGGATCGGTGTTCAAACTGTTTCCATTGACATAGAAACATACTCAAACGTAAACATACGCTCATTTGCACCCGAAAGAACTCCTCCGATCTCATAAGAGAACTTTTCATCTCTTCCGTAACTTAAATTTTATCTCTTTCTTAGAAATCTATCACCAAAATGCATCAGCCTACGCCCAATTAACATAGTATAACTAAAATCAACAATAGCATAATAATATTTAAACGAGTATAAAATAATTAGAGGGCTTACTTAGGGCGAAACTAAGACTAATATTATCTCATCTCTAATCTTACGACATATAATATTAAAAAAGGTAATTTCAGAAATTTCAAAGGAGAAAACAGGTAAAACCTAAGTTTCCATTTAGTATATGTAAGTATAGCACAGTATGAAAACATCGGCAAAAATGGGCGTGTGAAAAATCTGCAAAACCTATTCGGTAGAAAGTAATTTTCAATTAGATATCAAGTTAAGACAAATTTGAAAGGCAAACTAACAATACAGGTACAAATATAATCCATGTTACTTATTTTTACTTAAGACGGTAGGAATTTACTAGGCAAGATTATGAGTTGCTTTATTTTTCTCAGTCAGGATGATTAGAATTAAGAGTAGAAAAATCCACAGCCACCTTCAATCGACGTGCGCTAACCTAGTTTAACGCTTACATGAAATTTAATAAGGAATGATCAAAATGAATAGCATTATTTATATCTCAATAGCTTTCATATTGTCACATCTATGGTCACATAATACTGACACAAAATTAAATGAAAGATATCTTTACCAAAAGAAAAATGAAAAATTTCCATCCATAAACTTATCATAGTTAGAAAAGTTATGTTTTTCAGGAAAAGATTAGTTACATCAATTCAAATGTAACGCTAAGCTTAAGCCCCCTACAGCATGATGTTGCTTCGACCGATGTTCTTGGTTTAAAACTCGCTGTGAAGACGGTTTCCCTTTAAATCAATGATTTCACATCCGCACCATCTTTTCTGCCCATTTTCGAACGACCCTCGTCTCTCTTTCCCTGATCATCTCCCAGTTCACCGAGGCCTGTCATTAGAATTTCCCCGTAAATTGCAGTGAACCCAAAACTCTTTGTGATTTATTTTAATCCAAAGGGAAAATTCGAGATAATGTTTGAATGTTTGTACAATTTCAGCCTCTCTCTAATTATGAACGATTTATACACTTAATGCCGCTAATTTACCTAACTCTTCTTTTAAGCTACCTCTTTTACGATCTGCTGGAGGGCTTAATTATGAATACAGTTTTATCAAAGCACACACAGGATAGCGTGACACGTAGTCATAGTTGCCAATTTAATAATTTTTTCGCCACATTTCCCTTCTTTTAACGACGTTTTTAATGTTTTAGTGACCTTGCACACCCTATGCAATATGTTCTGTTACTTCGAACCTCCTCTATGCACTCTTAGCATAATATTTTCGACTTATTTTAAAATTGAAATAGCAATATACTCAAGAGAAATGAAACTAAATATTCATATTATATATTAAATGCATAATTTCAAGGCTGATATTTAATTTAGAGAAATGAATTTAAGCTACCTTTTTCTGAGATTAGCCACTCTTTACATACTTTTCATGGTTCATCTAGCGATGTCTTCAAAAATAACTTGTTTTTTGCACGTAATCATTTGACCGAAACATTTTTCTACGCAATTTCACAGTATTCAGATAATGGAGATAGAAACAAAGATAATCCCTCCATTATCTAATGAATAGGTAATAAAATTTCAAATAAGTTCTAAGACTCTTAGACATATTACTTGTAGTATGCTAAGTATATTTGGTGATATTTTTGATTAGTGCACGAAGGAAAGGTACTATAAACATCTAATATGTACTTAAGTGACGATACAGAAGAATTCTGCGCAAATACTAACGATTAGCATAATTTGGCACTCATTAAGGTTCTTTCGGACTGCTTACACTAAAGGGTATTAATATGTCAAAACATAAAGTACGACTCACCAATAAATCCATGTCTTCCAAAGTAAATATTCAGCCGTCCACCAAATTTCTGAACGAGGATAAAGATCCAGAGAATTCGGTTCCTTCATTAGAGGGGGATGAATACACTGGAAGAAAGAAATCAAATATTTAAGGTTAGAAACATACGTCTAAAAATGTTTTAGTACTTAATAAAATATCATCAATGAGGAACAACATTGAAAAAAATCATTCAAAAGGAAACGAGAACTAAATCAGCCACATGTAAAAGAGATCTCAGGCGATCATAATCACTTAACTCCTAACATACCTATCTATAATCCAACCGATGCGCATCTATACATCACCCACCTGTCATTGCACGTACAAATCCCACCTACAGAGACTGTTAAGCTGCGATAGCAAAACCATCAGAGGGATTTCAATGATCCATATCACAGTAGTACTACCGAGATAATACCAACAAGTAAAGCCTCGCTCTGCACAGTGTTGAATAAAAAAACCACAGTGTTCTACTCAAAAATTAAACATATTCAATACTCCTCATTACTCACAATGTAGAATTCGGACCTAAAAACAAGTCCACAAATATTATCGCCCAGAACTGGTTTCAAGAAAAAAACAACGAGTTAAGGAAACCTGGAATACAAGGGATATCAATTAGATTAAAAATGTATAATGGAACCTCACCATGTTCTTGATCAAATACATTTCTGTTGCACATCACCATCAAATAGGATTAAATATCAATGGAAATCTTATTTCAATGTGCACTACAGAAAGGAATATATGAGTCACAGAATACAGGATTTTATTATAAAGCTTTAATTCTAAAGCATTACACTGCATTTAGTATTAGCTCAATCCAAACACACTAGTCATACATTACACATTATTCACATGGAGCTACCTTATTCAATATGAATTTTCACACATACGAGGTGTGTTCAAAAAGTAAGGTGACTTTATGTTTCTATGTAACTATTTATTTATTCATCAATATTCATGTTGTCCCCTTCAAAGTAGTCCCCCTCAGATATAATACAGGGCTGTGTCCCTGTAAAATAATCCCCTTCCTCGAGGTAATATTTCTTCTTCATCTTGATCACCACAAACGAACGTATCAATGTCCTAGAACCAAGCATTTCATCTCCGACAATCAGGGTATGTTTTTGAATTTCAAAATTCTGTCGTCGGTCGGGCAGCACGACCAGCTAAACATACTGAGAGGAAAAAAATTTCCTTTTCTATTCCTTATTTTACTATCTTTTCTTTTCTGGTTGTGCCGGATCCTTCGCTCACGCGAACGCGGCAACGCCAGTGTGGCATAAGAAGAACAAGTAGGGGAGGTCGGTATGTGATTCAGCTATGGCCGTTATTTCAGGACGCAACTATGCTTCCGCGCTAAGAAATGTTGCAAAACGACGACTGAAGCCTAATCGTTTTGCAATTTGGATAACTTTTCCCAAAGATCCTTCAGAAAATTATGTCAAAATCCAGCGGCCGATAATGCGGCAGATGTAGCGACATCTTATATACTACTACTACTACTATAACCAGTATTCTCAAGGGTGCGCAAGATGGCGTTACATCTGCCGCATCAACGGCCGCTCGATTTTGACATAATTTTCTGAAGGATCTTTGGGCATAATCATCCAACTTACAAAATGATTAGGCTGCAGTCGTCGATTTGCAACATTTATTAGCGCGGAAGCATAGTTGCGTCCAGAAGAATCGGCCATAGCTGAATCACATACTGACCTCCCATACTAGTTTTTCTTATGCCACACTGGCGTTGCCGCGTTCGGGTGAGCGAAGAATCCGGCACAAGCAGGAAAGAAAAGAAAAGTAAAATAAAAGAAAAGAAAAGGAAGTTTTATTCCTTTCAGTATGTTTGGTCGGTCGTGCTGCCCGACCGACGACAGAATTTTTAAATTTAATGATGATCGGAAGTTACATTTTTGATAACTCTTAAAGTTATACCCTGGAAAACCCTGACATTGTCTACATCGCTGGTGAAATACAAAGGGAAATAAGAGTGAAGTGTCCGTAGGAGAATTCACTGCGTCAAATGTGGATGGGACAGTTATTGCTAAAGGAAATAATACAAAGGAAACTACGGGGAACGACAGAGGAGAATTTTGATGTAAGCAAAAATTTTTAATTTTTATAGGGACTGCTAGGAACCTTAAAACGAATTATTTTTAATTTTTATAGGGACTGCTAGGAACCTTAAAACGAAGTGAAAGATTTTAATTAAGTAATACTAACGACAATTTGTATTTGGCACCAAGCGCAACCATTTGCTTATGTTATTCTTTGTGTGCTGACAAAATTCGCTATGATTTAATTAAGTGATGGATAATTTCTCCTTGGCAACCGCTTATACCAGATGTACGATTTCCTAACCGGCTACAGTTTCCTAAAGAAAATTAATTCGGCGCTTACAGAGCTATTAATATGAAAGGTATATTTAAGATTGCTTATGGAAAAATTCTTTTCATAATACAGTAAATATAGATGCGGAAGTTGTTGTATTAGTACGAACGAAATGTGCACCAACTCATATGAATTTGCGCGAATATATTAGAATAAGCGGTCTTTTGCCATCGATAAGTACATGACAATAAAAAATGCCTATAGTAGGGTCCTATCTTACGTTATTTCCATTAGCCTTAGTACTTCTTAATTTATGTCATTCGTTTCGTTCTTAAGTGACCACTCGTTGATCCATTATGGAGCTAATATTTATTGCGTACATCAGTATTCACCACGGCCATTTCTCTTGGAGTCCACCTATGGTTATTTACTTTAACAATCCGTGACCTCTCCACATTGGACCCATCCAATATTCCTACAGACCTCTGTTAATTACAGGGTGTCCGCTACTAAGCAATGTCAACATTCTAACGGTATAACTTTTAGATTGATCAAACATTTCATTTCCAATCGTTAGGATATGTTTTTGAATTTCAAAATTCTGTAGTCAGTCGGGCAGCACGACCGACCAAACATACTGAGAGGAATAAAACTTCCTTTTCTTTTCTTTTATTTTACTTTTCTTTTCTTTCCCGCTTGTGCTGGATCCTTCGCTCAGGCGAACGCGGCAACGCCAGTGTGGCATAAGAAAAATTAGTAGGGGAGGTCGGCATGTGATTCAGCTATGGCCGATTCTTCAGGACGCAACTATGCGTCCGCGCTAATAAATGTTGCAAATCGACGTCTGCAACCTAATTGTTTTGCAAGTTTGAAGATTTTTCCCAAAGATCCTTCAGAAAATTATGACAAAATCGAGCTGCCGATGATGTGGCAGGTGTAGCGACATCTTGCGCACCGTTGAGAATACTGGTTATAGTTTGAAATCTTCCGAAAAATACTTTGAATGTTGCGGGAAAGTTTGAAGACCAGAGAGTGTGCAGGGAGGATGGAGATGACCTTTTCAGGTGGGAGGCGCGTATTGGCTACACGACAAAATATTTACGAATTATATATTACTAGCTGAATTGCCCATTGGTTTTCAACGGGGAAAATAGATGTAGGATTAAATTAGTAATGCTATTTGTGTAGAAGTGAAATTATCCTCTCCAAAGATTTTAAAAGCAAATATAGGGGGTCAAAACCCTCCGACCCTTCCTCTGTTGTATATCGTAAATTACTCTTTCTTACTAAGCAATAAACTGATCGTCTTGGATTTTTTTTGCAATAAATGAATTATAAATATGTTTATTGTGTAAGTTTCCTGTCTATTTATCGATTATAATATTAATAACGGATCAGAGAAAATATACATACATTAGAACTTTTGGACTGATAGAAAAAATTTCTTTTTCTCTTGGCCTCGTTTTCTTTCGGCAAACCGACCTTCTCCTCTCCTTTATTATTTTCTTTATCATTTGCCTCTATTCTTTCGTTTATCCTTCCCTCTCTTCCTTTCCCTTCATTTTCCTCCTATTCCGAGACCGTCCGATCGCTGCCATAAATCACACTCACCTCCACTCGTCAAAAATTACGTAAAAAAGTGATGACTTTTTTACGCCGATTTTTTTTCGCTCCATTCTGAAATGCCCCATTCGCACTTTTTTGAAGAGAAGAAGCAAATTAGAAGGACATTCATCTGCGGAAAGTGAGATATTTTAATCTTGAATCTACTTATAGAAGAAAAGCACTTTTATGGAGCGATGTCATTAGCGCGCCACTTAGTCGATTTGAAGACATTAAATTCATTAGGTTTTCGAACGACGAGTCAAATATACATTACGTTGATTTATGAGTACGTATAAGTGTTAAAGCTGAATAATATTCAAAATCAATACGGTTATAATTTGATTTCGACTGATGATTTACTCGGCGTAAATAATTCATACACAAAAAGTGGCATCGTGGGACGGATCTATCAGAGGATTTTGTTTTCATCTAGAAATATGATGCATTTCCTAAGCATTTAAAATATTGAGTATAAATTAATAAACAGCTCCATCCCGAATTTCATGCAAACATACATAACTAAATTTTAGAGTAGTGTCAACGCAATTAAAAAAAATAAGTGATCAGAAGATATTATTTCGCAAATTTGGAAATGAAATGTATACAAGCAGTTGGAATCAAAATCAGATAATGTTTTCTACGATCACTGTACATCTTCTACATTTATCTCCAAAAATAGCATTTTTAAAGTTTATTGGAGATGAGTTCATATGTAAATAGTCTTAAATCGCACTCCCTTCGCAATTCCCTCATGTAGAAGATCGCTCTACTACGTTGGCTTGAATGCCCCATAGCAAGAAGAATCATTACTGATTCAAAAGTTTACTTTGACTGAAAATGAAATATAAATTAATTGACAAACTTTGGAATCTTTTGCCTATGCATATAGACATAGAAGGTCTTTCAATATGAACCAATTTCATGAAGTTATATTTTAGCAACACTTTGCATTGATTTAACATTCAACCTTTTTAATACTTAATATTTATTGAGCTTAAAAATCGGTATTTTCCGAAAGACCCTGTATTTTCAAGTGTAAAATCTGCCGTTGCCAAATGTCTCCATGTTGATACATGGCATCTTCATCTGATTACTTCTTACTTTACGTATTTGATTTACTGATAAATGTATCTCTGTTTCATGGGTATTGTTCTGAAATTATTCAGAGCAATAATTATGATTTCATTCACATATTAATAAGAATTATGTGATCCATTAACGTTAGCACATACATTTTATGTACTTCTTTGGTGTTAATTGAATTAATTCTCTTCCCACAGATAACGGAGACCCAGGAGTACCTCAGTCTGGGGAGGACGGATTCCTTAACTTCACGTCCATACGGCGGGAGCACAGCGGATGGTACAAGTGCACCGCCCACCACAGATTCGGCCTATTCTCATCCATCGGATACTTCCTCAACGTCAGATGTGAGTATCACCACTTTCCCATAAGAGTTATGGACGCATTGTTCTCATTCAACTCAATCATGACGCGGGTAGATAAGGTAATTAATATCCTGCCATATAATTTATCCAAGCATTATTCCTATACTGCACTCCTATCGTGTGTAATACTGATCATAAATTTCTTTTAGACTTTTAAGTACGGATTTACTACGTTAGTGTCGTATAATCATTACGTTAAGCCAAAAATCGTGATTGTAACAGTGTTAAAAACTACTAAGTTAAGGCTCTCTATTTCGAATTAATGGCTATTGACCGCCGAATTCCGAAATCCCGTAAATATCCCGAATGGCACTTAAGCTAACCAAACAGCAGATTTCTGAAGGCAGAATAAGTAATTCTTTTCTTGATACTTTTGTAATTTTAAGAATACCCAAAAGTATTGCCATTTCTCTTGGATTAATTCCAACACCTATAAGACGTCTCCGCCTCCAGCAGAAACTCCAAAGAAGCTTCCAAAGGAAAAAAAATAAAAACAGGAAACTTGCGGTAACTTTTTCCATTCCCCCCGGATGCTATTTCATACCCATCCAATTTTTCGTAAATACATAATTAATATTATGAAAGAAAAGGTCAATCCGAGAAGGGTTCAAGGCCCGAAATTTCGCTCTTGGAGTAATTCATCCGGTTGAAAAGTTCGTAAAGTAATGAGTAAAGAGTTTTGGCTCCGGGAGCGTGCGAGAGTGGGAGAAATTTTCGTTTTTTTACGCGCGATAAATATTCAGTTACGTAAATTTCCACCGGAAGGGAGTTCCTAGGGAAATCCGAATTTCAGAGAATTCCAAACAATGCGGTTCTGTGCATGATGAATTATTCCGGGGAAGATTTGGAAATTCGGGAGCATCTTTTCGCGCCGGCTTTTCTTTCCGCAGGCGGAAATCTTTTCTTCCGATCGCGGAGTTAGTGTATCGGTGGAAACTCCGCACTCCTGGAAGCTCGCTTTCTGCCGCAGGAAACATGGTGATTCCCTTAAGAAATTAGTTCGGTGGGCTACAGTACGTCTCCCGCTAAACATTCCTTCCCAGCGGCGTTTTTTGTGGCAATTCCCCTTTCAGTCGAATCCAACTGTGAAACTAGAATAAATAACGCTGGGAATGAAAATACGTTTCAGAAATATAAGCTTTAGACAAATCCATAGTATGCTGCAGTTCCGCCATTATTATGATTTCTAAGAACGCAGTTTCAGATGTAAGTGGTACTATATACCTGTAAACGTATGATAAAATCGAGGATTATTTATGCTATTTTTACCCCAAATATATTAAATTATTTCAAGGTAAAATTTGTTCCAAAAGAAAACTTGGACATTAAAATAGAGACATAAAATGCTCCTCAAGCGATCCCTTAGCTAATGAAAATATATTGGGACAACTCAGAACGGCATATTCTTTCAGAGGCTGTCAGCTTTCTTGATCTGATCACCACAATAGCAAGTGAATTAAGAGTATCTTAAAGAAAGTTAAATTCAAATGGTCATTCACAATATATAATCACGATCATACAAATTGTAATATACGATTGTTTAGGAACAATTTCCGTATTTTCACGCACACTAACTGAATCATGCTCATTTCATCTTTCATGTGTTGACTAATATATCATATCATATTAATCATAATTCACATCCTCACTCATTTGAAATTACCCTCAGTTGCGATAATCTCTTTGGAATCAGAAAAAATGTACTTATGCGAACCAGCAAACTTCAAATGGTAGCTTCAATTTTTTCTAACGATGAATAATGATGAAAACATTTGTGAGATGATGATGGTTAAAATGGAATACGTAAGCTTTTCAAATAGTTTGCCATAAAACAGGCCGGCCAAATATAATATTGAAACCCCTCTAGGGATAGGAAAAGTGTCTGGACCTTAGTCGTTGTTGCTGTGGGGTGTCCATTCAAGTGTTTATAAAACTCTTGCATCTTTAAAGAAATTATTTACCTAAAGAAGTAAACAATAAACATCTTTAGGACCACTCAACACTTTCTCCAATTTAACCTCTCAGAAAATTTACTATCTTAATGGTGCTAAATCTTTTAGAAGAGAGAAACTTCCTTGTTGCCATCTTAAGGAACGATATGATGAAAACCTCAGGATCGACTGAGATGGAAATGCATGCAAGGGGACAACAACCTATTGTAACACTTAGTTGAGGATTTACACTACGATAGCAATCTCGTACCCTGTAATTAATTAGTGTGGAAAGGATTTCGGTTGTAAAAACAACAGACATAACAACCAATGTGTTACTTCAAACTCAGGGAGCGAAAATTGTGGTCCGCCTCTGCTGTACTGAGAGTGTCCTTTGTAGAGAGGTTCAAAATGTACGTAAAATATAATATTATTGATCGAGACATCATAAAATTGCTCGCAATGAGGGATTTTACTGTACTTTCTTCGCACCAACGCTATTGATGACACTGTTTTAATCCTTTTCTCGCTTGCATTTTGTTTTCAATCACCATGCTAATTAAAACTTCCGCCTAACACCAAATAATTCCTAGATACAGTTTCGCCGCAATTTGCTTTAACGGAATTCCTAAAGAGTCTCGACAACTTCCTTCGCATTTCTCAGAATATCCGCCGAAAATTGAAAGCCGGAAGAGGACCGAAAGCTCATTTTTTTACGTATTCATGACGCAATTTAGTCGTCGACAAACTGAAGAATAAAAACGGATTTGCGGGAGGCCTCATGTTTGGAAGTGGGTCGAATCGGTTAATGAAGTCTTCTTAGGTAGTAAGTCTAAAAGGAAGCTAATGAGATGTCATAATGTATGCGAAATAGACTGCTAAGAAGCCGAAAAAGACGGAGCGAAAAACTTCTAAAGCTGAAATGACTGCGGAGTCCGCAAACTTGAGAGGTTCCTAAATGTTATTTCTAATAATAAAATTCAATTTGAAAGTTTCCAGACGTAAAGGGATGAAAAAGAATCGCTATTCTCATCGGCTCCTCGCTGCCGAGATTGGAAAATGACGTTTTGCGTTTTTTGCCCCATTTTAGTGAAGCAATAAGATCGTGGGAGCTTCATTCACGTCAGCCATTTGCATTTGATATCGATTGTAATATGTTTTCATCTGTTGATTGCATAGATCATCGCTAGGAAACAACTATGATTGTCTTCTTATATCCAATACCATTAACACATTCACTAGAAGATTTATATGGGAATTATTATATAGTTGGTTATCGTTTCTCTAGCAGAAAGAGTACATTTATTTCGGAAATGCGTCATTAGCATGGACGGCTCTCACACTATATTGGTTAAACTGGTCTAACATATACTAGAAGGAGAAAAAAGGAACTCGGCGGTCAATGAACTAAGAGATAAAGGTTCTCCAAGCGCCGAAATAGCGGCGACCGTCTAAGGGCGATTTCCCGGGAAACGGATAATCGTTTAGAGGTCCCAGTTCATCCCCAATGACTTCATTCAGCACTGGACCCCCCAGGAAGATGGAAGCATTGTTTCCGAAATGTACATCGGGATTCTGAAGAACTGGGACCTCTAAACTATTATCCGTTTCCCGGGAAATCGCCCTTAGACGGTCGCCGCTATTTCGGCGCTTGGAGAACCTTTATCTCTTAGTACTAACATATACTGTAAAATAAACTAAAATAAGACGAATTGAAACGAGTTCCGATATCCATATTATTGGTTTATGAATTAAGTATTTCCAAAATATATGAAAATATTAAATATTAAGTTTAAAAGACATAAAATCAAAACTAGTATGTTCCGAATTTATATTCAAGAATTCGCATTAATTATCCGCAATTTGGGTTCATCTTATAGATAAGTTCGTGTTAAGCCTGTCGAATAGGTTTTGCTGTAATTCAATGAATAAGTAAAATAATGGATGATTAGTATTCTAAGAGACACCAAAAGAGATCATAGACATACGAGTAGTTACATGTACATTTAATAGAGTAATACAACTCCTAGACTCATCGCTGATACAGATTTAGATGGTTATATCTTCCACGGCTACTAAATAAAATTCTTCCTCAAGACATTTTATTATATAGAGTGAAAGTAGGAAGCCGTAACTCTGCTACGACTGAGGGACGCTGAAAGTAAATGTCACTTTTAAAATATCTCTGATATCTTAGTCCTCTCATTCATTCGACATCCATGAAGTGTTGGATGTTTTCTCCTTCTAAAAATGAAAATGAAAAATGAAATGGTGAATGTTTAAAAACGACCGGGGAATTAATATTTCAAGTTAGCATTTAGGTCAAAACAGACTCGTTAGTCCTTGTCATCATTCCTACGGAGAGTGCCATTTGCAATTAAAATTCCTGTCATATAGAAGGAAAAATTACGAATAAAAGCCACGAACAAAATTATAGAACATCAACATCGACGAAAATTAGCGTTTAGCATTTTTGCTAATTTTTACTCTCGTAAAACTTGATTAAAATTATGTGAGGTATAATTGCGACAATACCGATGTCATATTCGATTTAGCATAGCTAGAATATATAAGATAAACGAATCCGTAATGAGCCCAATTATCAATTAACATACGCAGTTTTAGTGAGTTACAAATTTCCCCACTTCTCGCGATACATTTCCTTTTGCCTGCTTCGGCTCGATTGAATAAATATACACCGAAAGTTTCACGCTTCGGAGGCTTTCGAGATTGCATTTCGCGTTATCCGGCCTTTTGTTTTAACCGAATTCGCGCGCTTCTCTTTCGTTTGTTTAGAGAACAACAATCGCTTTGACAATGTTTAGCGCAGGCCATGTTGAGCGTGAACGCAATCGTTGTGGAGCGATGGACATTTTATTCCGAAAGCGATGAAAATACACGCCCCACCGCAAGAAGACTGATGTCCATTCGGACAACAAATTTCCGCTCCCAGTTGACGATTCGGACACCAAAAGCAGAAAGGGACGCGCTTTACGAGCCGAGGAGAAAGGCAATTTCTGAGGGAAAAAATTTGAAATGGAGATGGAGGTCCTCAACAGGCGAAACTTCCCCAGATCAAGGTTTTATTGGCGAAGAAGACAGTAGGTATAAAGAAATGTCGGTATAAATACATATATACATATACACGAGCTGTATCGTTGGCCCTTTATTCGCAACCCAGACCTTTTCCTTTAGTTTACGATAAGAGACAATATTTATGAACATCTTCGACTATGGTCGGTTAGGATTATGCTGAATTTGCATAGAAACAAATTAAAACAAACGGACCCAGTCATTTCCTTATTTTTCACTTCTGTTTATACTTCGGTTAGAAGACGCACCCTCCTCTGCCAAAGTAAAAATCCTATCCCTCTCCTTGAAACAAATTTTAACTTTACGAGATGATACGTGATATGCATTGTTCAAGAGCTGAGGGTTTGAGTCCCTGCCAAGTCACAATTTTTCACTTCTTGTATAACCTTGGATTAGTCGCACAACTTAATGTGCAAAGTAAAAATTACATTTCCATCGTTTGTGTTAATTCCGCGAGAGGGTTTCTCTAATATCGCTTTGTTGGGTGGCTGCCTCGACGAGGACCTCTGGTGGTGGTTGGTGCCACTAAGTGGAGCACCACTACCTTGCCCATATAAGCCCCTGTTTACAGAAGTGAGACTGCGTGACTCGGTAGTTTAATGGATAGAATACCTGCCCGGAAAGTGGGAGACCCGGGTTCGAGTCCCGACCAAGTCACAATTTTTCACTTCTTGTATATATCTGCAATACTTTTAACATGCAAGTTAAATTTATTGATGGAAGAGAAAGCTGATTAAGATAAATCTATGGTCTGCATGAGAATACTGAAGTCCCTGAGACTAAAAAATTCGATTTTAACTTCTACTCTCTGCTGACGGGATTTTAAAACAAAGAGTCAAAGAGTGTTTGAAATTAAAGGAATCATGTCCTAGTTTACAGTTTTAAACAAGAGAATAGTGGATTAATTAAAGTTTACCTGAAACCATTGAGTTAATCATTGACTTTTAATGTTTTGACTTTTCGATATTTTGATTATAAATAACTGTTACTACCTGAAATTATTAACGTATAATTGAATGATTCTTTGATTAGCTTTATGAAAAGCTCGTGGATTCTTTTATACAGATGTAGAACTTTAAGACAAAGAGTAAAATGCCTTAAACGAATGATGAGATTCGGGCAACAGTATGACTACGAATGTACCGATTATTATTGATTTCTGCTTCTAATGTCGAAGGTTGACACTAAAAACAATATAAAAAGATTTAAAAAGTTTAGATGAGAAATTTATGAACTTTTGACCTACCTGAGATAAAAACCAAACTTCCTAACTAGCCAATAAGCGTACGAACTCGTTCAGAAACGAACAAAACAAAATGTCGATATTTATTCGGTCACGCACCCCCGCATTTATATGTATGTGTGCGTTTGTTTGATCATAAATTCATGTATAAATAAGCACAAACAAACAAAAAAGAGGAAAGAAAGAAGGCACATAAAGAGGGAATTGTGGAATCCTTTTCTTTTGTGAGAGAAGAATCGGTTGTTACTTTTGCCAACAGGGTGTTCCTGTCTTTGTTTCTGTTTTTCTGAGGGAAGAACTTTCGCCGACTATTGCGCCCGCCCCTCCCACGTGACCCCAAAGGACCTAAAACTCGACACTCTTCTACAAACTCACTTCGAACGCCTATTTATTGGAGGCAGTGCCTCGAGCCCTTAAGGAAGTCCCATCAAAGGGGTTGCTTTCGAAGGAGAAAAAAGAGAGACTTTTGTGCGGAAGTGGGAGGTAGTTCGACCTCTGCCCCCTAATGTACTTTCCGCCCACTCCGCCTTAAGTCATCCCTACCAACTAGTCTACCTCTTGAATGACAATGGAGGAATTATTTCCCGTAAAATTTTTCGGCTATGGTTACGTATTTTTTCTTCCGGGGTTTATCGCCGTCGGGAATTACATTATCGAGGGCATTACCCTCGGACGTGATAATCCCTTTAGTGAGGCTTAAACACAAGTTTCGCTTCTAGTTCGACATCAAACCCTTTCTTGTTAGCTCTGGAGTTGTTGAAAATTCACGTCGCTGGGTCTGGTAACGACAAGTTCTGTTTTCTATACTTAAACACATCAATTTCAAACCCTAATCCAAGAAACATGTTACTTTTATCTTAAAGGCGATCGAAAAAGATGCGATTACAGTTTTTACACTAAGGGATATTAAATTCTTTCTATAAGACTCTGAAATCGCTACTGACTAACTTTCCATGAATCAGCAAGGATTTTTACAAAACGAAATCTTTAAATAATTGAACTAAATACTAAAATTTGTTAACATCAATTTCTAATAGCCGTTTATGTAAACTTTATTACTTATCTGCATCCACTAACCATAGTAAATAGCTAAAATTGAAGATATCAAGTTTGAACCTTCCTCTTTCTCCGTATATTTTTTGAAATGCTATTACCCAGTTCTCAATTACTGGACTGGAACTGGAATACACTGGAATACTAGAAATATCCTTGATCTACGTCTTCGTGTTTGAGGGTAGGAAAGCTTCAAATAAAAGTGAATTAATTTAGGTAGCTTTTCAATGTGCTCAGTTGTCGATGTAGGCTATATAAAAGATTAACTGAGTTTAAGCTACTTACAGTAACAGAATTGATTATTTTAAGCACTCATTTCTTGCCTCAAAATACACTTTTATCAAAAAAATTACATTTTTAGTATTCATTAGTAGTATTAAATAGGAATTATATTTTACATACCAAATCAGGGGAAGGCTGCCACAACGCTCGATTTATGCAAGACTCTCCACAACTCACAATACACTGAACTACTAATCTGCCGAATTCGATATTTTCAGAACTCGAGTTTGCGACCAAAGTAAAATCTTTTTTAAAAGCGATTTTTATCTAGCTTTCTGCAAAGGACAAGACTAATAGGGAAATTCTCATCTTATCTTAGAGCTAAAATCGGCTCCGAAGGTGATATATATATTGTTCTGTGACGACATATCTTCATATTTTTCTCACTAATCAAGTCATCGGAAACATGAGGGTCAAAAGGAACCACCATATACACTCATAATACAATAGCTTACTATGCTCCCACGTAACTTTAGCGCATTCTCTCGGAAGTTAAGCTTGTGTTAAACAATGTGAAGGACGTGAACAACGTTTGTTTCTCAAGCTACATGTCACAATACAGATCCTGAGAAAGAATGTTGATGATGTTCATTCATTAGAGAGATATTTTCTGATTTATTTTCTTTGTATTCATGGCAATCTAGCGGCAACTCACTAACAGATGTCAGTTAATAACGACTTTAGTTAATCTAAAAAACTATTTTAAAATATATTACGAGTAGCAGATCAGGGGAATTTAGTAAGAATTTTTATGAAATAGATAGTAAGACGATTGCAAAAGGTAATTTATACATTTAAGTAAATGGTAATGTATGCATACGCGATACATGCATATTTTTTTGTCATGTAGTTTACTCTGCCATAGAAACTCGATAATATCATAGAAAAAGAGTCATACAGAAAATTTCTGCAAGAACTTTCCAAACATTTACCTACTGTTTTAGTAAATGTATTCACTTTAGATTAAAGGAGATCTCAAGAAAGATTCTGCTATGGAGATCATAACATGAGAATGTTTACTTGAAAATTCCTTCGATGCGCCTGAAACTCTTAAATCCTCTCACAAATTTCCATCATCGTCATAAATTAATGGCGGTCCCTTTATCATCCCTCTAATCGAGTGACTAAAGCTCCAGAGAGACTTCTTTAATCCCAGGCGAATTTGATACCGAAAGAAGATAGAAAGCCCAATTCCTTGGAAAAGTACGTCGCACGTCTCTCCTCGATATTTTACCTCGCGAAAACTTATCCTGCCATTCAATCGCCTTCTGATTATGAACTTCTTTGCGAAGAAGAGCTCCATCGCCTAACGAGGCAAACCTGGTCGACCTGGATTCCATAGGGAGGCCTTTAGGAGGGCGTCCATCAAACGACGTCCCATTCTTCCCATTTGACCCAAGAAAACGGCGCGAAACCTCTCTCGTTTGATGCTGCCCTTAATGGGCGTCACTGCCGTGTAATCACGTTTGATGTGATCGAGATGATTCGTGCCGAGGGGAGATGATACGCGACATATGCCGTTCTCCGCTCCGTTTAATTGTTTTACGCCGATTTGCTCGTTACGGGGAGTTTCCCTGCACGGGCGGTAGAGGCGCCATTCCACGTAGGATGATTCCGCAGCCGGGTAAATATCGCTAGGAATCGGAAAATGATATTTCATCAAACCAAGGGAGAAAATTTCGGTGAATTTCTTTCCAAATTATAGTAACTTTTAAATACATTTAAATAATAATTATTATATAAATCACGATAATGTAAGCGTGTAAAATCTTAAAGGGGCGAAAGAACACGGGAGATCTATGGGAGATGGAAAGACAGAAGCGCTTTAGTTGAAGGTTGAAAGCGATGAGACGAGCACATTCTAATATCTTATCCACGATAGATTCATAGGAAAAATCATATCATTTTCTTCGTAAATTCTTTTAAGAGATATAATGTACTTAAGTCATACTATGAAAGGTTCAACAGTATTAATTCACATTAACTTCGCAAGGTGTAGAGTCAATATCCATGTAAAGTAAATAACATGAAACAATGAAATTTCCCGCTTCCGACCTAGTATTTTCGCTTTGATAGGGAGTCTAGATTCAACTTTAAGGAACAAATTATTCTTCTCTCGATAACTAGTTTTTCCTCTAATTTCAGATTTGAAATCTTTTCATAGCCTTCCTTTTTCCACGCAACTCTCCATTACAGAACTTCACCGACCAGTTTTCTCTCATTTTCAATTGCTGAAGCAACACCGTTCTCACTTCCCTTCATATTTAATAATTCCTTGTCTGCTTTCTTATCCACCCCTCATCTCTTCCAATCTAAGTCCCTCCCACGTCTTTTAAAAGCATCCCTTTTACTTCTATTTTCACCCACGCAATAAAAAATCATCCGAACAGTTTTTGCCAATCTCTTCTTGATATTTTTATCAAAGTCCACACTCAATTCCTTTGGGCTTATAAGAGCTTCTTTGGCTTTCCACTTCCTTGTTATTATATCTTAAGTGCTTCTTCTATCCCAATTAAGAAAGAATCTAACTTCCACGCCTAATTAAAATGATCTGAGGAAGATTCTTCACTAATGAAACAAGCAAAATATCTTTTTTCTATCCCATTCGAGGAATATGATTTTTTAACGACTCCATTATTCTGATTTTCTCATGCCTACGCACACACTTTCTTCTGAATTATTTTTTGCATAAGTACATTAGCTGGATTATTTGTAAAATTTTCGACCCAAATTCCATTATCAACTTTCCTGTATTGATTACAGAACCATGCATTTATAACCTCTTCTCAGAATTGCTACCGCAAGTGGCATCGTAGGCTATAAATACAGTTCTATCATCGAGTTCTCCACTAATAATCATTGAATACTGTTCAAAAACATAAGTAAAGCCTTGAGAAAAATAATCTTTTATTGGTTCTTAGGGTAAAGAATCAAAGTATAGCGAAAGTTTCTAAGTTTCCAAGTCGAATGATGGAATATAATAAATTATTTTTCTGCATAAAATTTACCTCCAGCATTTTTGGAAAACGTAAAGACGGCTAAAATTAACTACTGCACAATCTGTATTTACTTTTTTAGTTACATAAAAATAAACATGGGTGGTTCTTCAATATTAATCAATAATCCGCTTATTTCTTAAGTTTATGACTAAATGACTAAATCGTCATTTTTTAATGTTTTTTTAATGATTACCAACTCAGCATGTCAAATCAGTCTCCTATGTCAATCAGTTAAAATCTTAAAAGGTTTTACTGGAATACTGGTTAATGATTAATACGACATTTTCTCTAAGGGGTTGCTTATATTAAATAGAAATATCTCTTTAATACCTATCTATAATTGTTATTTTGCTTACTATTCTTGAAAATGAAGTAGTGTTCTGACTGTACGGATGAAATTATCCAAATGTTATGAAAAATAGCTAAAGTTTTAGTCATAACTAAATCATCTGTTTAGGCCTTCAATTTGTAGCTCCCTAAGATGAAAACGGATAAAAACATGACTTATACAGGTTAGCATAGAACTTTAAACTTCCACGACGTAGGTTTCGACGCTTACCGTCATCATCAGCTGTTTACAAAACAGAACCAACCAATACATGGTGAGGTAAGAATGGGAAGTGTAAAGAGAAAACGTAATTTTTTGTTCAATTTTTCCAATCGTTCGTAGATTCAAATTATATGGTAAAAGTTATTTTTTTATCTCTTCCTTCATTCACTAGGTTCCCTGATAGATCATTAGGTAGCGCATTAGCCTTTGGTGAGAACGTACGGGTTCGATTCTCGTTCGGATATGGGAAATTACCTCAGGTGTTGACTTTTCAACAACTGGATTACTACTATTTGTCTCGTTTGGTAGAGTTTCATTATCACAGCATTTATGTAAAATAATGTATTTCAGACAATGGATTCCTAAATTAACAAGTCTTGTAGACAATATTGGCGAATTTATTTCGCACGGCCATTACAATAACGTCTCGATATGGAAAGATTTTAACTAGAGGAATAAAAAAAGATTAAGAGGAATCTAGAGAGAAAACGTGTCGAAGGGACAATCTCACTTTCTTCTCCTAACTATTCCATGAGAAATTCATCTCGGCCTTAAAATTATCGAGGCCATATTCCGCCGAGCATCATACCGACGTCTCTTTTTCTTCGCTCGGAAAATTTCTGCAGATGGGCATATCTCTGCAGTTGGGCGTGCTCTGGAATTAAATCGATAGATCACGATCCATTGAATGCATCTCCCATTATGCGCGCGAGATTTTAGTTCGAGGATCTTCCACCCAGAAGGAGCTCCTTTTTAACAAAAGGTATCGCGCCCACATTCTGTATCGGTAGAGCGAGATGCATTTCGGTAGGATGAAATTTCGAGATAAAGCACAATTTAGAATACCGCTAACTTTTTGGTCGATCGGGAAAGGATTCCGAAGGCAGAATCGCATTATTTCCTTCCCTTTCGCCAGGTGACACTGGTGCCGGATATTGAAGCGGTTCCCCATGACATAATCCAGTTCACATTCTCACCGCAATTAAACTATCCGTGGGTATTGTTGCGCTCTTTCGTTCCTCTTTCTTTTTTTCATTCGATCGCGCGGGAGTCGAATGGGGATGGATCTAAATGTCGGCGGGAATCGCTGATAACGGCGGAGAAATGGATTTTGGGGAAATAAAAGAGTAACGATATTGGGTATTGAGGGATTGGTGACGGGGATGAATCGATGTCACTTGACCCTATTGTCACTTTTTCGAAACGTCATATTCAGATTAGCGGTAGGTATTCACACGAGCGAAGAATTTTACATAACATTGGATAACCTAAATTGGCTGAATGTAAATTTTTCACTGTAATCGCATAGTAAAACATTATGCATACTAATAGAATTCCGCTTACTTTTTTCCTCTATTCTGATAGCAGTTCTCATCTCTTAAATTTTTAATACATTTTATTTGTATAAACTTAATTAAATACTGCAGCAATTCAAACATATTACTCTTAATTCATTCATCCCGAGTGCAGTTTTGAACCTGAAGTAGACCAAATGCCCTAAAGAGTTAATGAGGCTTACTAGGAAACGTTGACGTTTAATATTGCTTTCCTGAATGAGGCAGAATGATATGAGAGAGACGAGAACGCATAAACCAACAAAATGATCAATGAGTTGCAATTATCACAGCATTCAATAAGATCTGAAAATGTGAATCCCATAATGATGCAATTTATCACATCAAAGCTATCTATAAGACTGAGGAAAAAGTTAATTGAAATAAACATTATCAAACTACTAAAATATGACTGAAAAGTATTCAGTTCACCAAGGTATGAAAGCAGGTGAAGATAAACTACTCCATTCTCTCTTATCTAGTAAAGTACTTCTACAAACACGTATAGTTGATCATTTCCATACACATGGTAATGATATTTAATCATATCCATATACGATAAGAGCTTAAATTGCAAATTAGTCAGAGGATAGGAAATTAGGAAATATGATTGTAAGAAAATTTAAGAGAAACGTATTAAATTCAGTCAAACAGAGTATTTTCATTATATTTCTGAAGCTTTTCTTCGAAGACGATATAAAATCTCCTAGTAATTAATGATGTGTATGAATGTGTTTATCGATACAATTACTCCAATAATCATTTTAAATGCTAATAATTTTAATATAAAAATCAAATCTCCATCAAGTCGTAATGTAATTATTTTGATTGTGACGTAAAAAGTAGGTAAAACATGTATCACTAAATTTCCAGAATCTAGTGAAATAAATTCTTTCTAGGTGTGTGGAGCTAAAAATTTCTCTAACTTTATCGCAACTACTGTTTATTATAATAACCCAACCTAAACAATTTAAGAGGGCATTATCTTTAATTTTTACGGATTAATTAAATTACCAATACATTAAATCGTTAGGTTGGAATTAAGTTTCCATTTTCGTGAACGGTATCACATTAATTAATCTGTTAATAGGTAATTGCATTAAATCCTAAATTGGTATAAAACGTTTTACCCTGAATTGTGTACACAATCAACACAAACATCTATCGTTACCGAATACGCTGAGGGTGGGCTATCCCGATTAGTTAAGTGATTATAGGTATCGGTAAATCACGTGCTGATGGGAAGCATTCTGTTTGAAAGAAAGAAATTTCAATAGGGTAACAAGTGTATAGTGGAGTACGCATCCTAGGTATGGGATTATAATCATTAGCCTAAAATGGGAAAGCAGAGAAAAGCAGCAAGATATGTGTAAGGACGATTCAGATAGGAAGAGAGTGTTACGGAAGTGCTGAAAGTACAGAGAAGAGTTTTATGAGAGAAGAGAAATAAATCATCTATGTACAAGTATGTATCGGACATACACTAGTGAGCCATCCTACAAAGATCTGCAGCAGTTAATGTTTATTTTATGGGGTAAAAAGATAACAATTATAAAGTCAGAACGAAGGGCCCGGTAAAAGATGTGGATAACTTTCTTTTGTAAACAGAACTGCAGTCGCCAGAGAATATGCCTTTACCATCAATATACACTATCAAATAAAATATGACTATTTGTTTGATTAGAAGATAAATCGCAACGCTTTTTTTGAGACAAGAATATTTACTAATTTGAATTCAAGATACCCAAAATTCGTACTGAGAAGGAGATGGAATTAATTCTGTTTCCTGGATTTAATTAAAATGGAATTAATTCGTGATTCACTGCGAATTACCTCTCATACGCAGGCAAAATTACGAGCCATGAAATACAACACCATATTAATCAATGCAACTGTGAGGATTAAGTTTCATTGTAGCATAATTTATCCTTCCGAATAACTGTCCTTTTGCTCTACCGATCCGATAAATCCGTGATACGTATTCACCCCAAAATTAATATGAAATTCTCAGTAATATAAGTATAATTCAACACATTGTCGATAGACCGTTCATTGGTGTTATTAGGCCAATATAGGCCTCTCTTCCACCTAACCCCATTTTTTATGTAAGATTTACAAATCTTTATTAAAACGAACGGAAAGGTTTGTTTCTTATAAATACATACAATTTAAATGGAAAAATGGAATGGAATGGAAAAATCTATTCAACTCAAGGTTAAATAGGAAAAAAACACGTTGTATAGCAGTAATGTAAAAGTAAGAGGCAAAAAACCCTTTCGTTTCTTTATGTAAATGGTATAATCAATCATCAAATGGTATAACAAAAATATAAATCAATGTGTTGTTATTCGCAGCTTCACAAGTAAGTTTTATATTTTCATACCTAGCTTTCATGCGAAAACTATAAGTGAAAAATACCTAACCCAGTTCAGTTCATAACACAGATAATTACTGACAGATTCGATTGAATACGTTTGATACACAGATATGGCGCAGAAAATATTTCCTGAATATTGAACAGGGACATCGGTAATAAAATGCTTCTCTCGTGCGTGCGCAACAGAATTTTTGCCTTAGTTTTATGACAACATTTCTGTAATTGCTATTTCTTTAATATTGCGATATTTCGAAGGGATTTTCGTTCAAATTTGCATGCACGTGAACTCCAAGTGAAAGAGTGTCAATTAATTTGCAAATTGTGAAACAACAGAAATGCAGATGATAGGTAATGCGGAAAATATTTGGACAGTAAATGTGATCATGTGGTAGGATGGACCAATTTTCTCGAAAACCCGAGGAAATTGAGATTGGAAAACCAAGTGTTACCGTGAATAATTAAATGGCTGAGAGGAGAAAATGAAGTAATTAAAGCTCTATTGAGTACTGTTTACATTACATCGAGTTTCGAAAGTGCAAAGAAAAAACATCGCGTTGAAGTAAAGCATAAATGACTGTAAAGAATTGTAGTGATTGAAGAGCCGCGGTTGTTTAATTCCAAATCTCTAAATACTATTGTAATAGCAATAGTTCTAAAATGATTCATGTGAGCATAAAAATAAGACACATGACGAGTAAATTGTTTAAAAGTACGAATGGGGCGAATATTGAGCCAAAATCACAAAATGGAAAGTTTAATTGTTATATTAGGAACGTTACGTTTGTAAATGTTAGGATATTTGGGGAGATTTTATACGAAAAATCATTATTTGACCATTATTTTGCTACATTAAATAAAATTTCATGGAGATCAGAGTGTAAAGGAAAATATATAGAACATTCGCTATTAATTTAAGCAGTGTCATAAGAAGCCTGCTCCTAATTCATCGTAACATACAGGGAAACCCATGAAAGATAATGTGAGCGTTAATGATTGCTTACGAAAAGGTTTTACGGAAAAAAACTGAACCAAGACTTTAAATGTTAAAGATAAAGTAAATTTTCGCTATGATAACTGCTTTATGATAAGGGATTTTATATCGCAAATCAAAGACGCACTCTAATCCAAGACGCACAAGATTTTTAGAAGCGCAAACACGAGCGTAATATCCAAAAGATGCCTCACATATTCACCAATATTTTGTGTATATTTTAATTATGCAAAGTTTCTACTAATCTCAAAAGTCAAAGAAGGAAATAATCTAACCTTTGGAAAAATTATCAAAACCATTTCTCTGCATATACGGTATATACAACCGAATTGAACTACCTTTTCCAATTAAAAACCATAATAGTATCAAATTAAATACCATTATATGCACGAAAATTAACCCCACTTTGAAACTAATCATTCATTTTCTTGGCTCTGCAACATTTGTCATCGTGATTACCTATTGTTCAAATACGAAAGCATATTATCAGCGATGTGAACGAATTTGACGAGTGTTCATTCGGCTGCAATAAATGCACACATACGATGCAATTAAACGCAAAAGTTGAATAATATCACCGTAAAATCGCTCGTAAAGCAATACGCAAATAGGTTACCGTATTCATAATTTCTTTTCCGTGAATTATGGTAATGGAAGCTTTGGTGGGAACGCAATGATGTCGGCCGCATGTACTATTTGCCCCTTTTTCCTCTCGGCCTATAAACACGATTACTCGCCTAATGGATCCCCGTAACTTTTACTTTTCGAACGGCGCTCGTTCCAGCGGTCAAATGGCCGCACCAAATAAAAAGGGACGACCGAAAGGAACAAATGACTGCCGCTAAGACTTTATATTCCCTTTGCCGATTACATAATTTCTCGTTCCATTACGGTAATAATTTGCGCTTTCAACCGACTGTTAGTGTACAGTCCGTCAAATGATTTTCCATTCTAGATGAGCTCATAATCCACTACATTACTCAGGAGCTTAATTGAGCCTTTAATTCCTAGCATTTCATACATCTATCAAGTATGCTGCTCATTAACGACAAAAAGGTTTCCGCTGTGTTCGAAATATATATTAGGACCCCATATATCTCTCATGATGGCTCCATCTATATTTATTATCCTGAAAGGACATTCTTTAGTGCTTGCTTTTAAAGATAGGGCTATAATGGGCATTTTAAGCGTATCGATGCATAAATCCTTCCAATATCAGTTTCGATAACCTCTGATAAACCTTTCAAAATATAAGTATTGTTCAGGGATGCCATATAACTGTTTCATTTGCAAATTTATATAAGTAATCTCAAATAGAGTAATTCTCAACGCTTTGCATCTATAGAAACATTGACCAACAAGCCTATGTAATGCTTCGGAAGCAAAATATTTCCAGAAGTTTTATATAGTTCATTTAGAGGGGAAACATCGCTATTTTTAACATATGTACTTTAAAATTGGTAAACAAAATCATTGAAACATCAAATGTTCAAACTTCGAGATGCAATTCTAGGTAGGCATATGCTATTACTTTAGATTAACATAATGACAGGAATTTCTCGTATTCAAGTACTGATATTTTAGTGAATTTTTTGTGATATTTTTAGTAATATATTCGTAATAATTCACTGAAATTTTCGGCTTATGAGAATTATAAAAATCATACTCGCCATCACACTACCATACAGATTAAATAGCACCGCCAAATAAATAGAAATTAGAGGCTAGGATTAATTTAGGTGAATCACCTTAAAGTATTCCATCCGTAATAATGAAAATCAAAGATAATATTTTAACTTAGTTTTAATTTCCTTGGCACAAATTTAATCAAACCTTGGCTGTATTCTATTATCTCAGATTGATAAGCAATGCATACCCCTTTAGTTCAAAGCACAATACTTTCTACTAGCTCATGTTTAAAATTTTCCTTCAATTAATAGATGTAATAGATACAAAGATTTTGCATTATTGCAAAAATCTCCCTATCGTTGCTAAATTATTTCATTGTACTCAAACTGTTCTCGAGCGCACAGAGCGTAGAATTTCATCGAAAAGAGGTTTTTTATTAAAAGCTACCGCTGGAAACAATAATTTGGTTAATTTTACATTCTCTCTGCCGTCTACTTCAAAGGAAAATCAGCATCAAAGTAAAAATCCATAGGTTTAATATCACAAAGGCATTTTATCTGTGCAGTTTTTCAAAAATCGACAGTAAGTGTCTCGTAAAAATACTTTTATATATTGGAAAATCTTCTAGGACAATTTTATCTGCAGCATATCTTCTATTCCTTGCATTAATTTTACGATATTATTATTATTGTGTCACCTTACTGTTGGGGTACACAACTATTAAGACGCGAATCCCGAATATAAATCATGATTTAATATTTTTCGATCCAGTTTACACTCCAGTTCACCAAAAAAAACAGAAATCAACGTTCCGGTTTCGATCCTGAATCGTAGAAGTAGTTCAAACCATTTTTCCACCTTTATCATTCATCATATTATATTATATCTTCTGAAATTTGGTTGCATTATTTCTAACTTTCTCATTAACGTTACATTACGCTAAATTTTATGATAAATCTTGTAATAGTTTCATGAACTAGTTACACTTTTTAATAAATCTTCCTATTACTAAACTTAAGTAAAATTTGCATTGCAGGAAACCGAATGAATGACTGTCATCGGTTTTGGTGCAAGAAATAATTTTTTCGGTTCGAGCTCGGTTTTTACTCAATAGTAACAGATCTATTAATTTGGGTTTTCCGTTTGGCTCAGATTCTAAGCCTTGAATAGAATAAAAGAGGATGTTATGTAATATTTGCATGTAAAAAGTGCATGAACTAATTTAAAATCAGTTCGTTTTCTTTTCAATAATTTCGTTTTCACTTATTAAAAAGAAAGAGATAATGGAAAGCATTTGTATTACTACCAATGGAAATATCTAACGGCATGGAAGTCAACAAGAGAGTATCCCAAAAATAATCTTCAATTAGAAGTAGCCCATGCATAAACCAGCACAAGCTCCTCGATAGGAAAAATATCGGCCGGAAATTCCGGGAAAAATAAATCCTTGCCGCGAGAGCCATAATTTAAAAAGAGAAATCCCGATGGACTTTTTTTTGTGAGAAACAAAGGCATTCGGCGATGAAGCGTGGCTGCTAAGTTGGTCGGAAGGGGGCTTGAGAAGACTTTGCGGGGGAGATGCACACACCGTTTATCACCCAGCTAAAAATGAGCGCAAAGATTGTCTCCGCAGAATAATTTACGCGCCCTAGAGTTCCGGAATTTTTTCTGATAGAGCCGTACTCTTGGACAGGTCCTTCCGTGCCTAAAAAGCAGCGAATCCGCATAAAATACCACAGTGGCATAATATACGTTACCACGGATTTATCATAAAAGTACTGACTTGTAGAATTTTAATTTGCAAAAACAGTTCCTTCCATCGGCGTAAAATTTATCTCAACAGCATCTGTCAGTGTTTGACATATGGCTGTAGCGAGATGAAATGGTTAATGGAACTGAAGATTAAATGTATGAATTCCCTTTTTCATGGCAATACCAAAATCAATACGTTTCCAATTCTTCTCTCCCGATTTTATGCGATAAATTGAATATTTGGATGCACAGTAACAGCGTATGAGGCATGAGTACAGTGGAAAGAAATAATACTGAATTTCGAACACATTGTTAAAGACGCTTGGAGGAACCACGGTAAGAGAAATATTTAAAAAAAAAAGACCAATGCTGTTTCAATGCAACTTTCGCCCATTACAATACATAAAAAATGTCCATCTTAGTTACATCCTTGCTTATCAGTACGTAAATTAATATTTAAATATACATGATATATTAAACGCATCAAATAATACGGTCATTGCCCGCAGGAAATTTCCTGTGGAAGAACTACGCTATCCCTATTACATTTTGTAACGATGGACTTCTACTACATCGTGGTCGTATTGGTTGAATCTATGTTAAACGTAGTTCATCGTTTAGGTGATTCTAAAGAAGGAACCAAGGACACCAGGAAACGACATGAAAATTTTTATTTATCATTTATCCTTTAATATGTGTATGGGTTATACTTTCAACACTACCGAATTCAATTACTGGATTGTATGTTACCAATACCTAATGCACGAAAACATTTTTAATTGAGAATTAGAGCTCTAAAAATTCCAAACTACTGAAGAAACATTTATCAATGAATTAAACCGGAAAAACCTCATACAGATTGATCTAAAACACTGTAAAAATTACTGTTAGTAAATTTGGACTAAGTGCTCTTGATCTCAGTTTTTATCATCGAAAATCTGCCCTTGATTGTGAACTTTGACTATGTAATTCTTTACCAAAAACACGCATTAGTTCTATCCTCTTTATCATTCACTAAGTTCGGCATATTTCTACTGAGATTTTAGTGTGTACATCCTTTTTTATTCTTATAGCACCAAAAAGTGGAGACGTGCCTTCTGTTAAATAAAAACCGCATAGTCATATAAGTAGAGCCTTTGTTTGTCCTTCTGCTGTTCGAAATAAAAAATATCTTCATCTAACGGAGCAAGTCATCCGAATTATTTTTAATTCCGCAGTTCCGGCCGTTCGTCCCTCCACTGCTTTTCAAAGTGAAATATTATTCGATTTGCAAGGCTCCATTCTCGTAATTTACTGTTTCGAAGGGAAGATAAATGATTGGTTTTGAATTTCTCCCGCTGGTGAACGCATTCTGCGAACTTCGCAGCCTGACTCTATCACCTTTCTCTCATTCAAACCTCCATTTCCACTCACTTTCCATTCCTTCCCATAAAACACTCTTCCCTAAACTCTCATTCATTGGAATCTTATTTGTCGATCGATGAGAAATTTCCCATGTGCGCACGGCCTAACCCACGACTTTATAGCGCTATTCCATCTTTTTCGCTCATTTTCACCACTTGCGAGATAGATTTTATTTGCGTTTTAGTGGGCAACGGGGAATTGAACCCGAACCAAGGTTATTTTTTCGTATTGAGAATCGAACTGGGACCAGAAAATAGAATTTTCGAACTGGATTCAAAACCGGAAACAATTATTATCTGTTCCGTTTTTCGTTTCTCATTCCTATCAAGCGTAACAATGTTTATATTAATGATAAAAATGCAACGTTGACTTGTAACTCCCTAATTAAAGTTTAAATTTTAACAACCGAACTTTGTTCGATTATTTCTTTTATATTCATATTTTTGTGAGGAAATCGAATTAAATCCTATTTAAGGGTCATGTATAAAATAAACCTTACAAACATATTGTATGAGAGCGAAAGAAGAATGGCTCGATAATTGCTACCGGAGATAAACAGGAATCGAAATTTGGTGTTTTCATTGACCTGGAAAGAAAATAAGTACGATTCGAAGTCCTGGGGGCAATGAAGATGACCTTTAAATTCGAAGAATACATTCATTCACAAGCGACTGCGTTCTATACGGCTCATCGCAGTATCGCCGAAATTTACTTATTTATTTTTACTCTCCGATAAGTATATTTACCCCTCAAAGTTGATAAAATTTTATAAATAAAATTACTCTGACTTGGGTGTATTTACTTCTACTTGTTCTACTACTATACTTGTTCAAATTTTCTTAATATTGGAAGTATTCTACTTACGGTGGATGCCAAAAATTCAGAAATCTCCATCTATAAAAATGCTTTACACAGCTGCAGTCTTGAGCATTTTCACGGTTTCTCATTTTTATCAGGTGAGAGAGAAGTTGCAACTGTTCTGGTGGAGTTTCTCTCCGTCTCTAGAATAAATATAAATTACTAGAATATAGTGAGAAACATAAATTAAAGGTTTAGATAAGTTATGGAAATTTTTTTTACTTTTTAAATATATATTATAATATTATAACTATTTACATTTAACAGTTATTTAGTATGCTCAAGGAGGCGGGTTTGCTTGATTTTTTTAAGAATCATTGGGAAGAATCTAAAGTATCAAAAAGTGTCGTAAAATATATTTTTGAATATTACATGCAGTTTAATTTTACGACGTAAAATAATACCGTTATCATTTCCATGACTTTATAACCGTCATAAAATCCAGACAAGGTTTTAAAGCTTTTCCTTTTCTTTCCTAATTCGCATGACCTAGTTGTCTTCCCATTTATTTATGCTTTGCATCCTTCTCTTTATTACAATATACTCTTTTTCTTTCTTTAAACTATTTTTACTTCTCTCTTTTTTACTCTACTCTCTACTGCTCTTCTTAACACTTCTCTTCTCTCAATGTATGTCCAATGTAGTTTGTTTCCCTTTGACTGATTAATGAAAACAATATTATATCCTCTTTGACTCTTCTCAGAACATCCGCGTGCCCTTGTCTGTTCACCTTACGTGTAAGCATCCGTCTCAATATTTCAAAAGCTTCTATACTCTTGTGAAAATTCTTAAGGATGGTACTAGTTTCGCAAGCATAAAGAGACACACCGCATATCAATACACTTCATCATTCTCTTCCTCAGAGTGATATAGATTTTACTTTTGGCTTTTTTCGCTCCATCCGGAAAGCTTCCTTTTTATTTTACCCTATAAACCTTAGCTTTACTTTTGCAAAGAAACAATAATTCTGATATTTCAATAAAAAACCCGACTCTAATCCTTAGTACATATAAATATAAGCCACGTAAAATTATTAAATATTTACTTTGTATTCATGAAATTAATTAAATTGGGAAAAGTCAAGTAGAACACTGTAACCTTTGAAATGCATGGAATCAAAAACCACAGCTTAACCTCTACTATGGAAGTATTTACTTCTTAAATATCTCTCCACGTGTATCTTGGTTCCATTTGTTGACCTCAACCTGCTTTCATGTATAAGCTTAGATATTTAATAAATGTTTCAAAAGCTACCTTAAAAATCATAGAGTTATATTTAAACTTCAGCTCATGTCTAAAGAACATCTATTCTAGATAATTCTCTCATAGAAAGAACGTATAACTAGGTTTCGCTAGCTTTGATGTATTATAACAGCTTTAGAATTGAGCCTGAGGACATCAAAAGATTAGAGGATTTCGAGGTGTGGGTATGGCGTAAAACTGAAAAAGTCAGCTAAGTCTGGGTTTATAGAAAAATGAACGAGGAGATGGTTGGAAAATAGAGGGTTTTAATTGATGTAATTCAGCTAGGAATGGAGTAGGTCAAATATTAAGAGGAGATAGATTTCTGAAGAGAGGTAATGAAGGTAGAATGCAAGGATAAAGAGGGAGAAAAGAAAACCAAAAGATCTTAGATTATATGAAGTGTGGGGTAAGTTACCAAGAAATGTAAGAATACTGAATAAGGAATATAAACGCGCATGAATCACCGAAAGGAAGAAGAACACTAATGATGAGAGTTGAGCTCTTGGTACATTTCTTCTCTAAAGTCTCTTTGAAAGGTGTAATCTGATAACTGGGTATATTTTTATCCGATAATAAAACCTTTTTGATTTCTTTCGTGCGAATAAAATAAAAATAAAAATGATATTTCTCAACGAAATAGATAAGCTCGTTTTGCTACGCAGTGAATCTCCCCTAAGATTTTTACAGACTAAACTCATACTAAAGTACGATTCGGGGTTCCCTTTAATGTTTGTAAAGTTCCATGCAGTAAATATTTGATGCCGTACCCATAACATCGCACAACTCTATAAAAACTCGGAAAGAGCACGAGGCCGGAAATGTAGTTTTTACTCTTTATTTTTCGAGGAAAAGGACAATTTCTTGTCACACGTGGAGAGAAGCAAACGAGAGTACACGTGCGTCCCATCGTTGGCGTCAATGGTGACATTTTGCGATTTGCCCTTTCAGAGTTTTTTCTGAACAATTTTTTTCTTATTTCGGTATATTCGGAATCGGTGTTTCCAAATATAGTCGCTTGGTTTTTCTATGGAACCCAGTAAAGGTTCAATAGAGAAATTTAGCGACACTAAACGTTCCGATTTTTTCCCAGATGAAACATAATTAGAACAGAATTAGTTAAATGCGTTCCTGCTGATTCATATCCTCCGTCTTCTGAAATCTTTAATTATTTTGAGGCAAAAATGTAAAAGATTTTAATTTTTCAACAATAAGTATAAAGCATAAAATAATTGTTGGTAGGTTTTTACGCTATAGTATGATGATAAATGATGAGCTTTTTAAAAACAATTTCACAACCTACATCATTCACTATGATTGTGTTAAATGCATATGGCGTTTCACTACTACTATTCACTACTATGACAATATTACTGGAGAAACAGAACATCAATTGAGTTATCTTTCTCAATTTGTTCTTGATAAGAATAAATATTTTAAAATCTTTAGTTATTACTTTAAATAAGTTTGCTTAGGGTTTTCAAACTCTCTTTTTGAGGATATTTTCCTACTGTGGATATTTGTTCCTAAGCTTCGCTTGGGTATTTAAAATCCACATCTTTTTTTTCTAGGCTGAATTAATTTCAATAATCCTTTATTATTATTTAATAATTATATCTAATTTAAAACGAGGATGGTTTAAAAATATGACTTAAAAATCTCAATTTTGTACAAAATAAAAAGTTAATTTATTTATATAAGCAAAATTTTAAGTCTCAAAATTTATAATTGAACCTGATGCTGACTCTTAAAAGTCGATCACTACTGATTGATTAAACCATATAATTTTCCGAGTCTTTTGATACTAACAATTCCGAACCATATATAGTTTTTTTAAGTGTAGACCTCATTCGGAAGTAAAATCCTTATACGTGACTGATTTTCCTTTCTCTTTCATCACCGCACAGACAAGACCGATCCTGGCTTCCCCTCTCCGCCTATTCAGCCCCCGGAGGCGGGAATGGGGACGGCCAAGGAAGAGGAAGAAGAGCCCCCGACGGTGCATTCAGTGGCCCCCAACGACCCCCTGCTGCCCCCAAATCAGCAGCACCAGGTGGTCGAGGTGACTTTGGGAGGGGCAGTGAGGCTTTCGTGTGAAGGCAAAGACTTTTCGGGCCCCGCACCTTGTTGGGGCCGTGTTGAAGGCGAGGGCACGGTTGACCCTCTGGGAGAGGGCAGTGCCCTGTCTCTAGATAGAGTATTATACGGGGATGCGGGGGTGTACGCGTGCACGCCTCGAAGGCGGAAAGTGGGCGTTGAAGCAGAGGAAGAGGAGGCTAGAAGGGAGGAGGCTAGGAGGACCTTCAAAGTAATCGTCACAGGTGAGTTCCCTCTTCTCATCATTCCAATGCTCTCACAATGGATTTCAGTTTCGTTGTTCCTTTCTTGTCGCTAGTACCATCTTAGAAGACTTGTAAAGCATATTTACATAGTTCGTTTTATACATTATACAGACTCTGCAAGCAACCAAAGGCGTGAGGCAGGGGGTGTAAAAGCACCAATATACCTATCTTACTCTAGCTGCTCATTTCTCTAAATCTCCGCGGAATTAATGATCGAAAGTAGTTATATCTTCTCGCGATTATTTTCTGGTAAGAATATCTCGCTTTTGTTCGCAAACGCTGTTCATCGGAGTGATTTATATATAGTCGATTACGTTAGATTAATTTTATTTAAGATGATGATATTTTCCTGCAGAGTATCTTGCAATAAATAAGGACGAATACGAGATTGAAATTAAATCATCTCCCGTGATATAGTTTATTATAGTTGATATTACCTAAGAACCATATTTGATTTTATATAGATCTGCTGATCAAAACACTTGTTACGTAAAGATTAAAACTCTACGATAATCTTTCTTTAAATGAAGTACTTATTACGTCCTGCAATTAAAACGGATAAAGTTTGAAAGACCAATGAATATTGTCATGTTTGGAAATTATGCGCAAGAAAAGCCATATTCACCGTCAATTTTCCTAATAAACCAACACCAAAAGATAAGGAACCGAACATAATTTAAGTACAGTATTCTATCTCAATCAAGCAGCAATACGTTCCGTTTTTGCCTTTTACCGCCCGTTCCATAAAACATTTCGGTAAGGCCATACGATTCACTTGAAATTCTAGTCTTAAATCCCTACGGAAGGACAAAAACTTGATTAATTGAAACTAGGATCCAACGGCAGTTCGATTTATTATTCAGGGTCTAGCGTTAAGGTCGAGCTAAGCTTACTGAACGTTTTTATGTTGTTCTGTAATCCGGTGTATCGTAGAGCCATCATCTGAAATGAGTATATGGACACCCATTGGTTTCCTAATGTGTCAAGATCATTCAATAAAAACACAAGCATGCCGAGTACATCCATCCCTAACATAAAGTAAAATTAGTCGGGTGTATGACAAGGAAATAATCTCGACGTACTGCATCAGATGGCGTGAACTTGGACTACATTTAGGAGAATGTTTTATGTACCTAGCTATACAAATCACCCGCCTAAGTAAAATATACGAGAGCTGATTATCTGGGAAGTGGAACTTCCTCTGTTCGGGAAAGTGACCCAACGATTCTCTAACGCATTCGGCTAATGGAGATTTTCTCAAACTTCTTATTCATTAACAATTGAGTTCCAATTTCTTTCATTAATTTTGTCCCTGAAATAGTAGCACCCGCATAAAGGTTGACCTCTTAAATTCATTCTTCAAAATCGAATGAAAACCTTGACTTCAATTTAGACATATACGAATATGAAACACATATCGTAGATAAAACATTCCAGTGAATTATCTAATTGTGTAATCTAGGGGAATAAGAGAAGAAACTAGACCAACAGAATAATCGCGACGTTGAAATTTTAGCTATTACTGCAGCCTTATACATCAGATCTTGTCTCCTTGGTAAGGAACAACATTGGCAATCTTCAATCAAGTCCTAAGGTGTTTTCTCACATCCTAAATCCTGATCTACTTTACCACAGCTGCAAAAAATACGGACCTGCTAAACCTGGCTAAACCCTAACGTTCGAACTCCGAGAGCCATCTAGGAACAATTTCCCGAAGCGGAATGGGTGGCAATTTTCTCCGATTTTTCTCGCAGAGCCAGAGGCGAATGTCCTTGGCGCCTTTAACTGAGAGATAAGGCGCTCGACCGCATCTTCCCTCGGGACTCCGTTGGCCGAGTGAGGCCCCAAGGGCCCTGAATAGATGGACTCGTGGATAATTAAAATCGGAATCCTCATATATATTTAATTTCCAGAAGGAAGTCGAAGGATAATACAGCGTCCTTAAGGGAAAGGAACACTCCTAGGAGTTTTCTTTACAATTGATGTTAATGCTGCTTTGAGGTAATATTTATTTGCAATGAATACTCTGTGCTTTCTTTGGGCCTACATTTCAGGTACGAAATAATAGAAGTTAAAGTTTCTTAAAGATATATTTGAATGCTTGAATCCTGTTTCTTGCATTCAAACAGGATGGAAAATGTATAGAAAACGCAGTGACGGAATTTTTTAAAAATTTTAAATATCCTCTAAATTGAGTATAGAATTTCTACATTTCCAAAAGTTTTATTTAAGGAATGGGTTCAGCTTAAACACCATTATACAGTCTTAAACATGAAATGCAAAGAAAACTCTGGATGCTTCGGAAGCATTTGAGGTAAATTCTAAAAATCTAGCCGATGAAATTACTCTTTTGAACCCTTTCCCTCTCCTCATCCTTCCAAAATTTTTAAAATTGTATACAAAAGCTTACATTTCTCCCATGGGTATCTGATGATGGTGTTTGAGCCGAAGCCGGTCGTTCCCGTAATTAAATCCAGTAGAAATGACTAACAATATGATTTTCTTTACCTTCATGAAACATTATTTTAAGTTTTCAGACTTCGCTGATTCGCTCAAATATAACAGACAGACTTGTAGTAAATTGTCATACAATATTATTATTATAAAAGTATAACTCAATACTTATTTTCTGTCTCAAATCGAAGAGGGAGGATATAAATAAAGATAAAATTGATCGATCTATTTTGGACCTAGTCTTTTGACCAGTGTCTCACTATTTATTCCCATTTATATGCGCTGAGAAACCATCAGCCGCCATTATCATCCACGGTCTTCCACTCCTAATCAAGAAACACAACAGAATCTTTGCCGTCGCTAAATGGCGTTTCCTTTGAGATATTCTGCGGGCCTCACATGCAGCCTCACAATGTGCTACCGGAAAACGAAGCCTTAGAGGAGCAATTTTTAAGTGGGTTAATTGTTTGACATGGTTCGACAAGAAGTCGCGCAACTGCGGGCATTGCAAAATGTTCGTGGGCATGCACACAAATAAGGCAAACAAGGGCGGGGACCAATTAACGACGGGGGGTGATTCATCGAAAACAGGTTTGATAGCGAGTTCCTCCAATTAGGCGCCGTGGTTTACCGGGTCCTATAGAAAGGAGTGCCAATCAACCTCCGTGGAAAAGACAAGATGGCGAAGGATCGGAAAAGGGAAGTTTGTTTTGCTAAGTGCGTCGAAAGTTAGGCCATTAGAGACTCGGTCGCCTACGGAATGGAAAAACATGAATATCGGCAGTCTTTTGTTTGGGAATTGGAACACAAAGATCAATTATTCGCGAAGAGGAAGTGTAGAATAAAGAGGGATGAAAAGTGTTTCAAAGTGAGAGGAAAGGAGGGATTAATTGAAGGGGAGAGAGTTAAAGAGGGAAAACTTTGAATTCCGAGTAATGAAAGAAGATGCAGAAATCTTCCTTTTCTTGTCCCTCTCATATTTTTTTAAGGTAAAGATTTTGTAACCGTTTCCTTTTATCTCTCTCTGCTGTCCTTTTACTTTATTTGCAAGCGATTTTAATGCTCTCTTTTCAAATTACGCCTCGTGAGTTTTTCAGAATCTTTTGTGTCGTATTTCATGGTATTCTTAATGAAATTATAACGAGGAGAGAAAATGGAAATGCGTCGGAGATATTTAAAGCCTCCATAGTGCCAGTGATGTTATAATAGTTTTCCCCGAAAACATTTCTGAACAATGGCCAAAAATAATTCATTCTTAGAGGTAGAAAGCCACAATAATAGTTTTCATTATGCATCTGCATTTACAACATTAAATAACAAGGAGTATGAAACTCATTTTTAGAAAATATAGTGAAATCGTATTATAATACTGGCATACTTTAATCTCAATCACTTTTTGGCTTTTAATGTAATTCTTCTCATTCTTATATATTTCCTGATTACTTATTAACCTATTATGATGAAATTTTCAGTTCGCATTATGTTGAATACTTATAATAAAACGAACACGCATACGCCGTGCTTCTTCCAGCGAATAAAGGATATTGTGCAATGAAACTGTTTTGACTCCGGCACGATTTAAAAACTTAATATTTTAACATTCGAGATTGCAGTCGTTAAATGTTTCTAATTCAGTAAAGCACATGAAATTTAGCATCACATGCCCTGTACATCCTCTAGCTCTGCACACATCGACAGCTTCCATGATTTAACGCTTTTAAATTAAGCGAGTCGTTGCACACCTATACAAAGCCCCAGCACATTCATTCTCCTACGACACGAGATTGACAAATTTTTCCTTTTGCAATTCCGGTGTAGAATTTATGGACAGTGAAAAAATTATACTTACGATTTCTTTAGCTACTAATATGCTACCGATATAAATAAGGAGCTAAAAGATATTATTTTCTCCTGTGATTAATTTATCCGCTTACTTTCCTGATTCCAGCCGTCCGAGATTGTTACGTTAACATACTAATCCTTCATAGTTAATTTTGCAGTTCAGTAGAGCTGAATTCTATTCTTTGGTGATCTAATTCGTTTTCCAACTTTGAATATTTGATTTATACTATAAATACGCAGTAAACGCAAGAAGAAGCTTTGCGTTTACTCGATCTATTACGATATGAACTCATTAATCTTATGTAATCTAAAATATTCCTTCCTGAACGAATTAAAATTAAGTATATGCTTAAATATATAAAAATTTTTACACCTCTGTAAAATCATTATGAATTTTTCACATAAATACGATACATGTGGATCATGTAATATACTCATGGAACCGCTAAGTAAATAGTAAAAATACTGTTAAATTGCCAACTACGGATTTGAAGATTATTATTGAAGAGTTATGCTCAAATAGTACTTCCTAACGATAATCTAAACTTAAAATCCGGTTTGAGAGCTAGCAATCTGATAAACTGTCCAAAAATTTAATAATTAATTCATACGTAGAAAGCCAAAGTAATCGGTTTTGATAACCTATGAGATAATACTGACTTTCCTCCCAAGATAGGAAAAATCAAAATTTAATCACTCTAGAATTAATATATTTTGCCAGTGAAAAAAATATGACGTGCTTTCATAGGCGAATATTATGCTAATTTATTCTTAGTTGAATGACTTAGCTAAAACCCAAGTCTACTCAGAATCGCCAAATATACATTTCAATGAAGCTCGCATTTCCATTTCTACTATTTGAAATCCCTGTCTAGAATAAACTTTGAGAATATATGAAAAAATGTAAATGAATCAAAAGATAATAAAATTTGATGAGCCAATTACGAAATGAATGTTTACCAATCATAAAATAATTTTCGATTAATAGATTACTTTTGCATTTGGCCGCAATTGAACCCAACAAAAATTCTAGTTTAGTTATTATCATACTAAAAAGTTTGTGTAATAATTGAGTATTTAATTTAATTAAAAAATTTCAACGAAATTTCAAGGAAACTGATAGAGGGAGCTGATAAACAAATTATCAAGAGTGAATCAATTAATAATGCATACCAAGCAAATTTGCGTTTGATATAGAGTACAATAATTATGCGATGAGATCTGTCTCTGTCCACAGTTAAGTAACCGTTTTTGAAATTGCTTTAAATTTAATAGGAATGATATTTTACAGAAATTCATTTTAACAGAAGGCCACGTAAAAATCAACAGTTCAGTTGAATTGAATTTGATTTATATTATATCAATTATAATTTACCTAATAATATTTCAATAATATGAATGTAAATATATTTTTAAAATAAAATTGAATAAATCTAATAAAAACAGTTTTATTCTAATATAGAATAGCTCTTTGGAAAATAGGAAACTTAAGTAACTAAGCTTAAAACTTTTGGAGTGTACTTCAGTCTACAGCGAAAAACACTTCGTGGCTTATGACCGCATCCATCATTCTTAAAAACACAATACCATCTCTATACTAAGAATTTCAAAGAGCTAAAAATAACGAAAATTGCATCACGTAATCCTAGGAACAGGAAAAACCACTTCATGGTTGAATAACATTCATCATTTAAGTACAAAGGTATAATCTTACGAACCAAAATTAATTCTCCTGTGAAATATTTTTATTAGGAATCCTATGAATAAATCTCAATTTAGTACTTCATTTTCTCCCTCAGAAAAGAGCATACAACTCAAAACGCATAGCATCAACATGTACTAAGTTTTATTTATAATTCAATAGCCATCCAAAATACTAGCAAAAAATGAAAATAATTTATCTGATTTTAGATTTACTAAAATTTAAATTATGGAGAGAATAAGATCTTGCCATGGTAAATGAATGCAAGAAAGCTCTTTTGTTATCAAAATTTGATACATAAGGTATTCGGTCTATAGGAGCATGTAATTTCCATGAATAATTATAATTTCTCAGATGAATAGTTACTACGGTGATTTCCAAATTAGAAGCGTTTTGTTCCTGTAGCTTGGGTACTATTATTGACAATCTCCTTAGATTTCACTTTTCACTTTGAATAGAAATTTTTCAGATCAGAATTCAATTTTGAAATCAATAGCAGAGCAAGGAATAAATACCTCAAAGGATTGATGCAGTGAAAGTATTTACCTCAAAGTGATTTCATTTTGGTGAAATCAAAAGATAAAAAATATTCTAACATTGCGTCAAAAAGGAGCTCTTCTTGTAGCTCAATAATTTTTCCTAAACCAATAATTTAATTTTCACTTTTCTTATTTCATTGAATTATACGGCACTATGTTTTCCTAATAAAAAAGTTCAGGAAAATCTCGAGGCTAACATCCATATGTACTAAACAACCAAAAATGAATAAGTTTAGTATGTTACAGAATATAAATTCAATATTAAAATCGTTGATTAATTATGTAAGTATGGTTTTATCGCTGAAACATCGAGGTAAACGAAGATTTGGAAGCTCTTTATTATTTATTTTGATATTTTCTATTTTAAATTCGGTTTTACATCTCTTCCGGGCGAAAACTCTCCAATCAGTTAAAAATTCATGAACTCTTTTGTCCTTAAACGAATAAACGAGGAAGATCTGAGAGACAAAATTTTTGATGCAATCGGAAGATTTCCTTTGGGAATTGGACATAAAAATCTCTCGCTCAGATGTATTCGATCCATCTATTTTAATCCACTCCATCTCTGGGCAACGGGACCATTTTGGAAGTATAATGTTTATTCAAAAACGTACGCGTTGCTTACATTATGTCAACAGGGAAGTTATACTGTTCATCGAAAAACGATATAATGTGACTGAGATATAAACTATTACTACAAACGTAAAATATTGTGATAAAGTCCCATTACAATAAAGTATTTGCTCCCTGAAAAAAGGAACGCAAAGCATGAAATATATTTATTTGTACATTCGTTAGAGATACCTATTTATTAATTTATTAAATATGTATTTATTAAAAATATGAAAAAGGTATCCTACATTATTTCTAGAATGTAGCACAACTTTTTCATGCAGAGCATATTTTCTTATTTCCACCATTAATTTCCTCTCTATGACACTGGATTGCTCTTAAGATAAGTAAAATTTATTCTTCCCGTAAAAGTCATTTCATTTCCTAAACGCCCGCAGGAAAAAGGTTAAAAAAAATATACCCTCATCTTAAGTGTATAACCATAGGATTGTGAATCCCAAAGGAGTAAAAAAGACAAAAGATGCGTGCATCCCTTTGAGAGCGAGATAGATTGGTGAAAGTATATTAAATTGATGGAAAAACAAATGAGGTAGCATTAAATCTTGAAGAAGATGAAAGGATATTGATTGATGAAAAAAAGAGAGAGTGGATTTGAGGAATATTGAGTGAGTGGGGCGGGACTTCCAAAGGCGGTGATCGAGGGAAAAATTCTTGGAAATAGACAAAGAAGTGGGCGGAGAAGGAAGGGATGAAATTAATGGAGGGCTCAGTTATCAGAAGATAAAAGGCGAGGCCCAGGAGAGTGAATTTTAGAAGGATAAATCTTGACCTTCCCCAAGGTGTTGGTTGTACGACCTTAGAGGTTGGTTTCATATGCACGAGTCGATACTTTACCTCTTTACTTTAACTTTGGCAAATTGTGTATTTATAGAAAGTAGACATTATTGTGGGATAAAATGATTCTATTTTCATTGAATTTGAGATTGTTAACTGAATAAATGGACAACTCATAGTCTTAACCTGCTGAAATTCTGTAAAAATACACCCTTATGATATTATTTTTTCAAAACCATACTTAGTGCACTTTCTAAAGTAGGTCAATATTCTCGTAAGCATAGGAAAAAGAAACGCTTCCAAAGAAATGCTTCGTACTAAAATGGTGTGTTACGTCGTATTAACTCTTATTACTAAGTACAAAGCCCAACAACACTATGAAAGCAAACATCGGCAAAGTTTAGGAGGCAAAAGTTTGGATCTAAATACTGATTCCGTGGAATTGGCAGTTAAAAAAGTAAGGTATTGTATCAAATCAAGAGCTGTAAAAGAGTTAAGAATATTTGTTTGAAATATAATTTTAAAATTAGGCAAAGTGATAGACAATCCTTTTTCTAACAATACTTGAAAACATTTCACATCGGCCAAAGTCGCCTAGCACTACGAGTATTGTCTATTTTTTTAATCCGATAAAACTTCGTTATTAATCCTCAATAAAATAGGGCTGCCAGAAAATTTCGTATTTTGATATTTTCAGAGAATACTGCGTCATCACTTTTGAGGATAGTTCCCGTCTCAAAATATACCAAAGTAATCCTCGCTTGAGGTGCCAAAATACCTTAGACCCTATTTGAGCACAGGTAGGCACTGCATTTAGTGGTCCAGCACTCTTTTTAAGATGGTCGTGTAATAGCCATTTAAGATTGTCGTGAAATTTCCTACCATATAATCCTCCCCCGAGCGTCTACTCTTATGAAAATCCACTTCTTCACTTAGGTAGATGCTTCAGAGTACCTTTTCTTAGATATTTTGGAACGTTTATCCTAAAATAACTGATAAGAACTATATTTGAGAACGTCATTTTGTAAATAAAATAGCGCATATACGCGGGCATAAGATGCAGCAAGGTTTTGGGGACTATAGTCTTCATCTTCTATAATATACCAGACGCACCCTGCTTTTTAGCCTAAATTTACGGCGAAAACATACTTCTTATACGCGGGCATATACGGGTGTCCTTGATACAGCAGCACTTGGGATTTCAGCGCTGTATCCGGAAGGATTGAATATATCTTATGGAAATCTCTTGAGTGTAACCGGAAACCCTTCCGCTAGCAGGCAGAACGGACACTGGTTTTTTGGTCACTTCCCTGACAGCTTAAGGAATAGACATAGATCGAGGGAATGAAACCGAAAACTTCATACCCTCTGACTTGCAATGATCTGCAACTTGTATGCCACAACTAGAGCAAATCAAGTGCGCTTACTCAATGAAAAAAGACTTATAAGATATCTATTTTAGTCGTAACATAAATACAAGCACTTTCTTCTCCCAAAAAAGTAGTTTCTTGTTCCCTTGCATTCCCTACTTGTACAGGACTTCCCTAAGTCAAGAGTGGATCTAGAAGCCTAACAAAAAAACAGGAGTGGATCTAGAAATTAGCTGAGGGGAAGGAAGGTTCACGACAAAGAGTGGGGAATCAATTTAAGGCAATTTCCTCATGAACTCATTTCTAATTAACTTTTAAATTGTCATTCTGTCGTTATAAATGTAGTAGGTGTATAGTGATCGTAGAAAAACTTCACGACGTGATTTGAATTCGTACTCCTTGTCAGATCATTGGCGAATTGGTCATACATGTTATATATTTTTCTATAAATATATTACTACAAAGTCATCATGGGGGCCATCCCCCCAATCGATCCAAACAGGTGATAGTTAATTATTTCCTTACGTACGTAAAAATAATCTTCTAATTCATCTCTAATTTAATATTGAAATTCCATTTTTTAGTAAAATTCTCCACATTGCAATCAATCATATAAACTAGTAGATCTTAGTACTTATTTTGAAATTCTCGTTCTATTCCTACGAAAATGCTTATTTCGCAAATTCATTAAGTGGGAAGGAGGCCCTCTAATCCCACCAGTATCTTTATTTTTTCCACTTTAGTCTTCCTCTCCTTTCATATCATAAACTTTTGTTTTTAATCTCCTCTACTCTCCGAATCCATTCTTTAGGAAAATATTTATTAACATTAAATACCATTTCGTCAATATTGGACCTACCCAATTCTACTTCCGTTTTATTTCTTCATCCAATTCCTCTCTGCAGTTAACGAAATCTACAGCATAGAAAAAAACGAACAGTACATTCTTCGCCCACCGATTAATTGGCACACGGGTTTTCTCGCCGCGGAGCACGGTAACGTTGGCCGAGAAGAAATCACCGCGAGTTGGAGTGGTTTTAGGTGTTTTGAGGTCGAATGAGGCGAACGGAAGAAAAGAAGGAAAGTGGCGAAGGGTTTCTCAGAGAGAGAAAAAGAAAGAATGGTGGCCATTACCGGTGGCGAAGGCAGAAAGACCTGCGTGAGCCAAAGACATTCTGCCAGCCCCTGAGGGGCCTTCGGGGGGTGGGGCTCTTCCCCTGAAGGAGACGTCCCTTCCGATTTACGATCTTGGCTTCGTTTGCCGTTTTCTGAGAGTTAACTGGGAAGAAGGGAAGGAAAGACGTCAAGGGGTCAAATGGTACAGGGGTTGCCATGGGAACGGCGGGGGAAGGAAAAGAGAAAGCGAGGGAAGAAGAGAGAGTGTGGCGATTTATTTTGCGAAGATATTATCACCCGCTGGCGAATTGGCAAGAGGGGATATTTTCTCGAATGGGAAAAATTGGAAGAATTGCTGGAATCGACGATTAATGCGAAAATGATTCATTCGGAATGGGTTCCACTCCCTTCTTTCTCTCGGGGAATGTTCTTTTTTCGGATCGTAATTAAGGGCGTTTATCAATTCCCGCAGAGGATGAAGTGTCTTGGCGAATTTCTCACTCTTTGCTGGAGTTAAAAAAGTGGCGGGAAATTATGTGAGAATCAATAACAGAACCGCCCATTGATTCTGAAAATTAAGAAAGGGAAGATTACATAATTGTATACTTGCCCTAAGCCTCGTGTATTTTTAAGGAAATCGCTCGGTTGGGAGAATTAATAGCTCTCTTAAAGTTTAACCAATTAAAACTAAGTAATTCTAGATCGATGGAACCTCTTGTAGTGCAAGAAGGGTGCCAAGATTCAGTGGTGTGCTAAGAGGAACTGCATGTCTTTCTGGATTCATATTTTTATGAAATGGATACAAAATCAGATTAAATTGCATAGAGTTTAGTGAATAGTTCCATTTCTATAAAGAGAGAGTAAATAATTGCATTCGCAAATTTCTGTGAGGCTACTTATAAAACAAGGTTAAGGTGAACATCAAACACTGCACAGATAGCCATGTGTTTGGGAACTCAAAAGCAATTGTGAAGGAAAAGAGATGAGTGAAAGATCAAAAATATAGAGAAAAGCGAGTTCGAGTCCCAGTCAGCGAAAAATTTCACTTCTGTTTCTGCTTGGGACAGCCACAATGGTTCCCGTGTAAAGTTTAGTATTTTCACCTCATATTTGTTTATTTCCTTGTTGGGGGATTTCTCTAACATCGTAGTCGTCCCTGGGGAGACCATGAGAATGGGGACCTCAGTGGATGGAAGTAGACGTGGAATGCCACGTACCTCTCTCACAAAGCTTCCCTTTAGCAGAGTTGAATCGAGGCGGCAAGGTAGTTTACTATAGTGTATAAAATATTTGCTCAGAAGGCGAAATACTGGAGATGCAGTACCCTTCATATCGATAATCTTCACTTTAGTTTCTCTTCTCCTTCAATAAGGTAAAAATGTAAATGCATATTATCATATGGTCAGCGTTAAGTCGTGGAATTTCTCAGTGCACACTTTGAAATTTCCATAACAGATTTTAAATGACCGATTTCATCAGCGCGTTGACATCTTCATGTTTACGAAGCCTGACATTGGTAAAAAGAACGTAAAATTAAATTTTGGAAATTACGAAGTGTTTTTTTTAATATATGCGTATGCTAGAAACAAGTCGCTAGTGAGACTTCCAGGATTCGTTAGAAGAAATTATTTTCTTCCTGATAATGATACTACTATTGTGTATTGGCTCCTATGATATACTGTTTGTATACTTTTTCTGTTTTCTTGCTATGGTATGACCCCTGACTTTCTGATGAACATTGAAGAATAATTCTTTACCCCGGCAGCAGACCATGCCGCATTAAATCGTTTTTTTTTATGAGTTATAGGAAAGGGAACGATCATTCACATTTCTAAAATATTTGCGAGGAAAAAGTATTCCTTTATGACGAATATTACAACATTATACTAATACTGTCATTAGAAAACACCCGGAGTTGAAATAGTCTCTTTTTACGTAACCTCACTGAACCAAGTTGTTAGCATAAAAGCTCATATTCTTCAGCTGCTAAAAATATTAAAAATTGGATTATCTACCAGTAAAACCTTGGGAAATTTTTTACTCAAAAATTATCCCAACGATATTAGAAGACAAAGCTGATTTTGAATGAAGATTATCAGAGATTCCAATTTGGATATGAAATTTCACCTTCAGAATCGGAAAGGCACTCATTAAGATGAAAGATAATGAAATCATAAAATGAGTTGATTTTTTAGAAAAAGAAGTCCTTCCCTAAAGGCATTAGCTTTTTAATTAAGGTTTAACGAGGTGAATCGGGGGCAAACTTTTATTTTTTAAATATATAAAGGAAATGTTAAATTAATAATATCTAGTCAAATCCAAATTATCATCCACCGCTACATAAAAACTTATAACGCAGAGGTGAAGAAAATATTTGTTATTCGATAAAAGTAAGGCTATTTTACCGCGTCACTGGTTTCATTGTTAAATAAAAATTCTAACCTATGATTAGAACCTACGATTTCTACGATGGTTTATATTTTTTCGCTCTTACTTAAAAGTTAATTTCAGCTTAGGATATAGATATATCCTAACTTCTATTGAGGAATGAATAAATTTAATCGCATCAAAATAAGGGTGGCTCTTATTAAACTAAAATAAATGGTATTCACTATCAAGAGAAAAAAATGTATCTAAAAATATAGTTGATATTCTGAATCTTCTGAATAAGTAATCAACTGATATAATGTATATCAGTGGACTAACTATACATCGATAATCTATAATATGACTTAACTATATATCGATATCATTCGTTCTTTACTTAGAAATTTACATTTGTTCCACATGCATTGGAAGAAGGGCGAACCTCTCTCCCTAAATGACGTTGTAGTACTAGCAATTTGCCTAGGATGTGAGGAGCATTCACTAAAAACAAATTATGAACGGAGAAAGGATCACTATGCGTCTCTTGTATTTATCACATCAAAATTAAATTTTAAAAGTCAATTGGAGGTAATACAAGAGAAAACTGTCCGACTCCTCTAATTGCCTCACCCCCATTGACGAGTTTCTTGGTCTGCTCATACATGATACTAATTGGTATTTTGAGCGTAAATTATTTCTCAAATACGTCGTAAACGTAGTGATTATTGAGATATCATGAGAATGAAATACGTTAAGATTAAATAGGGAAACATGGTATTACCATGAACTCTCTAGTCATTAGGTTACACAGATTATTCAAGATTGAAGATAAGAGAAGCATGATTTGAATATCATATTCCAATTTCAGAAAAATGTCTTTGCTTTAAATTCCTGTCACGGATCTTGGGTTAATTTCTCCTCGGAATACACCGAGAAGAGGAAGATATAAGTAGCTTGGTATTACAGTAAGATAAGAATCTAAAAGGCGTATAATTGACATAAAGAGATTATATATTCGTATGAGAGTCGTTATGAAAGCTAATCTCCTAAGAAAGGGAAGGGAGCACCTGTTATATTTCAGGAACCTACTCTCAGAATCATTTTCACATTTTCTCCCTTCAGAAACTCTCGAAATTCAATTAAGTTTTATTGCATTATTGGATATCACATTTCAATCTAACATCAAAAGCGTTTCATGTCGGTTTTATGGTTAAATTAACCCCTTATGGAATTATCTTTTCAAATCTTCACGGGAATATAAATATCCCTTAATGGATCCTTTCCAAACGAAAAAGAGTGAAAGGTCACTTAAAATCACTCTATATTCAAAATCATTCTAGCACTGCTCATAGCTTTCAATGGGGAATATAAGTAATAAATATGAATCAATCAATCTTAATATCTACAGCAAAAGTAATACCTCATTATAAGGATTTTTAAGACATTCAAGCCACGATCGGCTTTACTTCATAACATTTTCTCAAAGTTGACTTATGAAATTATACATTTTTCAACGCGTAGTTTCGAAATTGAATTTTATGCAGAGAGTCATCCGTTGTATTTTATGCTGAAGCGCTACCTGAATATTTATGTTGTTTTATTTTATAAAAGGTTTCATTATTTCATTTCTATCACTCTTATTTTTAAGCCATTTTTGCTGCAATTGCTTTATTTCTTATATAATTTTTATTATTTGATAGTAATCACCCCCTTTACCCATTATTATACCTATTCCGTTTTGATACTGTACATTGCCTAATGAAATTCTGTTGTACAAGTTAGTTTCCCTCTCTCTTTCTTTTCCTTTGTCATATATTCTCTTTGTATCACCCTGATTTAATTTTTCAACTAATTGTCCAATAAAGTAAAATAAAATAAAATATGCGGTTTTCCGATTATAAAAGAGTTTCAAACCCTAATGAAACGAAGTTGATACAATGTCGTAGATCTGATCTTATGATAAACCTATACGTTGCATTCCCTTTTAGTTATGAACAGTTGAAGAGTGAACTGCTTTCTGTGAACTTCCCCTGTACCGTTCCTCTCTCCCCTTGGCGTTGCTCTTAGGAATTTGACGACATTTCCCATCTATCTTTTAGCTTCCTCTTTGGTCACTTAAGGTCTCCTTTGGTCCCATCCATCACAATCAAAGTCCATCTCTCCTAGCAAAGTCCTCGGCCCATTATCAGTATCATAAAGTGCCTCTTTTACTGAATTTTTGTCTAATAGAATATCTTTCTTCTGTATTTCTATTTAGTAATAATTATTGTTACAGCAGTAACCTATTCTATTATTCTTTAGGCGATATTCTTAATTAATAAATACTGTAACTTTCACATTCGTTCAGACTTCAACATATCTTATAAAAGGTTTGAAGGATACTCTAATATTTATTTCAAAAAAGATATCCCAAAAATCAATAGAGAAACGAAAAAGCGATTAGAAGACATTGATAGTCATTCATCAAGATCTGGGTTAGTAACAAAAATGCGAACTCGATGCACTCAACCTCCAATAAGATATAATCTGGCAATTGCTTCTTTTCTCCATGTTATTAATAAATTATACCTAAGAATTTTTCTCCATATCCGGATTTCAATATGCATTTTACGTTAACCGATTTCAATACCTTACGGAGCTCTTGAAATTCCGATAAATAGTTATTAAAATTATGTAACTTTTGAAGTTAACCTACGTATTCCTGCTTTTCCATGCATACAAATCAAACTAATATTGTGAGCAAGATATTTATGTACCTCTGTGATGTCATATAGCTTAGTTCTTCACCTCAGACAAATCCATGTTATATTTCGCCCGTCTTCTTTTATTCCCCAAGCACTCAATCTCTCAGCCAGTATACTTTGTGCACCAAATGAAGGTCGAATGCGGGTATAGACATGATGGCTGATGGGCTTACTGTGAAGAATGGGATCCTTACAAGTGAAAAACGACTGTTGATTAGTTGTATTTCCATGGATATTCTACTAGGTTTGAGGAGCTCTGATCGAAAACTTTAACTGCAATCTGACTTATTGTCTCCGAGAAATGCAAAGTAACGCTTTAGGCATACTTGCCAATCCAGTGATAAATAACGTAACAAATTTCTGTCAAGATACTCTGCAGATATGAATTTAATCTATTATTAGCCCAATTTTTTCCTGATATTTTTCTGTGTTAAGTGACGTTTTAGCCAATTTTTAGGATGCATCTAGCGTCATTGTCATCTCTGGCTATAGGTTTGTGAAAGTCTTCCACTTTTATTGTTCTATTAGTTCACAAAATAATTCTCTTAAGTTTGGATAATCACAGCACTTTGCAAATAAAATGAAATACATCGAAAATTCCAGTTGACAGAGTTATAGCCGTGATCGAGGAAATATAAAATTTCACATCACGAGAAAATTAAATAAAGTAGGATAGGGATAAAGCAACCAAATAAGATTCTAAGGTACCTAAATTCTCAGGGAAAACGATCTGTCGAGTCTTGAAATACATTTTGTACTTGTAGAAATTCAGGCAGAATTTCCTATCTCAACTATATTCTCGGATTTTTATGTCGATTAACCTCCTTCGCCACTTTCTTTCATACAAAAGTCACAGCTTCGTGTTACATAAAAACGTGTACAGCGCATAAAAGAATACGCAATTTCCACGGTTACAACGCTGCAGAAAAGAATCCGGAGGAGTAAATTACGCAATGAAAAAGAAGAAGACGGCAAGTTAAGCCGTCCGATGGGCGCAATCCCGCATTCGCTTGTTTCCAAGGATGTAATTTCGCTCAATCCTTGGAAAAGCTGTGTCTGGGGGAAAATGTGGTGAGAACGGAGGGCAGCCAATCAGAGGAGAGATGCTTGTCCCAATGCAAGGTAATTTCGGGCGGCTGGGCACTTCTAACGACAAAGCATTGCCTCTAAGATAGGGACAACCAACGGCGACTTACTCCCACAGATAGGAGCAGAACACTGCTATCCAGGCGTAAGGCAGAATGGATGGAAGGTGAGAAAATATAGGACAAGGCCAGCATTGGAACACAAAGCGTAGATTTGAGGCTGTGTAAGTCACGGGAGGAAATGTAATGAAGGGCTCAAAAAATTTGGCACATCTCATTCCTATTCTTTTATTAACTTACCTAACTTTAGTCAATCTTTTTTTAGTTAGAAAGCATAGTGAAAAAAATTGCAAAGTTCCATAGAAGATTTTGAAATCGACCGGATTCAAATGAACTTGTTAATCATGCGAAAGTACGAGGTACAAAGTACAAGTTCCAACATGCCCAAAGAGTAATCCAAAAGTTTATCCACAGTCATTCGAATCCTGTTTATAGAAAATCTTTTTCAGGGAAATTAAGTTTCAGGCTTGGTAAGAAGCATCGTAAGAAGCAGCTAATAAGTTTCCATTACTTGCTTATTTCACTTAAGCAATTCTTTACTTTGTTCTCCATTTTTTTAATGATTACCGACATATATGGGTAGTATATGCATGTAGTATGGGTATTAACCATAGTAACTTTATAATTTTCGTATATATATTTCGTAGTCTACAATGCATGTAAGGTTTACTTCCTATTTCTCTGTTAGTTCCTATTTCTTCATACGTCAACCCACGGCTTGTTTATTTCAACAAAGCAATCCCACCTCATGATATATTCATGCTCCCTATAATACCGTATAAAAAGGTTAATTCCGATATTTCTTCTTTCTAATTTATTTCTCCCTTTATTAAGAATATTGCGTTTTTCCCGTCAATTGAATTCGGGTAAAACAGAGGTGAATGGATAACTCTCCCCTGGAATCGAACAGGCAAACGTCTGTTTTTGTTGGTCGTGCGCCAACTCCAGTGCGACCCGAAGTGTGAAGTGAAGCTGACTGGAGAATTTCTATCACCTCTTCCTTTTAACCTCCATAAAAAAGAACGCTCTCCTTGAAAGTAGGCCTTCATATATAGCACGAGCCTTGTTGACACGGACGCCCTCAAACCTTCTCGGGGAAAATCCCAAAATATGTACATCCGACTTTCGGGATCGTTTTTGAAAGCCATCATCATTCCTTTTCCATTTATTTCTCCTAACCCAAATCTAAATATTTCGCTCTTGAAAATCTCTCGGTTTCTATCTTCCAACAAATTTGAGATAAGATTCAAAATCGAATCACGAAGAAGTAATTGATTTGTTTAATATATTTTAAGTTGGTGGACAAGTAGATCAATGAAATTTAATACTACGTGAAAGAGGTGTTAAGAGAGTAATTCTTATGATATGTGTTAACTATATTGGTAAAATGGTTGACTACTGCCTAAGGGAGGTTTTCCGTGGGATTTCTATTCTAGGGAAAATGTCATGCAGATGAAAGTTCCCCTCATTACACATAAATGTTGTTTCTAGTTCTATTTAATTTTGACCGCGTATATAACGTAAATATTTTCTAAATCGTACCCACTGCCAACAGGTCCTGAGACTACTTACAGTGGTATGTTTGTTCCTTATAATAATAGTATTAATACACTGATATTCACATACTTGATTCAATTTTTCTTGGTTCGGTTCAGGAAGGGTTTACCGAAAATCAACGAATTAATATCGAATACTAACAGACTAATTTCAATATAGAAAATAGTCAAGCTGGAGAAATTAAAGCGGAGACTATATAAAGATTTGCATTGGATGAGTTACCGCGTTTCAATCTAGCCTAATAAAAGCGGATACTTCATCTACGATCTTTTCCAAACATATAATTCTCTCTATAGAACAGTCGGAGAAGCCTAAGTTCCCTGATTGCAGTTCTAACATTGAATCTAAAGGAAATTCATTCATCGAGGAAATATACCTGAACATGGGATTTTTCGTTTATATACACATATAGAATTCCGTTCGTCCTACATCATACAAATTCTCATCTTTGAAATAAAGGAAGAATACTCAGTATCATAAATCTAGCACCATTTATCCATCACTGCTTTTTATAATATTTTTTGATTTACGTGCAAAAGAAAAGAAAATCAAAGTATTAACCATTTTTGCATCTATTTATGAATACTATTCAGCTGCCTTTCCGCGAATGGCAGTGGGTGAATTCATCATGACTCTTCATCTCTAATTGATTATTTTTGCGCATCTTTCGCGGAAACATGATTTCTTAACGCAAGCAATTCTAGCGCATATTTCTCTAATTTTTTCGCTGTTTAAGAACCAATATAACAGAGAGAACGCACAATATTAGGTTTTTTTTTTAAGAACGCACTTTGTAAGAATTTATTAAGTAAATTAAGTCTTTGTTGAAATATCTTCTAAAGATTTCCAACCTGCGTCCTGAAGCATCTGACTAACTAACGCTCTTTGATTTGCTATGAGAATACTTGACAGAACTTATTGCCTTTTCCTGTACTTTCCTGTGCCTCGTCCCATAGACTGCATGCATACTCAGGATTAGTGAAAGAATCCTGGTTTTCAAGATTAGGCCTAAGATAACTCAAGATTAGGCCTAACTAGCGCTAAGTAACATCGCTCGCGGAAGTATTTTCGTTCCTACCGTCTATCCTTTTGACGAAGAGAATGAAATCTGTACACCCAAGAATTTATCCCATCCTTTTATCATCATTTATCAAGAATGGATCATAAGCATTACCATGCAAACTCTTTACCTACACGAGCTAATGTTAGGAACGAACCGTTCGAAGAGAAGTGTTCCTGCACGAGAGTGAAAGAGTACTCTTCGGTAAACAAAAAGTATGACCTGATAAGAAGGCGCGTTGGAGCAATGTATCGGTGAAAGGAGTTTAAGGAAAGCGGAGCAATTGCGCTCTGTACGTGAGATTGGCACGAGATTTAAAGGCGCGATGAGGGAGGCTGGGTCAAAGGGGAGAGAGTGGCCTTATAAAGAAGAAGGGGCGTAACTGAGGAAGAGAAGTTGTGCCTCGAGAAGAGGAGCCGAGTCAAAGAGAACCCCACCCACTCCCCCGCCCATTTAATCCCGAGCAAAAGATGGAGGAAAGCATATTAAAATTAAAGCGGAAAACAGACACGGATTCTTATAATGTTTCCTTGAGGCAAGGTAAACGGTACGCACCACGCGAAAGGGAATTAAAAACTGATATTATTTGGAATAAAAAGAGGAAGGGGGAAGCTCGAATTTCTGAAAAGCAAAAACATATTATGAAGTAAGGTTATATCCGTAAGAGAAAGATAAAATTACTCGGAGCGCAAAGTAAGACAAATGATGGCGAAAAAAAGCTTTTTTGGAGAAGCGATTCTTACTTTCCCCATTTACGTAACAAAGGAAATACTTTCACTGCGATAAACTTTCGTCTCGAGATCTCTGAGAAAAGGCAGAAGATACCTACTTATGAGGATTCCTTTTATTTGGCCTCCGTTTTCATCGGATACACTTTCTTCGAGATTTTTCTACTCAAATCAGAGAAAAGGTGCACTGCGCCATTCTTAGATAATATTGCTCACTCCATCCAGATTTTGTTTCTAGCTTGCTACTTAACTTCTAAAATATTAAATTATGATTCTTATACATAAACAATCAAACGTATTCGTGAATTTTGTGGATTTCGCTTTTTTGTAAAGTAATCGACCAATCAAGAATTATTTTACAACTGTTATTTCCAGTAATTCAGAAGTTAGAAAATCTTACGCACAAAATATCCAATTAATAAGCCTTAAGAGAAGCGATTTTTCTTTTATTCTCTTATTTTTTACTTTGCCATTCACTGTTCTCAAAAATTTCGAACAGTGGAAATTTTGTTCCATTTTTAAGAACTTTTAACGCCAAGTAATTTCTCTCTCGCATCATGATCGATTACGGCGTTATTAACTTTAAATGAAGAATTAATAATATTGAAATTTCTAAATGGAAGCAAACTCACATCGGTTATGTCATTTCTGTATCAATACGGAACTCAGAAACAGGCTAATTTTCAATTATTACCAGGCTCTTCTTTTGAATTATCCGTTTTTCAAAGATTTCACTGAAATCTGCAACGAATCCTTTGATAAAGAGCATAACTCGTAAATTAGCAAATTAATTCTATTTTCTGGTGAATACCATGTTGTCTTTGGTATCGGTTTCCATAGGTTCAATCGCCAGTTATTAGAGGTTAGCCGAAGAGATGGGTGAAATATGTCTGCGTAAAAAAAGTATTTCATTTTATCAGCGTTTTTGTGGCAAGATCTCTCGGGCCGTAAATAAATATTAACGGCGGAAACGAAAAATACGTAATATGTGAAAGTATCGGCTTAATAAATTGGCTAAAACAAACATGTACTTATCGAACGCAGTCTCAAATCTAGCAGAGAAAATTAAAACGGAGCGAAATAAAGCCTCTCATCCATTTCAGCGAATCAAACGAAACACGTCAACTACAATACAGTAGGAAGACTGTTTTCGTTCTTTTACGTTCTTTACAGAAAATTTCGGTATTCCATAAAACCCAGCATTAGGTTTTCTAAGTGTAATCCTTAATTTCACTTATCCAATAATAAATTTAAATTTATAATTTTATCCTGGGCATTCAATCAGCCATTCACGACTCTTAAATTATAAGAAAAATTATAAAAAAACTGATAATTAAAACTAATTAAAATCTCATAACGAGTGGAGATATTTTTTCAAAAGATATAAAGTTAAATAAAAATTAATTAATCGTTCTGAACCGCAACCCAAACAGTTCTCACAGGTTTTCACAAGTTTCCAATTGTATTCTTGTGTAAAAATTTCCGGAACTGAATTATTTTCCTGTGTTTATGAAGTTTTATATGGCATTCATGAATTGACAGTTATTTTAGGTCCATCAATTCAGTCATACGATGTACATGGAATTAAATTCTGAAAAGGGTTAAATGGAAATATCGATTCTCAAATTATCCCGATAATAAAGACGTATTTTATTGTATGCCTGGAGAAATGTCTCCATGTAAGCGACAGCAAAGATGAAGAGGAATCAAAACATGCCTGATGGAAATTAAGCGATCCTGAGGAGAGGTAATTTCTAAAGAAGAGTAACTTAACCTCGACTCTATTTCAAAACCATTTTTCGACTTGAACACAGACCAGGGTTTATTTTTCACGAAAACGCTTACCTTAGCACTGAAAAAACAATGCATCCGCCTGTGTTAACCCAGTTTGGCAAACAAATTACTAAAGGAAGCGATGAGAATACGGATGGGCACCCGGAAACAGTTTCCTAGAAGAAAGGTTTGGTCCAGCTTTGTTTTTTTCTTACCTTTCCGCCGTCCATCCTCAGGAATCATTACCAGATGACTTTACGGAATGTCTGCCGACGAACATTCGCTGTTTGCGTTGAATTCCCAGAAGAAGGCAAAGAAAAGAATCCGTAATGTACTTGGAGTTCCTGTGCGTCGCCTTGAAAGAGCTGCCATTCCCGAAAACTTCTTCCATTCTGAGACAAAGAGAAAAAGAGGGAAACCGTATGAAGACTACTTCGAACCCTTATGTCGCAAATTCGCGGACACTTTTTCAAACCCAATGGCTCATAAAAGAGAATCAGAAATGGAAAATGGAGCGGAAAAGGGATCCATCAAAGCGAAGCACTTTCCGTCGGACCCTATTGGTGGACGTGTGTTTATCTAGGAGCTCCACAATCGAAGTGTTTATTGCTACAATAGATAGTGAAAGTACACGCAAGAGGGAGGCCTTATTATAGTACAAAAGAATAACTTAAACTTAGAGTAAATTTAATTGTGGTAAGTTGGCAAAAACTAAACATTATGCTCTTGAATACTTGGATCTTAAGCGATAATAAATACAACCGAAGGATAAACATAAGTGAAAAATAGCGACATCGAACCCAGGTCTCCTACTTTGCGGACATAACCTGCTGGAAAAGAATGCTTGAACGGAAAGTGGGAGACCTGTGTTCGAGTCCCAGTCATGCCATTGATTATTAATCAAATCCTAAACAACCTATCAATCCTATATATCAACAGCATTTCGATGAAAAATGAGAATTTTGACCCGAAAAATTTTTCATCGCGTTGGTTTTTGGGAGCCAACTGAATAAAATCTGTCTCAAATGATAATAATGATTTTTTTAATTGCCCTGGGATATTCCTATGTAGCAGGATAATAGATAAAAAAACACAAAGAACTAAATTCAATTCTTTTATGAGATTATTTAAAACCAAAATATTCGACATATATCTTAGGGGTTCTTCTTTTTCATTATTCTGTCTGTTTTCGACTTTTCTTGCTCCTATACTACGTATTTTCAACAGTACAATCATTGAATTCATAAATACATTATCACCCCCAATACACGTCAACTCTCTCTTATAAGGTAAGCAAGATAGCTATTATTCATAATTCTTCTCCACGCGAGTATCTCTCTCTTTACATAATTCTTTCCCTTCTGAAACATGAAAACATCTTTTCATACATCACTCCTTTTCACTACCATTTCATCTCTCTCAAAAAAGCCGACCTCCAAGTTTCCTCAGCTTCGCCAGTTTCTTTCTGTTTTTCATCCATTTACATTGTCTTTATTCCAACTAGCTGTATTTTATTTATTCTTAAATTTCTCTCAAAGCAAAGTAATGAATTGTTAGTTTTATAACCGATGCCTCCAAACCGCTACGATATGTATTTTGTATTCGCAATTGGTGAATTTGGGCATTGTCCGAAATTTCACCTACTTGAGGAGTATGAGTTTGCTTTTACGCATTCCGCAGGGTGAGTAAGCATTTCGGTCAGTGGTGAACATCAAATATGGAAGGACCCGAATAGTTTGCGACGGATCAAATATGGAATCATTTTGGAATAACTTATGCTGAGTTAAGTCCTGTTGAGTTGGGGCGTATATTGTATTTTTAATTGCAATCAAAATAAACTCACGCAAAATACTATTATAGGCTACCATATGAATAACCGCGTTGGGAATTTCAATCATTTTAAATGCAATCAAAAACACAACACTCCGGCCCCCACCAACCGAACTCAACCCAACCCAAGACAAATGTATTCCGATATGCTAAGTCGACCACTGCGGTATTGCGAAAATGGAAATACCCATTTCGCAGAATAGATATTTCCATTTTGTTAAGCATTAGTCACCCCGTGATCTCCAAATTCACTTTCACACAGTCCTCGAAGTGAGTATGAATTTCGGGCAACTCCCAGTCTGGTAGTTGCGAGCAACATTTATATATGCGATAAAGAGAGAGATACTCCACCTGTCAAGTTTACAAAAAATTGGAAAGATGAATTAACATTAATGTAAATCCACAAAAGTATCCTTTTAACTTTGCATGCGACACTGCATTTCGGATAATTGTTATTACTTCTGTTAAAATATAAAAAAGATCAGTTTTTAACTGTTAAAAGCAGAGTTAAGTAAAAGAGTATAGAGAAAGCTGCATCTTTTATATACTTTTGTCTCCGTCCTGCTCATTGTCTCAGTGTTATTGCGGCAAGCTGAATAATGATGTAAATTCATGACTTTCCTAATTGAATACTGCGAAAAGTGTTATTCATAGTTTTTCACTGTGGTCCATATTTGTGCGTGGTCGATTTCCCCTCACAGCATTCTATCTCAGCCAGGAAAGCAAAAGCTATCTCAATCCATCGTCTAGTACATTCCCGCTTCAAGGCAATTGGTATATAACGGTGATTTCCAATCAGGCTTCCTGACAAAATCTCTAAAGGTAGTCTTAAAAAATGTAAAGCAGAAATTAAATTTCATGTATGATTTTCAACCGTATCTTCTTCGTGAAAGAGGTTCAAAAGAGGCCGATTTATTTTACATTACTTTTGTTTGCGAAATTTCGAATCCGTCATAATCATAGAATCGTATAGTTATCTACCGCTGCTTAAAGTGCAAAGCTAAGATTTTACGTTCCACTATTATCGGGTGAAAACGTGGGCTCGATGGGACTTTATCCTTCCGCAAAGCTGGGTTTTCTCACCTGCCATTATTAAACGGCGTATATAACCGTCGACTGTCTGGGTGCAGGGGTACATACATTATTCCATATCAAGGGAAACGCTCGCAGAACCCCATTTATCAGAGGAAAGCAGAACATCCGAAGCACATCCGAGACTAGCTGACGGGAATATCGCTTTACATTCTCAACGAAAAAGCTATCCACGTCGATATTGCTCTTTATTTAACTACTCTTACTTACGTAACTAAGTAACTTACTTACTATACATAGTTTCAATACACTTTCAATATGACTAGACCTCTCGAGCAGAAGGTGCTATATATATTAAAAGAGGATGATAATGTATAATGAGAACCTAAGCTTTTGCTTTGGGAAGCATTTTATTCCATTAACAATGCCAGAGATGAACAATTTCCAGAATTATGCGTTAAATACAATTCCTGCTCTTGATGTTAGGAGACGGCCTTAATCCGCCATCTAGATAGTAAAAGTAATCATTCATATTGTGTAAATCGAAATTCATACCCCGCTTAGCAGTCTTCGGCGTATGATTTGATTAATCCGACATATAGCCCCTTCCATGACGCTTCGTAAAGACTCTTGCTCCTAAATTTCTAATCCTAAACTGATCCTCAGGAAGCTTAAAGATACGATCAGTTTTTCAAGAAAACAGGAATCTTCAACAGGAATGACAATAAAACACAAATTCGATAAGAAACATGTTTTTACGACGTTAAAATTTTGATGATATCACAAGACTAAACAACGATGCTATTCAAAACTGCGGTTTATTTTTAACGAATCAAATTCTTTTTGTAATTTTAAAATATTTTATGTTTATCTGATTTACTACGATAACGCGCGTTAACACATTTTGAACAGACAATTAGAAAACATTTAATAATTCACAAAATAGTTTCACATTTCTTCCATCTTCCCTTTCATGAGTTTTATTTTAGGTATTTTTATTTTATTATATTTTTTATTCTTCTCTTTAATTTTCATGTAAGATTATCATACGAGGTTAGGTGGAAGAAAGGCCCGCTTGGGCCTAACTTCGCCTAATAAAGAGTCAAATAATAATGATAATAAAAAATAACGTCAGAAAGGAAACTTAACTCATACTCACCCCGAGAAGGGTTGACAATCTAGGTTATGTATCTAAGCTACCCTCTTAACTTTCTACGATGATGAATATAGCAGAGGAATAAAATATATGGAGAAAGCATGGAGAAACATAGATGAATATGTTTACTCAATAATTACCAAATTATTTTTTGAGGGAAGAAAGAGGGACATCGCTCCCGTAATGACAGAGCTAGGCAATCATCATTAGCTGTCATAGTAACCATGAGCCTTATGAAATGAAAAATAATCCTAAGATGTTCCTTGCTACTAATCTAGATTTTTGTCTCAAATTCAGTAGTACTAATTTCCGATTTCCCTTTACTATATCATAGAAAGCAAAATATTTTACAAAGGGATGAAAATTTTCTATCTCATTTTTCAAAAGTTACAGTTCGCAACCTACTGTGAATGAGTCAAAAAATCACCTGGAGACCATTCAGATTCCTGTTTCATCAGTGTCACATCGGATTTTTTCGCTAATGAAAGAGGAACCATCTTCAATGAGAAAGGCTGAATTCGTTTCCGGTAACTCAAAGAGCTCGAATTCCCATACTTTTGCACCGTGTTGAAATATTATCTTTGATTTTTCCATATGAGCGCTTTATTATCAGTAGAAAAGTATGTATGTGTCACACACATAGCCTTTCGCTAATTAATATGTAAAAATTAATGTGAAATAATTATAAAATCCGAAAAATACTTAATTGAAGAAATAATCTTATAAATCAATTCAAAAATATATTATTACATTCCAATATTAAGTATAAAATTAAAATTGTATAGAGTATCATTTCTAAAGATGAATTTCATTTCACACTGTGGAATATCAACTGATTTTTATTAAACATATTCCAACACTCAGTTACATAATGAAAAACTGAAATATGGGTCATGATATATATTCTTACGATGTATTAAATATATTTTACAAAAGATGGATAGTAAAGGATGATGTATACTATAAGCAATGTATAATTTATTAGTTCTTTTTAATAGCAATAGACAAACTTTATACAAATTAATTCAATCGTAAAAATAATGCATAATTAAGGAATAATTACTGCCGATTATTAGAGATGTTTTGTATTTTATCACTCACTCTATATTCTTTGTTTTGAAATTTTATTGATAAAAATATGAGTGCTAATGTCAACATTTTAATAATAATATTCTCGTTTGAATTGATTTTCATGAACACTGGAACATAAAAACTTGAAATATTAGCAGTCGTTTAAAAATGGACACTTAAAGTTTTCTTGAAAAATGAGTACATTTAAAGTATTTAAAATATTAGGTACTCTACTTGACAGCCCGGGGCGCCTCATGCTGATCCTGATCATTAGTGTTCCAATTTTTCATACTCGTACATCGAGTTATGGAGATATGAATTGCGATGTTAAAGCATTAGGAGAGACTCGATTCGATGAATATGCAGTATTAATTTTTCTTCGGCAGCGTTTAATCATCCTAAATCGAAATCAATGTCATAGGCTGTTTTTCGCCATAGATCAAAATACGATGAGCAAGATGCTAGGTAAGAGCGCGTATGCTCCTAAATATCCCCAACAATAGTGATGCTGCGATTGATTAATCATCTCGCTGGACCAAAACGGTGGTGCGAGCCACAGAAACTGGGACGGGGATTTTTTCCCGTAAATGAGTGGCGTAAATTCCAAGTACAAAAAGCGACCTCGTTGCACAGAATTGGTAGCCGAGAGGAAAGAACTCGATTTCTAAAGGTTAAAGGATTACTTCCTGTGCAGGCGCGCCATCAGTTACTGCGGAGGAAAAGGGCCTGATGTTGCACATGGAAATAATCCGATTCTCATTTGAAGGACTGGCAAAAACCCTTAGGAAATGGGATTCAAAAGAGGCGAATGTAGAGCACGTCACTGATATTTAGGACTACCTTGCGTTCCCATGCAACTCACTGACATATGATGGCGTTAGATACTATTCAACTGACTTTCGATATAGACACATGCAACGCAACCACATGCAACCTAGTAGCTGGATATGAATCAAGCTTTTCCAAACTATAGCAGAACTGTAACTAAACAGGTAGATTTCCCAGTCGAAAATTACGACACTAAATTTATTTATAAACTAAACTTAACTTATAAAAATTATATTGTACACAGCTAAGCATTCTGAAAAAAACAAAAACAAATATAGATCGCGCTCCAAATTTTAAATGTCCGTCATGAGAGAAGCTGAGGCTATATATGTAAATGAAACGCCTAAGACTAACTCGATTAAATATTATTGAGCCTTTGCACATTTAAGGGGATCAATTTTGCTAGAATATTCAAAAAGCTTTCTCTTTTATGTCGATTTTATTTGTTTATTTTCTTGCTAAACGATCTCGTTTGTTTAAATCGTTTCCTGAGAAATCATTCCGAAGGTAAAATTTTCTATACTTTGAGAACGAAAGCATGTATTATATTCGAAATGTTCACAAAGTCGAATTTTAAACCTTTTACAAAGTAGGGGGCTACATAATTTGTAAAAATGTTTTGCTGAATTTCGATTGCCTATATTTAGATGTATGAATTAATAATCTTTTTAATTACAAATTAAGGTTAAACTATCGGTTTTACTACGGTATCCTAGAGTTAGCCTGAAGGTTAAATTAAACCTCTGGACTAACTATAAATTATAATTCCGGGCATTGTTGTATTTCCACTATCGTGGATCCAAGAATATTATCATAACGTCAGCCCCTGTCGAATGAATAAAATATGGTTGACCAATGAGCAAGGCGAATAGGATAATCCTACATTAAATGGATGAATAATTTGTACAGGTATTCTACCCTATACTCTCACTTTACCGATTTTTGCTAGCTAGCGAGAAGTGGCAGTATATATGGCCTACTATATTCACTGTTCAGACCATAGAAGAAACATATAGATCCAAAAATAAAGATTTGCGTTGACTTAAGTATACCTTGGCCTAAAAAGAAACCGCAGAAGTATGCGAAAATGCAATAAAAAGAAAAGAAATGAGTCTTTTATACAATTAAGCGAAATTCATGCGTATGCATTTATCCAGATAATACGTAATATTTTGCTTTACACCCTTTACTCGTCGCCTGAATTTTGTTTAACAAGCACACTTCCAACTTGCCTAACTCCGGAAATCAACGGGAATAATTTAGACGTGAAACAGGCAGCTCATTTATTTGGAATAGCACAATGTGAGTAATCAAGCGACTGTCTCCTAGTGCTAATAACCAGGGATCGCAAGGGCACAAATGACCCCGCAAGTCCGAAAGGGAAAATTTGGGAAAGAACCCCGCGGGGACGCCAATCCCCAATCAAAAAGCAACATCGCGGCAAAAACTAATCACGCCAGGTAAACAACCCCTCCGTGCAGTAATAACAGAATGCAGCAAAAGAGGCCCTCTGGGTGCGCCTTTTTATCGACGAATAAACGCAGAGTTGTAAATCTCTCCCGCGTCGTGTTTTACGGTTTTCTACCACCAGACGTCTCTGCATCTTGTCGTGCGGAGGAGCGCTCGCCTGTGGCGGCAACTAAACCGCGAAAGGCGGTTCCACCCCTTTACAATATCTCTCCGTCACACCCTATTTGATATCCTCCTCTGTTTTATTCGGCGCCTATTACGCGGTGGCGCAACTCGCGCTAACAAATCCCCGAGCATAATCCAGTCGTAGCTTCCGTTATCCTCACCAGAGGGCGATGATGAAAAAAGAGGGATTCATTTGCGGTCTCCTGTTTTTTTATCCCCTCGTTTCGTGAAACGCTGCATTAGCGCTCCACTGCAATTGCTGTTTCGCGACGTGCTTTTCTGCTACGTGTCCGGATGGAAAAATGGACATATGGGGGACATTGCCTTCTGGATCGGAGATTTTCGCTTTGGATGATCATCGTTTTCTCGATTGAGTTGTTTCATTTCGGAGCCGCGGCTTACTAGGGTCGGATGCCCGATGGCGTTCCCCTCAACTTTCGGGATTAGTATTGGGGAGCGGAGACTGTAAGTATGTATTCGGACTAAGTTTCATTGACCTTCGTCTGCAGCGTTCGGATCGATCTCGAAAAAATTATACCAAAATATACTTATATAAGCTTTACGCTAAATCCATCCGTAATCTTTGTTTCCAATCTTTATATCCCTCTTCATTCACCTCTGAGGCTGGTTTAATCTCTCCGCTATTTGTTACCAAAATCTCTATAAAAGGAATGAGGCTTACTAGGTGAGATGGGGAGTGAGGTCGTTTGCCTTTACTTTCTTTACTAAGCCATAATGATAGAAGGGGAACAAGTCAAAGTAAACGCAGAATTGAGACTCTATAAATAACATTTCTCACACCACTCGATACGGAAAGGCCTAAATGAACAGTATTATTCAGTATCATGATACCACCATTCGTATGATCATAACTATGAACAGCAGGGGGACAAAAGTAAACGAGAGATACATTATCCTCCATCATGTACCAAAAGAAAAATTGAAAATCTATTTATCTATGTACGGTAGGTAATTTGCTAGCACATTTTTTGTATATTGTTAGTATGAAATGTATCATATATATAACGATATGAAATATATCTTTTAAGGAGGCTTTAAAATCTCAGGTAAAATTATAAAGGTTAGTTTTTCTATACTCTTACATTTAAAATCGTTTATAATAAACGCTCAAAATTCTCAACCATGTTAAATGAAGTATTCAGGCTACATGTACTTTCTTATAGTTTATATAAAGTCCTTTTTACATCTATTAATGAATGGGAGAGGTCAATTAAATAACAGTTTACATTAAATCTAAATGAATAGATCATTACATTATGAAAGATGACCCAAAAAAGGTTGGGCGAGAAAAATGTACTATAAAAGATATTATTTGATGGAAGACTTTTAGAATAAAATATGGTTGAGAGGAACTATGCAAAGAGGAAGCAAAAAAGTGAAAATGTTAGAATATTTGTTTTGAATAAGCTTTATGAACTCCCTTCGGGTTCTTGCAAGGATAATATGCTTCAGATATTCGTAATTCAGAGAGCTTATATTTTATCAGTAGTGTGGCTTGAATTATGAATTATTTTTCCCGATATAGGATACATAATAAAGTCTCCGAGTTGTATGCACCCTTGGCTAACAATCACAGATCTCATATATGGGCTCATTCGTAATTTTCTGCATTTAAGAAATACAAATAACATATAGTTAAACGTTAGGAGAATGTGTAAAGATTTATTCAGTGCGAATTTCACATTTCGACTAGCCACCTTTAGCCAAAGTTCACATAAATGGAGTTGACAAAAGAACTCATCCTATAAGATTCTAAAAATATAGTTCAATTTGAAACGAGGAACATGCAAATTTGAAATACAGCAGAACTTTCCTCACCACCCAACATTTGTAAACCTAAGATATTCAAAAGAGCATCGAACGGTAAATACACTCGTGGTTGTATCAATTTCCAGAATTCTCGGAAAAGTACCTATTTCTGATCTCAGTTCTAACTGCACTGCAAAGTATTTAGATCCTTCTCGATCCCACTTTATAACAGCGAGGAAAGCGCTAACAAGGTAATTGAAAGCAGCCAAAACGGGGAAAATGCACCTCTCGGCTCAAATACGAAATAAAGCCGGATTCCCGCTTTTCAATAGCGAGATAAGAGTGACAAAAGAATATCAACGGAACGGCGAGGGGAAAAAAGAATGGAGAATAAATTATCGCACTCACATTTGGAAAATAAATCGCGGCAGCGGTGCGCACGAAAGAAAAGAATCCATTTTCATATCAGCGAAAACCTCTCGACAGTTTTGAAAGGGCTGGAATCAATTAAATCCCTCTTGCGGGGAAAATTACCGCGAGGAATAAGGAACGTTTAAAGCTATCCGACGATAATCACCTCATTCCGGACGCGGGTTAGAGCTATGACTGCGCCCAGGGATAAAGCTTAACTTCGGGGCGATAAAACGGTCGCGAGGAGGATTCATTTGAAAGGAACGGGCTTAGGCGCCAATTCGAAGGTTTTCTGGCGCAAGTTATATGGTAATTAGCTTTTCAGAACCGCGAGAGAGGGTGGAATTTTTAATTCATTTTCTCGCGTGCGTGAGAGAGACGTTACCCAGGATTAAAGCGCTCGAATCTTGGAAGGAGTCGCTGCAAATGTTAATTAAATGGGACACATGCGACGGGAAGCGCAACGCTTGCTGGTATTAATTCCTGCAGCGGTATGTATGCATCGAATTTGGATTGAGTGATATTTCGGCGTGTCGAGGGAAGGTGATATTATAGAAGCACATTCCATGGAAGTAGAGGATTATAAAGGTGATCAATTGGGGGCGTTTGTGTCTCTAAATTGGGATTACGATAAAATTAACTTGGTTACCAGAATTTTGCGTCCTAGGCATTCGAAGGCGTGATTTCGTGGTAGACAATACTCAACACCGGATGGTTTCAACTTTAAATTTGTGGAATTCCATAACACAAGTTGGTAAAATGAAATTTATTTACATATACTTTCCATTCATTTGGGAAACATACGTAGATGAATTTCTTTCAACCATCTTGTGGAATGCACAACATTACTACTTAATTAAAATTCACAATAAGAGGCGAACTGTTCAAGAAATTCATCATGTATAATGGACAGAGGCTTTGTACTTTTGCACAGAATATATTTCTGCAAAGAATTTTTTGTGGGTAAAGTACGACTTTCTTGATTCTGCATGCATGGTATACTATGTATTAAATTATAGTTGGTTCGTATTGGTGGAAATAAGTAAAGGACTCTTGATATGAGAAATTCTATTGGCTGAATACCGCCATAATCCGATTTCATCGAAGACTGAACCACATTTTTCTATTTTCTAAGTTCAGCGCGGTTGCAGACTTTGGCGGATCCAAAGGGGTGAAGTGGTAATCCCCTCCTTAATGACTTCGTAATACTAGCAATTAAGCTTACGATATGATGAGGAATTTGAATTGAAATTAGTTGGTTTAGCTATCTATGGCTATACATCCACTAAATTTATAAAGACAACATGGCATTTTAAAAGTTAACAGGAGATGAGTTGACATAATGACATTGTCTTAAACCGGCCTTCCCATTGAAAAGTTACCAAATCCGACAATTATTGCTGATAACCTTATTTGAGTCCAGTGGGGAGGTAATTCGTGGCTCGTTTTCCATCGATTGCAGATAGGCCCGTAGTTAATCTTTCGCAAATTCTCGGAAAAATGTTTAAATTTTCATCATTATTCGTTAAACTGTCATTAGATTCAAATTAGATCAACTAATATGAAATTTTGCTCCGTAAATGGCGAATACGAAATTAACTCTGCCTTCCTCATTCGCTGAATGCTTTTAATTTTAGGATCACTCCATGTTACAAGCAGAAACATCCCCGTTCACGTCGAAACATGCGATGCATTTACCATGCAAAACTTGCGAAGGCACGCTCTCACTGAAGTGTAAGAGTAGTTAGGATACTGTTTGCTTGTGCAGAGAATTAGTCTAGTACTTCGCATCCTTGCGTATAAAACTTAAAATAAAATTCATAATTCAATATATATGAAAATTTACTTGGAATATATATTCTGAAGAACGAAGAAAAGAGAGCACTAAACTTAATTTCAAAATTAATTAATCGTTCAAAATAGGAAAACTACTAACTACACTAATAAACCATGATTACTTGAACATTATACTAACTATCGGAAGGATGGAATACGGTCTGTATATAAAAGGTCTTAGTTTTTAACAAACGTAATTATTTCATGGCAAAAATAATTTAATTTCACCGCATATCCAGAACCCACATTTTCAAAAACAGTTTCAATTCAGTGCTGAAATATACTACTGATATACCTGGAGTATCATATTCGTGCGTTACATTACGAATGGTATCTTTTAAGAGTCGATCATAATTGACGACAATTGCTCAATAAATTAGCCCTCAGTTTTTCTTCTAACAGGAAAGTCTTCTGAACCGATACCCTTGATAACTTTAGAAATATATCATATTTGGTGACAAGAATATTAACAAAAGCTTCAGCAGGAGGAGCTAAATAGGAGCTGCATTTATAATTAATTATAAAACAATTATTATCTCAGAAAGATTTTGAAAGGTTCATAGAATGGCGTAGCCAGGAAGTTGCTTCTAGGAGGAAATTAGCGCATCATTTAAAACAAAAGAGGTTATTCACGAAAATCCCAGAAGCTTTCTCTTTGTTACAGTAGAGGAGTACTAAATTACGATTGACTGAAAGCAAGGTTAATTGTTCCACGTTCCATTAAAATATTTCGTTACCTTTAGCTCTGATATTCTATACATATAATAGCGATTGTAAGAAACGTATATGGTTAATTTCCATGGTAACGAATCATTATTTTTACCATTAAATGCACAATGTGTACTTGTGTACTATAGGAACCCCAAATGGCAAAAGGATGGGGATCTATACGACACCTTTTCTTGGTATCTTTCGACTACACGAGGATATAAAATAAAGAATTAATTACCTTAAGAAAGCAAAAAAATTCCATGAACCTAATTACCTTTCAAATTGATGTGTGTTCTATTAATAGAATCTCACTTCAATGTAGATCAAATTAATCATGTTGTTGTAAAAATTACTCTGAATTTTGATTAATATTTAAAAAATTAATTCCTCATACTGTAATTTATAAAAAGCAAAACCCGACATTCTGCCTGGATAAATGTTTTACGCGTCCTTCATTATCTACGCAGTGTTATATCGTGACTAAGATTAACAACCCGTAAACTATGATATAAATTCAATAAAAAATTATGCGTAAATTAACTTTTAATTCATCCATATTTTCTTAAAAATTGAAATTGAGAAAGCTTTTTAAAAAAATAAGATAAAATTAAGAATCAGCTTCGTTGTATGTGATTTATAGTATCTAACCTCCAAGCATATTATCTTCACATAACACTGATAATATTGCAAAGAATGAAGTAACGGAGCACTGAAAAACATTAATTGAGTTATGCGTTGTACTTGAGTTCACTTTAATGTACTTTTTCTTAAGTTTGGTCAATGAAATGTTTCAGAAAATCTGCACCCTTTTAACCATTTTCAGCAAAGATACTTGATGGGGCGTTTCCTCTAATTTCAAGGTGATACCAGACATTTCAAAAATTTGGTACACTTATTTATTGTGTAAATGAAATGGAAATCATTCTGCATCGGAGTTCAGTTGGTTAAACTCTGCAAGTGGATGAACTGCACTATCACTGATTTTATATAACATATTATATGAGTGGATTAATTTTATTCTCTGACGCATACATGGATGGTCTGAAAAGATTACGACATGTCGCCATTTCTCGACATGTTTTCTGAAAATTTCTGAACATTTTCTGAAGATATCTGAAAAATCTGGGCCGGAAACTTTTCAGACCACCCTCATATTTATCTGTATTCCGCAATCATGCTGCCTTGGTAGATAAAATATATAAATTTAGTTAACCAAATTACTTTGAGCCGGGATGTGTGAACTGAGTCTATAAAATTTTAATTTATTTCTCCAATACAATATTAATAAGATATTAATTGCTAGATTGAATGATGGGCACTATATTTCCAATTTAATTGCCAACATATCATATAAATGAAGGTCCTAACACATTTAAGCGAAAATTTAAAAAATTAACTCTATAATAATTTCAAACGACATATAAAGGCCGTCCTTTAATCATGCTTGTATTTTCTTTACTTCTACAGATCATATATTCTAAATTTACTATTACCAGAGCTAAGGCCATTCTGAGCGATTTCATATAGCCTCCCTTCTCATGATAATTATCACAATTTAATAAAAGAGCCATTTAATATACAGTAGAAGACGACGCCAATTAGCGAAAACTGCCACGTGGAGTAAAAAAGAACACTAAAAAGAAACGTTTTCCTGTTGTACCTGCATTATAAATTTCACCTCACGTCGACCTACTATGTGAATAAAGTGAAGCTTTAAGAGCGTATCGTTCCGTGAGATACGCGGATCTAAAAAATATCCCCATTGTAGCGAAGTAGCGGAGAGGAAAACTTGTTCCTCGTGGACCGGAAATAGTTGTGTAGCGCACGTTTGCGAATGGATTGGCCGTAGGAGAGCTGCCTCTCTCAAGGAGAAGCATTTTCTCGATGAATACGGGATCGATCCTCTTTATGTAGCACACGGTGGACTCATAAGACGAGCGTATAAAAGGAGAGCCCCACCTTGAACTTTGACCCGCTCGAATATAAATTAGGTGGGATTATCCTCCCTCCGATTCCCTGGAGCTCCTTTTAAAATGTTTAAATATCCATCAAACGCGAATTGATCTGAGAAAAAAGTTTACCGCCTTCTTAAAGGATAAAGGTAAGATTTTGATACCCTCAAGGAAAGAACCAAGTAAGCGGGAAATAGAGCGTGCGGGTTTTTTTAAGTAAATGTCATTTACATATTCTCCTGCTTGTTACGCTGCTATGTAGCTTAGATGTGTAAAATCAGCGTTTATCAGCTCAACTCTAAATAGATTCCTTGATATGGATCATAATTTAGCATAAATTATTGAAGTGAAACATAGAATTCTCTATGTTAACGCAACGCGAAGGTTATAACTCATAGACACAACTATCTCAAGTGGGAAAGGGAATAAACGTAATCTAGGATATTTTTTGTTTCTAACATAGCGAGTTTTTTCTTTCCTTCTAAAATATCTCTAAAAATTTTGGATCTATAGATGAATAAATATAGACATTATTGGCAAGATTAGGCCTCATTTCTATCTAACTTCATACATTGTTATTTATATAGATTATTTAGTACAAAACTAAGTAGTATATTGTAAACAAATCTTTGTAGCTTAAGATTAACAACCAGGTTGCGGGAAACACTCAGGGAAGAAACCCGTGAAAACTCATTAATTAAAATTATAAGCAATATACTGCATAACATAGTCACAGGGCAAAAATTAAGAAAAGTACAATGGAAATAATCAAGTTCAAAATAAAGCAACATTACTGAATGTCTAATTATGATATCCTCTTTAACAACTGACTACGATTTACTATAATTGATAATAGATTGCAGGATACAGTACGGAGACGAAAAATATTATATCCAATAAAACTAATTGTTAGATCAGTTAGATCAAGCTAAATAAGAAAAGAAAATGTCTGAAATACTGAGGGAAATGAAAAATTCAAAAATTAATTACCTTGGTTATTGATTGCACTTTGCTTTCTCCAGTGAATTAAACCAGAACTCCGATGAACGATGACACTGAGCTTGTTGATTGTTTATATGAAAAATGATTTCCTTGTATGATGTAAGCCAGATGTGCGAGATTCGACGCCACCTAAAGAAAGGAGACATCCATGAAAATGGTTTTGGAGAAGTATTTTAGGAAAATATTACAATGGCATTAACTGACAGCTTTTGGAAGTTTTATCTCTAATTTTAGTAAAGGGTAATCAATGTAAATGAGCTAGATTTCCGCATGAAAATTCCCAACCTGCAAATGCACAAAGATTCATGGTTTTGGCAGAGAATTGGAAGAATTGGTTTCTGTATCTGGAAGTGTAATTCATGGCTTGGCGAAGAGGAAAGATATAAATGAAAGGAAAAGTGAGAGAGGATGATTGGGGTTGACAGGTCAGTGGACAGAGGGGTTTCGATACAGGGTTTGGACGAGAAGTCCCTATATCATTCCAGTACATTCATTGGAAACGAGACCTATTCATCGAATGTGATTGATGAAATCAGAAGGAACCTATAATGTAGAGGAAGTTATCCAGAAGAATAAGCCAAGCTATAAAAATAAATAAATGTAACTTAAGTACATACGGAGAGCCCCTTTAATTACATTTTTTGTCCCGTTTGTATGCTATGAAATTTTATTAACACGGTTGGAATCCGTTACTTATATAGAGCCTCTCGCTATTTGGAATAAATCTTTATGATGTCTTAAGAACCAAAAGAATTCCTTTCCTCATGCTTAAGGGTTTCTTAAGGGCGCTGAATACTTCCCTTATTCCCTTCCACTCTAAGCTACACTGCAAATTCGTTTATCACGTTTTCCAATTGTTTCGCAATATAATGAAGTGCTTAATCTATTTTGTGCACCATCCCGATTCACAGCAACTAAATCTACCGGTAAAAATAAAACGTTACTAGTCATTTACATGAGGATACAGACAATCTAGTCAGTCAATATTCAAAATCAAACTTAATATACTAGCAGAAAAAAGATTCTTATTCATCCGTAAAAGGTTTAAAGAGTCAATATTTTATTTTTAAATATTCATCCTGAAACAATTGCCAAATCTGAGTGTTGATATTATAGGCAGCACAGACTCTAACCAAAACACCTTATCTTATCGTTTACAAAACTCGGACTTTATCTGCTAAGTGTACCTTCGCGTAATATAGTATAATAAAGTAGATCAAGCATTGTGCTATCTAAAGAGTTTTAGGGAATATGCTCTACATTATATTAGAAACGACCATCCTATCTGTCCTAAGGATTTTTTACTTCCCCTATTTCTGCAGAGAATGCCCCATTTACTTTTCGTCCTTGGTCGACTTCTGTCCAGAGATCGTAACGACAAAATACGGATTTAATCATAGACTCCAATTCCGGTGACTCAGAAAAGTCAAAAGAGCATATTCGATCCATCCAGGAAACTCCAATCTTCCTCATACTTTGGACAAGCAATCATTGGTCTATCGCTATTCCTCAGAAACTAAACGAAACTTTAATTAGGGAAACTTCTTGTATTGCGGACGTAATAAGTTGTGTAAAATATGACATGAGTTATTTTTCGACTCAATTCGAAGGAAACTTTAAGCTTACTCCTGTTTATTTAATATCTTATTATCTAGTTAATTATAAATTACTTCATCAGTTTTATATTTGTGCCTTAATCGTTAGTAATCATTCTTTACATTTTACTACGACATTACTTATGTTTTAAAAATCCTTCCTTCAGTCGAAATAATAAAAGTACATAAATAAATTGACTGCCAAGACTAGTTTAAAGGTTGAAGCTCGTTGCTTTCTGTAATAAATGATCGTAGAATTGTTATTCGTCACGAAATTTAAGATTGAGAAAATCGCTATCTAAAATTTTGAGGGAGTTAAGTGATATTTTTGATTATCATATAACGGACCATGTTGGTTTATTCCCTGAGAAACGGTGACTAGAAGACTATACAACTATACCCCTCATGAAAAATTATTTAGCAGTAAAGGAGCTGACTTAAGATATAAATTCTGAACTTAATTGTTAATACCTGCATTTTCATTCCAACATCTGAGAATCGACACAATCACTTATTAAAATTAAAATTCTTATCACAAACGTTAACGAAAAATAATACAATTAATTTTAATACATAGGCAAAAATTGATGTTTTTACTTGGATATTCTTTCAACTTTATCACAGTATACATCCAAGGGCATTCTAGGAAGGTAAAATTCGTAGTTACGACGAGTCATGGCTCGTCGCTCATTACGTGCTTCGCCTCTGATGTGGTTAAAGCGTTCCATACACATCCAAACACTACGACCGATTTTCGGGAAATATGGGATGGTTACCGTTTACGTGAAACTTGTATATAGCCTTGAGTTTCCGCTAGACGGAAATAAACCGGAAACGATTCACAAAAGTTTTGAATTATCATAGTCTTGAGAATATTAGGATAAAAAACACCTTCCCTTGGATTCTTCAATGGTTCTCCAATACATTATTCGTCGCCTGTAAGGAGGAGAATCCTATCCAATAGTGACATTTTTCAGGTATATGCGGATGAGAGAATATTCGCAGACCTCGATATTTACAGATCCATTTAGAATATGTAAGGTTAACGCGATTGCTGCACTATCTTTCGAACGGAAAGCTCACAGCGACGGAGCATCATTCCAAGAACCTCAAATTTGCAAACCAAATCTTCGCTACACGTTCTGGAAATGCAATTGTGCCTTCACTCCCTTATGGATCCTTGGAGTGAAACTGCCTCTGTAGCCGAAATGATAATTGCGGAGTGCGTTACAATTGGCCCTCTCTGACGGGCTGTTCCACGGCTGGAATTTCCAGCGAATATCAATCAGACCTGCGGCTTGGCTCTATTAAAAAGTGATGGACTTAAAAATCAGAGTAATCTTGCTATACGCGAAAGATAGAAAAATATATAATATATAATAGACATCAATGGTATATTTCTCTTATATTCAGCGCACGAGCTTCTTTCATTTTGCATCTGATTGCCATAGTAGTTCACCTGACCTGAATGTATTTGCAAGCAAAGCAAACGTACACAAATAACCCTAATATACGACATTGATACTTTCATTCAATTTGAACAAATATTTATACATTATTTCGAAATAGTGTTATCGTCACAATGTTTGTTTATTAATGTTAATTTAACGTGCCTCTGTTTAATATGTTTAATTTAACCTCAAATGACTTTTCCAAAAATTATCAGTATTATTCCTGTATAACATCAGTATTGCTATAGATTTTAATCAATTTATTCGCTAGGATGTAACAGTTAGAGGCAGACTAAAGATATATCAAATGAATATCACAGGATTTCCATATTACTTTCAGAACCTTCTGGAAAATACTGTTATATTTTTAACTTAAGTTTCCCCTGTAAGGGGTGACTAGAAATAAAACGAACATATTTTCATTTCTCAGTATTTTAGCCTAAAGTAAACCAAAGATGTTAAGTCAAAATCGGCACACTTTGAGATTAATACCACGATTACTACTGCAAAAGTTATAACTTGCAGCAGTTATGTGTATATATAAAGTGAACACAATATAATATTAAGACGATTGTATAATTTTAAAAATTAATGTTTGAAGTAACCGCGGCTACCATCCTAATGATGAAAAAGATGTTTATAACTCCTTTTCATATTTATATACAAGCTATTCTATCGTAATCATTCAATTCTTTCAACTAATTTATCATAGGAAAGTGATATAATATTATTAATGAAGCCGTTCGAGGAGCCTGAAGAAGTACAAAATTTTAATTGAATATGAACTGATAAACTATAGCAAATCAACGGGAATCGTAAAGAAATTTCATTTCATTGGTATAGAAATATAGCATCGTGAATAATTGAGAATCTCTCGAGGTATTTTGGCTTTCATCTAAGATTTAATATGGTTTAGCTCAAAACTAAAACATACTAGATTTTGAAACAACCTTTCTTTCTATCATCAATTCTCATGCTATATTATACAATAACGCATTCACGTATTTTATACTTAGAAATATGTAGAAAATACGTCAAATTCCCTATTTCCTCTTTGTATTTACGGGAAGTCTCAGATTCTGGTTCGATCTTCATGAGAAACATAGCATTTTAATGAAATAAGTTTTCTTCTCTTGGGATTTCCATCCAGAAAACACACTTCCTCTTTGAGAAGTTCCGGTGATGATCTTCCTTATTTTTTCAAAGATTTCCTTTGTAGTTTTTGTTTCAGTGGTCGAAGAAATTCACAGATTATCTATCTGAAGCCTAAACATATGAACGGTGAAACAGAGTTATTCGATAAAACTTTTTCATTGTATCAAAGAGGGGACTTTTCATCTGTTGCTATCGTAAGCTTTATAGAGCTAAACGAGTCGAAAAATCACAGGTCATTTTCTGAAATGCTCTTACAGTGTGACTTTTGAGTCTTGAGAAGAATGTTCCTTAAGAGCTTACCCATAACTATCCAATGTTTCAATACATCAACGCGATCACTGTCTGTTTGCAATTAAGTTCGTTTTCCATTCACCTCTTGCAATAACAACGATGGAGATACAAAAAAAGGTTTCGAAAGTTCTCGCCTCCGGGGATCTTCAGGAATGGGATACCTCTCTTTTCTGTTTATTCACCAAAGAGAAGCCTTTCTGAAAATATCGAGTGCATCCCTTTTTAAAGGTGACTCCTTTGCTTCATTTTGGAACGTGCCTCCACGATGCCTCTGGGGATATTGAACTTCTTCTTCAAAAATGTTAATGGCTTGCTAATTTTAGCTTCGCTCGGAAAATTAATTTCGTCTCTTGCTATATGGCGAGGAATCTGCATGTAAAACATTCTGCGGAGGTTTTAGTGTTATCGTGCTTCTATCGCCTTTTAAGGAAGTACGTTCTTTGGCTTTTGGGATAAAATTACCATATTCGGTGACAATGTTCCCTTCGTAGTGCATTGATGTCTTGTTTGTAAGGGTTCTTTAGGATTCCCGCTTCGATTACGATCCCTAGCATTAGCGTCCTCGTTTATGTGTAGTTTCGCTCTACTTTCTGTTAATAACACTGTTAGAGTTTAAAAGGTCTTTCCGAATTTTCCCAGACGAAGGAAAACTAGGTATACTGCCATTAAAGCTATTCTTGCAAGGATTTCCGACTGCTGTTAAAGACTAGACAACCTTTACTATGGGATCATGTGTAACCATTTTTGTGAAACTTTCGGTTCTATGAGCTTGATTCCTGACAATGGAGGTAATTGAACTTAGAACTTGGATAAACTCCCTTTGATCATTGTATGCTCATTTGCCGCCCTTCAAGGCAAGAGAGGCAAAGATAATAATGGCTTGCTAACTTAGCTTAGCTAATAATTGCAAATTAGACCTAGAAAGAATTATCTATCCCAAGGAGCATCTTTTATCGAGTTCCTTAAAAAATTCATAATTTAAATAAGGAGCTAGAAAAGGTAATGAAATTTATTTATCTTACTTTTGACATTAATTAAAATACACTTTATTCGTGCTCTTAATGTTTTGCTTATTAATATGGCACTTCAGTTCCCAAGCAGAGATCCCAAGCTTATTGCTCTCGTACCTTATTAGCTATAAGTATACGTATCTCACGATCCTATTAACTTTCATATGAAATGAAACAAGTTTACCATGCAAATTCTGAGACAGACTTTGCCAACATAGATTGGTCTCGTTGTTACAAAAATACAACTAATTTTAGAATACTTAAATAGCACAACGTACTTATTACCCCATTACCAGCCGTACAACGTGGACATGCTTTCCATACCTTGACCCGCTCCGTATAGCTGTCGTATATCACTCACGATATATCGCGTATTAATTCAATATTGCCTTAGACTGGCAATGGAGGAGTGTGACATTCTGCTATTTCTTCTCCTTGAAGACCAAGCTTGCAAAAGACCTATTTTTCAACCTGATACATATTGGCCCATTTTGCTTCTATGGAATTCCTCATATTATTATCCTCAAGAGTGGATAATTTTGCCCTGATATTGAAATTTGAGATAAGGAGTGTCGCCATTCAGCGTTATGCCACCCTCAGTATATTTAGGCAACTGCTCATTTTCTTACCATCGGAAACTGATCCTGATTTCAACACTCCTTACAAAATAGGAGAAAAGGATGGGTTATATAAAATTACACTACTTTTCCTCCATGTTAAACCCATAAATCAGATAAACTAATGGTATGGGCTCGATAGCTAAACCATCAAAGGCATAATATAATCATTAAGAAAAACTAGATTGATCATAATGACAATGGGAATTAACCCTATAGAAGAAACAAATATATCAGACTTGATCTCCGCACACGACTATTTTAAGTCTCATTCCTCACCTAAACTCACTCATTCCCATCCCAATTAAAACCACTCACCCAAAAGCGATCCAATCACCCAAATTTATCGAAAGGTGTCTCTCTGCATTATGGCGAGATATCTTCTTTTTTCTTAAAAATCTTAATTTCGCTTTGCCTCTTACTGTCAGAGATGAATAACTTACGACAACTTCCCTCTCTTGCTCACTGAACTGAAGTTAGATGAAGCCAAATCGGCTCGATTAAGTGCTATCCAACAATTTCAGAAATAAATTAGATGAACTGATCTGGAAGTTACTTTGGCAACTTGTGTGTAATTTAGAGATTAAACTTGATTTCCACATATGAAATTTCACCTTGACTGCTCGTCAAAATAGAGGAATAAATCAAAATTCGATATATTTTCCATTTAAACATCGACTGTGATATAATTTTTCGTTGCATTATAATGTTTTAAAGTCCTAAAGCGATGCGTCCATCGTGCACAGGCCAGCTGCTGAGTAAATTTTAAAATTTATAGAGTGATGCTCGCGATATGCAAATGTGTCATTCCATGCTTTCAGTTAATTCATTTCCAGTTTTCTCATCTATGCAGAAAATTTTGCCATTTTCGATATTCGGCAAAAATTGGAAACAAAAATAACGTTGAAATAAACATTTTGTCGTCATCGAGGGTGTTGAATTAATTATGACATTTCATAATACACTGTCACTGCATGCCGTTCTAATACGGAGAGAAAAATCAGGGAAAGACACATGCTAGGACTAGTCGCTCAGGAAATTCATTTTTTCCGCAAATGATTCACAAATGATCGCTCTATTTTGGAAGTAGAGTAATGGTGCACGTATCCCCTGTCACTCGTCAGAGGGGAAAATGTAGATTTATATGTCGTATTGGAGCCATCACAGCTCTTTTAATACTTTGAGAAAATAATTTTAAAAATTGTAGCAAGTACCTAGATCTCATATAAAGTTATACATGTGCACAGTCTTCATAAACTGCTGGTTATTCTCTCATTTTATTTATTTAATTTATGTCCATTTCTAGGCTTCAAAATCTGTTTTTCAATTTCCATGCGTAAATCATGCAAGGATCGTCGAAGGCTTGTTTTCCATTTCTATATTTCCATATTGGAACTACAGACAAGCATTTTACAAGGATCAATGTAAAGGCTAGTTAATCAACTGATTGATATCTAAATATTCGTTACCTGATATTTCTACGTAGCAAATCGCACTTCCAAATTAAGCTCTCGTAAATATCAGCAAAAGAAGTCTCAATTTCTGTCGTTTTCCCACAAACCAGCAAACACCGTTTACCTACTTGGAAAAAACCTAAGTTTTCTAGGTGTCATTAGCACATGCGCAGAGTAAACGCCGAAAAGCGAGAGGAAACCTCGCATGGCATTCACCTGAAGGTAGTGACCTGGAATTAATCACAAGTCCCTCATATATTTTAATGAGAAAGTTCTCAGTCCAAGCGTAGAGATAGAGTAGGCATGTGGTATCTCCGACTCACTGACCTGCTTACCAAGTGGTATGTGAGGTTTGGGAAGAAAGTGATGACATAATTTAAGCCCAAATTATCACAAAAATTACATACTATAGCCTCCTAATCGTTCTCGAGTATATATCACTTTTAGATGAAAAGTGATGTATACTTTTTCCACATGAAGAGTGTACGTCGCTTCTTATCTAAATTTGGATTCCCAAAATATATCGGCCACCTCCGTAGATGATAATTTCCGCATCTTAAACTGCAATATTCAATTAAAATTTATCAAATTGATTCAATGAGAATGTTTCTGTTAATTGTCCGAGAAAAAAGGAATCGGTTTTACGCAATATTATAATAGAATTCATAAATGTGTATATTTAGCCCCGAAAATGTTCTACTGAGGGATACTGTAATATTTTTATCATTAACGAACTAATTAAAATCGGCCATACACCTAATATGTTTAATTAGTATGGCGGATTCATCAGGATGACCTCAACCTCATGACCCGAGGTTATCCCTTCATCATTAACGCTAGTTGCACATATAGGTCCATGTTTGCCTTAAAATTCTCCATGCTCTACTTTTTCCTCCTGTTAACAAGCTCTTTTGATTTCCACCGAAAATATATTCGCATCCTTTTTCATCTTCCTTCTTTAATCCCTTTCCTTTCGCCATTCCCTTCAGCTATTTTCTTTTCCGATATAGGATTCCCTTTTTCATTTTCCATCCCTTCCTTTTGTGTCTAGGCTTAATATAGCTTCCTCTGCCATCATGGATATAATACTTCCTCATTTGCTTTCCTATCTTCCCAACTTCCTCTAATCCAGACTCATCTCAAAGGAACATCGTCTATTAAGTCTTCCTCTTTTGGTCCAAATCCTTTCACTCGGTTCTCTTTTAATTATTCCACCATTTTGCTCAAAAACTGATCCCGGTGGCTGAGTAGTTTCCTCCTTCAGAAGATAATGTATATAGGTGATAATACATTTATATCACTGTACTTTACTACAATATTCTCTAAAATGTTCGAAAAATTTATCTTCTTAAGAGTCACTTTTGTTGATGATGATGGGTTAAATATTCAAGAAGTATCATATAAGTAACCCTTTGAATTGAACGACATATACTTTTATTGTTACTGATAATATACTCAAAACTCCCATTATCAATGATTGAAGAAATTCCCCGAAATTTATTCTATCCAATCCACCGAAAGGGTATAAATGTAAAAATTAAGTCTTCCAAAACGGCATGTTCGAAAGCTCTAGCAAAATTTCTCGGTGGATAGAGTAACCAATGAACAATTAGGAGATCTGGGCTCGAGTACCTGTCCTATCAAACTTTTAATGTCTGTTTTCCTTGGGGTATTTTCCTTTTAATACATACAAATATTGACCTGGTTAATGAAGATAAAATATGCTATTTCCTGACTTTGCTCACCTTTGAGGGACGAAAAAGAAATTTTCCACCCTTATGTAAAAGATTCTAGAAAAATATTTTATCTCAACTCGCACTATTACAAAATCTCCGACCATTCGTAAATATTGAAAATAATTATAATAAAACTCTAATGTCATCAGCAATTATCTTCCTTCTGATTTCATGAACGCAAAATTCATGACATTATTCATCGACGTGTAAAAATCACCATCAAAACACAATTAAAAATTTAATCACCAAGCAAAACCGGTCTCTTCTGGAATCACCACGGTTGACAAAATTTTCTTCACAACAAATGATAAGGATACCGTACTTCTTCCACAGAAAATTTTATTCCACAGACCGATTGGTGATTGATCGCCATAATCAGACACAACACGAAGCAAAGCAAGCAAATTGAAACTATGAGGAAAAGGTTGGTAAGGGGTAGTCGGTGTATAAAGGAGAGAATATGGTTTAAGGAAAGGAGAATTAGATTTTGAGTGTGTGTGGGGACAGGTAGTGGGTGAAGATGAATAAAGGAGTCTAGCAGGAGAAGAAGGGAGACGAGAAAAAGGGAAAAAAGAAGTCGGCAAGAGAAAAAGAAATGAGGGTGATTAGAAAAGGGAAATCACCCTTATTTCCTCTCTTATTCCGAATTCTTTCTTTCTTTTTTGTCTTCTCCCGCTCTCCAAAGGATACCTTTACTCATCTTCGCCCACTTATCATTTTTTTGTGAAGATGGAATTCTACGTCATATTTCTTTAATTACTATCCGCGTATACATTTGGATTCAAATATTGTAAGCTGCTAATGGATCTGAGGCGTTTATTTACCTTCCTCGTTTTGTTCATGGCTGTTATAATATGAAAATAAAGTGCTGTGGTGTGTGTAACTCTGAGTAATGGCAAATCATTTAGACTTTTACATCCATTAGTATGAAAAGTAATCAAGACATCTATTAAGTAATCGTTGTATGGTTTAATTTTAAACCAGCCTTGATTACTTCAGTATCTATTCTATTTGGGTAGCATGGAGGTCTCAAAGTAATATTTTTCTTCCAAGATCGTATTTTTCTAAATTTACCAACAAATAATCGAAATTAGCTTCAATATCCTTCAAGATCTCTCCACTTTTATCGGCCTCTATTTTAGTATCTTTTACTGTTTTATCGTAGCCACTTCAAGGAAATACATCTTCTGTATGAGATGACAGTCCAACGACGTGCCATCCTCGAAAAGGTCTATTTCAATTGTGTTCTATTTTTCTTTGCTAGTATAAAACAGAGCAAAACTGAAGGAATTAAAAAGGAGCCAAGCATCTCCATTTTTGAGTCCCTCATCGACCATCGAAACGGAAGGAAACTGCTGTCGCGCATCTAAAAAGAAATACGTTTCGGAGGAGCATAAAACATTCGGGAACGATTCTCGTAAAAACAGCTCCCGAAGAGATGGAACTATATCTATAGTCGGTCGTAAAAAAGAGCTTCGATAGTCTCATCCATATGCAATGACGATCTCTTGTCTTTGGTACAGGTCGGCCGGTGGTGTACCCCGCCAACAGAACCATAAAGGCAGCCAAAGGCACCCGTCGTCTGTCCTTCTCGGTCGAGTTCTGCGCCCACCCCCCTCACTCGGCGGCCCTGTGGATGTTCCAGCCCCCGCCGGCGCGACTTCAGCCCCTCAGGCAGGAGGAACCGGGGGACGAGGAAGAGGGGGCAGAGGGGGAGGACCAGAGGCTGCACCTGCTACTGCCCCCACCCGTCCACCACCACCGAGGGCCTCTCCTCTTGTGGCCTGGAGACAGGGACCACAGCAGGGGCCTCATAGCCCACAACGTCACGGTAAGTGCCCGCTTGATGGAGGCCATCGACTGAGTGACCTTTGACCCGGTGCCTTAGTGGGGAGTCAACTGCGGTATATTTGGACTTTTAATCGGCACTGGGTATACAAGTCACTCTCTGTTGGATAGCATGGGGAGTTGAGCACAAATCGCTGAAACCGAGGCGAACCTTAGATTCTTTTAGCCATATGAAAATGCATGTGTATCAGAGAAGAACCGGCCGATTATCGGTTTGCATTCTCTTCAAAGTTATTCTTATCAAAAATATGCAACGGTTGTGCTGAATATCGCAGTGTCGTCAGTCAGCCTATATCCGAAACTCAACACTATGGAAAATACACTCAGTGAAAGTCAAATCTACAAACACTACTTACTACAAATAACTATTTCAAATTAAATTTTAATCACCTTATACTTCTTTGATTATTTCTACTACATCAATATCTTTATTCCATTAATTAATCAAAACGAAATTCTAAATAACGTCCACGGAGAAATTTAACCTTGATCAGGGATTATTCATTTAGAACGAAATTAACCGGTTTTAAATCGTATGCCGGTTTCTGTCGGAGATATACCGTAAACGAACAGTAATTTGGAGTTCTCCTCGAACCGGATTAAAAACGGGAAAAAAATACGATTCAAAGGCTTCGGCTAAGCTGACCCTAGTGAAATAGGGATAACTCCGCTAACTATGGAGATACTTATAAATATATCGTTCAAAGTTATTAAATCAGTTTAATTTGATCGCAGTGCAAATAAGAATTGTACCTATTAATAGTAGCTCAATATTGATTAGGCAGAACAAAATTATCCCCTTTTTCTAAATGACCTCCCAATCCTTTCTTTACTCCTTTTTCCAAAAACGAGTTGTAAATTAAATAATCACGACGTTTACTTAAAAGGAACCGAAAAAGCCCGCTTTCTTTCTGTGTAAGATACAAATATAGTCAGCAAAACCAGGACTACATTACCGCTCTAATCACTTCCTATTGACACAGAATCTATTGTGTTTCCTCTTCTGCTCCCTTCCTTTGGCTAAGGGGTAACTAATTAACTCAATTTTACCTTTTCATGTCGTTTTATTCACAACATCCAAAAGAGGTTCTGTTTACAAACAAATGAAGTAAAATAAGTTCTCCCAATAACATTTATTCAAAAGTTTAACGTGTGAATGGAAGGAGAGACTCTGAAGGTAAAATTCATACATCGAAACTCTTTTGCTATGGAAATAAATTAGCGGTAAAAATAGCAAGTTAGATCCTTTCTATTAGTCCCCGGGACCCCAAATAATGAGCAAATACTGATTGATAAAACTGAAAGTTTTTTTATTTTTATGCTTTTATTTGCTCATTAATCCTTCTCGAGCAACAAATCCATTGTAAATATGAAAGCTCTTTTAACCCATTTACTTCGTTAGAACAAAACGGACAGTTATCGGTACGGTCTTTGAATCAAATATAACTTCACTTTATATTTTTCATTTCATTATGAGGTACATTAGGATAATCATTAATTATACATTGCTAGGATTAATCAATCTAAAGCAGTCTCACGAAGAAACCTCACTTGGTATGAATTAAATAGGAAGTTGGGTGAAAACGTCGTTCCACTCGAAGACATTCCTTAGGAAAGGTTTCATTGCCCTTACTTTTCGGATATAGTATTTTATATTCTGTAACTCGATGACAAGAGCGTCTTAGCCAAAATTTCATTATCCCAAACGTTAATTGATGCAGCATAGACTCAAGCTATGCGCTATTAACCGATACGTTGCCTAGTAATATGTCAGACGTAAGGTCATTAGTTATACACCTTAATCATATTGCCCGTTGCCGAGACGATATCACTCCATGCGTGGTATTGTTGCATATTTAATCAGAGACTCATATCCGTCTAAGAGTCAAACCACGTCGACGGAATAATTCGTGTATAAAGCCAGATAAAATCTAATGAACATAATACATAATAGTAAGAGAAACGTACGCATTTGCCTTATTAAATTAATGCACTTTTATAACGAATCCCGATTCTTAAGAAATAGAAAAATTTTCGTAGTTATCCTAAACTTTACTGTTATGTCACTGCTTTCTATCAGAAAGATTTTTTCTAAACATCTCCTTTGGCTCATTATTCTCATATCAAATAATTTTCCACGAAATTCCAATTTTTGATTCAAGATTAATTGGATATAAGGCATCTATTGGCTGTGACTGAATATTCGCATTTCTTTAAGTTAAGGATTTACCTCTGTAAATCTTTCATGTAATTATTAATAGCTGCTTTAGAAATCATTATCTTAATGCCTCTATTAATATCTACTGATTTACCGAAATAAATAGTCTTCAGTACAGAATAATTCTTCCACTTGATGCAACAAAACCAACTAAAAAAAACAACTATTGACTTCAAATTTGAATAAAACTATGTAACACATTTAATTTCTAATTTGAAAATGTAAATTCATGTAAATCTTTTTTGCGTGAAATGTCGTCGTTTATATTTGTCCCCACCGACTTGTCTCCAGGAATGTTGAAATCGAATTTTATATCGCCATTGATTTGTAAATATAGTAAAAACCGTTTAAAACGCTCTAGCATAAGACGCTATCCCGCGTAATATATGGATTTCTCTTATGGTATCGTAACCTTTTACACTAAGCGCATGATAAATATACTGTTTAAGGCGCTCTGCTACCCTCTGAAAGAGCTGATTTTTCGAATCCCCAGATGCACTGCAATCCGCAATAGTCAAATTTCCGCATAAGTCGATGGACCGAAAATTAATTACATTATTCTTCCATAATCGAATAAAAATTGCTTTATTGTTGGGTGAAAGATGACCAAAAATCAAGTAACAAAGGAAGACGCTCTCTTTGGGCGGAAAATAGTTCTCTAACCCTTATCTAGATATATTATTTCTATCTGTCGCAAGGAAAGAATTCCTTTCGTTTTTAAGGTTTAAAGCTCAAATTTAAGCATTTAAGAGTAAAAACCCTTCCTTTCTTTTAAACTCTAGTGTAAAAGGAATGATAATTTGTAATATCCCGGTTATAATGAAGTTTCACTTGGTCCCTTGAAAAGTGTTTAACCGAGTCTTAAATTTTTTCAGCTTCTGACATTAGATAAAAATTAACCGAGTTTCAAAAAGAGAAAATTCTCATCTTTTCGCATAATGATATTGGGAGGAAATATATTCGGATGAATATTGAAACCCTTCTCCGTAAACATGTATCTTTGCCTTAATGATGATGACATGTCAGTCATAGCTGTATTGCGAAGCGAATATCAAGCCGCGCCATTCAAAACAACCGCAAGGGACATTTTGAGAAGTACGTGGTCGCTGTAAGCAACAGAAATCGTTCCTCAAAATAAAAATCCGTCCGAACTGCGCAGGACCTTGGGACGTTCCCACAATGCCACCGCATCCCTTCCCACCGGACACTGCCGCAATTGGTGGTAATTGACGGCTCCAGAATCCAACTCAATGACTCTGGCATCCGGGTCTCATGTGACCGTCACAAACTGCGCCAACTTAACGAACGGGAGTAACAAACGGAGTTGCCACGCATATAAGAGAAGCGCCACTTTTCCGTAGAATAGGGGAATGCGTGCTGCTGACATTTCGGTCGGAAGCCGTGATTCTCCTTCACGCCCACCTAATCCCTTCCAATTACGTGAGGGCTTTGACAACTCTATCATGAAGGGAGAGGTGATGGTCTGGGATGAGAACCTATTTCCATCACATTTAACATTCGATCTTACAAGAAAGGTCGTATGTGAAACCATCAGGGTACCTTTGTTTAGCGTGTGACCTATATTCCGATGGTTAAAACAAAATTTTACCGAGTAAAACTAATTCAATCGCTGAGTAAACCAAAAGAGGAAATTTTCCACTTTATTTTAATCTTGTCATGACTATCAAGATGAGAAAAAAAAATTTAACTGGGTGTTAGGAAGTGATTAAAAGACCGCAATGAAGGCCCAAATGTGGCCTGAAGACCGCAGGTTCCACACCTCAGGTCTAGTTTCAATCTCTTCCGGCTCTTAAGGACGGTAGATATGAGTAAAATAATTATCAAAATCGATATTTGCTGTTTCAAAGTTCCACTGACGATCTAGGTGTCATTTCGTGATCCCTACTAACAAGAAATTAATCAAGTGACACGCTACGGAAAACGAGGAGGAGTAACTGAAAGCAAAAATTGTTAGAAGTTAAATACTATGGCTAAAATTAAATAAAAACCACCATGTATAAAAATGATGGTGTTTGATTGAGAATTTTAGAGCTCATGAGCCGTTACAAAGTGACAGGTCAACGATTATGACCATCCTCTTAATGCTTAGAATCCTTGTTAAGAAACTGAACGCCAAATATGGGTAAGTTGTTCTCAAAGGAAGAGCACACCTTAATCAAATCAAAACCCTTCTTTAAGTTTCTGAACAATTTTCAATTTCACCTAATCTCCAGAAGCTTAAGCAACTAGATAAGGTAGTACTAGTAATGGTTCAGGGAAATGATCATAACCTCTTTTCCGATACCTTGTACATTTTTGTATTCGTAACTTTTCCATGCTTAGAGTTACTGTTCTTGTTAGAATCAAATTAGTATTTCGTTCATACCAGGGTAATTTACCACAGCAGTTGCACTAAGAGATGAGTATATATCAATGACAATATCAAACTGCATTTTATATATTTTGCAACGTTTACATTTAGTCGATCTTTTCAGTAGATCCGTTTTTTTTTTAATTCGGAAGAATTTCAGAAAAGTTCACGTAAGAATTTTTTGTGATAATGAGTTGCCTGATGGTTGAAAGCCTATTTGTTGAAATTTACAGAAGAGACCAAAATTTCCTTTCGGAAATTAAATTAGAGTAAAAAATATACCAAATATCTTGGGATGTATGATTAAATTATTTTTGACTTCATTTATAAACTGACTCGAAATTTAAAGAAATTTCAAACTCGATTATTTTTCTGTTATTACATCGACTGTAAACCGATTTACCGAATAGATAAAAGAAATAAAAAGAATTTGCATATCTCATGCAGAGAAGCACAATTACGAAACAATTTTCCATGAATCTGAATATTTAGACAGGAATGATGATAATTTCATTTAGTCGTCACAACATTATTGTAGAATAAAATGCGTTGGATGGAATAACAAAGCGTCAAATTCAATAGAAGTTTTTGTGAAAGGTAACAAATTCTGTTCGACATGTAATAGGGGTATTTTATTATTTTACACGTGACTGATTTCGCTTTATATATGAACAGTATATTGATTTATACTGGAAAGTATATTCAAATGTATAGCACCTAATTAAAGCACCGAAATTGCATTCTGTCAATTTGATGAACGACAAAGAAAGATGTTTCAAGAATAACAAAAATATTACATCAAATGTTATGCATCATGAATCCAATTTCATTCGACTGAAATAGGTTTCAATTTAACTTAATGAAATTTTTTACCTACGATAAGAAAAAATTAGTATCGGCAGTACAACTATCAGGTTTTCAAACAATTTAATATGAATTTCGAATGTAATGATATAAATGATTGATCAAGGAAACTTCTATAACATAGATGATTACAAGTAGGACAGGCACTATCATGAGTTAATATTATATTGATTTAACTCTGCCAAATTAATTTTATGAGTTTCAAAATATATGAAACATAAAATGGAACGGCGGTGTATGTTAATCAGCATCCGGAAAATATTCATACTATGCATACCTCAATATTTGAGGTCAAGTGTGCTATTTTCCATCCCCGAGTTTTCCTTGAGATGAAAAACAATACATCATTTATCAACAGAATAAAATCACATCTATTCGAATTAATCACATAATTTTAGACGAAATCATGATATGATATCATCCTACGAATACCAAGCTAAACATAACTAGGAAAGTGGAGGCGTTATTGCATCAATAATAGAAGCCCACCAAATAACAACAACGGTGATAATGGAATCAGCACCATTAGATATAACAATAACAATGACGACATAGAGAGCAACTATGAAAGTTACATTGGGAGAGACAATGCCGATAACAATCAATGCCATATGCGACAATCATTACGACCGTAACACCGAAAAGCGCAATAATAGAAAAGCAACAAAGAAATTATGACAATAATAATCTTCATTAGATTACAGCCACCCAACGGCCCATTCGACACGTTTGATCTAATGGGGCACCCAAAAGCGCTGCGGACGGATATGGTCGCAAAAATATAATGACTTTAAGGGAACACTTTCTCGATGCTTCTGCAATGGCGTCCGCAGTGGGGTCATTCACACCCACGTCTGTCGAGATTGGGGTCATTCCATAGGGAGGCAATCCTTCCTTAGTCTTAACGAGCGGCTCTCACTCGTTAAAGTCCCTTTCCATGTCCACAGAGGGAGGATTATGTCACGTGAGGAGAAAATTGGGAGAGGAGCCGGAAATTGAGGAGAAAGAGTTATCAGGAGAGCCGAGTTAATCTTATTGTGCGGAAGAGTTATAAGTGGATCGATCGGACTTTCTTACGGAAGATAAGAAACCTCACGGGAGATTAAAATATAGTGATAAGCCACGTTCGGAAATCTCTCTAACTATTGAATCATTAAGAAAGAAAAAACGTAGATCCATTGAAGATCTGTCTCCCTTGAGATCAATTAAATTGCACGCTTTGAACGTGCTTGACAGGAAGTGCCCGAAACTGGCTAAAAATACCACATCATCCGTATATCGAGAGCAAGAAAAATCTAGTGATATAGATAGATCCACTACACAGTCCAATCATTACCTCCAAACCATCTTTTTGTCATCTTCAGTGGTTAACATATCGAGGATTGGTGGGTTGCCGTTCTTCAAGCAATTTCGTCCGTATACAATCGTTTCATTCGTTCGAGATACAAACCTCAAAACCATTGCTGCCTATTATTCTACCTGTATATGTTAATCCTCCCTTCTTTCGCCCTTTAGATACTGCAAACAGCAAACTGTTATGCCTCAAAATTCGCCTGGTGAAATTCTATTTTTTCACCAAAGTTTTCTAAGGACATCTATCTTCGTTTCCTTTTCAAAGTATTTCATGATTAGTTATTCTGTCCATTTCATTTTTATCGTTCTTTTTAAGCAGAACATTTTTAACAATAGAAAATACAATCTAATCTCCTCTTCTCTAAACAGACATAAAAATATCGACAAAGCATAGTATAAACGAAAGTGAAAAATATCTACATGAATGGGACTCGATCCCTGATCTTCCTTTCCGGGCAAATATTCTGACCACAAAATTACCAAACCGCGTCCATCCCACTCTGTTAACGGGACGCTTTGTGAGCGAGGCGCTTTACATAGTGGGACCAACCACTGCCGGAGGTCGTCGTCAAGGCAACTGACTCTCAAAGCGATGTTCTTTTTGAGCTCTCCAAAAAAAAGACAGGGATGAGGAAGATATTCAACTTAGCATACAGAGGAGTGCGTCTTGAAAAAGGCGTACCCAACACTGCATTATCACCTACGAAGTATCCTCTTAAGAGCACGATCTCCTCATTTTCTTCCCTTTCAAGTATTACCATACCGGAAGCACGACAGGAGGGGTTAATTAGTTAGCATTTTAATTGTTATCAGTATTAATCAATAGGTGATTACAGAGGAATATACGAAAAACAATCAAGCATTCTAACCCAACTCTTTCTTTTACAAAAATCTAATACTGAACCCGAACTCTGATAATAAATAGGATGCAAATCAAGGTGCTGATGAAGAGGAAAATTTAATAAAAATAGTTTCTACAAGACTGAGTGTAACTAATGTATGTTGGTAAACTTTGCAAAAAAGAAGGATCAGGGTAAGAAATTACACCAAGAAATTTATTTTTCCCGCATTATGATCTAGGTTATAGTGATTTTACAATGACTCAGGTTTGTTTTCATAGACTGAAACAAGTTTCAAATTCAATTATTTTGAAAAATTTATTACTTTTATCCCTATATTCAATGGAAGCTGTTTTGTAGCAAATAGCCACTACTTTCGAAGATCGCATTTATCGAAGAACTCTGATATTCGTAATGCGACCGTGCATTTGCAATGCATGCATTTGAACATTAATGCCATTATAGAAATAGATCGAAAGTTAACCTACTTACCCCTTGAACCATTCCTATCCCTAGATTACCTCCTCTTTCAGCGGATTACTTTTACTTCCATCCTCTTTATTACGTTTTTCTATTAGCTTCATATCTTTCCATTCCGTACTTGTATCCTTTGATATGTGCCGCACCCTAATCCAATTCACGATATCGAATGCTTCTCCCCTATTTCCCTTACTCCCATTTCCGCCTTCCCCGACCACGTGCTGGACCCTTCCGCCGGAAATGGGGCCGAAATCATGACGGGAATAAGGGACGATGCTCTTTTTTTTCCTCCTACGGATGCGATGCATAAATATCGAAAGATCGGTGGCCGTTGTGCGATGGCAAAAGTGATTCATTGCGGAAATACCTGAGTGACAAATCTTTCCCTTGCCACCGAACGCTTTCCTCCGCCTCCCGATAGATGTCCCCGTAGGGTGGGGATCGCCGAGTTCAAAGTTCTCCCTGTAGGTGGTGTCGTTCCATCTGCGAGAATATGAAATCACGCGTCCTGCGAATACAGATGCGTCGCTGTAGCCGCTCTGGGCGGAGCGGAGGGTGATGTTCATTTGTCACTCCGGGATGCGAGGGACGTTCCCTTTCCCGGGAGATAACTTTCCCATCCATTCTCACTCCATCAGGAAGATACGGAGCTATTCTAACATCCCGAGGGATGGGCTATTTTGTAACTGCAGAAGATATTCTACAAATACGTTTAGGAACTGTAACTAACGATTTAACGAGTGCTATAAATCTGGAGCTCTGGTTTCCCGTACGAGAGGAAAGTACTTTTGATATATAACAGCAGTGACTTCCCAATGTGATAGATATGTTCTACCACGGTTCAGAGTCTTGTATCTTACTCCCGAGACTTACTTCCAGTGCATATCTTCTTATATATAATTAGCAGAGTCTCCGTCTATATGTCTGTCCGCCTGTCTATCTGTCCGTATGTCTATCTGTCTCTCCGTCCCCCCTTTCATTTTGGAAACTATTTCTCGTAGAGCTATGGGACAAACTGCATTGTATTTCTAATATGCTGAAAGCACCAAGACAACTATTCTCATCTTTTTGAAGGCTCGGAATCGAACCCAGGACTCCATAATACGTTTCCATAAACTTTACTTCAACTTTCCCGCAATATTCAAGGTATTTGGCGGAAGATTTCAAACTATAACCAGTATTCCCAAGGTGCGCAAGATGTCGCTACATCTACCGCATCATCGGCCGCTCGATTTTGACATTATTTTCTGAAGGTTCTTTGGGCAAAATCATCCAACTTACAAAATGATTAGGCTGCAGTCGTCTATTTGCAACATTTATTAGCGCGGAAGCATAGCTGCGTCCTGAGGAAACGGCCATAGCTGAATCACATACCGACCTCCCCTACTAGTTTTTCTTATGCCACACTGGCGTTGTCGCGTTCGAGTGAGCGAAGGATCCGGCACAACCGGAAAAGAAAAGAAAAGTAAAGTAAAAGAAAAGAAATGAAGTTTAATTCCTTTCAGTATGTTTTGCAGGTCTTGCTGCCCGACCGACGACAGAATTTTTAAATTTAATGATAATCGGAAGTTACATTTTTGATCACTCTTAAAGTTATACCCTGGTTGGTCGTGCTGCCCGACCGACGACAGAATTATGAAATTCAAAAACATATCCTGACTAGCGGAAATGAAATGTTTAAAAAATCTAAAATTTATACCCTGAGAATGTCGACATCGCTGTGTAGCGGACACCCTGTAATTAAAAGAGGTCCGTAGGAATATTGGATGGGTCCAATGTGGAGAGGACAGGGATTGTTAGAGTAAATAACCATAGGTGGACTCCAAGAGAAATGGCTGTGGAGAATACTGATGCACGCAAAAAAATATTAGCACCTTAAGGGATCGACGAGTGGTCACCTAAGAACGAAATGAATGACATTAATTAAGAAGTACTCTGGCTAATGACTATGACGTACGATAGGACCCCAGTATAGGCATTTCTTATTGTCATGTACTTATCGATGGCATTAGACCACTTATTCAAATATATATGCGCAAACTCATATGAGTTGATGAAAATATCGTTCGTACTAAGACAACAACTTACGCATCTATATTTACTGTATTATGAAAAGAATTTTTTCCATAAGCAATCTGAAATATACCTTTCATATTACTAGCTCTGTAAGCGCCGAATTAATTTTTTAAGGAAACAGTAGACGGTAGAGACATCGTACATCTCGTATAAGCGGATGGAAAGGAGAACTTTTCCATCACTTAATTAAATCATAGCGAATATCGTCAGCACTCTGAATAATATAAGCAAATGGTTGCGCTTAGTGCCAAATACAAATTGTGGTTTACTTTATTGAAACCTTTCACTTCGTTTTAAGGTCCTTGCAGTCCCTATAAAAATGAAAAATCTTTTGCTTACATCAAAACTCTCCTCTGTCGTTCCCCGTAGTTTCCTTTGTATTATTTCCTTTAGCAATAACTGTCCCATACACATTTGACGCAGTGAATTCTCCTACGGACACTTCACTCTTATTTCCCTTTGTATTTCACCAGCGATGTAGACAATGTCAGGGTTTTCCAGGGTATAACTTTAAGAGTGATCAAAAATGTAACTTCCGATTATCATTAAATTTAAAAATTCTGTCGTCGGTCGGGCAGCAAGACCTGCAAAACATACTGAAAGGAATTAAACTTCATTTCTTTTCTTTTACTTTACTTTTCTTTTCTTTTCCGGTTGTGCCGGATCCTTCGCTCACTCGAACGCGACAACGCCAGTGTGGCATAAGAAAAACTAGTAGGGGAGGTCGGTATGTGATTCAGCTATGGCCGTTTCCTCAGGACGCAGCTATGCTTCCGCGCTAATAAATGTTGCAAATAGACGACTGAAGCCGAATCGTTTTGCAAGGCCACACCAGCGTTGTCGCGTTCGGGTGAGCGAAGGATCCGGCACAACCAGAAAAGAAAAGAAAAGTAAAATAAAAGAAAAGAAAGGAAGTTTAATTCATTTCAGTATGTTTTGCAGGTCCTGCTGCCCGACCGACGACGGAATTTTTAAATTCAAAAACATACTATGAAGCAGCGGGAAATTCAACTTGTTCACCCTAAATCTGCCGGCGATTTTTGGAAGATTTTGTACTAACACAAACATCCCGACCTATTGTTATGCCGGAAGAAAAAAGGACCTGTATAATTTCTGAACCTCAAAATTGGCACTTATTTCCGTGAATTAGACTTTAGGAATACCTATCAAAGAACCAATTTAATTATCTAGCTATTCCTTAAAGCCAGTTCATCCATTACTTAAAACTTATATACGAGTACTACTTGTAAAAGACCAATCATTTTGAAAAGATTTAATTACTGTCGTGCGGAAAGGCAAGTCGCAGATAACCTCTCTGGATTCATACTCTCAACTCCGATTTCAAATATGGATATGAGTTAACATGATATACATTATTATAGTACATTAATATAAATACATAAATAAGCTGTTTGACCTAGATTCCCAGATTTATTTCAACAGCTAATCGTCATCACGAAAACGCCCCTTCTTTTTACAATAACTGTTGCTTTATATATGCTACTCTTACACAACCACTATAACAAAGCTCATTAGTTCATCACATAAGAAACAAAGGAATTCTCCAAGCGCCGAAATCGGCCAACCGTTTGAAGCAATTCCTCGGAAAAAGGTTATCACGCACGTGTGTTTTCAGAAGTTTCCAATGCGTATACCAAGAGCGAAGCTGCCATCGTCAGGGGGCCAAATACTGAATGAGAATCGTGAGAATTTTTCTTTTCTTTCAGTTCATATTGAATATTTTAATGTATTTCCTATACTTCGATGCCGACGATCTAAAATCTGTACTCTAAACTGGTCAACCTCTCATAGGAAATCTTCGTCTCTTATTTCTCCATTCTCCTCCCATCTTTGCAGTAAAAAATACTGCTGAATAGCATAATTAATGGAGCAATACTCCGCTGAGAGATGTAAAGTAACCTAATCGAACGATAAGCTGCATAAGAAGGGTCTAGATTCAACTGCTCCACTTCCGATTTGTTTCCAAGGTTATCTTTCTCCTTGTTTTCTGCACCCTTAGCTTAGTGCCACAATGGATCATCCCTTATGACTTCACTGCAATTCTACGCTATCTGCTTTTCTGAGGGTAATGAAAGGGACTTCGTCGACGCAACAAAATATCATTAAAAATGCTATTCATTTTCATTTGCAAGCGTTTCCTTGTATCCTTTCGGCATTTGACACCGCCATGCCATCAAACGGGGAAACGCAACATCCCGCACTTGACAGAAACAAAAAAGTGCGAAACATCGCTTTGGAGTGCAAGTGAAGCCACATCTCCGTTGTGAAAAATATCAGAGCTCAGTTGCGAAGATCAAATACGAAGCTAATAAACTCAAATAGCGCTCGACTCTGAAAATAAATGACTTCATCATCGGCGTTATTCGCGATTTCGATGCGTGATTTTTTGGTTTCTTTGGTACCGTCGAAAAATAATAATATCGATACATTTATTCACCCTGTTTTGCGTATTCATCAGCTTGCTTTTCCGATCATAGGCATTTATTTATTTATCCATCTCCGATTCGCTTCGACTGTTGATTGTTTCTTTCGCCGTTTTAATAAATAAAAATGTAACTTTGGAGTTATCCTATTGAGTTGATTTGATGGGTTGAGTTGGCTCTGCAGTGGGCAAACAGTGAACAAGGGATTACAGTCGCTGACCTCAAACACGACCAAAGCTCCCGGAAAAATATCCTTTCATATAAATCAAATAAAGCAGATAATTTGCTTTTCGAACTGGACTCCATGCTCCCAAATTTCATCGGTAGAGCATGGTATGCTTCCTAATGCTTCCCGGATATGATACATTTTGTTGGGAGATCGTAAATTTGGGAATTGTAACGTCTTATGTATCGTTACGCACAAATTTCAGGCACTGTATCATACATTTTACCCCATCTGAATATATTTACACGAGATAATTCAAGCTCGTTAAGTTGCATCCGTAATTTATAACCCGATAAATGTTTCGAATAATTATGAGAATCCCGCATTTCATAACCATAGCGTGAATTTTCCTTTCGCTTTCAAATGTTTATTTACTAAGAATAAATATATCACAAATTAATGCTAAAAAATGTGTCCACGTAATACGTCAAATGTTATATCTAAAATGAGCTTAAAAATTTTTGTTAATCAGAGATTAACTAGATTTATAAAATATCTATACCTTTCGGTCTTCGTGTTTGCCCTGAAAACTTGAAGGAAGCGTCTTAAAGAAAAGGTATTAAGATTAATGAAATACGTTGACTTTTGTGCATCCATCTTTGACCTTAAAAAAGCACTTTTCTAAAACGAAATCTTAAATCCTTAAATTGTATCCAACCACGATTTTTTCTCACTTCGGTGTCAAATAGAAATTTCAGATGGGCTTCTTTCAAACGATCATCCTTTGTCATCATAAATGATTAATCTGATACTTCATATCCCACATATTTCGAGCATGAAACGATAAAATGAAAAAAAAATCTTTCTAAATGCGAAGGAAAAAAAGTTTGTGAAAAACATTGGTAAAAAGAATAGGAAACTTCGATCACACACTACCACAAAGTATTATACTTTATTAAAGATGAATACCTTAGTTCGGAAAGAAAAAAAAGGTGATGGGTAGTGTAAACTTCAAAATTATGAGGTTGCCTATTAGTATGAGAAGGTATGGCTTATAAAACTGCAACTAAACTTTCGGATTGTTATACCTTGATGATATAGAAGACACTCTTTCGTTTTCTTATAAATTCTACGCAGGTATTATTTCGTTATTCAGTTCAGGTACTATGCTGGGTGTACAGGAACAATTTACCATTCCTAGTGCACGTATGAAGGACGAGAAAGATCAAACCTCATATTTCAAAGAAAGAAACAAAGGAGGGAAGATTTAAAAATGGTGCAATTGACAGCAAAAATTAATCTTTTTATTACATTAATAATATATTTCTATTTCATATTTGTATTACGCTATTTTTCAACAACTATTAAAACCTCTTATGCAGCGTTCTATTTAAAGCCAGTATATTTTTCGGGACTGCGGTTTGGCATTAAAATTCATAGCAAGAAAGGGTACGAAACACTTCTACAACAAAGCGGCTTTTTCTATCAAAAAAAAGGAAAGGAGCGCGTGTGTTCGGGATCGCTACACCATCAACGCTAATCCGGGAGGAGAATATGCGACATAAATCCCGGGACCAAATGGCAAAACCTTGTAGTGGGACAGGTTGAGGCAATAGAGGGCGAATCATGTGTTTAAGAGGGTACGAGATGGAGGGAAATTCGGGAGACAGAAGTTGGAAGAGACAAAATATGTGAGGAAGAAGAGGGAGGGGAAATACAGCAAAGGAATGAGAGAAGAGGGTGAGGATCAATACAGAGAATGGGGGAGAGAGTACAGAATCGCATTCGTCAAAGCTGATTCATAATCTTATAAGTAAGGTAGAAGATTTGTGTGTGTGTGTGGCATGTTCGCTCAAAGCTCTAGAACGAAAAGTGGCACCACTTTAAAATTTAAAGACTTAAAAGTCTTCTTCGCGCAGTAAATAGACTACTTTTTGTTAACATAACTGTCCCCAGTCCGACCCCGGAAAAGGCAAAACTCTTCCATAAGTTAAGCATCTTAATTCAAGTTAAGCATTTTATTCTCTGCGGAGCTTATTTATTTTCCATAATTAAATCGAATTAATGGTCTTACGCAATCCAAACAAGCTCCAAAATAAGCGATTTGAATAAAAATTCTTCTTTTGGTCGAGGAACATGGTTTCTAAGCTACGAGATTCTGAACTATGAGAATTTCGATAAAATATAGGAAAAAATTACAAAATTGCGCTGCAGTAAACAGCCCGTCCCTTGACTACCGAATCGAGTTCATACGGAAAAAATAATTTGGAGATTTAGCGATCTTTGTGACAAATATATATCTATATCAAAGAAACGATAAAATACAAAATTCATCAAGGAAAAGGGAATACCTTTACGGGTCTTCGGGAGACTCATAGGAAAAATGAGGAATACAAAGAAAAATCCGTTAAATTTTCAGCGATAAGGTACCTTAGAAATTTACATCAGTATTTTCTTTTTTGGATTTTATTTCTCCATTGTTTCCACATATCACCATTTATGTAAAGCTTTCTTGAGATCCTAGTAAATTGCGATTAGTCGCGATAATCGTGTATTTATCGATCATTATTTTTCCGTTGACAAACAACGGGGAGTTCGACTAGTTACTTCTGAAGTATCTTCTTCGTTTATTTAAGAACTGTCAATATTTATGTGTAGCAGCAACAGTATATAGTAATAAAATGATATAATATATAATTATGAATTATAAAACTTTGATTGGAAGGAACTAAGACTCTAAGAGGAAGGACTAAGAATCCTTTCAACCAGAAAGCATACAAACTCACGATACTCCCCTCCAGGGTATTCACGTTATATGCCTCGTTTATTCACAATACTTTTCTATGATTTCCTAATTCAGTTTAAATCTGTTTTGACTAGTTTCATCTACAGAATGACATCATCAGGCAACTTTACATCGGAAAGGAGGGTATACATACACGGGAGGGAAGGAGAAAGAATTTGATGAGATGAGTTATTCTTTAGGCGCTCTGCTTATTTTTATAGCTTCAGTTTCTATTGTGAAGGATATGGAAATTGAAGAGCAATCAATTTTATTTTCGAGTATTCAGAAGGATCTGATGTATGCAAAAATAGCTGTACATATTTTATAAGTACAGCCATTTCGACGGGAAATTCACTGGTTAATACAGATAGAATACATTTGAGGCCATTCCCGCGATTACTTCTCATGACATCTTCGGCTAATAACTCCTTAACCACAATTAATGGAGGAATATTAGAAATTTAAGACGCTAAATGGTCGAGAGAAGGGATGAAAGAGGAATGGGGGGAGGGATCTCCTGAGGGTGAAAGAAGCTGGAATAGAGCCACAGGAATAGAAGAAAAGGGAGATTCAGGTGCTTACTCTATCTCTCCATCCCTTTCTTCGGTGAATAATGGGGAAACATATCCAAAAGGCTCTTTTTATCTTCTCCTCTCCTTTGTCGCCTTTATCATTCCGGAGAACTTTCATTTTCGACCTGCGGATTCCACTCCCGCACCAGAAGAATATCGACCCCTCCTCTTTCTTTATGGCCTCCTCTCCTACTCATTCGTCAGTCTTTCGCTCCCATAATGACGATTATTATTCCCCCTGCGCCTCCCCACGGCGTGCAGACGAACTAAGGGTATTCCCCCCTTTTCCCTGGTGAATTTTCGGAGATTCTTTTCGAGGAATAGATACCTAAATGCTTCGTGGATGCGAGGTTCTGTATTGTCGGAGGAGGAGAAGATGAAAAGCCCCTTCGGGGTGATTGGATTTGGGTTCTGAACACTCCCTCATCTCGGGAGAGGGAGAAAAAATTAACACGCGAGTGTCTTTCACCGAATTGATTTTGGAAAATTTTTAGGAGAAATGTTTCAACGTAGATACTTCTTAGTAGCGGCAGAAACGATGAACGTTGTTGTAATTGCGAAGAAAAGGAGATTTTCACTTTTATTTGCGGGGCATGTATGTCTCGATAACGTCATTATCCGCTTGCTAAAATCAAAAAGTACTGTTGTAAAAAAATGGATGGAATAACAGGAGCCGAAACTGCATTTACTTCCTGCATATGATGGAGGAACTGGGTCATTGAGATGAAAGTTCCCATCTTTTTATCGTTCAGATCCTTTCTATTTAAAAGAAATGTTCGTAACATTTCCCCGATTGCTCAATTTTTTCATTTAATCGGCTGCGAGGATAAAAATGCGGCAATGATCGGAATTATCTTTTGGACATCTGGCTTTGACGACTTTCAAAACATTTCTTTCAGTAAAAAACTATCCAATCCAATGAGTCTTGTTTGAAACTTCAATTTATACATAACGAGTAATTTCTCCTAGCTCCAGAAAACCCCTTTACGATACAAAAAATTAAAATATATAAATTCATATTTCGCTGTACACTTCCATTTAAGAAATGTATTTGAAGAAAAGACTATGACCCATATATGGATCACGTGCGCTCCAACTAATACGTACTTTCTGAAGTACTTTCGCTTTGTGTTTATTAAGTTCCGTATTTATTCCAGCATCTTTTTCCATATATTCCTCAACTTTATAATGCTCGATTGCCAAATTTGATGCTTAATTCGATTTGTTGTATGAGAATTGACGAGCTCATATATATTTATTTCTCTTATCTTCCACTGCTCGCAAATATCATATGAATACACCTAAATTGCTTCCAATGATCCTCGATGGTAAGAAATGGTACAAAATTCTTCGTAGGAAAACTTCCTATATACTATACTTATAACTTGTTATGAATGCTTTTTTAAGTGCTTCGACAACCCAGGTCATTTCGAATATATGAGCCCCCACCGAGAATCGAACCCGGCGAAAAGAATCCTCCAGAGGCGAATGCGCTTCCTACTTTTCTCTCCGGGACCCCCTCCTATGTAGAACTGTAGCGGCTGATTATTATATACTGTAAAGCAACTATACAATCTTAAAGAAAGCGATTTGTAGTCAGAATTTCTTTGTGCTGCCTTATAGAAACATTAAATGGTAGCAAGAATGTCGATAGTAATAATAATGTAACTTTTTGGAAATGTCAGAAAACTCCATAGCTCCATACGGCGCGAATTTAGACTAACGTAGGGAAAATGCATTAATTTCTTCGTATAAAATGCGTGTTAATAATTATCCAGCAACAAAATTATTCTACCTAGACTGAAAATGAATGTTTCGGAATATGGTCTCTTCATTTCAGCCAACCAAGTCGATAATGGGTATTTTTAAGTAGCGAACAGCAAAAGAGAGAAGCGAGCGCAGCAACGCGATGCACTGAAAGGAATATTGGCATCGAAACGAAGGAAAACTCAAAGCCAACGGGAGTCGGAAAAGCAGGCAAAAAAAGCGGAGAGACATGTTAAAATTGAAAAATCCCTTTCATCTCTTGGAAATCGCATTGGCGTAGCGGTGACATCCAGATGACCTACGAAACCCATTTTCCGGCGGAAGTTCTCCTTTCTTTTCCCGTGGTGCATCTGTGGTCCACCGATATAACGCCGCCGCTCAATCCGACTCATTCTTTCTCTCTCTTCAATTTTACAGATTGGCTCTCCGTTATTTGATTAGACAAACGGGATTGACGCAAAATGAACGGCTTTTTGTGCCGAAATGTAATCCCATACAAATGGCATGAACCCATTGGAGATACTTATGGCTTTAACTCTCAGGAGAATAGACGATGTCGAGAGAAATGGGATAGTTATGTACCGATGAAGATTAACTTCATGTCGAAATGATTGGCGTGATCACCTGCTACACGTGAACTGAGGATTTCATTCGAAAGAGTAACTAATGAAGAGATAAACGCTTAGATGACATACAATCGTATTCCAGAAAATTCACTGCAAAGGAAAATTACTTTCGATCCTTCCGATTTGATAGTCCCAAGTAATGTAGCGATGTAAAGAATGATGATTTAAGATATTCATGAGATAATAAAATTGTCGGTGTGAAATTTTGTTGTTTATCGTTAGCCATGGATTGACGGATGAGTTATAACTCGTATTGGTCCGCTGTTTTTCAGATATTCTGGCCCATTTATTTGGTTCGATTGATTTGGAAATAATCCTCAAAGAAATGGCCCAATGAAGAAATATTCCGTCTTAAAAAAGGATTATTATAAGCAGAGATCTATCATAATATGGTGCAGATGTTCTTGGGATCGATATTTTCTTAGCCATTTACTTCTTAATGGAAATTTCCTCTTGAATTTCCCGTCCATCAAGGTTTACGTTCAGTCAGTTTTGAACTACGACAACATATAAATTTGCATACGCATCCTAAGAAAATTTCCCATCTCCATCGAATGAATTATTTACAGAATCGTTGTACTTCACACATGAGATTTTACCTCGCTGAATCGACTACTCAGAGCGCTTGGCAAATGGCAGCGGATTTATTCTTATTCAAGTCTTGATTTATTTCCTTGGAATTTATTCGGTATTTTATCATAGAAACTGTACTGTTGCTGAAAATTGTTCAAAGATGCCGAAAAAATCGGAAATCGAGTTGAAGAATACTGCAGTTTGAATGATAAAAATGAACCTGAATCTCATGCTTACTTTTCGTAATATACTTTAACACATGCACACGGTATCAGATGCAGGTGACATCTACTATTCTGAAATTAAAACCCGATTATTTGTAAAAGGGAATTTACCGACAACTACCACAAGATCAAGAATAATGTTTGAAAGCGTCTCTATTAAGGTCTTCTTTATTTAAATATAAAATAATGCTTTGGAAGGGAGAACCCCTTCAAAGGGAGACTCTCTTCATGTTTCCCGCTCATATTTTTTTCACTAAGGTCCTTTCTTTATTTTGATAATGGGTTAGCCCGGTGTCATTTTATGAGAAAATGGAGTTTGCCCTCGTATACATTTCACTTTTGGGCGTAGGAAGGGAAGAATTTATTTTTTGGAGTGGCAAAATCTCGACGGTGGAAAAGGCTTTTGAGGCGACTTAATAATTCGCCATTACAAGTTATTTCCACTTTATGTCAAAAGTTTACACAATCAATCAAGGAGCCAACGTTTTCGCGAAATTGTTGTCTCTAAATGACGTCTGGAATGGAATATTCTTAAGGTTTTCTTCGTGTGTCTTCCTTTAACTTCATTTGTATTTAATGAATACGGGAAGGGATGAGCCAACATACATGTACATCGCACTGAGTATAAGGTATAAGTTGAAATTATAAAAACAGATTGCTTCAACTTGAAAGTAAAACGATAATAATGGTATAAATCTTATTCTGCCATGCTGAAGGATTTGAATACTAGCGGAAATTCTACTATCAGGTTAACATTAACATAGTAGCCACATATACTACTCCTGATTATTTAATATGTATGTTTTCATAAAACTAATAATGCTGTTACATTAAGAAATAAACCTTCATGCTTTCAAGGAATGTACCATAATAATTTATGCCTAGACTTAAATTGAAAGAAACATTAGCAAGAATGAAAATAATTTTTTCATAATATTGGATGCCAACGTCATCTACGGCAACTCAACAGTTTTTTGTAAAATATTGATTTCAATCTTTTTACATGGTTGAAATCTTTCACTTCCTAAGAAGCCGAAAAAATTGATTCTCCCTATTTTCCGTCGGTCGCCTAGTTTGCCTCTCTTCTGGGTCCACCAATTATCATCGGAGATAATTACAGTTATGATAAACTAAACGTTAAGCTTGCCAATATAAATAATAAATGCAGTGCAATCCTGCGAAGTTCTTAATTTTTTATTTAGATATTTATCATGCAAAATTAACTAACTTGCTATAATTCAATTTAAAAGTGATAAATGGTGTGTATCCTGATGTGTATGTAAGAGATGTGTGATTGTATTTTATTTGAAAGCCGTCAAATATTTACAAACGTCCTCACCCGGCTCAATAAATATCATATGCGTGGATTTTTAATATTCCATCGAGTATTGCATGAAACTCTTGTTTCCATTAAAATAATTATGAGACTGGAAACAAATTTATAACAAAGTGATCACAATTATTTCCTGAGCCCACACCGTAATTTTGATTGAGTTTTGTGAATTTAAATGAATAAATTACAAATAGTTTTCAGGGTGAATCATACGTAATTTTAAACGAGGAAAAAGCGTCATTTGGAAATTGAGATATTGATTATTCGGTAATTTGATGGCATATCTCTATAGCATATCACCTGAATTGCAATTCGCCTTCAAAGTTAGGTTTTCAATTAAAATAAAAGTATTCACAGCGAAATAATTTAATAACTTTGAATATCACGTGCTAATTATCCCAATTTACCTAAAAGAAAGCCTTAATGAGGACAGATCATTCACAAGGCATGTAAATGATTTTGTATTGCAATTAAATGTTTATATATGGATGGAATCTTCTGCAGTTCATACACGGCGGTCATGTACGTGAAAAAAAGGCGGAAAATCGGTAACTTTTAGATAAAAGTATGTTTATAGATTCTCCCTCGCATTCTTATACCATTTTACTCTTCAAACGTTACTAATTTATTGAATCACGGTTTTTCCAACTTATGTATCGCCGCGACACTTAATTTTCAAAAAGAGTACATTAAGCGTATGTAAAAAATTGAAAAACAATAGAATCCTTATGATAAATATAGGTGCACGAGAGATTTTATGAGAGATATTCCAAGTGATGAAACCAAAATTGAAAGGAGAAAACAGTACGAGTAAATTGCTTGGAAAAAAATGAAGGCATCTCAGAGTATAAATCTGTAAGCAAGGATGAAATAACTTAGGAAAAGGAATGGAGGAATTAAAATTAAAAGATGGCGTAAGTGAAATGAAGTATCGAGAAGTGACAGTCAAAGTGAAAGGAGGAATCGAGAGAAGTGAAAGAGGGTTTGAAAAAGTGAAGAAAAGGCGGAAAATGAGGAAGGGAATCCCGTGGGATGAGAAGGGAACAGATAAAGAAAGAAAAGGGCCTTTGGTCGTAAACGGATCAAGAGGTCACGGGCAGCACCTGAATGAAGTTTCTTCGCCCTAAATGTGATTTAGATTTAAGGAAATACGGGAATGTTTTCCCAACGAAATGTTTGTGTTTAAAGAGATCCTTTTTCTTCTCTCTTTTGCATCCCTCTTCTCCTCTCTGAGCGATCGGAATGAAGCGATTGGGGTGTTTTGAGGGACGTGGGAATCTAACGGAACAGTTCCTGCATTCACGTCAGCTATGTGTGCAGATTCAAACCGTTATTTAAGTGGAAATAAAGCGATGGATCAGAGAAACAATAAACTGAAAAATAAGTGAGACGTAACCAAAGACGTAAGGATATTCATCTTTAGATGATAAAATTTCATCTTTAGATTCATTTCGAATCAAAATTTAAAAATAATATCATTCCTTATCAGAAGAATCGGCGAATTAAATTTTTGAAAATAGAAAGAGTCCATTTCCAGAGAAATCATCAGATAATATTTTTAATCACTAATTAGATGGATAATTTTACTTCATTGGTTACCTGGAAAAGGGAGATTATTTGCTTCCTTTAACATATCGTTTCTCAAAAAAGCCTTGAAAACAATCTTTGCATGAGTTGCTCGTCCATAAAAATAAGTGCTTGATTTATATTAATGAAACTCCCTTTCATATAAAGATCATTGTTATTTCAAAGCTAAGGTGAAGCAATTGATACTGATATTATTCTCAGAGAGCTGCATAGCATATTTTTTTCTCCTTCCAAGCCTAGTGGTTTAATATTTGCTGTAGCAAATATGGTTAATACATTAAGATTCACTATTAGCGTTTGAAAATGTATTTCTAAGTTTAAAAACTTCAAGTTAAAGTAAGGTTATAGTTAAAACGAAGAAAAGCTGTTCACTGCATCCATAAATAATTATCGGTATTTGTTTTCTCAGAACATTATTCTACAGGGTGAACCAGAAATGAAACAGAAACAGAGAACATTTTTAGCAAACCAAAAGTTAATACCTATCATCTCGTAGCATGATTGATTTTTGATAAAACGTCATATATGAAGATAATATATACATTACTCTCTAGATCAATAAATATTATCAATGATGTAGCCTGTGGTCAAACATTAATGATGAGCTTAGATGGATTGCAACATTTCCTACTTCAATCTTTCATAAGAATTACTCTAACGTTTCATTTGGTGAGCATAATTATCTTCCTCAAATAATAATGCATAGATGCCAGAAATTAAGGAAAACTAGCTGAGGCGCCCGTTGATTCTCAACGGAGATATATAAATTAGCAGTAGATAATATATTAAGTAATAATTTGTGCAGAGGAGATCTATCATCTCTCACTTAGCTTGGATCAATGAAAATGTAATCCAAAATGAAAATATTTTATATTTTCTAACTTCTTATCATTTCAATGCAAATCTAGAATCCACGATAAAAAAAGGAATCTTCTTAGATTTTCTTTCTTTAGGAGTTTCCTCAACTGTGTAACGTAATTCTCCGTTGGGATCTTTCCTGGATGCACGTCGTCTCCTGTAATAATTACCTATTTCCTTAAGTTTCCTTTGAATTTACTTATTAAGATAGTATTGCTTAGCTTCACATTCAATTCTATAAGGGAGAAAATTTTGACGGAGACAAAACTACTTTCGGTTTGCTCACGAATACAAAAGATCGCCCGTGTAAAAAATGAGGCGTTTGATTAAGTTATCATTTACTCGAAATGCTATTGTAATACACGTTATTAGATGATTAGGGAAGAAGAGTCATGGTTCAAGCACCCACTGCCACACGCCGAGAGGCTGCACGCAGTAAACATTAATAAATTTAAAGTTTTTCCAGTGTAAATCACACGTAGTAGCTTAATTATTATCAAATAGAGTTGGCAAATTCGAGGTGATAAAGAAACTTTCCTTAAATGATCATACGTTGCCTCCTGTGAGTCAACACTGCAAATTGTTCGTAAACGCAAATGCTGAAATTTCATAATATTGCCTCCTATGAAAATATAATAACATTCATTTTTAATCATCACTTCATTAGGACCTAAAATCACCGCGTATTCTTACAGAAAAACGCAATACCTCGAGTACAACAATCGAATTCGTCGTCAAGGGGACTCGTTGTTTATAGTCTCAAAATTTCACGAAATTTCCGTTTATTTTAACCGAATTCTCGCCATTTCGACACGATAACGATATTTCACGACCATAATAAGAATCTTTATTCATTTCTCTTTCTTTTGGTGCTTATCTCGATTTTGTAGGCCTGTTATTTCTTATGTAATTTTGCAAAAGAAATGTGGCCTGCAACCGATAAAACTGAGGTTTACGTGCATTTCTTATGAGAACGGTTTTTCTTGTCTGGGTTCGAACTGGGGACATTTAAGTAAATGAAATGTAGTCTATTATCTGCGCAGGGAGTACATTTAACAATCGTGAAAGTTTGAAAGTTGAGCCATTTATGGTTTTCGAGTTTTAGGCGAACATACATACACACATACATACACATCATATTTTATTATATTAGATTACATTAACGTAATATTTATGAAAATTCCGTTTGAATTTTCTTGTAAATATGTTGAAGAGAATCATGTATCCCGTCGACTATACGCTTTTGTTTTTGGAGAGTCAAAATATTTAAATGCTATTTCCCAAATAAATTATTGATTAGTTTTCCTACTTACATATACTGAGACTTTAGTACGTTTAAAAAAATTAAAGAAATTTCAGGGACATTTTGTACCCTGGAATAAATTAAGGAGCTATTTTCGAAGCAATTTATTACATGTTGGATACCTATAATGCCTTTAAATAGAAATATTATGTGGGCTCATTGCAAAATTTATCTATCAAATATTTTTGGGACAAAATAACTGCTACAAAAAATTTCATAATAGAAGATTAGGTATATGGCGATCAGTCATATGCATGACCAACGCCTATTCCTTTCGCAAACTCAAACTTATTATATACCTCTTCTTTACTCGATCCGTTTCCACTCCTTAGCTAGCATAAATAAAGGACGATGCGGAGAATGCTAATATATCTATCAGTATCACTGCAGAGAAACATGGAATCATTCTTTGAGAACGGACACTTTACACACACTTATGTAGCCAATGTTATTGAGATGACACAAAATTTGCTTGCTAGGGATATATAATATCATAGTTATCGTCTCGCAAATACGCGCTTAACTTTGAATAGGTCATCTCCATCCTCCCTGCACACTCTCTGGTCTTCAAACTTTCCCGCAATATTCAAAATATTTGGCGGAAGATTTGAACTATAACCAGTATTCTCAAGGGTGCGCAAGATGGCGTTACATCTGCCGCATCATCGGCCGCTCGATTTTGATATAATTTTCTAAAGGATCTTTGGGCAAAATCATCCAACTTGCAAAACGATTAGGCTGCAGTCGTCGATTTGCAACATTTATTAGCGCGGAAGCATAGTTTCGTCCTGAAGAAACGGCCATAGCTGAATCACATACCGACCTCCCCTATTAGTATTTCTAATGCCACACTGGCGTTGTCGCGTTCGGGTGAGCGAAGGATCCGGCACAAGCGGGAAAGAAAAGAAAAGTAAAATAAAAGAAAAGAAAATGAAGTTTTATTCCTTCTAGTATGATTTGCAGGTCATGCTGGCCGACCGACGACAGAATTTTGAAATTCAAGAAAAAACCCTAACGATCGGAAATGAAATATTTGATCAAACAAAAAGTTATACCCTGAGAATGTCGACATTGCTTAGTAGCGGACACCCAGTAATTAAAAGAGGTCCGTAGGAATATTGGATGGGTCCAATGTGGAGAGGTCACGGATTGTTAAAGTTAATAACCATAGGTGGACTCCAAGAGAAATGGCTGTGGAGAATACGCAAAAAATATTAGCTCCGTAAGGGATCGACGAGTGGTCACCTAAGAGCGAAACGAATGACATTAATTAAGAAGTACTATGGCTAATGACTATGACGTACGATAGGACCCTACTATATGCATTTCTTATTGTCATGTACTTATCGATGTCATCAGACCGCTTATTCTTATGTATTCGCGCATATTCATATGAGTTGGCGCAGATTTCGTTCGTACAAAGGTTCCTAACAGTCCCTATAAAAATGAGAAATGTTTTGCTTACATCAAAATTCTCCTCTATCGTTCCCCGTAGTTTCCTTTGTATTATTTCCTTTAGCTATCACTTTCCCATCCAAATTCGACGCAGTGAATTCTCCTACGGACTCTTCACTCTTATTTCCCTTTGTATTTCACCAGCGATGTAGACAATGTCAGGGTTTTCCAGGGTATAACTTTAAGAGTGATTAAAAATGTAACTTCCGATCATCATTAAATTTAAAAATTCTGTCGTCGGTCGGGCAGCAGGACCTGCAGAACATACCAAAAGGAATAAAACTTCCTTTTCTTTTCTTTTACTTTACTTTTCTTTTCTTTCCCGCTTGTGCCGGATCCTTCGCTCACCCGAACGCGACAACGCCAGTGTGGCATAAGAAAAACTAATAGGGGAGGTCGGTATGTGATTCGGCTATGGCCGTTTCTTCAGGATGCAACTATGCTTCCGCGCTAAGAAATGTTGCGAATCTACGACTGCAGCCTAATCATTTTGTAAGTTGGATGATTTTGCCCAAAGATCCTTCAGAAAATTATTACAAAATCGAGCGGCCGATGATGCGGCAGGTGTAGCGACATCTTGCGCACCTTGGGAATACTGGTTATAGTTTCAAATCTTCCGCCAAATACTTTGAATATTGCGGGAAAGTTTGAAGACCACGGATGCTCCGCTAATTATAAATAAGAAGATTGAACACTAACAGAGAATAACAAAGAATATTGAAAAAGAAGTGCTCTCTAATTCTCATCTCTCTATTAAATAATGTCCTCTTGAATGGCATACTTTCATTTACCTATTGATAACTTAAGGAAAGAATTGGTTCAAACTCAATAGAGCACGTCCCGCACGAATCAATTGGAACGTCATTCTAAGATCCTTACTTTCACGAAAACTTTCCCTTCTTCCGAATTCCCTCTCAGTTCGTAATGAGGAGAATGAGGGCGACTTCTCATTTGATGAGATTAACATCCGTCGTCAGAGGATTTCAAGGGTTCCCTGAATTTGACATATCGTTTCTGTCTGCATAAATAATCTTTTAATGGGGTGATGGAGTTAAGGATGTCATGGAATGGAGGTAGAGGGTCGTAAGGGGACGAGAAATATGACTTACGGGGTTGAATTCTACCTTTGCCAAACCGCCAGCGACACCACTGACAATATCGTGGATTCGCTGAAACAGAGTTCTGATTCTGTTCCTGAAATTAAATTACCTGTCTGGAAGAGAGTGACTTTATAAGAATGTTTTCTGAGATAGATGTAGGTATTTTCGAGCAATTATAAGTACAATAAACCCGTAAAAACTCTATTCCAATTAATGCGCGGTTTTCTCTCTGTCCAATCCCTTGATTAAAAGAAAACTTAAGGCAAAATTACCGCTTAAGACGCTCCTATACCCGCTTAGAACGCGAATTTACTATCAGATCCATAGCAATCCTTTCATAGCCTCATTCGATAGAGCATAAGTTGCCATTCGTTTAGTCTCAGGGTAGAACATAATATTAAAAATTTATTTGGAGGTGTTTCATTTCATCGTAATCTCAAGTAAAACAAATCGACTAAACCAACCAAATTAAATAACCGAAATAAAATGAATAAATAAACCAAAATTAAATAACGTTATCTTTGCCAGAAAATCGGACAATTCCTTAACAATAGGTAGCCGGTATTACACGACAATAGTCTGCGGACTACCTAGATATCTGCACTTTTGGAAATGGAAGCAAACTAAAGAAGATTCCCTTTTGTTTTTAAGGCGTAAAGAACATCGTTAAAAATTAAGTATCCGAGAAACCCTACCCTTTTGTTTTCTAATGTAAAAAATAAAAGTTTGTAGTATACCCGTTATAACGCTGTCCCGCTTACAACGAAGGTTTCATTCAGTCACCTAAGAAGCGTCCAAACCGAGTTTTCCTTATAATTGGCATTGATATCTGAATGTATTCATGGCTTAGATCTATGATATTAAGAGAATTATCGTCAGTAATCCTTTAAATAGGGACTCAGATGTGGATCAGAGCATGCACGTATCTACCATTCTTCATAATATGAAGAGAAAGTGAGCATTTAATGAGAAAGCTAACGAAATTAAACTACGTGATCCAAACCAATGGCAAACAAATAATCGCTCCGGCTAATAATAGAGCAAATGCTAAAGAGACGTTTCGTCGCAGTATGGGATTGAAATAATGCGTTTTCGAGGTCAAAATGGTTAAGAAACACTAGGTAACTGACTCAAAGGATGATGGAGACAAGAGGTCTTTGATGATATTTAGGAAGGAGACGTTTCTCAGAGAGTAAAGGAAATACTGGCATAAGATCGGAAACTTCGGGACGTAATGATTTATCAGGAGGCAAAATATTAACGATTATAATTCCACGATTACTAGTTTCATCTGGTTATACTCCCCGACGAATAGAAGCTGTCGATTGAAATTCTACTGCTTCATGAGCATATTGTGAAATATTTCTTTGGAAAATTCATTTTAAAGGAAATTAGGGTAGTAAAGGGTTAAAGAGTATTGGATTCAATCTGTAAAGTATTCACCCTCAACCCCTTTACCTTATTTATAAGTTAAACCCTCCACCGTTACTTGTTTCATGTGACATTTCATAATTATCTGTAAATTATTGAGCAAGAAAATCGATTTGGACCTTAACACCTTTATCATTAGCTATCAAAAGTCCTGAAGAGGGAGTTAGACTTTTTTGGCCAGATAAGGAGTTTGTTCTTGAAATTCTATCAACGAGAAAATGAGCAATATCGTCCTATTTAGAGTATTCAATATGAAGCGATGAGGAAAAATGCCATCAATTAGCATCATTAATCGCTCAGTAGGTTTATTTGAGATATGACAAGACTGTGAGACAAATATAACTGAAAAATACATTTTTCTCCATTCAGTACCAAAATCAAAAATATTCCATTTATCAAAGAGTGGAATCAGGAGCATGAAACTCAATAAGACAAAGCCTGACCATCCTTCTGAAAGTTATCATTCAATCACTAAAAAACTGGGGCAATCCATCCACTTATTTCTGTCGGAAGGGATTCCATGACCCTCTATTGAGAATGAACTTAGCTGGGTTCCGAAAGATTGTAAGTCATCCGCAAAGCATCGGTCGCCCATACGTTGGACCCCTCAATCTCTTTATCTCTCAGGGATTATCCACCCGTCTATTAATCTTCCTCCTCATGAATCCATCTAAAACAATTTCCAGCCCAGTTTCCATCCCGATAACACAGTTTCCCATCATCTCGATTTAATTCCCATTTTCCGGCAATCTCGTACGCCAAGCGGTCTTCTTTTTTTAATCCTTTTTCTTGATCTACGGACGGTGACGAAGTTTTCCCGGATAATGTAAAGTTTCCCCGGAGTTAGGAACGAATTTAATTTTCTGTGTTTATCGTGGGAGTGACACTTGGTGACCTGTGGAACATCGACCGTGACCAAGTGCTTCAGTTAATCTTATCTGCTTCTCAGTCAGCCCTTTCCAAGCACACTGAATTTATTGTCCTCTAAAAAGTCTGAACATAAATAAATTTTCTTTGTCGTGAGTGATCTATATTATTCCTTTCAATAACGCATATCAAAGTGCGCCACTTTCTATTTTATGTCTATCTTTGGTTCCAATGAAGTCGTTTCATAGCTTTCGGTTGAAATGTTTCTAAAAGGAGCTCATCTTTGCTAGAAATTTCCGATTCATTGGCCTTCTCGAAGTGGGGCCACAAGTTGGATAACCGGGCAATGGTATCATTTACGAGATATTGTTATAGGATTACGTAGTATTTAGTCGTTAGGGAAAGGTCTCCATTTCTGAAATATGTTATGAATACATTGATTTCTAAGGATCATGTAATATTAGTAAACAGAGGCGAGCCGTGCGGTTGCCCAGGACATTCAATTTTTCTTGAGTAAAGTTGTTGAATTAATTCTGACTACAATCTTAATAAATCAATCGATCGCAAGAGACAATAGCTTTCGATAAAATCTGTTATCTTAAATATTTAATATAAAAGTGATGAAAATTTGAGAAATACTTTAATATTATCGTAATGTTTTTTTGGAATAATTACAATATGAACATAAATGAATACCAAAAATACTCTTTCTAAAATATAAGCAAGATTTTTTTAATAATAGCCTTAAATAATTTTATAATCAACTAAACGAGGAGGAACCTACGTGAAACCCTGCCCGGGATGCCATCACGCCTCGGGCATTGCCTGTTAAGAGATCTTTTTTCTCCCTTAAGATATTAAATTTCCATTTAAATATACGTTGGAGAGATTTCCCTCGTAATTTTATGAATTTCACTAGAATAGTCAATAATGATAATCCAGGAAAAATTTTATTCTGAATATTAATAGAAATTCGGGCGGGAATACGCAAAAGGGTGTACTAAATTAAAATATGTCATCAAATCTGGGATAATCGAAATATTCCATCGAGAAAATTTCCATCAAAATTACAAATGATCATTTTTTTGTCAGGAAGACAATAGTTTGTGGTTAGAGAAGTTCTATCATGCAAATGATTCAGAAACTCAAATTCGCTTACAAGCTACCATGATAGAAATAGCATAAATAGTTTTGTCAGAATGTTTTCTATGAAAATCTGAAAATAATAATTTTTAACATGCATTTAGTTGCTGAGCAAAATGTTTATAGCTAACGAGAAGACCTTGAGTTGTACCCCAAAAGTGTGATAGTCTCTTTTTTTACTTGTGGAAAACGGCTATAGTAACATGAAAGACATTCCACTAAACGTAATTTAAATAAATCATTATTAAAAGGTTTTATTTTCAATTAAAAAAGTATATTACAGCAAGATGAGCAAATTAACCGTCTAATACCAAATATTTTAATCACGGCGACCACGAACTTCTAAACCAGAAACGAAATTATCGCAGCAAAAGTTTCCCGAATGTGTCCAAAGGAATTATAAGCTTCCCTTGACATCTCGAAGGAGAGCCATTTCGTATTTAATTCAGCACGCTCTTGCCACAGAATTTATTCTGAGAAAGCGACAAACATATAATTTTCCGCCAGCTTCTGAATTTGCTGACACCAAGGATAGTGTCACATTCATGACATAAAATAAATAGGGTAAGACGCAAAATAACTCATATCCTGTGGCACACGCAGTCTTAAATAAACGAATTTGTTATTACTTCTGTGGCCTGAAAGCATAAGTGACGCGAGAGGAAAATGAAATAAATCGCTCGATTCTGGCAATAATTTAATTTTAATTATGTAAATGCTGGGCGTTCTTGGCATCTTTTATATATGTGTTTTCCTTTTCCAGAAATATAAGCGCGTGAAATGTTTATGCATGCGTTGAAAATTCATCCAGGAGGCTGTTTATTCCCTCTCTCTTCAAGTCCCTCTCTCCCTTTATAACCTTTCATCTCGCTTACATCTCACTCATCACTCCTGTCCCTTCTGCCCTTTCACGGCTGCTCCACTGCCTTGAGATGCTGCGCCGAGAGACGCCAGGGGGAAGAAATGGCAGACAGACCTCAAGTTCCATACTACGGATGCCATTTGAATGGACATAAAAAGGAATACCCTAATTTAAAGGCGGGAATCATCCTTAATGCTTATATTGAGATTAATTAGTCCAATCTTAAAATTAACGCAAACCATTCAGGAGGGGAGGACAGACAGACCACTTCATTTCGACCTTAACTGAGACTCGGAATTTCAGTCTTAAATATCACCAGAAACATTTAATGGATCGAGGAGAGAATAAAGAATATGAATCCAAATAATTTAATTAACAACGATAGTAAAACACTGCCGAGAAAATCCGAAAACGCGGAGGAATAATTTTTATGAGGTTCAAATTATTACACTGCAGTTCGTTGTATCATTTTCATGATATTTCTTTCAAAAAAAGGAATTTTTGTATTTTTCATGCAACAGCTCCTTATTTGCGATCGCGAAACCTAACTATAGTTATATAATTATTTAAATTTTTACTGCATCACAACTGAAAACTAAGCAAATTTCTCGTATATAAAAACGTTTTCCTATGTCATTTTCATACATCGGAGAGAACTTCAGGTAATCCAATGGATAAACGGGGATAGATAAAAATTACATATATACGATATGAAACTGCATTCGGAACGTTTTGGATAATAAATACTATTGCACGGTTCTTTTAAGGGCAATTTCAAAGTTAAAACTTTAAAAGTTAAACTTTTCATGAATTACGCAAGTCGTTTTTGTTAATTTTACGGTAATCCGAAAATATTTGTTCCCTTGCATTACGCACTAAATGTTCTTCTTTAATCTTCCTTTTCCTGTCTCTTCTTTAGGAGTGAAAATTCGCAAATGAACGAAATGAAACTGAATAATGAAGGGATAGCATCAGTTCGCGAACAGAGTGCGGAGAGACATTTTCTTGTGTTTCGGATGGTCAATACGATCCTGCACACCTCACTTAAATCTTTGAAGACGGCAGGATAGTTACCAAAATAAATAATTGGCTCTCCTCATCTTGAAAGTGATTAAGTGGTCATTTCCAGTACACATGCGTCTAATTTTTCCCTGCGCTCTACGTAACCCCACTTATCAGTTCGCGTGTGAAGCTTTAGGTCTTTCTCCTCACCAACACTATAGACAGAGGCGCAAAAGAAATGAAAATTTGTCAAGAAGAAGAGAGAATGAGGATGAAGTATAGGGGAGAAGAGGATTACGAGCCCAACCACATACAGAAAAGCACGCGGTGGGGAGCTAAGGAAAAATGAGAGTGGCTCTCTTGAAAAAAGGAGGAAAGATCTGCGGAATACATCCTGCATAGAAACAAGCCCTCTCTAAAACTCCAAATCCCACTGCGATACCCGTTCGACTGTTCTTCCCGTATTTTTCCTCGCGGATTATTTCATTACGTGAGGCGAAAAGAATTGAATTTTCGAAAAAATATAATGATCGTGCCGAAGTTCGATATTTTTTTAACTCGAAGGTAAAATCGAATCGGGATTGGGGCGGAGGGCATAATGAGTTTGGGAGAATTTTAAAAGGATGCGGGCGCCGCCGGAAGATGATGAGAAGAATTTTTCGGAAAGGTAGATAAAGAAGAAGGGGAGCCACGACGGATTCCGAAGAGCGATAAGCTGTCATTAAGTCCTAATGCTTTGGTTAGGACTGGAACGCTGTGCTAATCAAGTTAATGTAACAGATATCAGAAGCTTAGACTAAGGTTATATATTGGCCTTGAGATTGGTCCATTGCTATAATGTACTGTGATGTAATTCTCTCTGCGAATGAGAAGTAGGATACCACGACTATTACTAGCGTTTGTCTTTGTCAGATTATGTAATTAGTTCGAGGCTCGTTTTGAAGCACTTATGTAATCATGCAATAAAATCATGAAGCGGCCTCTACAACAAGCCACACAGGTGATAATATAAAGTGGCCACCATTTTTCCTTATCATTATTATTTGACCGTATTTATGATTATTATTTAAACATGATTATTATAATTTCTTATGAATGAAAAGATTTGCTTTGTTGTTAAGATTGAGAAAAATCTCTGAAGCCTTAAAAAAGACGATGCGAGATAATCTACAAAAAGGAAGGAGACATAAATACTATGTAAACACTCAATAATACTATTAGAATCTAATTTATACGTTTATGCCGATAATATGCTTATAAGGCTCCACTAACAACATTTGTGCTTCAAAGTTTTTACGAAAATTAAAAACAAAATTAACTTGTAACAAATTTGACGGTTCAATTTTGTCAAAAACAGTGTATGCGATACGAGCGGTGTTGCCAATTTACTAAAGTTAATTTGAGAATTATTATAGGGAATAATTTAAATTTTTTCGTCATTGAATAACAATTACCCATAATTAATTACCAGAAGTGCAATGACTACCAAAATAGGCAAAACCAATTATACGTAATTTTATTTTCGAGGTCCGCAGCCATGCTAGAATTTTGTACCTTCGACCACGGCTAATCATAAATCTATTATGGTACTTAATTCTGCTTTTATGACATAGCCTTAAATCATTATAATGTTCCATGTTACTTTTTTCCAAGTTCTACTGCTTCTAAAGGAAGCAGCGTACTGTTATTGACCCCAGTTCTGGGATTAGGTGCGTAAAAAATTTACGGCAGCCTTGAGTAGCGATGAAAAGTGACCTTTTGAAATGACCGAGAGGGGGTCGTTACAATTATTATTGCTCGTTGAAAGCAGGTGAATACGAGGTCGACAATCATTCTGTACATATTTTATAAGCCATTTCTCGCACTCCGAATCTATAAAGTAATAGGCACTCATGATGGCATTTTTAAGGCGCGTTCCTTCCAAGAGATCATCTCACGTTTGAGAGGTGTTCCATCCTCTTTTTATTTTTAGATGTGCGAGAATAAATCCACTGTAAAGCTAACGAAGTGGCGGGATTTCACAGCCAACACCTATAAAATGACTTACGACCACCTATCCCCATATAAAAAGACACCAAGAGCTTCTTGGCTTATTTCCATCGATCGGAACTTTTAGAAGAAAACATCGCCAGAGGAAAATAGTTGAATTATGCTCGAAAATGCTCCAGAGTAATTTGCAAATTTGTTTTTATGTAGTGGCTGAAATTTTTATCCTTGGCGGTTACTATCCATTTTTGTTAAATGAAAAATTGAAGTCACATGAAATATTTCATTCAAACGTATTTTCTACACTGACCTAGAATCTGCTGAATAATTCCAGTCCTATCAGTTTCTAGCTTAGAAAAAAAATCCCTTCTAATTCCTATAATTTCTCTAGGATATCCTAACCCACTATTCAACGTTCACTACTTTTCGCTTTTGATTTTCCCTAATATCAAAACTATTTCAATCAGATAGTTTTATCCGCCAATAACGTAGACATTTTAAACACTCCTTCAAATATTTGGCATCTGCCAGAGAGCTTACGCTCTGACTAGTTCAAGGAACCCAAAAAACTCAGGATAAATCACAGTTCTTAGAACACAGAGTTGCTATGTTTCAGAGCTTGCTGGGCTCGTTGTGTTGGTCATAGCGTACGATCTCTGAAAGCTGCCTAAAGACTTAAAGAGTACATTAAATCTCTATTTTAATGACAGCCTTTTACAAAATTATATACCAATACTTTCACTTCCGGGATTCTTATGAACCTCCCTTTACAAATATGAAAGATAAACCTTCAGGGCTTCTCGGTTTTATTTTCGACAACGTCAATTATAATAGGCTCAGTGACTGTATAATTTATTTTTAATAGCGTGTAAATTCGTAGTTATAACGAAATATACGTCTTCAAAAAATTAATTCTCCTTGCTCCTCTAATTTCTCTTCAAAATTAAGATCATTTCTGATTCCACATTCCCAAGTGTGGGAAATTTTTTTCCATCGGAATGCCGAAAGTATGAGAAAGACCGTATCTGCAACCAGCAGACCGCACTTGCATCGCGTGTTGCCTATATTCAAAAAGGTTAATATATGCATCGTGCACCGCCAAGAAGACTAAAAAGCGAATATTTTCCATTTTTCTTGACATCATAAGTAATACTAGGAATAAATTTTGCAAATACTGAAATTAGTTTGTATGTGACGTCAAGGCCGCATTGGACGTCCGAAAAAGCCACATGTGGCTCGAAGGTTCCCCACCTCAGGTCTAGGCGTTTACTTCCAAGAAAAGAGGCCAAGTTGGTTGACATGCGATGGGAATTCTTAGAAGGCTAGTCGAAATTTAGGTTAAGTCAACTCAGTAAATTCAGGGAAGAAACGCTCTAGGGGGACTTAGTAAAAATCTTATCTTTCCTTCGTCCGCAATTATATCATTCGTTCACCCTAATTCATTCAGCCAGTAGAAAAAAAGCAGGAAAACCTTTAGTTGGTGTAGAAATCTCAAATCTTCATATAAATTATTTCCTCGAACGAAACGTGATAATAATCTTGGCAGTAGGGGCTCAAACGAGGAGTCTTAAGTAGCGCCATCAACGGTGAACATAGTTTTGAGACTGCAACAACATTAACAGGCCTTGATATGGAATTTTTTCATGAAAACAAAATCCCAAATTTATGACACAATTTATAGAGAACATATAATTAAATCATTCAGAATTAAAGATGGAAATTTATTTGCACTGTGAGATACCTTTACCTTGTCAACTGACCATTATGAAATGTTTGCAAGGATTCCAAGATGAAAGGAGGATATTACCATCCACACATTTTCTCTTATTATCCTTGAAGTATATAATTTTTTTACAGCAAATTCAAAGGCGTTTTCATAGTTATCAAAACAATTGTGGGAAATTGCTAACAGCAAAAACTAATTGGAACTTAGAATGAATCGATAATAGCAATTTTCAGTAAAAACATGTCAATTTTATAGAATAAATAAATTTTTTAAATTTTCAAGAGATTTTTGTCGGTTTGAAACGAATGTTCTGACAAGCATTATCAGACAAGACACTATCATTTTGAAACAGCAGAATGGTAGATATGAATAGATAAAAATATCTCGTTGATCCCTTGCTTTCGTACTAAACCTTCAAATGTAAAATTTTCGCTACTAAAATTTAGCTTGGGTCATACAGTCCCGACTACTTAAGTATAAAGATGACGATATTTACAATTCTATACTTTATAATACTGCTATAGGGACAAATGAATGGCGCTACGAATTCACGTCACTGGCTTCCATTAATGTGAGTTCGGGACCTTTCTCAATCCGTCTTCTCCATTCGCCTCGATTCGATGGAAAACAAAGGAGAGCAAAGTAATCTGAGAGAAGCACAATGGACCACGCGAGGGATGATCGCTCAACTCACCGCACTTTGCCCCCAACGAGGTCTTTAAAAAGCATAACATCCGAAAAGCGCGTATGGATACCCATAATGCCTCACGGCGGTAAACCCTTTCGATCGACAGATATCTCGGATAAGGTGGGGAGAATGGCGGTGCCCGCAGAAAGAGAGGATGTTCGGAATGATAAATTGAGAACGGAGTGTCGTGATGAAGGCGATGGGAGGGAGGGATTTGGGGAGGGAGAGAAGGAATAAAGATGGAACGGAGGAGAAAGGATAGGGGAAAGATACGCTTGGATAAGTGTATCGTAGGCAGAAGAAATAGAGATACTAAAAGAGGGAAAGTGAAGCCATGCGAACCAACAAACAAATGCAGGAGCGTACCGTGAGAATGCGGGGATCACGTAAGGATTTGGGAAAGGTTTCAGAGAGAATGCAGGGAAAAGAGCAGTTTATTTGCTAAGTATCAGCAATGTTAAAGTTCTTTGAGAGCCCAGGTAATTTTGCACATACAGGCCCACACTGAGAATCGAGTCCGTGACAACTTTCACTAGAGGCGAACGCCCTATCCACTTGACTACCCAGGAAGTTAGATTTATATTTAATTTATAAACGAAGACACAGAGTTAGAATATGTCTCTGATCAAATATTATTCATTGAAGTTGTTTTCTTGGAGAAATTAAGGTTTTAGAGTGAATTTAATAAAACTAAATCGTGTTAAATACCACTTTAGTATTAATTACTAGGGAAAAAATCAGAGTATAAAATTTTCTATAGGAAGCATTATATTCGCTTCCCACTTAAAATCTTGAAATTAGTATTGAATACTTAGTGTATAATTTGATAATACTGAGTAAATATATCAGAATTGTCAGATAATTAAACAGTGGTGATTAGGATCAACGAAGTAACGTCATCGTCATCTTTCATACTCTGACAAACTTAATCGAAAATAAATATGCCTACAGTGCCCAACATTTCAGGCGGTATTATTTTTAGAAAGTGACACCAGGAGTTCCATTAAGATTTTCTGCAATGGAATATGGATTAAAAGGTGAAGAGACAACTGAAATTATAGGTTTAAAATAGAGAAACGAGTGAATCATAAGTTTGCTGGATGAATGCAACGGCCTCGATTGCACAGAGAGCAGCAAACTCAATGTTGAACGAAAGGATTAGCAGGAGAGACGGTTGGCCAAATGGAACCGATAAGCGGACAAAGGACCATCGACGACAAAAGCAAGGCTTCATAGTCTAATGAAAGGACAGACACAGACATAAAAAGAAATACATATGAAGACTATAATTTACATATTGAGGAAAGACTTCATGGTAGGCCATTATCAGTTCATGAGAGCGATTAATTATTCAACTCTTTGACTGTTTAAAGTTTAAGCAATATTTCACCATGATGATTTTACTAAATGCTTATCTCTACTTATTCACTACATAATTAGCGCAAAGAGGATGTCAACATAGAGAAAACAGACACTACAGTGAACTCTTGATTATCCGTTGTGAAGATTTTTTGTGGATGATTTTACTCTTCGTCAATAATTTCCGCGGTCTTTTCTAAAACATTCGTGCAGAAAATATTCCTCGTTCCACATATTATATACAGTAAAATTATGTATATTTAGTATTATAAAAAAGTATTTCCAAGTTCTGATACAAGCAGGACTACCTTTTCTCGCCTCTTGAATTTACGGCATAAAACGTAAATGTTTTCCTTGTGACCTTATCGCAACTAAGGAATCCGAAGTCTGGAGAAAAAACTCTTATTCTATGCAACAATCGAAAATAACGGGTGCCAAATGCACCTCAATGAGCGGAGTTATTTCACAGCAATAAAAGGAGAGAGATGAAGATACAGAGAGGAGAAAGAATATTTGAAAAACAGGAGGGAAAGCTCGTCAAATATATAAGGGCAATAAGAAGAATGGAGGCAAAGAGAAGGGATGGATAAAAGATAAAAGGTAAAGATATATAGCATTAGAGCAAAGACAAGGGAAAAAGATGAGTTAAGTCGAAAACAAGAAAGGAATAAAGGACGATGGATGTGTGAGATGAACGAAGGGATCGAGCGAAAGGAAAGAATGGGTAAAAAATGAGGGAAGAAGTGTTAAGGGGCGGAGAGAATAGAAAAGGAGAATGGGCAGGAGTAGCAATAAAAGGATTTGGAAGGATGTGTTATGAAAGGAGAGGAAAAACAAAGAGGTTTAAATGGGATGTAGTCTTAAAGAGGAGATGAGACAGCAGTTAGAAAATAGATAGAATAGAGCAAGAAGATAGGGAGGCAATGAGAGGGAAGATCGAAGTACCTGAGAGTGTCAAGGCGTACACTGAGTAACAATATGGAAGGAGAATTGAGCGTTAAAGGGAAAATTGAAGACATTAAATGGAATAGATAAAGGAAAAGTGGCTCGGAAGAAGCAAAAACATAGAGACAATCCGAAGAACGGAAGAGTAAAATCAATTATACGACGCCTCGGCGGCTTCCAATTCGCCAAAAGTAAGAATAAAAGAATGTTTAAACGATATTACTGGTTGATACTGTTGCTTATATGGTTATTTCTGTTCTACAATTACGGCTGGACACGGAAAATGAAAGTATTCTAATCTAAAAAGCATATTATAGTGACCAAATATCTCGAAATAATTGACCTCTCAGTTTGTTATAATTGATTACCTTAGCCGTCAGTTAATGAAACCTCATCTTATCTTATCTCTCATCAAGAGAGGTTGCAAAGATTATAAACGTTTCTGCAGTTTTCATTAACAAATAAGCTGTTTTAGAGCAAAATTAACATCATCAGGTCTGCTGCAACCACTAAAGAGCTACGATAGCGTCATTAAGAGGCTCTTGCGTCGAAACCGGTAGTTTTATTGTTAATAATTAGTGGAAATCGTGGATTAGTGGATAAACATCCATACCTTTCACGATCAATGAGACAGTTCGCATGTTGTTTTCATAATAAATAAGCGATTTACTTGCCTATGTGTGGAATTTCAATATCAGGACTAAAATGCAATCTAATCATGTGATGTGAAAGACACAAATCATAAATTGGCAATAATTTAGGATCAATATTTCATAAAAAGTTTCTTTCTTTTTATTTTCAGTGAATATGAGAACATTTCAAAAAGCATTTTAAGAAAGTAAGAAATTCTAAATCGCATAAATCTTCTGAATTTCCGAGTGGACGCATCGAAATGCATCACGATAGATTCTAAGCACAGGAGGCAAAGAAATTTTTGTCATTGAGTATTTGCAACGGTTTGAGACTAAAATATTTATAAGCAGCGTTTTTCAGGAATATAGTATAGCCAATTTATAGCGATGATCAAAAGATTCGACGCGAATCAGATTCTCATTTAGCTACACAAAAAAACACTAATTTAGTAGTCTGATAATAGTGCTTCGACAGTTGAAGTCATATCGCACATATAGAAACATATCGCACCTGGAATCGAACTCTTGGGCGCATTCACCAAAAGTGGTACTCATAATACTCTCAGGTAGCCAAAACACAATTATTCTCTCAAAATTAAATTGAGGAAAGCAAAGATCAGCTTAGAACTGCAAATTAAGCAGAACATAGTCTGCGCGTTCCACGTAAAAAGCCCAGGCGATTGGACAGTTACCAGAGGAGGAACAAACAAGGATAGGGTCATTTCGTGAGGCACTAAGAATGAGGGTTTAATAAGTCGGGAAGGAACCACAAGGGGGAGAGATTCGTCGCTATGAGGGGGGAAGAGGGCTTTGGGAGGAAATCCGTGCGCCCATCGTCGTTCAATTTTTCTCTTTCCGCAGAATGCTGGAATGATGGGAAAGGGGGAATCAAAAGGAAAGAGTGGTTGGGAGGAGAGGGAAGACTGTTAACTTGCAGGGGAACGCACGTGAAGAATGACTGATATTTTGAACCAATTCGATTCCCTCTTCCACCCTCTCTGTCGTTCTGATGTGCTTTCTCACAAACCTCACCTACTCCATCTATTTTCCCGGAGAGAAAGAACGTTCCAAGTTCCGTATCTTACTCTGGGAAAACATTTTCTGTGTTACGTGAATACTATATTACGGATTTTTCCGGTACCAGAATAATCTTCCGTGACTTTTTCTCTCACCTGAACAATTGAAATTTCCCTCTGTTAATTTTTAAGGGTGGGAAGCATTCAGTATTTGTTCACATATTAGAGTTTTTTTCGACCTATTCTTTTACGTCTTATATTTTGATAAAGAAAGTAGTAGCACAATTAAAGTTCTAATTTTAATTCGAGTTATATCTTCCAATCCTTTTCCTCAAAGGTTAATTTTTTTTACTCTTACGTTAAATTTTCTTTCTCCTTTTACGTGTTTAATATGCTCCTTTTTGTTGAAGGAACTTAAAAGTCTTAGCTCAACTTTGCAAATAAAATAACGGAAAATGAGACGTAGAGTTGAAACAGGCTTTTCTCTTTGATAACACCTTCCTCATTCTTCCCTATACCTTTCTTTCATAATATCTTTCAGGCCCTCATCTTCTTAAAATGGGAGGCAGCATTTTAATTCCTTCTCTATAAAAATCACCGACCCTCTACACTCATTTTCATTAATTTCCTCTTTATAAATTTTCACTCTTTCTTTGTCTTTTCGAAATCTACTTTTGGTGAACATAAGAGTCTTAATTTCAACTTAAGCATGAGCAGTCCTTTAATTTATTCCCAAACGCTCTTTTCTTTTTTTCTTTATACCCACAGTATCAACTTCAATTTTCTTTTAGAATTATTCTATAACCTGCAATGAGAAATTGAATTTCGACATAATTGGGAACGAACCCAGTTTGCCTAATTTCTGTCTTTTCCCGCATCCCAGTCATGCCAATATTTTTCACTTACATATCTCCTTTGGGTTTGATACCTCACTGCAATACGTGCAGAGTTACTTCCTTATCCTTAATCCCTAAAATTTAATTTGGAAAGTCCACGTACGGGAAAGAAAAAGAAGTCCACGTAAGTGAAGTACAACAATTCTACAACTCACACTTTTCTATATCCTGTACCAAAAGACAAATGGAAAATATACACTTAATCGAGATGTATCAGCAAGTAATAATAATAATATGAGTAATATGTAAAAAACAATATGAGTAATATGATTCAAGTACTAATATACGACGCATAAGATTTAAGTAATATAATCGTATAAATGGAAATTTTGGCCATGGCAGTCTACCTTATTAACATATTAGAAATATTTTACAATTTGCTGACGATGTGTTTTTCTTAAAATCTAAGCATTTCAAAGAAAATCTATTGAATGTATTACATTATGTACACTGAACTATTTATGCATTATCTTTTCTTAATAACCGTTCCACTATGCACCATGTACAAACGATTTAAAAATCCGTTTGAGCCAACAACTAGTTGTAGAATTTTAAATTTTTGCTTAAGAGATGAGAAATAAAGTGCAGGAAGATGCTCGGCAAAAAAATTTTTTGTTTGATAAAAATGCTTGTTTCAATTAGTATAAGTTATATTTAATCATTTAGTACAGATACGCGTGTTATTATAACCATTACCTATTCAATTTAAGCAATCGTTGAATATCATCACTTTACTCTGGGATTGCTGAGATACTATTTAAAAGCATTGTTAAATGGTCTGTCTGTCCGTGCTACTTTCCCATACTTCCTCTTCCACAGATGCCTTCGTTAGCATCTCCATTTCCTGATATTACCATTCCCAATCCTATTAGGATTGACTCGAAGAGGAAAATGAATTTTGCTGAGAATATTCCTTGTGTTTCCGGGAAAAGTCCTCTCGCACTTAATTGACTGAAGCTCATTGGGTTCTATGAGGTCCATTTAGTACTTACGGTTCCGAACGTGGTAAAGCTTCGTCCCCTCCGTGAGATGAGATTTTTATGAGATCATTCGGAAAGACCAATCAGTTGGGCGAAAAAAAGAAGTAATTTCATCTCCAAATTGGAATGTTAATCCTACAAATAGATAGCTCCTAACATGAAGTGAAATGCCCTCAAACGGTTGAGGCGAAGTTTTCGTTTATCGATCTTAGAAGCGTTTAGTACTGAACGTAAGTGCATTTTTGGGACTTGATTTTTTTATAACTGCGCATTCAGAAATTTAAGTCAAACTGAATATCTAATCGTTATCTAACAGGGATTTTTCGTCCGAAAGATGGCTCAAAGAGTGCATGAGCAGATTAAGATCTACATGTAGGGGTCATTAGTAACGGTATCGAAATTACATACAGCATAACCCGCTGAATATGTTATCCCGCTTAATACATGGTTTTCTCCAGATTCCGGCTCATTTTAAACATGATAAAAATACTGTATCAGACGCGAATTTTCCCCAGATGCACCACAACCCGCTGTAGCCAATCGTTCGCCCCATCTGATGGACCAAAGTTTTATCTACATCATCAGTGTAGTCCTCTCATGTTTTGCCTTATCTCTAATGGTTTGTGGTGAATTTCTGCATTGGAATGGCCAGTTTTCTGAGGGTAAAATTAAGGTATCGTAAAGGATAACAATCTCTAACCATTTGTCGGAGCTGATGCGAGATAGAGTGAAGTCTTCTTTTCACACAGGTAATAAGTCAAATTTCTTAGGAAACCCATGTATTTAGTAACAACTTTAAAATAAGTATTCGTATGCAAATGTCATTTAAAACAATTTTTACGAATTTTCTCCACAAATATCAAAATAAATTCATATATTTTATCTACTGGTGTATTTCTATAGACCTTTTATTTATTCATGCATTAATTTATCTTCTTAGTTTTCGGAGTAATGAATTATGCATGGAGGAGATTTATGCATAAATTAACGAGGAAGTTAAGATATCCAACTTGGAATAACAAGCTGAGTTGCGAGATCATGGCAGAACTTCTGCGAACTTAATTTCGCCGGCTAATTTAAATTAACTGTTTGTATGAGATGCGAAAAACAATGTCGTTGGATTAAACCTTTACTAAACAAGGCTGTATGAAAACGGTTATTCAAACATCCTTACCCGGATTCCTCCTTAACTACAAATGATCTTCCCGAAGTCTCTTTTTCCATCATTTTGGAATATTTCCCCTCTTCCGCATTCTTTCTTCCTCTCTCATTTCCCTCCTTTATTCATTTTTCAATTTCCCCCTCCGCATTCTTTCCTTCCAAACTTCCTTCATAACATTTCAATCTCCTCTTCCATTGTTAGCACGTCCTCCGCTTGTCCTTCTGGAGTCTGCAGATAGGCGTCAAACGGAAGAACTCCGTACGGCTCCTACGACACGCTCCCCAAATAGGTTATGGGATTCTTTTTTCATAGGATTTCCCGCTTGGCGAAAATGTTTCCGAACCTCGTCTCCACGGAATTCCTTCCGTTACGCGTATGAGTGACTGAGTTTTCCGGTTTCTCTCGGCCTATTTTCTCTTGCATGCTGACAAATTCTGAATTTCGCTTGATAGTTATATATGAAATGTGGTTTTTTTAGCTGAATGCTGACAAATATATGCGTCCCTTATGGAAATAGTATTTTATCATCGATTATGTTTGCTTCTTATGCGTTGTTTAGACAAGAAATTCGGGTAAGAGATTGATTCGGGGTGTAATTCCATTTTTTATGCGCGATTTATATTAAAAGTAGACCACGTTTTTGTGGATATTGAATCGTAAAGAAAAGATGATTTCGAATGCATTCATGAATATCGTTATGCAATTCTTGAGTAATCTTTTATGCACCTCCTTGAAATGATGAATAGAGTAAAATTAAAGAAAATAACCCTTAAAATACCTTGGAGCTTCTTAGACTATCACAGGCGCACAAATCAGAGTTTCTCCGAAAATAATACCAAGGAATACAACTCTAGGGTTCTCTAGCCCGTAGTAATAAGCTCCAATGTCTGAATTTCCGCATTTACTTTTTTCCGGTTAGAAATTCAAGGAATCATTTAAGTGAAGAAGTACTTGTAACTTTATTCAGTGCATCACTTAACGCAAAGTAAAACGTATAAATCCTTCTCCACGGAACAAGAGGCTGCTTCTTTATCGACTCTAATATTCGCTGAAACTATTCAGAAGGTTTTACTCGTCTTATCACGTGTTAACAGCTCTTTTATCGAAGTACTTTGGGTGATAAACTTTCCTAGGTCATTAGGAAACAAGTGTCACGTTTACTTTCGTTAAGCCGAACTCTCTCTCCATGATATGAGCTAATATCGTCCGACCTGAACGTGGAGATTAAGTGGGCAATTTCGGGAGAGCTTAACGGGATAATTCGCGCCGAGACTTGAAAATTTAATGGCGATCTTATCTCTTCCCTTGCGCTACACTTCCATCGCTCTCGAATTATTCCTTGTGAGGGAAGTTTCAAGGCTGATGTACTATCTACGTTTTGCTAAAATGAATACGCATATCGATCAAAATTAACATCCCTATGTGAAATGAATTTGAAGTTTATCCGTCAATATTAAGATGATGGCAATCAATGAAATATATACATACAGATACTAAAATACATTATCAAAGGAGATTTGTTGTAGTTAGAGAACGTTTTTTTATTGTAATTTTATTCTATAGGAAGTAACATAAATTTTAAATTTGGCCAATCGATAACGCTACTCATCACAAAGTATTCCGTATCCTTCTATTCAGTAAGGGATCAAAATTAAGCACTTTTAAATTTCTTTCTGTGTAGCATTTACTTCCCTGGTTAATGTATACCTCAGTTTCTCAATCTTTTACTACCAAAAACCTTGTTGAGTGGTAGAGATCTACATTTGACTAAACTTTCCAGCATAAAACAAAACTCAATAAATTAAATCTCAACCTTGTGAAATCTCATATATAAAATTATGAACACCTTAACATAAATTAGCAATAAGATAAAGTTTGCTCAAAATTTTAAAAAGAACCTGGAATGTTGTAAAAGTACTCGCTTCAGAAAAGGACAACCAAGACGGCTGAAATAAATACCTTGAGAATTCGCGTAAACGATATTTCAATAAAATCTGATTAGAAAAACAATATAAAAAAATTTTCATAAGAAATAGTTTATATCGGTAAGAAAGTAAAATTTTTAATCTATTGAGGAATTCCAAAATGAGGGATCAATATGAGCAATGAGGGAATCTGCTTCTACATTGACATGACACTATGTCATTTGTCTCCGTTGAAATGCTTCCCTAAAGAAGGACAACTTTCAGTCTTTCTTCTTGCTCGCTCCCCTTTAATGAAACCATATGGTCAAATATGTTGATTGACATGATGAAAATAACGGATAAACTGATCACTAATTTGCCAACAAAAGTAGGTAATATCCTCTGAGAGATGTAGGCTGCCTTTCGTGTAAAAGAACTCCTGATTTCATACCGCTTTTCTTCGTTTGAGCATCAAAATTCAAAGGCGAATATTCAAAAGAAGATTGAATCTAAAAGAATTTAATTTTCGTCTAAATACTTAAATACCGTACTATAAAGTGAATCATAGTCTTCATAAAGTGTACATTTTGTTTCTGAAAATTTTTAAATATTAACTCTCTCTCTAATAAAAAATACAAATTGTACTTATTCAACCTCATTTAAACTGACGCATTACATAATAGAGCAGAGCAATTACAAAGTTGCAACGGAGCAAGCAAATTAAAACAGAATTCCAAGCGATATGGGCAATTTCAAGGTTTCTTCTCGTTTCGAGGAAGAGAACATTTTATCTCCTCACCGTAATTACGTAACCCAAACGCGAAGTGAAGGTCAAATTAGGTTATGTCACAATTAAAGCTGACCATGAGCTCATTCTTACTTTTAAACGGAGTGGGCTTAATTGCAGACCCAATGTGTCACAAGGTCAGGGTTTTAGGAGACGAAGTTTGGAGGTAGCGTTCATTTTGAGAAAGGAATTAATATTGGAGATAGATGATATGGTCAGGTAAATACAGACAATAAATTTTCCAAATTTCAACTCAGATACAAAACTATTAAATAGCTAAATGTGACCATATATACGTATGTACCACCAGCTAATGAAAGCCTGGTTTATTTGAAATTAGGAGGATCTTTTAGCAAACTTCAACATTTTACCGCCGCATAAGATTCTGAAAAATTATAATATCGCCGGTGACGATTCGTAGAAACAATTTTTAGCGATGTTTCATAAAGCCAATTTTGCCTATCTTACGCTTATCTTCGGGTAGAAATAGGCCCTCATTCAACGGAGGTACTTGAAACGGCAATTAGAGCTTAATTTAAGTAAATTCTCCGTCGGAAACAAAATAATTGCACCAGAATTACCCCACAATATAAACGGTATCAATAATAATGGAATCGATTTATTTGAATGTCTCTAAATCACTCTTGAACTCATACAGGAGTGGACATGTTCAAACATTCCGTAAAGCAACGAAAAGGCTCGCCTTTATAAAACATATTGTCGATGAATGAAAACGTTAAGCGATCTTATTTCACCTTGATCTTGGTCATGTCTAGAATATGCTACATGTACATGGGATTCGACTGATCAGAGGCGTATCTGCGAACACCAGAGAGTGCGGCGCAAGGCAATAATTTTTCACAAAGAATGCCATGATATAAAAGAGCGTTTCTAAAATTTTCTCGGGCACTTGTCGGAAATCCTTGAAAGATAGAAAATTAGAAGCTAGGCTTCGATTGTTTAATAAATTCGGAGAAATTACATGCGTTTGCAGTAGAGATACTCGGTATAATTTGACCTACTACTTTGGCCGATCCGACAATGAACGTAAAATAAGATAAATAGATTTTACGAAGTCAGGAGTAACTTTCTGGTAATTATTAACACACAAAATATCCATGAGGGGAAACAGTGTTTTCTTCACTTGTCACCTGAAGATGGTATGAAACCGAGGTTGTTTATTTCGTGTAATTGTGGTAAAGTAAAAGTTTTAAAAACCATCATGGATTTTTAAGAGAAATAGATAATAGAAAAATCGTTTAAAGAACTTATTCAATAATTATTGCGTAACAATACGCAAAAAGTTACACACAATAATTAACCTGAGGCCTGTTTCAAACTCTCTTAAATAGAAAGAAGGCTCTAACGGAGACCTGTATTAGAAAAGCTACTGATTAGGACATCAGGGATCTGTTCTGAAAAGAGACATCTTAAGTAAAAGATGATACAATCAGTTACATATACTTCTACAGCCGTCGAGTCGAGTTCCCAATCGCTATATTTCCGCGAAATGCAGAGGAAGATGAGCCTAGTGAGAGGGGTTGGAATGGGAGACAATCGCTTTTATTGGGGGTCACCAGTCTAGTGGCCTCCAGGTCGGAGGTATAGACCGCCGCCGGCTGAGGCAAATACGTGAGCCTGAGAAATTGGAAGGGAATACTGGAAAAGACAGTAAGAGTGGGAGATTCATCCCCCAACACAGCCTCTCCAGGACCCTTCTCCAGTTCGAAATTGGATTTCTTTTGGGGATAGAGGGATGACGAGGAGGGGGAGAGAGGGGCTTAAAGAGAAAGAAGGAAGAGATAGGGAAATAAATGGGCAGCAGGAGTGACGTTCGGTTGAAGGGCAAATGGAGACGGATGATAGGGAAGAATCAGTAGAAAGGGAGTGGATCGAGTAAATTTTCGTTAGAGAGCTTTATTAATAAGAATGCTCGTCATATCTCCTCAAAAATTCGGTAATGAGAATTCTTTTTTGTTGTATTCTATATATGATGATGATATTTCAGAGAAAAGCGAGAGTGATGTGTAATAATGGGAGATGAGGAGGTAATAAAAGTGGACGATATTTTCATGGATCTTCAACTTGGTCGCAAGAATTTTGCCATTTACTCTTCTGCAGCGAATTATAAAAACCTTGTGCAGTAATATTCCTAACACATAAAAACATAAAACAGACGTAAGGGAGTGAATGAATCTGGAAAATCATTCGCTAAATTAATAACTGAAAGCAAAAGCTATCAATGAATCGGTTCAAGGAGAATTTCATAGCCTCCATCCCTTTTATGCAACCCATGAAATATGTCTCTATATTTAACTCAAAAAATTTCATGAGTAAAATAATTTCGTCTCAGTCTGTAATTCACAAATAAATCGAGAAATTCATTACCTTTACTAATGACTCTAAGTAAAAGTATAGTGATGAATTCAATGCATCTCTTCTCTTTGATAAAATATTTCCTTTGTCTCAATGCTTCTTACGCCGATACAAAATTACTATTCCCGCAATATTATGCCCCGTTATTTAATGATACTACGCTAAGCCTTCTTACAGAGGAGAGATTGGTAGTAGTATAATACTTCTTCTGACGGTGATTTTCACATTTTGCGTTCTCCCGTAAGGTATTCATTTTTTATATTCGTGTTAGAACATTCGTAGCCTACGCTGTTAGCGATGCATATAAAATCATTCCTGCCAATATGTATTGAAATTATCTCTCCACAATCTAAGCGTTCGTTTAAAATAAATAAGATAACATTACTTACAATCAGCTGTAATCTATTTCCAAGATATTTGAGGTTCAACTGAATGAAAAATAATAATCAACGAGGAACTTGAGTGAACTTGAGCACAACATAACAGCGTGCAATGTGGGTTGCGTACAATCAGGAGCAGTGTGTTGCTGGTTGCAGTCACCTGGGGGCCCTTGAGTAGAAGCCATTCCATTCCCATGGAGCAAACAAATCCTTCCATTAGAGGGATAAATTACTGTCATATGTTGCCGTTCTCTTACACATTAGTTACTCTAAAGCAAAACTTCAATCACCGCCGATACACCATAACACCAGTTCTTTGTTTACCTCTAACCAAAGAAATCTCATTCACAGGAAAATAAATTCTTATTTTTAAGGTTGCCTCCATCGCAAGCATTTGGAAATTGAAACATTACAATCGAGAAGAGGAAGTAGAATCTTAAGTAATATGATTGGGAGACTTACAAGAACAAACTATGATGGCAGAAAAAGAGAAATAATTTTCTCTTTTTCTCTGAAAGGAATTCTCTTCCTTTTCTTGCCGAAAGAGCTCTTAGGAATCTCTGTCGTATACATAAAAAACTTCCTGGTATGCACTTTCTCGCATGACATGATTATATAACAGTCTAGGATCAGTTCTTATTAGATGAATCAATGATCGATACTGTAGAAGTGATAAGGAGAATGGTAACATTGCTATTTATTTTGAGATTTCAACACATACATACAAAACATGCATACTCGCTGGGGTGCATTTTCCTTGACCTGACAATTCCTAATTTCAATGCATTGAGGGCAACGAAAATGGATCTCTGAATCTAGATAGCAAATACGGAATATGGATCAAATAAATATTAATTCCAGTCTGGGTGGAGTGAAGTCTATATTTTCCTTCCCCGTCATATTCAACATCAGTCCTCATGCATCAGGAATGCACGGAGCATTAAACACTGTTTCTCAGAGTAAATGATAGATGCATTATGATTAGAATTTATACTTTACGGACATATGTGTAACTCCAATGTATCTAATGCCACGTATGGCTTAATTGTGATCTACAGATATTGAAGTGAATATATAGTATGTTGTTTGTTTCGTCTAACTGGGGGCATAGAATTGTATTCTTTTCAATAAAATAATCTCAAGACCAATACTGTTACTATATGACCTGGTTATATACTGAAGTTAATACCAACTGAAACGAATTAAAAAAAAGATATTCTCGTTATGTGCAATGATATGCTGTTTGGATAAATGAAAATTGCATTCTTCAAAGGGGTGGCAGTCATGATTCAAAACTGCGTAATGTTATAGGATATAGTTTTCTAATTCGTACCGTGTTACTCGACTTTAAACTTCTCAGCAAATAGAAGTTATTTGTGCTTTGAGTTACATCGTTTACCTGCCTTCCGTTCAGTTTCAATCACAGCAAATTGTATCGAGACTAGAATTTGCGTTCCATATTGAATACAATTCTTCTTAAATACTTCGTATTAAGTATTTACTCAACGTTGCCATATGCCACACCTAAGACTATCGATTAGTATGGCATTGTGATACAATGTTATGTATATGTTGAAAAATATTTGAAATTCGAATTATTATTACGAAACACTAGTAGCATGAGTTTACATTCATGACTGATAAATGCACTCTCAAAAATTCAAATATTCGATATGGAAAAATCCAATCCAGATTTTCCCATTTTTATCTCTCATTGTTGAACTGCTATATTTATGCCGTTTTGTTTTGTTGGGTATTTATTCACGGCAAACAGTTGCGGAATCCAATATTAAATTCCAGAAGCATCGATCGCGCACTTGACAAATGCAAAAATATTTGCTGGCGCTATATGACAGAAGCTCATCGTAAAAAAGGAAGAAACGAGAAATTTAAACAATGAAGAATTCCAGAGCGAAATTTTATTGCGGTCGTCAATCTAATTAACGGATGTCAGTATCTGTTTATTTGCGATTGCAATTTTTCGAGTGCATCTGCAAATGCCCGACATGTTTTTGAAATCGGAAAATTCATTATTAGATTATTTTTTGTCACAGTCGGAAATGCATTGGTAACACACTTCAAAGTGACCGCTATATAAATATCACATTACATTAACAATATCAAATTTACTCTGCATAATTTTTATGTTAACGCTAACTGATTACGCTTCATTTTGTTATCGGTTTTTCCTCGTATTTAATCCTATAAACTGATTGTGGGTATTGTAAAGTGCTCTAAGAATCGTAAAATAATAGAATCAGAATTTTAATTTAGGATCACGACCGCAATTTAAAATACGTAACCACAAAAATTTCAGTCCAAAAATAATGTAATCAGATTATTTTAATACGAAGACCTGTTGTGAAACAAAACTTGCCCTACAGTAAAGAGTTTTGACCGGTTTTATCATATTAATAGTTTACATCAAAATTGTTGTGAGGTATATGAAAAGGTTTCTGTTTTGACAAAGCCGCTGAAGACTAACGCTACATAATTTCTTTCAGCTACTGTTTACGAAACATACGGTGCCACTATCTACAAGAAATAACCATAAAGAATGCGTACAAATGAAATTCATTACAGGTTTTCAGCTCGGGATTATAATTTCCTTTAGTTATAATATCACAGAATGTTGTAATGGAAGAATTAAACGACCAAGAAAATTTATTACTCACTTATAAAAAGGCTAAAAAGTATCTAAAACCCGCTAAAATTAATTTTAGATATTTCTTGTACTGAAATGGTTTATTTCATGGAAATAGAAGCGTGATGCAAGGAATTTCCAGCAATATGAGATTTTAATTTCTTTCAATCATTTCCCTGAATTCAAACATCTAAAATAGAATATTTGATAGAAAGATGGAAGAGCGAAAAATGTTCAATTATTTGGATTCAAGCGACCAAATTTCGTCAAAGTTCTACTCAAATAAATTTTATAAGGCATTCGCACTATTTGGATTAAATTTTCTGTAGAAATGAATACGTCAAACAGTCACTGAATGAATGGTCTAATAATAAAATATACGCAAATTAGTAAGTACACCCATTTCATCTTTCGAAACCTTTCGTCGTTGAAAAGGCTCCTCTCTTCGGCGGTCTTTCGAAACGAAATTCATATCTACTTCCGGAAAATTTGTCTTTCAGTCTCTACAACGATTCAATAGATATCGTTTCCATTTTTTGTATGATAAAATTCATATACGTGAGAATTAGTATCATCAATAAATTTAGTATATAGAGAATCACAAAGAAGATAGGCAAAGAGTGTCAGTAAAGGAAAAGTAACGGCGCCGAAGGAAGGCATATTTCTGATGGAGAGAGAGAAGGATTTCTTGGTACAAAGATTCGAATATATAGTGGATTCTCAAATAGAGATACACCTACGATAAAATACGAGATGGTGGCTATTCGTGTCACAGACGGAATATTATTTCTTTGATTCTATTGACTGGTTTCCTCCAGTCTATACCTCTGGAAGATGAGCTATGAGAATCCTGGTTCGAGGTTTGTTTCAAAGACTTTTGGAAGAGATGTATTTTCGTAGACTCCTCGATTGAAATTGCCTCATCAGAATTTTTCGAAATCAAAAATAATTTCTGCTGTCAGTATTAAGTATTTCACATTTATTTTACCTCTATTATACCAGAAACTCAAAACATTTCTTGGACGCATTCGAGAAAAATAAACTAAAATAAGTTTGTTATTTTCCTTTCAATTCCTATTTCAATTTATTCTAACTTAGGATGTCGTTGAGTTTGGTCTATGAATAGCATGTTTGTTATTTTTACAAAATGCTTCCAAAGCGCTTATTACTTGTACATGTAATCTCGCCGATTCTCGTCAGGTAATATTCGAAAACATTTTCCCAACCTGTATACATTATGTCTGTAGTCTGGGTCAACAGCCCGAAGGCTGGTTAGCTCCTCAACCCTTCCACCACTATCTAAAAAAAAAGCTCTGGAGGTATCTATAAAATATTAAAAGTGTCTCCGGAAAAATATTCCAAAATTGTTTTCGGATTGGTTAGCAAACGAGTGTAACAATAAATTCTCTCTCTGAATTCGAGTAAAAAATATATCAGCTGAAAATAAAATAAATCCGCAACATTTATAGCGGCGCGTTAAAACGTAAATGAGTAGCAATGCAAATAATGTACAGATGTTACGGATATGTGAAAAAGTGAGTGATTCCAATTGTGCATATTATTATTTTATGTACAATTTGAACTACGTATCAAAAAATTAAAATTTCGACCCCATTAACCAATTTTGAAAACTTTTTGAATAATTGTGCGTAAAAATTCAAGAGATGAAGTGATATCAATAAACATGCTACAACTATATATATTTTCATTTAAGAGACACTTCATTTTTATAAATCTAAACTCATTCCGATTTGCACCGTAGATGAGCCACGAATGACAATAAAGGGAAACATACTGAGAAAATATATTTAGGAAACTGATAATTTTCCTTTAATTCTAACACAGCTGGCCAACAGTGGGTCATAGTATCAATATTCATTACGGAAATTCAGTGGAAGCAACGTATGGAGACATTTCCTGAGTGATATGGGAAGCTTCATTGATTTCCTTTCAATTAAAGCATGAATATCTGATAGAGATAATCCATTTATGCGCTCCTTTGACACTTCAACGAGTTATACGTCATTTTAATTGCATTCGCACATAATTTCCGAAATTTTCGCGTTATGATTTCGTAGAATTTTAGAGTTTATTTGCATGTTAAGGGAGAATGAATCGAATGTCAGGGCTCACTTCCGATTGGAAATTGATATTTACCTGCGCAAGTGAAGGGTATTCATCTCGAAGACTGACCTCGTTACCAAAAATTAGATACATGTTACCGAAAAATCCGTTTATTTTGAAGGAAGAACGAAAGAAGATGAAGAAATCTATATCTTGAACGGAAAGACTAACACCACGGATCTGGTATGCGAAAGTTGACTATATGGATACCATGCATATCTTAATATAATCAAAGCTATACAATGTATGAAAAACAATCAAAACAAACGTGTGACACCACACAACGTCATAACGTTGTAGCCTTCTCATAGTGGAATATTAACGTTTCGCCATGTAGAAAAAGTTAATATAGTTCGAGAGCGCGTGCGCCTAGGGGTGTTTAGTAAGGTGTCATTTGACAGAATTCCACATGTGCTACAATTAATGACCATGAAGAAAGTAATTGAAAAGATATAACCTGATAAAGTCTCGAGTGAGACAAGGGAGAAGTGAGATTATCAATTAAGTTCAATTATCCCTGGCAAGCTTCAGTTCTTATGCAAAATGATATTAGAATAAATATTGATGTTACGAATAGACATAAGTATCAAAAGAAGGAAAATCGAGAAAAAATTTTCCAATGGTAATGGAAAAACATTTTCAATTCAAATTTACGAGAATTATAAATAAAGGAAAATTTTGTGAAATTTTCCCTGAAAATTGAAAATTGCTGTATGCAACTCTTTCCCCTGACCACCACGAGAATAGTTTAATCCGATCTCATGCATTTTCTCAATGGAACATACGAGAAATTTATACCCGTATCAGAAATACATTTCAGTATTATAGATTTACAATTCACCCTCTCTTCCTTTGAAGGATCATATGTATATCATAATAGATATACATTTTAAAAGAGTTAAATCAAGTTCCGCCAATTCTGATTGGCAAATTCACTAGCTCATTCAATAATGAAAAGTTTAAGCAAATTATTTACCACGTTCACTCATAACGCTGAAAGTTTACGAGTAATAAACACATCATTTCCATTTCGAGTGATCGGCGAAGAGCGTCACTTCAGTTTATATCTGAGAGCAGCGGTAAAGGAGTAACATTAGACTCATAAGACCCAATTTGGCCACGTCTGATAAGCACTTTACTAAAATGCATTTGCCTCTTTAAGTGCAGATATAAAAGCTTATTAATGATTTCTGAGATGCATGGAATACTTTGGCTGTTCTCTTAAATGGTAGTTACGTAAGTTTTCCGAAGAGGAGATGATGCTAGTTATGGTAATGGTATTAAAAGAAGTTGGGCTTAAGTGGATTCCTCCATTGAACATACCTATCTTTGAAAATAACTGCACTCAAGCGCAAGTCATGCGTATTTTCCTTAACTTTCACGCTAATGCATCACATTCGCTCTTATATTTATCAGATTACAAACAGGAGAAAGGTAGACTGGATTTTAGCAGGTGGAGACATTGATAGGGTTTGAGTGGCTCACATAACGCCATGAAAATGTTACCTTTCCTGCCTCATTAGAATATTATGTATAAGTATATTGATACAATTGTATTTAAGTTATTCAAATGTAGCAACACTATTTGAACTTATAATATGAATATTTGAGGATGAACGTACCAGATATGTGATAATTAACTATATTGAGAATTAACCTTTATGTATCTTTGTAAAATGAAAGATAATATTAACAAAACAAAAATTATATAAACGAAGCAAGAGTATAAAAACCTATCACCAATGTGCTGAACAGCAGAACTCAAGAAAAAGGACACATATTATTCCAATCGATTGAAAAATGTGAAAAAATAACAGATATAATAAAGAAACAGTGTGTCACCATTAATGTATCGCAACTTTGAACTTCCCCACAAAGCATATCAGTCCATTTTTGTAATCTATTAATATTGACCCAAGGAGAAACAGAAGCGTAAAATAGACCGTGTAAAGAGTCTGGGTCTCGAAGTCAGGCCCATTAATCTAGATACCTTTTGCATCTGTTTCTTCTTCGGTTTTAAATCCGCACTTTTATATATTCAAAATGTTAGTCATCCTTATTCCTCGTACAAATTATATATTTTATTTTTAATATTTTTGAATCTTAAATATCATTTCACAAAAATATTTCTCGATGTATTTGATTTAAATGTGTTTAAAGTCACCTTAATAATTTGTTTTATCTTATCTCTTATTTCCTATTTCTTTACTACAGTATACCCTTATGAACAGCGCCACTTGGCCATTATCATTGTAAATCCTTTAATGATCTGAACCACAGAAATCCTAAAATTATACTTCGTATGGTGTACCCTTGTGGACTTACTTACATTTGTCATACACGCAATTCAGCGATATCATCTTGGAATCGCAGGGAAGGAAAATACGATTGCTTACAAGACTATGGGCGCAATGAGAGATTTCAACTCTATCCTCCCCAAACAACGTAAGGGTACGATTGGGGTTATATCTGCCGTGCACACACATACTTTGGGCCATGTTATCAGATTGCGGTTCATATAGCCGTGCCCGCCTAGTAACCTTTCCGTCTCTGGAGCCAATCATTGCCCTCGAATTCGCATGGGATCCAAGCCCTTTCAACTTTCGGAAATCCCGAATGAGATAAGCCCCTTCGACAACAAGAAGAAAAGAACTCCACCAGTGGGAATCGACTCCAGCCTTGTTTCCGATATATTTCGAAGGGAGATTGGAAAACATGTAAGCGCAGGGATATGATACGAGAGAGTATTCCCTACAGGACGCTCCTCCTCCTGTGACGTCATCTCCTGTCACCGCGAGAGTAACACTTCGGGAATGGCGGGAAATTTTTTTCCTTTTTTTTCTTTTACGGTTTCCGCGATGAAGGCGCTGCGTGAGATTTGTTTGTTGATTTGGTGTCGTCTAACAGTACGCGAGTCGCGCTTTCGAATGACCTAGGGAATACTTTTCTCTCTCCTAGAGTAGATCTATCTGTGAAGTATTCAACGCAAGGGGTGGTTTGAATCTCAAACCCTTCTTTCGAAGCTACTAAAAGCCACGGATAGGAAATTAAGCCTATTAGCCCCTAATTGGTCGCGTCGGGTCATATTTACGGGCCAGTTAAGGGTTAAGCAAGGTAAGGGACTCCGGATAGCCAAGTGGGCAACGCTTTCAATTTCGCTGAAAACGATCTCAAGTTCGATTCACGGTGGGGATTTACATGTGAAATGATCTCGGCTGTAGAAGCACTTCTAAAATTACTATTATTACTTTGCAAGATGAATAATTAGGCATTTTATTTTGACTTCCTCCCAGAGTTGGAATGTTTGAATTAGAAAATATCCACATAAGTGCAATAAAATTTCCCAACAGAAGGCATACGTTTTTCACAGTAATCATTGACAAAACGAAATGGATGAGAATATTAATTATCATTCATACCTCAGTGGGTTACATCCACAAGCATGAGGAAGGAAAAGATAAATTAGTGAAAGGCACATTTTCTGTATCACATACGGATGAATATGAATAGTTAGAGCAACCATATTTTTAATTACGAAGGACGGACAACTAGGTGTAAAAATTTTCAAATTATAGTTAATTATGACAAATTTTAAGTAATGGTTGATCAAATTAAATGAAAGAAATTCCCATTAAAATACGTTACGTTAGTTTGGGATGAGCAATATTCATTATTTTGCAAATGGGTCGTGATCGAATATAATTCATCATTCCCATTTGAGTTTTCATTTTTTCTTTTGCATAGTATTTTACGCCATTCATAAAACATTTTTGTGAAATTCTCTTTGATATGTGAAATTTTTGCTTCAACTGCAAGTTCCGCTTATGTATTTGAGAATACTAGCTGGTTCTACTCTCTGTCAGTAGTATACTAAAGCATTATGTTCTATCACGCTCTGCATTAGTGTTTTAAAAGGTATACGGCTTAAAAGCGGGACGTTCAAAGAATAAGTCGGAACGCAAAAAAAAACATGTCAATTCGGGAAAACCCCACCCAAATCAGGAAAATAAAAGGGGGGACGGACAGATAGACAGACGGATAGACAGACAGACGGACAGATAGACTGACGGACACTCCGCTAATTATATATAAGATTATATTAACGTAATATTTCTGAGAATTGCGTTTGAATTTTCTTGTAAACATGTTGAAGAGAATCATGTATCCCGTCGGCCATATGCTTTTGTTTTTGTAGAGTCAAAATATTTAAATGCTATATCCCAACTAAAACATATTTATGCGTTCATTAAAATGGGCTATATATTTTGAAGATGTATGGCCTCAAATACAGATACCGACTCGCTTTGAGGAGGCGTAGCACAACCAAGGATATGCCTCGTGATAAATTTAACAAAACGCTGTCATAATCATATCAAAATTTCGCGAATATTAGATGTTGAAAATGTAATACCAGTAACTGAAGTGCAATATTTCATGAACATATTACTAGAGTATGAGCTAACCTTGAGTAGGTTTCCTATTCACACATACTGAGTCTATAGTACGTACATTTTAAAAAATTAAAGAAACTTCAGGGAAGTTTTGTACCCTGGAACTAATTAAGAAGCTATTTTTGATGCAATTTATTACGTGTTGGATACCTTTAATGCCTTTAAATAGAAATATTATGTGGGCCCATTGCAGAAATTATCTATCAAATATTTTTGGGAGAGAATTCCTGCTACAAAAAATCTCATAATAAAAGATTATATGGCGATCAGTCATATGCATGACCAACACCTATTCCATTCGCAAACTCAAACTTATTATATACCTCTTCTTTACTCGATCCGTTTCCACTCCTTAGCTAGCATAAATGAAGGACGATGCGGAGGCTGCTAATATACTATAAAAGTATCTATCAGTATCACTACAGAGAGACATATAATCATTCTTTGAAACCGAACACTTTACGCACAGTTATGTAGCCATTGTTATTGATATAAGACAAAATTTGCTTGCTTGGGATATATAATATCATAGTTATCGTCTCGCAAATACGCGCTTAACTTTGAAAAGGCCAGCTCCATCCTCCCTGCACACTCTCTGGTCTTCAAACTTTCCCGCAATATTCAAAATATTTGGCGGAAGATTTGAACTATAACCAGTATCCTCAAGAGTGCGCAAGATGTCGTTACACCTGCCGCATCATCCGCCGCTAGATTTTGGCATTATTTTATGAAGGATCTATGGGCAAAATCATCCAACTTGCAAAACGATTCGGCTTCAGTCTTTGATTTGCAACATTTCTTAGCGCGGAAGCATAGTTGCGTCCTGAAGAAACGGCCATAGCTGAATCACATACCGACCTCCCCTACAAGTTTTTCTTATGCCACACTGGCGTTGTCGCGTTCGGGTGAACGAAGGATCCGGCACAAGCGGGGAAGAAAAGAAAAGGAAAATAAAAGAAAAGAAAGGGAAATTTTATTCCTTTCAGTACATTTTGCGGGTCGTAATGCCCGACCGACGACAGAATTTTGAAATTCAAAAGCATACCCTGATGATTGGAAATTATGTTTTTGGTCAATCACTTAGTTATTCCATAAGATTTTCGCTGCGTCGAATGTGGATGGGACAGTGGTAGCTAAAGGAAATAATACAAAGGAAACTACGGGGAACGACAGAGGAGAATTTTGATATAAGCAAAATATTTTTAATTTTTATAGGGACTTTTAGGAACCTTAAAACGAAGTGAAGGGTTTCAATTAAGAAATAATAACCACAATTTGTATTTGGCACCAAGCGCAAACATTTGCTTATATTACTCTGAGTTTCCTGACGAAATTCGCTATGATATTATATATCCTATGAATTCAAAATTCTGACGTCGGTCGGGCAGCAGGACCCGCCAAACGTAATGAAAGGAGTAAATATTCCTTTTCTTTTCTTTTAATTGACTTTTCTTTTCTTTCCCCCTTGTGTCGGATCCTTCGTTCACCCGAACGCGGCAACGCCAGTGTGGCATAAGAAATACTTGTAGGGGAGGTCGGTCTGTGATTCAGCTATGGCCGTTTCTTCAGGACGCAACTATGCTTCCGCGCTAAGAAATGTTGCAAATCGACGACTGCAGCCTAATCATTTTGCAAGTTGGATGATTTTGCCCAAAGATCCTTCAGAAAATAATGCCAAAATCCAGCGGCTGATGATGCGGCAGGTGTAGCGACATCTTGCGTACCCTTGAGAATACTGGTTATAGTTCAAATCTTCCGCCAAATATTTTGAATATTGCGGGAGAGTTTGAAGACCGGTGTGTGTACAGGGAGGATGGAGATGACCTTTTCAGGTGGGAGGCGCGTATTGGCTACACGACGAAATATTTACGAATTATATATTACAAGCAGAATTGCCCGCTGCTTCTCAACGGGGAAAATAGATGTAGGATTAAATTAGTAACGCTATTTGTGAGGAAGTGAAATTATACTCTCCGAAGATTTTAGAAGGAAATATAAGGGTTCAAGACCCTTCGACCCTCCCTCCGTTTGTATATAGGTATGCATTTAAGCTTTCATTCAATGAAAATGAACCAGGAACGATATTTATAATATTTGGATAGAAAATATTAATACTCCTTCGGCAGACTACACCTTGACGTGGTGAACTACACTTTGTTTTTAATTTGAACAGAGGTTGTAAACGTTGAAAACTTCAAATATTGTAAGTAATTTTTATGGTTAAAAATTGAGCTTTGGAGAAATTTCCAAAATATTAAGTGAATTAAATTTAATATTTTTGATCATGTCTCCAATTCAGCGTGTAAAAGCCACATGCGGCTCTTCCATCAATTCTGTACGCCCCGTGCGTCAGAGAGATTACATATTTTTCCTGCCTTTCACTCACGTTCTTCCATTTGAGATTGATAGCAATAGAGAGAGAGAGAGAAGAAAGTGTATTTCGATCGAAATCAAACGTGGTAATTCAAGCTGAGTACTAGAGTAAATATTATTGAAAATCATAGATAGTACTTTTTCAGTTCTGCTCAGTTTCTTCATTACCCAATGATAATATTCGTGTACTTAAGAGGAGCCTAGTCGGTTCTTTGAATTGTAGCTAAATCGGATAATTGATGTTTTTAAAAATATCGATTTCTAAATTATGCCTATAGAAATAGATACGATCTTAGCTCTTAAATAATAAGATATGATCTAAGTTCCTTTAAATTCCATGGAAGAGGTCGAGATATTATGGAAATGAAATTTTATTCTGAAAGTATAATATTCCCAGTCAATTTCTGTCTTGGAGGCTATCGATTCCAGCGTTATGAAGCGTCATCAGGTGATTATGCGTTTGAAACCTAAAATTGTAATTGTAGCACTAAAACCGGTAAGATCCCCTCACTAAATTTGTGGAAAATACATTCCTTCCTTCCTTCAGTATAAATTCCTCTTGTTTATTTAGTATTACTAGTCTTCCGTCACCAATGTTCATTTTCTAAAATTATATCAAATCCAACAAATTATCAACGTATTTTCCGAAATTCCAGAAATTCAACAAGAATTGGATAAATTGGCTGCTTCAGCTGTAAATCAGATCAATCAAAACGGAGTGAAGATTCAATTTCTAACCATTCGGAATAAAATTATCTTCCTCCACGTGTTTCGAAACTTCGAGCGCAATAAATGGGAAATATAATTGCCACCTAACCTAACACGATAAAAACTGCACAACCACATCGGTCCCCATTCCTGTTATAAGAGAGGAGATTCTGGGATTCAAAAGAAAGATTAGCAAAATTTGAAGGCGCGATCCATTTTTCATTCCCATAATAAAAGCTGAAAGCGAAGCAATTAAAACTTTTTATTCGGCTGTTTCGTCGGTCCGGACACATTTGGAAACATGTCGAAAAAAATAGTCAATGCAATCGCTTGGTTTACTCGTGATATTATTAGAGCGGTAAACCACTTCTCCGACATGCAGAGCAAGCTCCGTCTTTTTTTAAGGGAATAAATGTATTCAGCTCTACACAAACAGCTTTACTTCAAGTTAGGAAACTATTCATTGGCTTAATTTCGCTCAAATGCTCACCTCCGAAATTTTAAATCTGTTGTGTGTTCTTTTAGATTCGGCCAGATGCACGGCTTATTTTTACGTCGATCTAGATGGGAATTTTCGGAATTAACGGATGCCACCATCGCCATAGGAGCGAATAAAGTACGAAATTTTCCAACTATAGTAATGGGAATTGTTTGTGAATACAAAATTGGATTCAAATCTACTCAGTTCTGAGGTGAACTCTATGCACAAACAGAAAACCGAAATGTCGATGAGCGTATTTCTATATACGGAAAAACTATATATGCAAGGAAAGAAAAAATTTAAATATCACACAGTAAAACCTGTTTTAATCGAACCCAGTGTATAATGAAAAGCTATTTTACGAGGACAAAAATTTGGACCGTAAGTCCGTCCATTACAAACGGCCGTAAAACTGACTTATCCGGAAAAAACTGCAGTCCCTATAGATTCCGCTATAGACAGGTTTCACTGTATATAACATTATTTTCATTCATAAATAGTTTTCCAAAGAACTTGATAGTTCTAACAGAGCAATATCAAAACATTTAGACAGTTACCATTTAGCGTTTCCTTGTATTGTTCTAACGATTCTTCAGTCTACATAATTTAATTGGTCATTCCTTGAATCCCTCAACAAGTAATTAATACTGTCTTAATTAGTGAAATTTGTAAGAGAAGGATAGAAGAACAAGAAAATGGAAGTTTCGAGAGTACAATTTTTATTCTATATTTACTACCATCAAAACAGAATTATTCGAAATTGTTTTTCGAATTCGAAATTCGAAACTCCGGAAGATCTCTCTTTTATTACTCCTATGCACTAGTTTTTTCGTTCTAGAAGATTATCTTTACTTTTGAAAGTGGAATTTTCAACTCTTCAACGTTAAATTTAAATTCTAAATCTGAAATCATTTTATGCAATACTTTGGTCCACAGTGCAGCGGTTGGAGTAGCAACAAGAGCCCTCGCACAGCTGGCTAGAATAAAAATGACTCATCAAAAGCACAAAAGTATTTTTTAATCAAGGCTTTAAACCATGCATGGAAACTTTTGAATAAATTAATCAACAACTATAGAAGTTATATACATGAATTCCTGCGTATAAAATTATACAGGGGTCAAAGATGACCTAATTTTGCGGAAAATGCTGGTCTTTAATTTTTGGCGAAATGATTCAACTTCAAGTCGATTGTGAACCCATATGTGGAGAAACTATAGGATATAATGCAATGTTATATCATAAACCAGTCCTGTATACTTTTTGATGCTTAATTTAAATTATCATAGCTAAATATTTGCATAATTTATTTAACAAAATGGCGGAACCTTATTATGGAAAAAATTTCATCTAAAACATGGAAAATCGTAGAAATTGATATCGACTTACATGTACTAACTTATGCTACTATATTCTTGGAGGTTTTCTGAAGAGGAATCTGAATAAGAAGTAAAATGTTTCAATCTGAATCAAACTAAGGTCAAGGAAAATGTAAAATGTAATAAAAAGTAAACTTTCACGCAACAGTGTGGAAATTTACTGTGTTACTTTTTTCTTCACCATATAATGTCCTTCCAGGAAGTACGGCCTGACACGATAGATTTTATTACTAAATCAAACTGTTTGCCATCATCTCTGCCAAGATATTGTAATAGTACGAAGAAACCTTTTTATTAGCCTATCAGAAGAAATGTATAGATGACTAGTTCGAACAATGCTCATCTACTCATCTCGGTTTTGAGTAATTTTGAAATTTGTCTACCTTCCGATGAAAACAGTCCTGCGAAAATATCTCAGCGAAATAACAAAGACAAAAATAACAAATAACAAAGGGTTAAGACTTATCTCAACTGGAATTGATACGGACACAAATCTAATAACATACAATAAATAATTTGAGCTTCCTATTTCATTCCATTTATATTTATAAACTCCAATTTTATGAATAAAATGTACTAGAATACGACTAATGCAAAGTTTATAAACCTCGATGACTTCGTGAAACGAAAACATTCCGAAGAAATCCATACAAGAAACAGTTCGCATTCATAATAAAACAAGTTCTGCAGATGAAAACATATTTCCAAGCCATGCTATTCTTCGGAAGTACCCTTTCCAGGCTGAAAAGCATAGATCCAATCCAAAAGAGAGGCAAGAATATTTTCCAGCTCCAATAGGAAGGTCTGTCTTTCGGAAAGAGCTACAACATTTCCGAGGCTCATTTGAAAAAGAAATGAAGTCTGCGTATGCGTCCCAGTGGAATGAGAAATCGAAGGAAGACGGAATTTGATTCTAGGAGACGTTCCAACTGGATATACCATTTTAAGGGAGAGGAATCAAGCGTCATCTTGCATACGGGAGATTCCTCAGAAGATTTCGATAGCGCAGACGTGATCTTCGGATGTCCCTGAGGAGTCCACGCGCGTGTTAAGCGTACTGCTCTCGCGGAAAAATTAAACATTCCATTTATATTAGAAAATAGCTCAGTACAATCGAAGGTAAAGCCGGAACACTGCAAGTCTGTTTTCCTTGCAGTAATTAAATACTGAAGGTTAAGAAGTTCGGATGCATTGCTAGATAACCCCTTATGATTCTAGAGGATATAGGAACTTTCTAGAAAATTAGCAATATTCCTCATCTCTATACTCTATGATATCATATTAATGATTAACAAAAATATTAAGTGAGGCGCTAATGTTCCGCTACGAAGTTAATTTTCAATTTGACCATTCGGAAAATGATTCCTTTCGCACTCTGTGAGCGGATATTTTGTTAATTTCCAAGTATTTGAGCTTTTTTGTTAATATATATAGGTTTTATATAAGGAAAATTGTTTCTGATTGTAGCATCGAATTAGAAAGTATTGGGAAGGGCATTTTAGTGATAATACAGTTTAAAATTCCTTAATGTCCTCAAATTTTCAATTTAAAGACGTTCGATCTTACTGTATTAGCCTAAATTAATATGGCAACGTAACGTGAATAAATGTGGTTCCATATTTAGTTGATACTCTATTTCTTGATAAAACATTTAGTATCAGTTCATATCCTGACATGCTTAAATGCAGAGCATATTTCTATTTTTTTAAATATTCACTTCATGTTTTTTATATAGGACTAATGCTAATAGACGAGTATATAACTGACTTTAAATTTGAGGAAAATAACTGAGAACTATTTGATATATTATTAATAACAGGAAATCAGTGGCCTCAATCTTCTTAAAACGATTCGTCATATTTTGCAAAATTATAGTTTCAAAGATAAGTTAAAGAACACCGATTTAAATTCAAAGTAAATTTGTTTCCTGTTGAATTTCTAACCATTACTTTTGAATTTGTATTATTCAATCCTAACATAGGTATTATTTTCTCTTATGCGTACGAAAAAAATCTGCAAATTTTATCGGGCGTAATCTTAAAAATGAGAGGTGAAAATTAGAGACTTGGCTGAGACTCGAACCCAGGTCTCCTTGATAATAGACAGGTATTCGAACCACTGAACTACTAAGGCACATCATTCTCTTCCTTGTAAACGGGAGCTTTCATTTTCATGTGCAAAGCTAGAATTCATTTCCATCATTTGTGTAATCTTAAAAATAAACGAAGATTATCTTAACTACGGAACAATTTAGAAAACCTAAAGATAATGAATATCGCTCTAGAAACGGTTCAATAAAAAACATTTATCTTGATTTGACACTCTTTCAAAGAATATTTTCTACCTGTTACAGTTCCTTCTCTACGCATCTATTCCTCTTACATTTGAATGTATTTATCGGATTTGCATGCGCTAATGACGTTCCGAGTTTAACTCCAGCGTTCGCCGCCAAACAATTCACGAACACGCTTTCTGAAGATGGAATAGACAATTCCATGGAACTTGCATCTGGATTAAACTGTCGAAAATAAATGATTTTGGTTTCTCGTTGGAGTTCTCACCGTTGGATCCTTATACGATTTGGAATACACTCCCCAGAATTGTCTACATTCCGTATAGCTTCAAATTTCTATTAACCAAAGATATTTGCCTTGATGCACATTTACTTGGCCGATTTCCACATCATATAGATTCCTCGATGCATAACATCAGTGCCTAAAACTCGTACTCAAAAGAGCAATTATAATTACATTTAGGAGTACTTATCATCCCCTCTTCTGCTTCACTTTTGTCTAACTGTATGAGAGTTTATCTAAATCTTTTGTTTTCGATAGCTAACTCTGTCAGAAGGCAATTATAAATAGCGAAGCAGAGTAATTTTTATGACACTTTCGGTATGTATGCTAGCGTTGAGATAACGTGATATATTTCCCACCCGACTCACCTCAGGTCAGAACAATTCATTGATAATTCGCTGTGTGATGTTTACTTGGATCGAAATTTCGAGAGGTAAAAATATCGAATACTCCATAATAATAGTGTAATGTTTTGTGGGCTGTTGCAGAGATCGTGATCCAGCTAAAAATTCGCTATTGTTCCGTAACTGTGTTTATGTTAAAAATTACTTGATTTTAGAGGGAAAATGACTTAAATAGAGTAAGGTGCTCTCCATATCCATAAAGCTGACCGTTACCAGGAAATATAAAAAGAAGGCAACCAGTATTGTAAGTTCAACAATAGTCGTTGAATTCTATATCCTATTGTGGAAGCTGGGAAAAATAAATCAAAATACAAAATATTTCTTTTAGTTTTAAGGAGTAAAACTGATTTAAAAGTTAGGAATCAAATAACCTCTGTCTTCTATATTTCCAACGTAAAAGAGGGAAAAATCTCGATTCCTATCTCGGTTATAATGCAGTTTTCACTCCTGAAAAGTGTCATAAATTGTTTTCTGCATTTTTTTTAAGCGCATGACATAAATAGGAAGAAATTTCTATCATAAATTGGTTCAGACACTGAATAAATTCCTTGTATTCTTACATTTCTCTTCTTTTCATGTTATTGTATTCCAGCAAAAAAAAAGCGAATGACTATGGCTAGGAATCCTTTTAGATGTTCCCGAAAGCAATAACGGAGGTTTATTTCAAGTCAAAATTTCCTCTTTAATAAAGCCACGCGTCTTTCTGAAGTTCATCTTCTCCAAAACCCTTCACAGAATCTGCTCCACTCATTTGCGAGCCTCCAATTCCAAAATGTTTACAAGTCTTCTCTTCGGGTTTAAAATAATCTGCAAGCGAAGGTGGTGTCCCAATCTCATCTCACTCACTCTCTGTGATCACCCAAAGAGACGCTTGGAAATCCCTTCCAATCCCATATACCTGCGGCCATTTTCCTCTTTTTTCTCATCCGTCTTAACTCTCACCTCCCAAATAATAGAAAGCTTTTACGGAACGAATTTTGGCTTTAGCACCACATATGGATCGAGAGGGATTCTACGATTCTCCTATACAAACATTCCAGAATTTCATAGCGATTGCCTTTACGTAGAGTATTTCAAAGTCTGTGCTTCGGCTAACTAGTGTGCCGCGAGATATGGTAATTGTGCCGCGAAATATTTCATACATGAGGTAATTCTTGCCTTTAATCTCTCTGTAGCCATTTGGATCGTCCTATCTTTACCAATCAGGTTTATCAGATCTTTCGGAAATTAAATTACTTGTTTATCTTATTCATAACCGTTTTCTGACGAAATGCTGTCTCAAAATCAGTTAAATCTTCTTCATTAGTCATATCCCGATGGCTGATTGTATGGTTAATCTTTATTTTTTCCTGAACTAATATCTAGGTAGGTCATGTTTTCAGATGAGGGTGTTTTAATGTGAGAGATTCATTGACCTTGTAATAAAATTACGAAAAAAGATTAGTCAATTTAATTAATGAATGATTTTAGATGTTTTTCCCCTTTCTACCATTAGTAATGAATAAGTTGATGACATATCTAGGATTTGTCATTAATCTCAATAAGTCTACAATTTCATTACCAATACAGATGGTTTCATCCATGTTTTTGCGCCGTAAAATGAATTTCTTTTCCCCAGCGTGCCGTGGAATAAAAACGTTCGGAAGACACCGTCTTTAACACGAGGTTGGGTAAAACATTTTGGAAATTTTCTCTTTCTAATAAAATGATAATTCTTCTTGGCAATGAATACTTCACCAGATGGTTCCTAATATAAATTATTTCACATTTTTCATTGATTTTACCCATCACCTGATTCTTCAAAACCTGGGAGCTACTTATTATTTATCTATAACATATGTGTAATAAACTGAGGAAGAATTTCATGAGGATTCGGTTAAGTTTGATCAGTCATACATTTCAGCCCCCCTAGAAGAGAATGTTACGAAGACCAAATTTCTTTACCGTATTCTTTATTTTTTCCAATTCGTACTCATTCCGCTAACCATCTTCTCTGAACGAATTTTTGCTAAAATTGCAATTTTAGCGGAATGCTAAAAAAGTAACAGCGCTCTCACGTAGAATGAGCTGTGCTGAGTAATGCTTCAATGTGATCTAAATACAGCCAAAACATATGAAATTTATAATACTGATCAAAAATACTGATGAAGCGGTCTTGTTTTATTTTGCAGCATTTCAGTCAAACGCAGACACGCATAAAATAGCATTTGAAAATGTTTATAAAAATCCAATTTGGACAGGAATCGCATCATGTGCAGAACTTCATTACACTTCATTAGGTTATTCCGTATAAAAATCGGTGGAATATTCTATGGCAACCCATCCAATGAATTACTAATCCTATATTACTGATTAAAAACTCGAATTTCCATTAAAGGAAAAATTTATCCTGAAATTATGGTCTGAGATATATTTCCAGAAATGGGTCAGTACAAAAATATTCCTACTCGTAATTACGGGGATAATGATTGTTATTGGAGTAATTGGCACTGCTATTTTCATTCCGGTGATAGATTTGTGAATGATTTCCACTGGATTTTTAAAAGCTCAAAAAATTTCTCTCAATAAGCATTTTTAGATGGCCCTGAATAGTGTTTCATTCTACAATTTACCCTGTGCAACTAATGGATGAGGTCCATTAAAAATACGGCAGTAATACTCGGTTATTACGTTATTTGAAACATCCTCTACTGCGGACTTTTAATTTCGACGCAGATTAAATAAAAAACCGGTTCATAACCTGCAAAAGCATCTCTTGCATAAAACAGGATACTCCTTTCATTAGGCAAGAAGCATCGTCGGTCGTGTTTAATGAGGTGCAGTACAAACCATGACCGAATTTCAGAGACAGATATCCTTTGAGGATAGGACTAGACGTATATTTATAAATACACAGAGGCAGCTTAAAGTGTTTTAACGCCCCGTGAAGAGTCTTATTCAGCCGCCTCTTCCATGTAGATATTTCTAAGCACAGTTTGTAAATGAGTCGCTTATTTTTAATACAAATTTTTGAATTAATTTTAAATTATCTAAAATGATATTTAACTTTGATTACATGCATACATACTCTTGAAACAGTAAAAAAGTTTTTACAATTTAAACTGATTAACAGAGAGCGTGAAAAAAAACGTATTTCGCTGCATATTCTGAGTGGATAGCGATCAAATGATTCATTCAAATCGTGATCGATATTGATTGTAAAATTATACTCACAAAACCTACACATGCCAAACCTACACTTACTATATGCAAAGTTTTTTTAATGATTTTATGAATACATCCGTTAAAATAACTATAATAAAAATAACTACAAGTTCACCAGGAAAAATATAATAATAGTCTGGGAAACTGATTTAGATTTAAATATACGTTTTAATTATCTTACACACTACCACCCCGGAATCCGAGAGGAATATATTCTGCAAAAACGTTGCGAATACCGAAATGGCGGATCATTTTTCTCAACTATCCAGAAATATCCGTCGCCATATCCTTACGCTTAATCCTCTTCCAAATATTTATCCATATGATAAAATAGAAAATCAACGCTGCAAATGAATCGTGGCTTAAAATTTTCATACCGCTGCAACTTAGGAAAGGAAACAGAGAAACCTCATTTTGGGAAGAAAATTCCAAAATTCTCTTCTCTAATTATTTCCAGCCTCACGTTCTTATCAGCTTTCAATAGTGCAAAACACATAATAATTATGGCTCAATGTGAAGGGCTCGACCAAAAGGAGCGAGAATACTATAACCGGCAATTTGATTTGATCGATTATAAAACAGTGTCGTAAGAAATACAGAAAAAATTATGTAGTACTTACCAAATTGGAGACACTGTATGATATCTAGTCGAGCCGTTGTTTTCATGAGAAACTGGGAATTCATTCCCCCTCAAATCCTATAACCTGTAATAAAATAATAGTTTTCGTTAATTCAATTTTAACACTTTTCTAATGGAGATAAGATATGACGACAAAAATTATGGTATAAGCTGTCATCAGTTGCTATCGATATTCATTAGAAATGTACTTTTTAGTTAAGTTTGAGTATAGTAAAATAAGGAAAAATTTGTAATAAAATAAACTTAAAATGCATGCAAATAAAACAGATGAGAATCCACCACAGTTCCAATCCATCTGAGTATCAGATACTTTGATTTTAACTAAGAGAATTTTTACCGCAAAACTAAAAACAAGTAAATGAGAAAAAATTAACGCAAACAATTTATCAGATTTCTAACAAATAAGATGGAATCCTAAATACCTATTTTGAGTTACCCCATGCTATTAAAGAATATGTTAATTCTGAGATTAATATAATTATGATCGTTAATTTAATAATGAGATACTGAGCATCCACTATTAAATATATATCGAGTTTTACATAATTCATTTAACTTCCCAGCTTGAGAACCATAGCCGAACTTGAGCTCAAACTTCCAATTGTAAAATTTTATTTTGTTCAGATTTGAGCTCGGATGGCAAGATTAAGCTCACAAAACGATTAACACTTAAAAGAAATAAAAATAATGGATTCGTTCGAGTCATCCTCTTTGAATTTCTCACAATGATAGCGATATTTACTCTAACCTTTACGCTCATAAAATATAAAGAAATATCTTACTTTCACCACATGTAGAATTTTCTGCGTTCTTTTTCATGTATATTTAAGAAATACCGATGGCGTACCAGGCGATTCCCCAATACATTCTGCCAGGAATTGCCCTTTCATTTCTCTTTCCCTTTACTCTAGAGGCCCTTCTTATCAGAGATTTCTTTCTCAGTGCCCTCTTTTTATCGAGGACTACTTTACTCCTAAAATGCCATGCATTCACAGGAGACGTCAAAGGATTGAAGCAGGTCATCGAGGACCTCCCTCCACGAGCGTTTGATCACATCTGCAATATCAGAATATCACAGACGCAATGCAAGTGGTCTTTGAGGCTGAAGTGTACGCAGGAAAAAATAAGTGATTCAGAGAAAGAAAGCAATAGATATCTCTTTGCTAACAAACGTGTTACCTACTACTGTGCTGAATTTTCAAAAATCCATTTAATATAGAGATGCTTTCTCTTGGAATTCTCTTAGATAATCGATTCGAAGCAGTATAATTATAAAGTTTTAGATTAAAATTTTACAGTATATACCATGCTTGGACTCCTGATATTTCAAAAGATATTTTATATTATAGGAAATCGATACTATAGCAAAGCGATTTTAATATGTTTTTCAAGAAAAATGAGATGAAAGACTTCTTTGATGCTAGAACGTTTTCTTTTGAAATTAATTGCAACACTCCTCGCGTATTAGGGTTTTCAATATGACTTTTGCATTTCTTTTCTATGAGTCTGCCATGACACCAAGGCGACTTCTGAAGCCGAACACATAATTTTCTCCTATATCAATACAAAGGGAAATTCTGGGTCATATAGAATTAATGGTAAGAAAATAATTACATTTATATCTTGATAAGGTGAGAATATTGGGATTTGTCGACATAAGACTGAGAAATGTAAAATATAAAAGCCATGAAGTTATTTATTTTATAATTTACCTTGAAGAGATAATCAGATCTTCATAAGAATTGCATATTAAATGCTGTAATCAATATTTATCCCGCATAAATCAAACCATCGAGCAAATTACAGTTCTATTTCTTGTTCTTAGTGTAAATGAGAAATTTAGTAAACTATGATGAACTTTTAGTTACATTTAAGTTCCATAATTTCTGATGGGGGCATACTATTTCCGTGATTGAAACTACTTAAATTGGGGAATATTTGAAAGGAAAATAATTTTGAAAATAAAGTATATAGCATACCCTAGAACATAAACGCCTTTTAATATGGAAATATCTGTACCATAATGAAATAACCTGAAACTCGAGCTATAGACTTATTTACGTTTAAAAATATTATTTTTTGCCAAAATTATAACCGTGATTTTTCGTGTTGCTATAAAATAACAATATAGTCTCTGCAGTAGAGCACTATTACTGTGGTTCTCTCTCTACCCTCATCCTGAAGGTATCAGGATAATTTTATAAATTTAAGTATTAAACTTTACGCCATATAATCATAAATTGGTGTAATTAGAGTTATTAGAGTAAACGATTTCATGCATATCTTACATTCGGATTCTCTACCATACGTTAGTTCAAAATACTGTAGCTGACATGAATATCGATTTCACGAAAGTCCTTGATTGAAATTTCAATTTCGGTAATTTGTCCAAAGGCTTCCCGCCGATACCCCAATTTCCTGCTCTTTGGTTACATCCTGCAAAGGATATTCATAGTCTCTGATACGCTGTCATCGACAATGCAAAGCTATATAAAGAGCGTGAAAGCGCAGTATTCTATAACTCGATTGCCTGCATAAAAAGGTTTCAACTTGATGGAGCAATGAAAGACGAAAAAGTGTCTTCATTACACTATTACACCATACATAACACAAACAAGAAATGAAAAAAGTTGCATAAACACACGGTCTATACTCCACATAAAAAAGTTTCTTAATCTACAAAAGAGGTCATTTTCTGTTACACTATCAATAGTATTCTCATGAAAGGCTAAGTAACTTGTGTACTTTAGTAATTCAAAAATCATTTCACGTCAATCATTCGAACCATATTCTTCGACAGTTGAATAGCATATCACATGGTATCACCCAAACATTTTCCTCTGATCATGGAGACTAAGAACCACATATCATTTCCTATAAGCTGAATCTTTCATCATAATCTCAAATAAAACTCGATTTCCGAAAACAGCGTCATGGTAACAGCTTCCGTGACCTTAGGAATTATAACCCCGATCCCGTTTCGACAACGCAAAAGTTAAATCCTTCTTAAAGTTATTCCGGAAGGATATTTGGGGCGCCGAGAAATAATCCTCACACCGGTGGAAGAGGTATCGAATATAAAGGAGAATCTGTCGCTAGGAGGAGACACGTAGCGCTCTCTATAAAAAGGAAAGGACTTAAAAAGAAGGCGGTATGTCCATGAATACGGAATGACGGAGGTCGTGGTGGCTTAACTGCTAGGTGTGAGAAGCCGAGATTGGCAAATATTATTACGTCTCCTCGAATATAGCACACGCTTCTGCGCTTAGATCGAATGCATCACGGGTATTTCGGGTGTAACACTTTCGGTAAGAGCATGAAGACCAGATTAGCTCCGTGGCTGCATATCGGCTGCTCGTGGAGTGATAATGCTACTGTGAAATATGTCTGCGAAAACATTACCCGCGTATGATGTTACCTACAGAGGTTACAGAACCGAAGAATGGCATTCCCTGCATACTTCATTTGGCATTCGGAAAACGTAGGCATAGTTGGATGTTTTAAGAACGAGGTATTTTTCAAAAACTATAAAGAAAGTGTGGAGGCCGAATTATATATACTACTTCAATCTAGAGCTGCATAAGATACGACCCTCGGGCCACGCGAGGGTTCACTGCGATCAGCAATAAGTTTTCAACATTATGCTTATTTACGAAAATTAGCTACTTTTTTCAAAGGTGAGAATGAAAGTCAGTATCCCAAATATACGTTTTATGTTAATTAAATCCACAAATAAGTCAATACCTTGTAATGAAAAGTTTTTTATGAAAATAATATAGAATATTAAATTTTATATAATTAATATTAAATATATATTAATTTTGATAATTTTATTATTATTAAAATAATATTTATTAGCCTGAATGTTTTGACTCTGCAGCCCACGGTCAATTTTATCATTTCTATACGGCCGTTCCCTTCCTTGTTGTTGCATAGACTAGATCTGGAATTTGAAAAATTGTTTTATAAAGTGTCACAGAAAATAAGTATTTATCTCGAGTGTTTATCTTCCTTATTATTCCATACTGATGTAGAGAACCTTATTATCAGTACCTCCGTAATGGACCAGCATTTAGTCAGGAATAAATCAAATCTTGTATCTAAAATGGGTCGATGACATCAAACATTTTATCAAAAATTAATAATGTTTTCATGTAATACGTAGTGTGTGAAATACTGTATCATTGATTTGCGTAAATTAGTATGGCAAAATAGCTTTGCTCCCGAACTTTTAGCCCATCTTTAACTAATTAATAATAACTAGCTGAATTGCCCACTGCTTCTCAACGGGGAAAATAAATGTAGGATTTAATTAGTAATGCTATATGTGTAGAAGTGAAATTATCCTCTCCAAAGATTTTAGAAGAAAATATAGGGGATCAAGAACCTCCGACCCTTCCTCCGTGAATTTAAGCTTTCATTATATGAAAATAAACCAGGAACAATATTTATAATGTTTAGATGGTAAATACATATAATTATAACTCGAGTATTTTATTTGTTTTCATTTAATGTTATTCGTAATATGATTTAAGTTGCCTTTACACGAATGGAGAAGATAAAGGAGCTTTCAAGACTCAAATAGGTCCCAAGCAAACCTTTACGAATAGATTCCAATACAACTGTTTCCTATTACTCCCTCACTCTTCTGAAATCGTCGGAGAGTATAATTTCCCTTCTTTACAAATAGCATTACTGATTGAGTCTTAGAGCTATTTTCCCGTTGAGAAGCAGCGGGCAATTCTGCTAGTAATATATAATTCGTAAATATTTCATCGTGTAGATAATACGCGCCTCCCACCTGCATAGGTCATCTCCATCCTCCATGCACATTCTCTGGTCTTCAAACTTTCCCGCAATATTCAAAGTATTTGGCGGACGATTTGAACTATAACCAGTATTCTCAAGGGTGCGCAAGATGTCGCTAAACCTGCCGCATCATCCGCCGCTGGATTTTGACATAATTTTCTGAAGGATCTTTGGGCAAAATCATCCAACTTGCAAAACGATTAGGTAGCAGTCGTCGATTTGCAACATTTCTTAGCGCGGAAGCATAGTTGCGTCCTGAAGAAACGGCCATAGCTGAATCACATACCGACCTCCCCTACAAGTTTTTCTTATGCCACACTGGCGTTGCCGCGTTCGGGTGAACGAAGGATCCGGCACAAGAGGGAAAGAAAAGAAAAGTAAAATAAAAGAAAAGAAAGTGTAGTTTTATTCCTTTTGGTATGTTTTGCAGGTCGTGCTGCCCGAGCGACGACAGAATTTTGAAATTCCAAGAACGAAATGTTCGTTAAATCTGAAAGTTATACCCTGTAACACCCTGAGAATGTCGACATCGCAATTTTTCTATTAATGAAAATATTTTTCATTTATTGTTAATCGAAGGTAATCCTTTAAGTATTATGATTAATCAATTCTTATAAAAATCAAGAACACGATACTTTTATGCCTTCGAATAACTTTCGTGGCAAATAAGGCAATTCTACTAAGGAAATCTTCAGTGCGAATATGGGGAAAAATTTACGAAATTCCGCCCATCAATATCATCCATGTTTGAACGGTAAATTCTTAGCAAAAATATAAAAAAGGAAATATGACCATTTTCGATCGAAAGGGACCTTTATCTTATACACTTGTAAGTTTTGGAGTCCTTACGAAAATATTTTGAAAATCGATTTATTTTGTCTTCAGTAACGTGCTCTTGGGACCACTATGCGGTCCTTTGTGAAATCCGCACGTGTCGATACTTTGAAAATGTCTTCTAATAAGAATGCAAAGCTGCATTGTTCCCCTGGAGAGGATGAAAAACTGACAGAGAATATGAGAAAACATCCAGCATATATATGATATACGACATACAATTCTAGAGATTTCTATTGTATACTGTCCTCTTGATATCTCTTTCAATTAATCTCAGGATAAAATTAAACTGTGAAGGGACAAATCTAAAAAAAACTCGCAACTTTTCAGCATCCTCACCAAAAACGGTTTTAATCAGCAGCAGTCCGCTACACAGCGATGTCGACATTCTTAGTGTTTTATAGGGTATAACTTTTAGATTTATCAAACATTTAATTTCCGATCATCAGGGTATATTTCTGAATTTCAAAATTCTGTCGTCGATCGGGCAGCAGGACCCCACCAAAGGGACTGAAGGGAAGGAAATTTCGGTTCCTTTCTGTTATTCTACTTTTCTTTCCTTTCCCGGTTGTGCCGGATCCTTCGCTCACGCGAACGCGGCAACGCCAGTGTGGCATAAGAAAAACTTGTAGGGGAGGTCGGTATGTGATTCAGCTATGGCCGTTTCTTCAGGACGCAACTATGCTTCCGCGCTAAGAAATGTTGCAAATAGACGACTGTAGCCAAATCGTTTTGCAAGTTTGAAGATTTTTCCCAAAGATCCTTCAGAAAATTACGACAAAATCGAACGGGCGATGATGCGGCAGGTGGAGCGACATCTTGCGCACCTTAGAAATACTGGTTATAGTTTGAAATCTTCCGCCAAATACTTGGAATATTGCGGGAAAGTTTGAAGACCAGAGAGTGTGCAGGGAGGATGGAGATGGCCTTTTCAGGTGGGAGGCGCGTATTGGCTACCCGACGAAATATTTACGAATTATATATTACTAGCAGAATTGCCCATTGATTTTCAACGGGGAAAATAGATGTAGGATTAAATTAGGAATGCTATTTGTGTAGAGGTTAAATTATCCTCTCCAAAGATTTTAAAGCAAATATAGGGGACCAAGACCATCCGACCCTTCCTCCGTTTATATATATTGCAAGTTTTGCAAGTTGGATGACTTTTCCCAAACATCCTTCAGAAATTTATTACAAAATCGAGCGCCCGATGATGCGGCAGGTGTACCGGCATCTTGCGTACCCTATAAGAATACTCTCTGGTACTTCAACTTTCCCGCAATATTCAAAGTATTTGGCGGAAGATTTCAAACTATAATCAGTATTCCCAAGGTGCGCAAGATGTCGCTACATCTGCCGCATCATCCGCCGCTGGATTTTGACATATTTTTCTGAAGGATCTTTGGGTAAAATCATCCAACTTGCAAAACGATTACGCTACAGTCGTCTATTTGCAACATTTCTTAGCGCGGAAGCATAGTTGCGTCCTGAAGAAACGGCCATAGCTGAATCACATACCGACCTACCCTACAAGTTTTTCTTATGCCACACTGGCGTTCCCGCGTTCGCGTGAGCGAAGGATCCGGCACAAGCGGGAAAGAAAAGAAAAGTAAAATAAAAGAAAAGAAAATGAAGTTTTATTCATTTGGTATGTTTTGCAGGTCGTGCTGCCCGAGCGACGACAGAATTTTGAAATTCCAAATCTTACCCTGATGATCGGAAATGAAATGTTTGATAAATCTAAAAGTTATACCCTGTAAAATCCTGAGAATGTCTGCTATGGTGTACGGCGTGGTGCACGCGGCAATGTACTACCCTCAAATATTCTTCCTGTCCCTCTAAAATAATCCCCTTCCTCGACGTAATATTTCTTCGTCTTCTTGATCACCACAAACGAACGTATTAATATCCTTTTGCAATTCGGTTTGATAAAGAAAAACTCCAAAATGGCTGTAATTTTGTTCCTGCTATTTAAATATCATAGTTTACATTCGCTGAAATCTCAGTAAATCGCTTCCTCTTCATAAATTCTGACGTTAGTTCCCACCATACATTCGGTATGGGTTTAAAATCCACGTGTATTATTATGGGAAAATTAAAGGATCGGATTCAACAATCACCTCGGTCGTCAGGGGGACTGGTTGTTTACTACGGCGAAATTTTAAAAAATTTTCGTTTATTTTGTCATATTTCTCGTAATTTAGATTCGAAAATTATATTTTACGACAATAATAAGATTCTTTATTCAATTTACCTTCTTTCGGTTTCTTGACGTCGTAGGACCATTGTTTCCAATTTAATTCTGTAAAAGTAACAAAGCCTGCAGGGTAAAAAAACGAACTTTACGTGCATTCCTTATGGAAACGTATTATGGAGTCCTGGGTTCGAACCCGAGCCTTCATAAAGATGAAAATAGTTTCTGTGGGGCTTTCAGCATATTTGAAATAGAATACAGTTTGTCCCACAGCTCTACGTACACGTAGTTTCCAAAATAAAAGGGGGGACGGACAGACGGACACTCCGCTAATTATATATAAGATAATAACCCGACCTTATGAGCCTATCGCACTTGGTTTGTTTATAAATCATTGTAATTCCCTTGTTTTGAGGATATAGTGCCCCTAAAACCAGTAAGGAAATGAAGAAAGAGTTTAGGATAACTTAAATAAGGTGATTCGACTACTGTCATAGAGATTTTATTTCGTGAAAATATATCGCATGCGGAGGTATTTAAATGAAGACAAAGAGAGTGATTTAGCCGTTTGTGGACGTACTGCGTTCCGCATTCTGCAGGCTGAGACGTTGAAAGATTTACTGCCTTTTCTAGCTCTGTATATTAGTGTTTGGAACTGAAACAATTCTGAACGCGACTCGTGGACATGAATGGCGTGTTGGTGAAATTAAAGCAAACAGTTGATGCTAAAAGTATTCGGCATTTACTTAGCGTAAATTCCAATGTCCTAAAAGTAGTTCTCGTCTGTCTAAAATTTAATTTATTTACAGTTTCCCATGTGCTCACATAGCCATTGTTTCAGTCCTGGAATTCAGAAATAATATCGCTTACCTGATTTTAATTAGAAATTGTTCCTCTACTACCATTAATGTAATGAACGAAAATAACGGAGGTGAATTTTTAATATGAGGAAATTTTGCGATCTAAGAATACAAAGCTTAATCGCCTAAGGATTAAATTAGTAAATAAATTTTATATTTAACCACAACACCAGATTGGAATAGCATTGTAAATTTTGCTAATAGGTAAAATAGTTTGGAATTGCTCCTGGAACAACAAATTTTGAAATACTTAAATAGCTTAATATTATTATCTAACTATCATTCTCCTACCCACTTGGGCAAGCTCCATGTACCTAAAAGCGAGTAGGTGTATCTCAGTTAGGGAACGTCTGCAATATAGTGACAAAAATTCATAATATTCACTGCTGAAACCACCCGATCGGGTCGTAAGCTTCACACCTGAACGCAGACCTAAAAATATCACAGTTTAAGAGACTTCAGTGGACACACAAGATCAAAACTAACGAGACGCTGAGATAATAATGTATGTAAATCTGTATATTTCCTATACATAGATACACGGATGCATATATTGCGATACAGCGGTGAGTCCATTCATCTTCTGCACAGCTTTCCCGGCGACGGACAGGACCGTGAGATTAATGATGTGAGAGAAGCTTCTTGTCGGCAATATGTGCTCCGCAACCGTTGAGCTTCGTGCTCCGGAAAAAAGCGACTCCGTTGAAAAAAGAGCGGAGCAACAAATGAAAAAGGAAGCTGAGAGGCGTGGACTTATCGATGGTTATCACGTTAGAAGAGCAGACGACAATGAGCTTGGCGACAAAAAAGAAATAGCGGAGAGGACGAAGGATTAGATTAATACATGCTGTAGATGGACTATTTTCCTGAATGAATACTGCCTTAGTTTTTCATTCGTCCCGTTTTTGCCACGCGTATGAATTGCCTTTCATTTCTCTATTGTGCAAAGTGAATACCTGCGGTGCTCGTTTTTATACACGTACGAGTTATTACTACGACGAAAGTTTATTGGAACTTTTAGGCGCTATTTCTATCGCATTAACGTCTATCATTTTAGTTTCACGAAACTCTAATTCCTTCTCGCCAGTTTTCCTTGCTCAATATTTATTTACGTTTTTCTCCTTTGGCTACTCAAATGAGGATTATAAATACAGTATTTAAATATTGATTTACGACTAATTAACCAAACGCGTTATTTTATAAATACAAAGATGGGACGATAATTGGTTAAATCGTTTCACAAACTAATCCTAATTTGAACGAAAAGTGAGAAAATGGGACTTGAACCCATGTCTCCCTTTCCAGGCACGTATTCTGAACACTGATCTACCATGTAACGTCCTTTCCATTTCTGTAAACGGTTATCTACTGATTAAAATCACTATAATTCAGAAATTATATATAATCTAAGAAATTCCATATTATAACTTTGAAATGCTACTTTAGCGGATGACGGAAATAAACAGGACATGTAGAAAATGCGACCTTCAGTTTGAAAATTTTACAAGAAAAAAAATAGACAAGGAATCAGGCATCGGATCGAATATTTAGTGATTCGATTCGGAGTGAATCAGTGAATGAACTATCAGCACGTAACTAATTTTTAACTCATTATTTAGCAGGAATTTACCTCTTCTATTCTTCAAGGTGAACTTCGATAAATATCATCAAGTTTCTACCTAATATTTCTCTCAAGAGTTAATCTTTTTCATTCATTCATACCTTATATCCTGATTTTCCGTAAGTGGGGCAAAACCTTCTTAACTATAAATTCAACATTCTACGCCTAAACTCTATATTTTAGAGCTGTGAGTGTTAAATATTGATGGATTAGACGGAAGAGGTGACATTTTTACTTAATTTCGCCAGAATAAAGATGACATTGTTTATCATTGTTCTCTTAAGATGCAAAGAATTCTGGACAATATTCGCGTGCACTCCTCTACGACCAACTTACTCCTTCCTTCCTACTGTTAATGGTAATTTCACTCACAGTGTTTGCCTCCACTAACGTTCTACTTAGTGAATTTTACTTTAATCCCCGCCTAAATAAATTCACTGAAAAAGCACATATACGTTCATAAATACATTTCGTAATTCAATCGCACTTTTTATCTTCCAGAACGCAAAATCCCGCTAATTTTCACCCGTTTCAAAACCCCGCCTTTCCTTTCACCCCTCTTCTCCAAGCAGAACTTAAAAACGGCTTCCAGCGTCGTATTTCCACTCTCCAAATATTCGAGCATTCAAGGCGTATACAGAATAGACTCCGTGAGAAATGCACGCGACATTTTCATTTATCGGTTCGAAAATAAAAAACAAGGAAAATAAATTATTTTCCGCTTAATAAAAAGGAAGAAATCCCGCGATTTACGGCGAAGGCTTTCAAGAGCTTCGTCCGTGGACCACTTGATCTAAAAAAGCGGAGTGGAATTGAATTTCCCCGAGGGTGACAAACATTCTCCAGAATGGAAATGCCAGTGCCTTTGATAAGCAGGACGGAAGGAAGGTCCTTTTTGCTTCTATCTGATGCCCCCGCTGAGAACGATTTGGACGGGGTCCCGGATTCGACACCTAAAGGAAGGGACCTTGACGGATAAGGAGAGAGGATGGCTCCCAGAAGAGGCCGAGGAAAGGGCAGTGATATTTATTGGAGAGCGGAATGGAATTGTGGATCATTTATAGGAGGGCGTACAAAGGGAAATACGGAATATTCATGGGTGTGGCGAACAGGTGATGGAAGCAGTGCTGCCAATGTAAACTACGCAGAATTTTATTTACCGTGCTAAGTCTGACTTCGTGGAATGACGTCATAAAGAGGTAAAACAAAAAGGAAATAAGAATAAGGAAAAGTATGAAAACATAGCAGAGCGATTTAGAACCCAAGGAGGAAGAGAAGCGAAAAATATCGACGTGATTCGGGTTCGAACCCAGGTTTCCCTTTTTTCAGGCCGATATTCTAAACCTGTTTTAACTTATTTTACATGTCATAATAACTCAGAGCTCCTCAGAGTTAAGAATACTCAGAATCTAGTGGTTGTTGATGCCATTATGTAAAGGGTTAGCCTTGCTCATAAAAATCCCGTAAAAAGAGCGAAACTCACTCAGAATGTTAATTTAGTATTTAAAAGAACTCCTGTGGAGTGTGATTGAGACTCGATACAGGACTCGATTCTCAATAATTTCGACATTTTCCCTCTTGTTTCTCCTTGCAGTAAAAGAAACCTTTTTAATTTTCTGTTGGTTTAACTGAAACAATCTTTTTCGGTAATGCAGAAATCGTATTAAAAATTCATTTTAAATACGATACGGAAAGTGCTTAAGTTGCGAACACAACCATAAACAAGTGGTCGACGACATATATGTATTCATTATATAAGCTGTGGATGAGACGCATTAATTCTGAATACCCCACGTGCTTCTAAGATGGGCTTCTTTTAGGTATAGAATGTTCTTAATCCACTTAACAATGGCTGTACATAAATTTAAGTCCGTTTAACGTGATTTTTTTGTCATATGAATATAGACGGACTGATATACGTATCACTTAATATTCTGAAGAATTTAGCTACTAGGTAAAAGTGCTCCGAAAGGAAAAGTTTAAAACCACGTACAAAATGTAAAAGAGGGGTAATGTCGTAGTGTTTCAGAAATTGCATGAACTTTAAAAGTTTAACTTTAACTTTTAACATTATAAAATTATTTTGTATCCAATCCTAAGATAGATGTTTTTCAAATGTGGGCTCCAACATTTGATTATAAAATTTTATTTATGCATATAGAAAATATCAATTATATAAACAGTAGCTATGGAAGTATGACATTAAATGTAAGTTTATCATGAGCTAAAAATATTTAAAAATTTTCCATGAGAAAATTGAAATCAAGAATGTTCAATATTCGAAATCAAAGACGTCAAAACAAGACCAGCGCAGATGCTCCTTGATGGACAGATCTAAGAATTTCCTGAAACCTCTGCTCTGATCTGCAATGGCAACATCGAGAGAAAATGCGTACAAAAAAGAGTTCTGATTTGCCTTTCCGACCGCCAGATTTTCTTCTGAGATTTGAATATTCGTTATTAAGCAATCCTTCAAAGGAACGGAAAATGAGGAAAACAAAACTCCAGTGGAGTTACGGGTAGCGTAAACTTGGTGGAAGAGTTCTTTAATTTTCACCAAAGTATTCTCAGAAAAAAGAGGAAGGGCTTGAATGCATGCTTCGGAAATAAAAAATAATTGCATAAAAATTGCATCGCCAGCCGATCCATCCGCTCTTTCTTAAAGAAGCGATTTTCAAAAATTCAGACAGTACACGTTACCCTGAAAGAAACGATGAAATTTTAAGAGATTGATTTTCATATTTTTTCTCGAAGATTTCAATCATTACTTCGGAATATTTCATCGCTCAGCGTAATAACGGAGGCTTCATTTGGAATCTGGTAGGGAAGACATCTTATTTTTAATGGACATTGGAAATCATATAAACATCAACATCATTTTTTGTCCATGTAAATTTATTTACTATGTTCCTGTTTTTATAATTTACCTCCGCCTACTCAAGTAGGTGAGTATTAATACAACACCATTTTCATACTTAATCCGGATAGAAAATTATATTAACCATTGGATTTGACTAGATTCAGTTTCCGCCTAGCGCTCTCTGCTATTCCTTAGAAGACCTCAGTACCTTCAAGTCACACACGAACATGCTTACCAACCCAAAATCACTTAAAACTATGCTGACCTTAACCCATTGAGTCGAAAACGGGTCATTTTATTTGGAAATTTTCTTGAGGAATATTTTCTTCAACGTAAATATTATTTGAAGCAATTAGTTGCCGTTTTGTTGACGAAAAATTCATAACTACCACTGATAAAATACCCCTTGTTCGTGCGCAAAAATTAACAATAATATACAGAGGATCAAATGAACATAAATGGCGTCATTTTTGGGAGGAAACATTGATCACCGCAAACTCCTCATAAAGACTTTCATAAAGATTCCCCGACTCAAAAGCAATGTATCTATGTTAGGATCCAAGCAGAGTATAGTGGGTCAAATTTGGAAGGTTGGTAAGATTGTTTATGACCTGAGTAGATGAAAAAACGACGAGAGGCAGATTCTCTGAGCTGAAATGTGTCCTCATGTCGTTCGAAATCCATTCGCGTAACTCACTTTGGAAAAAAAGGAACCTCCCAGCAAATCATCGAAGTTTCGCCTCCGTGAAATCAAGTCGAACACTTTGACGTCGCTTAAAAAAATTCAGAATTATTCTCATCCGGACGAGCTATTCGCAGTTCCCTTTGAGGCCACGAATTTGCATTCCAGTGGTGCGAATATTTATCAATGGGAAGTGGACAAGAGACTCCTTGATTTTCGAAGAAGAGAATTGTTTGAGTAAAGAATCGAACCGATTCCTCACCAAAGGATCGTTAGATGCGAGGAAAGAAAACGTTGATTTATCCTTGTCGTTTCTGGGTGAATGAAAATGCTAAGCGGATTACTGCGAGATAGCGCCGAGCAAACGACTTCTCCGCCGGATTAATGTCTTGCCGAAGAGCATTTTTGGGTTTTTTCCACTGTCGACACATCAGATTATCTTGAGCTGGAAGAACCGTCGCGACGGGCTCGACGCTGAAGACGTCGGAAGAGCATCAAGCTTACGAATCATAACCAAAATATTTCACGAAAATCCATTCGAAACTGAGGCCTTTCATTTAGTTATACATTTAAAATATACGAACCGAGTGATGAAGATATTGAGTTTGTCCGTATTTTACTTTCAAGAAATCGATATTCTAATTGGAAGATGCATTAAACGTAAATAACAACTTTTTTCGTAAATTTACGTTCTCCTGTAGAAACATTCTTCATTTGAGAACTGTATCTAATTTGGAATAAAATGGAAATATATTTTCATTCGCTAAGATCTGGATACGATAGTAACAATCACAATCCATTTCAAAATATTACACGTCGAAAAGAGCTATATTATTTATATATTTCGAAATTCTCCGTGAATTAATTTTTATCTTTATATATAGTGCATATCAAATACGATACGCTAATATATGTTACATTTCCATCGATACAATGGATGCCAGAAGCAATTTCAGTCCTTATTATTCTCAGTTATAAATATAGATTGAGCGAAGATTTATGGACTAATTTTTCAGTCTTTACAACTTCCGCAGTGCGTACAAAACTCATCGAAAGTTTACGTTTTGTCTTTGGTATCATTATGAAAGTGATAAGAATCCCTCTTATTCCAATCTGCAAAACTCTGCTGGATGAAAGAAATCTTGGCTGGAAGCTGTGGAAATATGGCTGCGGAGATGGGTAACAAGAACAAAGGAAAAGCAAAGGGAAGGTTTTCATGGAGTTCAAAGAAGAAATAAACTTAATTAAGGCCACGAAAAACCAAATATTACATTTATTGAACATTTTCTGTGGTATAATAACTTAATAAGGAGTATAGTGGAAGGAAAACTCCTTGGGAAGAAAGGAAAATGATGGCCTAGGAATAATTTCTAAATTATGACAACACATTAGTTTTAGAAGATGAATAACGATGAAGAATGACTCAGAGTAAATAGTGTCATTATATAAGAACTGCATAATAATACATACAATACGGATTATTGATAAAATATTGATGATAAATAACTTGGACTGTAATCATCGAAGCTATTGTAACTTATTAGGTTTCCGAATTAAAAATAATGAAGTAAATAACCTTATTCGAAGCTAACGAGTGCAAATTTAATGATTATTACAAATACTAAATACTTGTTTCGATACACGATGCTTTATCAGTTTCTTCTTGAACATTTCCCTAACTTGGATCTTATATTTTCTTCGTCTCCTGCATGTCGTTGCCATTTCTCAATTTGTATTCGATACAAAGTTGTTCATGTGTAGATTCGGCTCAAAAATTTTTTTCTAACATAATAATTCGACTCCATATTTCGAATATTTGTCTACCTATTTGTCTTTTTTATCTGCATCTTCGGAATAACTTTTGACTAGTCATTCAGACACGTGGCAAGATCCTGCGATTTTTTAAGGACTTTATTTTTTTCAAAATTCTGCATCATCCGTTCAGAATCTCAAAACCGTTAACTTCGACCTTCGTGATCGACGCTCATCAAACAAAGCACGCGCGACTGCGCGCTCCAGATATCGGGACATCTCTTTAATCACGTTTAACTCCGCAGCGAGGCGCATATCATTAAGCCCAGCACCATTTCTCATCTCCCTTTCTCTCTCCGGAGAGAAATATAACACTTCCTCGACGTGTTTTGAAGAAATAACTCCCCGTCGGTGGCGCGATAAGGAAACGCTTTCGACCGCCAAAACGGGAAAAGGCGGGAACGGCGTGTTTTCCTTAAAAACGGTGGATTTCGGCCAAACGGAATGACACGTCGTGCACTTTCAATTCTCCACCCGCAGGCGACATTACGGATTCTGCGGAGGGACCGAGATGAAATACGATCGGACGCTGGACCGCCGGCATCCCTTTATCCTTTGGCCCTCTATCACTCCCACGAATACGTGTGCTTCTAAATTACTTAGCAACGCTCTCCCTACATCATTTGCTCCGAGGAGTAAGACGCGCATTTTAACAGATCGCTTTGCGAGCCCGTTTATCCGGAGGAATCGAAAACGAAAGAATCGACGCGTCCGATACGCGACGCGATTACTCGAAAGGCGTTCGATAAATCTCGCGAGAGTTATTCTTTTCTTTTTCTCTGGAAGAAGAGGAATGTCCTCAAAAATGACCGCGTCTCCCGCTCAAAGAAATTATTTACGACCTGGAAGCGAACCAACAAGTCTGGAATGTTGATTTAAGGCGAAACTTAGGATAGGAAGTATGGTTTGTGTGACGTCGTTATTTGGCTTGACTAAGGAGTTCCTGTCAAATGTCATGCCACTGAGAATCGGTGGGTTTCTTCAAACTGTGTACTGAATTCATTAATGATCTGAAATGTAAACAGTCCAGGGTGTTACCTCATCCTGACCGGGTGACCCAGAAAAGTACTTAACCATAATAACTATCATTATTTTAATATAATCACAGCAAGTAGATTCACAATCAGTTTGCATTCAGCAAACTTTTCATACGTACATTCGTACATAGTCTACTGTCCTGATAACATATACTTCATAAGGAACATTGTCCATAAAGAAGAAGGTTAATAATATTTATGTATATTTTAGAAATTATTAATTGAGGGGAAGATACATGGACTGGCAGGCATTTGTCGAATAAGGGAAATAAATCCCTTGAAAAACCTCCCCCTGACAGAAGACCATATATAAATAGGCCAAAAAAAATACTCAAACAATATACAGCCCCGTGAAAAAAATACATCAAGATATCAATGAACTATACATCAATGCAGAATCCGAAACTTACCCAATCATATCCTAATTTTGCCCAGTTAATACATAATTAGTCGAAAGAAATTGGGGGGATTGTTCATCTTTCTCTAATCCATGCATCCAATCTAATCCAATCCATAAGTTGCTTTTCATTCTTCTGCCCTGTTGCAAACTTTGCTGATTTTGAAGATAAAAATGTCTCTCATTCTTAAAAATTCTATAAAAATTTCAATAGGAAAATTTCCCTCTTAGAAATCCGCTGGTAGTGGTGCTGACTGCAATCCTACCTTTGAATGAATTTTAGGACTTTTTCAGCTTATTTCCTCGATAGATCTTTAAAAAAATTTCAATGATGACTAAAATTTTAATTGGATTTTTCGATACATTTAAGAATAAACTTTGCATTTGTTCACAAATACTTCTGAAGATTGACTAAATTCTGTAGTTAACTAAGTATAACAATTTAAGAGTGGATTTATTACCATTCCAGTCGTGATATCGTCTGTTAGCTAATATTTGCCTTTCCCTGTTATGAAAATTGAGACGGTTCTATCAGTGATTTCTATTTGGTGACACTATTATTTGCCTTCCTTATTGTTCAAATTCAAACCGTTCTATTTGTGGAACTCCGTCATCTGAAATTGTTGGAGTTTCTTATGAATTACCCAAGAGGTATAGTTATATTCGAAAGTTCTTTGATAACGATCTAAAAATTTTATATTGTTCCTATATAGATGATCGATAGGTATTGAATCAAAAATTGTTTCATTCAGAACGAATATTAGCAAAACATTTTCATTAATAATCACAAGTCAACAATTGATTCGATAAGCGGGGAGTAAGCCCGGAAATTTGATTTCGAGTCTCACTTCTTTTATCTTTGGGTTTTACAGCGCACACCTATTTGTATAAAGTATCTCTAACCTGATCCTTATGAATTTCCATTTTTTCCGCCAATATTTCCAAGCATAATGAAGGGCTAATTCCTCCATAACTAGTAGATAATATCTTCAATGTAATATTACATACTATTAATGAAATCCATTCTTGACGATGAAATATAAGTCGGTAGTGCATATGTATACTCACGACCACACATCAACGCAAACTCCTTAAGATTATCGAGGGCTCAATTTTTCAGCCTCTGAACGAATTCTTATGCTTCATATGTTACAAAAGAGAAATATTTTTTAATTTGACTTATCCTAACAAATCAACAACTTTATGAGTAACATTACAATACAAAAGCACATTTCTCCCTGATTCCCTAGCCCTTACCTTACCGGATCTAAGTAATTCCGGAGGTAGATTGGCTGCAGTGATTTTAGAGGAAGAATTTTGAAGGAGAAGGCACTCTCTTGCGAGAGAGAGAAAGGAGTTGATTAGAGAAAAGGCCTTTCAAATTCAATACTCTCGCCTTGAGAAAACACCATCTTAGACAGGAGAAAGTGAATCCGCAGTGCTCTTCGCCCAGCCCTCGTATATTACGTAGCAAATTGAGAAAGTTACGCACAAAAAAACACTCCGCTAGCCAAACATATGAGTTTCCGCAAAATTTTAAGATTTCTTTCTTTCTATTCTAGAAAGTACTACGTTCGTGTATTTTTATGACAACTTTTCTTATTCGCATTCCGTTGGGAAAGAACGGGAAAGAGGGTTCTAATCCAAACCGGAGTTTATATGCAACATTGAATTTATTTTCATTTATTCTCAACGTAGATATTGAAGGTCATTATCGATATCGAATAAGGCTTTATAACGTAAATAATAGAAAAAAATCAAATTCTCCTTTTAATGTGAATGATTGCCTTCTTGCCTAATATACGTCTTTATTTTAAGATTACTGCTTCATCTATGTCGTAAACGTGTGAGAAAATGTCATGTTGGTGATCTTTAGTTTCAGTTTGAAACCGAAGGATTATTTAGTAGTTTCATCCTTTTCAGAATCAGACGAAAATTTAATTTATTCTTTCATGTTACTTTCTACTACTACAACATGTATCTTACTCTATGAAAATGAATTCTTCCAATCCTTTCCAGTGATTTGATATTAAAACTAAACACTAAAAACAGAACATTTACATTTACATTTTACATTTACATAAGGACCCTGCTAACCGCCACTGGCGCATGGCAGGGGGTGTGAAACACCGAAAACCCTATCTACCTTTGACTGCTGTTGACTTCTCTAATACTTCGCGGAAAAAATGACCAGAAATAACTATCTGTCCTGGCAACTATTTCCCTGTAACGCTTCGTCGTTTTGTCTCGAAGATCACGTATGCTACTAACTGGTATGACAATATCAACTACCTCCTCCCTGAGATCCGTAGTGATAAATTTATGAAAAAGCTTCCTACGGTAATCAAGTCTTCTATCAGTAAGCGAATCCCAACCGAGGGATTCTATCATAGCTGAGACACTGCTGTCAAATCTGAAATCTCCCTTAACAAATCTAGCTGCCCTACGTTGAACCATCTCAAGGCTGGAAGTTAATCCCACTTCGTGCGGATCCCAAATCGCGCAGCAGTACTCAAGGAGAGGTCGAATTAGGGAGAAGTACGCTATTTCTTTTACTCTCCACGAGCAACCCCTAAGGATTCTACTAGCTAAACTCTGCATCCTATTCGCTTTACCTACTACGTTTTGAATATGCTGTTTAAAGGAAAAATTACTACTGAGCGTAATACCAAGATATTTATGATGCTTCACGAACTGCAACGGATATCCTGAAATATTATACGGTATGCGAGAAACATTAGTGGAACGTGTAAAATTCATGGCTACGCACTTCTTTACATTCAAATCTAACTGCCAATCCCTGCACCAACCAGAAATAAGATTCAGATCGTTCTGCAAGCAAACAATGTCATCTGCGCTTGTAATATCTCTATAAATAACAGTATCATCTGCAAATAGCCTAACCTTACATCGAACATTATCCACCATATCGTTGATATAAATTAGGAACAGAAGAGGACCTAATACACTACCCTGCGGAACACCGGATGTGACGTAAACCTCATCAGAAAAAATTCCGTCCAACGCAACTCGCTGCGATCTGTTTCCTAGAAAACATTTTATCCACTCAATAACTTGCTGATTAATCCCATAAGCCATCAATTTATGAATTATTTTTACATGTGAAACTCTATCACAAGCTTTTCTAAAATCTAAGAATACGGCATCCGTGCTAATACCCTTATCAGCAGCCTTGACTAAATCGTTCACAAAAAGGGCTAACTGGGTGTCGCATGACCTACCCTTACGAAAACCGTGTTGACATTCACTAATTGCCCCCTTATCACCTAGAAAACGCATTATAGAACTGGCAATAATATGTTCAATTATCTTACAAAAAATTGACGTTAAGGATATGGGACGATAGTCTTCCGGTTTCGAGGAACGCCCTTTCTTTATTGGGGTGATATGCGCTCTTCTCCACGACGTTGGTACAACGCCTTCATCCAAAGTTTTCTTATAAAAAACGACAAGATAGGGAGAAAGCTCGTCCGCCAGCGTAGTAATAACCAGCGAAGGTATACCTTCCGGTCCGGGCGCTTTCTTCTTATCAACCTCTCGCAACAGCTTACCTATTCCATCCACTGACAACTCGATCGGCCCCATCTTTGAATCAACCCTGACAGAAAAATCGTTGGTACGTCCATTGTCTAAAGTAAAGCTTTCCTGGTAATGTCGATTAAGTAAGTTCGCTTTACCTACCGAATCACTAACTGTTAGTCCCTCATCATTAACAAGACTAGATACTGAAGACTGACCTCCACGAGATTCTCGGACGTATGACCAAAACTCCTTCTGGTCGCTTCCTAAAGACTCTAAAAGGGTTTTAGATCTATATTCCAGGAACTCATTCCGCGATTCCTCCTTAACCAATTTTCGTACCTCCGCGTATTTCTGTCGCTCAATTTCAGAGTCACCTCCGATCTTCTCTAGTCTCTTCATCCGTGCGTGTAGAAACCTTTGCCTCCTATGCAACGCCCGCAATTTAGGTTTCATCCAACGTGGTTCCTTACGCTCCCTCACGGTTTTAATAGGGACGAACCTAGCTAAGCCTTCTTTAAGTATACGAAGGAACTCTGTCCAGCTATCCTCAACGCTATTACTATTCATAAAATTATAAAAGTCTTCCCTGTTAACGTTGATATAATCCCGGAATTCCGAAAAATTCGCCTTACGAAACATATAAACCTGCCGAGGCGGCTTGAGTGATTTTACTATATCCGTTTTAATTACTGCAGTAATAATATCGTGGTCTGAAATTCCTTCTAGTATATTTATCTCCTCAAAAAGGTGCGAATGAGACGTTGCTAGTAAGTCCAATACACTCCCTCGACCTTCGCGAATCGTCCTCGTAACCTTCTTGTTAAGTTGGTCTAAAGCATGGATCGTAAAAGTATCTATTAATTTCTGCGATATACTCTTCTCCCGACCTGAATATGAACTCGATAAATTATCCCAATTAATATGGGGAAGGTTGAAATCCCCTCCTACAACAATGATAGGATCCCTCATTTTCTTCCGAATGATCTCAAGAGATTCAGCTAGTTCCTGTATACATTCAATGTTACTATCTGGGGGTCGATAAAACGAACAAAAGAGTACCTTCCTTCCGTTCCGTCCAAAAACCGAAATCCATACCATTTCACTTGTACCGTTACCTAGAAAGTCGACGCGCTGACTCTTCAAAGATGCTTTTACAGCGATAAATACCCCTCCGCCTATCCTACAGAGTCTATCTTTACGAAGTATCTTTAAGTATGAATAGTAAATTAATTCAATAAATTTCAACTTATAAGGCGGGTAACGGAAATGCATCGTAGAAAAGGAAACTTCGAATGGTACTTTTTATATAATATTGATGCTATCTTTCATATTTTCTATAAAAATACTTGGCGTACGCACGCATGATTTGGATGTACGCCAATAAATGGGAAGCGAACTCCCATATTCGTTCTCCACTAACTGACGGATAATGCGGGCGTATGCATTTTTCAAAAGAAACGAAATTGATACTTTTAAGTATACAAGCACCGCGCGATTGTCTCCCGTAAGGAATACGCGCACCAATGTATTTTTAATAATGTCTTCATGACGGTGAAAGGAGTTTAGTAAATCCAAAATGGCACACACAGGCACTATAGGTCAATTTCCCAATTAAGCTTCTTAATTATGAACTTGACAGATTTTGGTGATACCTGGTTGATCTCCTTTATGATCATACACAAAGAAAACTCACTATGTAGAGTCCACAAAACTTGCCTTCCCTTGAGTTTTGTGGACTCTACATAGTGAGTTTTCTTTGTGTGTGATTCTTAATTATGAATAAAAACGTGGCATGGTGATATCAAAGAGCAATTTTCTTACAAACAATTGCAACTAATGTGACACCCTACATATAAAAAATAAATTTTTGGTGGTTTGATATCAAGCAGTTTGGTTTCCTTCCGATTTGGCAGCTGTTGTCAGCTTTAAGTACAGAAATGTACTATATTAACAAGTGACCCCTTTAAATTCCATCCCTCTGTTTCCCTTGAATTATCTCAGTCCCCGAATACAACAACCTGTATTTCCCCTATACCACGTTCTCTGCGAAAGTAATAAAGAGAGAAAGCAAGAGAAAGGTCTTTTTCTGCCGAGTCCATACATTGAGAGAGCCTCTCATTTTCTGTGGGCGTGTCATAGCAAAAGGGGATACTCTAGGGGTTATCTGTCGGATTTAAGGGTCACGTCCTCCGACGAGAAGAGTGCTTCTGCGATGCACGTGGCGCATTCGCGTAATCTTCGTCCGCACGCAAACGAGGGTTTATGTAAATGTGCTTTCTCATTCTTCCTCCCGATCACGTGTGCACTACGACATAAGCGACGCATGCACAAATATCACGAACTGGGGTAGAAGTTAATGTTATCTTTGCGTAGGGCGATAACAGGTTGGAATTCCAACGCGGGAATTGCGTTCTATGTTGACATCTTCATCGTGTGCGTCATTGGATGGCGTATGCTGATGAAGAGAAAGTCCCTTTGCCTAATGTTAACACATATAGAACCCTTGACTAGAGCTTTCTTGTAGAGTAACCATCCGCACCCAATTTGAGCCACACACTTCCACCTCTAGCTAAAAAGATACATTGGATAGGGAATGAAGCATTCTTGATGAGGATTGAGGTAGTTTTTTTCTATGTATTTACCGAAGTGAATAAAATATTCCACATAAGTGCAGCATATGAACTTAAAAACAATTTTTCATCGTATTCATTGTGGATTAATGATTGACAAGGAAGGGTGTTATTTGTTAAATAATTCAAGCGATATTTTGAGGAACTTATTGGAGATTTAATAAGTAATAGTAACAGTAATTTTAGGAGCGATTCGACAACTGAGGTTAGGTGTAGGTTAATATTAAGTGACATTAGTGCTTCCTTATAGTTTCCTCCGATAATTATAAATGCGTGAAGTTTTGCTCTTTTGGAACAAGAGTAAGCCAAGAAATTCTGCTACTACATCATTACTTCCATATAATCATGTGCGTAAAGCAGCAAAACTCACTTTCACATTAAATACGCGCTATAACATCTTGCTCGCTCGAGTTCCTGAGAGGAAACTCGTCAGAGTTCCCAGCAATACTTGAATGTTCCCTACAGAAGAGATTCTCGCAGCCAACTTGAACAATTTCCGGCACCCGCTGGCCTCCGAAGTTCTCTCTATCGCACTAAGGTTACTTCACTTTCCCCAATTTAATCATCGTAAAATATAATGATTATGATTTAGAGGAAAATATCGAAGCGCTGAGGTAGACCTAATGAGGAGGTAATGGGAAAGAGGCAGAATAGCCCGTGGCTGATGGGTCTAAGGATTAAAGAGGTCAAATTGAATCGCTGTCCCCACCTTGCCATGGGGCTCCCCAGACAAAAACAAAGGAAAATGATTTTCCGCCGTAAATATTATCCCTGGGGATAATTTCACAATAAAAATGAAAAGCCTCCCCATTACCTACTGAATCGGAATTGAATTATCTTCTTGAAATAACCTTGTGAATATTCCAGCGGTTTTGATAAATGCATAAACTTAACCAAATGGCGATAATCGAACCAAATTTAGATAACAACATTAAAGGTCTCTTAAGCGACGTTAGCGCCCTTATATCCAAGAAGAGAATTTTCAGATATTTGAGGAGAAAGATTTTTAAAGAAAAAATAATTATTATTATTATTCTTTTTTCCTTTAATAGATGATAATCTCCTCCGTCGTAGAGGTACTTACGATTAAATGATAAATAATAATAATTTAAGTTTATGATTGGAGCAACTAGGCTTGAATTTCAATCAAGACTGAGTTTGTAACTCGTGAATATGCCATACGCCATTGCAGACGAAAATGGAGAAAGATGACTCCGTAAATAATGATTTGTACAGATCACGTAAATGGATGTAAAAGTAATGATTAAATCATTTTAAACTATATACCGTCACAAAAATTTAATTTAGATAATTAAGAATTGTAGCTGATAGTGGGCTTAAGAAAGTTATATATCGTTCTGCAATCGTCCTGGATCAATAGTAATTCATTTCTTTTGCGAAATTTCAGCGTGTTTAAACGGTGCCTGTAAGATAGGTAGCAGTTGCACATCAGTAAGAAAACTATTTGCTCAACTGAGACAGGAATAGCAGAAGCTAAAGCATTACTATGAGTGGCCATTGTCAGCTAAAAGTTGACCATTCATTAGGTAAAATTTAAGTTCGTGGCATTCGTTTGGCATCATGAAAATATTCCGAACAGCAGTTGCCTTGACTTCCGAAGAATTAAACTTACAAATATCAAGGAAATAGTCATTGTTATGCAAAACAAAAACGCCTATGTGATCATTTATCCTAGTTAGAGGAATTCACAACGCTTAGCGAGCTTAATGCTGCATCCTTAGATGGTTGCCTCTCTTACTCCCTAAAACCGGCCTTGATCATGCTAAATATTCCTCCGACAAAATTAAACTGAAAAATCTGCCATGTGCTACGATAAATACAGAAACTGTTGTATTTGGGTTTGTCATTTATGTTATCCCAGAGTTTAAGGGGTTTCTGACCTCCCATACACTTTATGATATAGTGCAACAGATTCCGAAGACGACTCCTTTGGGCAATTACGAACTGTGAAAAATTTACATTTTCAATGCATTAGTTTGTGATTAATTGCAGTTTAGTCGATCTAGGATTTATTCTATTGATTTCATCACGATTTTAAACATAAAATCGCCTTCTTTAGATGAAAACCGAAGTAGCGTGTCGTAAAGCTACTTCAGGGGTGAATATAGGCTCTTTAATGTTGGCATTAACTAAAGGGATACCAATTCATCCTTAAGCAAGTCTTCTATTTGGTCGAATAAAATCGCTAATTACGGATTTTTCATTAACTTCCAAATCTCTGAGACCCTTTTTTTCTCCTGAGGAATTAAGAAGAGCTGGCTAATAAATTTTTTTGCAGCCATGAGAAAGAATGTGAAATCTATGAGATGAAGGGTTTCGGAAGAAGCAAACGTTCCGTATGGAAGTTTATACTAGAGCGGTAAGTGGTTTCCGAAGTGAAGAAAAATTGCCCTGCCAAAGTATAAATGGTAAAGAGTGGTAAGGAAAAAAGGCGAAGAAATATAAACCCCGAAGATATATAATTGAGGAAAAAGAAACAGAATCAGCGATCGTGTGATTTAAAGGCCTTCGAGACAACAGGCCAACACTGCGATTAAGACGAAAAATATTGAGCAAGAGAGAAAAAAACCACTGCAGTTGAACTTCAAGAGATAATTTAACGTCAATAGATAAAAGCACATGGGGATAAGCGATTATGAGGATAAATAAAGGGTAAATTAAATTCTACTATGGGATTCTTTTCCGTTTTTTCATCAAATCCGAGCTCGAGTAATCTAGTGCTTTCCAGTCTTTTTTCCTCTGAATATCTCGAGGTTAAGGAATAATTAATTTAGCAAGCCTCTAATTGCAGTAGCTGATTTGAAAGGTTTATTTCAAAGCAATAGAAGTAATAGAGCAGATTTAGCCTCATTAAAGTTTGTTAATAACACTTGATTGAGATTTAATCTTCTCCTACTAATCCAATGTTCATCTCTTTGGCTTTCGATAAATGTTAGCAAATAAGAGTAGCTTCCAAAGATGGGGCTGATAAAGAATCTTGAATTATTTATGATTCAAATATGTCTAAATTGTAGATTCTGCATGTACTCAGTCGCTTGAATATGGAGAACTTAATCAAATATAGAATTTCTTTTTACCTCGTTAAAAATAAATTTATTTTCATTCATTTAGTTTTGAAGATTCCCATTAAAAATAGTTAACTGGGTCTCCAAATAGCCAAATAGCTCGTTCGACTATAGTGAAAGCGGTCCCGTGTCCGATTCCCGATGGGGGCTTACGCGTGGAATGACTTAGCTATCGTAGCACTTTTAAAATTATTACTAGTAATATTAATCGATGATTGCAGATAAGTACGATTGAAGATAAGTTCTTTTTCCTCTCGTAGAGGAAAATGAAATTTGTTACCTAGAAGCCAATGAATGATATACCATATCCCTCATCCTTCTTGAACTTAAGTTATCATTATGTTTTTTGGTCCTATTTTAGCAGTATCACCACTCACTTAATTATTCACTAAGGTAGTTCTATCTCAGTTACTTTACAGAGAAAATTAATCAACTTAGAATAACTACTTCTCTAGAAACTAGACTGGAAAATTTTTCGTAAAATAACTTCCTAAAATAAAAGCTTGTTCAGGATTATCTGCGATAAAAGATACATATTCAAGCATTGAGATCGTTTATCGAGGAAAACGCATGCATCGATGATACATTAAGAACACAATTTGCATAAGAAAGCAGTGAAATACGCATGCGTCGGATGAAGCAAACACCAATCAACCTATTTAAACAAAGCTTCGGCTTAATAAACAAAGTAAACTCACCGCACGCGGAATATGTGCAGTAGTCTCGTCACAAGAGAACTAAATTTCAGCCTTTCGCGTTTGTTACAAAGAGATAATTTCGACAGCTATGTATTCATATTAATTTAATCAAATGCTGAGGATCAATCAGGCCATAGCGATTGTACTGTTGAAGGCAACTGATATGGAAGAATGTAAATGTATACATATCAACTAATATTGACAATGTTCTCAAGCATAAGTAGATCAACAATTCCTTTAAAACATATTATTCGCATAATGTGATGGGTTGAAAGGAACAAAAACACTACCCATTATGGAGAACTGCCACAAAGTTGAGAACAAAACGGTGAATTATGGTATGGCTTGAACTTCGATCATGAATCAGTAATTTTAGCACATTCCAAATTTTACATTTCTGACTACGAAAATGCCCTTGCTAATGAATGGAATGCGTAATTCAAATGTCATTAGCTACGGAGCGCACTCTTAACGAAGCACCAGTCTCAATTAACGTGTCGTTTAATGAAACCTTTTCTCCGTAGTTCGTCAAAAGAGATGAATACTTAGTAACTTAATTATTCTCGGAGCAAAGTAGTAAATGCTCACAATTACGGGAACTGGATATAGTTATCAACTCGATTGATGAAATTCGCGTAAAATTCACTGCGTTGAATATTTCTAGTTATACAAATGTTCGCCCTGGCATTCATCAATTTTTCTAAAATTCAGCAACGAAGTTTTAATTTACGGCGGAATACTCCGTAACTCAATATCGCACTACGATAAACGATGAAATATTTACAAAAAAAGATTTCGCGAATGTAGGCAGTAAATTATTCCCGTTCGGAATAGTAATGCGAAAAAACTAAGTCAAGGTCAGTCAGAAAGATTTACCAATACATCCATTAATCTTTTGCTAACAGGCAATCAGGCAGAAAAGCGAGAAAGATATGGCATGGAAATATCCTTCCACAGCTTCCCAATTAAAATTATCCAAGCTGGAGACTGTCATATTCCGATATCGATTGACAAACATCACTTGGAACATGTCATAGAGACATGTGAGTTAACAAGATAGAGCTATTCCTTCAGTTTAAGAATTTTAATTCTCCTACGGATTAAGATGGGTGTTTTGGAACTAAAAATAAAAGATTTGATCATTTCAAACGTATGAGGTCCCCTCGGGAATCGAACGAAGGAACACTTTCAACAAAGATGAACGCGCCACTTGAATCTCCTGGAGTCCGCTATTTGTGGGTGATATTTTCCCTTTTTCCCTTGTTAACTAACTATTTTTCACTGAATAATGTATGATTTAACAAGATTAAGTAAGCACCTAAGGCTATTTAATAAATAGTATAGTATTCGTTTGTGGGAATATCGGTTATGTCTATTTAAATCGATCGTTACAGTTCGCCAACTTTGGTCGGCGATCTAATGGTAGATATTATCAGTAAAAAATACAAAAACTACCTACAACGTTTTACCTTGAATATCCTATAATTCTTTTAAATAAACCGTCCCTGTCCTTAGGGTAGTTAACTTACGAATGCACCAACGACTCTAAATTAAACACCCCTTTGAATGTTATCTTATTAATTCCCGCTGGACGCAAACATGTCCACCTCACAAAAAGGAAGAAGCTGCATACACTTCCGCCCAGCCAGTCTATTCGAATAACAGCCGAAAATAATGTCCAAAAACGCGCACTGCCCAAGAGCTCGCAACATCTCCCTCTTAGGTAATAAACGGCGAGAACAATGTTTGCTGGGGCTTATGCGACAGAAGGGCTAACGCCCGTAGATACACTGGTTTTGAGCTGGATTGAGTCACTTCTTTTCCTCCATCTCGATAGCAACGCTTCCAGAGGAATCTGGACGGAAAATTCGATATTCAAAACGTGTACCGAAGGGAGCCTTTGGCTCGTCAAACCAAGTAGAAGAGATTGGCGCGCAGATGACGCTGCGATCGCGGGAGGTGATAAAATGGCTGCACGGTCGCCATGACTACGGCAAGCGCAATGGCCAATGCTAGAAATGAGAATACACGCCTCGTTTCTTAGGGTCATCCCCGTGATTCCCAAGGAAAAATGCTATCCCAAAAAATAACTTGGTTGAGTTCCTCTTCCAAGCCTACGGCGAAAATTTCCATATCTCTCTCTCGAATCAGGAAAACCGAAATATATATGACGGACTTCAAGAAAGGCTGAGAAATGAATAGGTGGTGGATGTGCCTAAATACTTACTGGATGTAATGCGTGTACGCGAATAATATATTTTAAAAAATATATAATATATGTTAGTATAATCAATTACTATATAGGTAGGTTCATGGGCGCGAAAGTTTCCCACTCACTGTCCATTATTCTTTGATAACTTATCCGACATTTTTATTCTTCCACAACTTTGCCTGGTTTTTCCCTCTCATCCCAAAATTACATTTTTTTTATCAATTTACCCTCTCATGATTTACCCTCTACTGTACCCTCTCATGATTTGATCCATCCAATTCCTCCGAAACCACTTGGTTTCTACGATCAAAACCTGCCCTTCTGCACCACTTCCGACGTTTCTCGTTTGTTCTTCTACCAAACCAACCTCATTTATTCTCTGATGATCAATGCTAAGAAGTACATAGCCTAAGGAGGTTGCGTATTTTTTTAGGCAGGGGTGAATCAAAAAATCAGGAGAGGTGATCAATTTTCTTATAAGCTCATCATAAACACTGATCTTAGTGCTTTGATTATTTCGAATTCATCATCAAAATTCCATTTAGTGGTTGAAAATGCAATGAAGTCATCGTAGAAACACTTTGCTACTAGTGTTATGAGCCCCTCTTCTTATCTTAAGCAATCAGCTTGTTTTGGAAGTCATCAAGAGAGAGATGACTCTCGTCGTCAAACTCTAAATGTGCCTGTTTTCTTTCCATTAATTACTTCGTCAACTAAAACGTCTCCTAAACTGTTCCTTTTACTATGCACTTCTGGAATATTCTGACATCTTAACGGAGCACCTCAGTTATTTCTCATGTTATGTAGATGTTAGTGATAAATTGATTACATTAAATATGAGAGTTCGGAGGAAGAGCAATCAGCATGCAAAGAGGACGTTAAATACCGGGCGCAGCTTTTAAATCGTGGGAGGCATGTATTAGAATTCATATTTCCGTGGAGGGCTTTCAAATTGCCTTTTCGTGGAACACCAGTCCCACGAAATGTAGTAGGAGAAATGCAACTCTAACACGAAGTCCACCTAGCAAAAAGAAAACGAAATCTAATTATAGCGGCATGTTCAGATAGTTTCCTACGGTTTATATGACCGCTGGCGAACAATGCACACTGATCTCCTGATTATCCCTGGGCGGATAGGCCTGGTGGTATTGTATGGATGGTTTTTTACTCATAGTCGATACTTTTATAACAAATCCTCCAAAAAAATTTATATTTTTGCAGACAGCAAACCTGCTTGGTTTTCTAAATGCTGCTGAAGAAGTTTTATTACAACTTCAATGACATTAGAGCTGCAAAAAAGACCGAGTTTGGGTGAAGCAAACTCTTAATGATTCCATGAAACGATCGAATATAACGGACTATGAGAGGAAATAATAATAAATTATTTTAGATAAATTATGAGCATTATAGAAAATTGAACTGAAAATTTATTTATCCGCGTGTTCTGATTATCCGTGCATCTGCTCACAAACATCAGTCCGGATAATCGAGAGTTCACTGTATTTTGTTAATCCTATACACCCCAACCTTTCTTCATCAAAAGATGGCATTACAATTAATTACACCATCGTTGAAATAGCCACATATCACTATTATTTTTGAAGGAATTCCCTGGACTGATAACCTGCAGCACTCCAGTTTCCGATGCCTGTGACACATTTTCCATCTTTACCTATCCCTAAGGGGTGCATATTACAAAAAATCACTTCCAAATAAAAAACCGAAAAGGAAAAAACTAAACAACAAAAATGCGCATTCTGTTTACCAATTATCTCTGTTTGTTTTAATCCGTCTCATTTTATACAATTATTTGATTTGCGAGGTCACGAAAAATGTCATGTGTTCAGGGACGCGTGCGATGAAAATTGTCACGCGCCTTCGATCACGGTCCCGTCCCGTGGTTTTTGTGTTAATTAGTGACGAGGTTCACTTGTCACTGCTTCAAGTTTCAAATAAATTCATAGATTTTTGCGTAAATATGGAATACCGCTCCGAAAATATTTCAGTTTGAGCCATGCATATTTACACACATTTTTATCATTACTTTTTCCTTTGTTATTATTTTTTATATAATATATATTACACTTAAAATTTACAGAAAATCCAAGTGAGAAGTTCAAGGCTTTGGTAAAAACAGCTCTGGGATCGATTCTTGTTAGAGGCTCCCATGTGCGAAATGACCTTAGCTGTAGAAGCACTTTTAACAATACTACTACTGCTATGCATAAATTATTTATGTATAAAATATTAATTATCTCCCACTATTATTTCCTATATATTGCTCACAAATAGATCGCTGTTTTTTGAGAGTTATTTGAAAGCAGATGTTGAGATATGTGATTATTTTAAAAACAAACATGCAGTTTGAATAAAAAGAAACACCAAAAAAATTTTCATTTATTCAAGATAAGTTGTATACTTATCTATTTTAGTTAACGTATAGAACTATGACTGAACCAGTACATCCTCCTTCTTTATGAATAACATTTACATTATGCGAGTTTAAGATTGAAATGTTAAAGTAAACTTTGGAAAGGCTTTTGGAAATTGTAATTACGTTTAATTATACGGCAAGAGAAGGTTGGGAAAACTCATGGGTGAAAGGTTTCTTTATAGTTGATTTTAGGATAAAATTTCAGTCTAGCTGTCGGCGGTGTCATTAACAAAATGACATATACCATTTAACAAATTAACATATACCAGTCGCTTCAATTTATGAGATATGACGTGTTCTATTTGTTCAGTGTTTGAATGCGAAGGCTACTTAGAGCTTACTAGAAAACAACTACCAACAACATAATTTTTAGCAAAGAATAAATATAGAATTTATAAAAATGATGGATTTTTAGGATAAAAACCTTTTTTAATTTTCCATTGTAACACTAATTTATTTAATATAAAATTTCATCAAGGAAATGAAAAATTAAGATACGGATATGAAAGAAATATTGTATAAAGGATGTGGAAATCCGATCCATTCATGCTAGGTTGAACATGAAATGTATTGCGGTAGGATGACCGAAAATGGTAAATTATTCCCGCAGGAACAACGTAGACGGGTACTATAAAGGTTAAACATTTTCAGAATTGCCTCATTCAAGTCCCATATCCCCTCAATAAAGCCTCGGGAAGAGACATACACGCTGTCCTCCTTTCCCAGAATCCTGTGCGACGAACACAAGCGAAAATCGAGTCCACCTACCCCTAACCTAGCGAACCTCCCACTAATTCAGCAGCCCTTAGCAAAATACTTAGCGGATTTTACGGGGATTTTCATCCTCCGGAAGTTGGCGCCGGGCTTATCAATCAAGCGAGCCCCCACGCTTCGGTAAACCATTTCCCTCTTTAATCAAACCGAAAAAAACCCTAATCTTCGCCCACATAATGCCCAAGGATTCATCTTCTTCATACGGTTAAAGCAATTACGCCGCGGGATGATTAAAATCCCGAGCTGTATTCAAAAAGAAATCGCTCCCGTGGCTAAAAGCATTAAGAGTTTGAAAGAAACGTGAGTGCCGTCTAGATTTTAAAGCTATTTTAATCCCATGAAAGCGTCATATTCGCTCTAATTTATTTTAATTTATTCAAAGGAATCTAGCGAAAGAATTAAATTTAGCTGAAATCCATCTTCAAACGCAATGCGATCCATCGACTGGGGAAATGCAATCGATACTGCCGAATTGCGATACGTCTTCGAAAATTCTTCTTCGAAACAAACCGTAAGATTTCATCTCCGGGACAAACAAAAGGAAAAAAATCCTTTCCAAAGGAAAAGCGAACTTTGGGCAATTCAATCATGCTCCAATCGTCTCCACATTCAGCTTTCATTTGAGAAAGTTTCGCGGATGGACCTCTCAAACCACACTTGTACAACTCAATTGCAATACTATTTCTCTACCAGTGGGTGACATTGTCTGCGAAATTCCGAAGGCCTTGTTCGACCCGGAACATTCTTCCCTTAACCACTTACACGTTCCGTACCCAATCACACTTCCCTCACCACTAACCTTCTCCTACAACGTTTCCACGGCCTTTCACAACCTCTCGCCAATTTCCCTCCTCTCATTCTTCCTAATTTAAAACCACTCCCCTTACGTCAGCCATCCCTTCTTATAATGTCTTCCCTCTATTCTACTCCTATTTTCTGACGTCCTATTTTAACCCTTTTCTAACCCATCTCAATATCATTTCGCAATATCTAACCCTTCAAATTTATCCCAAGGCTATTTATTGCCCTCTAAACCTTCCTGTGGCTCATTGTTCGTTCTGGAGACTCTTTCCCTCTCTCCTAAGCTTTATAGCATTTTACTCCTTACTTTAAATGCATTCAATGTATATTCATCTATATGCGTTATGTCTGAAGTCTTCTCCCCTAAGGCTGGTTAGGTGCTCTATCCCTCCATCCAAAACTTCAAAGAAATTAGGCTTGATAGGCTAAATTTGAGAATTGAGGTAATTTACCCTCTCTTTTCTCACTGAACTGGAATGTTTTTATGTGGAAAAAGTACTTATTACACCCTATTAATACCATTTTTCATACTAGTAGCTTTCATAGAATCACAGCTATGAGCGAGAATGAGACAAAAGTTAATGGATTTCTTTCATCCTTCGCCTAAAGAAACTTTAAAAATAATCCATTCATCAAAAAATTGCTCTTTTTAAGTTAATGTGATACTCAGTTAATTATATACTCATATTCTGTATTTGTACATGCGACGTTTCTAGAGAATAGTTCGAAATGATTGTCATATTCAAATGCTGTGTGTGATTGTTGTAGAGTTATGTTTTGGATAGCTTAAATAATTAAATTTAAATGGTAAATTAGTGCTACTTATGAAATATCGTACCTAATTGATTGGGTTCCTAAATATTCATGTTCCGTGATTGTAAACGTTTGTTGTTATTTATTATAAAATATTCCTAAATGTATTTAACATGTGATTATAATATCTACGTAATATTAAGGATTATCATCATTTAAATTTCTTTCGCCAGAAAATCTCCCTACCATTTTCCTGTCTTCTAAGATATATCTTTCCCCTATCACCTCCTCTCTATCTAAATTTAACTCCAATTTTCATACCCTCCCGTATTTCTCTTGCCATTCCCTAGAATCTTCTACTGTGAATTTTACTTCCAAAATTTTACAAGCATCCATCCATTTCATTCCTTACTCCCACTTAAAGAGGGTACTTCACTTTCCGTTTTTCATTAGCTTATCCTCCATAATTTTGGCCAGCCACTGCAATATTCTACATTATTACCCCTCTTCAATGCTCTTCTATATTTTATACCTTTCCTCAGCAGTAAAAATGTACTTCAAAGTTTTCAGCTTTATTATTTATTTTATTCCCCTTATCTTAAACCACTCATATGAATAAGTTCTTCATTTTTTCGTCTTTCCCATAATATTCCGCCAATCTCTTACATTTTTACTTTATCAACACTATTTACTGACAATTTCAGGCGTGGCATACACAAATATATGCGAGAAACAGTGGAAAATGGGTAACAATATTTGTTTTCTTAAACGAGACGGATAATCTGTCAAAGCGGATTATAGTACATCGGGTACGTGTAAATTAACGTTTTAATCAGGTAAAGGTGCGTATTAAAAGGTAATTTTACAATATCCTTCATCTAAATGAGAATAGAACCGAAGAAAAACCACGTATTAAGCAGGGTGGCGTCTTAAGCTTGAGCGTTTTAAAAAAGTTTGACCATAGTATGAAATAAATATAAATTATGAGGATTTTTTGCACCAAATGAAGCTGAGCATAAAACTTTTTGCGGCTTCTATCAATTTGAAATTCCTGAGTAAGCAATAGCTTAAAGAAATGCCACTCCTGATGGTACACTATGAGTACTATAAGTTTATGCCATCAGTTATTGTATTCTAACTTATTTTACATTACCCTACCACGAATCCCATCTCAAGCTTTCATTTTTTTTAATTCACCTTCACATCCTTATCTCTTTTTTCATCGCCCTTCTTCAATCCTATCTCTTTCACCACCTCCTCCCCTTCACCTATTTTCTTCTCTTTTAAATCCCTTTCCATCCTCAATCCTCTCCCCTCCCCTAATCCTCAAACCCTTTTTCCTTGCCTCTGGCGAGCGAGGGAGTAGAAAAACCATTTTCGGCCGTCGTCTTTTACCCTGTAAAAACAGCGCTTTACGGAACACTTTCACGCCGTGTCATAATTCCTCTTTATGCCTTTTTTCCGAGTTATATGAAATTTCGGTCGGGAAACTGCCTGACGGCTGAATGCAGCCGTTTTAATGAAGGAGAGCCTTTTTGTCTAGCAAAGCTTTCGATAATTTCCGCGGCGATAAACTTCTTTAATTTTTCTACTCCGCTTTAATTCGCGACGACAAAGTGCCTGCCTGGAGGCCAATCCAATAATCGCCCTGAAATATGTTAATAGCCGAAGTTCCCCGTCTGGATCTCTTGTTGCGTGGACAGCAAATCAGTTGCAATGTTGCAGTTTTTACTACGAGTGTAGAGAGAGTTGGTAAACTCCAATTTTAACAGAAAACACGCAAAAAAGTCGTAAAATGTTTTCTATCCTGAACGTTTGCATTACGAAAAGGAAATAATGATGAGATGCAAATCTACTTTTCCAGATACCGAATAAAAACTTTATATTTTCATTTTTTAGAAGATGTAAACGGTTTTCAATATTAGATAAATCTACTTAATATTTTATTTATCACGCATAGGACATTTTTCCTTTGCATAAACGATTTTATAATACTTTGCATAAATCCATCGTAATTCAAAGGGAATTTCATCTCTGCATCTTTAAAATTTTGTTTGCTATAATAGATTTATCGGCACGAAATTATTTTCTGGAGAATCGTTATCATTCAGTAATATCGATATCCCTTAAATTTAAATAAGGTACATACATCCGCAGAAAACGCTTTGATGTACCCATATATCAAATGTTAGATTGTTTGAAGGAACGGAAAGTAATGAAACTAAGCAAATTCTCATGCAGTATAAACAGTTTTGCTTCGGCTATCCGTTACATATGTTATTTCAATATGTTTTAATCGAAGCTCTATTTTATTATTCAGTTGAATTTCAATTTTGGGTTTCCCCCACATGTCCCCCTCACATGTCCCCTCACATGTCCAAAATGAATCACTTGCTGCACAGAAAGAGTAAGAAAACATACCATATATACGCTCTTCTTTATTACCAGAATAACTAAGTGTCCTTTGGAATAATTAACAGCCTAAATAATCGGTATAATTCTAACCAGATGTATTATTTTCCTTTGAGAATGGATGGAGATTCTCAAAACACTGTATAATTAACGTATAAAAGTAAACATTTTCCCAGAATATAATTTAGTTGTTCATGCATTCGCAAACATCAATGGTGAAAAGGAGGCAAATAGGAAATGTATTTCCGCTCGAATATGTAGCAAGTACGAGGTAATCTATCCACGAAACCTGCATCCGTGAACTCGAAAAGGCGCAGCGCAAGTCGGTATTTTGCTAGGATAAAACAGAGAGCGTTGAGAAAAATCTCTTTGATGCAGGTAAGAAATATTAGGACAAAGGAAGATTAGAAATAGGTTGCGATCACTGAATGAATGTTGAAAATTGCATATAGGAAAGGATAGCATGTAGATTCAATAGCAGGAGACCGATCCGGAAACAGAAACTGAAAAAAGTGGTATTTTTCTGGGCCAAATATCGAATTAGAATAGACAAAATTGTAATTGTTGAAACGAAATCTTAACAAAAACTGTTATTAATTCCATTCTGACTTTCGTTTTCTAACAATGCATGTATTACTTAGGGTTTATTCGGTGGTTCCCAAAGCATGCGCAACTACCACTTGCTACGAACTATTACTAAGCGACATCCTAAAATTTAGTAAAACGTAAGTTAAAAGAGCTATAAACAATAAAACGAACTTTCAGATTGATATAACAATGGTCGGAGCGAATAAAAGACTTTGAAGCGCTTTAACGTTGGCAGAAAGAGCGAAACCGTACTACAGCAAATTTGTTTACTTTCGTTGAACCATTGCGAAAACGGAAGGCATAAATACTGTGATTATTAATGTTCTGGTTAATATCTATCATACAAAATTCTTGCTTCTTCAGATAATCCAACAAGAAGTGTACAATAAGAGGGAAGCATTACAAAAAAAAATTGAAAATTATAAAACCCTTTTCTCTGAACGAACCTCGTTAGTAAGAGACGAAAAGATTAGTATTATGCTTAATTTTTGGCATGACTTTATGGTAGGACTATCGTTTAGAGGGAAAGAAAATTAACTTTAATCCTACCACTTATGTTTATTTAGTGACTTCAACGCGTTGTGGTATAATGTAAAGGGTATGAATATAGGCAGTAAGGGTAAAAGTGTTTCCTTTACTTCTCCTACCCAAAAGAAATGTTTTAATCCATTGGTGTCTAAACGTCATCAGGGTATGACTTTGCATAAGTATTAATGAATCTGTTTCTTTTACAGAGCGGAGGCAGCAACCCTAACTGTTACCAGTCCGCGCTAACGGTTCGAGAAGTGAGTTCGGAGACCGCCGGAGAGTATGCCTTTGTGGTTCGCAGCAGCGAAGGTGTTGCCCAAGGACTAGTGCACCTGGAACTGAACGGAGTGCCATCCGATGGGCCTTACCACCCCGCGCCACCGCCCCCGGTCTACCAGCCACCCTCATTCCCAGTGGCCTCTTCGCTACCATCTTCCGGAAGGGCATTGCCCAAGGCGCCCCCCTCCGTCCCCGAGAAGGAACCTCCCCCTGTAAAGGACGCCCCCTCCTCCTCTTCTTCCTCCCCCTCCCTCTTTCCATCCTCCACATCCTCTGCCTCCCCCTCCTCACCATCCATACTCCTTGCCCTACTCCTGCTGCCCCTTATGACATCCCTTCTATCTGCCCAGTCGCTCACGTTCCCCAGTGAAGGATCCGTGTTTTGTACGACCCACCAACTATGATTACATGGGATAGTTTGCCTAAATATATAAAAAATATATATATATGAGGAATGAAAAAACTTTTAAAAACTTGTGCAAAAAAAAACTTGAAAAAAATATGTGGAGATGAATTGTTGTACCGTGTACAAAAAATATGAAGAAAATTGTCTACGTGTTTGATTTAGCAGCGATTAAAACCTGCTTCTTTCACATAAATGAGGTGAGTTTGTTATTGATACAGTAACCAAACATGAAGCGAAACATTTCGATCTAATATTCCAAAAATTTACAACAAGAATTCCAGCACTAAAGGGTTATAAGTATGTATATAATTCCAGGTTAAATTAAGTGCATAAGAGGAAAGGAATAACTATCGTACTGCTCGTAAGAACCTATCTAACACAGGTAAGTACTGAGGTACCGAATCTTCTGCATATCGAATTTAAAAACAAAAATAGTATTTTAATGAAATGATTTCCCCAAAATAAAAATGAAATGAATTTACAGAACATTTTCCTATTAATTTAGAAATTTACAGGTCTAAGAATGGAATTCATCTAAAATAGGATAGCCAATAAGGAGGTACTAAGATATGATAAAGACAATGACAATGTGTCTATCCATATATTTAGATTCGGGAACAATAATACTTGAAGTGAGATCTGAGTCAAGAATGAATGTTTCAAATTCAAGCAAGAATTAAATCTAGCAGAAACACCTAAAAAGCATGGGAATATCACAACAGGATCTCTGTGGCTCTCCGAAGGGTATGTCAGCCTGGTCCTATGGAATTTATCTAAGGAGAGTTTCCGCGAAAAACAGAGGTCCAAACTATTCGATTGCTGAGGTGTAAAATTATTTTTAAAAGATGAAAAGGAGAAAAAGGATAAAAATGGGATCGATTTTCATAAAACGGTATTGTCAAAAATTTTTAAATGAGAATAAAAATTTAAAATTGATGTCTAAAATGCATGGGAATATCACAACGCGGTGAAACAAGTTCTACAAGCGTTGAAATCACTTGACGCTCACCGTAACGAAATGCAAATTCCTAGCACAGGCGAATTCAATGCATCGGACATGTTATGAAAAAATTTCAAATTCCATTATATATAGATTGCAGACAACATAAAAAATGGTATACCTGTTACGTAATATTAATTTGTTTAGAAATCAACGAACTCTACTCACCACTGCATACCGCTAACGGAAGTTTCACTGCTCCTTCCTCTTCTGCAACATCTGCAAAAAGAGAAATAACATAAATGTTAGGAGGGTTATAAAATAGGTTGCATTAGTGATATAAAATGCATAAATGAGAAGCATAAGAAGTGGAAGCTTTGAATCTTCCATTTCAAGTGGAAATATTTCAGTAGACGATGGTCATTATAAAAATAGACAGTTCAATGTTCGAGATGAAATACAGTGAAGAGTAAAGATTACCTCTTAGATGGAGGAAAATTTCTTAAAACACAAAAATAAATACACTATTGTAACTTAGATTTTGAAGCGTTACTATAAAACCAGTCTAACACTTTGGTGATCAGTTGACCTTTAAATAAATTTTCCTTTAACTTCAACAATACGTATACTTAAAACGAACTTTTACCTAAATCTAGAGATAAAATACAAATGAATTTCGATCGAATGATCATTTCCCCTATTTCTCTTTATAATGTGATTGGCGTGTGTGGATGGGTAAGCCAATACATTAAGTATTTTACCTAAGTATCAATTTCGTTTCAATAAAGACGTTTTTATTTCTGAACTTATTATTATAGATTACTATACTTATTTAAATTATTTATCGATTATTAATTTTATAATGTATTCTTAGATAGGTTATTTATTTATGTTACTTAGGCTAACATATACTTTCCTCCAACTATTACCATTATTTGACAAGAGTGCTTCTTAGTAAAGCTGGGAATTAAAGGTCACTATCGACTAATTGCGGGGCTTAAAGCAAGAACTCACTTAATGCATAGCCAGTCCACTATTCAATTCACCAAGCGAATTCATTGGGTGAGGTCTAGCTTTCTCGAATTACGTAGTACAGCTCACTTTCTAATCGCTCAGATCATAATAGGAGCTAATCATATTCTTAATAGGAGTTCTAAGACGAAGAAAGGATCCCTGTTCTCTGTGTTGTACAGTTACCATTAATTTCAATTAGGAAATGATAAAGGAAACACGCAAGGCCATGAAAAGATGACATAATTGCTTAGCAAAGGATGGTGCTCACAAAAGGATATTTCCACCGAGAAGTAAGGGTGCTAATTAGATAAGATGATAATCTCGAGAAATTGGGGATGGAAATTAAGATGAAAGAGAGACATCTAGAGAAGGCTACTAATGACATAGAATAAGTAAGGCATTAAATTGAAAGAAATCAATTCAAGTCTTAAGGGTGGATATTTCATTTTCAGAAAGAAAAAGCATACTATGAGTTTAAGATAAATATTTATTGAACTGAAAAGATCCCTAGATGTTTTCTAGTCCGAGAAATCGATTCATAGAGTAGAAGAGTATCCTAGATCAGAAGCTTGGACAAAACGACATGAACCAGAAAAGCTGTACATTGTTGTTTCAAAAGGGAAAGACTGAATTTAAAATTTCTACATATAAATCATAAAATCTATTAATTCATTAATTGTCATATATGCTCTCTTTCTAAACTCAATTACCAATCTTCTATACAATATTTTTATCTTAGTATATAATGGTCTATTTCAGCAAAGGTCACATCATATTCCCACCACATTCTTTGCACAACAATACACTTGATTTTTTAGATCAAAATCGTTTGGGAATGACCTGTCCCCAAGATGTATTATAGGCTTAGGGAACAGGTGATAATCAATGAGGGCAAGGTTAGGTGAGAACGCTCGATGACATCCTATCTCGAAGAGAAAATCGAAAAATTGATCTTCTCCACAACGTTTGATTTAAACAGATCGGTTTCGACGAGTAATCGTCATAAGCTGGTGATCATTCAATCCTACAACCTATCTCGTAAAATTGATGCTAAAATTAAATATGAATATCTGTGGTGAATGAAAGCCGAATGGCAGAGCAGGTGAAGATGAGTGGCAGACCAGAACTCTATAAGTCTATCCAAACTGAAAACATTAAATTGGCCGAGGGGTTAATATGTTTGGTTTAGTCTCCAAAATCATCCAAAGTTTATCCAGACTCCTCAGTAGTTCAAATCCTGCTTCAAGAAAACTTTTTTCACCATCAGTCGCCAGTGGCGTCTCCTCATAGGGATGGATGTAAATAAGTCAGAATGGGTCAAACCTGCCTGTAAATTGGGAGAATGATCGAGAATAAGTTTTTTCCGAATATTTCCGAGGGATAGGGAAATTTCCATTAATGTTTTTACATCCTCGTTGAAGTATAACTTGAAAGAAGCCAATTATTAGATGTTAATTGTTTCTTAGTCATACAAAAAGAACCTCCACTTCCAGCACGCGAAATAAACAAATAAAAAATAAAGTTTAATGCGTGTAAATGTGAATAAGCGTTACCTGGAGGAAAACGCTTATAATCACTTCCTTATCCTTGAATCTTTTTATTTAAAATATAATACATACAAATTAAACATTGTCAAACCCTCGTTTCAGTCAGAAATCAGTTATAAAAATTTAAAAATACTTGACACATACTGGGATAATAGCTTAAGATAAGGGTCAGAAGGAAATTTACCTAATGTATCAAACTGACGATTCTCAGCAAAGAATGGACCGATTCTAAGAAGGAATGGCAATATGGTAGATAAAGGAGGATGTAGACTCACCACAATTACTAAAATGCACGTAGCATTTTATTCCATAAGTAGGAGTTTGACGAAGGAGCTGAAAGGATTAGACCGATGGAGAAGAATAAAGATTAAAGGAGTACACTCTCTCACTTCCTCTAATTATTCCCAAGAGAACTTCCTCTAGCAAATGAACCACACGTCCCAAAAGAGTAAATGGTTTCCTTTTAAGTGAAACCAAACGATATTCCGTCTAGCAGACGACTTTTATTCACTCCGGAGCTAATGACAGCCTCCGAATCAATCTTTCTCTCATCTTTATCCCAATTCCCCTTCTTCGGGACCATCCGAGCAGAAGGGACTTTAAAACGCCTCTTGTATTCTTCTCCGCGTCAAAGGAGAAATTTATTGCCGAGGAAACTTCCGATGTGCTGAAATTAGGGTAAAGAAATAAGCTGCGAAATTGCCGGCAGAGGAAATGGGTGGAGATGATTGGTATCTAAGGGATTTAAGGAGCATCATTTGAGCCCCTATGTTTCAAAAGGATGCCACGAAAAATATGTGCAGTTATTAATTTTTGGAGTCGATCGACGAGATTCCAACGCATTGGGTACGGTGCTGAACGTTTGGAATGTGATATTGAAGGATAATCTGCTAACGATTAAATATATGAGGCTCTATAGAAGAGATTTCAATGAAGGATATCCACATGCCAAAGTTTGATGGAAAAGTCCAAAAATGCTTTGGCATGCGAAGTGGTGAAACTTATGTCCTACTCTTAGTAAAATCAGGAATAAATTATCCGTATGAGGTTTGTTCTTGATAATAATTAATTGTCTACAAGCCTAATTTTGTTATTAGTAGAATTCCTTACAAATTATAATGCTGCAGAAGATATTGCTAATAAAGGAATAACATATCTGTACAGTTCTTTACAATCCAATAACAGTGAAGTAGCAAACTATACAAATGTGTAACTTTATCAATTCTATACAAAAATATAATTAAATCAGTTACTGATTTTATTTCGAACTTTTCCAGATATAGCATAGAAAATTCAGCAACTGAAGATTTGGAATAAAATAGAAAATTTTTATGTGTAGCACTTAGAATTTATGCGAAAATCTAAATGGTATGTATTTGTAGCAAGTTATTTTGTATAAATTGTTTAAAGGTACCAAATTTTGATATCAAAGATTAACCTGATTAATCCTACTTTAAATTTTAGAAAAACAAAGACCTTTACCATAATTCGTTCACAAAATTCTTATCGATTACATTTGTTGGTGCATATTGGATTTATTCGGAGGGAAGCTTTTCTAGCGAATAAGCTAGTTTCAGTTATATCATTCTGAGCCTGTGTTAAATACATTCCCTCTCTACCCACTATCACTGATTACAAATATTAGATTGCAAATATTAGATTCACCGGTATTGACGCCTCATTTTGATGCCTTTAAATTTCTCATTGATAAGTTAGAGGACACGACAAGTTAGAAGACTGGTATCATTGCCTATTTTTGAAGATTTCCCCTGGACTTAAAATAAAGGGCATTTAATTCTCATTGTTCACTAATATAATTCGTATTTGTATCTAAAATTCGAAGGGTCCAGATAAATTCTCTTCCTTATGAAAATTAAGGTAAACTTGGAAGAAGTGAGGTGAAGGAAGATGCTCGACCGAAATTTGAAAAGGAGGTCGCAGTACCGTTGCAAGAAGAAAGGTAATGTAACATCGTAAACGATGCATTAAAATTCAATTCAGAGAAGAGGAATCCTCAAAGGATGGGACGAAATGCATGGCATGTGGAAGCTCTATACGCAAGGAAAGAATTTAAAATATCCGTATAGGAGTAAATGATAAAAAGGAAAAGAAAAAAGGCCATTCTTCTACAAAGAAAAACGAGAAACCTTCAATAATTTACAAGAAAATTCAAAAATATAAACACACAATTAACATTCAACCGAATACCACTAAAACTAAGAGGCTAAGATAATAGTCAGTTATCTCAAGAATGAATTCAGACCGTGTTATCGTAGTAGTAGTTTCTCTATGCAATGCGTTTCTTTTCAACGATAGCAACTAACAGTCTCTCCATTTACAAAATTACTCCATAGTGCGGTGTCTCCGTAGAGGAATACTGCCATTCCATAGAAGCGATAAAAACAATAGAATATGCTACGGATAGAGGAGATGATCATTTCCCATTGGATAAACTGCAGTGGCTATCTCTATGATTTCCCACGCGGACAAAAATGAAAAATATCTTGAAACGGACTAATTACTTGATCATTCAATAAAAAATAATAAAGTAATTCATCGATACTATCATTTCAACTCTAATCTGTGAATGAAATTAAAAAGTATGGAATCCTCACCGGATGTGCTCTTACATTCCGTTTAAAAATGAATTCACTTGCATATTTTTTCCATTTAAATATTTCTTAATTAAGTACAGAATCTGCCTACACGAATATAATGTCGATTTACATTAGAGATGATGTTTTCTTTGTTTTAGATACTAAATTTTCATTCATCTCATTTGATTTCGATCCTATAAGGCCAATTTCGTCGTTTATTTATTTACAATCTGAAGTTACTAGTGGACAACTGTCCGGTAGCAACTCATAAAAAATATGTAGAAAATATAATGTCAGAGTTTTAAAACATATTCAGTCAACACAGTCCGTTTTACAACACTTATTACAATATAAAATTGCCAGTCACCCATAGTACAAACAAAAATATCTATGATTATAGAAGATATAGAATCTGATATTTAAACGTTAAATGGCTGTCGCCGTTGAATTATTTTTGTAAGCCCCTTATAAATTACTAACATCATAGACAACGTTCACCTAGCTCCATAATTTGAAATAAATTCTAAAAAAGGCTCCAACAGATAATTCAATTTTTAGAAGGTGTAACTGTTTTTGAAATGGAAATATCAGGCAAGAATATCCCTTTTCATTTACGAGTTAAGATTTGTAATTCGTTAAAATAAATATAGAATATAATAGAATTTATAAATTAATCGAGATCAAAATTAATCACCTTGTAAAATATGATTAATTTAAAAAATTTATGTTACATTAGATTGTTTAATAATTAATCTATGAATAATAAAACTTAAAGAAATCACCTTATTATAAATAAATCAAACCTCTCTTTTAACAGAGAATTAACCTGAAACTAATACTGAAAAAATTGATCTTTTGCCAGCTAATTGAAAATATAAATCCTTCGAAAAGACTAATACTATTACTACCATTCAGATCTCAATATGCTGACTTGTAAATGGAAATGACGCATCAACTCCATAGCATTCTTAGAGAGATTAAAAAACTCTCCACCCCTGACGATCAGAGGGGTGCTTTTTCCCCAAGAGAGGAGTGGGCGTAGACAATGGAGCCATGGAAAAAGGATACCGTACGCTTCCTCAGAAAGAAAAGGCATCCGGCGCGATCCCCCGCAAAGGAAAACAAGGAATGGCCCTTTGAAGAATTACTAAATAAAATAGAAAACCTTCTTTGTTTGTGAGCACAAAAACGGAGAGTAATAGACATTGGAGGGACATCTATGGGAGGATTGACGAAGCTGTACCAAAAAATGTAAAAGCAACGGAACGCTACATCAAATGTACGAAGAATGTGAAAAAGAAAAACAGTGAACCAAGAAATGTGAGAGAGAAGAAAATGAAGTGAAGATTAGAATATTTTAATATTGGGAAGATATGAGATTAGAAATAAATAAGATGAAACATCACATATAAATATAACACACAAAAAGCATGTATATAAATTAATGCTGAGAATATATCTAAGAGGAAGACCTTGGTTTGAGTCTCATTCCTGTCAATTTATTTCCATTTTTATCTTTAGATTTATATATTTCGCTTTGCTTTGCATCTTCTGCCACAAATTTTCTCTGATTAAAAATATGCATTAATATTCATGCATGATTCAGCATAGAATAATCCACCACAATATCACGGTTTCCACGATCATTTTTTAAATTTCATTATAAAATTGGTTTCAAATATTGTATTCTTTAAATAAATAATAGTCAATTGTACCACACCAAGGTAAGCCAGTTTTTGTAGAATGTGCCTCATTGAAACTAGGGCGTTTAGCGGTGTTTCTCAACCCTATCGTTCTTCTGGGATCCCTTCTGAGATCAAATTTTCTCTATTCGCGGTAATATTTGTTTACAGATCTTTTCACTAGTTGAGTTGAATACAAATTATGCCCATGAGAATGAAGTGCTCTCGTACCACGAAAGCTTGCTGTGTACTAACAGTACGTGATCTTACACGTGAAACTTTAGATAGAAAAATTTTCATTTAAAATAAAATGAAAATAAGTAAAAATTTATGTATACATGAGACGACTCATGCATGTAGGAGTGTAGTTTTTGTATTTTGTTAAAGGTTATGGTCATTCTGCATATATGGGGCATCGAACTCGAGACCGATTCCAGCAAATTCGAACGCGCTAAGCATTAAAATGCTTCATTTCGTTTTTGAATTTCCCATGTGGAATTTCTATGATAAATTTTATATAATTCTGCATAAAAGAATTTACTACTCAAAATTACTATAATTTCAAAAGTATAATTAATCAAAAATTTCATAACTATAAATTTGCAATTCCATTTCAGTGGATGAAAACGATAAGCAGGAGACGAGGAAAATGCGAGCTCAAGTTTGGGAAATTTACGATAAACAATCTGACACACGAAGCATTGTGTATCGAGCAAAATATTTAGCCAATAAAATTCGAAATTTTAATAATTTATTAAACTCGATTCGAAATGAAAAAATTCAATTAGCATATCAGGAAGATATTATTGACAAGGGCTCTTGAAACCTTCTTAGCTTGAGTCTCCAAACTAGTTTGTACTTTCATTGTCCATGAGGTCTGCGGACTACCGGTTGAGAATTGAGTATTTATTAACTATAAGAATAGGATCAATTAAATTAATTATTAAGAAAGGATTAATTGCTGATAATTGGCTGAAATTTCAGGAATCCTACAAATGTAACTGTGAATATTCGTGTAGTTTTTACCCAGGGTTGATAGTCGGTCGATGAACCTGATCGAAAGCTGCATTTCTAAGAGGATGAACCACGGATTCGAGGTAGGCAAGCCATTTATGAGGGTGGATAGCTTTAAAGCGAACGTCTAAGTCCCCAAAGCAGACGATTTTCCATTTACGTCCAACCCCTTAAGGTTTCCCATTCATTTAGCCAATTTCAGTTCAAGGAAACTCTATTAGGCAAATTCTATTGTTGGCTTTCTCCCTTCCCTTGCAAGGTAAAAACATGGTTTGAATCCCAAAATACGAGCTGAAGTTTATTCTATGTACGTGACGAGAGTTAGCCGTTCAGTCGGAGTAGTGCAGTGAGAAGAAGAATGGGCAGAATGAGAGAGGAAAGACAAGGAGCTCTCAAATTACTAAAAACACACGGAGGTCAGTTATTCGTAATTTTCACAAACTTTTATCCACTTCCGGTTTAGAACTTCATCGTCATAAAGTTCTAAACTGGTCATCATCAGATAAGTGCAACTGCTAGCACAATATGTCATCATGAAAAGATAAGTAAAAGGAAGAGGAGTGAATTTGGCATTGCTATTTTGGCAATAGAATCTAAGATTCGTCCGGTTTCATTGAAACAATCACCGTCAAGTATAAAACAAACCGTAGTAAATCAGTTTTGTGGTTAATGTGATGGTTTGTTCTTGCTGAATTTTTAGATGGCGTTTTACAAATCCGTTTTTTTCAAATGATTTCTACAAGTTCAAATTCTATCTCGATGTATATATTTTTAGCATTACCTAGACGTTCATACATTTCTTACAAAATTCAGCTGTCTTTTTCTATAAAATTGTAATAATTTTGCCTAAATCGTAGAATTGTCAATACTAGCAATGTTCTATTTTACATTTTCACGCTAAAAATTATATTGTACCTCGTTTACTCAAAGATTATACGCTACAGAAGCATCGTTTGATTTCATCGACTGTTTATTTCCAATCTCGAACTATCGTCGTAAATCCTCTTTATACATTCCCTACAGGATTGTACGAGGCAATAGTACTGCCGAAAGAGATCAATGATATAGACAGATAAATCTACAAATTTGTACTAAAGCTGATGGAAAAACCAATGAAACTAAGGTGTTTGTTATTTTTCTATGCAACGAAAATGTATTTTTCTAGCAAGATAACTTTTTGATACGCTGGATTTCATTGTTTAGTTTTTACCCAATTCATATAAACTATCGCATACTTTCATGACTATATCTGTGGCGGGTGATTTCATCAATATAAATGTTAGATGGAAAATTAAATTTTGAGAATAGCGTTCATCGAGCATTAAAATAATATGTCAAATATCATATAGTCGATTAGTAAGCAACTATGGGAAAATTCAATCTCAACAGAACTGTATGCCTTCAAAACTGAAGTATGTTTTGGAAACGGAATTATGAGTATCATATTTATTCATAATATTCTTTCTCCCAAAATTTCACTTTTATTCCTTTCGATGTTTATAATTTAAATCAATCAAGTTTATTATTGTTTGCGCACAAAGTTCCTTATTTTCGATTTTTTCGTAGATTCATTAAGAGTTTTCTTCACCCGAACGCAGATATTTCTCGCATTTATAATACCATTATAGTCATATTCCAAATTCTCCATTCTTAAGGTCTTGCGGTAGCCCATTTTACAAAAAGAGCGCGGAAAATATCGACGAAGAGTAAAATATCATGCATAGATGATCCGTCCATGGGTAATCGAGAATTCACTGCATATCCCATCTTCCATTCTTTATATTACCCTTGCGTTACAGTTTTCCACTTTTTTGGCACAGTTGTCGAGTATAGAACGGATATAAACGTCTTCAGAAAAACATTCAAAATCAGGCATTTGTACCGTTTTTAAGTTTATTTTGAACAAACATCAAAAGGTGAAAAGATTAAACGATCTTAATTATAATAATTATCTTAACGAACGGGCAACATCTAAAGCAAAATCACTCGCCATCATTAGTTTAATCATTCACGTGTATTTACGGTTTAAGCCCTAAGCCCTATAAGCTTTATTATATATTTATAAGCCCTAACAAACCATAATTTTGGCTACTGACTTTATTTGGAAATGTATTTGACAGATATTATTTTTCAGGTCCTTCCATGTCCTAGTTATAATAGAACCATTCGGTAGTTCTGCAAGATTCATATTTTGTCGTAAGCTTTATCGAATTTTTCAAACGATCAAACAATCAACAAGGCGGAAAAATTCGCCATTTTTCAAGGTAATCGGAATGAGTACGTCAATTACGTAAATTTTTCCGTTTATACATCTAAAGGGAATCGATTGCGATTGGTTCAGTGGCGGATAGAATTTCGAATCTTATTGAGGAAGAGAAGAACACCTGCCTTCATATTGGATTCATGGAGAACGCTCGCATGCATTCGGAAATTGCCGGTGGTTGCGTCGTTGTTAGACATGGAAATGAATTAAGTTGAGAGAGAGAAAGGTACTATAGGATTGATAGGTGTCCGAAAAGAGAATGGATACTCCAACATTTGAATAAAGGTGAGCTGAAATGTAGGAATGCTATGAATATGAACTTTTATCATAATTTGGAAAGTGAGAATGTTTACATGTAAAATATTCCTATCTGCATACATTTGGATAAATTTTCCACTTTCTATTAGAATTCTACGATATTAGACCTGAGAACGTCGTTTAGAGAAGCATACTTAAGTAAAAATTACGAACGAGCTACCCACAGACGGAATGTTAAAGATAATATGCGATAGATAATATCCCAAAAGACGTAAAATTACAGTGAAGTCTCTTAAACTAAACTACTTAGATGATAGATGTAATTTACTTTATGTATTCTGTGGATGAGTACATTTTATTTTAATGCATGTTACCTCAACTATACATTCAGGTATTATTGAAACAAAAGATAATGTAACAACTTAATTATGAAGTAAATTATACGTACACTTAAAGATAAAGTGAAATTCATAGATAGCTTTGTGATGAACCGCAGTCCTAAATAAGGAATATGAAACTGTTTCCTTCTTTGGACCATGTCTTCAAGAAGTTTGCCCTTCGTCCAAGTAAATAGGATTAAATTATAATATACTGGTCATTAAGACCCACAGAATTCGTGATGAAAATATATTTTGAAATAATATGCTCATCGCAGAAATAGCTTTGATGAAATTCTTACGATGGCTCTTTCCATCTCCGTTTTACATTAAGAAACTTAGGAAAATTGAGAGCTATTATTTAAATTTTTTCAAATCAAGAATCTCATAATTCGAGCTCTTCCGTACTGATCCATATTATTTTATCGCTTCTCAGCCATAAGACAATATTTCTTAACTCTATCAAAACTGGAATATTTCTGAGCGAGCCGTCCCACATCAGACTAGCTGTCAAGAAACATCGCATATGTTTCGGGCTCTGTCAGTCGTCAAAAACAGAGGAATAACTTTCTCTCGGCGTCTTACGTTGAAGTTTATTCGATCAAAAATTCGTGAAAATATTCGCAGATCATTCCCGTTCGTACTGGAAGCATACCTACTCTATATAGTTCATTTCATGGAATGGTAATACTGTATGCCATGAGAATAGCTCTGCTCCTTAAAAATAGTGTCGTATTCAACTTCTCTCAAAGGAATTACCTTCCTCGTAAAGGATCCTAGAATGTCTGAAAAATTGAATTTTCTGGAAATTTCAGCTATATTTTTTCAAAAAAATGCAAGGGTTCGCATTTCAATGCACTGTAGTTAGTAAATTAATGTAAAAATTATGGTAAAATAAATATATTAAAGTGATTGAAAATTTTTAAACAAGAATAATTCCCAAAACCGATAAAGGAGCCGCAGTAAGAACTTGAGAGCGCCTCATGAGGCCCAAAAGCCGGATTTTATGAGGACCTTAATTACAGACTTGGTAGAAAATTCTCTTAATAATCTCTGAGAATTTAACACAAACTATCCATTTAAATAGAATATTATTACACTAAATTAATTCCATTGACGAGGGTTTGACTTAGTGGAGCTCCATGATGAAGGAGCATAATAAAGTAACTGACTTCCACAGGATTAACTCTTCAAAATAGGGTACGTTTTCAAATTATCGGTTAGCTGGAAATGGTCTCAAACCGATTATTTTAGTTAAGCATTTCTTAAAACTAAATTTTAAGACAATCTCTTACTTCTCCCTGCGCGCCCCTTACTGCGATTCTAACCTCCTTCACATACCTCGTTTCCGTCTCTCAGAGATCTATTTTCTATCGCAATCCAAAACTTTTTAATCCTTTTTTCTCTTAGCCCTTCTCTTAAAATGCTTTCCCCCATTGATTTATTCATTTTTCTATTAATTTATTTCTGTTCCTTAGCTTATTTGATCTTCTTGCTTTTTTGCATCACCTTGCTTCCTTGATGATATTTATTTTTCCCATTTCTGTCAATATTCATTGTAATTGGTCAACCTGGATTTTATTGAAGCACATTAACTAAATGAATATAAAAAACTATCCTCTACTGATCCAGATCGCATACAGTCGGTTCGATACGGTTCAGAGTCCACCTGCATTCATGAGAGTACAAGGAAAGAACAACAGGAAAACTGGAGTGTAAGCAATCAGAGTTCGGAAGAATTCGAGTGTAAATTTGCAGAGGCGTATGGACAGAATGACATAAATGAGCGAAGTGACCTCGAAGGCCTAAAAAAATAATCCTCTCGTTGATCAACTCAGTGTCTCAGCAAGGGATTAAAGGGGCACGGAGTACAGGAGCAGTTTAATTAGGCCTATCTCGCCCCAGGCGTCAAAGGGCCCTCCGAACTAAAGGTTAACGAAAAAGATTGAGGAGGAGGTCTATCGCGTAATATTCTGCGAAATTGGAGAGTAGCGGAGGGAGAGTGGGTGTGACAAGTGGAAAGTGAGTAACGGGATTGGATGAGGAAGGTTATGTGGGTATATTGGATTGAAGGAGGAAGGATATCAGAAGGCGAGGCCTGTTTGGAGAAGAAGAAGTGATAACAGCGTCAATGATATGATTAGTTATCGAGGAAGTAATAACATCAAGTAAAGCAAATGGCTACCGTTGATATGAGGGACAAATCATATCCGTATTACTTTCAATAAAAGCCATCAGGAAGGATAGCTATGATTATATAGCGGACGAGAAAGATTCATTGCTACTACTTTGATGTTTGTTATAATAAAGCTACAAATGAAATTATTTAAAAGATTGGAGGAAATTTTGTAAAGAAAGATGGCAGAAGCTTTGAGTTTTAATTTCATAAATAAGGAAATGGGTATCTCTCTCCATTAACCTAATTAATCAGAGTAAAGTTTATTTACCAGCATCATGTATTTCACCATGTCTTCGCCACCACAATCAATAGTCAGTATTAGCCCTTTCGTGATCAGTTCTGTAACTCCAATACTTAGGTTTTTCAGAAAAAAGTTATCATTAAATATAAACGTTGCAGTTGACAACATGTCCAATGCATGACAGTAGTTTTGACACTTTAATTTTCCTAAACTTCATTTATCGAATTTCATTGGAGCCAAACGATATAACCATAGTAACTACTGAGGAGGTAAATAAATATCAAATTAACTTCGATAAATTGGCACATTAATGAAATTGGCATAATGAACCGGAATTCATAATTATAACGCAATAAGTTAAATTACGCATTACCTGTAGAATATGGTGAATTCAATGTCAATCAATTCACATTTGCGCGTTTCAATGAATTAAAGAATTAGGCTTTGCTTCTATAAAATGGAAAATAGCCCGCAATCTTATGCTTACCTAATTTTAGTTTCATTATTTGAAAACTGGGTTCGAACCTGGGCCCTCTATCATGGGAATACTCTAGTTAATATGAAATAAAGATACAAATGAAATAATTAAATACAAATACAATAGTAGTACTTCTACCTCATGTTGATGAATATTTTTCAAATGGTCTTTTTATTTTTAAATGGAAAATTTTACCAGAATTCAAAAAAATCGAAAATATTCCCGAGAACGGGCAGAAAAGAATTCCCATGATGATATGAAAGCAACTTTGGCATGAGTGATAGTGAAAAACAACATTTATTAAAGCCTTTCTTTATCGAGTGCTATAAAAATGTTATTCATAAAGTCATTTACCTCACTTATGAACTAGTCCCGCTTATAGCTTTCATGTTCAGTAAGGGAATACTACCTCATATTGCTTGATAAGCCTCTCCTAGCTGTTAGCAGCTAGGAATGAGGTTCCAAACTGCCTTCGGGCTGAATACTTACAAACAGACAATAATATGCAGTATATAATAATATACCAGCATACCAAAAATTCCTTTTAAGAATATTTTAAAAATATATTTATTTGAATAACGAAAGAGAGAAGAAAGAATAAGTTTGTCAGAGTATTTGCTCTATATCAAAAGAATGAAGAGAAAGGAGTGGAAATGTAAAGAGCAAAGATGCATATGGACGGATTGATATTAATTCTTATGAAAATACTGATTAATTCGAAATAATCCTCTCATGTGTTATTAAATTCTCCGTCTTCCCTGGAGACCAGATTCCAGGATGAGAGAAGGAGGGGGTTGGTAGGGGTTGGAGGGGTTAATGGGGTGAAAATATGATGATAAGATAAAAGGGAAGGTGATGGTCCAGATGGGATGAAAGTGAGAGTGCTCCTGGTACGGCATCCTGGTGTCGAACCCATCTCACCTGAATGGAAAGATTGCTTAACCAATTTGTCGCCTCTGAGGGAAGTTCCTTCTCCTTAGAAATAATAAGGAAATGTTGGAGAGGGGCGGAAACAGGCTGGTGGTAATGAAATTTCGAATAGAACCAAGGAGGAAATGGTAGCGAGCGAAGATGAAGGAGGAAGCATGATGGGAGCCTGCATTTTCCTCCTTTCTCCGAATTATTTCACGAAAATAGCACACCTTCTGAGTCTGCCATATTACATCAATACTGTCCTTCGTAATAAAGCCATTATTTTGAATGATACAATGTTTTTTTAATATTTATCGCTGCCAAGGCTACCAGCACTGAAAGTGTGCTAATAGTAGCATTCAAGAGAATTATTCAGGTAAGTATTTCCATCTTGTTACTCTTATTCCTATTTAATCGTCCTTAAACTATCATTGGAATTCAAGTAATAGAATTCATACTCATTCAATTCCAAGTCTCCTCAACCCTTATTTCCACTGATTCTAAATTATAATAAAACAAAGATGTAAGATTGTTGCACGAAAAAGGATTATAGGATTATCATAACAGCATGAACGATTAATTTTTTCGATGGATCTCTCGAAAGGAGATGATAGATTTAGGTAAATGCCCCAAATATATGAAGAAAAGATTATGGGTTATCATTACGGTTGCATTTCGAGTCGTAGTATAATCATGAAAAAGTATAATCAACTCTACAGTGATCGCAAACAAAAATATTAAAATGCAATTATAGAAAATCTAATCCCATAAATTACACAGTAATACCTAGTTACGTTCCGTTTCAATTAATCTTAAGCAGAAAAAATACGTAATTTTAATTGCGATTGCTAGGCAACAAATCCCTTGAAAATTATGCTAATCTTCCTTTCGAAATTTAATCCGCCAGTTCAGGTCTTGATCACGAAAACAATAACAGCGGCTTCATTTGTCGGATTTGAGATGAACATATCTTATTATCAGAAATTTTTCGTTAAAAATGTAATCCCATTCCATCTGTTTGTTTGGCTCAGGGGTACATAATTACGATTAACAACAGGATCTGATTGAAGGGAAACAAAAAGGGAAGCGACAAATATTTCAAATTAGAAAACTTTATATCGATGAAATTATTATTGGAATTATCAGTATTCACATTACCTCAACTAGATTTTATAAAAAGTTAATTCGGAAAAAATGAATTGATTCAGTAATTCACCGGTAACTAGATTTCATAATTCTCTACCCAATTAAATCCAACTGAATCGATAAAATTTATTTACATGTTTGGAACAGATAAAACCTCATATATTTCAGCACCATCGAGGGCTAATATTATACTGGCCTTCTTGTCAATGGACCTTAAATCTACGTTACATAAGCAAGTTCACTATTTTCAACGAAATCATCCCATTTTACTAACTAATAGAAGTAGAATTAAGGCCTTCGTAAAAAAAAACACAAAGGAGATTATAGGACAAAAAAGTTGTTAACTTTTTTTGTCCTATAATCTCCTTTGTCCTATAGTTAAGTCGCGCCAAAAATGTTCCTTAATTAGACATGTGGAGTCAATATTACTCCAAATTTCTCAACTTCTAGCGACCCTTTAAAATGATGATACAATTAGTAGCTATTTTAATAGCTATCAAAAATGAAGGATAGCAATTAAAAACAATAAATTTGAGATTTTTTTACCTTGTAAATTGTTTAAATTTTTATTTATTAAACATAACGCTTATAAATGCCCTGAACGTACTGTCTTTCTTAATTGAAAATTCTTCCAATTTAAACTGAACCTATGAACGTCAAACTCGGGAGATGTAATAGACGGTCCAAAATATAAGTAAGACTTAGTTATGTCTCACTATATTTGCTATGTCACCTGACTATAAAGATGGAAATCTGCTCTTTCCCTTTTAGGGAAGTACCTCGAAGGTGAGGATGGAAAAAACTTTCGAATTATGCCTTAAAAAATTTCCACCATGAAATTATTGGTCATGTCAAATCGATGTATACAATTGTGTAATTTAAAGTGAAACTGATGCGATTAGTCCAATAATTCCCTCATATTGCCTGGATATTCAAACTATTTCTCCTTATCCTCAACATTTTATTCTTTGCTCCTTCAATCAGTTACTCCGCATTTTCTCCTTGAAATTTTTACTTTAAGTTGTTGTAACCTCGCTCCCATGATTTTCTTCAATCTTATATCCTGTAACTTATCGATTTAAAATTTCAAAAACAGCTCTAGAGAAATATTAATGACAGTAACCAATATCGTCATACATCGTCTACAACGATGCTTTCGACGATGGAGTTTATGAAAACATGAATGTCTTCAATTTAACTGCAATCATCAGTATTTAAATTTATAAAAAGACCTTAGACAAAAGGATATATTATTTAGAGGAATAATTTAATTAGATACTATAATATCCTATCATAATCTCAAATCATTAAATTTTGGAGGCTAAAACTTTCAGATCTACAATTCTTTTGAGACTATACTTATATAAACATAAACGACGGTTATAAAGGGAGAGTGAAACGAATTTCTTAAAAAACATATTTATAATGTCTGACCGATGTGGCCAAAGTATACATTCAGGCGTATTTTAAAAATAATTCACAGGAATATGTTTTTCCATTGAAATCAATACTGAGCCATCCGAAGAAAGCTGCCGTTTCCACCGAAGACAAAGACTGAAAGCTCCAGAATTAGGGGGATGCACAGCGGAATGATTGAGCGCATTGGTAATTGATGAAACGTCCTTTGGACCGCCATGAAACATGGAAAGGAGAGGTCGTAAGAGAGGTCGGTGGTGTCCCAAACGAAGCGCTTATTAACGAGCAAAGAGATTCCACGGAAGCGGATCTCGTTAGCGAATAATTGTGACTTCCGCGACACTTATTGGAAGGTCGGGTGTGTTTTGGGTCAGCAGTCGAGGAGATCTGGGAGCAGAAAAGACCGGACGCTGCAGAACCGGTTCGTTTAATTCTGCTAATTATATGATCGCGTAGCGAAGCCGTGCAGGAATTCGACTAACATTTGGACAAAGGCGTATCAAATTGCAGATGGGACTACACATTTAGATCACACTGGAGAATCAATCCATTAGGATGGGATACGGATTACTTGATACTATTTCTACTATGTAAGGATTCTGTGAAAGACGCAGTGAAATTGAATCCTGAAGAGCTATGGTTAATTCCTTCTCAAGGTCGACTTTAAAACTGTATCAATAATATATCTAATAGCGATAGTCGTTAAATCATAATATACTCCATCATCGAAACAAAAGAGACTAATGTAAACATCATATTAAAAATTGCACCCACAGGTATGGTCAATTCTTCAGAAATAATAAAGTTCAAAAAATTAATTACAAAAATTATTTAAAATATTAAAAAAAGATTCTATGTAAATATATGGTTACAAAATAATAAAAAATAGATTTTATTATTCAGCATTCATAATAATTTCATTAAAGAAATAAAAAGGACTGTATTATTTTACAGATAGGGATGGTAATATATTAATTCAGCACAAGGGAAAACTCTTGGACGTGGGAGTGCTTTTTATATTGTAATTCATTCGTACTCCTGTTTGTCATGGTATCCAATGTAAACTGTCAACCTAGACTGTTGTTAGATCAGATAATAAATGAATAAATGTAGTATTACTACTAGTTACTTACGACTAGTTCACACCATCCTGATGTAACCCACCACCAAAACCATGTCGTGAATAAATTTTATCTGTGGACAGTGTATTTCAGTTTCTTAGTGCAATTAAGATGGTTTTATTCCTCTAGTTATCACTTGAGACTTAATTATGTCGATATCATGATAAATAGCTCCTTAAAACCATCAAGACAACTTGGGGTAGAGTCAATAATTATCGACGGTGCTCTCCCTTTCTAGAGGTAAGTAATACATGATTACATATTAGATTTTTCAACCTTTCGCTCAGTTCCACAAATGTTAGTTAATCTGGAATGTTCTGCATAGTGTTTTGACACCAATTCCCGATGTGTATCCACCTGTGGGTGAATAGTGTTGAGATTGACCAAGGGAGCTCCACTCTTCTCAAGGGTGCACTGCAAGCCGTGCTGCTCTTGAGGTTCACGAGAGAGTGATTGTGTGTTGGAGGACACAATGGGTATATCCAGGTCAAGTGACACCTTCCTTCAGAGTATTGAACCCATCGATCAACATGAACCTCTCCTTCCGGATCATCCAACTGGATGTTCGGGGAATATTTCCGGCCCACGTCCAATGAAACCGCGTTTTGGAAGGCCTATGATTGCATTGAGAAACATTCGCAGTTCGCCATGCTATCCCCTCTTCTGAAAGGGCCGAATGGGGTTCCATCTTTCGGGAAGTTCGGTTCGAACCACGAGGGAAAAAAGGGAAAGGAAATGTTGCGGGAACGGAAACTTTTCTTGTAAGAGCAGGAAGCGGGAGAAAGAACAAGTGTAGTCTTTTATCGGATGTCTCTTTTCAGATGGCTTATCTACTGCCACATGTGCGTAGCGCAAAGAGCGGTGATAAAAGGAGAAAAGATATAATAAAAGATATCAATTTGCTATACTATTCACAAATGACAAAAAAGATAAATTCCATTTGCATGACCTACTACATTAAAGTTTGCCAAATCACCTGTATCAGTGGTTTAAAATCGAGTTTAAAGACACTATTCCTCCGTGAAACTAGAGTCGTTAAGTAAAATCATGACAGACATAGAAGAATTTCCCCTTACGTTTCTTAAAGAAAAGGAATTTTATTCCACGCTTTTTTTTTAATTTTTATTTCTTATTTTTTCACGGAATTCATAGTGAAAATATTATATCTTATTGCATGCTTATAATTGTGGTTTCGCCTCGCATACAAATATGTTCTAAATGCTGCTTAAATTTTACATTTATGCCTTTATCTGAGTAACTTTTACGGGTTTTCCGGATTAATCGGCTCAAAATTGCTTCAATGTATGCGCTATAATAAAAAACGTTTATCATAAAGGGTTTAGAAATATTAAAGATTCCTTTAGATAGTTAAAGATAAAAAGAAAATTATTAGTAATGAGTCCTAATAACCAATGAATATAACATAAATTTGACGTATAATCTCATCTGTATTAATTATTGGAAAATTTACATCTTTTAACTCTTTGCAGACGTTTCGCGAGAAAATGATATTCCAATTCAAAAATAATAGTTATTAAGGTATCATCATCATAAAATTTTTATCAAGATAATATTAAAATATAAGAAAATGTATTTTTATAGATATCGAAGGTACCCTAACAACCCGATGAGTATGATCATAATTTCTATCGATTTGTTAAGTCAATTTTCTATTCCGAATTGACTGCTTTCAAGGAAGATTAAATCACAAAATCAGATACGCATCCTTTTTACCATAAATCTTTTAAATCTTAACCTCAGATTTATCTATACAGCGAATAACTCCATAAAAATTGATCAGTTTGCTATGAAAGCATTTTTTAATGAAAGATTATCCACGAGGGTTACCACACCTCGCCAAACACTCGGCTAACGCACGATATCATGCGCCTCTCGGACAACGACGCCGCGTATAACCCGCCTGGCACGTCGGCTTCCACCCCAACTACTAGAAGAAATGTGAACAAGGTACGAACGGTGATGAAAGATAATGAGATAAATAGGTGTCGTCCCAATCATTCTCGAGTAGCATTTGTTAGATCACTGAAAATTCAAAATTGAAGCGTCTTCTTCATTTTCTTATAATCTAGTTGGTTGGCACCCTAACAAATTGACATATGGACAATTACAGAAGAACGAATTACGAACACATATGACCATTCCCCATTCAGAAAAATTGGTTGGTTGGCCGGGATTCGAACCAGGGAACTTTGTGTTGGAGCGAGAGCATGGTAGCGCGCTAAGCACCGTGTCCGGTGACGTTCGTTGGAAGATGCAATAAAAGTGCAAAAATACAAGAAAAAAGTTCTGCAACAAAGTGGAAAAGTGAAAATGCAGAAAGCTGTACTCACCGAAAGGAGTATCCAATTCTGGTCGCCTTCAAGAATCCAAATCATTCAGACTTCAGTAGCGTAATGACACATCAAATCCATTCAACTCAGAGCTCTAACGAACTTCAGAAGTTCTTCGCGGAACCTGAGAAATAAACAATTTCATTTAATTTCTTGCGACTCTACGGAGAACAATTTCCACAATATTACTATGAAAATCTATGAATCAAACAGTTTGAAATGGCCTAGGTATATATTTTCTACATTCATTTTAAGAATGAAGTATTGATCTCTTTCATTAAATCATTCATGTAACTAAAGCGAAGCTTCCTTAATATAAAACGTTATTCAGTATTTTTAACTGTCCAAATAACGAATATATCAATCATATACTGTGATATTTACCACAGGAGATATTAAATAATAGATTTAACTCGATATATTCTTGTATACACTCTGCAGAAGCTGAAAGAATTTTAACAACATGAATATCGCAGGATAATAATAGCTGAAGGATTAAATTACAGAAACATTCATTTATTCCTTATTTCTAAAAATACTGATTACATTAATTGAGAAATTGATTGCTAATAGTATCCTCAAGTTTATAAGATTTTAGAGAGTAAACTGAGATATAACACAAATACTTTTTAATATATAAAAAAAGTTTATTTAGACTTAATCAACTTAATCAACTTACTTAACTTAATCATGTATAAAGCAGCTTTAAGTCGTAGGATAGCGATTCTTCTTTCTCTTTAATGCCATTCAAGCAAGTCTTTGCAACTCCCTCCCACAATGCATGCACAAAAATATACACCCACGAAAACTCCTCATGAAAAACATTTAACGGCAATCAATTCTCATACATCAATCCTATTTATTTTTACTATATTTATAAGATATTCTGAATTTTATTCTATAGAATGATACCGCCCTAAATTTTCAATTCATGAATTGATTTTGACGTTACATGCGAAAAACATGAGTGCTTCGACGTAGGTCGAATAGATCCTCGGAGATATGCAAATGAACGCTACATATCAAAACAAAAGCTAACAAATAAAATACTGCGATGGAGAGTTGGCGATATTCAGTTTTAGACCTCAGGGTACATCCATACAGTCCCAGCTTTTTACACGTTGGTTGAATATCATTAAAGAGGGCCAATAATTAAATGGAATTATACTCGAATCAAAAGATACTAATTAACCAAAGGGAATCCGTGAGTGCGTGAGATGGACTCGGAATAATGAAACAGAGAACGGCATTATCATTACAAATGAACCACTTGTGGACCGAAAGGTTCGGATAGCAAGAAAGCAATAAAGGCTCACTAAGCATCCTTTTAAGGGCCTTTGGGGCTGAGGAGGACCAACCGCATGAGGATCGAAGATCCTGACGGAGAAAGTTGACCTTGCGAAAGGTCATCAAGGGACGTGATGAGGTGAGAATAAAGTAGTATCACTATCCACTGATTATGGACTAAGCTAAGGGTATTAATTTTAGTATTTAGCGACAAATTAAGTTTTACTCGAAATATTTGCCTTGATGAAGATATCGGTAGATGAATGACTCAATCATTTGACCCTATATATCTCAAAATTTTTGTTAGAGTACTTTCTGTATATTGTGAAAATACACTAATTGCTTAGATCTTAATTATGTGGTATTAAATAATAAGCCTATCAAGGTAATGGGTAACTGTACCTATTAAGGTAGCTGAAAAGAAGCTTTACAACAGACGCTGATATTTAGAAAGTATTGGAATATTCTGCGACAGTTCTCAAGCTTCCGAATTTTATACATTTCTCATGGGAGTTAATATATAGAATAGATATCGAACCTGATACGCTAGATGAGCAAAACATATCTTAATTTCCACAAATTTGTGGCATTTATCAATGAGCAGTTTGAAAGCGACGTAACTTATGGCTCTTGACTATGAGTTAATAAAATCGTTGTCGTTCATACTTTATCTCTTTATCTACTCTACGGTGATATATAAGCGATTTTATCACGTCAGAACCTTGATGAGAAATTTTACTTCGCCATAATTCCGTTGATCGGGGACATTTCAAATTATTACGCTTCCAAATATATTGAGATTACATCTGCAAATCGGGGATTTGGTCCACTACGTAAAAATAGCAATTCTTTCCGTTGGGAATAATTTACTAAAACTGTCCCCTAAGTTTCATCTTCCAGCATTGCTTGTACAGCTTAGAGGAGGTTTTTCCTCGCAAGTGCTTCCCAGACACAACGGGTTTAAAGAAGGGACAGCCTTTCTCTCGGAGATTTTCTCCGCATTGGCATGCAAAGTCAACCACACTGAGAAAGAGTCCTTTTCCCGAATTGGATGAGATGCCTCCGAACTGTTGAATGGAACTCCGTCCCCGAGAAAGAGCTATTCCAAACCGCCACCTTTGCCCACCGCTTCCTTTACATACAAGCGATGGGCTCGCAAAAACACCTTTCCCACGTAAAGGGAAGGGCCTAAACTTTATAGGATAAATGCGAGACATACGACATGTCTAACTCGTGACAACGACTGAAATTTACTAGGCAGAGAACGTCTGACTTTCGATAAAGACGACGAAAAGTGATATACGAATTAAGAGAGAAACCAAAGAGGATGCAGGAATACAGTAAGATGAAACCGATGAACAAATAAAGGGAAATGAAATACTGTGATGAATCGCACTATCACTGGGAAATGCTGTTTCATAAGAATGTTGTTTAAGAATCCTTACATCCTGCTGACAAACCATTTCTATTTAGCAGCACCAAAGGTGAGCAATTGTCTATCACAGAAATTGAAGGATTAATCCTTGGGTGGAACAAATTATTAATATAATTAATGAGCTTTTCAAACTAAATTAAATAAACAATTTTTAATCGTTTAGTTACCAAGAAATTTTCTCTTTAATATTCAATTTTAATTACATACAGCTTGCTATCATAGTTTTTAAGTTCTTTTACAAGTCTAAGTTACTTGTAAGTCTTTTACAAGAGTCTAATGATCTATTGTATTCCTCTTTGCGATTTGTAAGATATATATTTTTTTATTATTTTATTTTCCTATCAGTTTTCATATGCATATTTTCAAGACTTATTATCAATATTCTGAATCTTACTATTACTTTATTATTCTAATTCTGAAGTAAAGAAATTACTTTATATGTTTAATCATTTTTGTAACTAACGGTGCGACGGTAATTTCTCTATTCATATTCCTTTTGCGACTTCAAGAGTAAATATAAATTTAAAACTAGAGAGAGTAGATTCGCGTCTCAGATGGCTTGATTCTAACGAGGAGATTCTAGCAAGTTCGACCACCTATTAAAACTCAGAATCTGAATCTTACATCCCTCTAGCTCATACTCCAGTAAAGCTTGATAGTATATCCCTTCACATACTTTAACGCTCGAATTTTAAGTCTCTAAAAACTACACGGCGAGCACGTATTTTACAGAGTGAAAAATCCGTCCCTCCGACAAATAAACAAAGCAGATGAGAATCTGGTAAAAGGGATCGACGCATTATGTACCGAAAATGCATTTCTCTCGACAAACCGAAACCACGGGGCGTGTTGAAATTGCCCTCAGCAAACAAGAGTGCAGCATGTGCATCCTTTTTTCGTGAAATTTTCATTCGTAGCAGAGGAACTTCATGAAAATCGCTTCCAAATAAAATGCATTACAAGTCTCGGCCAAAGAAATTATAAATAAAAAACTTGTCATTAAAAATTTTTAAGCGATTTCTTCTTCTGTGAACTAAATTCTCCTTTTGGGGCTTCTTTTTCATCACCTTAGGAATGTTTCAGAGTTGTGGTCATTAATAATGCGAAGAAATATTCAACATTGTCGATTGAGAGGAAAATATAAATGAATTACGAAGGTTGCATATAAATAAAATTTTTATTCGAGAAGAGTGCATATAACTTCATATACATAATTAGCAGTGTATCAGCCCGTCTATCTGTCTGTCTGTCCGTCCCCCCTTTCATCTTGGAAACTATTTGTTGTAGAAACACGAGAAAATGCATGCTATTTCTAACATGCTAAAAGCCCCAAGAAAACAAACTATTCTAAACTTAATAAAGACTCGGGTTCGAACACAGGACTCCATAATACGTTCCCATAAGGAATACACGTAAAGTCTATGAAGGGGATAATTTCACTTTTATACAAATAGCTTCACTAATTTAAAACTACATCTATTTTCCCCGTTGAAAATCAATGGGCAATTCTGCTATTAATATATAATTCGTAAATATTTTGTCGGGTAGCCAAAACGCGCCTCCCACCTGAAAAGGCCATCCTCCCTGCACACTCTCTGTTCTTCAAACTTTCCCGCAATATTCCAAGTATTTGGCGGAAGATCTCAAACTATAACCAGTATTCTCAAGGGTGCGCAAGATGTCGCGACACCTGCCGCATCATCGGCAGCTCGATTTTATCATAATTTTCTGAAGGATCTTTGGGAAAAATCTTCAAACTTGCAAAACGATTAGGCTACAGTCGTCGATTTGCAACAATTCTTAGCGCGGAAGCATAGTTGCGTCCTGAGAGAACGGCCATAGCTGAATCACATACCGACCTACCCTACTAGTTTTTATTATGCCACACTGGCGTTGTCGCGTTCGGGTGAGAGAAGGATCCGGCACAACCGGAAAAGAAAAGAAAAGTAAAATAAAAGAAAAGAAAAGGAAGTTTTCTTCCTTTCAGTACGTTTGGCGGGTCCTGCTGCCCGACCGACGACAGAATTTTGAAATTCAGAAACATACCCTGATGATCGGAAATTAAATGTTTGATAAATCTAAAAGCTATACCCTATAAAACCCCGAGAATGTCGACATCGCTGTGTAGCGGACACCCTGTAATTTAAAGAAGTCCTTAGGAATATTGGATAGGTCCAATGTGGAGAGGACAGGGATTGTTTACGTAAATAACCATAGGTGGACTCCAAGAGAAATGGCTGTGGAGAATACTGATGCACGCAAAAAATATTAGCTCCTTAAGGGATCGACGAGTGGTCACCTAAGAACGAAACGAATGACATTAATTAAGAAGTACTACGCCTAATGGAAATGAAGTATGATAGGACCCCCACTATAGGCATTTCTTATTGTCATTTCTTATCAATGGCATCAGACCGCTTATTCTAATATATTCAGTTTACTTACAGATACTTTCAGTTTCCCACAAGAATACTCGTGTATTTTAGGTCCATACCGAATAAATGGTAGAAACGTACGTCAGAATGTATGAAGAAGAGGCAATTAACTGAGATTTCAGCAAATGTAAACTATGATATTTAAATAGCAGGAATAGAATTACAGCCATTTTGGAGTTTTTCCTTATCAAAGCAATATCTTATTTATACGCTCTCGATTTTAAAGCAGTGCGTTGGTGTGATTCTCACGAACTGGATGATATTCAATGGATTTTTTGATTTTATATTGATTTTAGTCGTGGTCTGGGTATTTTTAATCATTCGGTAAATATCAAATTGAAATCCGTTTTACCTTACGGAAGAATCATCAAATACATAAAACACACCTACGAAAGTCAGGAAGTGTGCAGTGTTTTCTTTGATAACCCTTTATTTTTGTGCCTTACGTTTTGTTCCTACGCCAAATCATAGCAAAATCGTTGATGAATCCAGCTATATCGTTAATCGGTTGAAGATTTTAAGTAAGGAACAAAATTCGAAGGTGCATTGCCGAATGCATCCCTTTTCTCCTGTTCAAGTACCAACGAATACAAGCACGCGCACGAAAGACCGTAAGCGGGTATTATTTTATTGGACAGTGTCTTATTTTCGTTAATTAGTTTATGTTCCTCTATTGTTGCACAGAAATTTAACGGAAAACTAATGATTTTGTTACTCGTTGCTATTTGTGAATCTAGTAGGATATTTCAGTGGATCTGCTGTGTGGATTCTCGTGCCTACTTCTCTGAGCAATTAAACACAACTATCACTACATGTGTTGGTAAGTGCGAGTTTTACTTGCTTTTTTCTTGATTTTCCTTGTTACTTTAATCAATCTTCTTTAAGAAATGAACGGGATGAACTGGACTTTCTTCGACACCCTTTTCTAATGATTTATGCGTTAGAAAGTTAGAAGAGACGTTCCCGTAACATACAATGATATCTATCTAAATTTGTATTGGTTCGACTACAGACCATGTGTTGCATCTCTCTTAAGATATTACATCTTGAGACATGGAGATGGACTGAATAATGTTTTATTGCAACAATTTCCAAATAATTGATTATCGTATCCTGGTATGACGACACCATATGTGATTATGTACATACATACGTCTCGGCACTTTCAAGTTTCCAAAATGATACGAAGTTCTCCTGCAGGAGATTTAAACTCCAACGGAATTAAATAATGCCTAATGAGTAATGTACAATATGATTTATGTGTGGAATGGGAGTAATAGAAAACAATTGTTTTGGAATCTATCAGTAAAGGTGTACTTGGAACCTATTTCGGTCTTTGAAGCTCCTTTATCTTCTGCATACGTATAAAAGCAACTTAAATCATATTATCATTAACATTAAATCCATACACATAAAATCCTAGAGTTATATTTATAAGTATTTACTATCCAAGCATTATTAATATCGTTCCTAGTTCATTTTCATTGAATGAAAGCTTAAATTCGTACATATATACAAACGGAGGAAGGGTCGGATGGTCTTGGCCCCCTATATTTGCTCTTAAAATCTTTGGAGGAGATAAACTCACTTCTACACAAATAGCATTACTAATTTAATCCTACATCTATTTTCCCCGTTGAAAATCAATGGGCGATTCTGCTAGTAATATATAATTCGTAAATATTTTGTCGGGTAGCCAATACGCGCCTCCCACCTGAAAAGGCCATCTCCATCCTCCCTGCACACTAACTGGTCTTCAAACTTTCCCGCAATATTCCAAGTATTTGGCGGAATATTTCAAACTATAACCAGTATTTCTAAGGTGCGCAAGATGTCGCTCCACTTGCCGCATCATCGCCCGTTCGATTTTGTCATAATTTTCTGAAGGATCTGTGGGAAAAATCATCCAAATTGCAAAACAATTAAGCTACAGTCGTCGATTTGCAACATTTCTTAGCGCGGAAGCATAGTTGCGTCCTGAAGAAACGGCCATAGCTGAATCACATACCGACCTCCCCTACAAGTTTTACTCATGCCACACTGGCGTTGTCGCGTTCGCGTGCGCGAAGGATCCGGCACAATCGGAAAAGAAAAGAAAAGTAAAATAAAAGAAAAGAAAAGGAATATTTATTCCTTTCATTACGTTTGGCGGGTCCTAATGCCCGACCAACGACAGAATTTTGAAATTCAGAAACATACCCTGATGATCGGAAATTAAATGTTGATAAATCTAAAAGTTATACCCTTTAAAACCCCGAGAATGTCGACATCGCTCTGTAGCGGACACCCTGTAATTTAAAGAGGTCCGTAGGAATATTAGATGGGTACAATGTGGATAGGACAGGGCTTGTTGTAACCTAAATACAATATTTTGACTTTCGGCGTTTATCAAAAAATAATCCAACACTCAATTCTATTTTCACTGCAATTTTTAAGACAAAAATTCGCGGATTACCTAGATTTATTCCTTAATAATAATTCGAATCACATCATACTTAAGATGATAAATAAAAATGTTCCTTCCGATCAATGAAGTAAACCCGAATTAATGCAGGTCTTCGTAGGTTACCTAATAATACCTAATTACCTAATTTTCAAATATGAGATTAATGAAATGTACCCGAAGAATTAGGAAAACAAAAATGGTAATGAATATCATCGAGAATAAATTACAGCAGCGCAGTCAGGATATGGCAAAAATCAACTACTGCAAGTGAAATATCTTCATTGAATAATTGTATGAATTGAAAATGAGCAAATGCGATGTCTTTCTGCAACTAGGGTCATATGAGAGAGCACGCAGAAACTCGACCTACATCTTCAGTTTTACTATTATGCAGATTGGCGACGGAAGAACTGTAAGAAATCGAGCGGAACTCTTTATTTTTTAGTCTAAGATCTTTCCCATAGCCAACTGTCCTCCTGCAGTCATTACCTCAGTCAAAAGACGAGAGCAGATCGTGATTGCGGAAAGCGTACGCTCAAATACCGCTTATTTTCATTCCTCTAGTACCGCAAAACTTCTAAAAAAATTGGGCAAGAATCAAAAGAAGCGGATGATTGCTTTCGTAAGTTCGCTTCAAGACTTGGAAGTTTCCGATCGTCCGCAGTAATTCTTTAATTGACCTCAAACCGCATTGCCTTGTGAAATAATGCACTGAGCCTCCTTCTGAGGAATCTTCATAATTTCACAAGAGATTTAACATTTAGAGCAAGAAGATTTCCTTATCCATGAGAGCCTGGAAGGTTTTCCAAAACTTTACGAGGTCATTGCATTCATTTTAATGCGTGGAACGTCTCCAACTATGCCTCACATTATTTTCGATTACGTAAATCATGCTAATGAAATTATGCTTTAATGACTGTCGATTCTCAACGAGAAAATAAATCTAAAAATTAAATTAAAAACAAATAAGAAAATTTATAAATACCATCCAAATTACTAATCACTGGATGCTCGAGAGAGAATAAATAAAGGGTGGAGGACATTTTTTCATTAGACAGCCACATTTATCATTCAAATACATTAGATGGCCACATGTGAAAACATCGGGCCTTTCCTGAGTAGCGTGTTGCCTACATTCAAATAGGCTAGATTAAATAAACATCAAAATTGTATACAGGAAAAGAATTAATTCGCAGAGTGAACTAAAAGAGAATATTTTCCATTTAAATTTTTAATTGGCAGTGATTAACTACTCCAGAAAACAAAATTATTTAAATTCGGGTATTTGTTTCAGAAAGTGACCAAAAGACCGCTGTGAACAATCAAAAAAGACCACATCTGGCCTTAGGGCTGTAGGTTCCCTACCTCTACAACCTCTACATACGTAAGAAACGAGACGCAGAAACATCAATTTACTCATTGAAAAGAACTGCTAGTCGCTTAATTATTTTAACATTACGTTGGTAGTTTACTTCAGAATATGTAAGTAGGCTTACTATGTCCCGTTTTAACCGTAACTTGTCCGATTTAAGGATATGTTTCCGGACAACTTTTAATTTTGTCCCATTTTGAATGAAAACTTAAATAAATTAATTAAGATATATTCAGTGGTATGGAGAAATGTTTTTCAAAAACAAGATAAATTGTCTATTCTACGCTGCTAAAAATATAAAAGCAGACTACTAGCTCATAAAATTGGCTAAAAGACTTAAGTCGCTTCAAGGGTGGTGTATTTAGGGATTAATTTCAACCTGAAATAAGGAAGCAATTATGTACATACTAAATATGTATTAATAACTAGTTTCATTATTTATTACATAAATCAATCATAAAAATGGCTATGAAGGGATCGGTCACAGAGTCTGAGATTTGAGGATTAATCAATACAAGGCTACCAGAAGAGAAATGAGGGGCCTAATTTTAGGAAAATTGAATAGAAATAATAGGAATGGGTAAGGAGCTCGTTAGGATTACGACTGTTTGGAAAATGTCTTTGGCAGCAACTTTTAACTCCTTCAATCTTTCCTCTGAAATATGGAATATTTGAGGTAGGTAGCTAAAGAAGTCATTTCCTTTGATAAGACCGTTCGTGCATCGTAGGAAGAAAGACTTAACTGTAAAGCTCCAGTTCTTACGATCTCTAAGAATTATAATCTTTGAACTTATGACTCCGACTCTCATAGATCCAAAGAACTACAGCCTGCCCTCCATGGATTAATTTTGGAAACCTTTCATCCAATACACAACTTAAGAGGCTCACCAAAAAAATAAAACATGAGACTCAGCAATCGAAGTCTGCAAAACCTGCGGTGAAGGTGCATTTTGCGAGAAATTTGCCTCTTACATTTCTAAGCTTAACAGTATATGCCTGTACGCATATTTTAGGCTAAAACTAGAAGTTGACAATCTTAATTACTCGGACTATTGATGAAATATTCCCTCCACGTTGAGGATAAAAACGGATTTTTCATAACAGAATATACAGAAATATAGCTCAAGTTTTTATTTCAATCTGCAATTTTATTTCAGTCATGTGATTAATATCTATCGTCGTTAAAAATTCATAATGAAACAAAAGAGGTAAACTGGGGCTTAAACCCTTGGAGCACGTATTGACTTGTACTTGAAAATGTATTTAACATTTTTAGAATTCAAAAGTGACGGTTTTATATTAAGCTCCGAATAAAATCATCGGGCTTACACAAAAAAACAAGAAAGAATCGGAAACACCAAAAAATATTTTTTAATAAAGCATAATTAAAGGACATTTTAGCATTTAACTTATTATATGTGTTATCCACCATTAAAAATATCGGTAAACAAAGTAAGGAAAAGATAAGCAGATTAAATATGATGAAATGGAAATAAACGAGAATATATTTCGAAAGGAAAATATTCAAAGGAAAGAACCGACCTCTGTCAACGTCAGGCAAAAACTTTACTTAACGATCTGGAATCTTTTTACTTGAGAAGGAGATTCGAAAATGTCTCTTCAGCCAAGAAGTTAAAGGAATTGACCCAATCTTGCCTCTTTTCAGACTGCCGTTAGTTCTCAAAGTTAAAGGAGAGTGGTGGAGAAATGGAATGGAAGAGCCGATGGAAGCGGGCGGAAATATTAGCGAAACGAACGGTGGAGGGAAGTAAATCAGCAAAATGTTGCTGTAGAGATAATACGGGTTGGGGTGAAAGGATTCAGAGAGAAAATGAGGTTAGGTTGGGATGAATCTGCAGAGAGGGAAAGGAACTCCTGTTGCCAAATATTTTAAACCAATTTTGAGGGAAATTTTATTCAGACACGCCGGTAACGAGAACTAAAGCAGCTTAAGTACAGAAATCTTCTTTATTTTAGAAGAAAACACCGAGATGTTTTAGCGCGGAAAATCTGTTTCGGTGAATCGTGCAAACGAGAAACGTATTGTACCGATATCTCGAAGCTTTTATCTTTTTTCACGTTCAAAGTTTTGAAAAGTAAGTCATTAGCTAATAACGCACGATCCTAACCGAGAAAATACATGAAGATGACTATTCAAATTATCTTCACTTTAGGGTCCCTCATAGCCAAGTGTGTAGCTCTTTCACCTTTGGAGATAGCGACGCGATGGGAGCGTTTATGTGAGAAAGTACCTCAGCTGCAGAAGCACTCTGAACAATGTTACAATTATTCAAAAAAAATACCGTCACAAATACTCCAAAAAGCTTATTTTTTTACTTTCACAAGCCAAATTACCATATAACTTGAGAGAATTCAGCTTTAACATTCTTAGACCAGAACAGAATATATTTCATCTACCGCTTGTTTTTTCCAGATATCTTTTTAGAATTTCGATGAGTATACGTACCACCTTCTAAAATACCACATCTTCAGAAATATTTAGCAAATTAAGTATGACTCTGCTTTGGATTTCAAGTTCTTGCAACTCGGTAAATCGATTTATTCAATATCATATATAATCTTATGCATTAGAACGATGTAACTTTTCTTTTGGCACCGAGGATTTCATTTAAAAGAAGGATAATATATGAGCAAAACAAAGTGTGAAATGTCTACTAATATTTGTGAAAATCATAAGTATGTTTCTTCACATGATCATTTCAAATACCGTTTCTATGACCATGATTTAGATTTAAATATGTATCTAAAAACAGATATTTATCTGGAGATGGACGGAAAGTAATTTATGAGTCTGGGTCATTACCAGTATTTTTGCCGAACAATATCACAGTTTGATCAACATTATAGATCTACCATTGGTCTAGTATGTGAATATGAATGGGAGAGGAAATATATTATTAATTTTCAAGCTAACGTGTTAGGAAAAAAATTATGTTTTTGTTTAAATAAATCTGAAATTCTCCTTTTTACACGATTTTTTCGTTCTCAAAACCGCGGCAGGATTTTTATCTTTCATCGAATATATCTACAAATAATAAACTAAACTACAAAATCAAAATAAGAAAAACTAAGCGACCCATAATAATAGCGACCCATAGTCAAACAAATTGTGCCAATTTAAGCTTTTGTTACGATAGAAGTGTGTTTACCTTATGAAATAAACCGAATAGAAAAGAGTCGGTATTATCTATTTTTCAGAGCCCTGTCCATAAAATTTTATTTCATTCCTGATCATATATCGAGATCTCATTCGTAGTAGCATGGAGTAAGCATATCTTAATAAACGGTAGTAGCTGTTCATTCTTGACAAAAAGATTACCATAATTCTTCATCCACATCAGTAAAATCCGACCTATTTTAGCTAATACATGATAATAAAATTTATCGATTTTTTTTACTTTACTGCGTAAACTTAGAATTATCGCAGCCAATCCAAAGCTATCTCTTACGATTAATCCTCATGATAGAATTCTCCCTCCCAATGCCACATTATTAATACGTGACGACTTGATTAAAATTAGAGGATTAAACAGCATTTATTTTCTTCATCGCCACATCTCTGAAGTTCTTTGTTAGGCCTGAATCCGCTATTTTTTAACATCCTTTCGAGTCTTAATCAACGAAAGGAGCATAAATTAGTTTTATTTATCACCGCAATTAAATCGCCGCTGTTTGTTGCTGTCAGCAGAAACCGGAGCCCTCTGGTGAATACCCAAAAACCATAATTATTTTTCTAATCAATTTCTGCCTTCAAATTAAGTATCTTCTCAACACATTTCGGTAACAAACTGAATAAAATGTAGCTCGTAATTTGTCATTAGCTTTCAAAAACAAATTCATCCATTTAACTCAATAATCTTATTCACGCCAAATTTCTCGCCCGGCGATGTGTGAAGATAGAGAGATAAAAATTGTACAGGCAAATTGGACCGTGTAGCTACAAAAAATAGAAATTTATGTGGTAACAATTAATCTCGCACGATATAATTCGAAAGTTATATTTTTCTTTCGTGGAGCTAAATTATTGGCTCTATCCTTGGCATTTTTAGCAAGAGCTTATCCGAACTAATTGCTCGAATAAAAAAACTCAAAATAAGCAATGATTGAGTACGGTGTGGATAACAGTTGGATTAAAGAGGTAAAAAATGGAAAGGGGACCATAAATAGTATGTTGATAACCTATTTTGAGATTTACAAAAAATAATCATACTTAATATGCATAAAAGTGATCAGTTCCGGGTTTTAATGAGGGATGCAAAGGATTTTGAAGTTTTTATAATGCTGAGACCGTTCAAATGATGTAGTTTTGGTAATTTATTATTCCAACCCCACTGGAAATTAAATGGACTGTTTGCCAAATCCATTTTCTAACGAACAAAAAAGCAGCAATGCAAACATGCAAAGCATGAAGTTAACATTGCGCCGAAATTTATTTTACATGCTTCGGATTTAAAAATCATTTTTTTAGTGTTGCTTTGACAAATTTCCCTTAATTCAATAAAATCAACGTCCATTAATTACCAATAAAAGAATGTGTGATCAAATAAATACAATATGCCACACCGCATCTTCGAAATCTCTAAACTATGATAAATTAGATAAATTAAATTGTATAGTTATATCATTATTATTTCTTTACATATGGGCGTTCATATATTATTATATACTAATTATTAATAAATATATCATTACAATTAGATATTTATAAATACAGAGTGGAATTTGGTACGTAAATTTGTGTCGAAATCGGCTTTTGATTCAATATTTATCAATGTATAGAATAATCCCAACACTTGATCTCTAATATCCTATACCAAATTCAATTCATAATTATTTAGCTTAATAGGTATTTTGAGTGAGATATTTAAATTCTTTGAGTGAAACAATGTTGCGAGAATTATGTGAAGTCAATGAAAAATTTTTCGGAGGAAATTTTGAGAAGTCTTTTAATCGATGATTTTCTTCGAGTATTTTAAGGTATTCATTCATTGCGAGAATTTTATTGAGAAACCAAACTTTATTACCCTTATAGATAGCTTCTACACAGACAGGGGTATATTATAGATAATTATCATTTCTACAAGATTATGTGCAGCAAAGATCTATATCTATATTGTACAAAACAAAATTGAGAAAAGATATATCAGGGCGACCTAAAAATTAATTTCTTCTATTTGACGAGTATGATAGACGACCAGTTTCTTAGGAAATTCTGCTGAATAAACTGACTTTTCCTGTTGATCTGAATGGTAATCTTAAATGTTTCTTTGACACGCCTATCTCTTTTGATAGTTATACTAAGAAATCATTTGAGGTATTTTTTCCATCTCTCCATCTTGCGGTGTAACAAAGATAAGACAGCTGAGTTAAAAAGGATGAATTCTGATCCACGTGTATTAATTAACAAAAGAATATAAGGATGGTGAATTATGCTTCAAATTTACGCTTCTCACCAACTCCTCTAGCGACCAAATCGGACAACGACCTTCTGGCGCTTGAGAGTCACGTTAAATGGGGTCCTTATTAATTTCAGCTTCCATCGATTGCATGGTCAATAGAAACGTCATTTTCCACCGCTTGAGATTACTCATTAAGGGAAACCTCTTCTGTATATTCTGAGACAAATGTGAACATTCAGCGCTTGACTCTATGGCGGACATTCAATATCTCTATAACGTGAATAGCAAAAGATGGAGCTACTTTACTACGCGGTTAAGCGGCTTATCTTCAACAAAGTTGCAGAAATATCCATATTAAAGTTTATTATCTGTAAATGTAGAATCTAACGTTCCGTGATAGGATCCAGCTTTCATTCACAAGATGGAAATCTTCGAGTAGGATATCTAAGATACATATTTTTCTCTCTCTCACTTTTATTGCAAAGTAGAAGATTTTCAAGCAATCTGAAATGAAATGAACAAGTTTTCTCAGTGTAGCGCTCAAACAACTGAAGACAACTTTAACTGCATCTTTTTTCTCGAGTTATCCTTATCAATATTTCCCCTTATATCTCCAAATTTCATTCGGATGATAGAGATATCCTATTCATCCTTTAAATGGGATCGCACAGAATTATTGGAATTTTCAATCTCTGCAAAATATCTCGCATATTCTGCAATTATTTGATTGCATATTTCGGACGTTGTCGGACGGATTATTTTCGGACGTTGTACATTAAATGTTTACATGTAGACTGCAAGCTTTTATTATGACTATTGTATATTTGCAAACACTGGGCCGTAAATCTATACAGAGTTCACTGACGCAGTTTCACGCGGAAATGAAAATGGTTCAATTCAAAGGTAATGTGGATATTCATGAAACAGTTCTCTTTTCTGAATTTATCCCATGTATGTGCCAATCCCACTTACAACTTACAAAAACGCTATTGTCATTTAACAGTACGTCGATCTTAACAAAAACGAAAGGCTGACCAATGTTGACTATAAGATCGAATTCATAGCAGGATAAAAATATATCTACAAATATTGAAAATAAATATGGCTGAGCATATTCGACTTTCAAATTTGGAAATTTATTTTTAAGTATGCCACACATTTTCGTTTATAGAAAATCATTATATAAAGTAATATATACTCTCTATGTTATTAGCAATCCGCAGACTGGTTTGTAGCAATACACAACTGTTTGCAAAAATTGCAACTCCCAGAAAGAATGGACCCAATTGATCCAAACTCGGAATATGTGTAGAACAGTGTACGAGAAATAAACGATTGAGATTGCAGAGAGATTACATAAACTTGAACTTGTGCGAGGAAAAAGATCATTGTAATGCCAAGCTCAGTCAATAAACAGTAGGGTTGCATTTTTGATAGTGTAAAATGGGACATTACGATTTGGGATGAGTAAGCGCGATTTAAATAAAATAAACAGAAATTATCGGTAGTGCCATTACTTCAGGAAACCAAATTATTTATGAATATCACGAAAAGATAGAAGATTCTTAGAGTACGCAAGAAGTATACCACAATGTATATTAATATAAAAAAATAGTCACGAAAATTACGAAACTCGGTAATTCCGTATAGAAAAATTAAGATAAGTGTGGTTGAGTAAATGACAGAGACAAACACCTCAGACCGGTAGATTTTAAAAATTATCGTCGAAATATCCCGCGGAATCCGGGAGAGACAGAAGATGCGCAAAAGCAAAAAAGACGAGAAAATAAAACTTGCAACAGAAACCGTAGGAAAGAGTTTTGAAGGCGGCGGCAATTAAGATAGGAAAGAGAAAGGTGAAAAGGGGCTTTGTTTGGACGGAAACACAAGAGGGCAGTGGAGTGTTTTTGGGAGTGCGAATGCCCTCCGCTGTGCTCTTGGTAATCGACTCGCGTCCTCTATCAAACGGGGTTTTCTCCATGAATTACCACTCCACTGTTTCGCTTTTTTCATTTCCACTGCGCCCTTCTTCTGTGAAATATATTGAATTCCTAAAAGCCCTCGCTACGGAATTGGTTTTGCGGTGCATTAAAAGCGGAGGTTTAGCGGACGCTGCGATTTCCGTCCTTTTTCTCCGATACGTCCTGAGCGGTGAATAGTTGATTATTTTCCCATATTCTCCCGATGGATTTGGACTAGGAAAACCGCTTAAAGAAGAGCGCTCAGTAACACTCGTGAGAACTAGTGCGTCTGAATTACCCGATTTTCGGGTACATAGCTGGGTATCACAGTAATGCTCATTTGGACTTTGACTAAACGGGAAACTCGCCATTTGTGGAAGTACTCTTACGGAAAACTTTCAGAGATAATTAGCCTACGAGTTTACATCTTTGGTTTTCGTGATTTTCGATACAACGCTTTTATTTGTGTATGGATCGATCTCCAAATTTTCACAGAAATTTTCCGTCGGAAGTCATCAACCCCCGTAGTTATTGAATCAATCCTAACTTCTCCGGTTACGAAGATAGAGTCTATGATAAAGGTTCCTAAAGTTACACCGATCGAAATATTTATTTTTCTCTTAGAATTAACTTGATTCTTTCGGTTTATCTGTCGCTAATTGCTATGGAAAACATAAACGACTGAATAGAAATTGAATAAAGGTATCCCTCTTTTACGCTAGCTGTAAACTGAATAAGGAGAACTAATTAACTCTTCCTTATCTCATATCAATTCCGAATCCCACTCATTTGTTTATTCAAATATTACTCTATCCAACTCTAAATCATAGCTAAAGAAAAATATTATCTATCAATGTTACAAAACGTACTTCTAGTGTTTCTAAGAATAAAAAGCACTCCCATATAGTTTACTCAATTTATGCTCATTTTGGAAGTAAACTCTTAAATTACTAAAAGAAATTTATTGCATTTAATAGTATAATTTAAAACCCCAGAGTGCTTTTGCAGTCGAATATGTTTCCAAGAAAAATTTACAACAATTTTTTACAACCGTTTCTTCCCACAGAAACATATCAGAGAGTTCACTCGCAAACTGTTTTTTTTAGTTAATAAGTGCATCATATACGACAAATATAACATTTCTCAACCACAGGCTTCAACTATACGAGTTCTCTTGACTCGCTGGTCGTCCTACTCAGAATTTCAAACTTCAAAAATGCTCATTTTAAATAAAACAGTTTAATTTCATAAGAACACATCTTCATGTAAAGTATTCAGCCCGAAGGCTATCTTGTAAATACATCAACTCCTGCAACATCAGCCGCTTAAAGCTGTAGAGAAGTAACGATAACGACTAAGCAATATAAGGAGTAAGGTAGTTTGCCCTTACTTTCATATCAGCCAGAATGCTATAAGTGCGATAAGACAACATTAGTGTAGTAGACCAACATTGTAAATAATATTATTCGTAAATTCAATAAAAGGTGACCTGAATGAGCGATATGAATCGCTATCATTTATGCCTCATCTGCCGTCATATGATAACAGCCATCAATGAGATTGATCCAAGAGCAAATGAAAGATACAAATTTCTCCTTCCTGTTCTAAAAACCAATGATAAATTTCTAATTAATTTATAAATTTTAACTCTTTTTAGACGCTTTTCGAGAAACCGTGTGAAAACCGTTTCATAAGCGAAATTGCGTTATAACCGAAATATTACAAATCCTTTTTACTTTGCATCAGAAAATAAATTAAATGGTTTTTGGCTGATTAATTTGTAAGTGCTTTATATATTAAAGAAGATGAGTAATCTTTAGGTAGGTAGCGTAGCTTGAGTCTGCGAACTAACGTTATGTAATACTGGTAGCCTTCTCGTCAAATTTTTTTAAATAAGGTCACCTTTTCGTACAAAGAGAGCGACTCACGTTTTTTCCTTATCTTTTGTCATTCTACATTATACGATGAAGCGATTTTTACGAAATATACACTTACATAAAATAATGTAAAATATATGATCCATCGATTGTAGCGGGGGATTGGCTATAGCGGGTTGCATTGCATCAGGAGACGGGAAAAATCCGCCTTATAAGAAGGTAGCAGAGCGTCTTACGAAGTATATTCACCGTGTTCTTAGTGTGAAAGGTACCGAAAACGAGAGAAAACCGTGTATTAAGCAGGATAATGTGTTAAGCGGGAGTTTCTTAAACGGGTTTTACTCTATATGGTAGCAGATATTAAGAAAACATAAATATATAATAAAGAAACTTCAGATCCATTTGCTGCGAGCTCGATTAAACTGCGATAATATCCATTTGAATTTTTAGGTTTTTATAGATTTTTCAGTCGTTCAAAACTTGCTGAGTCTTAAGCGGATCCGTGTGGTTGTTCAGAATAGATAACTGCGAGATTTAGATATATCTATAGCTATATAGTTGAAAAAATAGCACCCTCTAAAAAAATAACTAAAGGTCAAACTTTTATGAGTTGGTTGCAGAGGATAATCTTTATTTAATGCGGGTAAACAAACAATTTATCTCGTGTTCTCATTACTCGCGCTAATGATCACGCAACCTAAATCGGATAGGTTCCGCGAAACATTACGAAGCACGCCCGAGATTCGTTCGTTTTTTGCGACGAAGAAAAATAAAGATTACGCTGCACAATTTTTCAGTAACGTTCCACCGATGATGAGATAAACGATGTAAGAGGCCTCTGAGTCGTTAACGCCAAGCGATATGAAAAACCTGCACCGCCCTTGACCCCATATGTTATCTCCATGTTGCATTCCGCCACTTCCTTTTTTATTGCTCCAAAATCTCTACTTCCGCCTATCCATTTCGCGGACGTTATCATTTTTCATCAAACAGATTCTGATTTTTTGTCGTAATTGGAACGCTTATAAAATTACTACATTTCCTAAAAAATGATGAATAGGAATTTGATGCATATGAGAGTTCAAAGTAAGAAATTGGCTCATATATTTTGCCAGTCTCGATTTTAAAAATTACATACGTCAAAGGAACTGATGAAGGCATAAACTTAACTAGCTTTATAAATCGTCCTACGCAATTTTATTTCCTGTTGGTTTTCCTTTGCTCCTCTGAGAGACAGCAGTTAATCAATTCAACTGATCCATGGCAGAAGTGAATTACTTATTTAAATGTGAAAGACAAAGGTTTGCTTTTAAATAATTTTTCAATGGGTGTAACTTAATTTCGCTGAAGCAAATGCATAGTAATGAACCATACCAGGAAAGACGAAGAACTCATAGATAAAGAAGTATATTAATAATTAATTATTCAATATATAAGCTCAATAAGTTCAGGCTTCCCTTGGTGGTATTCAATTTTAATGTGATTATTATTTTTATTTTCAGAAAATAAAAACAAAAGACAATAAAGCAAAAATTAGTGAATTTATTTGGTTATATTTTAGTTTGGTTATTTTATATTTGTTATTGGTTGTATATGAAATAATAATACTCTCAAAAGGGGGGTTAACGTGCATTACACAGTGGATATTGATTTATATTGGCTATAAGATGTTAAGATCAAAGAAATATTTGCTAAATGCGTTGCATAAATGAATATATGCGATAGTTACATTTAAACAATGACACAATTTAAATAGCAATTACTTAAATCATCTATAACAATCTTGGCGAATAATTAAAGTTAATATTCACTGCTAATTAGGAAGTTTAAAATAAGATAAGTGCCTGACGCGATCCTTACTTTCAAAGTCAACCAAAATTTGTAATATTTCTTCATCTTTAGTGGTCATTTTTAATCAAAAAATTTGTTTTCGAGATCCGAGAAATTTCTATTCTATTATCTGTAATGTATATTTAGGTTCATTGCTGTGTGGTCCTGAATCAACGATTCGAAAAATTCATTTACAGAGTAAATATAGAAACACAGGTTTAATTTAGCATGCATCGCAGTCCTACTCATTTCGGCCAAATTTAATTAAATTACAGCAAGTAAATTCTTCAAAAGAATATAGTTCAGAGATTAGGAAATAAATTTTGAGAAAATAACAGGACGCTCATAAACTGTCTACAAACGGTTAAGGACGGTTCGGTTATTGTTTCCGGAAATATATGTGATCCTAATCATCGCTGAGTTTGTCTTTGTTTAGAGAATGCAGGTTTTGGGATATACCTTAAAATATATACTGATTACTTTAAGAAAGCTAAAAAAAATATTTAGAGCCTATAAATTCGGTAAAAATGCAGTAAAAATTCACATTCTTTTCCTCACAAAAGTATTGATCGATACTAATAATCGTAAATAATGTTATATTATAAGACGTATTATAAACCATGGATAATTGAAACATTTTTCTCTATCCTATACTAAAAGACAAAAAAGATTTAATTTATAGGCGCATGTTTGCAGGAGCGAATTCACAATACGCGCAACTTTACAATTCCTAATGACTTTTATCCGGGCGCGATTTGAATACCAAACTCCAAGGCAATCATTTCTTAAAAAGAGTTTTTCAAACAAGTTAAGAGGTTAAAGGGATTAGGCCCCTTTCTCCTGATCTTCATATATTTGTATTCTGTGTTTTAAGTTTAAGAAAGGAGTTGCAGATTTTCCGTTTCCCACGATGATAAAGCTTTCGCCCAAAGTCCTTCGGGAGAGAGATGTAGGATCAGCTCCCGTTAACGGTCTCCCTTAGGCGACCCATTAGCGAGCGAACTATGTTAGTATCGGGCAAGTGGAGTTTGAAGGGAAAAGGAGGGAATTTGGCGATAAATTTCCAAGTTTTCTCCAGCGACACAGAGCAGAGGAGCAAATGAGATTGTGCGCTGAGTAAATGGCGCGAAGGAGCTGAAGGCGGTGAGGCGTCTTTGATACTCTTAAAGGACGAGTGAAAGTGGATGGAGTTTGCTAAGGAGCGAAATTCTGAGAGCAGACACCTTCGGAAAAAGCAAGCTTGCAATTTCGATGGGGAAAATTCACCGAAACAGAACTTGAGAATTTCTAGAAACATCTATAATTACGGTCGTTTTAAATTTCCCGCTCTGTATTATTCACTTCCCACCTAAATTGAAAATATTTCGCAGGAGTGTCGAATTTCGGTTGAGAATAGTACACGATGATTTGAGGGAAGAGATAAGAGACGAATATCAACGAAAAAGGAGTTCATTGATTCAGTAAAGTATACAAAAATACTAAATATTGCTTTTGGATTGATTGAAAACACTGTAAATATAGAATATACAAACGAAAACTAAGGATTCCCTTCCATGATTTGGAAATGTTTACGTTCGTTGAGCAAAGACATGTTTATTTTCTCTTATTCCAGTTCCCATGATTTTTAATTTGTGCTCATTTTCTTGTATGGATAAACAAGGCTACACGGGAAATAAATCTTCCAAATCACAACCAGTTTACTACTTTTACATGTATTTTCAATTTTAGAGGCAAAATAACAATGCTGCAATATGTTAACTCTTAATTAAAAGAAAGAATAATCGCCTTCAAAAATTCAGGAAAGCGCATTAATTCCCATAGCGTAAAAAAATACAAACACTCAGCCATAAAGATATTGCAAATTACATGGACACATTATAGACACATTGACAGATATATTATTTACAACTAATAATGTTTAAAATTTTCAACTTTGATATTTAATCCTCAGCTTCAAACAACACCGCGCTTGTATTTCGTAAATCAATATTTACCTAAATATCTGATGTAAACATTGAGTTGAAACATTGCTTAATATAAACAATTTCCAATTCTGAGTGGAATATTCATTTGATTCCTGAATGTTTAAATATGCTAGAGTGAACATTTGTTGACCGATGAAAGCCGAAATTTGTAAGAACTGTGATTTCCATATTATATCTATCGTGTAAATGTTAGCATTTGTAAGCAAAGTATAATGTACACAAAATAGTAGAAGGTAGAATGAAGAAGTTATATCATTACAACAGAAAATCAACAATTTCAATCGTTGTAGATGAAAGCCGCATAAAATGAATTCAAAAATAAGAAAATTTTATATCATTCACTGGAAAAATCTTGAAAAATATAAGAAATTGAAAAATTTACAAATTTTCTCTACCAGTACAAGTAAGGCACTACTAAACCTCAACTAATGCTATTACCAATCATCCAAGGATGAGACTATCAAGTTGGTACATACTTGTGACAAACCCCTCGGCAGCTGATTTTTATTATTTTACTTTTATTGATTTAATATATTGTTTAATCTTTTTATATTTACACCCTGTATTTTCGCTGGTTATGTAGTAAATAGTAATTTCAAAAGTGCTTCTACAGCTGAGGCAGTTTCACAGGTAAGTCCCCACCGGGAATCGAACCCCAAACGGCTGTCACTTAAGTCGAAAGCGATATCCACTTTGCAATCAGGAGGCTTCTTCACGGTTTTTGAAACTCCCTCGTTGTTTAGATTTTTTCCCACAATCTAGTTATTATCGCTATCAATATTCAGTTGTGTTCCCACCAACCACATCTTTCTTATTTTACTTTTCTCTTTTTATAATATATTTAATATCATCGAGATCGAATTTGAAGCAATACTTAAGAAATGTTCTCTCTTTTATACCTTTGTTCCCCTCTTTTATCGTGAATAAAAATGTAAAAATGTGATACGAGTTTAGATGGAAGAGAAGCCAACTCGAGCTTAATTTAATAAAGGCTCAAATATAATAATGATAATAATTTAAAACATTTTACTGTCATTGGTCATCAAAGGCATAGCAAGAAGGAGCGAACGAGTGCTTGTCCTAAATTATGACGTATTGCATATTTCCCTAAAACAGGAAACAGAATTTTATTCGCGGAAAAAAATAACGAAAGTACGTTCGGTGAAAGATAATTGCGGTCGAACTTTAAAAAGGAAAACTTTGAGGAGAACTTTCATGAATGTACAAACGTGACACGATGCGCTGCTGACCCGCAGTAAATTCCTCACGCTCGAGGAGCATTTCCAAACACGAGATACTTTCCAATAAAAATATCCGAGAGGAAATTCAACAATTTTGGAGCGACTGCATGTAGATTCCTTTTTCAAGAAAGGATCGGTTGATGCGGAAGCGCTAAAAAAGTAAATTTGAGGTATTAAATGTAGAGTGTAACAACCTACACTTAACCCAGCAAACGGAGTATTAAAAACCCGCCTCTTGTACATTTGTATGCCAAAGCCGTTTGGACACACAAACGACACAGAGATGGGCTTTGCGATCACGTTCGTCAGAAGGGATGGAAAAATAAAATCATTTTCTGGCTTTTAATTAAGGTGTAAAGGGCACGGCAAAAGGGATTCACATATTTTCCAACGAAGAAAGATAATAATGTATTTTCACGGATGAAACGAAACCATCTCCAAGCGGAAAGTTTTTCATAGAATACCAACCAACAACCGGAAACCATTCATCTTCTATGCATCCCGTTCTCGTTTAAAATTTCCTGCGTGGAAAATTTGGCAGAACAAACGTTTCAAACGCTAAAACATTAAAGGACTGAATATTTAAAAATTTCTAATTTATATTTCACATTTTAGATATTTCGCATCGCGAACTTCCATCACGACACGTTTTTTGTTTATAATTACAAAGATCGTAGTCTATCATTTCAAATCATTAGTCTAGTAATTATCGATTTATACAAACGTATAACCTATACTGTCAAATGCACTTTATGATAATTTAGTAAGCATGAGATGAGAATAAACGTGTACTTATGATGTTTACCAAAATTTAAATTAATAACCATGGTCCTTACAGTATGACACAGGTACATCAATTCTCCTACCTACGAAATAATAACAAAAATTAATATGCACTAGGAATTTCTATAAGAGGGAATAATAAAACCATAACGTGTCTGCTTACAAAAATATAAAGTTAAATTTATGATAAGAAACAGAAATCCTAGGAGAATAATAAGGGTAGCAAACAGGGGAAAGAAATAAACTTCTCTGAATTTAAACTAAGGTAAGATTATAGAATAACTAACGTAAAGAAGTGACCTTAACTTTCATTACAACCTCCTTAACCGTACCTCGTCTCTATCGAAATCATCGCAAATCCGTGCAAAAAAACAAAAAGGAAACGCACCTTGTGACGACGTTATCCTTTACTGACTTTCTTTATATTGGCAATGTATCAATGACAAACTTTTAATTCACATAAGATTTGATTACGTATATTTTTTCGCCAACAGGTAAGTTCCTCCTAAGAGTTCCTTATACCCTCTTCACTCACGTTTGTAGGAATGCTTTTAATAAGTTCTGTATTTATCCGCGCACAGCTAGACCCCCATTTAAGAGGAAGTACCACATCCTGTGCCGGTCACTGTGTTTTGACAGAACCATGAGAATTATGTAAGTAAAGAATTCTATGTTAAGCCCTGAGGATGATAGCATGGCTATCGAACTGGGTATTTCCGGCCTTTCCCGGTGCTTCGGCACCTAGAAGACGCCGACCCCGACAATCGAATAATGGAGGTTTTTCAACTTCTAATTCACCAGCCTATATAGTTTTTATTATTTATTCATATAAATTACACGCTGCGATTTGGCTATCTAGTTAACTCAACACGCCACAGGGTGTTGAGTTAACTTAGGATGCACCGTGCACAACGTAAACCGAAACTGGTTGTACCCGTATCGTTACCAAGACATTCGGGAAGCAATGCTCCTTTGCGTAATTCTTCCTCCAGCCACCCACAGCTCCGCCATCCCCCTTAAGGGATCCTCATTATCCGTCGCACCTTTATCCGCCCACGCTGTCTCCGCAACCTAATTCCAAGGGAATCTTCATTCCAGTGCTTTCTCTCAGTCTCCTTCTTCCACCCCACACTCATTAAACGGCTCTCCCCACGAGTTCACTGACTTGCATTCCATCGAAACGTATGCATTCTTTCCGCCGAGAAAATGAGTCCGCGCCCCATTTTACTATCCAAACGGAGGAATCGACGATGTTCCTGGAAATGTTCCTTCCGGAGGCAGATCCTTAAAGGGGATGCTACCCAAGGCGTTGTTTTGGAGAGCGGTATGGATTAGCGAAGTCTAATCCCAAATGTATACGAGGCGAGAGAACGGCGCTTGATTCATTATTCTCCAACTGGAAAATGAGATTATGCGTTGCCAAAATTTCGGTGTCCTATGTTAATTTCCTAATGAAATGCGGGGATGATTTCTTTTAACCCGCCGACGGGATCGGTTGAAGCCTTGAGAATGTTGGACGGTAAATCGTGTACGAATCAGGGGAAAGGCCGAATTTCGGGTCTCGATTCTAACTGAAAACGGATCATTAATTTCCACGACAATTTGGGAAAACGAAGGCGCTGAAATTACGGAAACATCGGCTACGCAATTATAATGGAATTATTTTAAACCTCGGGTGTAAGTTCCTTGTTAATCCAACCGTTCTTAAAGTTTCGCGAAGAATTGAAGTAACAAACGTGGTGAAAATAAAACAAGCTCCATCCAAGCTTAACTTAAACATAGTTTACGCTTAAGTTCTTTTACGAGATGAAAAACGTTTCCAGCAAAATGTGAGGTGGTAGGGATGAAGGCTTCGAAGTATTAGTATATTTGTATTGTATATTTGTAAAATATGCCGATGCTATAACAGAATCGCACATAAATTATGAAATACACAGAAAATAAAAAACATCGTTATATCTATTTCGATTATTGTGCATCCTGAATTTTTCAGGCGCTTATCTTACGGATCTGCAACACTATTGTCAAAAGAGTTGAAATCTTTCTCGTTTTCTTTATTTAAACAACAAAATGAAATCTGAACTAACCAACTATCTCAAAAATTTCGCACTTCGAATAGTTTTCCATTGTATTTTATGGTAAATTATTTAATAAATTTTGTATTATAAATCTAGATAAAAATGCTTATATTCAATAGAACAACTATTTCTATTTATCAGATTCTCAATTTTACTTGGTTTAAATCTTTTCTGCCTAATTTTTCCCACGTTAGTATAATAATCGGTTTAAATATTGTGAATAAAATGAACAGGATACAAGCCTACTGATGATAGCAAGTCTCTCTTGGGGCTCCTCTCTAAAACTATCTCCGTATCTTGTTTATCTTTATCAAAGAATATCCATAAGAATCAAATTATCTTCATTTAGATTTTAATAGAGAAAGATTAAGGCGATCCAGGCAAATTTTGACAAATTCTGTAAATTGTTGTAAGCTTTGTCAGATTAAGTTGCATCAACTTTTTTGCGTGGTCATCTACATGGGCATGTATACTACAGTACTCAATAAAGCACCGTGGTTCGTATATCGAAATTGAGTCCGTATCTCGAGTTCATATTTACATCCGAAGATAATTAGTACGTCAAAAAGTTCGTACGCTAAGCAGTTCGTGAGTCAAGGCACCACTTTGCTAAAATGAAAATATTTGTTTATTTTATAACATCCATCCGAAGTTGGCTATCAAATACAGTTTAGAATAACGAAAATAAATAATGATTTATTGAGAAAAGCGCAAGATAAGCTTGAATGAGGAACATTTACGTACTTCACCGGTCTGAAATCAAAGGAGTATCGGTAAAAAAAGGATATCTTTTCGTATGAATAACTAAGAAAGGCATTTTAAACTGGAGAAAGGCACGTGCTTCCACTTTGGATTTTCCTTACAAAAAGGACATAAAGAAGCGAACATTTTTTCGATAATCATTGTTTGCAAAGCAGACACGCATTGTACGGCAATGACGTGGATGTAAGGAGAGCCAAAAGTGAAAGGGAAACTTTTATTCGCCATTGTGACGTTATCCAGCATTTCTATCGGATCGCATCCACCTTTAACCTTTCCATCCCTTCAAGGGATATCTCCTCCTTTAACTTTCACCACCCCTTATTCCCTTTTGTATTCAAATCACCTGATTATGATTCTAGACGTATCAACCTCAGCCGCTCACTACTTTCTAGACGGTTCTCTATGACTTGACGCAGTACGTGTGTGTATGTTAGGCTGGAACGTGAGGAAAAAGTTTTCTCAACTTCTGTAATTACAGAATGTGTCGCATAGCATTCAGTTCGGAGTCCAGTATTAACCATAAACACTCCAACAACTGCAATCAACGGCTATGGAGATGGAATGAGGTTCACAATGAGAGGGAATGAGGCGAGATGAGGAGTGAGGCAATTTGTACTTAATTATCTCACAGAGCCAATATGAATGAAAAACACCACGTAAGTAAAGTTAAAACTCCATTCCATATACAGGAAATTCTTCAAAAATATTACGAGAAGGTAACCAATGTATTTTTCTCTTTTATGAAGACGAATATTTACTCAAAGAAAATCATATTTAGTCGTTTGATTATTTGTAAATTCCGTTTGAAAATAAAGCTGATTACCAAAACACCTGCTTGGTCGTATTCAAATGCTAAAATCTTATAAAATTTCCATTCCTTCATCTAAACTACCATCAGTTCTTACCAGTAGTTTAAATGCATCTAAATTCTTACCGAAGTTCTTCATGTATTCTAATTGGAAAATACATAAGCTGGGTTCTACAATCGCAATGGTCGTAAAGGGGAAGGGTTGTTTATACCCTTCAAAGTTTACCAATTATAGCGTATTTTCTCAAATTTTCGAAATGCCGAGTTGACATGAACATTCTACTACCAAAATAAGAAGAATGCCATTCAGCAATTGCCAAGAATGCCATTCAGCATTGGACCCCCTATGAAGATGGAAGCATTGTTTCCGAAATGTATGTACATCGGGATTCTGAAGAACTGGGACCGCTAAACGATTATCCGTTTCCCGGTAATCGCCCTTAGACGGTCGCCGCTATTTCGGCGCTTGGAGAACCTTTATCTCTTAGACAAAATAAGAATCTTTATTCAAATTCCATTCTTTTGATGTTTGCCTCCACCATGTGCGATTATTCTTTCTAACTGAATTGTGCTAAAGAAATAAAACCTGCACAATTAAATAATAATAGGCGACAGTACCTCCTTCATGGTCTCAGAGGAACGTATGCAAAGCTTGACACAAATCAGGCAAACGGTGTAAACTCAAAGGTAAAGCTGCGTTTAAACGGAGACATTTCTGTGTATGGATTGGATGAAGAGACGGAGTATCTCCATGTGAACGCAGTTTAAGACGAATACACAAACCCACAGAATTCATTCTTTATAAATATAGATAGTTCCGGAATTATTCTATTTATTACATAAAGGTGTTTCGTCCACACTCAATCCGAAATCAAGTTCATTCATGGAGAGCAAAAATGGTTGTTTTCACAACATGATTTATATCGTAAGCTTACTTAGGGTAATTATACTGTTTCTTCGTGTTAAATCTTTTTCACGCTATGATTTGCATGTATATTGTGTTTCTTTTTCATATTCCATAAAAAATGTACATATTTTAACACGTCTGAGTTTTGCCCATGTGATGACAATCCCTGCATGAAAATTGCTTCTGGATCAAAATTTCACGCATTGTAAAATATTTCATTTTTTAAGTTTGTATGAAGTGGAATGCATTCATTATTATTACCATACTTATATAAACGACTGTGTAGAGAAACACTAATTGGGGATCAGTAACTGCTATCTAGGAAAAACATATCATTTGAAACTTTTAGCAAAAGTTTTCACGTAACAGCCACGTTTGCGAAAAATAATTTTACTTGCCTTCAAAATGAGATTTACCACGTGACGGGGAGGTCATTGCCTTCACATGGGCGGGTCCATATCCTCCTCGATGAAGTATACCTCCACTCCAATTTCAGTGATCTCCCAAAGACATCCTTCGAAGCTGAAAGAAGTGGATTTCATTTGTTGTCAAGATCAAGTGGTACATATCAGCTGTTACATATTGCAGTAAAATCGATTATTTCCCCAACAGAGCAACTTCAATAAGATGCAATGATAAAACCATTTTATGTAATTCTTGAGTTATGGGTATGAAAAATACCGCTGGTCTGTAAAATTATAGATGACTGAATTATTAAAGAGCGTTATGAAAGAGCAAAATTTTAGGCTGCGGTAAGCTAACTGAATGCTAAATTGACGATAAGGGTAAATGGGGAAAAACTAGAACAAGTAGAGCAGTTTTCATACATGGGCAGTCTTCTTTCTATATTAGAAAAAGGATCGCATTAGCAAAAGAAGCTTTCATGAAACGAAGGGAACTGATGAAAAAAGGACTTGATAAAGGAATCAGGAAGAGATTGGTAAAATCCTTGGTGTGGAGTGTAATGTTGTACGGGCGTGAAACATGGACGTTAAGAAAGGAGGATGTCAAAAGATTGGAGGCTTTTGAGATGTGGGTATGGCGTAGAATGGAGAAAGTAAGTTGGGTCGATAGAAAAACGAACGAGGAGGTTCTAGATATGGTTGGGGAGAAAAGAGTAATGATTGAAGTAATTAAAAATCGACAAAAGAAATGGGTGGGTCAAATATTGAGAGGGGAGGGATCGTTCAAGAAAGCGATAGAGGGAAGAATGCTAGGGAAAAGACAGAGGGGAAAACAAATACAAAAGTTATTAGACGAATTAAGGGGTGGGATAAGTTACCGGGAATTGAAGGAGAGGGAATTAAATAGGGAATGTGGGGGCACATGAACCTACCGAAAGGTGGAACACTTTATGTAGGTAAGCTAACTACATGTCCCGTTGTGTCCGAGACTATACCGGTTTAAACGTATGCTCCCGGAGAAATTTTCAATCTACATCTACGTATGTAGCCTGCAAGCCGCCTTTCCGCGTGTGGCAGGGGGTGCTTGCACCATGACTCTACATCCCTAATCGATTACTTTGGAGTATATTTTGGTATTCATTAAGATTAATTCAACAATATTATTTTGAGATAGTACCATTACTTTAAACATTATTATTATCACCTAAAATTTAAAACAAGGAATATATAACTAATCAAGAAAATAATATTGGTTAAAAGAAACCTATCAATTTTTATTCTAAATAAATTCTACCAGAATTTTATCATAAAATTTTCTAACACGCATAATTTTTATTACTATTTTAATGCCTCCGAAAACGATCCAATTATTTATTATAAAGAAAACTCTTAGCTTGCGATTCATTTAGAGTGAAAAACCCTCACGAATCATTGTATAACTGGTATATCCACCAAAAGATCATACACGAATGTATGCCTCATAGAAATTACGTCTTCCTCCCTCAATACCCTGGCTTGCCTGTGTTTCGTTGGCTCTGACCTCGACCCGGCCGTTAGTTTACCCTTTCACAGAGTTTGTATTGGTAGCGACCCAGTGCACTGCGACGCAAAAACGCATATTTGACGTGTCTATTCCAGTGCTCCACTGACACGCAGAGACCAAATCAAAGGAATCGATTCAGGAGGACGCGTTTTCGGTTACAGCGGGTGGTGCGAAAGCTATTCAGGCTTTCATGGAAGCAGCTGATCAGAGCGCTCATACTGTGTCCATTGTGCAATAAAAGCATACCTTGTGCTACGTTCATAGCAAAGCAAAATCATCAGGTACGTATCATGATATGAGTGATGCTGAGTAGCGATATTCATCCTAATCATTGAATAGTGTAATTCATGAGGTTTTGTGCTGCACTTGTGTAGAGTCCTGCTTACGGCAAGCCTGATATTTTCGGAAAGGATGAAGTATCATTCATTTAATTTTATAAAAGTTAAATTTCTGTTGCTACAGAAAATGCTAATTTACTAATAATACTGAAGAATGGGAATCATCTTTTTACTTCAACAATTATGATATAAGAAGCTACCGAATTATTTTTTTTATAATTTCCAGCATTTATCATTCAAGTTACTTTACACTACATTTAGTTAACTTAGCAATAGGAAGTTGTGAGTCAAAGTTACACTCTTTTACTTAACCTACCTCCAATTCCTAATCCAAGTACAATGTGAATTGGTGGAATAAAAGGATAGGAGCTGAATGCACTAACTAAATCAAAAACATCCACTACATTTATCACGATGAAATGGCTTATAAAAAGTTGACTGGAGATGATTTTACAAGGAAATTGTCTTAAATCCCCCCTCTTGTCAAGTTCCCTTCCCCTTCGTAGAGTTTCTATACTTTCCCCATAGTAAACGTCACTGAAATATTACTATATGTGAGAAGATTTTCCTCTGGTACTTTTTCCTCTATAGCCACCCAGACACTCACATTTTCCACTTTTTACAACAAACTATCAAAAGAAAGCGAAATTAAATTTCAACACAAAAGAGAAGGACCACGATCCCTCCATCCAGGCGTAAACGAGATAGAGAGAATGACTAAGAGTGACATAAGAACCAAACTGCATCACACCTATTGAATCCCGGCGCGTATCAAAATGTAAATTGGTCCACTTTTCCCGGACAAAACAGCGCACAAAGGCAAACAGACGGACGCATAAAAGGGCGTTTTTCGCGGATGATCGAAGAGGCGCAAAAGGCGATAATGAACGGACCCCACCGAGTTAACGAACCTTGCCCCAATAACGAGCGCCCAAGTCGTTTAAAAGCAGCGCTGGAATCGCCGCTGATGGAGCCTAATTTTCCGCCCAAGTGCATCTTTTTCGGTTTAATCAAACTTATTAGAGGCGCGCAAGTATCCCGCCAAGTATATTCACGTACTACATCACGGAGCTATTTATTACGCCCTTTTTTTGTTTTTCGGTGGGCGGACCTAACGTGGTCCGTATCATTTTCCCGCTAATTAATGCAGGAGCCTATTCCTGTGCGCTGGATGCTAACCTTTTTGCCGAATTACTCTCTCGCCGGAGTAATTCCTCCGCATCCTCCATTTCTGTAATTTCGCGCTCCGTGCATCCATTACTTGGCGTTTATGCCGCTGTAAAAGCGGTGCGACCAGAAATTATAAACATGGGTCGCAATTTACTTCAACAAGTTTCCTCCCTCTTTTTTCCGCCGAGTTTATGCTTCTGGAAAAACGTATGAGGCGGCGGAACACCTGGATTCCCCCACGTTCAAATATTTCCGCGTTACTTTCTGGAAAAAATGCTGGCTATTTATGGATTACGTTCTCCCGGGTTTCCGTATGCGGAATAATGAGATTTTTTTAGTCACCTGTAGGCTTTATTTATTAGGCGAAATTAAACTGGAAGCGCGTAAAGTATTGCGAGAGAATATGAGAGATTTTAAAGAAACACATGTTTTAAATGTTAACGTCTATATCAAAAGTATAGAATTAGTCCAGCGGTATAAATCAATGAATTTATCGTAATTATACCATATGAAATTTCATCTACATGATGTAGGAAGGATATGTCCTTGAGTTTAGGCTTAGGTAAGGCACTGAAATTATGTCACACCTGTAAATTTTCTCCGAAATTAAATTTTAAAAGATAAATTTCAAGCTGAGGACTAATTATTGCCTGCCCTGAAGCTTTACATCTTAGCCTTACACTTTACGAAATTTTCGTTTCGTATACTTGTCCTAGAGTTTCCCTGTTCTTATTCTGGTAATTCTTAGCATTATAGGCACTGAAGATCTCATAATTTTTCCTTGACAGAAAGAAATTACTTCGCACACTTGGGTCTTCTTCAGGAATTAAACCCAGGATCGCTTTCATCAAAGGCGAATGCGCTACACTTGGTTACCTGAAAACTCCACTGAATATATCCTTTGTTATGTAAGCTAAATACTTCAACCGTAAATCCTCTCATAAATAAAATTCTATAAGTACAAATTCAGCGAATTTTCCATGTTACGCGAGTCCTCATTCCACCAAATAATTCATGAATTTTAAATGATATAACTCGTTTACATCGTCTTATCATTCTTAACTCTTGAGCAATAGCACGGAAGTTTATAGAAAAATAAGTTCACAATTCAGTGAATGAAAAGTCTTGAACGGTCAATAAGAGAGTAAAGAAAAACATAATCAACTAATTATGAAGACTAATAGGAGAAGCAATATAAAACTAAATTAAATTAGTCAAAGATTTTTGCCATTGATGTAGCAATATTACTAGAAATGAGGCGATTATGGAGAAATAAACTGCGGAATGCCACACCCGAGGAAGGTACTCATTCAGGAAAAACTATTTTCGACAACTAATATCAGCTCAGACATTAAGATACTATTCATAAATACACATGCAGTAAGCTCCCGATCCTTTGTAGGCGAATCTCTGTTCCGATTTAATGGGAAAACATGAAGAAAGAATGTTATGTTTGATACGAAGATTTTATTGATAGAAATCATTGAAACGCAAATTGTCATTAAATAGCGATGCTGAACCAACTGGACTGTCCTCAAAACACATATAATCTAAGTTTATATCTTAAGGTAACGGTATTCCATTTCGCACGATTTTCATACCAGTTTTATCCACTTCATAATTTAATGGATCTACGTTTCATACCAAGAAGGCTGAAAAGTAGGCGATGTATAATCAGAAAATAAAAGAAAAAGATATATCTAATCTTAAGGAATCATGGGCGTTGGATATAACCGGAATACATTCAATGAGCATTCAGAGAACCAATAGTAAGACACCTCTCCGCATTTATCCATTGACCTTCGCAGAAAATATCAATAACTTATTTCCTATCAATATCCCTTAATTCAAACAAATACTCCCCCTCAAAATAACCTTCGAAAGTCTTTATTTAACATTTACTTTATAAGTTGAGGAATGTTAAATCCAATTTCATACTCGGCCGCTTTCAAATGACTATCTTAGTCAGACATGATAACTATGCGTAAACATTTACCCGTTTTACTCTTTCAGCTTATTTTCCCCGTCAATTCAGACGTTTTAGTGAGCGAAAGAAAATTTGAGGAAAGAACCACCAACTTATAACAGTCAGCCTTAAGGAAAGTTTTGGCTTGAGTTTATTCGTATCTATTTTCCTTATTAATTTAGGTTTCTCGGGGTGAAATAAGATACAAGACGGATCCTTGAACTCAAACTTTTCCTCCAAAGGGAAAATTATGACTTTTCAGCGGATTTGATTACGAAGCCTATCGGAGCTTGAAATTGGGATCCGCTTTACGCTCATTATAATGAATGAGGAAAACTCTGATTGGCTGAAGAGTTGAATGTTGATAATTTCAAGACCCCTTTCGTTTTTTAAATTTGTTCTTTCATCTATTTTCTGATTGAACGAAACCAATGACTTTTACATTTTTCCTCAAAGATCGTCCTTCTCTTATTTCAATACATCCGCCAAAATAGTTTCTAATTTTCAAAATTTCAAATTCATGGAGCAACAGCGCATTAATAGTAAAGTCTTAGCTAATCAGCATTTACATTCACCGTAACTAACTGACTTCCATCCCGTTGGCTTGCCTAATCAGGGATTGATAAGCTACCTACAGTGAAACCTGTTTAACACAATAACCCGCATAACGTATATTCTTTATCATATTTTATTTGGGCAGAACGTTAAATTAAAAATTCGCATGGCGGTGTTTCCTTTCGTCGCAATTCTAAGTTGTAAATATACCGAATGAACAAAAAAGAGAGTGCAGTGTTTTGTGAGTATAGTCTTGGAGAGAGCGTGCTCTGTGATGTCCTCTCACCACTGCTGTCAAAAAATTCGTTATCCTCCCTGCCTATCTGGTAAAAATTGTCAAATTGCAGAGTGAAAAATGAGTAAAATTAAGTTATTAAGACGTTTTTTGAGCAGAAAGCAGATTTTTCAAAAATTTGATGTGATACAACCAGAATTACTCAACCCAGTAAACAGTATAACTTAATCCCACTTAAGATGCGGTTTTCGCTTGATCACCTGAAAAGTGTCTTAATCAAGTTTTACTGTATTAGTTCCGATTGCTTTTCAATTTCTTTACGATGCTATGTCAACATTGTAGCACCCACCGGAAACCAGGAGAGATTACAATATTGTAGTTATATGCGTAATCATAATGTACTTAGTAATTTACGTGATAATTGATTGCAATGCTAGTAATAACAATAACTTGTATAAATGTATTTATATGCCGCTAAATTAATAAATCATCATTACTATTTAAGCCTCTGTGTCTACAACTTCAAATATTTCCATCATAATACGTGAAACTTCCTTATGAATCCCTTAATCCCTCCACGACGCCATCTCCATTCATCAAGCATCTCATCTAAATTTCCTTTATTCCCTGTATTCCACTTTCATTGATAGCCTCAGGCTGTGATTACTATAAGGAAATTCTTCTTATAAAGAATTTATATTTATTTTCAGTTTCAACCTTTGCGTAGTTAAGCATAAACATCTTTCTTTCTTCAGCAAAAGCAATTTTCACTTAAGCAAGTCTAGCATTATATTAAGACGACTTTCTCTGCCTTGATATTACAGGATAAAAGGAATTTACGAAAATCGGCTGCAGAAGTCGTTTTGAAAGACTACATTTTAAGTGCTGTTTCATGTAATTACATAAATTTTCATGTAACTTTTTAAATGACTATCGAAGAAAACAATGAGGACACATTTTAGTCGGCTAGCATAGCCTTTGAGGTTTAAAACATGTACATTTACATCTTAACCCTGCAAACCGCCACTGACGCATGGCAGGGAGTGTAAAACACTGAAAACTCAATCTACCCTTGACTGCTGTTGGCTTCTCTAATACTTCGCGGAAAAAATGACTAGAAATAACTATCTGTCCTAGTAACTATTTCCCTGTAACGCTTCATCTTTTTCTGTCGAAGATCACGTACGCTACTAACTGGTATGACAATGTCAACTACCTCTTCCCTGAGATCCGTAGTGATAAATTTATTAAAAAGCTTCCCACGGTAATCAAGTCTTCTATCACTAAGCGAACCCCAACCAAGGGATTCTATCATAGTTGAAACGCTGCTGTAAGAATACCACTGAGTTACTCTTTCCATCCAGATGATGGTCTAAGCAACCCCAATCGCAGTTAAATAACAAAGATCAGTGGAGATGAATTTATTTTGATCGAAATAAAGAAGCGTTTCGAATTGAAGTAGCCAAGTAGCGTTGGCGAAATGTAATCAATCAAAAAAGCTTCAGCTGCCGATACCCAAAAATTGACTTTGAATGTATATTTTTGTAAGTTAGGTGGAAGAGAGGCCATACGGGCATAACCTTTCCAATAAAGAATATATCCACTTATCTGAATGTCTGAAAAATTCAAAATTTCCTCGGATTGTGAAACCCTGCAATACAGTAAGACCCGGTTAAGACGCTTTCAATGGAACCGAGTTATAGATGAAATGGCGTTATAGAGGGTACATTACCAATTCTTATTGCTTTGCATCAGAAAACAAAAGGGACTTTGGGCACATCAGTTTTTAAAGTGTTTACATCAAGTGTTTTACCCCTTATAAACGAAAATGAATCTTATTTCGTTTGCTCTGCTTGTCAAAGTTGATATAGCATATCTATTAATAGATAGTGTCCCCAAACTGTTGCTGTGTAATACTGCTTGTTTTTATGTTATACCGAGTCAAAATGGTCGTTTACCATACAGACACTTTGCATACAGAGAGACCATTCCTTTATTACTTAATCTTCGTCATTTCTTTTGATACAATGAAGTAATTTTTACCAGATAGACAATTAGGGAAGAATAATGTGAACAAAGTCCGGTCCATCGACTTAGGTGGAAGATTGGCTATTTCGGTGCATCTTGGGACAGGAAAAATCCGCGTATTAAGCAGAGCATCTTAAGCGGTATATTTCACATATGTTTAGAGTGAAAGGGACCAGAAACGAGAGAGAACCGCGTATTAAGCGAAATAGCTTCTAAACGGGTGTTACTATATAAGGTAGCAGATATAAAGAATACATACATGTATGTAAATAAATCTAAGGTGTATTTGTGATGGACCATACCAAAATGTATTTGACTGTAAATATAATTTGGAAAAAATTAAATTAGTCCAAAATTTTCGATTTATTTATAATGAAATCTTTGAATGTTTTCTTTGTCGTTGAAGTTCGTATCATTTTACGCATTTGTGCGATTCTCTCAATGTGACTACTCCCACAATCTCTGATACCCTACTATTTGTATGTTAATGCAGTATTAAACTTTGCTATATACTTCGTAAATTGCTCTCCGAAAGTGATCAAAGGAACGAGATCTACGTCACAGCTGCACGGGATGAATTCGACGAATAGGAACAGATGAGAAAAGCGATATATCTAGCAGCAAACGCTCAGCCTCTTGTCTGATCCCAGAATTCGATTCTGTTCTCGAATTTACCGGCGCAAATCTCGTTACACATTCCTCTTTCATGATCCAGTCATTCAATAAACGAGACCCAGATATCGACACGCTTAGACGCTGTACGATAGGAATCCAGGACGCTTTTAAGCGAGTAATCGTCTTAAAATGGACAAAGAGAGGATTTTTGCGACGAATTGCGAGCATTGCTGAATTTACACAGGGATACAGGGAACTTAGGCTTTAGTGTGGATGATAAATACGTTAATCTATTCCCAATACGACTACGTACGAATTAGTTTCTGATTCAGATATGCATTTAATCTTTGTTGAAACTTGATTTTCTTACTAAAAACTTGAGCTAAAATGAACTATGAACTAAAATTGATATCCAATAGATTCGAAGTAAGTGACGATTACTATGATACTGCCGTGTAACTTCAGAATATTTATGACGGAATCTCAGCCTTAAGAAAATTATCTATTTATTTATTTAATGCGCTCATGCAAGGTAGAAATATTCAAGGTCCAACTGCAGTAATACGGAGGAGATGAAATGATTCAAAAAGAGAGGATATATACATAGATCAAAATTTAAACTTTAGCTTTTCTGGTAGTTCCATTGGGCATCCAACTAGCAATGACCCTCAATTCATTATAATAACCTTATAATGATATAATAATATAATATAATCTAACTTTGGATATGGAACAGTTGTTAGAGAATTTAATGTTAAATCTAAACGGGATTTTTCTCCAGGATTTTACCTCCCTCTCTGATATTAGAAACAAAGCTACCTTTCTGATAATAATCTTCGTAAATACAAGTTCTCTGAAGTGATGAGTATCCATCATTATTGGGCTTTACAAAGCAATTCTAGAGGTTAGATTATTCATTATTTTCCTTCCCCTTCGAGAACATTGAATTATATGTGTAAATATGCTTCTAAATATAAATAAACAAAATAAACTGAAGTACATGAATTCATTAAAATTAAAATAACTTAAATTCATTAAAAATCATGTTATCGATATATTAATTTCGTAACGAATCCATTCTTTTAATGAACCTTTTCAATTAATTCATTTTCTCATCATTTTGTTTGTTTTAGTCAATAAATTAATCTCCGAATAGAAACTATAGCCGGCCTTGACCAATTAACCGAAAGCCATTGACAATAAACAACCAAATGTGGCATCTAAAAATTTCAAACTTACATCTACGAATTCGTCCTCAAAGTTTAAATATAAAGAGAAAGAAGAAATAAATCGTTTAAATATATGAATCTTAAGCCAAACAGAATCCTATGTTTAAAGAATTCAAAGTTTTATCTAACAAAATCCTTTGCGCAGAATACTAGACAACATGCTATTCTCTTTCGAAGTAGCTATTCGTAGTAGCTAAGTAGAACCGATAACACTCGTATTCGTCCTCTAGATCACGGAACGGAATATCTGCGATAGTCACCGAAGTTTCTAAAGACACTATAAGAAACTATAAAGAAAGTATTCTATGACATAACTGACTGGACCTATGACCATTAATTTAGGTAATGGTAAGGAAAAACGGACTTGAAAAGGTCTAATGGGACCGGAAATCGAGATGGTTGTTTATACGAGTATATTAATATTCATTGTGTTTGTGTTTCCTTAAAGGGGGTATTGAATATACTTTTGGATACTAATGCAGAGATTAATTTTGTAATCGCCTATCCTTCAAAGGTTTAAGTGATAACTCATTGCCTTTAGGAACAGTTGATCATAACGATGTTATAATCAAGATAAAACATGAAAAATTAGGATACATTTGTCTTTCTGGCACATGGGAGAGGGCGTGATCCATATTCGAATTCATTTGGCTTTCGAATGCGCGTTGGCGACCTTTGACTTAACGAAAGGCGCCAGGGAAATTCCGAATGAGCCGAAGACGAAATAAAAAGAGACGTAAACTTTTTCATTACATCAGCTATTTCGCCTCACAAAAGCAACAAGAGACTCAAACAAATTGCGGTTGGCAAGCCGATGAGAAGAACTGGAAGAGTTCCAAAGGCAGATCCGACGGGTCATTCAAGAAAACAGCTGTTGAGGATGTTCCTACTTCGTCTACCATTACGATGACTCTGGGACAAGGTTTCCAAGGAGACGCCGAAAACAAATTATCTGCGGAAACGGACTGCAAAATCTCTACTTTTCGATATGAAATATAATACGACCGGATCATTTCGTCGCATTTTAGTCTTGATACAAAATTAATCTCCTTTTTACTTAATAATGGAAGTTGAGTATGTGCTTGTAGGTGGGAGGAGCTGAATTGGCGACAAACTCCATCATATGGGAGGAAGAAAAGGAATGTCTGATAATTATAATATATTGGAAATTAATTTATATTGGAAATTTCATACTACAAGCAGAATATTTGGTGGTGTTGTAAATGAAAAACTGACAGAAACCTCTGTAAACCAAAGGAAATATAACCTGGGCGTCTTGACAAAATTATGATTTAGATAGGGTCTCTTTCTAGAATGTAAAATCCCTTTCTGCGATATCTTTTCACTACATATCTTTTAAGCTTTACAACTCTTAAGCTTTTCCTTTGTTATAGTCATTGTACCACAGCCTATTAATAACCAACTCCTCGATATCTCACCAATTCTCTTCTTAGCATAGAAAGCTCTTTTGTTATCCCACTCTATGTCCAATAACTACTCCAGGTATGAGCTCTCCTCACGTAAAACCACAGCTGTAATCAATCTTCCTCTCCAGCCACTATTGATTCAAATGTACTTACAGTATGATTCTTGGCTTCATAACCCCAAGGATCCAACTAGAATCTACACTTCCTTTTCAAGACTAATCACGAGAATGTTTTAATGAGAAATCCCATCTTCTCTCCTAATCTAGTCTTTCCCCGTTGACTTCGGCTATTTGTCTTCCTCTGTTTACATGACCCATATCTTAAAGTTTGGCTGAAAGAGATGGTTGTATGTAGTGATCGTCAGGTATAAGCCAACCGTATAAATGGATAGTGACAAGGATCGGATTGAAATAATCATCATAGCTTGTTTGTCTTACGAAAAGTAGTTTGTATTTCAGAACTGTTCTACCTTTAGCAAAGAATGACATGACTATACCATGAAACTCAAATTCTCCTGCACCTCACTGGACCGAAAATTAATTTGTTGCAGTTAAAGCAAAGACTTGGAATAAAATTCTATTTTTGATACCTTTGTTTCGGTAAAAATTCTCATGTTTTAAATAACCATGCAATAGAATGAAAACAACTGTGTATCTATTTCCATTGATAAGCGGATCACAATAGCTTCTAATTATATTTAATTGATAAAAAATTATATAGAAATATTAATAAGGGCCTATCTTTCATCCTAAGAGAATGGTATATAAAAATGAATTAACTAATGCGTAATTTGGATTCGTAAGCAATGTCTGATTATAAAAAATGAAGATTAATGTGAATTTACTTTCAGTTGATACCCATCAAGAACTCGCACTATGGTAATTTGTAACTTACTTTTGTCGAAGATCTAAACTACATGGCATTAACCCCAGAAAGATTGAGACTTTAAGTGGGATATAAAGTGCTCGGTGTCTGCGTCTAATAACTTTCTGTGATTTAAATCAGCTTAATTTTCAATTCTTGAGTTTTAAGTGAACAAAGCTACACAACATGTCTGGCAATTGTGAAAATCTGATTCACGGTTCATAATTTTTGATACTTTTACTTTTTCAGGAAAGGCTTTCCGAATGTGGACTTGCAGAACTTGATTTTTCACATAGGCATGTCAATTGTTTCCATATAATTTGAAAGAATTTCATTCATATGCGGTACTCTGCTGAGTTTTACTCGCGTTTTCATCGCAGCACCCTCTTTACAAGAGATAATGACTGACGCAACGGAGTCATATTTATTTAAATCCTACGGGCTATTCCGCAAGAAATGGGACTTAAATTGGTCACTATTTTTTATAATTTATGAAAATTTTATACTAGCGTACATTTAAGATAAATCTTTAAAGTTACAATTCAGAAATAAATTTGTTTTGCAAAGTTATAAATTTGCTAAGTTTCGACATTTTTGCAAAATTCGGCGAACATGGGTCATTTGGAAAGGATATTTGCAACAGAAAGCTACTTAACTGCTGTATGTGAGAAGTTACATAATCATGCGAATCTTTGCAAACAATATTCTCAATATCAATCGACTTATGTTCGATTTCCCTTGGAATACCGCGTAAATTTTTTTCCTAATTTTAAACATACTTAACACAGTTTTTCGATAGGTACTTTAATTGGCAGAACCCAATTTCGTCGTGCTAGAAATGTTTTAAAGACGTGGTCCTTGCATTTGATGAGAGTTCACTGTACTCCACACTATTATCTCTTCAGATATTAAATTTTCTCCTTTAATTCGGTCCATGCCTAAGCCGTTCCGTAAGAAAAGCATCTAATTCTCCTTCGCAAAGGTCAACGAACGCATTCAATAAAGAAACATTTCCGATTGGTCGAACTTGTCTCTCATCAAAGAAGACACGAAACTCATTGACAAAGGAACTCCCCGAGCGATTCGAAACTGCGAAAATTCTTGATCGTACGTCCAACTCGACGTGGTTATCCGTCCGACCGTGCACTCTGAAACGTATCAGAGTGTAAGACGCGAAAGTCTTTCCCTCTCCGGGCTGCAATACGTTTTAAGTTCGCTCCCGATATCCTATCGACCGTATGAGTTTAAGATGGGTCATTCCTTTACGTCTTCGACTAAAATTGCTGCCAGCAAAATCACGGCAAGACTTTGCCAATTCTCAAGTCTAAGGCGAATAAGGTGCTTTCCTCTTTTTCCAAGATTTTTTCTTTGGGAATGACTCTGCCTTCGTCCTACGCGCAGAAAGACAATAACTATAGCCGTTGCTTTAGAAACGAATGATCTTTAAAAATATTTAATTAGTTAAGTAATTACCAGAGTAAACAACGCAAATTTTGTAAAGTATCTACTTCTTCCTCTCCTTCCACGCAAAGTCATCAAGGTATAATGTAAAATTAATATTATTATTTCTATTATTCTGGAGTACGGGTAGCCAATGTTGTAATAATAACGAGAAACCAATTGAAATACGCATTTATAGGATATTGTTCCTTTCAAACTAGTATAATGCCTCTGCGAAAGAAAGCGAGCAATAGTAGCAGTATTTTGAGAAAGTGAAAAATTGACTATGAAAGATAATAAACAGATACGTTAACCAAGGTTTGGAAAATTATTTAAATTTTTATGGCTAATAATTGAGTCTTTTTAGCTTTATTATGCTTTCAGTTTCATTACACCCTCTTCAAAAAGAAGATCAATTAAAAATAGTATCGGAGAAGAAAGTTTTGCCTCAAGACTTAAAGGTTTCTTCGAGCTCTTCCTGCTATTATTTCAACTTTTACGTTTCCTCCGCGTTTTGCGGAGTGATCTTTCGATGCCTTTTCATTGTAAAAAAGGCATTTAATAGAAGTCAATAAAAGAAAACGATATTTCAGAGGGATCTAAACCTGAGGTGAAATTTTACATTTGGAGTGAAGCAGAACGAGAACAGGAACGATGAAAATTAAAGGTATAAGAGTTTTCGTACACTCCCTTATTAGCGGGTTAGCATCATCAGACATGATTATAAACAATTCAAAATTATTTCTAACTCATATCTCCATCCCAAATTTAATATTGAGTCACGGGTAGTGAGGCAAGTATCGAATATTGATTATTATATAATTTAAAATGTGATGCCAAAGTGATACCTCTTCAATCATTAATTTCTTTTGATTAAAAACTGCTTTAGATATAAACCGGATTTCCATTTTTAGAGTGATGAGAGCGCAACTTTCGACTTTTATTGCAAATAAAACCACTATTCGTTCAGAGGATTGCAATAACAATTGTATGAATGCAAATGGGTACCAGGAAAGATTGCTGTTAAAGTATTTAAAAATTAAGCTGTGGACGGTAGATTTTTGTCTTTGAACATCGCACATAAGCCTACGATGACTATTTTGGTAACTGGGGGGAAAATACATGGGATTTCATTGACCTTAAATATGAAATATGCACCTTTCAATTCGAGACGAGATACAGTAAAATTCCTTTACGACACTCCCACTTAACACGATATTTTTTCCCGGTCCTTTTTACACTTAACCCTCTGCTTCCCGCTTAAAATGTTCGTTTTCTCGACCCTAGATGGGACCGAATCCACTACAACCAATCCTCCGCCTCAGTCGATGGACCGAAATTTCTTTAATCATTTTTCTCTGTATATCTGGTAAAAATTGCTTCATTGTATAGTAAAAATTACCAAAATTAAGTAATAAAATTAAAGCCAAATATTCCTGAGTCATCAGTTTTGTCCTCTCACGTATCGCTTTATCTCTAGAATAGTTCCTTGTGATTTTTTTCTTTGAAAAATTGCCGTTGTGACAATAAATTAAAATATCGAAAAGCAGAACGATTTCCATTCCCCTGATGGAATCGATACGAATTATGAGATACTCTTATCACTTTCTCTAAGAACAGCACGTTAGATCAAAAATTCTAGGCGGTGCTTCCTTTTCTCGCAATCTTAAGATGTAAATATACGAATAAACCAGAAAGATAGTATAGTGTTTCAAGAAGGTAGTCTTGGAGAGTTGATGCCCTCTCATTATTGCTTTAAAAAAATGTCGTTATTTGTCCCCAATTGTCTACCTGATAAAATTTTTTCAATGTAGTGAAAAATGACCAATGAAAGACTCTCTTTTTGCGGAAAGCAGACCATCCTTCAAACGTATCATGTAAGGCAATCAGCATTAACACAACCCGTTATGTAACATTATTACAATACTTTCCCACTTGAGACTGTTTTCGCTTGATCCCCCGAAAAGAGTCTTAACCAGTTTTACACTAAACACACGGGAAGATGCATGATTGTGGGAGGGGCTTCAAGATGGAGGGAAAGGAACGGTTTCAGTATTTTATTTTCGCGATCCAACTCAAAACCCAGACAGCGAGGATCCGCAGTTCCGTGTCTTCGGAACAAACGGCGCGGAAACTGTTTTGGAAAGGAATAGGGTCGTTTGGAAAGAGAAGAAGTGAATGTGTTGAGAGGAGAGGATTTCGGAGGAAGAAAAACTGAGGGGATTAAGCCTCTCCGGAGGATCAAAAATGAAAGGAGACTCAAATGAAGCGATGTGATACATGTGATCAATCGACAAACATGATGTAAATAGGCATCGATCAAAATACTAGCAATTCCTACGTTAGTTCGAGTAGTCTTTGGTTCTTAATTCTTACATTATGTCAATGAGCGAACAAGACCCAGTATTTAGGAAAACGTGAACTGTAACATGAATTGTAATCAGTGCTATCTATGGTCTTCTTTTACCAGCGCAGTCTCTTTTCCGTAAGACGGAAAATGTCTTACGTCATGGTTCCTAGGGGAAACTATCTGTAATTCAATTTTTTCTACGACAAACAAATCATAGAGACTTTATAACGCGTATCCAAACTACAGATACATGGTTTAATACAGTAAAGATATGAGATTGTTACTCCACGGATACCTTGAAAGCGTGAAGTCATACAACTTTCTATCACCGTGTGCTATTTCATAGCGGAAAATTAATTTTTAAAAACAAATGCATAGAATAAGAATAAATACGCAAAAGGTTGTGAGAGAAGTCATTTGACAGAAGTCGACAAGTGCTACAAGATAATATACCCATATTTGCCATAAAGAAAGGATTTTTTGATGTACTCTAATTGTTAAACTTGGTATCCAGACGTAATCTAAATGTTAAACTTGGAATAATCTTCAGTAAAATTTTTAAAGTGTCCAAATATCTCCCAAAAAAGAGGAATTAAGAATCGTTAACGAACTGACTAACTTACTTACGACGAATAACTAATTGAAGGGAAAAAATGTAGAATCTGAGAAGACTTTTGGCCGTAGTCTAACGAATTTGGAATATAGGCAGTGTCGAGAAGTTAAAAAGAACGTCACTCCCCAAAAAGACAAATTAGGTACGAGGTTATCCGACAGAAACCTCAGCGTCACTGAATGCCACACTACCTATCCATTATTTTATTGAAAGGACCTTGTAGCGCCAATAAAATGTATTTAATTTTAAAATCATGCAGAATTAGTGAGATTCTGCTACCATGTCTTTGTGAATGGAATATTTTCCATTAGACCTTCGGTTAAGATAAAGAAAATTATTTTCTCATTTCCTAGTATTTCAATCTCTCCCATGTCTGTGATATTATGAAGGTACGTATGAATGAGACTGAGCGGCATCCAATTTGGTCACTACTTGTCGGATGCTGTGAAAATTGTTATTCAAGGCTCATTATCCTGCAATTGCGCGTGCTTATTCTGCTGGTGGCATTCTGGCTACATAAATAAAGCAAAAAGACTTACTCCTCATCTTTTCCATCCTTTCTCCAAAGCTTTCGCAGTTAAAGGTTGAAGGCTTGAGACTACAACCAGACCTGGAGCTAATGACAGTAAAAATAAGTATTGTTTGCTATTGTCTTTAAAAATGATACAAAATGGCTTCATCGGCGTTCAATTTAATATGAGAGTTTTTAAAGGACATAAGTAATAAAAATAATTACGAATGATAAAACTTTTGGAGAAATATTACTAATATTTAGCAAGGTTATTTTCATTTTTCGCTAAAGTTACCATTCTATAGGTATTAAAAGATTGTGTATGTTTGGAAAAAATACAGGAAAAATTTACAAAAAATAAAAACCCAAAATTTTAGAACTGAAACCAGCTGAATAATAAGGGACCTTGCCAAAGAGTGTTTTCAGCAGAGCGCTTCTTATGCTATGCTAGAAATCTTAAAGTACTACGAACCAAGATAGTTTTTTTCTTAGATTAGGAGATTGATACCAGTTATTACACATGAAAATCCACTGCTTGGCCGAGCAGACAAAGTGAGCTCAAAATGTACTTTTGAAAGAAAAGTAATCGTTTCAAAGTAGGTGCCTTTTATTCCGTGGAAGTCTTGCACCTTAATCTCGTCACTTTAACTCGGCAACTTAAGTATCACGTAATGGAAAACTTCACTTGCAGGAGGAACGAGAAAACGGCCCTTTTGGCGGGAATAAAGCGCTAACCTTTCTCTTTATCCGTCAACTTACAACTCGTGCGGAAACAACTTCCACAGCTACTTTTACGGGAGGAGATATCCAACACGTGAACGCGACTTTAAGGAAAGTGATTAGCTTAACTTCAGCAAGAATTTCAGTCTGGAATTGTTTCAAAGCCAACTCAACATCTGAAATTCCACTTTTCATGCAGTATCCTTTTTCCTTTTGGACAATATCTATCTAAGATCTAGAGGAATTAATGCATGATAATAAAGGTATTTCTTCTTCAGAAAACCTTTTCCTTAAGTAAGTTGCATTTTAATTCCAACGAAATACAGTACTTTTCCTAAGCGGCAAACTTCCTTTCGGAACTTAGCTTGTAAATCGATGATTAATACAAGTATAGCAATTTAATAATTTTTTAAATCTACGAGTATATTTTCCACTGATTTATATAATATTTTACTTGAATGCTTAAATTATTTTCTATTTCCAACATTGTTACTATACACCTTGGAAAATGAGAGGGCTTATTATACCTAAAGTAGCAATACCTATTTTATGTTATAAATAAGACGGAAAACTTCCCTTTTCAAGGGTCTTTTCTTAATTAGTAGATTTAAGGAATATCATTTTCAAAGTTGAAAAGTATATGTTATGACGTTTCATTCCTTAAATTTATCTATTTTGTATTAAAAAAATTAAATCTAAAAAAATATGGTTGGATATTACATCAGAGAGCATAGCCCTATTTAAAAAGGGGTGATTAATTTCTTTCGTAAGAATTATATTTCTTTCGGTATGTGTAAAAATCAATGAGTAAACAAGGCCATTCGTCTACCAATGTCAAAAACTACGAAAATAACAAATCGTAAATTGTAAAGAATTATAAATTTAAATACTAATAATAACTCGGTTGATAATATTAAAATACTGCAGAATTACTTAGCCATGCTGATAAGATTTCATTAGAATATTATCAAAAATATTTTATACAGAGCTCATCTTTTATCCCAAATACTAACGTAAATTTACAAAACGATAAAATAGAGATAACTCAAACGATTTCCACCTGAGGCTTTGATGGATACATCGAATAAATCCCTAAATGCATGGAGAAAAAATAAGTATATCTCAAGGAATGGGTAATGGGTGGTTTTGCACGTAAGGGCGTGCACCCAGGAAAATTCCCAAGGAAGAATAGACTTGAAAAAAAGTCCGACGGGACCGGGAATCGAACCCGGGTCTCCCGATTGCCGGTCGGGTGCCCACAAAGTCTCCCGAATAGCCTGAGAGAATGTTCCGCCGAGATAGCTCAACGGACAGAGCACCCGACCGGCAATCGGGAGACCCGGGTTCAATTCCCGGTCCCGTCGGACTTTTTTCAAGTCTATTCTTCCTTGGGAATAAGTATATCTCATTACCTAATCTTTCGATTAATAAACGTAAACAAGACAACGGTGAGAAAATGTTCCGGAAGGGAAAGGGTCCATTTCTGGGGTGATTAGCATACTTAGGTATATTATTTATCTCTGAAATTATGAATTGCTTTCTTATATCCGTGAATCATTCATATGAGTTACGTAAATTATAATGAGCATAAATTCAGTCGCTCCATGCCTTTCGATTTCATGCTACTTAACGAGCATGAACACATCCTTAGAAACCAAAGTTATGTTTACGGAAAGTGTAAAAAGAAACCAAAGAATTGTTTTTGGTACAGTTGAGCAATTTTAGATACTGTATTCAGTAAGAAACAAAATGCAGCTGATTTCCGTATATATAGACATTCGTAATTCGCAATCTTAGATAAAATGCAATAGGAACTAGGAAATTCTAATGAGGCGAATATTTTATTCATTTTAATACTACCAGTAGTATGTTTAACTAATACTTTAACTCCTTCCTTTAATTTCAATTAAAATTGGGAACCAAATATAGGAACGTAATAAATAACTGTTCCTTTCGGTTCCAAGAATATAAATATTTCGATTCGGTTTCCACTCCGGGAAAAATAAGTTTTATTTTGTCTCAGCTTCTGGTTCGATTCCGGTTCGATGCCCTGTTTTAAAAGTACGAAGGCCTCGTCGTCTACTTTTCACCATGGAACGCTGGTGGTCTCTTACACAGTGTAAAACAATACTGATCAGACTCTCTAGTTACCGCAAATTATGAAAGACGTGCCAACAAACAATGTCTATTTAAGCAAAGTAAACATTCGAAAAAAAGGAATAAATGTGAAAAGGCTAACTGTACGTTCTCGCGTGAAATTGTTTTTCTTACTATGTATTAGAGAAATGCAAGATAGCGGAACGTCTAAACTCTGGCATAACTTCAGAATAGCATCTGAAGAGAATTCTGCGGAGAACCTGCGTTCACTCTCTTACTATTTTAATTAATTACTCCAGTAAATTTATATTCTTTACTCTCAATCTTCACCTATTTTACAATAAAGAATACTAAGTTACGGCAACTGTATTCACCGTCAACGCTAACTACTTATGCTAACAAATAAATTTTATTATTCTTAAGATTCAAAACCGTGTATTTTGTAAGAGCTCGAAATATAAATAAAAATAACATCGATAAAATTCGTCTTTTTTAAAATTCAAATCTTTTCCTAATACTTTTCCACTAACATAAAGATTCGAGAAATACGATCCTTAGTAATTATAATGCAGTAAGTATAGAAATTTGTTTAGCTATACCTTTTCAAGATAAAAGATATCGCAAGTATTAATAAGTATTCAGCTCATGTTGTGTAAAGTCAATACTACATAATATTTAAGTGAAAACAAACAAAACAATTTATATATCCATCATCCAAAGCGTCACTGGCTGATAAATGAGCATTTTAAAACAAATTTCTACGAATAATGGAGCAGAAAGTCTGGAACTTGAGAAACTGAAAGGAGAAATTTAATAGGGATAATAAAGACTCCAACGAGGAGTACTCGTGGAACTACATTTTGCTCCGAATATAAGGAGTGGCAGCAAAGCTCAGGACGTTTCAAACGCTGAAGCAGATGCCATCTCACAGCAACTTCTGGAAACACGCGGTTCTTGGAGAAAGGACACTTCCATAAAGGGAAAACGCGGAAGATATTTCAATTTAAAGGAAAAGAGAGAAACTCCTCTCAAAAACTACCATTTCTCAAAGTGTGTTAAAATTTGCTCAAATAGTCATTGGCAAAGTCGGGAAGAATATCATTAGGAAAAACTTGGTAGGACAGAAATGATCAGCAAATGGATGAAAGAGAGAAATGGAAAAAGGTCAAAGTGCTCAGTAAAGAGGAATATTCAGTGGACTAAACAACGAGCCAAGAAGGGAAACAAATATGGCAAGGGAAATATGGTGGAAGGGACAGCATACTGAAATAGACATGATAAATAAAAATAAAAGGGTCAACTTACGATCACTATATTTCCTTTAAAAGTCACTTGGGTGATAACTAGGACATCCATTATGTTTTAAAAAGAAGAAAACAGTCGGTCATTTTGACTTTTTCATAAAAAAATATAAATGCAACACCATTTATTACTAAAATAGAAATTTCTTCTGATAGATAACAAAAATTTTTTATAACATTCAATAATGTTATTTATGTTTATTGCTTGGAAGAAAAATGAGGATTTGGATTTGTTTTGGAACTGATTAAGTATGGTAAAGTAATGCACAGTGTAATCCTTCTAAATTTGCTCAATTTATATCAGCAGTACACCTCCAGTTTCAAAATGCAGAATAGATTAATATTAAAAATACAGAAAAATCAACTCACTATACAATTTATGAAACACATAACAACAAAATGCACCACAGTGAATGACAAGAAAGATGTTATGTTAGCTTTAAAGAGGGTAAAATATGAAGGAAATAAGTGATTCGCATAGGACAAGATTGCTGGACATCTGTAATCAACCTGGGTCAATATTTGGTGATAATGGCAGCAATATAATTCTATTGATAGATCCTTTATCACTGAAGATATGCCCATGTGGGCCTCTATTCCACCTAATGTCTCATATCTACATCTATACACATATCCTGCAAGCTGCCTTTCAGTGCATGGTAGGGGGTGCAAGTACCAAATTATCATTATAACAATTACATATCACCATAAAAATCACAAAGATTAATTAAAATCAGTGAAAAAAATTACAGTGGGAAAAAACTTTGCAACTTAAGGAAGTAAAAACAAATATTCCTGGAAAATACACAGAAAGAACTGGGGAGGGTAAAAAAGGCTGACAATATGAATTACAACTTAAGACGTTCCAGTTCAAGCAATAGGGTGAATGAAACCTTCCTTATTCTTTTCCTTGTTCTTTGTTTCATTCAAATTTTTAATGGAATCATCTTAAACAAACCCTTACTAAGAGCATTATATAAACATTAACATCAAATATCTAGATACAATCTTTTTTATTTGATAGGATTATCCTTATCTATCCTCATCCTTAAGAGAGTAAATGTACTATAATACAACAAAGGAGAAATCGAATTCCTTTCAAAAGAAAAATAAACCAGTTAGAATTTTAAGGTACTCACCATTCAAAATTTCATGAAATTGGAGCTTTTACTTTAACTTCATAACTGTGAATTAAGAAACTGTTGAACTATGAATCCTGCCTTCTCAAGCAAATCAGTATTTTGAGCCAGACATGCCATTGTATTTCACTTTCTTCTATTTTTATTGAACTTGATTAATTCTCTGATAAACCTAAAGAATGTCAAGAAAGGATTTAATATTTTAAGATTATTACTTTGCAAGAACACCTAAATTAATAAAAATTTCCCTTCATCTGCAAGAGTTATCTTAATACAGTAGACTCTCAATGATCTGGGATGGTGGGGAATACACTAATCCCAGTTAATCACTTATCAATTTGATATAAACTAACAAGAATAATTTGCACACAATAATCCTACTTAATTAAAAACACATAGAACACTTGACATGTATACATGTTGCATGTATACTTAATGCATATGATGTGAATTAAAATCATGCAATTCTAAGTTTCATTTATTTTTTTCTATCCCAGATAATACACATCCCCTTTAAAGCAATCCCAGGTGACTGAGTCAACTATTATTTCGATGCTATAATAATTGAACAATTTGTCGAATCATAATTTCATCCAATCAATGAGAAGCTTTAGACCATCCTCGAAAATATTGAACCAATTAAAATAATACAAATATAATACATCAGGATTTTCAGTTCCTGCTGTTGTCTTATGGGCCAGATGAACCTCAGGACCCTCCATTTCAGACAAATGAGAAACAGATGAAACACTCTCATCCCAATAAATAAAGCTGAAAATCTAATTAAGAGTGTTACATGCTATTTAGTTTATAACTAGTTCATCAAAGATGACCCACCTGAGAAAAGGGGAAATATTTTAGAAGGAAAAATATTTACTAATTATAATAATTTATTTAGGCATTAAACTTTTGGAGCTAATTCATATACTACAATACAGTTAAATATAAAATTATAATAAATTGACAAGTAATTACACACAGTTATTATAGAAAAATTGAAATAAGAAAGGAATATCAAATGAAATGTATGAATATCAAGAATGATGATGATAAACAGAGACATTAATAGAGAGGTGGGGGCAAGGAAAACCAATGAATATTAGGGCAAAGGAAAAAATATAAGCCTTTATATTAAAATTAGATCACATGAGAATATCTGGAGAGAACACGAATTTCATAAAAATGAATAAACTCAATTTTAAAACTCTCAATTGGAAGATTTAAGACAACATATTGAACAGATCCAATGCAGATGAATGTAATTAAAAGAATCTACATGGTTGTTAAGAAAAGTGAGGAGGGGCAGCAATACTTTCCCACCATACCCCCATTAGTTACCTCCTTGATCATGATTTAGTATTATGGCAAAATCATAAAACTTCAATCAATTACTTGCATGAAATCAAAGGTAAAGGAAATAAAAGACAATGGTAATAAAAGGTGGGCCTGACCCGTAGTACAGTTAAGAACCAATGCTAAATTTGTAATAATCATGTATTATTAACACCTTCACATTGGTTAACATACATTTTCCTATACAAAATTCAGAGGGATACATGACACAGGTATAGAAAGAGACTACAACCATAAATCAATCTTCCAGTTTTACTATTTTACCCTTTCTGACCTTAGACTACAACAGCCTACACCTTTCATCAGCAATACTCTAATTCAAGGACTAATTCACAACCCCTATCACACATAGGAGCCACAAAAAAATTAGCATTGCATTGTCAATATCACCTTGGAAACAAAATTTTGTAATTCTCTGATGATATGCAAACTATAAACAGAACTCTAATGTTAATATTTAGCTAACTCATGACGTTACTATTAAGATAGAAAAAATCAACATATTTGAAGACTCCTAAAGCAGTGGTTTCAAAATTTTAATATTCACAGTATATTTTTGCTCAAAAGTTGTAAATCAGCAGCAAAACACTACATTTTCATTTTATAGGTGGTATTCATAATGAATGTACCAAACAACCCTTTAGCAAAACAACTGGGATAACATGTTGTGAACTGCAGCCTCGTGCCAGATGATGGGTCAGCATTTAGCAGGAAGACCTGTTGAGAAGGGCCCAAAAGAGTAGATTACTTTATTGTCTTGAAGGTGCTTTTGAATCTGGTAGCATTTCCACAAGAATTCTCTTTTCATGAAAAGGTTAAATTGTGCTTCAGCAGCTAAGATCATTTGCACCTACAGGCCCCATACAAGAATTGTACTCTGGAACACTTTCACCAAAGCCTAACCTGTTGCCCACTCGGCTTTCCAGGAACCATGTAATAATCATGAACCAAATTATGATTTACACATAAGAGTGTGAACATGTATGAGAGAGGATAGTTGCTATGAAATTGATAATAGGACATCAAATATTACCTCTGCTTATATGAAATCAAACAGCAAATTATAAATTCACAAAGATAGGTTATAAAAAATGAATGATCGAAACTATCCCCCTTGAAAAATTATTGGCTTCAATGAGATTTATGATGTTAATATTCAAACTGTCATCTTTTCTAAATTAAAAACAACAGAGATTAGCAGAGATACTATGATCAAATAGAGTGACATTTACTTTGTACAATGTAAGTAACTTCCATGGTACTAAATTGGTTTAATGATGCCTCATCATGGAGCACTGAGACAAAGTCTAGCTTAAATGGAAGAACTTCAAATTATGATCGACATCTAATTTTGCAAAAACAAAGTATAAAATGAAATTTTTCTCCACATAAATAATGATACAATACAGAACAGAACATCTGGAAATGAGTTGTCTAAATGAGAAATTTCTTTCATTTAGCAAGCACGAATTCATTTTTTCAAACGTTTATTTTTCTAAATACAAAGCAAAAGTGAATATTTTTGAGATACCTTACTTGGAAAAGCATAAGAATTGGTTTAATTCCTCATTCAAACATTCAAGTTGTCAATAAAAACTTAATCATTAGTGTTTATTAGATATAGTCAGAGAGGGATTCAATTTAGGCTTAACTAGTAAATGATTGTAAACAGTTCAAAACTGAGAGTTGCCATTCCATGAGAATTGAAAGAGAAAGTTGAGCTCTAAGTCGAACAACTCCTTTCTAAAAAAGATGAAGAGTAAACCCAATAAAAATATTAATATCAATAGAGATAGCTATCAAGCAAGCTACAGATAATTCTTAAACGACAAAATTACAATATTAAAACGCAACGAACAAAAGAGCATAATACTGCATAGGAAAACATCGTAAAACGTAAACATAGGATATCAATTCACCCAAGAGAGATTTATCATCTCTCTTTCTTAAATCCAACATAATCTTCAAATACATGCTAGTTTAATACTTCATAATTTTAGTTCGAATTTCTAATTTGTAATATATCAATTGTTTACCTCTATATAGTGAAAGAAAACGTTTGAGAATTATTATTTTGATCCACAAAATCTTATTCTTTCTTCTCTTGTAATTAACTGTTATAATATTTTCGGATACCACAATTATGCATGTGGTATCATTTAAGGACACTTCATTTCCAAGAACTTTCTTGTGTGTGCTACCAACCCTAGTTAAATATGTACATGCTGTTATATAAGAGCATACATTAGATAAAATGCTTCAAAATCTCTCATATTCCGACAATTATTGCCATTGAAACAGACAAAAATCAATGGTTAAGAGAGATTCAAACGTTAACGGCCATAATTTCGTGCTAGTCACGTATAGAAACATTCATTTGTCACAGATAATCCAAAAGATGATGCTGATAACGCTCTCGCTATGTTGGTGGCCACTACTCGTTAAATGCCGTTTAACACGATGTTTCCTATTGGCAAAGCGAACTTTTTTGAGTTTACGCAAATTACGGCTAAGAAGTAATATATTTCGTATAAACAAGAAAAAATAATTCGAAAAATAGTCAAATGGTTTAACAACTGTTGCATGCGAGAAATTAAGGGCAACTGATGCTTGAAGTGTTCAAGTCAAAAACAGAAAAGTTACATAAAGAAACACACGGTATTGACAAAGTTAGTTTAGGGATAGAAATGACGATATAGTGCAAAATTAATCGAAAAACTTCTTTCACTATTTTTTCAATCGGAAAATGATATACATTACACCAAAGTACGAATATAACTATATCTTCGAATCGATGATGAATACCACTTCATATTTAGCAAATAATACTTTAACCTCAAAATGAAGCATGTAATAAATCATTCTTATCTCGCTCTAAAAAGGAAATTTATTATATTCACTTGAAAGAAACCATTTCAAACTAACTAAAATTGAACCTGCTGTCATTTTTATATAAAGTTTAATGCCCTATACTTCCCGATGCCACTTCCACCTGGAATATATCCTAACTCTAAAACTGCTCGCTGACGCCATGCCACCTTCCGAACCAATGCAGTATCCTTACCACTTGATCCCTTCCCCGTCTTTCTCTACCATGTTAACTTATCCCTCCCACTGTCCAACAAACTGCCCCTATCCCCATCTTCTTTCCACTGCCCCTTCTCCCTGTTTCCACTGCCCCCTCTCCTTCCCCCTATCCCCAAACCATCTCTCTGCCCACACCTTCCTACTGCCCCAATCTTCCCTCTAATCCTTCTCCCACTACTTCCCTCTGCCCCTCTCCCTCCCACAGACCCCTCACCTCCCTACTGCCCATTCTTCCCTCTAACCCTTCTTCATGCCCCCACTCCTTCCCTCAGCCCCCTCTCATTCCCAATGCCCTATTTCTTCCTCTGCACCCTCTCTTCCCCATTCTTCTATTATTTTCCACCCCCTTATTCCCTGCCCCTTTATAGTTTAAATCTTCCTTTCTTAATCACTTCTAAAATTTAAAAAAATGGACTTTTAATGGGATTCTAGGTACAGGTTGTGATTTTAATTGATAAATAAATAGTAGCAATTCTTTCATGGAATGTTCCTATCTTTACGAACTTAATGATTCCCCTTGTTTCTATGTTCATGTAATTTTTGAATATATTGATATATAGGTGCAGGTATATGAAATCATTGGAGGGTTATAATAAATAAAAAACAAGTTTTGATAATTTATTTCATAGACGACCAGACACTGAAATAAAACAAGGTTTCTAAAAGCTCACCTCAATATAGTAAATACAATTACAATATTTAAATATATCTCTGAATAATACTAATTATAATTCAGAATATTAATAATGATATTGTAATTAAATTCATTCACTGCATGTAAAATAATGATTCGTAATGTCAAAGGATATATAAACAATAAGAGTGACAGCTATGGGTGTGATTACATATACTTTGAGTTAATATTGAGGATCCAAAGGATAAAATCTGGAATGGAGGACTTCTCAAAACCGGCTATGACAATTTTTAAAACATGAAGTTTTATCAAAAGTAGTAATCTGAGCTTTATCACATAATATAATTTTCTTGATATAAATGAAAGTGGCAAGGTAGTCATAAGTATTAATCAATAGACAGACTCTCAGCTGAATAAGCACTTAATTCATCGGTCAGTTACCTAATTTAATGTATTCAAGTACCTCAATAACTAATTCAAAAGAAAGTTCCCTCCATATTTCAATAGAAAGTAGCCTTTGCATAGCTGATTTCCATTATTTCTACAAACAGGAAATTATGAAAGGTATTAATGGGAGGAAAAGATATTTGTTTTCATGGTTGAAAGAGTGAAATGATGAGATGTGCATTCCCTTCCCTCAACATATAGAGATACTTTGAGAGAATCCTCAGAAAAAGAACCAAAAGAAAATCCCTTAGACAACTGTATGTATAGGAGCATATTCTTTAAAGTCCACAGACTAGTCTAACCATACAGAGAAGAAGATCATTAAAGCATCATTAAATATTCAAAATGCTATATGAAATAAGATACATAAATTATGAGTTGTTCATACAGTCCCTTGGCAGAAAATGAATAAGGAGACAAAACATAAATTTTGATGTAATCACTACCAGGTAATTATTCTTTTCTTTAAGTAATAAATCACATTCTAGCTATTTGAATGAGAAATAGAAAGAGAAATAGAGAATAGAAATTTAGCTATGTATCTCTTGTATGTATCTATTATGAATACTTTTATGGCCTTAAAAATATCTACAAATCCATAAACATAATAGGGACAAATGATCCCATTCAATACTCCTAGCTAAGTTACACTTAGATTTAATCTCTCTTTCAAAATGAAAGAACACTTATTTGCAATGAAACAATACCTAAATTAATATGCATAATGCTTATTGTAAGGTAGGAGTCAAATTAGCTAAAATGCTGCTTAACCCAATACATTTTAGAATATATCAAATTTAAAGAAATAAGTATGTACTTACTACTGAATTATGCAAACAAACATATGTTCAAAAAATATTTGCAGATATAATATTTGTAGAATACAGGACAAAATTAAATTTAAAGAGTAACACAATTACACATTTCATATGATATTCAGCTGTTACATCTGCAAGCAAAACCTAGCAGTAATTTTCCTCCAGAAAAAAATCAAGTACAGTACAGTATAATCCTAGATTAAATCTATGAATGTGCTGGTACACATCTACAGTTGAAAATTGAATATGGCTTGAAATTTAAATACATTTGAAGATGCATATTTTTTCTTATAATTAAATATTACTGAGTTTTGATAACTTATAAAGGAATAATTCACTTAATTAAATTCCTAGAATTCATCAGAATTTTATCTTCAGGAACAATAACTTTGAACTTAATAACTTTGAACAATAATTTTGAATTGAATTCTTGAGTCTTGCTAGATGATACATATATCATGTATAAAGCACCAGAAAAAGGTAAAAACCTCAACCCCTATGCATAAGAAGAATTTTAGGAATGGACAACTTCTTCAATATTTCTGTTCCATTACACTTTGGATCATTGGTTTATATGATAGAATTTTGTACAAAACAGAGACAACCAAGGTTTTCCTAATGTCCACTGGAATATATAGTTGGATGATTCAGCTTCACAGCCTGTAGGATTCTGTAATTAAACAATAGAAACTCATTACTATTATGATTACTAACAACAGTAAATCTACAAACAGTAGTTAACAAAAATAGCCATTCTAAAGTCCAATTCAAAACATATATTCTAACACACCAAATAATATCAATAACAATAATACAGTAACAAATAGAAAAAGTATAAAAAACTGTTAATGCAGCAAAAGATCTCATAGCTCATATCTTATAATAATAATAGATTAAGTACTCCATTAGTATTTATTAAGGTACAACAAACATAAGTTGTATATTATAGTTTAGAAAGATACCAACTAAAATGCTGTATCTATGTAATGATGAATCATTATCACAGAATTTCAAATTAAATTAATTTATGATATAACTGTGTATTACTGAATGATATCCCGTAAATCCATGATGAGAGATGAGTAAATCAGGGCACTGTAAATTATTTATTTATTATTTTATTATATTTATTATATTATTATTTATTTATTTACATTTATTTTACTGCTTAGGCTCCGATAATAGAGTTTTAAAAGTCTAAAAGTACGCATCCTCAACCAAATGGAGACAAAGACAAATTAAATCTAACCAGCTGTGATAATGAACATTCTTGGTTAAAAATTCCCTTAGGCAAGTGAAATACATCATATGATTGGTTACTCATGCTTCACTACACACACAAAAAATACAAACTATGGCATAAAAACAAAAAACACAAAAAGTACTCATCATAATCCAATCCTTCTTTTGAGACTATATAAAATATTGAACTTAGAAACCCAATACTATTGAAGATACCATTTTCGCTCTTCTGTATTTCTTTGGTCACCAACCAGAAAGAAGGTCAAGAGACCGACCAGTAAGTTTAACATTGTCTCATGTTCAGATGGACCCTATGTAGTTACCACGATCATAAAATAAGTATTTCTCACAGAAATCTTATCCATTATATATTATCTGGGACTTACTAAGATTTGATGAGCATGAAAATCAAACAACAAATAATCAAACGCACGATCTTTTGAGCTATTTGCAGTAAAACAAAGAGGATCTCCTATGCCTTCAAGCTTTTGTGATTGATGAAGGAGGAGTTATTCATTTCAAGTTCTAATAAACAATTTCTTTTGAACAAGGGACATCTACGAATCAACTCACTTCATCCCCTAAACAATTAACATATCCTACTTGTATTCACAGGCTCTACCCTTGAAAATCAATCTTTCTGAGGCTATTATCATCAACAACATTATAGTCAAAGGGAACTCAATTTTATCGTGTCCATAAATGCTGGCTTCACACCATTAACTCACAATTATACTATGAGATTTCAAAGAATATGTCTTCACTTTGAGATCTGTAATTGCTTCATAAGAAAGCTAATCACTGAGTCAAATTGGAATTCAAAGTGATTTTGGCTCTCAGAAAGGTAGCCTTTGGTGATTTTCTAATGAACACAAAACTGAGAACATCTGCCAATACTAAACAAACGCTTCCAATGATACTCTAAAAAATATGTCAGAATCTCTTCCCTTTTGTAACCGAAGCACTTTAACGGAACACTTTTTACTATAATACATTCATTTCATAATTGGAATTGTAAAGCATAATTCTAATGACAGGTCATGTCTTACATTTTATTTTATTGAGAATTAACGATCATAGATGAACTCATCTACCATAAGTAGTAAACCAGAAATGCCATTCCTTAACCAAATTAAAATGGTAGAAGACTATTCTTTTAATATCTTGCTGTTAATATCTCTAGAAATTATTACTTTATTTCAAATTTTTAGAAACATTTTACTTTCCACTTGCTGTTAATATCTCTAGAAATTATTAATTTATTTCAAATTTTTAGAAACATTTTACTTTCCATTAAGAATTGAATGCTGTAATTGTTATCTATTTTATCAAAACATCTCTCTCAGTGATATTTTAATTAGAAAACTATTTGAGTTACTAAAATAAACTCCTTACTTGAAAATTGTTGGAAATAATCACAGTAGACAGATCATGAAGACTATTGAATTCTAAGTGGTCTTCACCATGTCCTCTAACTTAACTTTATTGTATTCAAGGATTTAATATTGTTTCACTACGTTATTGATGAATGTCTTGGTTGACATAACTTTAAGGAGGATCTCTCTGTTTAATGTCAAAATATGAGAAAAAATATATCATAAAGGTAAGCCCACCTAATCCTCAATGCACACAATTGATCATACTTGGGTACTATCTCAACATTAATCCCTAATTTCCTGTATTGATTTAACAGCATCAGGAGTGAAACTAATCAGTAAATATTTAAACTGAATCTGATTTGAAAAGAGAGAAATAATTTCTATTGTTGATTTAACTGAAAATTGTTAAGTTCCCTCACCAATGTTTTAAGAGAGAAAAATTTCTCGAAACATACTTGCTGGTAAATGGCAAGAAGTAGCATTGAAAAATATTTAACAAAGAACAAAGATTTCCATGATGTTTCTTTCTTACGTACCTTACGTTTCAATATTTTATGTACTAGATGCTCTTGTATTCTCAAACATAAGGTTATATTTTTAGTAAGGCACAGCTCTGTGTACTGTATTACCCAACCTGAAAGCATTCGCATACTTCTCTTTGCAGAAGCTGCATTTCTTACCCAATCTATCCATCCAGAAATTGCTATCAATGGACCTGATCCCTATGTCATTAAACATTACAAATCGTGTCATAAAAGAGAAGGAGAACAACATTGAACCCCAGCAGGTGATCATATATGCAAGATAAAATCAAAAAGCCCTAATATTTCTATTTTACAAATGAAAAATGTATCCCCAAGTTATCTCCATACATTTTAAGAGTAATATTAAGAAATAGTAAGCTGGACTCCACATTCCATGAAACAAATTCCATAACCACAGATTCTTCCTTTTACCTCTCCTCAACTCTCATGTACTCCTCTATTTGTATCATATGTCAAAGACCTCTAACATGTAAAACCAAAAGACTGTATTTAGACATTGATAATCTTATATAGAAAATATTGTAACAACAACAATATCTATTAGGAATAGTATGAAATTTTAGAGCTTTATATCAAGTACAAAAGAAACCTTTGATTTTTCATCAAAGCGATGAGGGGTTTTTATGCATAAATATGTATTACATTTATTATTTGATATTTAAATGTATATTTAAATATCTAATTATAATTATCTAGTTACAATTCTAACTTAAGCTCAAATATTTTGCAAATAATAATAGCCAAATAGTATGAATTGAAATTCATAAAAATACCCTTATAAAAATTTGCATTGCAACAACAACACCATGAGAATTGAGTGATTTTTTATACAGCAAATCAATTTAAAACTCAGAAACCCTTGTATATAAGGGCTGCCAGCAATCAAATCTACTAACTCAAAATAGCTAGTTACTCCAGATTTCAACAATATAATAGACATCATGTGGTGGTCATTTCAATATCTTTTATGATCATGATACTATATCTCAAGATTCTTATTTATTTATTGAAAACATAGTATACCTAATAAATAACCTTTCAATACACTGTTCAAATCTGATGGCAATTTGAGAATGCTCATTTCCAAGCCAATTTCTTCATTTTAATCTACAGATATGACTCTTGCATATAACCTTATATTCTTGCAACTAACTGCAAACTATACCAACTAATATTACATCATGTAAATTATCTATTGAACTACAAATGTAATTTGAGCTACACTGACTTAATCTCAGAGTATCATCTTTTGCTTTTATATAAGCAATTGCATTTTGTTATCTACATTGTAATCTTTTTGTAAAGGCAAAACCTATTTTTGGAAAGAAGGGAATAGAGAAAGATGAAAAGGGAAAACATACTTTTAACAAATTGGATAGAGCAAAGATTTGATAAGAGAAATATTGCGGGTTCCAAACCTGCTACTGCCAGATATTCTTCAACTTCCTTTTACTTCGTTAGATGGCATTTATTCTGAGCTGGGTTATTCTGATATTTAAAGTCTTCTCAGATTGACTCTAAGCCTATAATTTTTATGCTGAATATTGAGAAAACAAAACAATTTTTCCATTCTGTATCCATCCATTCAAATACAAGATCTGTCACCATGTTTGGTGAAAATTTAATGACTAGAGAAAAGATTAAGGTATTTTCCGCATAAGTGCTTCTACAGAGGATAGATCAAGAGGAAAAACGGAATAGAAAAAATATTACAGGATCAGGAATCGAACCTGTGATCTTCTTCATGCTGGCAGGTAGGTATTATCCAGCTATGCTACAGCCTTCTGAAATTTAAAGCTTTCTCATATTATCTTCAAGAGTATAATTTTTTCCATTCTGTATCTATCCATTGTCATGTTGTTTGGTGAAAATCTAACGACTAGGGAAAGCGTTATGTCATTTTTCAAATTAGGGCATTTACTCAGGGTAAATCCTGTGGAAAAACAGGATAGAGAGAAAAAAGACCGGATCAGGAATTGAGCCTACTATCTTTTTCATGCTGGCAGGTTGTATTATACATCAAATATATCCAAGTGAAGATTCTATAAATAGCCGTAATTTCTCTAGCCTGAATGCCTAGTCAGATGGAGCAATCTGCCAATAAGAGAAACATCGAGGGTTCGATTACTGCTACCATTAGAATTATTTCCAACTCCGTTTTACTTCGGTGGATAGCATTTTTTTCTGAGCTTGGGTCTTATGAAATTTAAAGTATAATGTTTTCCTGTGCCCAGATGACCACAATCTGCTGTACTTAAGGCTCCACCTCAATTAGATGACCAAGGATTTAGAAATTAGATCATTACTATGTTCGTAAATAGTCTTACTAAAATAATGCCAAGGTGCCTAAACAAGGCAACCACTGCATGCATTCTGCTAACATATTTTGCAGTTACTTCTCTACCTACTTGTTCCCAAGTGCCCTAATAATTATAATTCATATACAATAAACAATTTATAGTTAATTTAAGTGAGACCCTGCATATTTCTATTGAGAAGAGACAAGTTCACTCCTTCATGTCCACACATTTCTGAAGAAGCTGTCTTACGAAATCGATAACAAATTTTTATCCTACCACGAAAATATTTATTTTATTTCAATCAAGAATAATTATTATATTACTAAAACACTGTTTTGAGTTGAAAATACTTTTTGAGAAATCACATTTCATAGTAAGCTCTCCGTTAAACAAAGCTTGAAAAACTGACGCTTCCCATTCAAGTAGTACATAAACATCAACTAGCTACAATTGCATTATAAAATTAAATGCAATATGAAATATTTAAGACCTATATCTTTTGAGATGCTTTGTTTAATTTCATGCAACTCCTAACATCCATATCCATAATGCATAATTAGTCAGATTTTCTATCTCCTAATATGTATGTAGAATTTGCAGCTACATTCGAAACAAAAATAATACTCTAATTGAATAAAAGCATAATAAATACTACAATAAATATATTTCACTTCATTCAGTCAAACGTATGTCTACAATGCACAGCTTTTAATATCCACCATCAAATACTTTTATCTTCATTAGAAGCTTATGGCATATTCAGTTACCCTGATTAATAGCTACCTAGTAAATAGAAAATATTTAGCTAAATTGGTTGACTCCAATTCTTTAAGTTAAAATGCACTCCATTATGGTAGTTTAATTACCTAGGTAATAGACATTTTCTTACTTAACTTGGAAACACTGCCATCAAGCATGCAAAATTTAAACATATTTTGAATATAACTCTACTATTGTTTACATCTGATCCCAAGACACAAGGCATGAATTGTAAGCCCATAATAATTTCATGTTTTTCCAATCAGTGGATGACTCAATTGTTATTGAATGAATTTTGAATGTATTTGCATGAAGTTAAATCTATGAAAGAATATTTTGTCAATTATAACCATTAAATTGAAATTCATAAAACTTTTATTTTCAGTTTTCAGCAATAAGATATGTAAGATAAAATATTCTCACCATTCATTCTATTTGAGTATGAATTACAAAGGTATTATAATTACTTTACTCCTTATTCAACCAAGTAAGGCACATATGGATCTCTCTTACACCTAAATTCTAGGTTATTCTTACAGATATCCCCTCATCAACAAAGGCATCATGTAATTGATTTGCAATTGCCTCATCAAGTATAATGGAGCGCTATTTTAATCAAATTTTTGTGGTTATAATTACCTTATTCATTCAATGTAACCCTATTCCATTTTTATAAATATCAATTATATTAGAACTTTAAGCTAGGAATATGAGCAGAATTCCATAAATTTACTTGAATTTCATTGAACATTACATAGTTTGTGAAACAAATTGTATCATCATATAACCTTATAATATCTTATAAGAATCTTATTTTTACCCAAATTAAACACTTGGCAATTTTTTAAATGTGCTTTCATTTTCAGGTGAAAATGTAAGCACTCTAGCAAAACTGGTCTTGTATTATAAATAAATTATATTAGAAATTATCGAGGAAAATTAGATAGTACTTAATTTAGATTATGGCTTTCTGAGAAGTCAAGCCTTCTCAACTTGATCTGATTACAGTCATATTCATGTTATTACATCTTAAAAATCAGCTTGCCTTCCAAAATGTTTCCCTTCTCTCTCCCTAATGTTCCCTATCCGTCTTAATTGTGACAAAGCAGTATTTAACTATCCTCACAAAAATTGACTTGATAGGGAAACACTCGATTACATTTGTTCCTACAATTTACAAAGGCTTAAATCTGAGAAAATGACTTTCTCATCATTGTGCTATCATTAAAACCAATAATTAATTCTGCACAGTCCCAAATTCCCTGTGTTTTCTTATGGGAAAATGCTTATGCTCAAATTCAGCAACCCCTTTCATAGGATGACATGTACTTTATAAGCATAAATTTCAGAATCATAACGTATATTCAACTACTAAAATTGGTTTCTTCATTGAATTCCCCTTCTTTTGGTTGGCTCATAGTTTCCGATTTAATTTTGTATAAGTGAAACCTGCAAGAGGTCTAAATAAAATTCTTATGAATTTCACATAGAAGCCATTCAAAATATTCTGGAGTCAACCCTGGCATTATAACATGAATAAAACCTTCACAGCTTTTTATCCTGTGGACAAGGACAAGTATACAATTTTATTGAAATTGATGAAATGGTTTATGATAGTATATATAGGTAGGAAGACAGACTGACAGAAACTATGAAAATATATGGGAAGATATGCTCAGAGAAATATTTAGTCCTTGAAATTGTAACTGATTTAATGAACCTATTACTTCACTGAATTTCAAATTAAAAAAAAATAAATTTTTATTCTTACTTATACTTTTAATAAAATTCACAGTCTTCAATCATTAATGTAATTTTCCAATCAAACAAACATTTCCAATTAATGAAAAACAAATAATTACAAAAAGTAGGCTATTGGCCCCATAAAGTTTCTGGATTATATGAGAAGAAACAATTAAATAATATAAAAAAGAATATAGCACAATTAAATGAATTTACATTCCACTTGAGAATATTTGCCACTTTACATTCAGAGTTATCGCTTAAAGTTGGCATAGAAATTGCCAGTATATTCTTCTCTTTAAAGAGGTAATATTCTCATTTAAACAAATCATACAGTTAAACAAGATGTTCTAATAAACTTAGGACACTCATACAGAATATATAATCCCATTAAAATAACTCGCATTGCTTTCTCATCTCAAAATGATCGGCACTTAGAGAGTTTATCTGTTAATATTGACTCTTACACATTTTGTTAAAATTAGACAACAATGAGATATTATTGATTCAATCGACTCGTAGAAACTTAAAAATGAACACAGATTTGCTTGCGTTCACTACTATAACATCGTATTATTATAATAAGTAATGGAAGTTTCTCGTACATCTCTTGTCACAAAATATTATTGCATGTTGAAAATATTTTAAAATATCTTACAAATAAACATGATCATTGTCTTTAATAATGGTAAAACAAGAATGATTTAATCCCACTGAGATGATACTAAAACAAAGAATTATACAACAGTAAAACCAATAAATTCTATTTGAAAATAGGTATCCAGAATTGCTTTGACAGGGAACATTTTGCAGTCAGTATAAACATGAAATAATATATCATGAGATATTGCACCATTAAACCTTTCTTTTCAATCTTAGAATTCAACTTAAAAATTTGGGTATAAATTTCCACAGAATATATAAGCATGTTTTTTTTAAATAAATGCACACTGATTTGAAGCTTTAAATGTCAACCCTAGGGCATCAAGTTATTACTCATATTGTCAATCAAAATAAGTAGCTCATAAAGAATAAATATTTGATTCTATGCATGGTCAAACAAAAAAGCTAACAACTTTTACTCTAAAAGAAAGGCAAACAAACCAAAAATTCTAGAACAAATCAAAATTATTTTCTCCAACTTGACAAAAAGTGAGAGGAATGGAGATCTTTAGATTAGTTTCTTCTTTTTCCACAATTTCAAAATTTTGAAGATCTTTCGATGACTACCGGACAAAATTCTTCTAAAAGATGAAAATCAACCAGCCAAGAGAACAACCAGTTCAGGTGGCATTTGATAGTTCAGGAAAGTTGTCCCAGCACTTGAGCTAAGAAGTATCACAAATCAACAGGCAATAACATGAACACACAGAAGAAGCACTGCGCTGCTTACGCAATATCCTCCAAAGGCTCTCAGCCCTGCCACCTCATCCAACAAATTACAGGACTCTCTTTTCTTATTTATACTAAACGGTCAAGGAAGATGTACAGCGGCACCTATGAAGACAGCTCCTTTACTTAAAGATAACACTGGAGATTAATTACTGCCCTAAACCTGAAAAGAACTTTTCCTATGAAAGGAAAATAGGGCATAACACTGTTTGGCATCCCCAGTGCTCTCCCCTATCCTCTCTTGGCACACTAACTGGCATAAGAGCAAGAAACGGACAATATATATGTACAACTGGAACAACAACTGTGAAGGGCTGAGGGACATGGTCCATGCTTCTCTGCTGTTCCTGTCTGACCACGCTGAATATATTCTAAAGAAAACTTCTCCCCCTAACTGGCTCTTGCTCCCAATTTCTTCAAAACTCCCACTCCTTTCTCTTGATACTCTTCTCTTGTCATCCAAAATGTGTCTCTGTCCTTCATCACCTCTGCTAAAACAGCCCCACCTATAAACACCATGTCCTTTCTTCGAGGCGGATCTTCGATTCTTATTTTGAATTTCTGGAATAAAGATAGGAATGGATGAATTACTGTCCTCCTTCCTTAACAAGTACACAATTGATTCAGTTTAATATTTTAATTCAGATTTATGATTGTTTAATACTCCATTTGTTCTAAATCCAACCACTACAATGTCTTTCAGGATAAATAAATGTAGAGCTGATAACCCGAGATACAGTAAAGTCCATTATAATGAATATGGCCTATAATGAGAGTTACATTACAGCAAGTGAATTTTTGGCTGTTGTAAGTCTCACAGCAAAAAAGATAGTAGGCATATCTTTGAGTTGCCAACTGACATGAGAGACGAAGTCCAACAAGCAAATTGGGAAATTGAGCAGGAGAAAATAAGGTGCAAAAATTATAGCCATCTATTTCATGCATTTGTTTCCCACAACTCGCCTCAACCATTCTCGGAAAAATGCTTCAGAGAGCGTTGATTAGAGGCTTCTCCCTTTAGTCCCTCCATACATGTAGACTTTGGTCATGGTTTATGAAACAAAGAAATGAAATATTTGATGCGAACATACTATTTTATGCATTCCAAAGGATTTGCATAAGAATTAAAAACCCTACAGTTTCATTCTGTCACACTCACTGCCCTTAAATTCAAGAAGAAGGGCATTTATTAGATGTACATAGAATTAGTAATCAGCTATAACAAGTACTTTTCCAATATTTTTGAGTTCTCCTTATAACAGACTTCTACTATGATACAGTATATGTGCCAAACAACACAAAAATGAGATTTATCGAAGTAATAAGTCAATGAATCTAAAGATAGCCACTAGAGGAGTGACTGTTGGTTAATGGGTATAGTAAATTGGGTTTAGGTAAGTAGGATTTAAAAGTTCACATTTCTTTTTCATTCCAATGGAGTATCATGAAAATTTTCATTAGCAGTCTTTATTGGGTGCATAACAAAACTACTTGCATCAATACACAGAGATGAATGTTAACAAAAATATACCAAACATATAGATAAAAGGATAAAAAAATAAAGTGTGAATCCCACTCAAATTAGTCAGCATAATAAGGGCCTACAAAATATAAACTAAAGATTACTTACTGATAATTTATCTATGTCATTCTTCAACACCCTTTCCAAATATAACTGCTTGATTTCTCTTTCAAGACGACTGGGCAAGCCAGGATACATTGTGGATCCACCAGACAATACTATGTGCTTGTACAGCTCAGATCTCATGTCAATGTCTGCAGCCTGAATTGTATTAAACACCAACTCTGCTATTCCTAAACCACAATAATTTTGAATTAGTTTCAACATTTTCTGAGAAGATACTGAGAAAAATTACAAAGCAATGTAATAAAATCATTTGAATTAAAGCATGAAAGTTCAAATTAAATTTGAGTGAAAGAATCAAAATTCCTGAATAATACAATGATAATCATAAACAAACCAGAGAAAGGAGAATGAAATAAAAACCTCCAAGGACCAACAACCAAAATAAATAAATTGAAAAATAGAATTAAAACAGAAATAGTTGTCTAAATATATATCAGGCATTCACAATACATCTTTTGTACACCTGTAATTTTCCAATTACATTTCCTTATATTCTTTGGTATTTAGTGATTTAAATTGCATTTTCTGCCTGGATCATAAATGGCATAAGATTAAGCAAAAATGCAAGTAGAAAACATATGAGCAAGAAATCTTTTTCATACATGGTACTCTAAAAGAATACAGGGAAAGAAAGAGATTACATCTACATGTATGGTTTATAATTTTGCCTGAAAAGAAACACATTGAGTAAGATAGAAAAACTCAGTTTGAAGGTGAGTGAACAGTAAAAGCCAATTCATGAAGATACATTTTAGGTAAGCTTTCAACTTATTCAACTGTAAGCAGATATTATCTTAAAAATTACCTTGCCCTTCAACGTTTATCAAGTGGGGTTGAAACAAAGCTTCTGGTGCTTCAAATCTTTCACCTCCAACTTTAATTACTCGGCCATCGGGCAGCTGCAAAGAGAAGAAGTATTAATATTCCTATTTAAAAACAATATAGGTAACAGAGATTATGTATCAGTAAACCAAACCAAATCTTCAACCTAAGATATACAAAATTTAAAGGGCTATTTTAATTGTCGCAAACAAAGACAGATACATAGGAGTACATCTTCATGATTCTCTTCACTAACTTCATGTAAAGAGAGTTCATATTTTTTATCATAATTTAACTTAAACAAACAATTTACTTTCTTTTATTTGTTCCTAGTTTTCTTTGAATTTTTAATGCCTTGCATAGCTTTCTTATTTATATTTTAAATTATGATATAGTAATATACACAATAGTCTCGGCCGTGATGTGGTGGAAATAACTAATTGAAAGCTGATATTTACTTTTCCACATATTCTTTTATTTGCAAACTACCGGTTTCGGTGTTAAACCATCGTCAGGTTCCCACAGACTGAATCATCAAAAACGCCGAGGGTTACAAAGTAATTATTGACAGATACATTAATTATAGAGAGATACACAATGTAGAAGAGGAAATTAGAGTACAACAATAACAATCAATTATGAGGGGGAGTGGGAGGGGAAATTCACTGGTGACTATGGGATGGGGGAGAGGGCGGATTCCAAGATGGGGGAGGGAGAAAGTAAAAGATACTCATTAGTAAGGAAACAATTGGGGTAGGAGAGGTGACGTTTAATTTCCAGCAGTTCCAGGGCATTGAGTCGAGGACTTTTACTTTGAAGGTGAAGAATTTCTGGGGAAAAATTACTTGAATGACCGTTTTCAAATCTGGAATCCGCCCTCTCCCCCATCCCATAGTCACCAGTGAATTTTCCCCTTCCACTCCCCCTCATAATTGATTGTTATTGTTGTACGCTAATTTCCTCTTCTACATTGTGTATCTCTCTATAATTAATGTAACTGTCAATAATTACTTTGTAACCCTCGGCGTTTTTGATGATTCAGTCTGTGCGAACCTGAGGATGGTTTAACACTGAAACTGGTAGTTTGCAAATAAAAGAATATGTGGAAAAGTAAATATCAGCTTTCAAATATGATATAGTAAATTAATAACATAATAAAATTAAAGATGTTACTATAATCTTCTGCTTAGCAGAATGAATCTTTACATTGACATCTGAAAACCTACCTACAAAAGTTAGTGATAAACAATTTGAGCAAGTATGTTAATTTTAGTATACTGAGCAATAAGAACAACATAAATATAGGTTGTATAAAATATCTCTACATTAGTAAATTAATACTATAATAATATACTGAACATTATTTAGAGCCTTATAACCTTACAATATACAACCATAAAATACTAATTCTTATAAGAAATATCAACTAAGGTTAATAAATTACAAACAACAAACATTAAGCAATGGAAAAACTAATTATCTTTTTCAATATCTTGAGGTAAATTATAATTATTAATGACCCAAAAGCATAAACTCTATCTTGAGAACTATCTCTGTGAACTTTCTCTAAATGTTAAATGATTCCTTAGTATTTGCATGCAAACACTAATTAGTCAAATCATTATGATGAAGTTTTAATACTTACTGTGTACGGTTCAACCAGGACTGTGGTCTCAAGGGCTAGCTTTTGTTCAGTTTCAATATTGTATCCAATGTAGCATAATTTCTCTTTCATTATCCTTACAGTTTCAAAATCAGCAGAGTGATTGAAAGCATATCCACGGAGAAGAAGAAGCTGTAAAATTTTAAGAGCATAGCATCAATTAAAAGAAAATCACAAAAAAATAGTCATTCAAATCTAATGAAATGATAATTTTTTCTATGAACAGACTTAGGAACCCCAAGCAGCAAAAGGCTGAAATATCCATCTCTGGACCACAGTGAATTACCTAAGTTCTGCAGATTTGTTGAAAAAATATGCTATGATATATAATCAATTATTTGATCTTAAATTTGTAAGTACACAAAATTTTGAAATAATGATCAAGACCCCATTAACACTTTCACTTACATGTTTGCATGAAGACTCTCTAGACCTCATGCCAGTGTTTCTTACTTATAGTTCCAAAACTTTGACCCTTAATTAGTTTATAAATGAATAGAGAAATTAAAATTGCTTATGTTGAGAAAAACACTTTTCCTAATTCCAAAGTGAATGAACTAAGTTGATAAAGAAATGATATGAAATGAGAGGTAAGAAAAACAAATTTTCTAAATATAGTTTAACATAGTGACATGTGCTTTGAAGAAACATAGTGCACAAGAAACAATTATATAGAAGCATTTAGATACACCAAAATGCTCTATTTCAGCCTGGAAGGCTGTGATGTGGTGCTGAAATCATTGATTTGAAATAAATTTACATCTGTGAGAACAATTATAATTAATATCATTAACTTCAATTTAGCATTGCAAACATTTTACTGATTGTTGCATGAATATGAAAATTAAAAAAATCAAAATTATTGCTTAAGGGTTAATTTAGATTTTTCAATGCTGCGGTCATTATCATATTTTAATGATAGGCTAAAAAGAAAGAGAGTAATTTGAAAAAAAAATCATCCTTTTAAAATAAGATTTTTGGAAAAATGGAAAACTTTGCATCATGTTTAATAAGAAAGCTATCAAATATTTTTCATTTTAATTGTTGAAGTAAGGACCTCTCTGGAGCTATGATAAAACATAGGTAAAGTCATTTATTCAAAACTGCAAAAGGAACAAGCACATCATAGGTTTCTCATCATCAGTCTTAAATAGTTCCAATTACGTGATATATGAAGTAAAAACATGAGTTGATAAAATATACACAACAGGAACTTGCCATCTTTAAATTCAAGGGACTAACAGGAATGATAAATAATTAGCAAATCATTCTTTAACCCAAATAAGCCCATAAATTACCTTGATGAGATATCTGGTGATATCTCGACCTGCGATATCCAGCCTTCGAGTCAAGTGCGGCAGGGCAAACTCTTCATATACAGGGCAGATGTGGGTAACACCATCACCAGAATCCACAACTACACCACTGAGCAAACCTTGTGCATATAGTGTCAGGACAGCTTGTATGGCTATGTACGCACCTGCAAACTCATATTTTTCAAACATCACCTGAAAATAAAATGTAGATTGAGTTGAGATAAGTTCATCAGTTAACACAATTAATTGTCATCCAGTGAACTGTGTGTTATAAAATTGCCTACCTCTATCATTTTTTCTCGATTCTTTGTGGGGTTCATTGGAGGTTCTGTGAGTAAAATTTTGCATCCCCGAGGATCAACATCCATCTTCTCTGGACCAAAAGTGTAATCCCAAACATGACACATGTCTTCCCAATTTCTGAAAAACAACTCAATAAATTAATCTGAAATACTTGAACTGTTGGTTTACACTAGCTATATTCTATATAGTAAAACTTGGTTGAGGTGCTTTTCAGGGGACCAAGAAAAAACTGCATCTGAAGCAGTATAATGATATAACCAGGTTGTGGAAGGCTGGTTGCTTTACATTATACGTGATCAATGGTCTTCTTTTTGCACAAAGCTAGCATCTTAGTTACTTGATTTTGGACTTTTCCATTCTACTATGAAACAATTTGTACTCAATTAGACAATTAGGGAAGAAAATAACTATCCTTTTTTCACGACAGTGGTAAGAGGGCATCACAAAGCACAATCTCTGCAAGACTATGCACCACCAACCAACAAAACACTTCTTTTCAGGTTTTCTCAATATGTTGACTTGTCAAGATTGTGAAAAAGGACACACCAAAAACATACTTTTTAATCTACGTTAAGCCTCAAGAAAAAGCAAAAAAGAAGATCTCACTCTATTTTAGAGTTCATATAGGCTCCAATAGTTGGATATAGATTGCCCTGTCTCACAATATCTTCATGAAATTAGTCATTCAAAAGAAGAAACTCACAAGGAACCCTTTTTAGAGATCTGGAGAGGAGAGGACGACCACAGAGATAAAGTGGGATTACTGTGGGTTAATGTTTTACTCAGGGTTAGATTTAAGAAGAGAATTTTTAGTCTCAATCTTGTCCAAATAAAGATGAATTATTATTTTAACGCAAACATTTTTTGGTCTATCGAATGAGAAGAACAATTTGCTATAGCAGGTTACAGTGTATCTGAGGACAGGAAAAATATGCATCATAAGCAGGTAGCAGTCTTTGGCAGTATCTACCTTGTGTTGTGTGTGAAAGGAACAAATACTGTGAGAAAACCAGGTATTAAGCAGGACAGCATCTTAAATAGGTTTTACCATATATGCATGAAGTCACAATTACTTAAGCCCCGCAAATAGAATAGAATATAATTATAATGAAATAAATGAACTATTGAAATAGTAGCTCAATATAAGAACCATAAGGGTACACTTCATCATTTCACCTTTAGTACTTCACGTTTCAAAGCAAAACAAGGTGTGTGATACAAAGACAGGGCAGACAGATTGTAGCAGAAAATGGAAAGTTGAAACTATTTCTTTTAGCCACACCTAGATCTATGAGTTCGTAAAAAATACATAATTGTCCAAAATAAAAACTGGGAATTTGCTCGTAGATAGCCTCACACTTTGAGGTATATATCAAAGAAAACTAGCTATTTGAATTCTACTTTTACAATGTTCTACATTGAACTCCCTTCTTAACTAGGTCAAGTCCTTCTGTTAAAGTCTTTAGTTTCTCAGGTATGAATACTTTTGTTTATATCATCAATACATTTAAAATACTTGAGTTTATAATCCTAACAAGACCTGAATGAAAGTTATCCTGAGCAGTCTTCTTTGTACTATTAGTACTAAACTGAAAATTTCATTCATTGCCTGTAACTGTGAATATTTTATTTTTGCTCCAAAATATTTATGCTCAAACATCATTAAAGATTATAAAAAATAGTTTCAAAAGATGATTCTATATAATGTTTTCCCGACAATGTAGCATTATGCAATGATTCTATTCTCTAATGTTTCAGTTTAATGAAGTTATAAGTTACAATTCCTGCAATAATGAATTACATTGTCCATTTTGAATTCAGAAGTTATTGAATCACTTAAGTTAAAAGCACAGAAAGCCAAGATTTTCTCCATGGTACTTGAATCAGCAAAGACAAAATATGGATTTTGATGGAAGGCATTTTAATGCATATTTTCCAATTGTATTATTGGACATTGTATTCAGTATGCAATATCTTTGCAGTATTATCACTATCAATTTCAGTATAGAAACATGAACAATAATAAATGATTCTGATTCCCCATCAGTGGATTCTATCCAAGTCCTTTTTAAAATCAACAAAACATACACAAATGCCCTTCTTAAATTTTAAGCTTAATTCTTTAAATACCCTCATTACTGGTCATTTTTGGTATGTCCCTTAGTTTTTCCCTTGATTCTTCTATTCAGGATCCTTAGAATTACAAGAGTGATGTCTGAGACAGGTAATGATGATTACATAATCAACACATTAGTACATCAAGGGCAGCTTAAATTGTATACATTTCACCATTATCACACCATATCCAATCTCATATTCCATATAAATTACTTTAAACAAAATATGCCTCCCTTAGAAACAATCAGTCTTCAGAAGAGATCCTATGGAACAAAATGATGCATTTTATTTTAAATATATTTGTATAGGAGTAATTCATTATTAAATATTAAATCATGTTTAATATTCATTTTAATCAGATACTCTTACCAGAAGAAATACTCTCTACATCTCTGTGTGTTTAAATTATAAATTATTGAAAAAATAGATTTAAATGTGAGAGGAGTTAGAGGAGGATGTAAGAAAATTTCTCAAGTGTCACTTGGTGAAATTCCCTCAACATAAAATAAAATATTGTAGTAAATCCCACATGAATCTAAATTAGTGATTTATCACTATGAAACTTCATCAGGTACACTGAACAGTTGGAATAACAGTCATAAAAAAGAGGAGAGATTTAAAGGCGAGGAAAAGGAACTGAAGATGAAAACAACCAGAGTTTAAAGCTAAGATATCAAAGATTGAAAAGTAATTTAGGAATGTCCAATAATGGGAGAGTTGATAATTAAAAGATATTCATTGATAATGCTCGATGCCTTTTTTTCTTAATTTCTATCTCTTCCTCAACATCTAGCCTCTGAACTTAGATATTAAAGTGCAGAATTTATTTGGAAATCTCAAACTAGTCTGCTGGTTTTCAAATGGTTGAAAAATTGGGAAATCCTATCTTCCAATCCCCTATGCACTATAACCTTAGTTCCCTTGTTCTAGTTTTGAAACTACAGCCTCATTCATAACATCTTGTGGTTATGACAGGGATACTTTGCTTATAATACAGTACTTCTGTTTACTATATATGAAGGACTTACTTAGCTAATCCAAATATCATCTTCCAAAAATTGTGGAATACAGTGAAAATTTCTCACCATCACATAGAGAATTGAGTTTGAATAATAACAAAGCCCAGTACAAAAATTATGAAATTTAGGGATTGCTTAAGCTTCGATGGCTTTTTACATATAGATGTTTATTTGTCCAAAGTATTATGGGTTTGACTCTGGACTCAAAAATACTCCCCCTTGGCAACAAAGGCAATTGTTGAACTTGACTCTCAAAAGGATACATGGGAATGATAATTCCACATGATAAGGACTAAAAGAGGAAGTAGAGCCAATATTTTATGGTGAGAATAGCATCAGTTAACTTTGGAAATCGAAATTTAGCAATATAAATTTATAATTAACATAACCTTCTATGCTGTAGATTAGTTAAGATTGGAATTCTTGAATAAAATTTCAGTTAAGAAATGATTTTGTTCCCAAAATCATGGAAAATTTTACCGTTGAATGATTTTTAAGGTAACAACATAAATAAAACATGATATTTTCTTAGCAACCCAATAAACAAACACTATCTATGTGTAAATTTATTATAGGGTAATTTTTTCCATCAATTTTGATGGGAGATAAACTAGTTATACATAATTGTATAAGAAAAATATAGAAATGCTGAAATTACTCATTTTGATGATTTATATGTGAATTAATACAAGGCTTATATGACCCAATTTCTAACTCATAAGAACATCACACAGTAAACATTCTTTAATACTTATCTCAGAAGTAATTCTTTGAAATCTAACCCATTTTTATTTTTGGAGAGCAAATGCTAACTTTTCCAATGATTTAAACCAAATTAGCAAAAGTCAACCAAATGATGTTCTTGTTCATCAAAAAAACAAGGGAAAACCTTGTTCATGCAATTCAATTTTACCACAAGACTAACACCCCACATTCATAAAACAAAGACCAACAATTAATTCCAAAGGTATAAAAATTCTTTACCTGACAATTCCATTTTCCATGGGATAATTTACTTCCAACATTGATCTGAGCTTACTAGCTTCATCTCCAACCATTAAATCCTGAAGAACAAAGCATAATATATGAGCAATGGAACTGAAAAGTTTAGTCGTACTACCATTTCTTCATCTGGCAAGCAATTTGTAAATTAAAAAATATAAAAGAAAATTAGCAGTTAATTTATTTTCACAGTAATAGCAACATCAAACAACTTAAATAGATAAGCATAAGGTTCTGGTTACTTACGGGTACATTAGCATATTCCTCAAGTTATGCAAGTAAGCAAAGAAAAAACGGTTTGGGATAATTAGAGAAAATACAAGCAAGCACACACAACAATACAGCTCAGATACACTCTAATTTACATAAGCAAGGGTAACAACATAAATGAATGGTGTTTGTTTTCAAATCACATTTCATGAAAATGATAAAACCATAGAAAAATAACATGGGAAATACCAGCCCCTAAAAATGGGTTAAAATATATTTTACATGCTACCATTGAAACTTGAATTTAGGAGCTCAATGAAACACAGTTATCACACAAATGCTTAAGCTTACAGAACTGTAGGATCCTCCTTACTTTGACATACATATCCTGTAATGAGAGAAATATCTCCTATATTTTCTCAAATGTACTTAACAACGAAAATTTCGGATGGCACTGACACCCTTCAATAGTACATGGAGTAACCTCGAACATTTGTTCTATAAGCAGTAGATACTTACCTTCACCTCAATATCACCGATTTTGTTGGCAGCTCGAATAATTGGCCGCCCAACCATAGATGGAAATATATGTGCAGGAAAATTAGAACCGGCATATCCACACTTCACAAACTGTTTAAAATGAAATAAGAAATATTAAGTTTACAAAATAAAGCAATGGAATTAAAAATTAAGCATAAAGAATAGGTCGCACAAACTCCGCTTATCCTAGGTGTGGTTTTGCTAGGGAGTACTTAATCGTTATCTGTCAAATAAGTGAGTCACTCTTCACCGACTGAAACTTTCTACTAACCCCCTTCAGTATCAAAAATGGCAATTAGATAAATGAACTTACCCCTGTTCCGTTGTCACATACAATAACTTTCCTTCCTTGGTTGTCCATTGGATATAATTAACTTACAAACTAACTTAACCACCGGCACCTCCCACAGTTCTATAATTTTACACTTCCGCTTTCTAAAGGAAATGACGTAAAGAACGCCATCATCTGCCCAGTTTTGGAGAGGCACAAACAAGAAAGTTGACAGATGTAATTCGTTCACAAGAGGAAGCATGGCTTACAAACACGATTTCAACGTGTTCGTAGGTACCCGAACAGGAGTATTTAAAGGTAATTAGAAGAGCCCTTTTTAGAACGTTTTGTTTGATATACTCTCTTTATAAATATAGTTTTATTTTATTAATAACATTCCATTTTCAGGTGTAAAACTCACAGAAAGTGCCGTTATAGAAAAAAATCTTAGTGGTCTTAAATTGAAACCTGATGAAGACGAAATAACTGCAATTGCGTGGGGTGATGAAGAAGAAAAAGAAATATTATTGGGATCAGTCAATCAAACTGTTAAAGTTTATAATTCCGATTTACAAGACTTTGCGTCTGTCATCGATGTTAAATGCGGAAACGGACCATTACGAGGAGTTTGTAAATACGGAAGGTTTGTTATATCTTAATTAAAGAACAAGAATCATTTAAGAGACTGAGCAAGTATCAATTTATCTTTGCGACTCGAAAGTGTCTTTTCATCATGTCTTGGATAGATTTCACCCTGTGAACTTCAGTTTCATTTTATTCAAAGAATTTCCATTCAAGAATACGTATTTTATTTCAGCTCTGTTCTGACTGCTGTGGAATCGGGAGAGATAAAACTATGGTCTGATGAATCTCCTAAAGGCACTGAATCGTCTATTAAGACTGGCAATAAGATAGACAGAATGCGCCACAATCCTTTTAATAAAGACGTGATAGCAGTTGGAGGTAATGAGGCAGATCTAAGCTTATGGAACCTGGAAGCCGAAGATAAGTGCATATTCAAAGCGAAAAATGTAAGTGATCAAACAATCATATCATTAATATTTCCTACATAGTAGCACTGTTTGTCGCATGAAAGTGCTAGTGTATGGAGCTTAGATTTTCGCGCGAAAGCATCATTATGTACCGATTTCAGTGTTTAACAACATTTTTTTATATTATTGTTGGTGTATATTTTTCTACTGTCGCCTACATGCATGTGTTATTCTCATCTGCTGCTGTTCTTTATCTAGGTTCCCCACAACTATTTGGAATTGAGAGTTCCAATATGGGTTTCAGATATAGCCTTTATGCCTGATGGACAGAAAATAGCCACATGCTCTCGGCATGGTCATGTAAGTTGATCTTATTTACTTAAGGCAATGATTAATCTTTCATAGTGCATCATATCCATGAATTTATGTCATATTCTTTTACTCAGATTCTTTTGTATCTCATTTTATGAGAATATAAAATCTGCAAGATTGTAAATCCATCTAATGAATCTTGAGGTATATTCTATCATTCTCGACTCTTTATTTCACATTCAATAAATTGTGACCAATTAAATTATTCATAGTTCCTGATCATTGGTTTTTCTATAAAATTTATTGTATTAGCATGACAGTAGTTCGTTAAAATATAGTGTTCTCCCTAAAGATTAATCTGAAACTGAGCTATCTCTTCCTTCAATGTTTACATTGAATTTCCACTTATTTCTAGAATTTGAAAATAGTGAAAGACCTTAGCTTAAAAAGAGTCAGTTCAATTAATTATATAGTAAATATGTTGCCTATTTCTAAGAGGCAGATGCATGCCATTTATTTGTGGTTATTCAAATTTTCCTATATTAAATCCATTCTATTGACTATTGAAACATTCTATTTATAGTTAAGGTTGTATGACCCAAAAGCACAGAGAAGACCTGTCCTGAATATGCAAATACCTGAGCAGGCCCTGACAGCAATCTCACCTTGCTCCAGAGAACAGTGAGTAGTATCAGTATTAATTTGCATTGAATAAATAGCTTCTTTTCATCTCTATTAATTATATATACTTTTGACAAAAGTTAAACGAGCTGATAATTTTTGAAATATATTACTTTCACCATTCTGATATTGTGCCAATTTAATTTTTTTGTTTGTTGTCAATATTTTTAAAGATGATAAACAATTACAGCATTATGTCAGGAAGATAGAATAATCCTCAAATGTAGACATTGTCACAACGTAGGGGGAGGATCAGTCCTCTCATCAAGCATCTAACTATGAGAGTCTACCAGTAAATTTTTCATTAAGTTTGCTCATTCTGGTGTGCTTCGATACAGGTTACCATTGACTATTATTTCTTGTTTGTTATGTTGTTTTGTGAATGGAGAATCAACTGTTGCTTTTTATTTGTTTGAATTCTTAGATTGTGGTGTATGTAGCTGAATCTCTTATTTTTCATTTTGACAAAGATAATTTCCGCGAGTATAATACACTCTTACTTATTATTGAGTTAATCACTGGGAATATGTTTCATAATTTATGATTCATTCAGTTTTTATAATCTGTATATTCCTTTTAAAGTTTACTCTGTGTCATAAACAATCTTTTACTTGATCCTTGAAATTTTTGGAAAATTTCTCATAAATCTAGTTAATCTATATTTTTTCCTTATAAATTAGTAGAAATTAAGGTTATAATTTTGTTTAATGAAAGATTTATTTCAATTGCTTTTTGCTCTGGAATTATAGTGCAGAATTTTAAAGTTGAAATATATTACAGCCATGTCATAGTTGGAAGTGGTACTGGACTCATGATGTTGGTGGATATGAGAGGTAAAGGCCTTGAGTTAAATCGTTACAAAGGATTTGTTGGTGGTGTTCGAGACATAGTGTGTCATCCATCAGAGCCATACATTTTGTCTGTCAGTCTGGACAGGTTTCTACGACTACATCATCTGGAAACCAAAACTCTCTTACACAAGGTGAGAAATATGTATCAACAAAATAATTCCATAATGATATTAATTTTTATCTTTAAACATTGTTTAATATAAATTTCAGTGGCTCAAAAAAAGGGATAATTTCTGAAATTTGTCATGTTTTGGATCAGTGAAATTGATCATCAATGCTATTATCAAAGCCAGCTTAGTTATTTTGCTATTTGTAATTTTTTATTAAAAGTATACAAATTTATTGTTAGCATTTAAAAATCCTGTGCATGTTAATAGTTCTTTTGTTAAAAATTACTTAGAAGTAACTTTCATTTTACCTTTATAGAAAACCATATATTTAAGGTCTTTTATATTCTCTTTGCCTGAAACGTATTCTACATTATTGTGAAGCATTGAAGATTCATAGTCTTTTGCAACTTGGAAATATAAATCAAATCTAATCATTGTCACTTTAGTTCCCTGGTGAATGCAAACATTGGCTGAATTCTTCTGTGAAAATTGTCTTATTATGAGAATAATTGTAGAAATATATTGCTCAACCTTAAATAAGCCAATGGAAAGATGTATAGTTGATGAGAGAATAATGACCATAACCAGCTTCACAATGGTACTATATGGTACATCATATGATTATGTTTTTTTAAGGTTTACTGAAAGAAATAAGATTATCTATGAGGAAAAAAATCAGATCTGGATAATTCCCAGTTTTCGAAGCTTGCATAAATATTGCATTAAGTTTGTACATATCTTGACTGATAAAGGAATTATTACTGCTAATATAATTGTATTCTTGTAGTAGCCATAGTAATTTTAAAAGTACTTCAACAGCTGAAGTAATTTTGCACATGATCCCCATGTGGTAATCGAACCCAGAAGCTCTTCCGTTGAAGCTTAATGCCATTTTTTTTCTTTTAGACCTATTATTTGAGTATGTGTAATTAGGATACGTCAACTTTTAGTTATCATTGTTAATCCTCTGGTGGTTGATCATTGCAGAAAAACTTACTCAACTGATATACAAAATAATAAAATGTTTGAGTTAATTTCAAGGATTGATATATATGTACAGCTAGTTCCAAAAAAAACTTACCACCTAAGCCGCAACCCGCATAACAGGCAGTGAATTTCCTCCGAGCGAGCCTTAAGAAGTGAGAGAGAGAGAGAGGGAGGAAAAACATGGCGGAGATGGTCTGCTTGAGTCATAACTCCGCCTGCAGAGTTGAAATGGATTTATTTGCTTTATTAATATTGCAAAGATTTATTAGTATCCTGAGTTGGGTGGAATTGGCCTAGCAGAATAGTATTATAACAATACGGATGTCGTAATGCAAGAATTCAGTTATTATAAAATGGTTATAACGAATCAGTATATATTCTAGCATTGCTTCTCGCACAGAGGGAAACGTCGCACACGAGGTCCCGTTATTCCTAGGAAACCGAGGCAAACCCCCTTCCCCTCATAAAATTTGAGTCTGAGGGCGAAAGGCACGAGCATGTCGAAGGAAATTTTCGCAAAATCTGCCTCTGAGCCACTCTGAGCTTATGCTTAGGACTGGGATGGGAGGAAGAAAATTTCCGCGCAGTTTGAATCGGTGTCGGACCAAAAATGTATAGACCTCGAATTCGACACCTTCGCTTGCAAAACTCTGCGGCTATAATGGGTGGTATTATATAATATAATAGTAGCTAATATTATGCATCGTTCAAGAGAGCAGTTATTAGCCGTTAAAATTATATACCAAAGGAGTCTACATCGATCACCAGTTTTATCACAGCCTGTGTGAATGCAATCTACACAAGTAAGGCACACTTATGGCCATATTTAGGCTATTACATTAATATACAACATTAAAAAACAATAAGTAAATATATAGTATGAAGTTTTGAGGCATTCTCTGTGTATTTTAGATAAATTTTGTTTCATTTGATAAGCATCGAAATTAAAATTCGATCGGTAAAAAATCAGTAAATTTTATCATCTATGCAGTTGGAATTTTTACTATACCGTCCAAATCAATTGAGAGAAAATGTGCTAGGATCGATTTTCCTCAATGAATAAAGATGACGGATACGAGACTACCATCTTTCACATTAATTTTGAATTAATTTTTTTCGGTGTCATTGAAGTGTGAATCGAATAAACTTGATTTCTTCTGTGGATTCCTCTTGAAATGGTTGCAGTCTCCAACCATTACGTTCTTAAACATTCTTCTCGCTATATTTATCACCTTTAAAAGTTCTAAAATACACAAAAAGATAGTGCGAATGAGGTTTGGTCATAGTGCTCATTGAATGCTACTGTTAGCTATGAATGTAAAATTTTCAATTAATTTTGAATGTATACAAAACTACCTACATTATTTATATTTCAATTGTTTATTATAATGTTTACAATTATTATAATGTAGAAAACGTTAAAAATACGCAAAATAATAGGGACTTGGTGAAATAGTTTTTCCCAGGGCCTTTTTACCTGTAATTCCAACCCTGTAATATCACATGGGGAAGCGCATATGAGGCTCATGTTGAAATTTTGCTCCCTTTGGTTGATGGCTGGCCCTGCGTAACTCTCATATTTTTCGACAGAATTTTAATGATTGAGATGAATGGGTGGTGGTTTGGTATGGCTAGTCTATCTACATATTTATCGCTTGGTGATATTGAAAATATTCCTTCGTATTTAAAATGTATTATGTATATATTGGCTATGAGAAACTTTTTATCTCTCCACATTCCATGACAAATTTGAAAAACAAGATACAGTAGTGATTGGAAGAAGTGAATAAAGCTATGAATTCGCCAGGATTTCAAGAGGGGGACTGTTTTGATAGAGATAGGGAAGTGAGAAGCAACGGCAACAGTAATACATACACTCACATGACTTTAACAACCGAAAGTGTAAGAGGTATGTTAATTCCAGATTTTTGGGTGAAACATAATAGATAATGGCATTTCTTGCGTTCCTCATCGACCAATTGATTATTTTGAGTAGGAGCAACGACCTCTTTCAAAAGTATAACGCATTCACTCACCTCAATTTTCTCATCCAACATATATTTTTTCCGTTTATGACTGCCTCCAGAGAAACTACTCATTTATCCAATTTAAGTAATATCTCAGTCAAACATGGTTAACATTCAAATAAACAGGATATAACGTCGGTGGGTTACCATACTTTCAGAAATTTCCTTCTGATGCATCAGTTTATTCCCAGGATTCCGAAATTGTATACAATAGCGATGTTCAATGTTTTGTAGCAACCTTCTTTTAATTCTATAAGAAAGTTCGAGCAGTTCACTAAGCCAGTACCTAAATCATCTTCTTATCAGCAATTTATTTTGGAAAGAGATTCCAAGGTCTTTTCAAACCGATAGAAATTGTTAACATTACTATTGCTATCTATGCAAGCCAATGGTTTATTCTAAATAACTTTAGAGATATAATTAATCCGTAATCAGCGTATAAACTTCAAGATTTTTCTGATGTTGAATATGCGGAGTGTCTACAATTCCGTATTTACGTTTCAATTCATATTTTATTGACATTATAATAGAAACTTTAGTCGATCTAGTAAGATCATCTTCAACGCTCTATCAACTTTGCATCATAGATGTTGTAAGAGAAGTTAAACGATTTGGTTCTCGTAAGCGTAAGGAATAGATATTAAATGGCATTTCTCTAGTCCATTGTTCATTTCTCAAGTTATTTCAAACTACGAAATTTTGAGCTCAATATAGAGACAAAATAAAGCATAAAAAATAATATTTATAAATAAACAATCATTGACGAGGAGCTATTTTTTCATTTTTGTTGTTGAATTAGTTATTTGGTATAAGCTAATACGTGGGGGGACCCAAAAGTAACGAGAACCGGGCTGTGGAGGGGAGGAACGTCAGGGGACCGAGTTCTGGTTGGTAGGGTATTTTGGCGGGAACTCTCATGAGTCAGTATGCAACGTTTCGTCGCCGTGAGAGCAACTGTTTGTGCGCAGCATTTCTTTTATCAAAGTAACTTTTTCCCATGTGGCGAAAACGTGAGATGGCTGACGCTCGAGAGCAACGCGCGGCGGTAAAATTTTGTTTTCTGTTGGGGAAAACGGCTGCGGAAACTCTTGTAATGCTTTAAACAGCTTACAAGGTTGATGCTTTGAGTCAAGCTCGGGTCTACGACTGGTTTTCGCGGTTTAAAAGGGGCGAAATGACGATTGAAGACCAACCTCGTTCCGGGCGCCCCTCAACTTCAAGAACTGACGACAACGTTGAAAAAATCAACACCCTAGTCCGTGAAGATCGTCGCCGAACAATTGATGAGCTCTCTAATATTTTTGGCATGTCATGGAGTTCAATTCAGAGGATTTGCGCATGAGAAGAGTTGCAGCCAAATTTGGCTCACACTGCGTTGTCTGTGAGGCAGTTTTTGAGTAAAAACGGAATGACACCGATTACTCACCAGCCTTACTCACCTGACCTGGCCCCCTGTGACTTCTTTTTGTTCCCTAGGCTCAAAAAGAACATGAAAGGAAAACGTTTTGGGACTGTGGAAGAAGTGAAACAAAAATCGCTGGAGGGGTTAAAAAACATCCCATTATGTGAGTTCCAGAGCTGTTTTGATCAATGGGAAAAACGTTTAGACAGATGTATATTGGTTAATGGAGAGTACTTTGAAGGTGATAAAAATTTAGTGTAAAAATATTGAGAAATAAAAAAGTTTTAATGAAATTTCTCTTATTTTTGGGTCCCCCCTCGTACAGTTTATGCCATTCACTTTAAAAGCAGAATATAGAGATACTATAATTCTGATATGATACACCCAAAAATTGTCAACTTTATGTTATCGTTCAGATTTTCCGAAGGTCCTATTTCAACTAGAATGATCTTCCTTGCATTACTATTTTAAAAAATTCGAAACATCTTCGCAAAGTTCGTAGAGAATTATGATGTGCCTAGGATGAAGGATGTTACGAAGGTCCTTGGAGTGAATGTTGTAATAATGGATTACATATAGAACCAAGAATATTTTAACAGCTAAGGTATGAATCATGAGAATTAGAGGAATATTCTCATATAAGTCTGTTTACAATCCGTTGGTTTCTATTTTATAAGGTATTCTTCCATGACTCCTTTTACCCATCATTCATAATTATTGACCGTGATTTTTCTTTTAATTATTATACATATTATGCACCATTCAAACAATTCGGGTTATATAGTTTACTTGAGGCATTCAGAAACCGAAGCAGCGATCGTTAATCATTAGTTTCACTTTCACCTAGCGCATAGTCCTGAAAATCATTTCAGTATAACAATGGAAATCGTGTTGTGGGTGTTTTCACACCCCCTGACATACGTCATACGGCGGCTCGCCAGGTATAAATGAAAATGTAAATAAAGCAGGTGTTAACATGTAAACCTGCAATATGCAAGTATAGAAAACCTGGAATTTATACGCAATATGCAAATCAGTCTTAAGGTTCTGATTTTCCATACTAACTGTTGTTTCTTAACCATCTTAAACTGTATTCCTTGCAAGAAGTCCTGAAAGGTCGTCTACCTCAAAAATAGAGTTGAATATCTTCATTCCCTAAGGGAATACCCGCGGCAAAGACAAATTGCGGATCCACCATTTCCCACCTTACTTGTATTCGGTCGCCGCCACCATACCTTAACCTTAGATACCTGCTCAGCAGGGGTGCGGTCGGGAATCCTCATTAGCGCTTTCAAATTCGCTACCCCGGATACATACGACCATCCACAGTATGCCGAAAAGGGGGTTTTTCTTCTCAGAGTGGAGTTCACCTTCACCCATCGGCCGTTTTATGGTTCCCTTGAGAAAATAGACAATACCTTTAGATGAATGAAACAAAAGAAAAAGAAGCAACAAAGGAATGAATAGGGAATACTCCTAGGGCCAGTGTGGAGGGCCTCCCCTCTCTCTGAAAGACTTAGTAAAACCTCAGACGCGAATTTGTCAGAAACAGCCAAATCTCATCTCAAAATCATAATGCTTCATCTGATACCATCATCACGAATGCCTGGTGGAGGAACAGAATGACGTGTTGACACATATATTCTAAAATACCTAATGCTCCGTTATTTGTCGTATCAAGCAAATTTTATACTTCTCTGTATTGCCGAATAATTCAACAACAAAGAAATCGAGTCAAAATTTGCACCACGGAGCAAGAAAGAGATTTAGCATCAGATAAAAGTTGGGACAGCATAATTTTGCAAGGAACATGAACCTGATTTAATTAAAGGGATAGTTTTTCTGGGACTGGCATTGAACAATATTTTTGGAATAGTGTTACGAGATGTTGGCGTTAATTTCGTCGTAAACTAATTTTTTATTCGATACGTGAAAAAATTTTGTAGTCCTCAGTATTAAAATTAGGAGTGCTACCTATTCTAAATTCTATGTTATTTTCTAAAATACTAAATTGGCAAGTTGAATTTTAAACAATTGCCTTAGAAAATGATGATAGCACACCAATTAATATTTTACTTTCTATCAATTGATTTGGTGGTATTTAAAACTTTTATACTATTTGATGTGATTATCTGATGTAGTTGATAGTAATTTACTTGGTTTACTTTATTGTAATGGGTTTTGGGTCTAATTTTCAGAGCTCTTTACTAGGTTGACTTACAATGATTCTTCCTCAGTGTGTTCGCCCAGATAAAGTTTCTTTTCATCTTTGCTTTCCTTAGTAGGTTTCGCAGTGTTTTCATGCTCCCCTTCTCGATAGCATTTTTCTGCAACATAAATTAGTTGAAATACAGTTGATTGTGTTCTTATTCATAATTATTCTTTATCTCCTTACAGAGTTTTTGTTCATGTTTCTATTTGAGTCATAGTCGTGAATTTCCTCTAAATAAATTTAAAAGTTCGTCCTGTAGGCGACAAGAGCATAAAAAACGCAATAATATAATCCTTTTTAATCTTGCAATGACAATTTTTTATTGGATAATTGAAGCAGCTAAAGTAAGTTTACCCGACGCCTCCAGAGAAAGGAGAATTACGCAGAAATCTCTGGCCGAAGTAAGGAAATCCGATTTTCATTCATTTTTTAATACTATGCTGCTGACATAGTAAAAAGTAACACTAAATCTAGTTTAACTAGATGCTAATAAAGACGGTACAAATATGTTCAACGCGTTTCACAATGCTTTAAAAAGGTGCCTTCCTTCCAAGAGCCAATAGAATGCATGGAAAACTCTAGACTCGCTCTCATCAAGCTTCACGTCTGTTATGCGGGTTGCGGCTTAGGTGGTAAGTTTTTTTTGGAACTAGCTGTACATGGGTTTATAAGGTATCAATTTTGATTAAGGCGAATCATCCCAGAAAAAGTTACGATTTAATTTCAAGAGATGGCAGCACCGCTAGCGTCAAATTTGTTTTCCTTCTCATTTGATAACGGTTAACCCGATTTTCGTTTAGTGAACGGTTAAATAAACTAAATAATAATAAAATATTCGCAGACCAAAAATCAAAATTTACATTCCTTTTTTAACCATCTTTTTGACAAGAAAAGTTCTTATAAAGATGTAATAAAATTTTTTGGTGTAGTCAGTTTAAGGAGCTAATTTTTTAAAACACGTAGCAACTTTTATTTCTAAAGTTGGATGTATAGTTCTTGCATTAGCATGCGTTAAAGAAAATTGTAAAACGGCAATGCCGCAGCACGCCGCCTAAAAATATGGATGTGAGGGTAAGCAGAGTTGAATGCCACGCGATGCCTGCGTAACCTCATGTTAACTGATAACCGTCCTTCGCCGTCGGGGTCTTCCCTCGGAAGCCTTGGTATATTGTGCTTGGATGTTTTCCTCAGGCACCCTAAAATGTGCTGAGTATTGAGAGGGGAATATTTTTTATAATATAGAATATATTACAGAAATTGAAACTCTTCGCTGGAAGTTTGAACGCACAAATATTATCACGTATCACAATGCACGTAAATTTTATTTTGATCGATTGCAGATATTTTTTGTAGAATTAAATTTGTAATGATCTCCCACAATATCATCGAAATCTTTCTCGGTATACCTACCGTCGGATTTAACAATGAGATTATCATCTTGCCTGCAATGAAAATTGTGCCATTTCGCTTAAGAGACATGTACTTTCCATAAATATATTAACTATATGTAATGTAAATAAATTTTCTTGCTCAATTAGCATAAGACTTTCATTAAGGAATTCAAAGTAAGGACGAATTTTCCTCCTCACATCTGTCAAAAAAGAAGTTGTACGATTCATAAAATATTGTTCTATCAAACGTACAGGTCGTTACCGATAGCTGAAAAATTAAAATTCAAATTAAAATGTAGTAAATAATGTAAAGTAAAAATTAAAATGCTTAATTCCTTGAAATTTTAAATGTTGTTTTACGAAATGCGACACACCGAGGAATTCGCAACTGATGTTTCAATTCACGATTAAACCTTTTCACTGACTTTATGAATAATTTGTGGCAGCAAAATAATAACTTCATCTGTTAACTTGGAAACAAAAAATATAAAAAACTATGGAACACGGTCTTGAGAGAATGAATGCAAATTTAGATATAAATTTATTTCTACGGCGCCTAATTGTCAAAATAATTAAAACTGTCATTCATTATCGCTAGATAATATTTCAGAACTGTCTATTATATGACCGCTCTACACTTCTTATTTACATTAATATATTAATATGTTACCTTGCATTTTTTAATTTCGTAATTATTCCTCTACGTCGCTTTTTCTTCGCTGACATACGGAGAATTAGCCTTTGGTAGAATATCTCGAGCTCATTACCGAATATTCTTCAGACTAGGTTAGGTGGTCGAAAACGTGATAAGCATATGTTCTCAGAAACCAGACACCTCTGATTTGTTTTCGTTTAGAAGTTCATATTATCCTCTTGGGAGAAACGAATTCGAATGAGAGGGGTTTAGCGCGCGCTCCCGTCAAATGCACTTCCAGAGGCAGCGTTGCAACGTAGAATTGTTTTCTAGTACTTCTTTAAAACACTCTCCTGAACAAACGATATATTAATTTATTAATATAAAAATTGCAATGTGATTTTTTAAAATTGCTCTACACTTTGACTACCACTATTTTTTGAAAAAAGTTTTCATAAGAAAAAAATTGTTAATAAAAATCGCAATTTCAAAAGAATAAATTTCTTCTTGGGTATCCTCGATTTCTATGGTTATTTACAGTTAAAATCCACTTTTTGATTAAAAATTGAACGAACCATTCACGAATAAGAAGGAAAATAAATTTGGCTCATTTTGGTGCTGCCACGTGGGAGATTTTCTTGGAACTAATTCAGGCACGATTCGCCTTAAGGGCTTCTTTATTTTAGCAAATTCTTGTATTTAAAATCTAATTATGTGTTAAATGCTGTGAGATTGTCTATTTGTAATGTAAACTGTTATCATTTGCAGGTTTACCTCAAGTCAAAATTGAATTGTGCTTTGATGAGATCCAATTTCTCCTTGAAAGACAATTCTCCAGCAACTGCAGAGGATACCAATTCCCAAGTTCAAATATGTGAAATTGATGATGTCAGTGATGAAAAATCAGTTGCAAAAAGAGAAATGGACGAAATTTTCAGTGAAATGGAGACTGGTGGTGACAAAAAAGACACTAGGAAGGATAAATTGAAAAATGGACTTTCCACCAAGAAAGCCAAAAGGAAAAAGGATGCCATATCACTGCCACCACAGAAGAAAAAGAAGAAGATATTACAGCAGTAATTTTCATATCTGTAATTAACTCTTTATTGTTATGAAATTTTTAAATTAAAACATTTTTTAAGAAATGATTTCTATTTGTATTCCAAATAATCCTCATAATCAAGGAATGGAACTGAAAAAGTTCAAGGTGTCTAGGACTTAAACGCAGAATCTAGGTTTGAGTTCTTTTATAACTTTCACTCTATCTATTCCTTGTGTTTTCTCTGGTGCCTGACTTATCTTTCAAAGGTAATCCTAAATCCCTTTCTTTGTGAATTCCTTTAATTTATAATGGGCTGCATTGTTTCTCAATCATATATATAATGTAAACTCTAGATTAGACATTACCAATATGATGTGAGAGATCACAACAGGAATTCCGCTCCATTACGCAGCAAAACTTAAGAAAACATATGAATAAATCCTAAAATTAAATGGCTTGTACACCATTTATTAGGACATATTAGGAGAACCTCCTCATATTCAACACTTGGAGTATATACACTAATACCTGGAAATATTGGGTTTCCAGAGACTTGAAAAATACATTTTGTACATAAATCTTGAAACAAATTTTGCCAAAATTAATAACTTGCATATTTCTAAGGTGCCACTTTGGAATTTTAAGTCAATGACAAAACTACAACAATTTTAGTAACAAATCTTGGGAATGTATAGCATTGAGATTTTAGGCACACAGCTCTATAATTTACAGACCACTATATGGAATACACTCAAATACTATTATGTATACTCTTATTTCTCAGAAAAATATAAATCCAACTTAAACTTACTAAATTTTATTTTCAAATACTAACATTTGGCATTAGTCAGTGCTAAATTATGTCTCAAGTGTTTAAGATATGCAATTTCCCCCTTTTTGTTAAATTCATTATCATTATTCAATTTCATTCTTTTCTTACTTAGGGTAAGGAATATGTAACAGCAAATATTGTAATAAAAATCAATTCACTAATAGGTTCATACTTGATGTTAAATTCTTGAAGTTTATTCTCAGCAGGGATGAGGCTATCTGAGGGCCTCACTGTTTAAGGCGTGTTTTTCCATTTTTGGGAGTGATCAATATCTCTGTAATACCTCAAAATAGTTCTCCCACCTGAGGCCTCTGTTTTCTGAAGTTATCCCTAAATCCGAGAGTTCAAAAGAAATCTCAAAATAACTGCTTATGAGCTGATCACCGTTATAGGGACCATCCCAATTGTCAAGATGGACTCATCACTGTCTTTGGCTATTGAGACTGATCTGTATGGGAGCTAAATTAGTAAATAGCATCTTCCTGAAAGTGGTAGATCTGAGTTTGAATTATATGATTTTCTCACTTCTATTCATTCATTAAATTTTCTCTGGCATATGGCTTCCCATACAAAATTGCCTCTTAACCCATTTCTTTCTATTTACAAAATCTTCTTAAATATTCTTTTCTGTCACATCCATAGCAGAAGAATTTAAATTATTAAAGTTCAAATATTCTTCAAAATTCAATGGAAATTCTTCTTTTTATGAGCCTATAATGAGGATATTTGTCTTTCTATTTCTACCTATCCTTCTCTCTAAAATTTTTCATTGTTCTAATCCTGACCAATTTTCAAACTGATTACTTCATAAATTTTGTTAAACTTTTCCTTTAGTCTTTTTCATTATGTTCAGTAGAATTCATGAAGTGGATGATAGAATGGAATTATTCTATAGATTGAAAAGTCTGTTGCATCATCTGTCTTAGATATTGTAATTGTTCTACTACTGGAACCCTCGGATAAACTCCCTCTTTTGTAAATTTCTTTAATAATTTAGATCAGCATTCTTTAGTCATTTCTTCAGAATGTTTTAGTATAAATAGCTAATAGATAGATAAATAGTTAGTAAATGTTTATTGATCTAGAGTGCAAACTGCTGAATATATAAGTGGTTAAGAACAATTTACATATATTCCTCTTCATATCTTGTATACATATTTTGTCCTTATTAAATAGTACTGTTAAAAATTGAACAATAAAAGGGTACCAAAGAATTCATCATCAAAAGATATTATTCAAATTTTGCTGTGTAAATAATCCTGTTTGAAATTTTTAGTTATTTATCTTCAGATTCTGATTGGAAGATTAACACAATAATTACTGTACATTAACTGTTGATCATATCATGTTAAGCTCAGCATCTCTCTTAAATATCATGTTGAATTTGTTTCATAATTTTTGTTATTGTGAAAGGATTTGTATTGGCAGCTTTCTAATATGAAAGTAATTTACTTCTAGCATCAAATATCTATGCTACAGGAAGAGTTACAATTTCGGAACCATTTGAAAATGCTATCTCTAATTCCCCTCTACCATAAAAATACTATTTGCATGGTAGAGGGGAATTATTATTCAAACTGCATATCGAGTCAAAAGAGGAGTTGATAATGATTTGTAAAATAAAAATTAACTATAAACACTATATTTTCTCTAAAATATTGAGTGAGATCATTTCTGAACATTCTCTAAAGAATAACTGGTTAGTAAAAAAGTTTTGATTCTTTTAGGTCTTCATGTGGCGGAATAATAATCTATGACATCAAATATAATATAACAGATTTAATCCAATAAAATATAAAGGAGTTAAACATAATATACATAGTTTTACAATAAATATGGAAGAGCCACCTTGTACAACACATGGATACAGTAAAAATCTTTCATAATATGTAAATAAAGTCTCGAGAAATTTACTATAAGTAACAATAGCATTATACTCCCATAAGTTACCATTAAAGAAATCTAATAAAACAAACTACAGAGAAAATGATTTACAAAATCATTTTCAAATCAACTAAAGCTAAAAATTGCATTTTGTGTTGCATTTAAATTGTACATATATATTTGATCAAAAATACTGTGAAATTATAAATATTTTCCTATACACATTAGGGATAATTATAGTTACCTAGTAAATAATCTAGGATGTATAAATATAATTACTGTCTGAAAAGTACAGTAAACCTGAAATAATAATTTACTTAGGCCCAATCTAAGTTGTCATGATCTTTAAATTGATAAATTGGTTTATATTTCCTTCATATATTTCATTTGTACATAAACCTGTCAATTACAAAGAAATTGACAATTTTAAAATATTAATCAATAAAGAATTCTCTTTTGGACACATTTTATTTTTTGTCTCAATGTATGCATCGATACTCATATTCATATATATGTATGATTCATTAATACAAGCAGATAATATTTTAATCAGGGTCAAGTCTCATGCATTTTTGTTGTTGCCTGAGATAATATTGAACAATTCACATTCCATTGCATCTAAAAAAAGTGATACTGTTTGGATTCAGTCAAAATTCTTCATCAAGGACACAAAATAATGAAGTTTATTCCATTAAGTTATTCATTCTATGAAATTCTTAATAATGGATGTAAAACATCTTAATATACATTACAACCACCAAATAAAAGTTAACAATAAGTGACAAACATTCATCATTAAAGAGGCACTTGAGGGTTCTCCTTTATAGCCTAGCCTGCTGGCTTGGACAGATCTTAAATTGAAATTGAAGAGACTGGATCAAAGTATACTCATACAAGGATCAAATTAAATACAGCTGAAAAAGCAGATTTAAAGCAATTCATCCATGAAGGTAAAATATACATAATTTACAATGAATTTTTTTCTATTCTTAATTTGTTTTCCTAACTACTCCTTGAATGAATTTTTGAAAGATTTGCTGCAATGAAAAAGTCGACAACAGCATTTAATAGCCATAACTATCACAAGAGTAATAAAATAATTAGCTTATGAAGAAATTATAAACCCTTTACATTGAATACCCACACATTGAATATCGTAAGATATTATAATACATATCAGAGCTGAATAAAGGCTGAAGGAGGAAGGCTGTTATTTTAAAAGGCATGAAATTTCTAAGGTAACTATAAGAGGTGATTAAAGATTATAATTTTCCAGTATTCAGCAAATTTTTAATTGTGGATGAAATTGTAAGCAGCAAAAATATATATCATTTGTTTGTGGAACCACCTATTTACTGAGTTGAAAACAAAAAACTTCCGTCAGAATTCTGCAAGACCATTTTAATGACAAAATAATAATTCTTTCTTGCATTTTTAATGAGGAATAATTTTGTTGCAATGCCCTTTTATTAGCGCAAAGTTCAATTAAATACAACATTTGAATGATTACAAATATAGTGTGTGGACAGATTTAACTAAGCCAAAATATGATACACAAAGTATGATAATTTTTGTGTGTATAAGCACCAATTATAAATGGTTAGATGATTTTCATAAAGATAAAATTCAAGTATTCACACTGTATCCACATTTCTCAAAAAGAAATGTCAAAGAATGAAAATAATTAATTAAAAACGTACTTTTTGAATTATGTTAAGAAATTCCTCGCGATATCTCAGAAGCAAAGGACTCATGGAAAATTTTTACAGAAAATATGGTAACCAATATTACAATAAAGTAGTCTTTCATGTACGTTAATCATAAGAAAATCAGCATCCTTGGCTTAGTTTTTCTGAACCACATGGCACATTTGTGAAGAGGATAAAATTTGCTAAAAGTCTCTAGACTAGAAAGACTTACAAAAATAAAAATTTTAAAATAACAATATTCAATAATGAAATAACTAAAAGATACCCGAAACATTTCATAAAATTATACTCAAAATAAAATCCTGAGCTACATTAAAAAAACTAAAATCATTCCTACATCCAGCAATCAATGTTACTTTTGGGCAAATGGTACTTGTTAAATAAGAAAGCGCTAAAAATTAAAAATAGAATAAAATGAAAGAATCTTTAAATATCTTAAATGAAAAACATGCATTCATGGCTAAATGTATCTTTCAACTAAAATCACTATCATAATCTTCTTATGAAATGTCACATCTTTCTGAAATGATGGACCAGATTATTGAGTATAAGATTAAACTTTTAACAATAAATCAATCATCATAATAATTCTAAAATATTGAAGACCATAAAAGTGTGATAAAAATACAACAAAAGAAATAGTCAGAAAAAAAGGTTCAAGTATTGAATGAGAAAGTTACATAGTTAAGAAAGGGAATATGTATCATTTCAAGGAACTCTGGTAAGCAGGACATCAAACCATAACCATAGTGAAAACATAAAAACTTATTTTTTCTAGAACACACAAAATGAAAATTGATATTTACTCTGTTCTGATTTTTGCTCCCAATAATCCACATTTTTTATAAGTGTAATTGGGGAAAGGTAAACAAACATGAGTAAATTTGACTTGCAACTAACAATTACTATGTTTTATTCCAAAATATAGAATAAAAATAGCAAGAAATACTCAAAAAAAAAGTTTCAGAAGGATGGAATATTACAATGGCCAGAGGTAAAATTAACTGTTCAAACTAGTTTGATGTAAGCAGGAGTGAAACTGATTGTTTTCTTGTTGAATTGGAGCAAAAGCCAGAACACAAGTATTATGGTTCAATGTCCTGCACAAAAGAGAGAAATTTCAGAGGACTTCCCTCCATTCCAAGGAAAAACACTTGCAAGCTGTAAGTGAATGGTATCATAAAGTTTGTCCAGGCAAGCATTATACACAATATCATAGTTCATATTTGCATTCATGAAAATGCAGTGAACAAATTATACTTCTTTTGATCATATGTAAATATTTAAATAAATGAACAACAAATACTTACTAGTATCAACAAATCATAACTATATCAGAGTGCTAGGTACTTGATCTTGAATACACTGAGGTTTGCTATACATTTCCAGAACAACAATTGAAATAACATCATACAATTAAAAATAATCAAGTTAAAGATTTGATACAATCAATATACTTCAATAGAGTAAACTGACTATATCATTAGTTTTTAAAACATTTTTATACAATCATCAACTGTATTTAGGCACATAGGATATTAAATTAATTCTAACTTAATGATTACGCCTTTTCAAGAACAATCAGACTTTTGTTAGTTAGCTGCCATTACTGAAACCAACATTTAATTCTTGGAACCACATTAGGAAATATTCATTCGAAAAAGTCTATCACAGAGACTGACATACATTTTATAAGGAATTTCATACTGATCAACTAAAGGAATGGAAACATCTTATATAGTTATTCAAAATACTCTCTTTGATTATAAAATGTCTTCCCAGGATATGTTTGAATTGTATTCTCACAGCTTAAGTACTAGTCGACCATAAAGTTTCAAACTAATAACAAGCTCTGAAGCAAAAATATACATATATGTTTGCTAAGTACAGAATTGCATCAAATTAAATAAATAATTAAAACAATACCGATCCTTCCCGTAAAATAAAGGTGTTTAAAAAAAAGTTTTCTGGGTCATTTTCAATCATTGAGTGACTTTCTGAGGGTGCGAATTCTTGAACGTACTTCATCCCAGTCCATGTATGCACCCTTTACATGCCTCTCTATGACCTTTGGAGATGACTCACTCATCCCATAAGCTTCCCTTCCATGACATATTCTCAGGTTGTCAAAGGTCAATATATCTCCTGAAATCCAAAATAAATTATTTGTACAAAGCTTACCTTATAATTATCTAACTTCACTGCCTCTCTCGATTAAAAACATCCATTTGAATGTCACGTCAAGTTTTGTATGAAATATGTATCTTCCTGAACAATAAAAGGCAATACTTAACCTCTTCCACTACACTGCCACTGTCTTTTCCATTTGCAAAAGTAAAAACAATCATCATATGAAGTGGATGTGCTCAATTTAAAAAATATTTTATTCTTACTGTCAATTACAGACTACTAATACCAGTCAATTATGGACTAATTAAAGGAACTGAGATAGAAAATTTTAATTTTTGATAAACTGTAGCATTGAACTGAGCTGAGATGATAGATTCACTTCTACATAAATAGTACCGGTATATTTAATCCTAAATCTATTTTCTTCCATTAAAAATCAATGGGCAATTCAGCTAGTCATATCAGCAATTATACAGCATTTTTATTTTTATACAAATTCATAAATTCTCTGTGTTGATAAACCAATTCAGACAGCAGTCAATACTTGGAAGATTGCACTATAATTCATTTTTATGTGGTGGGAGATTAGGATTACTGAACCTGGAGTGAGGTCACCAGCCAAATAAATTTTCCACAATTTCATGGAGAAGTGAACTCTGTCAACCCAATAAGGAATTTGTATTATGCTCTCAAAAAGAGGAGATTAACTTTCCACATCTTTCCTTTTTCAGGCCTTCAAATTCAATATTAAGTTTCCATTTTGTACATATCTCATGAATAATTTGACACTACAGTTCCTCATAATTTTTATAAATGGTTTATTCCAGAAAACTAACTTTTATTGTGAATTGAGAGCTTATTAGAAATACATTTACTTAAATGATAAGAATTAAGACTACTAGTCTCTGATTTGGGTAAGTCAACACTACTTTTATTTAAGAAAAACTAAGTTATGGGAAATTAATTCATTTCGGGTTTCAGGAAAATCCAAATTCCAGGAATATGATCAGATTGTCTAACAATCTGGTCAACCAGATTTTAGAAACAGAAATATGTAATTCACTGTATTTCAATAATGATAGTGATTGTAATTTTAAATACCTTAAATTGCCCTTTAAATCCTTAGGTTAAACTCAACAAAGATCTATATAATAATTTTATGGCAACAATTCTTATAACAACTGAAAGAAAAAGAAAATTCATACCAGGTTTCAGTTTGTAAATTGCTAGGAACCGTTGGCTGTGGAGGAGCTGAGCAAATAGATTGAATGCTTTGTACCATGGCATAACAGATGAAACATCAACACCAAAATGGGAGTCCCTTTGAGGTTGGCTAACATTTACTCTCACTATGTAACCATCTCTGTCCTCACTGGAAAAAAACATTAGTCAGAAAAATCAATTTCAATTACGTGCTGAATAAAGTTGTTAGTGATTACTGTAATTAAATAATACAGGTACAATGAAGGATGTTAAATCAGAAGAACCTGTTCCATTTTCAAAAGGGGCTGAATTGTTTTGATCAATTAATAATTTTGACTTTAAGTTTCAATATTTATCAGTAAAATCTTTCCAGACTTGAAAATGTAAGTATCCTTTACTAAAAATTGACGTAGAAAACAGACTGAAGCAAGCAAACCCATCAGCATAAATCCTTGACTACTACCGTACCAAACCTCTGATATTTGATTTCCTCACAAAATAAATTGAAAATATCAAGATTTCAACTACAGTGCATGAGAATCTTTTTCCCATACTAGATTTGAAAATACTAAATTCTTGCCCTTAATCCTTGCCATTCACGCCAATTGAGATCTCCAGTTCTCCTTTGAATGGTGACTGAAACCAACTTACTGAAAAATTGCTCATCAGTGTCTATAAGAGCCAGTTTTAAAATTTCATTTCTAAATTTGCTCTCAGTTTCTCTTCCTAGCTCCTTTAAATACTCCAGCTTTGCTTATGTATTCAGATGGCTTTATCATAGATAAAGATTGTCACATATTTTTGAAATGACTTGTTTTGTATAGTTATGTTGGCTAGAATTCCATTCATAAGTAAATCATGTAAAGAAATGCAACATTTTCACAGAATTTTGCAAAGCAAAAGCAAGGCCAAGCTTTTTTGAACTACCAGGGGGGAGGGAAAGATTTAAGAAAATTTTCTAATGTTATCTATTAATTTTTAAAATGCCCTTCAGTTGAAGTATAAAAATAAAAAATGTATTGATTATGTATGTATATAATAGTGATAGTGGAAAAACTTCATAATTTGATTTTCATACATGCCCCTTGTCAGTACAAAGAGAAATTGCCAGTACTACAAAAAATTATCAAAGGGAATGTTCTTCCAATCGCCCCACCCCTTAGATCAGCCAATTTCGCCAATGGAGGGACAATGTTCAAATTCCAAGTTTATATTTTCCTTTCTCTATTATATAAGATGAAGTAAAAGTATACTTAGGCATGATTCTTATTTTATAGAAATAATGTATCTTAGCTCAGGTAAGAATCTTCCCATCACTTGCTTCAGTTGTTACATTTTTACATCTACTCTATAATATTAAACTTTGATCTATCTTTAATATACAATCAAAATTTTAACTTTAAAACTTGCACAATAGCACAAATTTAAGTCAGCTGCTTGTAAATCTAGGTCAACACTATGAGGCTGATTACAAGGGAATAAACTGCTACAACTCCATACGTCAATATCAATTATAATTTGAGTTGTGGAATGTTGAGTTTTTGAGAATGAAATTGAAAGTTTAGTTTGTATATATGAGGGTCTTCCAAACAAACAAAATGACAAACCAAATCACTGGAGCACGGTAAATGCTGTGGAAGGCTTTTCTTTCTTGGTTTTTTATGCTTAAACTTCCATCATCTTCCCCAACTGGCTCCTTTCCAATGTCCACCCAATCCACAATGGTCTTGGAAAGAATTTCATACTCTTTAGGATGTTCTTGACGTATTAACTCTGCAACTGCAAAGCTATCGACTAGATGATTCTCACCACCAGGACCAGCCCATTGTACTATGCATTGCAACATGTTTACCTGAATAATAAAAGCACAAAAGCTTTTCAGACAAAAGATAATTAAATTTTAATACTAAAACCAGCTCTATAATAATAGAATATTTGTGACAGAAAAAAAAGAAATAAGACAAATTTGGGTTACGATAATGTAAGAAAGTAAAGACAATATCCACTAGTTTAATAAAAAATGATAATACATCTGGATTACAGTTAAATAAGAAGAAATAATCATATGGATTATGGATGAAATATCAATTGGATTAAGAAAAGAAAAACACTCTTCAATTCTCTAGAAATTTTAGATAACTATAAAATATTAAAATTCGAAGAAGAGGAATAAAATCATTAGATATTAAGAAACATTTTGAATATATTTAACTTATAATCAATCTCTGCATAACTTTCACTTTCATTTGGTTATGCATTGTGGAAAAGTTGCTGATTTAATTATTAAACATTAAAACAACCCACATCTAAAATTTATGAGTCCACTATCTCAAAAGATACTTGATGCAACATTTAACAGTTTCATTTCATATGTAAATCTAATTTTATCTGATTAAAACGAATTTATCAAAAATTAAAACTGAAACTTCATCATATGAAAAGCTCTGAAAAGTTTTTGAGAGCATAGTAAAATGCTTGATCAAGCTTAAGACATGAGTATATTAAGTTACAAACAAACATTTGCTAGTAAACTTACCCCTGGTTTGTATTCGTAGTAAGGGAGATCTGTGTGCAACTGAAGTTTGTCAGATGTATATGCAACATTACTTGGTTCATCTTTTGCACGCACACTAAAGAGTTCTCTAAATGTTGAAAAAGAAATTACAAAAGGTATAACTTAAAGATATATATACTTAAGTTGTAAAAATGGATTGTGGAAAAACAGTACCCATAATGAGTCCTCCGTACAAATGCAACTCGCTCTGCTAACTTCCTCAGCTGCCCATTACAAGGTTCTGCCCCCACTACCATGGCAACTCCCCAATTCTCCAGATATTCCAGCCATGCTAACAAGCTGCTGTCCTTAGAAAGAATGTCATCAAACGAGAACCTCCATGAAATTTCTGATGTATTTGTACTATCACTGATCTTGGCAAAGGCTTTAGCATCCCACAACACTCTATTCCCACGATAGTTTGAAAGTCTGTTGACTCTTGCACGATGAGTAAATGCTCTTTCGTTGAGCCAATCAGCTTCAAAGGCACTTTGATGACCATCTTCCCAGGTCAATATAAGAGTTGATTTATCTTCAGAGACCTATAAAAATATTAGATTGCAATGTAAAAAATTTCATTCTCACAGACAATCTGATATAAAAAAATACGCTGAACATGGTAAAGAATCTCATTAAAAAGGAGAAATTGAAAATTTACATAGAATAAGATCATTTAACAGTTCACATACAATAATTGCCCATATTTTTCATTTATTTATATAACAAGAAAATGAGGACCACATACAACTGCAAAGATTTAGTCATTTAGGCTTAAATATAGATCTACTAAAAACTCTTAACCTAATGAATGGTTCTACACATGTGAAAGGAAATATAACAAAATATTTAAGTTAAAAGCTATAGTCTCCTTTTCCCAAGAGGTTTAAAGCATCATTTTAAGAACTTTTAGGCTAAAAATATTACAGTTACCCTATGGGATGTTGGCACAGAATTGAGGTCAAACTTCAGCATTGGAAGAGTTCGAGAGAGTGCTTCAGGGTGGAAGCACTTTTGGCATTGGCAGTTATCTCGTAACCAAACAAAAGGAAATTCTTGTACTTCAACAAGGTCATTCTCCCGCTCATCATCACTCATCTTCAAAATAATACATCTCTTATCATGTGAAAGTTCTGTTGATTGAATACGGGGTCCAAGGTCATCCTGGATCCTTTAAATCATAAACAATATTTTAATTACACACCGACCACACATTAAGTTTTAAGGTAATTTATTATCACAGTACATTTTCGTTTTAGTCAAAATATTACTCAATTCATTTAATAGCTAGTTTAGTAGAAAGAAAAATTGATAATTGCAGTGAGGCATAGTTAAGAAATCATATGTTAATTTACAGTAGTTTTGAAGAGCATAAAAAACTGAACAGCTAAATAAATGGATGAAAATAATCCTTAATAGATTAATTTCCAAATTTCAAATCCAAAGTAACTTTATAAATATATTATTCTAGGTGTCTATTTACAAACTTCAATTTAGTATTACTGACAAGTATTCTCCGTTATAATAATGTGATTTGGGCACAAAAATGTAAAAAGAGATTAATATCATGTTAAAGGAAGAGTATGTAAAAATACATATTTTACACGGGTAAGGGACCTTAAAATACAAGGCTAAATTAGAAGTAAGGGACGCTAAAATTAACTGACATCATTTCTTTGATCGGGACAAAAAATGATAATGATGCTTCGATAGATAAGAGATGGATTCTGGTCATTGTCTTCGATTTCGAAAATACATCATCGGCTCAAATGAAGATGAAGCACCTTAAATGATAAAAATCAATCATAGAAATGTGACATCCTCATTTAACAGAAACTTTAATATTTTGCTAATTATGGAGAAATAGTTTTTCACAAGCTCAAGGATGGGCTTGAGAATAAAAATCATATAACTACAAGAGACAGTAAACTTAAAAGCATTGATACATAAATTAAAGACTTATTCGCGAATTTACTTGCAATATTAAAAAGAGTTTTTAAATAATTGATTGGCTGTACATTTCATTTCCATGATACTGTGTTGTCTAAATAATGAAGAAAAATTAAAGAAATTGAAGAACATTCACTTTTGATTTTATTAATCACTGAAAATAGGAAGAATTTCAATCCATTTCGGCACTTACGTAAAATATAATTACCTGCGCAAATTTTCTGGCTGCTGCGATGTCAGTAGTCGCTTTTGAGAGCTGTATTGCCGTGACATCGAAAATTTAGTGAATGCATGATTTAAACGTGCACCAGAAGGCTGTCCAAGTTTGTAATTCGATATCAATCTAAATTGCGGTTGTTTTGAAACCACATGGTTTGATGTTAAAAATGGCTTTTGGCGCAAAACTCTTAAAAATGATGTAATTGTCGACGTATTCATTGCCTCTGAATGACTCCTGTAGGTTAACTAAGTCTGTATTAGTTTGAAAAGGTTACGATTTATGACACACCCCGCAATACATCCGACTCTTTTCGGTGTAACCGGGCTACGTTATGACATACACGTAGGTGCTATGACATCACCAAACGAAGGTAAAGGATAACAACGGTAAATTTTATCAAATCTACGAAACTTAAAGGTCAAGAATGCGGCGCGATTTTAGTGTTTTATTTTGAGAACGAATGCGAGCGTGCACGCTCGTAGAAATTCGCTGGCAGTTATGTTGATGACTATTAGATGGCATTAAGGTTCTTATGGCCGTCTTTAAACCCAATTAAATCCCCTTTTGGAAAACGACACATTATCGGATTATCGTTCTTATTAAGAAATAGAGATAAGTATCTTATCGACGACAGCATCATCTTTCTGTGTCGTAACTGTCATATTAGACTGTGCAATTTATCATCGTGCTCATGCAGAAGTATACCTAAATAACATTTTGTAGTATGTGGAGAAAAATATAAAGTAATTAGTGACATGACTTTTTGTTTAACGAGAAAACATTCTCTTCTATTGAAATTTGCATGACGATTTCTTAAAGAGGTTGTCTACCGGTAATAGCTGTAATCCAAGAATTATTCTTAAGAAAATTATCTTATCTTCTTATTTCCTTTGAACACTATTTGTTTAGAGCTAAATATCCATAGATAAGTGTAAATTTAATATTTTTATCTCAATGGAAATTACGAACAAATATACCATAATACTTTTCCTCCATACATGTCTAAATATAGGCAAATATGTTCAGGAAAAATATTGACCCTTATCTACAAGTTTTATATATTTCAGAGCTAAAGACAAAAATTACTTCTGCCTATCACACACTTCGGACTTCTTTGAGTGGATTTTGCCAAATTTTCTTCATTTTGCATTAAAATTTTAGTGTTTTTGAAGCTCACCCCCAATACTATCATTGAACTTCAATTTCATCAAAATCAGAAAACATGAAATACCAACAAGTTTGAATTCTTACAGAAAACTGTTATAAGAAATATCTATTCTAATACAAACTATAAGTAACGTATTTCATTAATATTCGTTTATCAAAAACAATTCACATTTTCTATTTGAGATTCTGTTTCCTTATTTTTCTTAGTCAAAGAAAAGAATAAAAAAAATTGCAAAACACAATTTTTCTTTATTTTTATAAGAAGGGAATAAAATACTGAAAATCATAAAAATTGTGAAATACAGTATGATACATACCAATATATTGGCAACTAAAAAAATGCCAATTTAAAGAGAATACTCATTTTAAAAGTAAATTTTCAAAACTCCAAGTAAGAAACACTAAAACTATCTGAAAACCTTTCCCTTGGAGGCAAAAGTTTATTATTCACCAGCAAATGATCGAGACCAGCTTGAAACATTGGTGCAGCAACTTTAACAGATATAATATCTGTATTGTTTAACACATCTTTGAGACCAGATACATCCTTCTCTTCCCTAAATAACACCTTTGTCATCAATCTTGGACAAAGATCAACCTTAAAGCTCAATTTCTCAAAATGAGATTTTTCAGTATCTATCACCATTTTAATATCATCTGCTAAAATATCACTCAAAAAGATATGCCATCTTCTATCAATTTTGTCTTCAGACTTACATTCCTCCTTCAAGACATCTGCTTCTTCCAAACTATCTGCTTCAATACTTGGCAGCAATAGTTCCAAATGGCCATTGAGTACATACAGAACAAGCCAATGGATTTCTTTATCAGAATACTCTGTGTGAATTGATAGCTTTACGATTGGCTTTAACTGGCCCTCTTCTCTAACGGCTTGTTTGACAGCTTTCAGGAATGCCTCAAATGGTGAATCAGGACAGTTTATCCATGTAGAGCCATCATCACATTCCCATTTAACTGTACAACCCCAAAGTCTACACATACCATATTTATCAACAAAACCAAGCCAAGCTGAGCACTTTTTGCACAAAACAACTCTTTTTGGAGTTTCATTCAAATAAAAGAAAGTAGAGAAGCTGTCATAATAACAATCTGTTGGTCTTTTGGTCAAAGTATGAGAGTCTGAATGTCCATGACAAAACCATTCACCTATCACTTCCTCCAAAGGAGTAAGAGGCAATGGTAATACACGCTCAAACTTCCACCATTCTTCCCACACAGGAGAATCACATGTGTGACATTTAGGTTGACAAGGAAAATCGGGAATGGAAATTTCTTCTTCCTGCTTTTGGGAGACACTTCCACCATGTGCTAATTTCAGCACTTCTGCAGTAACTGAGCCATGGCGCTTATCGAGAGGCCCAAACACTATGTTAAACGACACAGAGTTGTCATCTATTCTAAAGCCAGAGGGAACAAATGTGAAGCACTCAGGAGCATTAAGACACAAGAGCTCAGTCCAACCTTCTCCCATTAGTGTCAGAAGAATCCACGATGTTTCAGAAGAGAAATCCACCTTTGTAAGTGTTCGATTAGTTTGGAGAAGCACATTTCCTGAACTCAAGCGAGGACGTAGCTCTATCAATACAGATTCAAGCACTGTCTGTTTGCATATCTCCTCCTTCCTCAGGCTTTTCATCTTTGTCAGGCAGTCTTTTGACAATTCCTGAAAACAAGGAATTAATGCACCTTGGTAAGATCAACAGAGCAAGGAGAATACAATGATGCCAAGGTAAATAATACTATTAATTATTGACATACTTATTGCACCTTTGGACTTAGCTACTTAATGCAAACACAATAAAACAAAATATTTCATGGTGCGCATGCATATAAATTTTGAAGATTACTAAAGCAGAGTAGGTAAAGACTATTCTTGCTTACATGTAAAATTATGGATGAAAGACAAGAGTGTTAAGGCTATTTATTTTATGATGTGAGAACATATGAGCAGGGCATCTTTCAGACACTAAGCAAATACAGCAAACTCTTTAAGGTTCAGCAATAAAAGAGCTATTTACACATGGAAAGTGTTGAAACAATTCAAGCTAAAATACTTTAAAATGTGCTGCTGTTCTTTGCCTAATTGAAAATACCCTATTCCACAGATGTTATTTCTTGAATTGAATTAAAATAATAAAGGTGCTGTTTTGTGCCCACAAAGCTTGTGTTAATGCAATAGTGCCATGAAAGACTAAAGGTAACTTAAAAACAAGCTAGAATATACATAGAATAAGAAATTCTTTCAGGTAATATACAGCATCACTGGTATATTACCCGGAAGAATTTTCTTATTCGATGGACTCAAACAGCAAAAGCCTTCGATCTAGAATATACATAATTGAGATAATTCTAGTTCTTTAAGAACATCCTCTTTCTTGTGCTGATCTTTAATAAAAAAACATTTGTTTGTATTTAGGTTTACATCAACGCTTGAGGTTTATCAACAAATCAATCAAATAATCTAAAAAACATGCAATAGGTTATCTCAGTAGGTAAAATAGTGTTATACTATGCGATATGTATAATTCATGTTTGTTACCTCTATTAATTACCTTCTGTTTATTCCAACTTAAATATATTTTTGCATATTTCTAACCTAAACTTTTAAAATAATTTACTCAAATTATTAAATTTTGATTCATCTAAGGTTTTCTACCATGGATATCTTTACTTTTTCCATCCCTGGGAAACAAGAAAATAACTGTGGGTTCTTAGTTGATGGAGTTTATGCATAGCTATGCTACAGATGTTTTGAGTTGCAATGTTTCTGATTTCTTTCACTGCACAGCACTTAAAACAGTATCACGCAAGTGCCAGCTACCCAGGTCTCCATCTAATCTCACTAGTTAACTCTTCATTATCTAGCAATCATTTTGCATGTAAGAGGTAATTTTATCTCTTCTGAATTAAACCCAAATTATGAAATACATTATCACTGGACTACAAATAATATTGGTATTAGTATAATGAGATAAAAATTAACTTTATACGGTAAACGTGCTTTCAATGTAGGACATAAATTACAGTAAAACCAGTTTAAAATACTATCCAGCTTAATATGTGGTTTCCTCCTGGACTTGATCCTTTTCTTATGAAATACATAGAAAAATAGTGCTTAAGATGAGGTTTTTCCCCACAGATGCACTGCAACCCACTTCAGCCAATCCTACCACCTCCTTCAATAGACCAAATTTTTTTTACATCATCTGTTCAAGGTTTGCCTTGCCTCTAGAATGGTTCCATGTGAATTTCTTCTTTGGAATGTCTAATATTGTGAGAATAAAATTTAGATATAATGAAGGAGAACAATCTCCATCCCCCAGTTGGAGCTGTTATGAATTCTACAATGAAGCAAGATCTTCCGTATTCTCAGGGAAGCACGTTAGATTAAAAATTTCATAGGCAGCGTTTCCTTTCGTCACAATCTCAAGTGGTAAACACATTGAATAAACCAGAAAGGGAGTACAGAGTTTTCTGAGCAATCTCACTACTGTTAAAAATTTTTCTTCCCTAATTGTCTATAATGCCAAAATCGTTTCATCCACGACCAAAATTAAGCAACTAAAACACTCTCTTTGTGAAAAAAGCTGACCATTCTTCAAAAATATTACATAAGCTGACCAGCATTACAAGGACTGGTTATGCAGCTATTCCATTAAAGACACGGGCTTTCCTTAGTCCCCTGAAAAATTTCTTAATTAGATTTCACTGTACTTATTGCCTAACCAACCATTAACTTTGTAAATAACTCAAATACCTTAAAGATAAATTTTAAAAATTAATTATTGATAACTACTTTCATTCTGTAGATGAAATCCAGCAGTTTGTGATAAATTCACTTCTAATTAAGTTTTTGCCCAATCTTGTAACCTAATTAAAGTATCATCAATTTTGTTGAGCATCCCTATGTTAACACATAGACCATGGGATAATAAAGCAATATTATTATAATTATCAAACTTACCATGCTTTTCAAACTTAAGGAATAGATTATCAGACTCCTTCAAAAAGAATGGTAATGTAATGTCCTTGTAATAATCAGGATAAACTTCTATGTTGCTTATAACGGAAGAAAGTAAATGAGCCTTCCCTGCATTAATACCTGTAAATGAAAGAAATTCATGTGAGTGAGACTAACTAGTAGTGAAAACCAGAAAATGGAAAATTTCTCTACTCAATGTTTTTACGAAAATAAAATTCACAGTACTTAATACTGACTGGATAAAAATGCTTCCCTAAATATTCATCTCCAAAATTACCATAAATATAAAACTGAAAGGATTTATTTCAGTGAACAACTTACCAAATGCCTCGTGGCTAATGCATGTAAAGTGAACATGTAAATGGTAAAATGAAGGTTGATAATGGAAGAAAATCCGTAGTCGTGATCCAGGTAAGCCGTACTTTTCTTCTATAACTTCCTAAGATAGGAAGAAGTTCTAGCCATTAACTATCATAAAGAAAATATCTATAAAACGTTAAAATCTAAATTACATAGGATGGCTCCAATTTCACAGGTGCAAATATGTTTATAAAGTATGCTTCAAGGAATTTAACCTACCTTCCCACGATTGTAAATGTTTTTCAGAAGGGGTAAATGATCTGATCGCAAATCTCTTAAGGAAAGTATTCCTTTTGCAAAAGGAAGTGCTAATAAATGTAGATTTTCTAAGGTGACACCATCCCACTTAAGGTCTGGTACCAAAAGAAAACCGTCCCTATCTTCCTTCGATGGGGACCGGTAAACTACCCTTTCTTCCTCAGCAGTTCCATCAATGATGTTATACACCCACTGGTGAGAGACAATAACCAAATTATGAGAAATTAACAGTATGTAAGTGATAATGAAAACGGTAAATTTAGTAATAGACTTTCAAAATTAAATAATGAAAATAACTAAAAATTAGCTGAAGTAGTTAATGACTTCTTAATATTTTATGATAATTTGAAGGTAACCTGTAAATTAAACTGTTCTTCCATTAAATGAGGAAGCGTCACAGATGAATACAATGCCGGCGTTTCATCGATTGCATGACTGGGCTTTGCTTCGTATTTTCTAATATGCTTCTCAGTGGCAGGGTGAATAATAGTTGTGGTTATTCCTGGAAAATAATTATGCCTTAGATAACATTTTTACTAAACCGGCGTGACAATTTTAGTAAAGTTACCACAAATGGAAAATTACCGTTCAGTTCTGGTGGAGGTTGACATTCATAGCCACCATAAATATCATTATCAAACTCTTTTTTTAATGCCGTACTTCCTGTGAAGAGACTGGGTAACTGGTCTACAACAAAACATTTTTTCTGCAGAAGGACTATTGCTTGTCCATCTTTGTCCGTGAAATTACCCAGGACACTAATTGTTTTAGATTGAGTGTTCTCACTTAATACTCGAATGGTCTGAAAACCATTAAAATTAGACAAATCTTTATGAATAGTAGAGCTAACAGTATCGTCCGAGCAGCTATCTGGCGCGCTAACTTGATTTTCTTCCATTGCTAACGCAAATTGTTTAAATTATGAGAAGATACCTTTCCCAGAGACTGATGGAACAGCAAAGTACCACAAGCTTCAACGTCCCCAACTATTGTGAGGTTCAATAAGAAATTCAACCGATCAAAACGTTGATGACTGTAATTTCACTCAAGAAACACCACCAACCACTGCCGCTCTCGAACACTTCCCCGGTAAAAATCGCAGAATGCATCGATTGTTTAGAGGCTATCGACTGTCGTTTTCAATCTTCGATAGCTCTCGTCGATGGTCGTGTGCATTTGAAAACTTTCATGATCAAAACGTAGATATTTTTGTAATCAAACGCTGAAAAACAGTTTGTATTATGGAAGGAAAGCAGACAAAAACTCAGATGTCTGAGGAGGAAAGGTTAGAACTATGCAGAAAGTTGGATAAAGAATTAGATGACTACATTGACAGCCTGGAGAAAAGATCTTACACAGAAGGATGGCCTGAAGATCGGTGGGAGGAGGTACTGTTTAGATTTCTTTATTATTTCTTGTATTTATGACCATGTTTTCCCTTACAATCTTACTGTCACCTTATTAGGAAATGGAAAAACATCCCTTTTTCATGACCAAACCACCAACTGATGGAGAAAAAGTATCCCCTCTCATGCAGGGACTACAGAATTTAAAGTACGATGCCGAAGAGAATACTCCTGAAGGTTTGTGACTTTACGATTAAATTAGCAGAAGTTTTTGCTATATCTCATGATGTTCTTTTTAACAGAGCTGGCCTCCAACTACAAAGAGGATGGAAACTTCAACTTCAAGTACAAGAACTACCGTCTCGCAATCCTGAGTTACACTGAAGGACTGAAAGCAAAATGTGGTGATCCCGTACTTAATGCTCAGCTTCTTAACAATCGTTCAGCGTCACAATTTATGTTAGGAAACTATAGGTGAGCTTAAAAAAGTATTCAGAACTTTTAATCCTATTTTTATACATATCATATGCGAAAGATCTTTTTGTGAACGATGATTCGATACTACATTTTTGCAAGTTAAATTGATGAGTTTTATTTTATCAGAATGAGGTAAATTTATTCTGAAAACTTTTGCCCCTTTCTCAGGCTCTATCACACAGAGTTCCAAATACAGAGATGGTTTGGAAAATTTGTTTTCTTTTCTTCCCTCGGAGTTTGCATTTTCTGTTATTGTGAATTTTTTATATTCAAGATCATCTCTGAAAGATGCTGAAGCATGCTTGAAACTGGATCCATCACACTCTAAGGCAAAAGCAAGAGCTGTTCAGTGTTGTTTGAAGATGAGAAGCTATGATGATTGTCTGAAACATTGTGACTCGTACCTGGCTCATGATCCTACAGATACCAAGATGCAACAAGTTCGAACTGAAGCTGCATCCTTAAAGGTAATTCTATTATACTGTAAACTTTTGATTTTAGTAAATTACTAATCACCTATTTTGCCTAAATTGATTTGTTCGTGGTAATTACGTGACAAGTCTTTCGCTAAGGACTTGTCCATGAATCTGTCAATAAATAATCATATATAAATATAAAATGGAAGCTATTATACCTTAACACAGGATTAGTGAAAATTATTATCAATTTAATGTGCATTTCAGAAACGTGCTGATAGAGACAGTAGGCTTGAAGCTCGCAAAATGAAAGCCAAGACAGCTGCAAATGAGACACTTATGAAAGCATTGAGAGATCGTGGAGTAACCTTGTTTCAAGAGGAAGATGAAGAGCCACAGCTGGAGTCATTACATCCTGCTGCTGAAGGTGCTAAGGTTACTCTTGGTGAGGATGGACGACTCTCATGGCCCTGTGTCATTCTATACCCAGAATATGGAATCAGTGACTTTGTACAGCAATGGCATGAAGATATCACGTGAGTAAATATGAGTCTTCTACCTCTTGCTTGGGTAAAAAACATCCAAACATTCCCCATTTTTTCTTAATTTGACTTTTCCTGCCCTTTAAATTTATCCTGCAACTTTTTTTATTTTTCTTCCTCTGCCATTTTATCTCCTACAATTTAGTTAACGCCAATCTTTTCTCGATGATCTTGTTAAGATTGCCCTTTTGGTTCCCAAAATAAATCCTTGGCTGCAATTGATCTGATAGTCTCATATGTGCACCTTCTATCCCAAGAAAGAAACAATAACCAGTTAAGAAAATTCGCCTACCAGCTCAAATTTTTATCATATATCCTGACTCTTAAATTTGGATTCTTTCCCATCGCAAATCCAGTGGCTATTTTCTCCTAAATTATTTCTCATCGCAAAATCCTTTGGTTTATAAATAAGTGCATGTACTAGTAATTGTAAGCCCTTCTCAGAATCACCTTCAGTAGCTTAGATCACCATATCTTACTAACTTTATCATTTTTCCTCTAACTCTTGTTCCTTTGTCTATTTCTTCCTTAATTATCTCACTATATTCTCTTCATATTTAACAGAATTATCTGCATGCATAAAATAAGTACTGTAGATAAAGGATAGTCCTGTTTATTTTCCTAACTCCGCCCATTCTTAAACCCCATCAATATCCTCCATACATGTCTAAATATAGGCAAATATGTTCAGGAAAAATATTGACCCTTATCTACAAGTTTTATATATTTCAGAGCTAAAGACAAAAATTACTTCTGCCTATCACACACTTCGGACTTCTTTGAGTGGATTTTGCCAAATTTTCTTCATTTTGCATTAAAATTTTAGTGTTTTTGAAGCTCACCCCCAATACTATCATTGAACTTCAATTTCATCAAAATCAGAAAACATGAAATACCAACAAGTTTGAATTCTTACAGAAAACTGTTATAAGAAATATCTACTCTAATACAAACTATAAGTAACGTATTTCATTAATATTCGTTTATCAAAAACAATTCACATTTTCTATTTGAGATTCTGTTTCCTTATTTTTCTTAGTCAAAGAAAAGAATAAAAAAAATTGCAAAACACAATTTTTCTTTATTTTTATAAGAAGGGAATAAAATACTGAAAATCATAAAAATTGTGAAATACAGTATGATACATACCAATATATTGGCAACTAAAAAAATTCCAATTTAAAGAGAATACTCATTTTAAATGTAAATTTTCAAAACTCCAAGTAAGAAACACTAAAACTATCTGAAAACCTTTCCCTTGGAGGCAAAAGTTTATTATTCACCAGCAAATGATCGAGACCAGCTTGAAACATTGGTGCAGCAACTTTAACAGATATAATATCTGTATTGTTTAACACATCTTTGAGACCAGATACATCCTTCTCTTCCCTAAATAACACCTTTGTCATCAATCTTGGACAAAGATCAACCTTAAAGCTCAATTTCTCAAAATGAGATTTTTCAGTATCTATCACCATTTTAATATCATCTGCTAAAATATCACTCAAAAAGATATGCCATCTTCTATCAATTTTGTCTTCAGACTTACATTCCTCCTTCAAGACATCTGCTTCTTCCAAACTATCTGCTTCAATACTTGGCAGCAATAGTTCCAAATGGCCATTGAGTACATACAGAACAAGCCAATGGATTTCTTTATCAGAATACTCTGTGTGAATTGATAGCTTTACGATTGGCTTTAACTGGCCCTCTTCTCTAACGGCTTGTTTGACAGCTTTCAGGAATGCCTCAAATGGTGAATCAGGACAGTTTATCCATGTAGAGCCATCATCACATTCCCATTTAACTGTACAACCCCAAAGTCTACACATACCATATTTATCAACAAAACCAAGCCAAGCTGAGCACTTTTTGCACAAAACAACTCTTTTTGGAGTTTCATTCAAATAAAAGAAAGTAGAGAAGCTGTCATAATAACAATCTGTTGGTCTTTTGGTCAAAGTATGAGAGTCTGAATGTCCATGACAAAACCATTCACCTATCACTTCCTCCAAAGGAGTAAGAGGCAATGGTAATACACGCTCAAACTTCCACCATTCTTCCCACACAGGAGAATCACATGTGTGACATTTAGGTTGACAAGGAAAATCGGGAATGGAAATTTCTTCTTCCTGCTTTTGGGAGACACTTCCACCATGTGCTAATTTCAGCACTTCTGCAGTAACTGAGCCATGGCGCTTATCGAGAGGCCCAAACACTATGTTAAACGACACAGAGTTGTCATCTATTCTAAAGCCAGAGGGAACAAATGTGAAGCACTCAGGAGCATTAAGACACAAGAGCTCAGTCCAACCTTCTCCCATTAGTGTCAGAAGAATCCACGATGTTTCAGAAGAGAAATCCACCTTTGTAAGTGTTCGATTAGTTTGGAGAAGCACATTTCCTGAACTCAAGCGAGGACGTAGCTCTATCAATACAGATTCAAGCACTGTCTGTTTGCATATCTCCTCCTTCCTCAGGCTTTTCATCTTTGTCAGGCAGTCTTTTGACAATTCCTGAAAACAAGGAATTAATGCACCTTGGTAAGATCAACAGAGCAAGGAGAATACAATGATGCCAAGGTAAATAATACTATTAATTATTGACATACTTATTGCACCTTTGGACTTAGCTACTTAATGCAAACACAATAAAACAAAATATTTCATGGTGCGCATGCATATAAATTTTGAAGATTACTAAAGCAGAGTAGGTAAAGACTATTCTTGCTTACATGTAAAATTATGGATGAAAGACAAGAGTGTTAAGGCTATTTATTTTATGATGTGAGAACATATGAGCAGGGCATCTTTCAGACACTAAGCAAATACAGCAAACTCTTTAAGGTTCAGCAATAAAAGAGCTATTTACACATGGAAAGTGTTGAAACAATTCAAGCTAAAATACTTTAAAATGTGCTGCTGTTCTTTGCCTAATTGAAAATACCCTATTCCACAGATGTTATTTCTTGAATTGAATTAAAATAATAAAGGTGCTGTTTTGTGCCCACAAAGCTTGTGTTAATGCAATAGTGCCATGAAAGACTAAAGGTAACTTAAAAACAAGCTAGAATATACATAGAATAAGAAATTCTTTCAGGTAATATACAGCATCACTGGTATATTACCCGGAAGAATTTTCTTATTCGATGGACTCAAACAGCAAAAGCCTTCGATCTAGAATATACATAATTGAGATAATTCTAGTTCTTTAAGAACATCCTCTTTCTTGTGCTGATCTTTAATAAAAAAACATTTGTTTGTATTTAGGTTTACATCAACGCTTGAGGTTTATCAACAAATCAATCAAATAATCTAAAAAACATGCAATAGGTTATCTCAGTAGGTAAAATAGTGTTATACTATGCGATATGTATAATTCATGTTTGTTACCTCTATTAATTACCTTCTGTTTATTCCAACTTAAATATATTTTTGCATATTTCTAACCTAAACTTTTAAAATAATTTACTCAAATTATTAAATTTTGATTCATCTAAGGTTTTCTACCATGGATATCTTTACTTTTTCCATCCCTGGGAAACAAGAAAATAACTGTGGGTTCTTAGTTGATGGAGTTTATGCATAGCTATGCTACAGATGTTTTGAGTTGCAATGTTTCTGATTTCTTTCACTGCACAGCACTTAAAACAGTATCACGCAAGTGCCAGCTACCCAGGTCTCCATCTAATCTCACTAGTTAACTCTTCATTATCTAGCAATCATTTTGCATGTAAGAGGTAATTTTATCTCTTCTGAATTAAACCCAAATTATGAAATACATTATCACTGGACTACAAATAATATTGGTATTAGTATAATGAGATAAAAATTAACTTTATACGGTAAACGTGCTTTCAATGTAGGACATAAATTACAGTAAAACCAGTTTAAAATACTATCCAGCTTAATATGTGGTTTCCTCCTGGACTTGATCCTTTTCTTATGAAATACATAGAAAAATAGTGCTTAAGATGAGGTTTTTCCCCACAGATGCACTGCAACCCACTTCAGCCAATCCTACCACCTCCTTCAATAGACCAAATTTTTTTTACATCATCTGTTCAAGGTTTGCCTTGCCTCTAGAATGGTTCCATGTGAATTTCTTCTTTGGAATGTCTAATATTGTGAGAATAAAATTTAGATATAATGAAGGAGAACAATCTCCATCCCCCAGTTGGAGCTGTTATGAATTCTACAATGAAGCAAGATCTTCCGTATTCTCAGGGAAGCACGTTAGATTAAAAATTTCATAGGCAGCGTTTCCTTTCGTCACAATCTCAAGTGGTAAACACATTGAATAAACCAGAAAGGGAGTACAGAGTTTTCTGAGCAATCTCACTACTGTTAAAAATTTTTCTTCCCTAATTGTCTATAATGCCAAAATCGTTTCATCCACGACCAAAATTAAGCAACTAAAACACTCTCTTTGTGAAAAAAGCTGACCATTCTTCAAAAATATTACATAAGCTGACCAGCATTACAAGGACTGGTTATGCAGCTATTCCATTAAAGACACGGGCTTTCCTTAGTCCCCTGAAAAATTTCTTAATTAGATTTCACTGTACTTATTGCCTAACCAACCATTAACTTTGTAAATAACTCAAATACCTTAAAGATAAATTTTAAAAATTAATTATTGATAACTACTTTCATTCTGTAGATGAAATCCAGCAGTTTGTGATAAATTCACTTCTAATTAAGTTTTTGCCCAATCTTGTAACCTAATTAAAGTATCATCAATTTTGTTGAGCATCCCTATGTTAACACATAGACCATGGGATAATAAAGCAATATTATTATAATTATCAAACTTACCATGCTTTTCAAACTTAAGGAATAGATTATCAGACTCCTTCAAAAAGAATGGTAATGTAATGTCCTTGTAATAATCAGGATAAACTTCTATGTTGCTTATAACGGAAGAAAGTAAATGAGCCTTCCCTGCATTAATACCTGTAAATGAAAGAAATTCATGTGAGTGAGACTAACTAGTAGTGAAAACCAGAAAATGGAAAATTTCTCTACTCAATGTTTTTACGAAAATAAAATTCACAGTACTTAATACTGACTGGATAAAAATGCTTCCCTAAATATTCATCTCCAAAATTACCATAAATATAAAACTGAAAGGATTTATTTCAGTGAACAACTTACCAAATGCCTCGTGGCTAATGCATGTAAAGTGAACATGTAAATGGTAAAATGAAGGTTGATAATGGAAGAAAATCCGTAGTCGTGATCCAGGTAAGCCGTACTTTTCTTCTATAACTTCCTAAGATAGGAAGAAGTTCTAGCCATTAACTATCATAAAGAAAATATCTATAAAACGTTAAAATCTAAATTACATAGGATGGCTCCAATTTCACAGGTGCAAATATGTTTATAAAGTATGCTTCAAGGAATTTAACCTACCTTCCCACGATTGTAAATGTTTTTCAGAAGGGGTAAATGATCTGATCGCAAATCTCTTAAGGAAAGTATTCCTTTTGCAAAAGGAAGTGCTAATAAATGTAGATTTTCTAAGGTGACACCATCCCACTTAAGGTCTGGTACCAAAAGAAAACCGTCCCTATCTTCCTTCGATGGGGACCGGTAAACTACCCTTTCTTCCTCAGCAGTTCCATCAATGATGTTATACACCCACTGGTGAGAGACAATAACCAAATTATGAGAAATTAACAGTATGTAAGTGATAATGAAAACGGTAAATTTAGTAATAGACTTTCAAAATTAAATAATGAAAATAACTAAAAATTAGCTGAAGTAGTTAATGACTTCTTAATATTTTATGATAATTTGAAGGTAACCTGTAAATTAAACTGTTCTTCCATTAAATGAGGAAGCGTCACAGATGAATACAATGCCGGCGTTTCATCGATTGCATGACTGGGCTTTGCTTCGTATTTTCTAATATGCTTCTCAGTGGCAGGGTGAATAATAGTTGTGGTTATTCCTGGAAAATAATTATGCCTTAGATAACATTTTTACTAAACCGGCGTGACAATTTTAGTAAAGTTACCACAAATGGAAAATTACCGTTCAGTTCTGGTGGAGGTTGACATTCATAGCCACCATAAATATCATTATCAAACTCTTTTTTTAATGCCGTACTTCCTGTGAAGAGACTGGGTAACTGGTCTACAACAAAACATTTTTTCTGCAGAAGGACTATTGCTTGTCCATCTTTGTCCGTGAAATTACCCAGGACACTAATTGTTTTAGATTGAGTGTTCTCACTTAATACTCGAATGGTCTGAAAACCATTAAAATTAGACAAATCTTTATGAATAGTAGAGCTAACAGTATCGTCCGAGCAGCTATCTGGCGCGCTAACTTGATTTTCTTCCATTGCTAACGCAAATTGTTTAAATTATGAGAAGATACCTTTCCCAGAGACTGATGGAACAGCAAAGTACCACAAGCTTCAACGTCCCCAACTATTGTGAGGTTCAATAAGAAATTCAACCGATCAAAACGTTGATGACTGTAATTTCACTCAAGAAACACCACCAACCACTGCCGCTCTCGAACACTTCCCCGGTAAAAATCGCAGAATGCATCGATTGTTTAGAGGCTATCGACTGTCGTTTTCAATCTTCGATAGCTCTCGTCGATGGTCGTGTGCATTTGAAAACTTTCATGATCAAAACGTAGATATTTTTGTAATCAAACGCTGAAAAACAGTTTGTATTATGGAAGGAAAGCAGACAAAAACTCAGATGTCTGAGGAGGAAAGGTTAGAACTATGCAGAAAGTTGGATAAAGAATTAGATGACTACATTGACAGCCTGGAGAAAAGATCTTACACAGAAGGATGGCCTGAAGATCGGTGGGAGGAGGTACTGTTTAGATTTCTTTATTATTTCTTGTATTTATGACCATGTTTTCCCTTACAATCTTACTGTCACCTTATTAGGAAATGGAAAAACATCCCTTTTTCATGACCAAACCACCAACTGATGGAGAAAAAGTATCCCCTCTCATGCAGGGACTACAGAATTTAAAGTACGATGCCGAAGAGAATACTCCTGAAGGTTTGTGACTTTACGATTAAATTAGCAGAAGTTTTTGCTATATCTCATGATGTTCTTTTTAACAGAGCTGGCCTCCAACTACAAAGAGGATGGAAACTTCAACTTCAAGTACAAGAACTACCGTCTCGCAATCCTGAGTTACACTGAAGGACTGAAAGCAAAATGTGGTGATCCCGTACTTAATGCTCAGCTTCTTAACAATCGTTCAGCGTCACAATTTATGTTAGGAAACTATAGGTGAGCTTAAAAAAGTATTCAGAACTTTTAATCCTATTTTTATACATATCATATGCGAAAGATCTTTTTGTGAACGATGATTCGATACTACATTTTTGCAAGTTAAATTGATGAGTTTTATTTTATCAGAATGAGGTAAATTTATTCTGAAAACTTTTGCCCCTTTCTCAGGCTCTATCACACAGAGTTCCAAATACAGAGATGGTTTGGAAAATTTGTTTTCTTTTCTTCCCTCGGAGTTTGCATTTTCTGTTATTGTGAATTTTTTATATTCAAGATCATCTCTGAAAGATGCTGAAGCATGCTTGAAACTGGATCCATCACACTCTAAGGCAAAAGCAAGAGCTGTTCAGTGTTGTTTGAAGATGAGAAGCTATGATGATTGTCTGAAACATTGTGACTCGTACCTGGCTCATGATCCTACAGATACCAAGATGCAACAAGTTCGAACTGAAGCTGCATCCTTAAAGGTAATTCTATTATACTGTAAACTTTTGATTTTAGTAAATTACTAATCACCTATTTTGCCTAAATTGATTTGTTCGTGGTAATTACGTGACAAGTCTTTCGCTAAGGACTTGTCCATGAATCTGTCAATAAATAATCATATATAAATATAAAATGGAAGCTATTATACCTTAACACAGGATTAGTGAAAATTATTATCAATTTAATGTGCATTTCAGAAACGTGCTGATAGAGACAGTAGGCTTGAAGCTCGCAAAATGAAAGCCAAGACAGCTGCAAATGAGACACTTATGAAAGCATTGAGAGATCGTGGAGTAACCTTGTTTCAAGAGGAAGATGAAGAGCCACAGCTGGAGTCATTACATCCTGCTGCTGAAGGTGCTAAGGTTACTCTTGGTGAGGATGGACGACTCTCATGGCCCTGTGTCATTCTATACCCAGAATATGGAATCAGTGACTTTGTACAGCAATGGCATGAAGATATCACGTGAGTAAATATGAGTCTTCTACCTCTTGCTTGGGTAAAAAACATCCAAACATTCCCCATTTTTTCTTAATTTGACTTTTCCTGCCCTTTAAATTTATCCTGCAACTTTTTTTATTTTTCTTCCTCTGCCATTTTATCTCCTACAATTTAGTTAACGCCAATCTTTTCTCGATGATCTTGTTAAGATTGCCCTTTTGGTTCCCAAAATAAATCCTTGGCTGCAATTGATCTGATAGTGTGCACCTTCTATCCCAAGAAAGAAACAATAACCAGTTAAGAAAATTCGCCTACCAGCTCAAATTTTTATCATATATCCTGACTCTTAAATTTGGATTCTTTCCCATCGCAAATCCAGTGGCTATTTTCTCCTAAATTATTTCTCATCGCAAAATCCTTTGGTTTATAAATAAGTGCATGTACTAGTAATTGTAAGCCCTTCTCAGAATCACCTTCAGTAGCTTAGATCACCATATCTTACTAACTTTATCATTTTTCCTCTAACTCTTGTTCCTTTGTCTATTTCTTCCTTAATTATCTCACTATATTCTCTTCATATTTAACAGAATTATCTGCATGCATAAAATAAGTACTGTAGATAAAGGATAGTCCTGTTTATTTTCCTAACTCCGCCCATTCTTAAACCCCATCAATATCCTCCATACATGTCTAAATATAGGCAAATATGTTCAGGAAAAATATTGACCCTTATCTACAAGTTTTATATATTTCAGAGCTAAAGACAAAAATTACTTCTGCCTATCACACACTTCGGACTTCTTTGAGTGGATTTTGCCAAATTTTCTTCATTTTGCATTAAAATTTTAGTGTTTTTGAAGCTCACCCCCAATACTATCATTGAACTTCAATTTCATCAAAATCAGAAAACATGAAATACCAACAAGTTTGAATTCTTACAGAAAACTGTTATAAGAAATATCTACTCTAATACAAACTATAAGTAACGTATTTCATTAATATTCGTTTATCAAAAACAATTCACATTTTCTATTTGAGATTCTGTTTCCTTATTTTTCTTAGTCAAAGAAAAGAATAAAAAAAATTGCAAAACACAATTTTTCTTTATTTTTATAAGAAGGGAATAAAATACTGAAAATCATAAAAATTGTGAAATACAGTATGATACATACCAATATATTGGCAACTAAAAAAATTCCAATTTAAAGAGAATACTCATTTTAAATGTAAATTTTCAAAACTCCAAGTAAGAAACACTAAAACTATCTGAAAACCTTTCCCTTGGAGGCAAAAGTTTATTATTCACCAGCAAATGATCGAGACCAGCTTGAAACATTGGTGCAGCAACTTTAACAGATATAATATCTGTATTGTTTAACACATCTTTGAGACCAGATACATCCTTCTCTTCCCTAAATAACACCTTTGTCATCAATCTTGGACAAAGATCAACCTTAAAGCTCAATTTCTCAAAATGAGATTTTTCAGTATCTATCACCATTTTAATATCATCTGCTAAAATATCACTCAAAAAGATATGCCATCTTCTATCAATTTTGTCTTCAGACTTACATTCCTCCTTCAAGACATCTGCTTCTTCCAAACTATCTGCTTCAATACTTGGCAGCAATAGTTCCAAATGGCCATTGAGTACATACAGAACAAGCCAATGGATTTCTTTATCAGAATACTCTGTGTGAATTGATAGCTTTACGATTGGCTTTAACTGGCCCTCTTCTCTAACGGCTTGTTTGACAGCTTTCAGGAATGCCTCAAATGGTGAATCAGGACAGTTTATCCATGTAGAGCCATCATCACATTCCCATTTAACTGTACAACCCCAAAGTCTACACATACCATATTTATCAACAAAACCAAGCCAAGCTGAGCACTTTTTGCACAAAACAACTCTTTTTGGAGTTTCATTCAAATAAAAGAAAGTAGAGAAGCTGTCATAATAACAATCTGTTGGTCTTTTGGTCAAAGTATGAGAGTCTGAATGTCCATGACAAAACCATTCACCTATCACTTCCTCCAAAGGAGTAAGAGGCAATGGTAATACACGCTCAAACTTCCACCATTCTTCCCACACAGGAGAATCACATGTGTGACATTTAGGTTGACAAGGAAAATCGGGAATGGAAATTTCTTCTTCCTGCTTTTGGGAGACACTTCCACCATGTGCTAATTTCAGCACTTCTGCAGTAACTGAGCCATGGCGCTTATCGAGAGGCCCAAACACTATGTTAAACGACACAGAGTTGTCATCTATTCTAAAGCCAGAGGGAACAAATGTGAAGCACTCAGGAGCATTAAGACACAAGAGCTCAGTCCAACCTTCTCCCATTAGTGTCAGAAGAATCCACGATGTTTCAGAAGAGAAATCCACCTTTGTAAGTGTTCGATTAGTTTGGAGAAGCACATTTCCTGAACTCAAGCGAGGACGTAGCTCTATCAATACAGATTCAAGCACTGTCTGTTTGCATATCTCCTCCTTCCTCAGGCTTTTCATCTTTGTCAGGCAGTCTTTTGACAATTCCTGAAAACAAGGAATTAATGCACCTTGGTAAGATCAACAGAGCAAGGAGAATACAATGATGCCAAGGTAAATAATACTATTAATTATTGACATACTTATTGCACCTTTGGACTTAGCTACTTAATGCAAACACAATAAAACAAAATATTTCATGGTGCGCATGCATATAAATTTTGAAGATTACTAAAGCAGAGTAGGTAAAGACTATTCTTGCTTACATGTAAAATTATGGATGAAAGACAAGAGTGTTAAGGCTATTTATTTTATGATGTGAGAACATATGAGCAGGGCATCTTTCAGACACTAAGCAAATACAGCAAACTCTTTAAGGTTCAGCAATAAAAGAGCTATTTACACATGGAAAGTGTTGAAACAATTCAAGCTAAAATACTTTAAAATGTGCTGCTGTTCTTTGCCTAATTGAAAATACCCTATTCCACAGATGTTATTTCTTGAATTGAATTAAAATAATAAAGGTGCTGTTTTGTGCCCACAAAGCTTGTGTTAATGCAATAGTGCCATGAAAGACTAAAGGTAACTTAAAAACAAGCTAGAATATACATAGAATAAGAAATTCTTTCAGGTAATATACAGCATCACTGGTATATTACCCGGAAGAATTTTCTTATTCGATGGACTCAAACAGCAAAAGCCTTCGATCTAGAATATACATAATTGAGATAATTCTAGTTCTTTAAGAACATCCTCTTTCTTGTGCTGATCTTTAATAAAAAAACATTTGTTTGTATTTAGGTTTACATCAACGCTTGAGGTTTATCAACAAATCAATCAAATAATCTAAAAAACATGCAATAGGTTATCTCAGTAGGTAAAATAGTGTTATACTATGCGATATGTATAATTCATGTTTGTTACCTCTATTAATTACCTTCTGTTTATTCCAACTTAAATATATTTTTGCATATTTCTAACCTAAACTTTTAAAATAATTTACTCAAATTATTAAATTTTGATTCATCTAAGGTTTTCTACCATGGATATCTTTACTTTTTCCATCCCTGGGAAACAAGAAAATAACTGTGGGTTCTTAGTTGATGGAGTTTATGCATAGCTATGCTACAGATGTTTTGAGTTGCAATGTTTCTGATTTCTTTCACTGCACAGCACTTAAAACAGTATCACGCAAGTGCCAGCTACCCAGGTCTCCATCTAATCTCACTAGTTAACTCTTCATTATCTAGCAATCATTTTGCATGTAAGAGGTAATTTTATCTCTTCTGAATTAAACCCAAATTATGAAATACATTATCACTGGACTACAAATAATATTGGTATTAGTATAATGAGATAAAAATTAACTTTATACGGTAAACGTGCTTTCAATGTAGGACATAAATTACAGTAAAACCAGTTTAAAATACTATCCAGCTTAATATGTGGTTTCCTCCTGGACTTGATCCTTTTCTTATGAAATACATAGAAAAATAGTGCTTAAGATGAGGTTTTTCCCCACAGATGCACTGCAACCCACTTCAGCCAATCCTACCACCTCCTTCAATAGACCAAATTTTTTTTACATCATCTGTTCAAGGTTTGCCTTGCCTCTAGAATGGTTCCATGTGAATTTCTTCTTTGGAATGTCTAATATTGTGAGAATAAAATTTAGATATAATGAAGGAGAACAATCTCCATCCCCCAGTTGGAGCTGTTATGAATTCTACAATGAAGCAAGATCTTCCGTATTCTCAGGGAAGCACGTTAGATTAAAAATTTCATAGGCAGCGTTTCCTTTCCTCACAATCTCAAGTGGTAAACACATTGAATAAACCAGAAAGGGAGTACAGAGTTTTCTGAGCAATCTCACTACTGTTAAAAATTTTTCTTCCCTAATTGTCTATAATGCCAAAATCGTTTCATCCACGACCAAAATTAAGCAACTAAAACACTCTCTTTGTGAAAAAAGCTGACCATTCTTCAAAAATATTACATAAGCTGACCAGCATTACAAGGACTGGTTATGCAGCTATTCCATTAAAGACACGGGCTTTCCTTAGTCCCCTGAAAAATTTCTTAATTAGATTTCACTGTACTTATTGCCTAACCAACCATTAACTTTGTAAATAACTCAAATACCTTAAAGATAAATTTTAAAAATTAATTATTGATAACTACTTTCATTCTGTAGATGAAATCCAGCAGTTTGTGATAAATTCACTTCTAATTAAGTTTTTGCCCAATCTTGTAACCTAATTAAAGTATCATCAATTTTGTTGAGCATCCCTATGTTAACACATAGACCATGGGATAATAAAGCAATATTATTATAATTATCAAACTTACCATGCTTTTCAAACTTAAGGAATAGATTATCAGACTCCTTCAAAAAGAATGGTAATGTAATGTCCTTGTAATAATCAGGATAAACTTCTATGTTGCTTATAACGGAAGAAAGTAAATGAGCCTTCCCTGCATTAATACCTGTAAATGAAAGAAATTCATGTGAGTGAGACTAACTAGTAGTGAAAACCAGAAAATGGAAAATTTCTCTACTCAATGTTTTTACGAAAATAAAATTCACAGTACTTAATACTGACTGGATAAAAATGCTTCCCTAAATATTCATCTCCAAAATTACCATAAATATAAAACTGAAAGGATTTATTTCAGTGAACAACTTACCAAATGCCTCGTGGCTAATGCATGTAAAGTGAACATGTAAATGGTAAAATGAAGGTTGATAATGGAAGAAAATCCGTAGTCGTGATCCAGGTAAGCCGTACTTTTCTTCTATAACTTCCTAAGATAGGAAGAAGTTCTAGCCATTAACTATCATAAAGAAAATATCTATAAAACGTTAAAATCTAAATTACATAGGATGGCTCCAATTTCACAGGTGCAAATATGTTTATAAAGTATGCTTCAAGGAATTTAACCTACCTTCCCACGATTGTAAATGTTTTTCAGAAGGGGTAAATGATCTGATCGCAAATCTCTTAAGGAAAGTATTCCTTTTGCAAAAGGAAGTGCTAATAAATGTAGATTTTCTAAGGTGACACCATCCCACTTAAGGTCTGGTACCAAAAGAAAACCGTCCCTATCTTCCTTCGATGGGGACCGGTAAACTACCCTTTCTTCCTCAGCAGTTCCATCAATGATGTTATACACCCACTGGTGAGAGACAATAACCAAATTATGAGAAATTAACAGTATGTAAGTGATAATGAAAACGGTAAATTTAGTAATAGACTTTCAAAATTAAATAATGAAAATAACTAAAAATTAGCTGAAGTAGTTAATGACTTCTTAATATTTTATGATAATTTGAAGGTAACCTGTAAATTAAACTGTTCTTCCATTAAATGAGGAAGCGTCACAGATGAATACAATGCCGGCGTTTCATCGATTGCATGACTGGGCTTTGCTTCGTATTTTCTAATATGCTTCTCAGTGGCAGGGTGAATAATAGTTGTGGTTATTCCTGGAAAATAATTATGCCTTAGATAACATTTTTACTAAACCGGCGTGACAATTTTAGTAAAGTTACCACAAATGGAAAATTACCGTTCAGTTCTGGTGGAGGTTGACATTCATAGCCACCATAAATATCATTATCAAACTCTTTTTTTAATGCCGTACTTCCTGTGAAGAGACTGGGTAACTGGTCTACAACAAAACATTTTTTCTGCAGAAGGACTATTGCTTGTCCATCTTTGTCCGTGAAATTACCCAGGACACTAATTGTTTTAGATTGAGTGTTCTCACTTAATACTCGAATGGTCTGAAAACCATTAAAATTAGACAAATCTTTATGAATAGTAGAGCTAACAGTATCGTCCGAGCAGCTATCTGGCGCGCTAACTTGATTTTCTTCCATTGCTAACGCAAATTGTTTAAATTATGAGAAGATACCTTTCCCAGAGACTGATGGAACAGCAAAGTACCACAAGCTTCAACGTCCCCAACTATTGTGAGGTTCAATAAGAAATTCAACCGATCAAAACGTTGATGACTGTAATTTCACTCAAGAAACACCACCAACCACTGCCGCTCTCGAACACTTCCCCGGTAAAAATCGCAGAATGCATCGATTGTTTAGAGGCTATCGACTGTCGTTTTCAATCTTCGATAGCTCTCGTCGATGGTCGTGTGCATTTGAAAACTTTCATGATCAAAACGTAGATATTTTTGTAATCAAACGCTGAAAAACAGTTTGTATTATGGAAGGAAAGCAGACAAAAACTCAGATGTCTGAGGAGGAAAGGTTAGAACTATGCAGAAAGTTGGATAAAGAATTAGATGACTACATTGACAGCCTGGAGAAAAGATCTTACACAGAAGGATGGCCTGAAGATCGGTGGGAGGAGGTACTGTTTAGATTTCTTTATTATTTCTTGTATTTATGACCATGTTTTCCCTTACAATCTTACTGTCACCTTATTAGGAAATGGAAAAACATCCCTTTTTCATGACCAAACCACCAACTGATGGAGAAAAAGTATCCCCTCTCATGCAGGGACTACAGAATTTAAAGTACGATGCCGAAGAGAATACTCCTGAAGGTTTGTGACTTTACGATTAAATTAGCAGAAGTTTTTGCTATATCTCATGATGTTCTTTTTAACAGAGCTGGCCTCCAACTACAAAGAGGATGGAAACTTCAACTTCAAGTACAAGAACTACCGTCTCGCAATCCTGAGTTACACTGAAGGACTGAAAGCAAAATGTGGTGATCCCGTACTTAATGCTCAGCTTCTTAACAATCGTTCAGCGTCACAATTTATGTTAGGAAACTATAGGTGAGCTTAAAAAAGTATTCAGAACTTTTAATCCTATTTTTATACATATCATATGCGAAAGATCTTTTTGTGAACGATGATTCGATACTACATTTTTGCAAGTTAAATTGATGAGTTTTATTTTATCAGAATGAGGTAAATTTATTCTGAAAACTTTTGCCCCTTTCTCAGGCTCTATCACACAGAGTTCCAAATACAGAGATGGTTTGGAAAATTTGTTTTCTTTTCTTCCCTCGGAGTTTGCATTTTCTGTTATTGTGAATTTTTTATATTCAAGATCATCTCTGAAAGATGCTGAAGCATGCTTGAAACTGGATCCATCACACTCTAAGGCAAAAGCAAGAGCTGTTCAGTGTTGTTTGAAGATGAGAAGCTATGATGATTGTCTGAAACATTGTGACTCGTACCTGGCTCATGATCCTACAGATACCAAGATGCAACAAGTTCGAACTGAAGCTGCATCCTTAAAGGTAATTCTATTATACTGTAAACTTTTGATTTTAGTAAATTACTAATCACCTATTTTGCCTAAATTGATTTGTTCGTGGTAATTACGTGACAAGTCTTTCGCTAAGGACTTGTCCATGAATCTGTCAATAAATAATCATATATAAATATAAAATGGAAGCTATTATACCTTAACACAGGATTAGTGAAAATTATTATCAATTTAATGTGCATTTCAGAAACGTGCTGATAGAGACAGTAGGCTTGAAGCTCGCAAAATGAAAGCCAAGACAGCTGCAAATGAGACACTTATGAAAGCATTGAGAGATCGTGGAGTAACCTTGTTTCAAGAGGAAGATGAAGAGCCACAGCTGGAGTCATTACATCCTGCTGCTGAAGGTGCTAAGGTTACTCTTGGTGAGGATGGACGACTCTCATGGCCCTGTGTCATTCTATACCCAGAATATGGAATCAGTGACTTTGTACAGCAATGGCATGAAGATATCACGTGAGTAAATATGAGTCTTCTACCTCTTGCTTGGGTAAAAAACATCCAAACATTCCCCATTTTTTCTTAATTTGACTTTTCCTGCCCTTTAAATTTATCCTGCAACTTTTTTTATTTTTCTTCCTCTGCCATTTTATCTCCTACAATTTAGTTAACGCCAATCTTTTCTCGATGATCTTGTTAAGATTGCCCTTTTGGTTCCCAAAATAAATCCTTGGCTGCAATTGATCTGATAGTGTGCACCTTCTATCCCAAGAAAGAAACAATAACCAGTTAAGAAAATTCGCCTACCAGCTCAAATTTTTATCATATATCCTGACTCTTAAATTTGGATTCTTTCCCATCGCAAATCCAGTGGCTATTTTCTCCTAAATTATTTCTCATCGCAAAATCCTTTGGTTTATAAATAAGTGCATGTACTAGTAATTGTAAGCCCTTCTCAGAATCACCTTCAGTAGCTTAGATCACCATATCTTACTAACTTTATCATTTTTCCTCTAACTCTTGTTCCTTTGTCTATTTCTTCCTTAATTATCTCACTATATTCTCTTCATATTTAACAGAATTATCTGCATGCATAAAATAAGTACTGTAGATAAAGGATAGTCCTGTTTATTTTCCTAACTCCGCCCATTCTTAAACCCCATCAATATCCTCCATACATGTCTAAATATAGGCAAATATGTTCAGGAAAAATATTGACCCTTATCTACAAGTTTTATATATTTCAGAGCTAAAGACAAAAATTACTTCTGCCTATCACACACTTCGGACTTCTTTGAGTGGATTTTGCCAAATTTTCTTCATTTTGCATTAAAATTTTAGTGTTTTTGAAGCTCACCCCCAATACTATCATTGAACTTCAATTTCATCAAAATCAGAAAACATGAAATACCAACAAGTTTGAATTCTTACAGAAAACTGTTATAAGAAATATCTACTCTAATACAAACTATAAGTAACGTATTTCATTAATATTCGTTTATCAAAAACAATTCACATTTTCTATTTGAGATTCTGTTTCCTTATTTTTCTTAGTCAAAGAAAAGAATAAAAAAAATTGCAAAACACAATTTTTCTTTATTTTTATAAGAAGGGAATAAAATACTGAAAATCATAAAAATTGTGAAATACAGTATGATACATACCAATATATTGGCAACTAAAAAAATTCCAATTTAAAGAGAATACTCATTTTAAATGTAAATTTTCAAAACTCCAAGTAAGAAACACTAAAACTATCTGAAAACCTTTCCCTTGGAGGCAAAAGTTTATTATTCACCAGCAAATGATCGAGACCAGCTTGAAACATTGGTGCAGCAACTTTAACAGATATAATATCTGTATTGTTTAACACATCTTTGAGACCAGATACATCCTTCTCTTCCCTAAATAACACCTTTGTCATCAATCTTGGACAAAGATCAACCTTAAAGCTCAATTTCTCAAAATGAGATTTTTCAGTATCTATCACCATTTTAATATCATCTGCTAAAATATCACTCAAAAAGATATGCCATCTTCTATCAATTTTGTCTTCAGACTTACATTCCTCCTTCAAGACATCTGCTTCTTCCAAACTATCTGCTTCAATACTTGGCAGCAATAGTTCCAAATGGCCATTGAGTACATACAGAACAAGCCAATGGATTTCTTTATCAGAATACTCTGTGTGAATTGATAGCTTTACGATTCAATATCCTAAATTATAATCACTAATTTAAATAAAAAGATTCCACCAATTACCCTTCTTTCAAATCTAAGAGAATATTTTTTAGTATAACCTTTGACAATGTCATTAAGCTCTATCAAAATCTGTTCCAAAATCAACAAAACAGATGAATACATCCATCTTCATTTCATGTTCTAAGAACTTTTGTTTTAAGTGCTTTCTTTGTTCCTTTTACTTTCTTAATCCTTTCTGAAAATCAAAATGGTCTTTGCCAGTCTTCACCTTCATTTTTACATCAGTTCTTCTATTTGAACTGTTAGAATTACTTATGGTACATGAGCTTTTAAACATTTCCTTGCTTTGTTTTTATCCTTCTTTACCTTATATCGGGGTAGAACTATTTTGAAGAAATTCTTTTAACACTTTCCCTTGCCACGAATTTCTCCAAAGAGAGTGTAGAAGTATTTCATACCTTCTTCCCCAAGATTCTTCAGGAACACTCAGATATATGATCAATATCTATACCTTTCTTTCCTTTTATATCATGCAGTGCTCCTTCATTATTTATTATCTTTGCACATATATCTTCTTCTTGCTCTTTTTGTTGTAAGGGTAATCTTAATCATGTATTATTGTGCATTTCGTATATCTTCTGTTTTATTGAAACCACTGCATGGCGGGAACTTTTTTGTGCTTCTCTCACTTCCTTTGTAGGGTTTGACTGTCTAGTTTGAAGCACTTCATGGCTTCCTCTCCTGGCATTATATTGGAATGCAATGTGAGATGTTTGGAAGCTGGATCAGATTGTCCAGCCTTTTGCCTTGATTATGGAGCCATGAAGTGCCTCAAACTAGACAGAAACACTCATGGACGTGGAAGTGAACTTTCACCAAGGGTCAAAGCTTCTTTGAGAAGATAAAATGTATGTGGTTGTGTCAGAAAAGTATGAGCTTTTGAGAGGTGACCGGGGAAAGAGCTGCGAGGCGATGATGACTTAAAATTCATATTAACTCAAAGTCTGCGAGACTGCATGGAAGCTTGCTTAAAAGAAAATAGGTTTGACTGTCACTCAGTTGAGTATGACACAACAACTGCTGAATGTCATTTGAGCAGTGAGAATAGGAGAAAAAGACCAACTGACTATGTGGATGCACTACCTACTGTTGAATATTTGGAGAATCTGACATAATCCCAACCCTTTCCTTTCAAAGGCTTTTTGTCTTTCCAGTTTTTCTAAATACTCCTTTTATTTCCTCCATATCATGGCAGTGTCACATAAATATTTCCCTTGATATCTTTTATAGTGGCAACTGAACTTTTATCCCCATTCAGGATTTTCTCATTTTTACTCCATAAACAGCTGGCTTTTAGTTGTATTTTTCAATGTTATCATATTATCCCTTCCATTATAGTTTCCTTGCTCAGTATTTTCCATTCTCTGCTCAATCTTCGCCCATGTAGTATTGGGTTGAACTATTTTTTATTTTTGTGCAAGAAGTGAAAAATAGTGACTTGACTGACACTTGAACCCAGGTCTCCCACACTTTCTTGCCCATAAAAAGTTCCTGTTTACATAAGTGAAAAGGATGTGGCTTGGTAGTTCAGTGATTAGAATACCTGCTTGGAAAGTGGGAGATATTGGTTCGAGTCCCTGTCCCTACTTTTCACTTCTTCTACAACTTTGGGTCAAGTTGCTTTTGCTAAGTCAGATTTCATTTCCATCATTTGTGTCTATTCCATTTCCTTCTTTAACATCTTTTAAATTAAGTATGGATTTTTCATTATATTTTGCCTAATTTTTATTTTAGCATTCCTCTGTCACTTCTTTTAATATTTCTCTTTATCTCTTCTTCGGCAAATTTTTTTCTCTATTTCCTTGGACCTTGCAACTAATCTCTTCAAACTCTCTTGTATTCCCATACCTAAGAGCATTCAATTTATATAGGAGGCCATTTTGCATAAAAGATTTCTTAAGTTTAAGGTGCTTTTTCTGTTTTTACAAAATTGTGGTGTAAGTCTGCTTAATCACCCTTATCTTTGTAAAGTAACTTCATGAGTTTTTAACACTATTTTTAAACCTTTTTCTATTAAAATTGTACTCAATTTCAATTTATCTGTTTCCCCTGGATTTGTCATGAATAACTGATGAAAATATTAATTATATACAATTAAATTTAATGAAATAATAGGGGAGAATATAGGTGTTCCTTAAGGTAAACCTGTTTTGGGGATCCCTTTATATTTATTGAGGATCTGTCAGTTAAAATATTCAAAATACATACAATTTTGAAGTTTTTAGGTGAATTAAAAAATTGAGAGCATCATATTTTCCTACTGTATATTGAGTAAAGATAGGTAGATCCATATAATTTATAAACTTTTATCATTCCTTAAAACAGAAATGGTTACTATTATATACCAATGATACTTTGCTTTAGTATATTTGATGAAGGTTTAATGATTCATAGAAATATATGTTGTAATGGAAACCTTATGCACAATGGTTTATTGTTCTTTTTCTAAATTTCTCAAAGGTTTTACTCTCAAATGAGTGAAATTTTTGCTGAGAGTCCAGAATGGGATGTAGAAAGGAAGTATGTTCCAGATTCACTGTCCATATTCTTTGAAGGTGATGAAGACTCCAGAGGGATCCATCGAGTTGACCCAACTTCCTCTCTTGGAGAAATTCTTTCTGATAAAAGGTGGGTCATCGTCCTTCTTAGGAGACATTTTGTGCTGCTTGCCAAACTTTTATTTACTAATGTACTCTAAGTAATCTTTTTAGTATCAAAATGCAATATTTCAGTAATCTTAGATTTATAGACATTTAATATGATTTAGATGGAAGAGGAAACTTCTGTCTCAATATCATATGAATAATGAAGTTATTCATTCATTTAGTATAGTAGGAGAAGGTTTAAACAATTTCTTAGGTATATATTCTCAGATAGTTACTATATTTGATGGCATATAGGACACAATCTTCTTTTTATCATGGCGGAAAAAAATGACTCTCAGTTCTTATATTCAAAGGCGTGGCCTTAATACCATTATTTCTGCAATATGGATGGATATTGAATGACATTGAAAGATTGGAATATATGATCTTAAGAAAGTTAACCTAGATGGTAATTGGGTTTAGAAGTTTTACACAAGATATTTTTCACAGAACATCCTTTAGGAATTGGAGATGTTTGGATTCTATCCCTTGGTTCTGTTCTTATCCCTTAAGGTTTAGGAAACCATGTAATATTGTCTTAGGTATGCATGATTTCCCTTATTATTCCAATTTACAAATTTGCTTACAAAACTTCAAGATGAAATAAGAATGAAATATTATGATACAACTTTGGAATTTTATTGTCATGTTAGCAAACAGATTGTAGTAACTCTACATTTAATGTTCAACTACTATCACAGCAGATAGATATAGGAGCCAGTTGAGCAAACTCAGGAAATTTTAAAAATATGTATGCAAGAACCAGCTGAAACCTTACTGATGTAAAAATATGTGTAAAATATAGTATCTTGTTGATTAGTGATAAAATTTCAGTAGATTGATGATGGTTCTGTTTTAGATTAATTGAATTTAGAAAGGAAAGAAAATAGAACTAGTCTGGTTGCAAAGAAGGAAATGAAATACTGAAATTATGAAAAACTCTCCAATAGCTCAAATCATGGGTTATTGACCAATTCAAAGGGATGGAAACTGAGGTCCTAGAAGGCCAGTAATCTGGATCTTCCATCCCTTGGAACTGGTCTGTATACTAAAGCTTTGGCTTTTTCAAAACTCTCATTTAAATGTAGGCAATATTTCTTTCATATACAGTCTGATGACTTTATATCTGGCCTATAAGTTTCTTATATGGCTAAATGATTAAAGAAGCTTTCAGTGGAAAAGGCTTCCCTCCCCTGATATAGTGTAATTAATTGCAGTAAAATGTTACCAAGATCATTCTGCATCTCTCTCTTTTGTATTTCAGGTATGTGATTGTGGCTGGAACTCCTAAATTCATCGTTTTTGTAAAAGGAAGTAGGAGTGAGCAGAATTTCATTATGAAGTATGTTTTGTCATGAATAAAAGAGATTTTGGATTTTATTCTTTCTCTTTCACTATGATATTAATATAATGTGTTATAATGAGTTTACATTAATACTTGGGAAGCCTCTCACCTTGGTATGGGGAGGGTAGTATGGTAATCATTCTGCAATCAGGATTGTCGATAGTAGAACAAACCTTTCATACCAACAAAACCATTATAAGTCTGATCTCTTTTCTGATTTCCTAAATATTTTAACATATTTACCAGTGATTTATTTTGTAATATAAGAATAGGGTATTTCCTAGAATGCAAGAAAATCAGGAATAAGGAAAATTCATAATTCCACAAGATAGTTGGATGTATGTATTATTGGAACCCTTTTTATTACTATAGTTCTCAGAGTGGGAAGATATAAGTTTCATAATCTGTATCAATCAGAGGTCTACAAAGAAAAATGTTTCATATTATGGGGATATTGTCTATATTTCTATGTAGTAGTAATGGTACATCTGTCACCTCTGTTTTATTTTGTGTATGCTATTACTTACATAAGAAGATTTTCCCATAAATTTGCAATATCTCTTGTGTTTTCATAGCCATAAGAATGCCACTGGTAACATTGATAGCACAGAAAGTTGTTTTTTTTTAAATAATGGACTAGTTTCCTTAAATGTTTGTGATGACAGATCTTATGTACATGGATCACAAAAACCAAACAGGAAATTTTAAAATACATCAGAAATATGTATCACTGTAATTGAACAAAATCTTCTCCAGTGTTATTTGGTGGAACTTCATTATAGAAACACTATATAGCTAAAACTTGTACAAATTCTACAAAAATTACAAAGGGGTTGACCAGTTTCAGTGTCAGAGCACCATCATTAGTTTTTACTCTAATTGAGGATTGATTACTATATGCTTTAATTCATTAGGGAAAATATTTTGATAATCTATGCAATATTTTAGTCTGGTTCCCATCTTTTTTAAAAGTATTCATAGACTCACATCCTGGAGTAAAGGGCATCACAATTAAGATGAAGGGCATTCTCAAAGTGGCATAAAATAATACAATCCATTTGAATGCAGTGAGATTTTTGCTATGGTATCGAAATTACCTTCCATACATTTTTAATAGCGATTGTGATGGCCCTTTTTACTATGAAAAATTACAGCATGGAAGGTAAATGAGCACAAAGATACATAGGCTGGATCTTAAGAAAAGTTAAAAAATTATATTCTTTCCTTTTTAAAGTAATTAAATAGCAAAATTATGAGAACTATTGTCAACTTCACTCATGGTAGAGTGATAATAGCTTCAGCTATATATTATTATTAGCTATTGTTATCAGGATTTGCATACAAATTTTTTAATTTTAAGAAAAGGAGAAATGAAGAAAAAGAGCTAAAGGATTACGATAAATGCCCCAGCACCTTTCTACAGTAATATAATCACTTTGCTAGGTATTCATTGTGTACAGGGAAAATGTTTGTAATGCTTAATGACAAGCACACATATGTATAAAGGAATTGCGCATCACAAAACTCAATAATAGTACTCGAGAGATAAGAGATCAATAGATTCCATTCTAAGAATGTAACGATATTTGAATTCTCAGCAATTTATATATACACTTAAATTTGTATATTCCTTGAATGAAAGAATATCTATATCATGAATATTTATTAAGAATTGTTATTCACTTATTAAAAGTTGAAACATTCATTATCTTTGGAAAACAGATTTATAGTTCTTTTCGACATTCTGATAACAAGGATATTCAAAAGATGAATTCTGAATCAACATGATAAAAATATACACTGCACTTAAACAAGAAATGTGATGCAGATACATCCTGGAGCCTTTGATGTACAGGAATGTTCATTTAGCAGTTGCTTCTTCTGATACTTCTTTAAATACCATTCCTCTGCTGATAAGGTCCTTCCTAGCTTCTTTTATTTGCTGAAAAATTACATTGCAATATTAGTGCAATATTAGTCAACCAGGAAATAGACAGAATATAATTAAACATTTTTGTACCTCCAACAATTCTTTGGCGGCTTCTTCGCAGTCATTGAAATTATAAACTCTCCACAACACAACCATGGCAGCATAGAGCTTGAAATTGATGAGAAAAACATTTGAAATATTTATTGTAAACAACTGTCATAGAAGATTGGGCAATGGTATCGAGGTAAACTTACCCCAAATAATATTATAGCTATGACCGGAAAAAACAGGACTTGATTGGACCACTCATCTAAAATTGGAATCTCTACTTTCTTGGTAACAACAGATCCCCAAATTGCGAAAAATATTGAGGCTCCAAGAAGCCACTGCATCAATTTAGTCATGATGCTGTAGAATGAACATACATAAGAATATTAGCCTCACACTCATAGCTAACGTTATGAATCATTTACCTTATTTTGATATAAAAACGGAACTTAATAATTACATTGGCTTGCTAGGTTTCGCATCATCACCTGACATTTTGACTTTGACCACAACACATCAAACTTGATGACGGCGCGTTTAAAACGCTTATCGAAATTTGATTGTTTTACGAGGGATAGATACACTACTTCTCCATCTACATGGAAATATGTGAAGTTTTTCAGAGAGAATCCAGGAGGTAGTGGCATCTATTACCAGAAATATTAACTCTCTCGACTTTTAATCAACATCTATATATTTGGAGTTTCTTAAGTTGTTAATGATTTTTTCTGTTAATGTCAAGTCATATAAACTTTAATAATAAAGAAAGATTGTATTTTCTGTTCTACCTATTACATCGTAGTGTAATTTCTCAATATCTCTTAATAAAGTAACTCCTTTGGCTCAGTCAGGCGTAAACGTCACATGTGGGAAGAATGCAATATGTCGACCAGCAAAATGAAGTAGAGTAGGACGGGGTCCATCGGTTAGGGCTTCTTAAACGAAGTTCCTCTGAGAAAAATCGACAGGGTAGGTTGTGGGAAGAAAACAAGAAATTGGGAAGGAAAGTAAAAATTTTTAAGCTAAATACTCAAAGTAATCACTAATTAAAAGAGAAAAAATGGATAGCTCAGAGTACGAACTTGTCCGGAACATGACCCTACTGTTCTTCTTCGAGAGATTGATGGACAAAGGTGGTCCTAGAACTCTTCATGATCTCAGCTGTCAATTTGGAGCCAAAGGGTTCACTCGAGAAATGAGGCAAATTGCTGGAGGGTCCCAATCAGGCCTTAAAAAGTTTTTGGGGCAGCATCCTTCGTTGTTTTACATATGTGGAGATTATGTACGTGTTAACACTTTTGAGCATTCCGTCGGGGATGTCAACGGAAGTGGTGATGGTGATGTGTCTCTTGATTCCAACCGAGTCGGAGGACGAAGAAGGGATTATGCGAAAGAAGCCGTCGACTATTTCAGTGAAAAGCTATTGCAGTATGGTGTTGGAACACAAGTCCCCATCAAGAGTTTACTCGGCCATCGTTCTCAAGCATCTCCTGAAGTTAGACACATCTCAGGACAGCACGTAAAGGAATTTCGCGATTTTCTTCTTAGGCACCCTCAAGACTTTGTCGTGCGTGAAAGCCCGGATGGCATTGGCGAAACGGTAAGAAACTAACTTTATTTGGTGTTTCGCGTACCAATTCGTTGTCAATGCTCAGCTGTCATCTGCTCTTCTTTTGCAATGTCAGCTTGAAATTTCATAATGAGTGGGGAAATAATTTAGAGGTGGTGCATTTAATTTTTTACTTTTCATTGAAACGCGGTTCAAAAATTTTATCCAGTTACATTTGTATTTTTTCCGTGCAAAGAAGTTCAAAGTTATTACTAAAAGTTACAGCTTACTTTCACATTTCACCAGCTGTTTTATTAAGTTTATAGTATCTAGTTGGACATTCCCTATGTTTTTTAATGTTCTAGATAGAATTTTTTCACGCCGGTCTTGTCCTTGAAATATAACGATCGCTTATTTTTATCATTTAAGTTGCCTGAAATGTTAATGTATCGAAAGCTAGAGCCGTTATACATAAATTATTTTTGCATAAATTTCAGATACTTTTTATGATCTACCTGGGTACCGTTTACATTTTTCATATATTTTACCATATCATTCCTTATTGCAGGTTAGTCTTCGGATTCACGAAGGATCAGCCGCTCCACCAGTGCCTTTTAAGGAGCGGGAGGAAGCAAAAGTCGATCCTGAGGTAACTCGCCGACTGCTGGAATTCGCGGCGGCCGCAGTTACCAGTGGTTCCCGCGGAGGTCAAGGACCAATCACCCTGGAACGCTTATTCCGAAGTGTCTCCAGTGCCCTTCCCCCAGATCCCGCTTTACAGAACGTGCTCAAGACCCCTCAGGACCTATCGACGTTTCTCAGGATCCATTCTGATGCGTTTCACCTGCAGGCAAACCTTGTAACTCTAGTGCCAGGGGCCACTGTGGGCAAAGCGGCGACGGACACCTCTCGCTTGCAGAATGTCACCGAACAGCAGACGACTCCAGTGTCAAGTCCTCCTCCATCGATATCACCGCGCCCATCTCTCACGTCTCCACAGCCTTCTAACAGGATCTCAAATGCTGGGGACCTTCAGGGTCGTTCCCTCAAGCAGAGGGTCAACTCGTTGGTGATGAAGACTATCGCGGATAACTCAGAAAAAGACAGAGGAAGCCATCACGGAGGGACTGTGGCTCAGAGTGCTTTGCAAGGGACTCAAAGTGTAGCGTCGACAGATGCCTGGAAAGCTCGTGTTATTCAGTCGACCAGAATTATTTCTTCTGTAAAAGAGTGCCAGCAGGTGAGGATTTCTGTGTTGCATTGGTTGTTCCTCGGTATAATTCTACTTTTTTCGTTTGCCTGCCTACATGGCAATTAGAATACGTGTGTAGAAAGTGCTTGAAGAAGTTTCTCCCCCATTTTCGTCGAAGATGGCTCTCCATAGTGAATAATTGGATATATTCCTCTTGAAATTGCCTAATGTCGGAGCAACAATGTTGTGTTACGTAACCCTTATGTGTGAGAAAATAACTTAGTGTTTAAAAATATCATAATGTTGTTTCAATGGTGTTCAATATTTAGTGGTTTTGTGTATTCTTGTGGAAAATAGTGCCAGTTTTGACTTGCATCTCTTTTGTAGCGCATCAGTTATTCTTGAAATGAGTAGTTTACCTCTACTTTTTGTTTCATCATTCAAATAGTTAAACTTTCTCAGTAATGGCCAAATATTAACTGAGTATAATGTTTGATGTCCCTCAGGTGCTTAGAGTTGTGATAGTTTCGGAGGTAGATATTAATATTAAAATATTCGATGAAGAAACAGTAAAATCAAAGTAAGTTCTCCACCATGATTTTAAGTCCAAAATAATTCATGTTTATCTTCTGCTTTTAGTATCGTAGTTAGAATCGTTTACTATCGTCTATCGTTTACAATCACAGTTTTTGAAGTCGTCTAAAAAATAGGTTTAAATATCTGTTTATTTTAGTGGAACCCTCTTATTTACATTGTATACAATATTAAATTATCTTTTCTATTTCGTTGCTAAAAATTGAAAATTACTGACAATGGGTATGGAATTGCATTATCGTGGTATATTGTGACCACCTCTTACTGTTTTTATTCATAGTTTCAATTTTTATCTGATATACTAAAGAATTTATACACATAATAATTAACATTCGCATGATTTTAGGACTTCCTTGGAGAAAAATCAGTAATGTATTATTTGTAGGATGTCTTTATCTTCAGAATAAGAAATTCTCAAATTCTGAAGAAATGTCAAGTTCTTCTTGAATGGGCTAGTCCACTTGCTCCATTAAGATATATCTCCCTTTTGAAGTTTAAGGATATCAAATAATATAGTTACATGTAAATTGGTCTTGTCATTAGGACAATGGATATGATACAAAGAAAATTCAGTTTCTATTAATAATAATAATAATAATAATAATATTTATTCATCCGAAGACATGTAAATACATGTATAGTATAAGTCACAATTTGTTGTACACTATTTATATATATATATATATATATATATATATATATATATATATACATATAATATATATATATATATTAAATATAACAATACATAACATTTAATTATTTAAACTAAACTATACATAACAATTTAATTATTTTACATTTATATGGCATACAAAAACATGATACATAGCATTCATTATTCTTATTAATTAAAATATTTACATTTAAATTATTTCCATTGAAATTACAATTAAATCATGGTAAAACATTTGTCATATAGAAATTCATTTATATCATAATATGTTTTCTTCAGTAGGATTTCTTTCAATTTTTTGTTAAATTGTGTGCTTGAGTTATTTTTCAGAGTACTAGGTAGGTTATTATAAGGTAGGTTAGCTTGATTATTCATATCCATGGTTCAATATTTTGGTTCCCTGTCAAATTAGATGCTTAGACAAAAGATAGGGTGCAATAATCAACTATCATGCTGCAGACTATCCCCATTTATAGTTCGTTTCATGTTTTGCATCCTGGAAGGCACTCCTTCTATGATGTCAGTTATTATAGACGAGGTTAGGTTCAACTTTAAACGTTTCTACGTATTCTCAGTCAAAACACTGGCCACGTATTGTCTATTAGATAGAAGGCCAGCTAGAGATTGGTAACTTTTTAACAGTTATTCTCTGAAAACTTTCTCAGAATAAGGACATATAACCCTAAGTTTCACGCTATGGTTGAGAAGCATATTTTATTCTTTAAGAATATAAACACAATATAAATAAATTAATATTTAATTCTAGTAGAATATATTTTCATCTCCAGTTCTATAAAAGTAGATCATGAGTAAAGGAAATAAATATCTAGCAGATTTCAATGAAGTGCTTACTTTAACAACATCTTTTTGGCTTTAAATTTAATTATAACATTAACATATATCTTAGAGTATTTTCGTATCATTAGGTGCAATGCATCTTTCTGAGCTGACAGGAGAAAAAGGGTAGCTTTATGAAGTTTTTAATCTCGTCACTTATGAAAATTTTGTATTTAAAGTGAGAAAGTTTTTCAGATCAAGGCTTCTCAGGTTTCCAACCTCGTTATTCATCAATCAAAGTTGACATATCAACTCTTAAATCATCTCCAGGATGAAAAACTCTTTTCATCTTTATTATTTATTTCAGTCTGAAAATGAGTCTGGAGAAAGGAGTTGAAAAGTTGGCTTTGGTTAGGGTTTTACAATTAACCTGGTTAAAACTTTATTCATGTCTTCCTTCATGAAAATCATCAGAAAGCGTGAGCTTATTTCTGAAAATGTTAACCAGTGTTGCAATCTTTTAGCATGTTATCTCTAACAAGTGTGTCCAACATTTACAACTCTCAATTCAAGTGAATAAATATTCAGGAAGAACCATGGTTCTCAATATATCTTATACTAAAATTCAAGAGTGTGATAGTTTTGTTGAAGCTACATTTCCATTTTATTCACAACTCAAATCTGTAGTATTTATTAGGCAGTGTACTTAATCAGTTGCTTATAAAGTGGTGATTGGGTGTTTGTTTCTTTCAAGGTTGTTGAGGATATAATGAAAGGAAGTTACAATGGATCCTCCACAATGCTTCCTGTAGTCTCAAGTGAATCTCTGAATGACTCATCATCAAATTGTAAACAGTCTGTAGTTGTCTCATTTGATTGTGAAGGTGTCAACCTTGGAGCCAGAGGTAGCCTTAGCTTGTTCCAGGTAAGATTCACTCCTATGCTTCTCTTTTCTAGCTACTTTAACTATGCTTTACTATATGTATCATAGCAATTTCATCGACATACTTATACCGAAAAAATCTTTTCATACTATTTCTGATGCAACAGTTATGTAATTAAGGTTCCTATCTTTTATTTTGGATGAATGGAAGCTCATTTTACTCATTGTTTCATTCTTACTTCCTACTGAGGGATGTGTTAAAAATAATAGGAAGAAATGAGGGTGTGATAGGTTCTTTTAAATTATTTTTTTAAATTCTGTATAATTTTAACTGAAGTTAGGACTTCGTGAGAGTAATGAATTATTTTAACTTATGTGAAATTTTCCTAATATGTGGTGGGAGTTATAGTTAATTTATAGAAGTTATTGCTAATTAGAAGGTTTATTTAGCCACATACTGATTGAGAATACCTCTAAGTGCGAGCCTTGAACATTTATCATATTAATTCTAATTTATTCTCTGATTTTCTCTATTCTTGTTCATAGATTGAAATCTGTAATATTTTTCCTTTGTTTTTAAATGAACCTCTCCTGTTTTACTCACATCTAAAGTATCTATGAACGCATCTTTGTATAAAGCTTGCCTCAACAATTTTTCAGTCAGAACTTCACTTTTATTGGTCAGCTTTATCACACTTTGTATTTATATGGTAGGCATTTGTAATTTTAAGCTTGTTGCTGTAGCGAAAATATCTTTCATGAAAGTAATGGAGGGTGTGCAAGATTATTCTGTCAATTCAACCTAACTGCAAATGTTTCTTTTTCATACATTTTCTTACTAACATTATTCTTTTATGTTGTTGGTTACAACACTGCAGAGCCAATGTGCTTCATTTTCAGATTGGTCTTCCTGCTGGACAAGCCATTATCTTTGACCTGCAGATAATGCCAGCTCTTGTGGCAGCCGGTGGACTCCAAAAGCTTTTAGAATCGGACAAGGTGGTCAAGGTCTGTGCCTCTTTGTTTTTCATTTATTAAATCTTGCACGACTACTTAACATTAGTCATTGGAGTGTCTTCTCCATGTTTCTTGAAGAATGAAATACCTCTCATGAATATGACAGTCATATTGTGTGTAATTGATTGGAGGTAGTCTTCATTGTCCCTTCTGACAGTTGTTTGGCCTTAAAATTAAGTTTGATTTTCTCGAATCTTAAAATTTGATTTTAGTTGATGCTATTAGTGAAATGAATATATTTATATGGTAGTGTAAGGAGAGTTTCAATACTTTCAGGTTTTTAAACCAGGTGATGTTGTACAAATATTAGTCCAGTAATCTTAATCTTATAACAACTTTTCAAGTCTTTTTATTATGAAATAGGTAGAGAATAGTTCCAGCTAGAGGCAGTTTGTTAGTATAGCATTTGTCAAGATAATTTTGTGAGAAAAGTTTATTTATTGTTCAGGCCTTTTTTTTTAAATTTGCTTTTCCTATTTATATTTGCATAGATTTCGTCGATGGTTTTATGACTGGGTACATATTGATGCCACTGAATATACTTCAATCAGTGATAGGAAAGCTCCCTTTAAGGATCAAACCTTGAACCGCTTCCACTAAAGGCAGATGGAGTAGCAACTGGGATTGCAGAATCTTTATCTCTAGGCTGGGGGTAGCTGAAATAGGCCATGCTGATTGGGTTTTAATAGTGACTTTGTTTACATAAATATTGGAAAATAGTCCCTGCAGTGAAAAAGCTTATGATTGGTTAATGTGGAATCCGAGGTTTTATCTCTATGTAATATTTTTTGTACATTGAATTTTTTTATTACTTAACGTTATAATTGATGAATTTTCTGATTCTTAAGAATCATAAACAATTTGCAGATATTTAGTTATGTTTATATTAACAATTTCTTGCAATGCAAAATCGAATCTTTATTTGCTAGTTTCTTTTTAAATTTTTTATTTGAGTGTGATGGCGAACTTTCGATTTTAATGATTTAATGATCGTTATTGTGATCGATAAAATGACTTTAAAACTATTACTTTTAATAATAATAAGTTTTGGAAATGTAGTATAATTGCAAATAGTTTTTTCAATCTGTATTTGTATAATATAATTTTTGTATCTGTTCTTTTATGCTCGAAGTTCTTCCTAAACGTTTTATGACTTTCTCTACCGCTAAAAACCTGAATTTTGGACGTAGAGAAATGGATATGCATTTTTTTAAACTGTTAGAACTCAAACATCCAGAGGCGAATCTAGGAACTTGTCAGTGCACGATTTAAGACAATATCTTTATGCACTCATTTCTATTTACTTTTAAAATGGCTGTTTTCCGTAGTTAATGCATTAGATATACGGAAAGCATAGGAAAAAAAGCTTAAAAATCAGATGAAAATAAAAAAATCTTTGCTGACGAATTGCACTACGAAGTCATCATAGAGGGCGTTTCCTTCTCGGCCCCTCCTGAATCCGCCAAGGCAGAAATCAGATCTATATCTAACAACAAATAATTTCGATAATTTGTTCCAAGCATTTGGTACTTTTTTATTTTGTATAGTTTAAGTCGTATTGCAAGTACGCATGAAACTCAAAATTCTAAGAGATATTTCGTTCATTGGCGTAATTACATTGCTATATTTATAATACTCAGAACAATCTTATACGCTTCTACTCTGTATTTCCTCTCCTGTTTTACAGTTTACATTCTCGAAAACTATGGAGTGTCATTTTAAGGGTGTTTCTATTCATGCAGTAATTCGCTGTAGAGGATGTAATAAATGGAATCAAAATTATGCTCAGTGATACCTAGGCTTGACATACGTCCCGTTTTGACCGGAATCGTCCCGATTTCAACATATGGTCCTGGTGTTTATGTCAGTATTTCTCTTTTTATTTTTTGATGAAAAAACTCGAAGAAAGAATGTAATGTACGGTACGGAGACTTCAACGGCAGAAAAATGTAAACGAAAATTTCATCAAGTTTGGACACTGCAGACACTTTTACATTCGGAGAATTACAATACCAAAGATTATGACTGTGATAAGTTACCGAAAGAGAGGATATGAAATAATGAAAATTACACCCAACAGGTGTATGAAAAATATTATTCTTCGAAAAATATAATCAATCTTATTTTATATTATATCTCATATACCTAGTGTTAGTTTTTTTGTATAAATTAAATAAGTGTAAAAAAATAATGCTGTTTTTGTGAACCAAAATGTCACAGTCAACCGTATGGGCTCGATAGTGTCGTCTTATCAGGGATAAAAATTAGCTCAGTTGTTCTAGGGTTATTCCTCAGACGTTCGGAAGATGGTAACTATTTCATGAATCGTTCCATCTTTTTTCTTGCATGGAAGGCATGGTGCTTTCTTTCCAAAGGAAAAGGCAAATACTGCGCGGACTTTAAGGTGCGACCTGTTTTTTTATGCCAACGATGCCGTTTGCATTAAATATGTACTACGCGACGCTCAGGTAGCTTCTGCGCAGGCGCTAAGTGTATAAGTGAAGAAGGGTAACATCCTTGCAAGAATAGTTTACGTAATACATAATCCACTTTGTTTAATCGGCTATATTTTACATACTCGCTGAGAAATTTACTCTATTTTTACGATTCCAGATTGTGTTACGGTTGCCAAAGCAAGGCAACGATGTTATTCTCATTGTTCGACGTAGTTATTATTGTTATTATCATTCTAGTTCTATTGTTACTCCTATTTCAGTAGTCACACTAAGTATACTCTACGGATTTCTTCGTTTTTATTTGTAGTAGCAGTATTACTGGAATAGAAAGAAAAAACATTTGAGGAAGATGAATGAGAAGAGAAAATTTTATTCTTTCATTTTTGACCAACATATACATGTCGTAAGTTTTTAGTTTTATATTCTTGTTGGTCATATCATATCAATTTCACATAATCAGAAGATGATCAGAGACTCATCTGTTTAATTCTCTTGTATATCTAGAGATGTTACGTTGCGTAAACAAAAACCAGTTACATTATGCTCGAGTAAAAGTGTCATTGCAATCGAAATCACAGTTTCAAGCGATTCTGCCACCGTTTAAGACTCTGAAATAGTGGACTTTATAATGGACTGAAAAGGATTATAGTATTTTTGGGCTCAGAGAAAATCCTTAGGAGAAACTGAATTTGAAAGAGTCTGACGGAACCGGAATTCGGCATCTTTCTCAATCGGGGAGGTTACTTTGGCCAACTAAGATATCCGGCCAAAACATTTTCTTTAATCGCTTAGGGAACTTGGTAGGCAAGTGTGGTTTCGTCCAGCAGCATCGCACGACTTCACCGGCCAAACAGATTCCCCCAAAAAAAGAGGAAAATCCTGGCTTCGATTCCCGGTTCTGTCAGACCTTTTCAAGTCCGTTTTTCTTTGGGATTTATTATGATGATGTTAAATCTGCTGACTCAGTGGAGCATAATTAGGGGGTTCAAGAAAAATTACGTAATTGTAATTCTTGTATCGTTTGCAGCTATAACAAGTTAAGAGGTTTATTCTCATTATTAATGTTATATTATCTTTGGGACTGTCGACTCGATAAATGTAAATCACATTCTCTAAGTTGAAAGAATTCCACTGATAGCCTCGAAATCGCTCTTTATTGAACTCGATGTATGTTTTTCAACATTCAGATCGATGCACTGATGTCATTCCGGAATAGTGATCTCATATGCGGGCGGTCGGAAAATACATTTTTTTCTAGATAGACCACGCGTTCAAATACAAAAATTCGTTGATGTGTTCTGTAATGTCGTCATACGAACTCTTAGAAGCCCTGTGATAATGTTTATCGCATATACCGAAACGATAGTGAAGTCCTTTAATTCCAGAGTTCGACTTTTATGTGTGTACTTATTCTCCAGTGACAAAATTCATCTCAGATTTGGATCGAAATTTCAAATAGGATAAACCATTTGGAAAGTAATAGTATGTAAATTAAGATTGTATAACACGTGCTGTTACAAAGTAAAGATATCCGATGACAATGACGTGTGTCAATATGTCCCAAGTTTGTTTGACGAAACCATCTTTTTAAAAGTTCTAGCTTTTTCTAGAAAAATTTTATTTCTGATTTTTAGCCATAAATCAGGAATTCGGGTTTTTAATGAGATCTAACATTATTTTTATATATACAGTATTTAAAGTAATGGCATCGAGGTTTTAATGCTTGTAATTCAATAAAAAATACCAATTTTACAATAAATTTACAATTTTATCCTTCTAAAGGTGAAATATCATGAAACAAAAGAGAAAAATGCGAGTGGTTTGTGGGATTAAAAACCTTGCAATAGCATTAGGCCATGAGAAGATAATTTTATAAGGAAAATACCCATGCAAGGAAAATAGAGAGGGGATTCAAAAAAGCTCCGAAACCTACCTATAATACTTTTCCCGACCTCAAAAGATTTAACTCGGAAACATATTCCAAAAAGAAACAGGGTCATCGAATGAAAATAAAACAGCATATTTCAAAGGATTTTACTATTGCATTATATCGATAATCCTTCCTTCATACAAGTTTTAGGCTTTGATTGATGATTTTCTTGTTTGGGTTTCACAAAAGATTATTCTTAATTTCGTGCTTGAGGTTTCATAAAAATCATCTGGGGGGAAAGTAATATTCTTACTACTATTTGTGGTTTATTTTAATGTACGGAAAAAATCTTGCGATTGCCGGTAATTTTTGGCTTCTCATCCTTGATGACATCTTTAATGAGTTAACTGCATAATTTATACATTATTACATTTAAAATTTATATATTATATTTTATAATTGGATAATTATGAACGGCTGATCGAGTAGATTTGTGTGATGAAGACCTTCAATTATATACGGCGTTATTATTTAATATAACTGAAAATGGAAGAAATAGAAAAATAAAAACACTTTTCTTTTATAGTTCCTGATTTATTAAAAATAAAACTGCAGTATTTCACTTAGCAAAAGACATCAAAAATAGGACGTCATCTTCAAATGCGTCGAAATATATAGAATTTTTGATTCCTCGTGTGACAAGTGGTTTCTATTTTTATTTCTTTCATTGTCATGGAATATCATAAAGTCAGTTATCAATCTGTTGATTTTTTAACTGAAAACTTTAGTGAAACTTACATTACTCTTATGATTTTCATTCAATTTATTTTTATTTTTGTACTCACGTTACAAGTACCAAATAAGTTAGAATAAAGTAATTCGAAGAGAGATTACCACTTTTGATTTTGAAAAATTATGGTGAAACATTTTTTGTGAGATTGAATTTCAATTGTTTGTCGTTGTCCTTACTTTTGTTGTTTATTTATTTGACAATAATTTCCTTGTACACTAGTTTCCATTGTTGTTTAATTCATTCCTTAACCAGTATGCATCTCGTGTTACTTCATAGACTCTATATTTTAATTTTCCGTCTCACTAATTTGGTCACCCCACGTACTAACCCAGTGAACGAGTTTATTATGCGGTCTACATTCTCTACTCGCCACCGTTTAATTATAGCGTTTACGGTTATCTTTCAAACAGACTAACGGATTTCTTCTCTAGAGTACGCACTCAAAATCGGGAGAGTAAAAATAGTCGCTTTATTTTGGAGTTTCTATTGCCAGCTCTCATGTGTATCATTTATTCGTGGAACTCTGTCCTGAGTAGATGGCAAGGAACTTTCTTGGCACCTCATTAATATGGAGTCTTTGAATAGACAGTGCGTACGTTTTTGTCGCGGAGATTTAAACCCCTTATTAGTGCACTGCATAATGTTGACCTTCTCTGCCCTATACTTTTCGAGACATGTTTGTAGTACGCCTAGCGAAAGCAGTTTGTGGAGAGTTGTGACATCGTTGTAATCGAATTCGGCGAAAAATCTTCGGCTGAAAATATTTTCAGCGTTCCTAAGTACCAGTTGAATATCAAGTATTACTTCTGGAGTGTTACGATTAAAAGTATTGTGAAAGCGCTGTTGGGTTTTTTCCAAATTTCAGGGTTAATGTTAGTCATCTTTTGCTGTAGTTTATTTAGCTGATACTTTTCCGTCAACTTAGGGCGACTTTTACGTCATGATTTCCTTTGTCCAATTCTACAACCAACTCAAGGAAAAGTACCTCGCGTTCAAAACATTAATATCTTTTGTGTTTTATTATAAGGAAGGGTTTGGTTTGCTCGGGTGATGAATTTTCTGATACAATCTTCTTTGCATTGTCCTTGTGGAGTCTTTGTAATTTTTAAAGCCGGAGAACTATCAATTACGTTGTTAAACATTCTATGGATGTTGTTTTATTGAAATGACAAGCTTAAATAAAATAAGTATTACTAGGTAGGAATTTGCTTTATTTTTCAAACTGTCGAACTGTCAACTCCTTTCTTTTAAGATAAGATAAAATTAAGGAAAAGAATCGAAATAGTGGTAATTGTAATTACAGTATAATTCGATTGTAACGCAAGTCTAGGAAGAAAGAGTTATATGCCCGAGTTTTTACGGTAAACAATGAAAAACCTATCAAACTAAAATTTTATAACCAATTTATTTGCAGAGTACAAAAGAAATTGATTAATTTTTTTTTAAATGCATACCTAAATTTAGCAGGAGTTAAACTTAAATACTCCGGTATTTTCTTTACGCGCAATAGTTAACAGCGTTAGTTTAAGGAATAAGTCTTAATATTTTGAATTCATAAAAGTTAAGTATCTCGCGATTGTCTTTTTTCGTATCCAATTACGTATGAAATATGTCTGCGTTGATACGATGGCTTGTAGTGGTGCCATCGCGACTCGATGTACGCACCTCGATGTGAAATTCGTTACAATATTTCTTTCTATTAACAAAGGAAGTAGTTCATGTAATCATTTTGGGGGGGGGGGAGTTAGGACTGTACGAGTATATCGGTAAAGTAAGACATGTTATCATCAATATATATCAAATCGAATAATTATAAATATGTAATCGTGCTGTAATTATGATTTATGTGAGGAATCCAATAATGTGGAAGCTCACTTGTATGTTATTTCTATCAGAAGATGGCGATGATAGAAAATAACCCTTATTCCAACAGAACATTGGCTCTTTCTGGGACATGAATGTTAGATTACACAAGTTACGAAAACGTCGTGGGTTATCCGGAAATTTATACAAAAAGAGCATTTTCTCTTTTCGGTGAAATACAGCGAAGAATTTTTAAAAATACTTTCCCATGTAGAAAAAGTCATTATAAAGAAAAGATGCGATGATAACCTCCGATTGAGATCTTGCGTGTTAATTCCTCATTATCATTCTCACATAAACGGTCGATATATATATGTTTAAAAAAATCTTTGTTGCATTTTCACTGCTCATCCTCGTTCCCAAATTTTGATAACGTCTTTCTCGCAATCAATCGTAAAGGTAATGGTATAGTATGGCATGCTCTTTCATTTACTTTTAATTATTCCTCTGTAGATTTTCTCGATAGAATCGTATGACTGCTTTTGTAATCTTCCCTTTTTAGAAATGGTTTCCACTGAAAAAGTAGGAGCGGAAACCCGAGTTTTCCTTTTTAAAATCTTTTTTGCGCTTAAAGTTAATGATATCCTTTGTTTTTTCTCCGTGTAATGGCTCCATTATCTCCACTTTTGTTGTTAAACCTCGAATTCGTGTGGTATGGAAGAGGATCATTCATGAAATCAGGTTTTCCTTCGTGGAATCCTTTCCTTAAAATAATTGGACCAAGAATGGCAACTTCTTCATCCTTCTATTATATATTACGTGTCAACAATAAGTGGGTATTGTTACTGCTGATAAAGGGATACACCAATGAGTTCTTGTTGTATATGCTGTTTTTTCTAAAAGCAGCAGTTAATTAGTATAAATTTATTTAAACTGTGTTGCGTCTATCTTTCTCTGTTACATGTAGGGCCCGAGGTTTGGGAAGCCCATGATGTTCCTTCTCAGATATCTTCGTGTATGATCGTTACATAGACGTACCACTTATACAATAATTTGTGGAGCTTACTTATGTGTTTACTCTTAAATGAAAAATCAACTTCTTCTAATGAAGCTCGTAACCCAATAAGCATCGGGTTTACTTCTTGTGGGTCACGTCTCGCCGGATATTTGTGAAGTGAAAGGAAAGAACTGCGGCTTTTTAAAAAAACTTTTGCCGTTTTTATCTAATTTTTCCAAGGGCATAATTTTCATCACGGATTATTGTAGTCTTTAGGTTTCTGCTAGCCAAATCTGTGTTTTCACATGCTAGCTAATGAAAATCTTATTTCTCCACGGCGTTGAATTTTCCATCTTTGAAATATCACCTCTTATTTTCCATGATGTTCATAACGTATACGAAAGTGAGGAAAAGATGGTGTGAATAAGTATTGGTGCTAAACATTCTGTAGCAGTGGAACATCACTGTGCTCCATTATTGATCATTATACTTTATTACTTGAATTTGACCTGTATTAATTAATAATATTAATGATTAACCTGTATTAATTAAATAATATTAATTACTAAACAGCATTACAAAGTATTTTGTCGTAGCTCAAATTTTAAGGGTTGAAATTTTTCTTTCCTAAGCAAATTACTTACTCTTCATAGGTTTATTTTATCTCATGTTATCTGGTAATTTTAAGGAGTTAAAGGGATTTAACACTGTTCGCTATTATTATTGTAATTATTATATTATTCATTATTGTTATTCATTTATTGTTATTCATTTATTGTTATATATTATTATTTATTCATTGTTATTTATTTATTGCTATTTTTGTTGGTTTACTCATCGATTTATGCGTAATCTTCAGCACTTAGTTGTTTCTGGTTCAGAGTTATATTTATGTATTTGATAGAAACAAAGAATGCAGAAAGTAAATATTCCTTTTTAAATTTGAATTTTTAAAGATATTTGTAGATTGAGTGTGTATTTACTTGTTTTTGGCGTTTTCTGTACGTATAATAGAATGACATTATTTTTACTGGACTAGGAAACAATTGACTATAGAAGACCTCAAGATTATAACTTTTATATACCAAACATATTTTTGAAAGGATATTAACGTTTAAAAACAAGTCTGTTTTGAAATTTTACCATTCTGTTTCACCTGAAGTCATCTTTCTAATCGTATACGATTGTTCAGAATCCAGCTTCGAGCATTATATAAGTTTGTTGTACTCGAGCTTTGTCAATTGAACGATTACCAGCTTGCCCACTTGAGAAAAATATGTACATTCTCAACAATAGGTTTTGGTTCAACGTTGGAAACAACACTTTGCATTCATTCAACAATGAACGTTTGAATCGGATTGTTGGGGAAATCGCTGCTCATTTGCTCATCTCTATTCGGCTGGCTTTACTCATTCGAAGAACAGTTATCCGTTCTCCCTTCAGGATATGTTTCCGGCCACCGACATCCTCTCCCTCACCTCCAGACACGTCTGCAATTCAACGTCCCCCGATTTTCATACTTTCTTTTCGGTTGTAATCGAAATGAAGAGTTTTCAACCCTCTGATAAAATGTCACACTTTTCGATTATTGATTGTTGTACTTATTCTTTTGTAAGTAATAAATAGATCCAACATTGGTTTGTAAATTCATTTGCCCGAAGATTGTTGAATTCTCAACTCCACATTGTTATCTATGAGAACCTTTGGAGAGGGAATGGGGCCTATTATGGAAGATGAGGAGTGAGGTAATTAATCTTTGCTTTACCCACTAAACAAGATTGCCCTCCGTGGAAAAGGTTCATGAATGAAAGTGCATAATCCTATGAATAACACCAAAATGAATTCTATTATTCAGAATCGTTTATTCCTCAGTGACTCTCATGTTAGCAATGGAACGAATCCGACAGAACGAATGAAAAATGCAATATTCTTTCCAACTTTCCATAATGAAGGATATTCCGGGAGTTAAGATTTTTTTGCATGAAACTAATACATGCAGTTCAATTTTTGTCGTGGCAATGAGTGAGTAATGATTAAAAAGAGAAAGGCATTTCCATTGCGTTTTTGTTTCTCCATTCGTCATTATAATATTTGAAGTTCTTTGCGTTAGCTTGGAAATTTACTCAGCTCATGACTCAAGATACGTATTGATCATTATAATATTATATTCTGCTAACCGCGCGTGCCCTCAGAAATGACTCCTGAAATATTTACCTATGCAAATCCATTATAAAATACTTAAGATTTATTTCAAAATATTAGAATGAAATCAAGGAATCAGCATTAAAAATTAAGATGTTTCATTCATTCATTTCATTAAAATATTTATTAATAGAATTAGTTGGTTAATACAATGAAAACACTATTATATTTTCACCGTATCCTGCATGACCAGAGACAGACAGAAATTCCTCACGTATGCTTATATGATAATATATTGAGCATGGGTATCAAAATTTGACGTTCATATATTCATCAATCATGATAGAATTTAAATTACATTGAATTGTAAGTCACTTATAATGGAACACATTACTTAAGCATATCATTTTCTTATAAATATCAATTGTAAAATTTAAAGGAGAAATACTAGATGAGTACTAAAATATATGTGAATGGTTTTTTAACATTATGCAATACTTTTCCTTTGTAAATCACATTGAAATTCAAAACCTAACAACATTTTCCCTTTTTCCTATTCTGATGAATATTCGGACGGTTCTTCGTGTACTTAATCATGACAAACCAAAATGTAACTTTCCTTTTATATTCGGGATGATTAAGAAACACTTTCATTCTTTCGTTTGTTAAGGCGATTCATTTATCTTTTTTTTATTTGATCTGTACACTTAGAGAATTCTCTATTCTGTAGTCTTCTTCTTATCGTTACTTACATGTGGGCTAAATTCTTATGGCATTATTGCAGTTGAATTAATGCTCGGCTTCCACAACTGCTGTGGTCGTCAAGGGTACGTGTTGTTTACAACCAGAAAAGTTACGTCTAATGTATAGTAAAGCTCGCAATTTCGAATCGAAAACGATATTCCATGACCAAATTTAGAATCTTTCTTCGATTTGTCGTCTTTTGATACTTATCTCAGTTTCGGAGGACCAATATTTATAATTTTATTTGTAAAATAACTGAAAGATACAAGAAATAAATAAGAACTTTACGTGCATATATTGTGAGAGATATTTCGATTTATCTAGAGTCGAATCCAGGAGAATTTTTTAAGTGACAACAAATTTTGATAGCCAATTAGGTATTTTCATGAATCTTGTAATTTTTAAGCTTCAACCTTCTCGGGAAGTGCAGTAAATTATTTTTTGCATACCCAACACATTTCGTATTAGGGTTACAGACATCGGATAGATAATAATTCACATGTTTATATATACACGACTGAGATTATTGTCATAGATAATAATCGCGTACAAATTAGTTTAATCGTTACAGTTGATGTCGATATTCAAAATGCATCTTTTGATTTGAGTAGCAATCGTTATATGTGTGGCATTACTCAAATTAATGCGGTCCCCACTCTTTCACATCATCAGATATTCATAACTCAGGAATTTAACCGCAGAAACGTGTTATGGACCAGCGAAGTATGTGATATCTAATGATGCACGAGTTTCAGAGTTGCAGAGTCTGTATCGTTTTCATCTGTATATTGGGTCTTTTGCTTACTGTTCGACAAAAATGTTTGTTAATCTTAGTAATCTTTAATTCTTTGTAATCGATTTTTGTGGTGTTAAGTTGTTATAAAACGAAACATCCTACCCTATCTCAGAGTGAATTGTTTTTCTTATGCTCTGATGTCTTCCCGGACTTATTAGCTAGTTCACATGCATAATGTTTTCCACTCTCATTTATAATATATTTCATTGTTGATTTTTTCCAGGTGTAAACTCATCCTTTGTTGTAATTTTTCTCATTGTTGGGAGTTCATTGTTAATTGTTGTCTTCACTTTGTTTTCTTCATGCCAATGCAGTTCTATTCTCAATGAATAAATAGAATGCTCTATTTTGGCTCATTCATATATATAAGCCGTCCGTCTTTTCCGGTAATACTTGGAGTTGCCATTGTGATATTTAAAATGAAGGATAAAACTACCGTATGAATTTCTAATTTTAAATAATGCATCCACGAGAGAAAACTTTCAAAGGAAATGAAAGTCTCGGTGAACGGGTTATTTTTGTGAAGAGCTTCGAGGCTTAACAAGTGAATTCCCTCGTATTTTGTGTCCATTCAGTAATATTTCTCCCAGAAACTGGAGCGTACCTAATTTTTTTGATAAGTACAAATTACGAGCAATAAATCTTTCGGGTATTTCTCTCGGAAAACGTGCGATTTTTTCGTTTACCTATTTCGGCCCAAATTATTCCTTCAAATTGATAAAGGAAAGGTGAATCTGACCTAGATTTGTGATTAGGTCAGTCTCAAACGCCATCGCTCCGAGTCTTTCGATTCATTTCCACGAGTGATAAAGCTTTAATCGGAGATTCTTTGTCACGGTTGAGAGTAGATCAACAATCCCTGTTTACGCAGCGGTGCTAAAGCTCAAACACTGTTGTAATCGTTGCTCTACCGTCGTAATCCTATTCGTTAGAGGAAAGGCGTTCAACTTTTCCTTGTTTATCATTTCTACTTGAGCTTTGATACGAAAGTAGCACTTTGTTGAAGTTGGATACTGCAGTTGGATTTCGTATCAACTTAAGTTCTGCCGTAACTGTTTTTCTTTTCTTCCTTTTCTAAATATTTTGGATGAAGTGGTTTGATTATTGACCTTCCCATACAATGAAGTACCTCTTACGTTGGTTCTCTTTCGTAATTTAGAGTAATCGTCTATAATTGCCTTTTTTCACACACTTTATAAATTGTCTTAAACGTTTTTTTAAGTTAACTATAAGCCTTTTGCAATAAAAACAACTGATAACTACTTTATTAGTTGCGTATTTTTAGCGATTTTAAGCATTCTCAATACAACTCTCTTTAGTTAATTTTTAATTAACAGGAAGTATTCGTACAAATAAAATATAATTACGAATTATATTTGTTATGATTCAAATGGAAATTCATGATAAGAGCGGATCCAGGAACTCTCAGTGGGATTGGGAAATTCAAGGCAATAACCTAGTAAATTAATCTTCAAGTACATTCTCCTTCACAAAGCAATATAATTGTCATTTCACTTTGATAGATATGATGGAGTTATAGTAATCGCAGAAAATCTTTGTCAGTTTCTAATTAGAGCTTCACGTCATAACCTAGGTAAAATACTGGTAGTACATAGTCATCAAAGGAACGGGGAACAATTGGCCCCCAGTTCTGAATCCGCCTCTGATCAGGTTAAATAATTATGAACAAATCTCTTATTTCAAAGTCACATTTCAACAGCTAATACTGATGTATTTAGGAACATATGACTTAAAGCGTTTAAAAACTACTTAATCATTATTTTGTGGTGACAGAGGGATAAGACTGCTAGTGTACCAACCACAAGGTACCTGGTTCAAGTCCCGACTGATAGGATTTTTACTCGGATTAAGGAGTGATTATGTGTATTCATCAAGAGTAATAATTATTATTGAATTAATGAGATCTTCCGGCATCCATTAAAGAAATGATTATTATGATTCAATAATATCGTTTAAGTGTAAATTTTTCCGGTAGGATGGACGTTGAATTTAATTGATTAGCGGTAGTTCTTATGTTATTTTAATTATTTTCCAGGATGGATTTATTAATATTTTATGACTTACTATTCTAGCATCACCCGTAGTATGGATTTATACGGTTGATGGATTTAAGTAGCATTTCAGATCCAATTATGAAAACTGCTGACTCGCTAACAAAATTATCGTCAGAAATTGGTATATTTAAGCATATCTAATGAAGAATTTCGTTCATTTCTCAGAAGTAATAAAACTTAATAAGGCAAACCATATTCGGTCAGATTGACGCGTGTGTTGGGAAACTTAAGTAGAGAACAAAGTTTCTCTTTCTAATCAATTGGAAAGCTGAAGAGAGTTGTTTTTGCATTGTTTACGCAACAATTAAAGTCGTTCATCCAATAAAGAATAGTTCGTTCAACTATTATATGGAAACTTAATTTTTCATGGGATAACTGATCACTTAATAGCTATTCTTGTGGTTATTTCATTGTATTTTTTTCCATTTTGAGTATTAGGTCGTCGAGAAATTCTGAATATTTTAGGAATTACAATGAAGTCTATGCTTTATCAAAACCATCAATTTACAAAACTGGTAAAGTCTGTAATTGTTTGTCTTACGTGCGTCATCTCTTCTTGGAGGTTATCAAACTCATTCAATCAGCTAATATCTTCCCTTAAGATTTAAGATACTTCTTTAGCCGTGCAGGTTAAGTAGTAGCAGTGAAGTTAAGCACGAATTATCTTCATCTCTTTTAAAATACTTTCCCGTTAAACTCATTGTGTATGAACTTAAAAATGCGTATTTGATGACGCGAAGATATGATTTTCCGTGATTCCATCCCTAATAGGGAATTAATTAAATAATTGTAGACATATCTGGTGAAATTTATTCTTGTTTAAACGAAATTAAACACAAAACTCGCTTATCACCGCTTTCTTAAAGGAAATTCTAACTATTGTGGGTATATTCAAGTTATGTGTTTCACTTCATTTAAACTTTCTACGGAAAATTAGAGTGATCTTAAGTGAATCTTCTAAAGCTGTCTTAATCATGAGAAATGGTATACTTCCATTTATATATGTGCGGGAAATCATTTTACTACCAGTGAATTGCCCCCTTCAAAAATAAAAAAGATTAAATTTAACTTCTAAAAACCTACAGCTATTATTTCCAACTGATCCGTCTAAATAATTTACATTAAAAATAATCCCTATTCAGTAACAGTGCGGTTTTATATATTGTAAATGGAAGACAATCCGAATTGTTTTTTTTCTGCAAAGTAACTCTGCAATCGATCAAAATTAACTTTACGTGCATTTATTATGAGAGCATTTTCGAATCGTAAAGAGTCGATCCAAGGATACTTTCGGTAGATAAATATCGATATGTGTCAGGTCATTATCGCTGTAACTAATTTCTAAATTTCATAATTATATCTTGTGGGAAAGTGCGTGAAATTAATTTTTTGATTGCATCCATGTATTTCTTACCGAAATTACTAGCATTGTATAAGTAAATATATTCATAACGCTGATTATTATGTATAATTCTCGAAAGAAGATCATAGTTACGGTTGCCAAGACAATCTTTAAAAAAAAATCAACTTGTCGATGCGTTTCTCAGCAGCTTTCGGTGAATTAGAAACCAAGGGCATAAATCGTTGTTTACAGCCTTAATTTATCATCCAATTTCCTCTAGTTGAAGACATCCGGAACTGAATGATTCAGAATTCCACAAACGAAGCCATGTATGAAATAATAATGTCTCCTCCATGACAGAGCTGTTCGTGCGGATGGTCAACCTCTGCCTACGTGGTCACGGAATCCACGATGGAGAAACGTATTAATTACGTCAATGTAAAATTTATTCACCTCTGCATATCCCGTCCGACCAACAAGTCCCGTTATTTTTACGAGATATCCATGATTAGGTAAATTAGGAGGTTCCCACAAAATAGCTTCACCTCTATTGAAGCGTTTCCAAGGTCGTGAACTGTCTTCTATGCTGCCAACTGTGAAAATTAGAGGAAAGGAATGTAGGAAAAGTGGCGGAAGACATCGGCTGTCCATGAAACAGGTCTTTGCTCCTTCTTGAGGTGTTCGCTTATCTAACGCCGAAACCTCCTGCAGATACGTATGCTTTGTGTGTAAGGATCAACAAAGTGCCAGAAGCTTAGATATTTGGAGGATGAACATTATTATCGGGGCAATTTTTTTTTTTTAACGTCTTCGAACTAACTCAAAATGAATCTATTTCATTCATCAGAGCGAATAACAAAAAATATAGTTAACTGCGAATGGAGTAGTAGTAGAGTGAAAAGTTCTTCGACAGCTGAGGTCATATTTCACGTGGGCTCCCATCGGGAATCGAACCCGGGACCGCTTCCATTGAAGTCGAACGCGCTACCCACACGGCTATCCGGGGGCCCACTACTGCGAATGGAATTATCTCCAGTTTTAAAGTTATCACTTAAGAGTGCCGATTTCAAACAAATTGGTAAAAAAATAACTGATAAAGCCAGAAAGAAAACTTGGTAACTTCCCTAGAAATTTTAAATTTTACCTCTTCCGTCAAAATATTGATAATTCGTCAACGTATTGACAGCCTCAATACGTGTAGCTATATACCACTCTCCTTGTCACATGGCTTTAACATGATCCCTCAGAGGTTTTATTTGCACCTTTTAAACAATGCAATTGCCATAACTATTCTTTCGTGCTCCAAGAGTTCCATAAAAAGTAAATTAAAACTGTTAACTCTGACATTTAAGTTTCCATGGAAAAACCTTATCAATTTTCATTTAGGTGTGCTATCTTAAATTAGTGAACTACATGCAAAAATTCATTCATAGAATATGTTATGTAGTTAATGTCGTGATACAAAGTTTTTATAATAATTTATGGAAGTACTACTTATAATTCAATATCATTTCTATCATAAATAATATCAATAGCTCGTTTTTTTTAAAATCCTCCCTTATCTTGTCATTTTAAATCTTTTATATCAAAATTCATTCTTTTTCCTGTTTTTAAAGCATTCGATGGAAGTTGGCAGCCTTTGCAATTGTTGGATCGAATGATAAATATCGTTTCCTTAGTGAAGAAAGAAAGTATCCCATGGAGTATTTATATAGAAGATCGATCTATAACTATCGTAATTCATAGTGGAGTTTTTTATGGCTTAAATCCTCCCCCTTTTATATCATCGCTGCACTACAATATTTCTCGGTGTACAAAGTTTCACGAATTCGCCGCAATGTTTTGAAACCTCGTGCTCATCTGGCTAATTACGGATTCGCCAAAATTCCTCGCTAAACCCATTTCCCTGTGAAATTTCTCTCGGGTCGTGTGAAAATCCGAAAAGTGGTTCTCGATTTTTAAAATTACTTTTCCCCCTCCATTCCGTGGCGTGAAAGTGACAGAAAAAGTGATGTGGCCTGAGAATAGGTCACGGAAGCTTAAGAATGCGGTCGTAGGACTTATTAGGATCGGCTTTGCGTGTGTATTATTCCTCTCAAGAGAGTCGGGAAATTTACGCTCAAAAATTTATGTTTTCACTTTTACAAAATGAAGGCGCATTAATGAGTGAATTGGACGGCGAAGCATCTGCGCTTTATTTACAATTAAATTTCAAGTTCGCAAAGGAATCCCTTCTCTGCCACCTGTGGAATCATTAGGTTCAATTAGAAGATGGCGTTCCATAATGCTTTGTGTCCTTGGAGATTGTTGGATGAAAAGCAAACATTTGATTTGCTTGCGTAATGGGAAGATGCTCGCGGAATGGCAACTTTCTCCAGTGTGTTTAGGCGGTGCTTAAGCCAATGCAAACGGAATAAAATTTGAGTCTTTACGTTTATCTTTCAGGCGAAAATGTTCGTCTTCCGGTGTTTTGGTCACTATTGAATGTATATTTTTTCACCTCGTTTCATGACGCAAAGAAATGAAGGAATGCGTAATAATCATTGTAGACGAGGTTTCTGCTAGCATATTTTGATGATAAGGATTTCTATTTGGCTTTTGGTACATGATAGAGATGTATTGTTTAATTGATCAGTTTATTTTTCCTTTAATTTTGCCTCAGTATTTTTCATAACTGTAGTAACATGAAAGCTTCAGAGATATGAGTGATTCTTCCTTAGTCAGGCCCCATATTGAATACGCGGAAAGTATATGGGATTCCGCGTATGAAACGGGTACCCGTGAACTCGAGAAATTTCAGTGCAAAGCGGTACATTTTGTTAAAAACTGCTACGAGAAAATGGCAAGCGTTACGAAGATGCTCTCAGATGCAGATTGGGAATCCTTGAAAGAAAGTAGACTAGTAACTAGGTTCCGATTGCTTGACAAATTTAAAGAAAGCACGTTTACAGATGAAGTAATTGATATTATGCGACCCCATTGCTACTTCGGCCGATCCGATAATGAAAGTAAAATAAGAGAAGTAGATGGTAGAACAAGTCGTTTTAAGGACTCATTCTTTCCGCAAACAATACGCGATAATAACAGGTCATAAACATATATCAATCGTCGGTGTTTACACCCCCTGCCACACGTTGGAAGGCGGCTTGCAGGGTATTTCGATTAGTAACGGATTAAGTTATTTTTTCAGTACATACTTATGTATCAACCATTCTATTCTCTTACAAGATGTCACATTTTTCTTGTTTTTTGAAATTCTTCAACATGCTTTTCTGTCCTACGATTCAATTTTGCTTCAGACACATTCATATCACTTTATTCCTCAATTCATATTGATTACATATTTTCACTTTAGCATCTCATTCACCTCACTCAACGAGCTATTTCATCCTAACCCTTTACATCTTTTCTCATTCTCCATTTTAATTAATCTTCTTCCATATATCCATTCTGTATGTCCGAACCAACGTAAAGCATTCCTTACTGGTCTCCTAGTATTCATTTCTGTCATTTTGCTTTATTTTTTACTCGAAGGAGAGCGCCTGAACTTTAACAATATAGGTTAATTCACGCGACATTGTGAACATAACGTTATCTAATGGCATAATTCGATTACCATCTAATGTGTCAAAGATAAGAAAGATAACTCAGTTGGGCTCCCGGATAGACAAGTGAGCAGCATATTCGCCTTTTGCAATAGCGGTTCCTGGTGGGAACCTGCACGTATGAAATTATCTCAGCTGTCGAATTATTTATTACTACTACTAACCCATTTAAATCTCGATAAACCTCATTTATGCTAATTTTCCGTTATTGATTTTAAAAGATCTTAATGGGTAAAATTCTTCACTTAAAATTCTGCCCTCCCGAAGAGCTAATTAGAAAAGCAAGTTCGGATCCCAAAAGCTATTATACTAGTATTTATAAGTAATTACTTCAATTATGGATCAATCAAAGTCCGCTGAAGAAATTTCATGCAGCGGATCGCGAGCTATCACGCTATGGTCTATTACTGTAACAGCGGCAAGACGGTTATGTTACTTAAGTGAGACATCTTATATAAAACCGTTTTTTTTTCATCTTGAGCTTTCAGATTAGTTTTCCCATTTGTAAACAGTTGACTCTCAAACTTCCACTAAAGTTAGTTGCGAATTTTTTAGAATTCAAACCTTTAAACCGAGCAGAATTCGAAGTTCGTTCGACGCGTATATCTTCGACCTGCGTGCTCAGTGAACGCACGCTGCTTAAATGCCTTTTGTTACAGACGCAAGTTGTTAATCGATGTGAAAGCATGGCTTTTGTGTTGCCCATTTGTGATAACTTGGCTTACAATAGTCTATTGTACCAATCTATCTTAATTATTAGGGGAGACAAAGCTTTTTATAAAGAGAAGCACTGTTTCCTCAGAAGTTTAATCAAGAGTATCTGATGTGTTCGAATCCTTATAAATTATGTCTACGCCAATTAGACTCATATCTTCCCAAACATCTAGTTCTTTAGAAGTGCAGTTATGTGAAATGTTTATTAATCGTGACTTCTAGTCGTGAATCTTTCCTTCCAAAAAAGACGTCATAATGTTCACTCTTAATTTTATTTAGCAAAATTTATCAACTTTTTCAAGTTTTATTCATAATTTCGGTTACTTAAAATTTTATTTTCCTCGTATGTTATTCGAAATTTTTACTTACTCCATGGAGTGAGAAACTATTATGGCATTTACTATGATTTCACAATCCATGTTTTGACGATCTTTCAAGAAATGCGTATGTTTTTAAGATACCTGCGGCTATTTTCCAATGACTCGCAATATAGAATAAATGAGGAATACGCAATGCGCGTAAAGTAAATGAAATACGAAGTGGGTGTATCTTTTCATCATCGTATCAATAAAATTATTAATTATATAATTTACTAAATGATTCTTTTAATTGTATTTTTTATTATTAACAACAATATTTTATTTAGTAAAATATGTATGTTTGCTGATTAGTTCGATATTGTTTGTGAGGATTTATTCGTTTATTGGAATAGGAATGTTTTATCGGTAACAGATTTATTTTCTTCCAAACGTTTAAACGATTAAAATGGATTGAGACTTCGGATGATTCACAAATTCAAACGGCCTTCTGAAACTAATTAAGTCCGTGTACTTCGTAATTTTCGCAGAACTGGAAGAACCCCGCCAACTGCGCATCTTACCGTAGATTCATATGTTGGCTTGCTTCTTATGGCCTTTCTGGCTCTCTTTATAGTTTGGGGATTACAAGGCACGTATTCATTCTATGTGCATTTCTCAGTTCTTCACCGGGATGCGTTAAGCGTTTTCATTTAAGCCCTCACGCCTGGAATCGGTCCAAATTCTTCGACCGTTACCTCGAATAGTCCACGTAGCTTCTCGATTTTGGAACCGCTGTTCTCACGCTGAATTTGTATATGCGGTTGTATTCACAGGGCCAAAGGGATCGTTGAGGCGGATATTAATTTCCGAAGCAGGGCGGTTCCGAGGGAGGGGCTGCCAAGCGATGCAAGTCCGTACCTGTTCCTATGTTAAATATAGCGAATGAATTGTTTAGGCGTGGACTACGGAAAAATCTGATGCGTGACTTTACGGTGCGGTAGAAGCTGAAGATGTGTTATCTCCATGTTGAGTGAGCGTGATTTTAATTCATATTTGCCAGGTTTATTTGGAGTATGTTTGCCATGGTATTAGTAAGGACGCAGTATATTTTTATTTTGAATTTACGGGGCAATTTTCCAATAAAATAAGGGTATTTCAATATCCTGGAATTTTATATTTTTACGCACATAAGTATTTATCAATAAAAGAAAAATATTTTAGCAGTTACTCTACCGTTAAGAATTAATTGCGAGGAGGTCGCCCGAGGTAATTTCTAACATATTAAATATTAATAATATTTAATTAATGACATTTGATTAGCTATTGATAAAACTTAATTAAAAATTCTATGCTCTATGATTATATACTTAAGGGATAGAAAGGGTTAACTGGGGCGCATAGTCAGTGGTTATAAAGGTGCCAAAGAACTCTAAAATAAAAAATGAAGCACTTCAATCGAAGCTATTTAAGTTGCCATAGAAATACGGGACTTCGCCTCGACAACAACACAAAACCGTGATACAAAGTTAGTCCCGTATCAATCCCGTATAATACTGGACGTCTTGCATTCCAGAGAATTTATTATAGTAGCCGTTTAAGAGTTGCTTTCGAGAACCAGGTTAGTTTTGGGTTCTCTGCAGTAGTAAGCGTGTCATCTAGAGTGCAGTGAACTCTCGTTTATCCGTGGGCGGATTATCCGTGTCTAATTTAGTGCTTTTCGTCGTTATTTACTACGGTCTTTCAAAAAACACGAGAATGTCCACGTTCTTCTCTAAGCAGGGAAATCGTTCTAATACAAGCAATGCCTATAAAACCAAATCAGATTCACTGAAGCACATGGAACAGTGGGAGTACGACAACAATGGCATTACCACTGCCAAAAGGTCAACTCTCGAGTGAGGAAAACTATAAACAAGTCCATAGAACGATCTAACATAGCGTACTACGTGCGCAGATAAAAAGAAATTATTCACGTTAATTATAGGAGATGAAAGTGAAAGAATTGTCCGTGATTTCTGATTATTCGTGTACCCTCCCCATCATTATCCCAGCTAATCGGGAGTTCATTATACTTGGAAAAAGATTTGAATACTTGGAAAAAGATTGGTGGTACGTGGAAAACATTTTCCAGCGCAAAATGCAAACGTATTTACCTAGTGGATCTAAGGCGTAAAGTTGAATAAGTTGCTCTGGAAGAAAAAATATTCAATAAGTGCATGTATGTACAAAATCATGTGAATTTTTACCGAGGAATGCAATGATTTCTATTTGAAATTCCGATTCACCCGGAATGAAGACGAGGGTTCGTCTGAAACAGGGAGAACCTTTTTTCATCCTTCATTTGTAAACATTGGACTGCTCCCTGAGTAGCCTTTGCTTACATTCAAATAGTTCAGCATCGAAATTCTACGAAGGGAAAAAGCTTTGTTCAAAGTAGCCTAAGTTAAATATTTTCCATTTCATTTTCACATAACATAATCTTTGAAAGTCAGAAATGGCTGTACTGGCCTAAGCCCTCGTGTTTTTTTTTATCAATCTTATATTTTTCACGGAATTGACGTATGAAGAATATTAAGTCTTATTATTGAATATTACGCGTATCGCGACAAGCTGTAATAATATGAAATTATATTTAAACCAAGTGAAAATAACTTATGCCTGTTTTATTGTTTACGGATTAAACTCGTGAGAATATGTTTTTCCCACCTTCGTACTCTCTCATAACATGAAGCATCTTGTTTTGAAACTGGGTAAGGTAAGGCTTAATTAAATGGTTAGGCAATCGTACATTGTGCTATCGTATTTCAAATCAGCGAATTCCATGATTTGCTACGAAATGAATATCCACTGACTCTTGAGAGCATTGTAATTCCGATATCCTCATATCCTGAAATTCTTTAAAAACGTAGCTATATTACTGTCCAGTTTGAATTCATAGTAAGATAACTAATAACCAATAAAAATTACAAAATTATTATTATAATACAAGTTATAATTGTTACGGCACTTAGTGGTTAGAATTTGAATGAAGGAGCTCCTTTCTTCAGTTTAAATTTTCATAAAAAACTCGTGAATTGAATTTAGTCTCCATTTTACTTAAAATATTTACGTATTTTACTAACCATTTCGGTTTTCCGTAATAATTTCGTCTTCTGTTTTTTTACCTATACCGTAAACTATATTATGGGCGAAATTGTGATTATAAAGTCTCCTTTTCCATTTAGCCTACTGTTAATAGAAAATAAATCATATTATTAGGAACTAATAAAAGGCGATTTTAAAATGACGGTGAATAAGATAAATTTAGTTGTGAATTAAAGAAACTTAAGTGAAGCTAATCAATACCAAGAAACACGCAAAGAAGGGGGACGTGGCAAGGTTAAACAAATAAAAAATACAGAAAGGTTGACTGCTTGTAAAGTAAAGAAGTACTTCAGAGGTGTCAGAGGGAATTCATTTTCCCTTTTGTTTATTTCTTTTAAAAGCTACGCAACAATGCGAGCTATAGTATCTATAAACAACTTGTAAACTCAGATGACAGCATACACCTCCGTTTATATCCGAATTTCCACAGGGTCGACCTTCACGGCAACTCTGAAAATTTCTTCTTGACCTCAAATTACCAACGGTAGAGATCGCAGAACGTCTTATTAATATTCAGTTTGGTTTATGTCTGCATATCTCTGTCAGCCATCAGTTACCGTTACGAAGACGTTCAGCATGTTAAACCATCCGTTTCGCCGCTGTAGCATAATTTAGAAGCCTCGGATACCAGATATTTAAACCGCTCTTAACTGATGGTTTGGTGAGGTATTTTGTGCCTATAATTTGAAATCTTTTAACCGAATTCTTTAGTAAATTTATGAAAACTGGAAAAAATTGTCGGCTTGGAATTTTCACCTGGCATAGTCTTTATAAGATGGATTAGATGCTTTAACCAGTGGGTGCAAGAAACCTCATAAAAATCATAAAACGTGTCTTATCATACTTAGGACATTTTGATGATTAAAATGGAGATTGTTATCGAGATTGGCAGTAAGAGGAGAAAAATTAAGTGTGATTATGTAGTCAAAAGCGTAAAAGAAATTGACAAAAAATTCCATAAGAATATAAGCAACAGTAAGATATTTTAGGAAAGTATCAATTAGTGAGATTTAATTTAATTAATCCATTTTTAGCATAACAACATAGCAAAGAAAACAAAAGTACACCATGGGAACGCAAATTCAGTTACAATAAAAAGTAAATAACTACGTAATAAAACGTTTCCCACTAAGTCCATAATAGTATCGGTCCAACAGAGAAAGGGTATCACAATGTAAACAATGCTTTTACAATAAAAGTAAATAAATAAATGAAAGTAATAGAATGAAGAAGAAAGGAGAGGCAGTGTGAAAGGATTCTCGAGCCATGGTGGTGAGCCATTTAATGATAAAATCCTTTTTCAAACCTCATAATATTTATTATGTGTAAATGGCGTTTCGAAGCCCCTTTTAGCTGCTAGTAAGTTTAAGATCCATTAAGGTAAGGTTCGAAGAAATGTGTGTGCTTTGAAAGCGATGGCTGATTACTCCCGTGACAGATTTCGAGAAAGCGTTTCATTCTTCTTAAGATGCGGCGCTACTTTTCTTTGCATCTCCATCTTTTAATTTTTTTTGCTCGCACGAGGTCATTACCCCAAGTTGCATTGCGCCAATTTCATGTTTATCCCCTATTTTTCATAAGTTGAGTTACTAAGTGAGGAATCGTGAAAATTATTATTTTAGCGTCCAAAGTAAATAAAGTTAGTACCAAAAAGTGCGTTTATATTCATGGGCTCATTTCTTTACAAATCTCTTGTTTTAATTGTATAAATTGATTAACTGGCGACTTATATCCGGTCTTAGGCAAATATTAAGCGAACCGAAAAGTAAGCATTTAGATACCCCTTTTCCCCGAGCATTTAAAGGGATAGTAATGGATTTAAACGGCCATTTACACTACTGAAGCTCCTTAATTCAACTAAACTATTATTTGGCTTCATTTGCTCTAAACATTTTCAGAAATTTTAGCCAGATAGCAGGTTGGATAAAGCAACCTCCCGGGTTCGATTCCCGATCCCTTAAGACTATTTTCATGTCTTTTTTTCCATAGGATGATTTTCTGTTGCCCCACTTTCTAAACCGTTTAATTGCTTTTTCGAAACTCATCCTGATTAAAGCTCAGGGAATTAGATAATATTAATTAATATTCTCTGGGTTGTATTGCATTTCATTAGTAATTTATGAATACATATATAGTGCGAATATAATAGAGGATAGATGTAATTGAGTTTAAGTTACTTTTCCTTTCCCAGTCACTCCTGCGCTAAATTTTGGTTGAATCAGTTAATTAGGTGTTTTTTGCCATTTGAAATATGTAAATAAGCTTAATAATAAACAGTGAAATGGAAGTGAAACAGTAAACGAAAGCCCAACCAGTGCTGATGTTGTCAACAGGATGAGAGGGTTTAACTCACTGCTTATTCTGAAATTCCTTAACAATCGGTGCTATTTGTAAACATGGTTGTGTTTAACATAAAAACCTAATTCATATGATTAATCTATTCCTTAAAATTTTTAAGATACATAGCATTAATAAAGATTTTAAAAATATATAGCATTCGATATAGTGAAAAACATAAATGGGTAAGTATATGAAAACAGTACCTAGATAATTGATGCTATTTCATTTTTATTCATATTTTGGAGATATTTCTTCTAACTTAAGCCTCTTCTTTGGTTAATTATTGTGACATTAAAAAATAGATTGGCAACGCTGATATCTTATCATCTTTCTTCGTTCCTAACCCCCCTTCTATTCTACAAATTATGATTTCACTATGACAATTGCCATGCTCTGTTCTGTGACTGTTTAATTTATTTATACTGTTGTTGGGTTCACCACTTCACTATTAATTTTTAATCTCTTTCATCTTTTATGTTTGAATTTAAATGATAAGGTAGAACTTAATTATGTACATGGAAAATCATTCAAATGAAGAAAAAAGTATGAAGCCTCAAGCATTAACTAAGGTAATCATAAAATTGTTTTCAATATATGCAAAATTGCGTTAATTTCGCTGCGACCAATTTCCAAGCTCAGAAAATCCATCCTCTCGTCAATATTATATTATCGTCTTGCAATGACGATAAAGATATACGTTTCACCATCTGATTTCGTTTCCCTTTATTGAGATGACTTCTGCGTGTCTCATACGAAGTATCTTTTCTTTATCAGACCGTGGCATTGCAGTGCCATCTGTGAGAGAGTCGTAGTGAAGGAAGCCGGAGTAATGAAATGAAGGAAACTAGATTTGATAGGATGTAACTTTGTGGAAAGAAGCGGGCTTAGTTGGTAGAAAATGACATTGGTATTTTTCATAATGTTATCGTGTGTTATTGAGTAATCAATCTATCATGAAAATTTTTAGAAAAGACTGAAATAAGATATTCAAACTACTTTAATCGCTAAGATGAAGAGGAGGAATATTGTCAAATCGACTTATTGATGAGAAAGTAGCAGGATTGATTTCGTGAAACTTCTTAATAACTTTGAATTTCGGATTGCAGCGGTTAGAAGTGCTTATATACAATACTCTGAGCTTACATAAAGGAAAAAATTAAGAAATCAAAACCTGGAAATATTGGATATTTCCATTAAGACAAATATTATCATGTAAGTGAATTTGAGATAAGTTACTTCATTGTACAAATAGTTCCAACCACCAATGTAGGTATATTTGTTTTTGGGGACCATTTGGAAGTATAACATATAACATTATGCTTATACTATGCCGAATCATTGTAATTCGTCGTACAGTACTCTATTTAGATTATTATAATCTCGTTGTAAATAATTATGATTTTCAGCTTAATATATTTTTTATCAGCGTAATTTACCATTATATTAGAGTAATTATCCATTTTATTTGCATGAGCTCCCATTTATACTGTAGGTGAATAATTGCATTTTCTCTTGTGTTTTCGTTCGTTGAATTTGACCAGTTCTATGCTTAGCACTTGGCAGAGAGACCTGTGCATACACAAATCTTGGATAAAACACAATATGAGGGTCAAAGTTTAGGTTTTCCTTAAATAGAAAAAGTGCAAGTTTATATCATTTCAGCATCTAATCGTCACCAGTCAACGTTGGAAACCACCTTTCGTATTGCTATTGTATAGCTTTTTCTCTGATACAATGAGAAATATTTATCTCAAAGCTTCTGATTTTATTCTGTGAGTAAATGCAGTTGAAATTTACCGGATACATAGAATATATTATAGAAAAGGGTAGATTATAGGAAAGTATTCGAGTAATTGAAAATTAAAGTGTTCTTGTAATGTTACTATCTATTTCATCAAATTTACTAGAATTTCATCCGAAAAACTATCGTTGAATTAGAGGTTTCTCAGTTTTGTAATCAAGGGCAGAAATTTTACCGATTCCAGATTATATGCCTACTGATTCCTGAATTAAAGCGATGGTTAGGTCTTCAAGGGAGCGCTTTACTTGGTCTGCATCTTCTTTCCCCCTTGTGTCGATCATCTGGCAGAAGAAGCGCTCTTTAAGCCTCAGATACCGGAAGCCCCTCAAGTTCTCGAGACTGAAGCCATTATCCACCTTTCCTTATTAGGAGTTGACCTCTCCATCATAAACAGGAGGGTGCTTACATACTTGCAGAAATCCAGGGTACGGTTTACTTCTTTTACGGGCATTTGGTTCGAAAGGAATTGCCGCTTAGATATTTATTACTGTTATCATTATTGATTTATTTGATTTTTGTCATTCGTGTTTAAATTCTTTCTCGACATTGTTACTTTGGGGCGGATGTGACGTTAATGCTTTGTTGTTATTTGTTATTGCTGTCCGCATTGTTCAAGGCTCTAGCGTGACAACCCATCAACAATTACCTATCGTCTCTACTAATTAATGATTGTACTTGTTCAAGAATGCTGTATATTGTTTTAGATATTTCACTCCCGTTCATTATTCTCACTCATACTAACTTAGTTCAGATGCTGAAGTAGTGTAGTAATGCTTAAAGTGCTTTTTTATTAGTGTATTCACACACCATTTCAAATACATTTTTGCATTAATTTCTCTTTATATTTTATTGCATATTTGCTCTTTCCTTTGTTACCTGTTTTCATCATTCTTTGTTTACTAATGTATTCCTTTCTATGATTCCATTCCTCAATAATGATCAAGACTGAATTATTATAATTCATTTATAATTACGCCCGAAATATGGACTATTTTTTGTATACTTATGTTGACTTTATACGATGTAGATGTTCTTTTGGAAATGGTACAATATTTAGGTTTAATTAGTATCGTTTATTAATCAATATAAACCTGAAGATAAAGTATTACCCTTTTCTCTCTGGATTGTAATGAAATTGCTGTTTACTTATGTGTTACAGAAAAAATTAGTTGTGAAAGTTGCCCATTTCAAGCACAAGATGACGAAATTTGATTGAAATAAATTAAAAACATTTCGAACACAATTCATTTAATTGAGGGCTTTAAATGATTTTTTGCTGTAGTAAAAAGAGAGCATTAAAAAAAGTTACACTCTGCAACTGATATACTGGGCGTGGCAAATTAAATGAATCATTCGAAATTTATATTAAGTAATTCACTCATCATGCATCCTTCATCTCAGATCGTTGTTGTGACGTCTTTTGATTCATGGAGTTAAGATCACTAATCTATCTCATCAAAATCAATACTTCTCATGATCAAGGAAAGGATGAGAAAAGCGGATAAAAGGATGTGAGAAAATTCCTTAATCCTGCGGTTTCTGTGGAATCTCGTTTGAAAGAGATGTGACAACACAGCAACTCGTCTAATGCGAGATTATGGACGTTGACCTGAAGGCAATTACGCAACCACTGCTCAAACACATTAATTGTGTATCACTCATTTAATTTATTGCTTTTAAATGACTCGAAGTCGTTTATTGTATAATTGGGTTACACCAACCATCAATTAAGTATAATTAAGCTTATTGCAAATAGTAGTATCAATTCGACTAAAATTAAAGTTTCCTTATTGACCTGTAATTAGGTTTCAATCGACAGATTGTTATTTTCAGTAAGTATTGAGAGGATCTCTGCGCCAAAATTAATTTCATTTCGAGTTGGAATTGGAAGGAAGCTTTTATTAATGGGAAGGCCGTCTTTAAATTTTTATCATAATATCTACGTTCAAACAGTTGGAAATTGTCCGTAGGAATACAATTACAGTTACCAATCAAACTGTCATTAAACTGTCATTAGTGAGTAAGAAGTAGAATCTTTTCCAGTTTGTTTACACTTGACGTGCTAAAAGAGTCTGGACGATCCAGTAATGAATTACAAAATACATAAATATTGACAAATGTATATTAAGAAATGAATTTCAAATTATGAAAATAAAATAAAAAGGTAAACTGAGAGCAATAACTTCCAAACTCAAAACGATTGAAAGCAAATGCTTACGTTTAGATAAAAATTATCGTAAACCTCTTAAAATGAAAAAAAAATAAAATACATAATATTCAGAAATAACATTAGTTTAAAGAAATTGCCCTCGTTTTATGACACAAAATGGAGTAATATTAATAAACTCAATAGGTTGGCCATTGACTTTTAGGTATTCCATGGCGATGGAAGAAATAAGATGGAACTATTTTTCACAAGTGAAACTAGTTCCTAATGTATTAAAATTTTGTATGATTTTTGCGGATTATTATTTTCAATAAATTAGTTACTATTTTCCCTTGTTTCTAATTTATTTCTTCCATCGTAGAAAATATCACTCAAACTCTTAAATTAATTCTTTTAATCGAGAGAGATTTAAATAAGTATACTTATTTTAGATTTCCAAAATTAAAATTTTGTTGAATTTATCTCTATTTATCTAACTTTATCAACAGTCTTAATAGTAAAAGTTAAAATAAGAGAATCTTTGTACTTTTTCTACGGTATAGGTACTACTCAAGTACTACTATTCTCTTCTTTTAACGTAGAGTATTTCCACAATACATCGCCAAAGACTGTGAATTTTATAAATGATAAATAATTGTTTCTGAAAGTGAAGGAAAGGCCTCTGGTTCCCAACCTCTGACTAAGGGCATTTCTAGGAGAAGGAATTTTCTCTCTTTAATCGGATGGTTATATTTTCATGTGGTCATTCCGAGATCTTTAGCTTCTGCAAGATGAATGCTCCTATATGGTGTCCGTTGATTGTCGTTGTGGCTAACAGGTGAACCAACGTGAGAGATACATGCGTGGGGTCACGCAGATGCGTGGGCTTACCCGATTGCTATGAACGCGCGTGTTGGTAAACAAGTGTTGTAGGAGGGGATTGCGACAGCACGCATTTAGATCACGTCAGGGGAATGCCGCGTGGTAGATAGCCAAGTTGAACAGCTGACGACTACATGCCGATTATAGCCGATCTACTTCAGTTTCTTGAGCTTAGAAAATAGAAAGGATAGAGAAATGACTTGTTTAGATCACTTTCCTCCCAGAAAAAAAAGAGATTGAATGTGAAATGAATTAATGATTGGCGGGGTGATACCGGAAAAACTTGTTTAGACTGGTTGAGTAGATGAGTGAGTACCTATAGAGCATTTAAATGATGATTGACAGCCAATGCCTTGCCCAACCACTAAAGGAATTTTCTTTAATTTTTGTATTACTCTGGTTTCCGGAAAGGCTACCAGCTCACGAAGGATATCTAAAATTTTCAGGAAACTATGAGGAAATATATATACTCGAAATGCTTCTGGTCTTATTCTACAAAGCATAAAAGTGGTTTAACGAATTATTTTATGTACGTCCGAAGCTGACCACTTCGTTCGCGTTTTAGGAATTTAGAGTTGTTTTGATTTTAGCATTTAGAAGTATAGATATCCATAGATAATTGTCTAAAAATCCGAAAAAGAAGTATGTTAAACAGTAACGGAAGAAGACTACAATTACGCCATATATCTCGTTTCCAGTGGTTTGTTAATTTTGTTATTTTAATATTAGTGTTTTGTTAATTTTAATATTCCTAAAAGAGAATAGAAAAGCTATAGCGGCCCCAGCCAGTGAAATTGATGTTGAAAAAACGTTTCAGTAGTTTGTCTCAGTAGTATTATACATTTATCTACTCTTACCATATCTTCATTTTTATTTGTTTTATATTTATCTTTTATTTGTGTGTGAAGTATGATAATCTTTATAATTTTCTCGCCGTGTTCGAACGACATTGCGATGAAAGCGTGAGATGTTGCCTATTTTTAAAGGAAAGTCGAATGCAAAATCGTTTGCGGAATGGATAATCCTGAGATCAGTCGCGTCCTAGACCTTGGAAGTAGGTGACAGAGTGGAAAGAAAGTTTGAGAAAATGTGTGGGGAAAAATGCATCGCTTTGGTGGGAATTAGAGCAGCAGTCTGCATTCAATCAGGCGTGGGAACGTGGCTCAGGGGAAAAATAGCAGCCAAAAGAATTTCTTTCCGTGGACCATTCATTATGTTTTTGAAAGATGTTTACTATCTTGTGCCTTATGTCAATTTTCAGTCCCAATATGTGGATGTAAGGCTTTATCTCAAATGGGGATTGAGGAAAGTCCGTCGTTTTTCAGAAATTGTGAATATTTCTCATCGTCGAGTCGAGACGGCATATATTAGTCCTTTTTTAATTTCAGATATTTTTCTGGAATATTTCTTAAAGTTTGTATCTCGAAATTCAGATTTTATTGCAATTTGCGCATTCGAAAGTGTGTATATCTTGAATCTCATTATTTCCGTTAAATCGTAAATAATCGAGACAGTTAATTACGATTGTATGAAACCTTTTTGTCCCAAAATAGTTTTGGTTTTTACTTTTCTCCACACTCCAAGCTTGTAAAATATTCTCAGTGTAATTCTTCCAATGTAAAACCTTCATCTAAACTATTTTCAATCCTCTTCCACGTTATGTAACTGAATTCCCGTATTATGAATGTGTAGAATCAAAATGAAACGGTGGATTTGCTAGTTTTCCCTATTTCAATGCCGGAGGTACGTACAGTAGGATCAGCGGTGAAACTTTATATCCTACCGGAATTTTAGTTTTGATTGTTCGAACCTTCACTATTGTCTTGAACAGAAACTTTTCTGTTCCATTATCTAAGGAAAAACTCAAAGATCCTACGAAAATTCATTCTGGTAGTAAGAGGGATATTTATTTTATTAAACTCACAGTTGAAATTAAAGAGAATGTAATTTTATTCTTAAAATGGTCATAAACAGTCAGTCCTATATCTTTTCTCCGAGGGGGGGGCAAACTTACCAAAGTGGGAAGGCGGTTTATGACAGTTTTTCAATGAACTCCAATTAACTTTAGAAAGCAGTTTCGATGTAATAATCACAGTAGATAGATAGTGATTGCGGAATCAAGTCATAATCAGATATCAATTCAAGTCTCACGTCACATCCTAGACAAACAAACACTACTTAGTTTTTGTCTTGTTTAACCAACACTCATCAGATTGCAATGTTACCGCTTCCCCCTCTTGTATACTAGAACTGTTAGCCTTGAAAATTTATCCCTTTACCATTCCATTTCAATTCCAAAAAGTCCCCAAGTTGTAGTGGTGCCATACGGAGTTCCAATTTCGGAATGCGCCTGGCAGCCTCCCCTTACCTGGAAACCACCGAAGTCGTACATCTTCGAGGTAGTTTTTACGAGCAAACAGAATCGTGGTTCATATGGCGGTTGTTTACCTTTCGCTTGTGTACGCTGCGGTGCCATAGAAACGATCCACTTTGGGAGATGCAAATGGGTCTTATCACTGACTCTCCGTGACCCGATTGCCTCTGCGAATCGATGGAACGCGATCCTCTTCTGTTCTCAAAGAATGGCGCCGCTTTCCATTCATCGCATGCAGTCGGATTTAATAATACATTCAGTTCAGATCGAGCTTAATTGGAATGTAAGAATTTGCGCTTCAGACTATTCTTCGTAAGGAAACAAAAAGTGTACAGTAAAAACACGATTATCTGTGCATGACATTTTACTCTTCGTGGTATTTTCCGCGGTCTTAAAAAAATTCAAGAAGCAAGAACACACAAGTATTTTTCAGATCTAATACAAGCAGGACGTACTATAAGTTCTTTCTTTTATGGAGCAATGGGAAGAAGACTAGGTGACAGTATCGCAGAATGGAGAAAGTAATTTATCTAGATTAGTACGCGATAAAATCTAGTTGCAAATAGCACCATTGTCTTCACTGTTGTGAAATGCTGCGGTACTAAAACTCCCATTATCTTCCTGGCTATGCTAGTCGTAATTTCATGAATAAACATGTAAGTTGAAAGTTAAAGGCTTGCGTCTGAATTGCTCATAATTGGTTTGAATAAGTGCAACGGTGTTTTATTTGATTGTTAGGAAACTTAAACGCCATTATGCCTTTCATCGACTAGATTACAATGATTGAATTTATTTTTAAAAGTTTCACTTATGAGATGTTACAACTGAAAGTTATTAGTACGTGAAATATATTTTGAAAATGGGGGAACACATAATATTATATGTAACATAATATTATATGTACACGGAAGAAGGCGCGGAGTACAAAGTAAAAAAAGCATGAAAATCGCAAAGACTTACACGTGTTGCAGACGGAAGTAATACAGAAATAGACAGTAATAGACGGAAATCGAAGAGAAATTTCAAGACGGTAATTTTTTATTATTTGTGAATTCACGACCCGAAAACAGCACAAACGACGACTTACAACAAAGAATACATTATAAATAGTGTTTCAAATGTGAAAATAAATAAATAAATAGCGTGGTTACTAATTTAATGACCCTATTAGCTTCTCTGATACTCTGTAAAAAGAACGACTAGAAGTAACTTCCTGTTTTAACCATCAATTCCTTGTAACTCTTTGTTGATACCTTTCTTTGTTTACTCGAATTGCAATGCCATCTACTTCGTCTAAGAGTTACGAAAAGATGCATTTTTCGGACAGAGGCCTGATCTCACCTGAATCGAATACCACCCGAGGGATTTTACCATAGCTACTGTGGAACGAGATAGTCTTCACTAACAAAACGAACTACTCTTCGTTGGAAAATCGCCAAATGTGAGACCAACCTCACTTCGGGTGGATCGCGCAGCAGTAGCGGAGACTAGGTCGTATAAGGGATAAATAAACGATTTATTTGGCTTTGGATGGGTATCCCTTCACGGTTCTACTAGTTAATGTAGCGTTCTATTCTCCTTTCCCATTCCATTCTAAACATATTCTTTGAATAATGAACTACTTCTAAGTATAACTCCTAAGTATATATATTGTGACGCACAAACTCTGAGGGATATCCTGAAATGTGGTATTGTACGCTGTAAACGTTGGTGGAAATTATTTGAAAAACGTTTTAATTTGAAATTCATTTTCAATAAATTCTACAGCTTCGTGAGTAACTTTATAGTATTCCACGTCAGAAAAAATAAATACACCAGGAAAATTTTTCAAGAAAAACTTTGTCATGATTTACTAACTTTGCAAAATACCATAGAATAAGAACACATGACTGTTTTCGATGATTAAGCATAATCTTTAAGTTGATTCATCAGTTCATGCGAAACTTGTCTGCGGTGTCTACTTATTCTGCAGTATTTTGCAGAGTTATTAAAGCAGGATATAGTTTCTACATGAAAAGTTTTCCTAATTTATTTATTTTCCTTTCATTTAAACTAGTTCGCAATCTGAAATATATATAGAGTTTATAATGAAAACTCGCAACATCTTAACGTTTCTAATAGTATTAGTTTAAAGATGGTTACTAAAAAATTGTTGAATTGTTTTGTGGAAGCATTTATTGGGTAAATGCTTCCGTAAAACTCCGCTTGGATGTATTTACTTGGATGTAACGTCTTGGGACGGTATGAAGTATCCATTGTATTCCCAGCATAGAGGAAAAGTCATTACGCCACTGTTTGCATCGATTAGTTTGAAACAAATACAATCATCCTTTCCTCTCCGCATCATTTCAAATCAAGTGTGTGATTTAAGTCTGCGATTTCGGATTAGATGAAGCGTATCACTTCCATTTAATAGTGGTTTCCCAAGATACGATTGTTACGGAGTTAGTCCGCGTAAAGAAAGTGGGTTGCTTTCCGGTTCACGTGCTTCCGATTTCGCCCTCGTCTCATTCGAACGTGAAATTGGCAAGTCTGCCTTTTTAGTCGCGGAGTTTTTATTCGAATTTGCTGAAGGAGGTTTGATATTGGACTTGTGCCTGCTTGTCCGGATGCATTCGTCATGCATCGTTCTTGGCGATGATCTACAGTCATCGCTATGGAAGCAAACTTCCCTCTTCCCGATGATAGAAAGTTTAATGTTTACATTATATTTCCCCCTTTTGCTGTGTCTGAGGCATTGATCTCTATAGGTGGTGATCAGTAGTTGGCAATTGTGGGCTTAATTAAATTTGGCTTTTGTTTGTGCAATTCCTTTGTTACTTGATGAGGAGTTACGTTATTGGTCCTGGAAAATTTGTGTTAGAAAATTAGCCATTTTTTGGCCATGGATTTTTTACCTTAGATTGTTGTGGAAGTGAGTTTTTTTCATAAAGCTAATTTATGCTATAAGAGATAATTTCTTTTGGTACACGATATACGGAAATGTATCATGTATTAGATTTTGTCTCGTCTTCCTCTAAGATACCTAATCCCTTTCATGTTTATACAGTAGTCTACCGAAAAAAATGTCAGCATGGCTAAGATTATCTTTGCCATTTTTCGTTACATAAATTTTACTTACGTATTTTAAGTAACAAGTTACAAATTTAATTTATGTGATAGGTATTCGTTGTAAAAATCACAGAATCCCTAAGTGATCGATAATTTATACGAGTGAGATGCAGAGTAATGGCACCAAATAATGTAATAAATGGAAAAGTATGTGGATAATATTAGAAGCGTTTATTACTGCATGATACAGTTTTCCTGTTCTCACACTAAAATGCGGATGGATTGTTACTTTGAGTTTGATAATAAAATGGAAATGTCTCTCACTTCATTCATATAAATTAGGCAATATTAGTATTTTCTGTCAATTTTAAAGCTGTATTTCTCAATTACTACTCATAACGAAGCTGAATATTTTGTTACATTAATAATATTATCGCTTTTTTGCCCCGAAGAGATATTATTGGAATGTTAGACTTTTTCTTCTTACATTTACTTCCATCGATGAAACTTACATAGTAGTCGTTAAAAACTTAAGAAATTCTTGAGAGAACCCAATGCATGTGTTAATGTAATCTTTTAATATCCAGAGTAACTTTTAAAATCGATCTTACTAATTGAATTTTTCTCTTTTTCAGGTGAGTGTTTCGTACGAAGTTTACCATTATTCGCAGTGTATCGGTGAGTCCATTGGAATTTAGTGGTTAATCAAACTCTGGCATTTAATCTATTCATTCCTACTATACTATTAATTGTGATATTCATAAAATGTGTGTTGAAAGTGTAATTCGTGTTGTGCAACATTTTCGAAGTATATGTTCTTACACAGATTTGGTTCAGCGAGGAAAACAAGAGCAGAATTCTTCATTCCTCATCTTGCCTTGTAAACCCTCTCCGAAGCTATTCATAGCGAATGGTCGAAAGGATGAGCCTTAGAGCTGGTATATTATGAATTTCAGATGATTTTTATAATTGTGAAAGCATTTTCTTCTCTGCTCTCGATCTCAGAAATGATAAATCTTAATAGAAACTGATTTGTATCTGTTAAATTTTTAGTATTGCTTTTTTAGGAGCGTTGAGGTAATTTCGTAAGTATGGATCCTCACCGGGAATCGAATCCGGGGCCCCTTCCACCAAAGGCGGAAACGCTACTCACAAGGCTCTCTGGGAACCCATATCTGTTACATGCAATTAGTTCACGAATATATTTACTTGTGAGATTTAAGAAAAGCAAAATCATTGGTTTTAAAGGCACTTCTATAACTATTTGAGATGAGCATCATTTCAAAGGAATGTTTTTTCCTTTCAGTCATCATATTTAGACAATTTATTGGGCGATAATGAATGTACGGTTGCATACTAATGCTATATTACTTAGCTTAGGTTTACTTCAGTGCTATTTTATCCCTTCAAGGGGACTTTCCGAAGCACCTTACCATCTTATAATTCAGCCCCTTTTATGTTGCCCAATAATTATTTTCACCGTGTTTTCGCGGGGCCTAAACTCGCCAATATAAGGTCAAATTATCTGTCAAATTTCATTTTTGTCAGAAATTTATACATTCTGGTACCTTTTGTATTTCATCATTTTCAAACTTTCAGCCACGAAGCATTTTGTCAGCTCTTTCCTGGATAGTAACTTCAATTTACGCCTAGTCTGCGGTGCCAATTCCACGCGCTTTGATTGATAGTGCCAAGAAACTCTCGAATACATTGCCAAAAACTGTTGCCACGATTTTGAGAGCAGTTTACTCTGATTAAACATGCATGTTCCAGATACGGGACTCTGTTTTACTAGCTGGAGTAATATAGTTTGAAAATAAAAATATCCCTCACCAGTGTCATCAATTTTAAAATTTTCTTTAAATAATATTTCTTTCACTGTACGAATTCGTTTACGTTTAGTGGTAAAGCTGTTAGATTGCATTCAAGCATCTCCTGGATATCACTGATTTTTACGTATCCCTATTCTGAAGGATTTCCCCCACTTTTATTTGTTACGCACTTCAGAAATAATATTTAAGTATAATCTTTTGAGGAAAATATTTGACTGTTTTTGCCTATGAAGTTGTGTTCGCTAGGGCTAATTTTATTATTGTGCGAAATATTAGGGTATGGAATAGTTCTGATATAGATATTTTATTGAACCGGATAGTTACTCATATAATATTGTCAAAGATACTCGACTTACAAATGAAATGTTGAATTGTGATTCAGATTAATGTTTATCCGCATCATAGCGCAATTGTATTCTAAGGCATCCATCTCAAAAGTAACATTGTGAATTATATGTAGTAGCACTTTTTAATAATGCTTGTTAATTAGCATTTATTAATAGTTAATAATAAAATTTTAAATAATAAATTAGTAAATAATAAAATTTACAGTTCATAGTAAAAAGTAAAAATTACTTTGCACGTAGAGGTGTACAGTACACTCTGCGTACCTTGGAAATTTAACGGAAAAATGGACATGAAAATAGTTTGAAAAGATCGGTACGAATTTAGTTCTTCCCTTAAACTTGATCTTGCCAAAGAGCTAAAACAGCCCACTTGAATGTTCTGGCTGAGTTGGCTAAAGCATTCGCCCGGAAAGTGAATGGTCTTGATTCGAGTCCCGTTCCCGTCCTTCTCTTTTCATGACCATCACCGTTTATCCTTGGGCAATGACAGCTCTCATTTGCAACTTTTGCTGATTCAGATTCTAAATTTTAGGAAGCTCCCTCCACATCAATAACGCTGTACAGCACTCCATATTTTTCGTTCCAGTTCCGAAATTCTGGCCATTTCCGAATAATCTAGGTCTCGCAGATCATTCACCTCCCTCAAAACCATTTATCATTTGTTAATGCGTCACTGACTCATCGCATAGCAACCTCATTATCGATTGCCCACCAAGTTATTTTCTGAGGCCAGACAAAACATACTACTCCCGAACCCAATCATCCCCGATCTTACAACTGCACTGCCGCCCCGATCAATCCGGGTTACACAAACCTGCAGTACCTCGTACGAGCCCAGCAGGAAGCACGGGTAGGCCCTCTCACGGCCCGGTCAGCGGAGGGTGAAAGGGTCGTGCCCGATTTCGCATGTATGCCTGACGTATTTTCGGTATTGACCCACCGAGGGGGGTACAACCGGGGTGGCCTGCATAAAATTGAAACACAGACCATGGCGCCCCGGCCGCCGGGTCCTGACATGGGCTGCCAGTCCCGCAGAAGCACCATGCCTCTCCTGAATCAGGACGCCACGAATGGAGACACAACACATCGTACCTAGCGGCACAGCCCTCGAGAGGCCAACCCAAGCGTGGAGTGCACGGAGTAGCCGGCTCCGTGGGGCTCGATTTTACTCCACCCCTCGATCCCAGAATTCTACGGTCTGGTCGCCGTTGACAGAGCCCCGTTAGCAGATCGAGTTGGGTTAGGTTGGGAGGTCCGTTCCTTCCCTCTCCGGGTTGGGCTGGGTTGGGTTCAGCCCACCTTTTCCCCCCGGGTTGGGTTGGGTTGGGTGCCAATCCTTCCCTTCCCTCACCGGGTTGGGTCGGGTTGGCCATTCCCATCCCTTCCTTCCCCGGGTTGGGTCGGGCCGGACACTCCTTTCCAGACCTTCCCCAATCCCCCAGCGGCACCACGAGGAGGTGGGGTTGTCCGAGGAGAGAGGCTTTGTGTTACGCATCATCCCCATGAGGAGTGCTAACCGGTTAACCGGGTTCGCATCACCTGAGTAACTCCTCTCATCTAAGGGCGTCGCGGGCACAGCCCTTAAGAGAGTCATAGTTACTCCCGCCAAGTTACCTAAACAAGATTCATTCAACTTCTGTCAAATGTTCGCCTATTCATTTTCAACTTTGAATGAGCTTTTATCAAATCATGTTTCTCCTGTTTAAGTTCATTTAACATTAGCAAGAAGAATAATAAAAATTAATATTACGTTGAAAGTGTTATTTGTTCCGCATTAATTTTGATAAAAATCGTGAAATTCCAAGCAAGCTTTTCAAAATTTAGTTATATCTTCAATTCTACTTTTATCTTTTAAATAGTTTTCTTAGTAAGTTTTTTCTTTCGTCTTTCTAAACCTTTTTCGGCTTATCTGTTCCTTGTTTTCCGATTCTAAATCTGGAAACCTTTTCTGCTTCTAACCATAGCCGTTCTCAGTGCAGCTACCGTGATTAGAAACAGAAACTCTCTGTCGGCACTTCAAAGGAATTGAAACCTCTTGTGAAATGAGTTTGTACGTTTACGGTTCGACGTTCTCCAGACACTCAGGTCGATTGCGTCGACACCTAACGGCGGTGGATCACTCTCGAACGAACGATTCGATTGATCTATTAATTAGCTTTCATTCAAACGATTATCGAATGCAACCGCGCGGGTCATGCATCGAATACTTTTTACACGGAATTTTTCTCTTCCTTGGTCAAGTTTGTGAAAGAAATAATTCATGGATAAGTTCATTTCCTTCACGCTTCTATCTTCCGAGTAAGCATATTGTCTGCCTAGTTCATTCATACGTATCCCATATATCAGAGTATACCAAACCTTGTGCCGCCAGAGATAGCAAGCGCGCAGCAGACAATTAGATGATACTGTCGACGGGAAACTCTTGAGTGTTTTAAACCCCAATTTGCTGTTAGTATTTCTGTAATCTCCATATTTCGGTACAAATAACAAGTTCACAAATTAAATATCGATGTTTATAAATTTCAACTGTTTTATATCACTGTTGATTATTCTATTAGTGAACGCTGACCTGAAGCAAGTATCTTCAAATATCTATATAATTATCATTGCGATTAACACCATATTTGCGAATCGGGTATTTCGGACCTCATTAAATATCGTCGTCAAAATAAAATTCATAAGGCGAATGAATTCAGATAGTAAATAAGTAGTTAAGAGCATCCCTAATTTAGAGTCATATTCGCCAAGTCATATTCGCGTTTTTGACAGCTTTGACTATAATTACCGTTATCACACTACCCATCACCCTGGAAGAGAGTATCTGAATTTAATCTAAGGTAGTTAATTACTGATTTATATAAAAACAGTGAAAAGAATAGCCTGTCGAACTTAATAATTCGCTTAATTGGTTCCAAGTCTTGATAATTGGCGAACGTTAATGATGTTACCATGGAAGCGAGAGTTACTGACTCTTCATCAGGTCTGTTGACTCTTTCCCATAAGTGAACGATTCTTTTCGAAATAACGCCTGTGATTTTCTCTAGGTATGGTTCTTCTCCCTCTTGAGAAACAGATATCGATTAATTTTGCTTCGATTACTTTGCAATGTTTTAGCCGAAACGTATTCTTAAATCTCGTACTTTTTTGTTATATAAATTATCAGAGCAGCTGCTTTAGTGCGTATAAGATAACTCCATGATTTTTATGATAAAAAGAGGTCGAGTGAGAAGGGTTTGTACTGAAATTTTCAGTTCGAGCAGTGGTTCGGGAATAATTCGAAACCACTACTTGTGATACGTTACATATGAGTCGTTGTTGAATAGCGTGTTTCCTTGTGGTTAGCACGACCTACATAACCCGTGCGCTTACCAAGGTCGCTGGTCCGCTCTCAGTCTAAGAGAATATTTTCATCGTTAGATACTTATTTACGTGTATTTCCAGTTAATTTAAAGGAAATAATTTTAATCAAATTATTTTCATCATATCGAATCTTATCGACAGACTTATACTACTTGGAAATCAGCTTCCAGATGAAAGTGATATCTTTAGAGCTTCTATATAACCTTTTTAAAAATGCATACTTCACAAGGAAAAGTCCTCTTAAAGAGAGCTATCATATTTCCTTTTATGCATTCAGATTTGTGGTCGTTATTTATTCCTTGTTATTTAATTTCAAATCTATCCTTTGGTTTTTTATGTGTATATTATTTCGCTTTTGCAGCGAGTTAAAGTCCCGTTTGCATAAATAAATAAACACAAGATTTAGAAAGGGAATGAGACCTATCAGGAAATAAAAACTTGAATATAAGGCTATCTTCGCTAAGTCAGAATGCTTTAAGGGGAGTGTTCTCCAAGAGTTGTCCAAATTATTTTGTAAATTATTCGTTCCTAAGAGCTTTTATATTGTCATAGCCTTGGTCAATATTAGACAAAACTAAATTTAAAACAAAAGCTAAATAAACTAAAAACAAAAGCTAAATTTTCATCTATCGTGAACCAAGAGGCAAACGAAAAATTCTCCTTTCAGTGATACGTTCTTGTAATTGCTTTATTTCTTATATAATTTTAATTTTTTCAATTGCGTCCACCTCTTTTACCAATTATTATGCCTGTTATATTTCGATATTCTGTACCACTAAATCAAATTTTGGTGTACGTACTTGTTTTTTCCTCTCTTTCTTATCTTTTGTAAAATGTGCATGTCCTGTTAGGTAAAATAAAATCAGTAAATAAAGATTTATACGGCGGAGGACAGGATTCCCTATAAGCAGAGTGCCTGGGCAGTCGCACAATACTTTTTTTTAAGAGCTACCCAAATTAGTTCTCGAGTGTCCACTATTGACTTAATATTTGGAATGCCTTAAGCTTTGGTTTTCACAAACGAATTACTGTTTTTGCATGTAATTAGTTGTATAGAGTGATTCTTCTGTCATATTAATTAAGAAAATCAGTAAATTTACAACGTGAACACATTTACTTCGCAGTAGCGACGCAGCTCCTAAAGTTCCGTAGCAATTTTCTTGCTCTCGAAGATGGAAAAAGTTAGAGAGAACTCTGGTGGCGGAAGTAGTTCTCCCTAGAAGGGAGGAAAAACCGAAAGCCTCCCTCGATAATAAACTTTTCAGACCTTAAATTCTTTGATGGCATTCAAATTACAGGAGAAGCAAAATCTAATCGAAGAAGGAAGCATTTCTTAACAGTTTTTATGAAATAATGTAAGACCTTTAAAACCAGTCTACGATAGCTCTGAATACCGAATAGGTTTGCCAAAGGTACGCTTTTAAATTATGAATGTATTTCCCTCGCTATCTCATATCGGGAGTATGATTTCTTGGTCGAGAGGGCACTTTTTCATGGGCCTTTGCCTTGGAAGAGCCCCCTTGCGATGTGTGAATAGCTGAAGAGTCGGAAGTGCGTGAGATCCTTTGAGACGTTCCTCTGGAGCGTGATCTGCATCGTCCAGAATTCTCATCCATTATTTAATAGCTCTAAATGTTTCATCGATTTCATTTTCTCGCTCATGCTGGAATATTGACTCGGGCACTTCAATTTTAACCTCTTACGCTTGGCATTTGCAGAAATGAATGCATTTTCGGAAATTAAGATGGTCATTTTCAGGATGGGGGACCTTTCTGGAAGATGGTAGAATATTTTAAGGGTTGAAATCCGTTGGGTTCTCTCTTTGCTCCTTATACCACTGAATACGCTTTTCAAGGATTGAGGAGTACGGTTCCTAGAAGGAGGAAGGCTTAAAGCTAGAGGCTCCTTGAAGGGACTTGGATTTTTCTTGCTAATGGCGAGAAATTATTCATGGACCTACCGTCATTCGGTTTAGTTTATTATTTTTTATGTTCCCCATTCCCGAAATACATAGTTTATAAATTGTATTTATGTTCAAAAACTTTTAATTTTGTGCATATCACCTTTGGTATTTTACCCTAAATTGTTATATAATTTATTATTATTATTATTGGACCCTTTATTAGGCGAGGTTAGGCCCGAGTGGGCCTCTCTTTTACCTAACCTCGTATGAAGATTTTACATGGTCATCAAGATGTAAAATAATACTTAGAGAAAAAAAAATAAAAGAGGAAAAAAACGAAATAGGAAAGATTTGATTTAAAGAAAGTCATAAAAAACATTTCCCAATAATACGTCTATATTAAATAAACATTAGTATTAATGTATGTTTTGTTCTTCATTTCTATTTGATAGAGAGGGACTAGTTAAAGTGATCCACTGACCAAGATTGGTACTTACGAGTGAAATTTCCCTTTAGTTATTTCCTCTTCAGCATTGCTTTTTGTTTATGATCGATGTAACTTAAGCTTTTCTATACGGAATTAACGGCCTTTTACGTAATCCACATAAATTAAGCTATCATTTCGACATTAATATGATATCCACAACGCGGATATGTATTTTTTCCAGTCAATTAATGCGTTTCTCTTAATCATTTTTCCAAATATTATTGCTCGGAATCGCCGATTTTTCGAGATATCATGAGCTTTTCCTTCCTCATTGGCCATAAGTTAATTTTTAATCACTCCCATTTCGTAAACCGTGAAGAATATGAGGCAATTTCTTTAAAGCATTTTCGCTATTGTTACGATGAAGAAATAACAAAATGCGCTTGACGTCCGAAGCATTTCCTGGTCGTGGATTCCAATAACATTTCCTGAATATTTTCCCCTCAGCTTCCGTGACTTCCTTGGTATAATGTCCACGCTACGTGCATTCCTTCTGGTCCTGTCTTTATGCTGCGAAGCGTCCAAAGGAATTCACAGTGCTGTAACTCGACACGCAGTTGCATTCAACCTTTTCTTGCTAAAAAATATAGTTTAAATCCTATTTTCCCACGGGTGGCGATGCTTTTTGTAACCCTAGAATATCTTGATTTCAAAGAAGAATTTTTTTAATGTTCTATGTTCAGCATTTACGATTCATGCATTCCTTTACGGTGTCTTTTACTAAATCAATGTCGCGTAACTTCTTCGATTCTGGGGAACACTCGGACTTTTTCGCTTTTTGGTTTGAAACATTTTTTTCTGTCTTTTCTATTGGAATCGTTGTCGTAGGTTTAGCGCACATTCTGGGCTGTACTGGACGCATAATAAATAAAATCTTAAAATGTGAAATATCATATTCTGTGTAGTTCTTTTACGTAGCATCATACAGATACTATTGGATTATCTGAAACGTCTGCAGTTTTTTTAAATTCGCCTGAGTAATACTTTTCTAATCGAATAATACTGTTAGAACTTTCTTAAATGAGTTTTTCTCTAATACCAGTTACCCGACCTTTGGAAAAAGGCAATTAGTCAAAATAGAAAATATTTTACCGACTAATATAGATATAGTTTCAAAAAGTTTAATTATATTTCTTGTTTAAAAGTCTGAGAACTTTTCTGATGACCCAATACTTCAAGTGGAACTTATGTATTTAAAATTTATGGACAAATTCTTATCGCTGAGACATCGATTGAGGATGATGTTATTAGTTTCATTAAAGTTGTTTTCAATTATAGAATGGGTTGTTTTCACATACTGTATTTTTACGCGTTTTCTTGCGTTATTGTATTTTTTCCCAAGTGGAGACTGGTTATCATTAGTGTCCGAGGAAGAGAGGGGCAGCAGGTCAGACTCCCAGGGCCCAAGTTAAAAAGGGGCCCGCGCCCGTGAAGTTGAGGGATAAGGACCACCAGCTGGAAAAATCGGACCCAAAATTTCTCTCTCGGGCCCTGGTTATAATTCCTAAATTAATGCTTTCCATCTCGTTCTTTTTATCGCTATCTCATTCATTTCAATTGCGGTGGATTAGACGTAATAAGACACTCATATATTTCATTCTCGCCTCCAGTAAAAATTTTTTGTTATTATTATAATGTTTATTTTTTTATCAGCAAATGGTTTGCTGTTAGCCACGCGAGGAAAGCTAGTTTTATGTTTTCCCCTCACGGTGTGTCCATCTGCAGAGCAGTCTCCTTCTTTTTCAGTATGACACTAGAATCTCTTTTTGGAAAAGTACGTCCTTCCGTTGATAAAAGATTCAAGTTGTAGATCTTACGTTTCTCGCGATACATATCTCATATGTGCCATCCCAGGTGTTGCTCGTCTAAATGTAAGAAAACGACACATCGCCACCAAGGGAGACCCGAAAGATGTAGTTTGTCACACACTTCCGACATTATTTCGTTCAAATAGTCTTTTCACTATTTTTTTCGTAAACTTACTTGTTTGCATCAGATGGTCACCTCCATCTTAAGTTCAAAGTTATAGTTCATCAATTAAGCATGGGAACTGAATCTGAAAATTATTAATTTATTTCTTAGGCGTGACATTGTATCATTTCATACACTTTGCCACCTTTACCTTTCCAGACGAGCTTATCATATGTAATCTACGTTATAATCTTCTTAGTTCCGAAATTTAATAGTAACCGGGTAACACTTATTCCGTTAAAAAGAACCATAAATTAACTACAAAGGCCAACAGATGTAGGAATCCATAAAATATCAAAGATATTCGAAGCCTCTTTTCCTGCGGTACCATTGCGTTCTTTCTTGCATTATTTCCGGATAAAACACTTCTGATTACATTTGCTATATTCTCTTGTTATGATGAAAATATCTTACTTTATTTTTCATTTCTCCTGAGTACTGAAAGACAACCGTTGTCGAATGTATATCTTAATGTGATTGAATCTTACTGCTAAGGTATTATATATCAGGAAATATAGGAATTATTTACACTCTGAATGGTAGCGACGATTTTATCGTGATATTTAATTGCGAAAGTAGCTCTGTTAAGGCGCGCTTATTCATTATTTAGTGCTTGTATCCGTTACTTAAATTTAGATACACAAATTGAATTAAATCAATATTTATTCAAGTCGTGTAAACTATGGATTTCGTAGATTTCAGTGTTTATTTATCTACCAAGTAGTGCTACGCAAGAGCTAGTAAATGGTGGTAATTAGTCCTTTCCAACATGTAGACTTATAAGAAAAGAATATTAAAGTTACGCGTTTAATTTTAAAAAATTCTATTCTATCGTAGAGGAAAAATGAAAGATATGTTTGCAATACAACATTTTAAGATTGTTACCTTTGAGAAGGGGAAAAAGTGTTGCAGAATTCAGAATTCGATTTAAGAAGTATTGTCGAGAATTTTTAGATGTATTTCGCTGGGAAAAACAGGTTTGACAAGTTAGGCCGAGGAAATTTTAGTCAATATCCCTAAACTTCGTTCTCAATTTTTTGGGAAAGTAGGCTTTTGGATCCAGAACACGACCTTCCTCACAGTTAAGGTAAAGAGGCCTTACTTTATGATCAAACCGTAAGGAAGCCAATGTATTTGCCTCTTTGTTGGCAATTTTTCATTCCTAAAATCTGTTTAAACTTCATGCTTTGGACTCACCAGATTCGGCTTCCGGTTGGAGCGGATCGAAACACTTCCTAGAGGGCTCGATTCTAGACGTCTGCACTTATCAAAAAGTAGTACATAATTATTTCAATGCCGTAATTCTTTTTCCTCAGTCATTGATTTGACTTTTAAATCTTTATGTGCATTTACTTAAGATCATTTTCCGATTGATGTACATTCATTATAGACGTAATTCGCTGTTTTTAGTCTGTGCTCTTCGATATATAGTAGACCAATCCTTTACTCACCGGAAGACTGCATATAAACCGCAAATCCGCAATAGGAACCATAAGGAGATACTTAATTTGCGTATTGCATAGATTCAATAGAACTCCGGATAAATTAGAGGGCGTTCGAATTTGGTGAAATCAATACCGGGTCCGATTTTAGATGAGAATTCAAGTGCGAGATGGCCTTTGCTGTCGAAGTAGTTTTTAAAAAATTACAACTACTGCATAGATTCAAACAGTCCACCATCGGAATCATGTGTAAGAAAAAGAAGTCATTTCGTCAGCGAGTTAAAAGAGTTCATTTCCTATTTAATTTCTATCGACGTCAGTGACGCCACAAAGGAGCGAAATAAACTTAGTAACTGAGTTGGTTTCAAGCTGTGAAGAAAGAGCCGCAAGTCCACTACCTCTGTCTTAGCCAAATCACTTGCTCATCGAATGAGGATGCCATCGCCCGTCTCTGAATCCGCCGTTGGACTCCGATGTCTTCCCTCTTCTTTTACATTTGTGGCGGAAAATGCAGAACAGTGTGTTAATTACTCAGCCAAACCAGAGAAAGTTATCATCTCCTAGAAACAAATTAAAAATTTAGATGGAGCTATTTTATCGCAATTTTATTAGCAACATCCGGAGCCATAGCTGTCTATCTGTTTTCTATTGCCTCTTTTCTGTGGTACCTGATGATGAATAAAGGTTGTTCTAGTGGTAAAGAAAACAATTACATTACGTAATGCAACGCAGAGATGTAGTCCAAAGATTACTTTTATTTCAGAGATAAACACATGAATTCCATTGTTGGTTAAACTGTAAAAGAAAGATAATTATTCATCTTTAGTTCTGTCCGAGCTCACGAAGTCAAATCGCGGCTTATCTCAGTTCTGTAGCTGTTTTTATTAGTTTGCATAAATTAATATATTGTGATAAAAATTATGTCTAAACATCTATTTTTGGTGACCGGTTTTCTCCCTTCCATCAAAACGTGTAAATGACTAACCGTTTAAAAGAAAAACTTTCCCGGTTTTTGCTAAAAACAGACCTACAACTGGAAAATGCACCATTTGGTCAAAAAGTTTGGATAATTCGGGTATTTGAATTTTTTAGTTTCGTTACTGGATGTGTATATATCGGCCTTGTCATGTGTGAAGCTTATTGTTTACTTAATTACGTTTGTTGTAGTAAATTAATAGTTTTTATCGTCGGACGGAGTTATTTATTCTCTTAATTAAAATCATATAAACAATTTTCGCAAGCACTATCATTGTCACCATAAACAAAGACCTTGACATGGTCTATTATAATACATTTTAATTAACCAGCCACCTTTCATCTTTTGGAAACAGAACGACAACCACAGAAAAATTGTCGAGTATGAAGATTTGTGTCACACTTTAAGAAAGTTTACGTTGTCATTTCATCCTTTTAATGAAATTGCATGTAACCCAGTGCGACCATTTGTGGAACATTTTTCCACGGGACAACTTGTCTTTTAACTAGTATTAAAATACATCATTGGGAATTAAATTTACTACTATCTACCTTTTGACTTAGACTACCTTACTGCTCATCACAGAGATGAGCAAGACAGATTAAAGTAAATAAATGAGATTATTTTCTCTCCTATACCAAATAATTCCTTAGTTATTGCCGTAAATTTATCGTTGGTCTCGCATCGAACTTCGAATCGCTCGTAAAAGGGATCCTCAAAAAACCTAATTTAATTTTCACATCAACACTAAAGGAAAAAAAGGAGAATGTAATCGTGGATAAATAAAGAGATGGCATTCTATGATTATTTCAAAGTGGTAATAAGGCTAACAGGAACGTCGTAAAAGGCGTGGCGTTGGAAGTTCGCTCCGTTGCCCTCGCATCCTGCCCCTCCACTGAATAAATGAAGAAGGGGGATGAATAACGTTGGGCGAAAGAAAGGAGAGAGGATATTGGGAGACGTACGTTATGGCTCCCAAAGGCTCCGTCTCTTTCTTTTTTCCTCTGCAACATATCTCCTGCAGCATCTTCCGCACCCGAGCGCCGCACCACGCCTTCTTCCTTCTTATCGCTCTTAATGGGCGGATACTTAAAGAGAGATTATGGCTCATCACCCATTGTGAGCCGACTTTTCGGATGCATCTTGATACGATTACCACATTTTCATAGTGTGTGTAAAGTCATCAGATGAAGGGATGGAATTAAGCTACCAGGGGCCATAGGCGCAAATATCAGACTGAGGTCTCCCTTTATGAATTGTGAGGGTTAAAACTCGATTTTGGTGATAGGCCATAGAAAATTCAGTTGACTTATTACCACAATTATAAACAAAATATTGAATTTTAAGTAGCATTTCCATAAATTATCATAAATAATAAATAAACTTATATTATATAGAGGAACCGGAGCTCTAAAAACGTAAGACAGGACTGGAACTCGAACCCGGATCTGCCACTTTCCGGTCGGATACTTCACCTGTTTACCTTTGCAGCCTTTCAAGATGTAATTCCCTTCATAACGTGTCATATCTCAGTGGTTTAAATATCCCTGCTCAAGAATCACTGCTATAAGTGGCTAAATTCTTTGCAGCACAATGTTTCATGAATTACTCTTTAATAGCATTCAATTTGGAGTTCTGAATATAGCTAAAATCCATTCACATCCACACCAATGACGCTGCAGCTGATTATACTCGCTTCTATTAATAAAGTTATATATAGCAGAGATATTGATGAATTTACTTCACCTTAAAAGTGTACTAGCCTTTACGTTTATCACTCCCAAGCATGGCTTCCTTTCTATAGTTATTGCTTGGTATAACCTAGTCTTATTTCTTGTACGTGAATACAGCTTGTACAGTCTCAGAGATGATTCAGTGAAACTCCTGCTTTATCTTAATGAGTGGAGTTTTTAATTTTGAGTCCATCAAGTATTCTCCTGTATAACGTTACCTTTGTAAAGGAAAAAATGAGAATAAATCAAACATGGACGTGCCGAAGAAATCGTTTAAGATGTTAAAATTGAGGAGATTCCTCTATATGTTTGTTACTCAAATCACCAGCCTCTAAGAATGATTATTACAATTCTGGAAGAATCCATGTCCCATAAATTTCATCTCCATTATCTATCTTTGTCGTGTAGTCACGGAATTCCTGGTGGCTTACCTGCTTGTTGCTCCGTTCCTACTATTTTGAAAGAGGATCTATTCTTTCGTAGCCTTAAAGTGTGGGAGAGCAACACATAGGAGAAAATAGCTTTCTTGTTTACATTCGGCGAAGTAAAGTCTGAGGAAGTTCGCTTAAGGAAATATCGCAAAAGCGGGATATTTTAACTCGCGATGTATATCGAATGTACCCCTGAAGAATTTGATTGTTTGTTCAAATTACACCTCTGTATTAATTATTTTATAGAGTTACGAGTACTCGTAGAGTTAGAGTACTCATATAACATTAATATTCGATACTGTTCTTTTAACATTCCTTGGAAAAACAAAAGAATTGAAAAGAAAATAACCAAACAACCGAGAGGGCAGCGCGTTACTCTTTGATAAAAACGGTCCCAGGATCGATTCCCAGCGGAATCCCATTTGTGCCAAATAATCTCAGCTATCAAAATACTTTTAATATTACTACTACTAAAGAATAACAGGTTTTGTAGAGTTTTTATAAGTTTCGTACCCATTAATGCATAAATCGCATAAACATTCCGGTATTAATTCATAAACTCAGTTCGTTTTATTAGGATATTTCAAGTGAAATCTTAAGGGCAAATTTTCCAGTTTTCTTAAGACTTTCTTAGGTCACTAAGACACTTCTCCGTTCACTACTTGGAGCATTACTTATATTGGCGAAGGGAAAGTGCGGCGTGAGATGAATATATCATTAGCCATTGTGCATTGCGGGAGACTTCAATGGGCAGAGGGTTTTGCCTCTTTACCGGTGTTGCTTAAGCTGCAAGGACAAAGGACGACCACACCTCCTTTTTCATGCTCTCCTCGTCCGAACACACTGAAATGCTTCCTTTGAGACTCAATTCCATGACGAAATCGCAATATTTGTCCCTTTAGAACCAGTTTACGTCACTTCCCATCGCCGGATTTACCAAATATGTATTTCTCCTCCGGAAGCGTGGAAATGTTCAGTTACACTTTTGGTATAATTTTATTCGCTAGCATAAATATAACGTGATCTCTATATTAACTATTATTTTCCAGATTACATTGATTAGTCTCGTTACTTTATATCGCTGTGTGTGTAAATTTTGAGCCCATACTGTTTTATTGGCTTTATGAATCCTACCTTAAGGAAACTCGAGTAAAAAATTTCCTAAAACTAAAGTATTACTTGTAGAAGGCAATTTGCATCCTTTGTAGCTATTATTAATTTTCATATATAGAAATATATCGATATTACTTTGAATTAACTCAAAACTGCAGGATATTTACGGGACGGTTTCAAAATTCCAATGCTTTTAATTTTTAAGTTTGGAATCATTCTTTTGATTTTTTTGTAATAATTTTGTGGCCCGAATCGTTATTATTTCATAATATAACAATATGTCTTTGCTTTATCTTGAAAAATATCTTTGCTTAAACCTCCATATTTCTAATTTTTGAGATATTCTGTCGTTAAGCTGCCCAAAGAAAACAATTCTATGCACATCTTATTATCTCGCCACCGTAACATACTTCAGATTATTTTTGAATCCACATAATGCCGAAGGAAGTGTACAAACCTTTGGAAAGAGACTAATTCTATAAATATTTTAATACACAATTGATAATATACATTTATTTTCCTTTGTGTAATACATTTTCAGTATTAAAATAATAATACACGTTTTTCTTCTTCTTTATGGCTGTGTTTCAGTGGGCTTGGTGTGTAGTTTATCAAGCTTCTCCTCTAGTATTTCTTGTATTTGTTATCCTTAGTTGTCAACACGTTTACTGTAATCGTATTTTCGTATCCTATCCTTGGAAGGAGTATTTTGCTCGCTAGCAAACCTTTCGTTACGTCATTCTGGTATTAAATCAGAACCATCCTGGGATAGGTCGAGCATTTGGAAATTTCGTTATGGTCGTTTGTATGGACTTTAAAACATATATTTGATAAAGCTTTGCGATGTATGCTCAAAAGAAAATAAATTATAAAGACACTGCTACAATTATTCTAATTTTTCGTGACCTTCAATGTAATGTATTTAGAGGTTGCTGTAGAGGTACTTACATTCCTTCACTTCACTTCAAAAGGAATTCAACCCACATATTAAAATAAAAAAATAACTGATCAAATATGACCCCGCTCTATCTTTTATCCATACAATGTTCCATTGAAAATCAACATGGCGCTTTTAGATCCGAGTGACCTTTTCTCAGAGTATACTATATTGTACTGGGTTGGGGAATTATTGTTAATCGAAGGCCTTAGGTATATCTCAACCGTAAATGAATCTATAATTGAAATTTTAAGGCCACTTTTAAGTTATACAATACGTACATTCAAATAGTCAAAATCCTAAATTTTACGATAGAAAATAAATTTAATATCAAAGTTAATTGCTCGAAATATTTTCCCCTTTGTTATCCTTTGACGTAATGAACGTGTCTATGAAATAAAATTAATTGAGTAACTGAAATTTTTACAGGAAGTGGAGAAAGGCTAAAACTCTGATGTAGAATAAATATTCACAGCCACTATAAATCTGATGTGACCAAACAGAACTTAGTGGGAGGGAGTCATACTAATGAATTAAAAAAAATGTTATATCCAAATGAAGATGCCTGCTTGTGGACGAAACTTGTCGCAACTAATAAATTTAGCCTCTGTGGAAATTAAGAATTTTGAAATATTCTTTAGCAGCCACAAATCACCTCTACCGTGTATAGGCTAGATGGAAGAGAAGACTTGTAGTTAACATAAATAAAGACGTGTTTTAATAATGTAGCCATTAAGAGTATTACTGGATACGCTGCTTAAGATACGATCTGCTAGATTTTAATTATCTGCAAAGTGTACAGATATATTTTTTTTTAAGGAGCGATTTATTAATTGTATTCGAATCTCCTCAAAGGGTCTACCTTCGGAAACCTTGAAAAAGAAAGAAAAAAAGCAGCTGAAGTTGCGAAGTTGAAGATGATCGTTAGTCGTCTCCCCCTTTGAAATCCTTTTCATTTTTGCCTCTTCCTCTTAATCCAATTGAGCGCAACTCGATAATCTGCACACGGAAGCAGAGGGCATTCAAAGTGTGCAAGAATCAGCCTTTTGTATTGGCAGAGGAATCCTTAGAATGGTGAATGGCCAAAGTGCGTGGCTGCTGTATTCAGCCGCATTCTCTTTTTCTCTATTGATTTCCTTCGCTACGGACGATTTGCTCTCTTTTCCAAGGATATAAGGTCGTAATTCTCTCCGAGTATGTTTATTAACGAATGGAGGAGAGATTACGCTTGATTTATGTTCCGAATTTTTTATGGTAATATATTATAACATCGTTAAGTTAATGAGAAATAGAAAGATCGATCACTGGTTCATATGAACGCGTTTAGTTATCTTTATCGGTGATTCACGCATACATTTCTCTTTAGTCTTCATTCCTCCAGAAATTTTCATGTCATAAATATTATTTTTTACCTTACAAAAGCAATCTCTAAAACATTTCAGATCGATTTCATATTCCTCTCTCTATATATTTTTTTAATATTTGCCTCCATGTCCCCGAATCCTGTGCAGTTTAAAGTTAGCCTCATCCTCCTCTTCAGGATTTGCCATTCCGTTTAAAGATGGGAATTATTAAGTTCATCAGATATATTTTCTCTTTGATTGTGTAATACTTATTCCTTATTTTAAAATGCGTAGTTTTCTTTCTTTTCCTGCGTATATCCGATATAAATATTATTTAGATTGTAGATTAAATGGCTAACGGTATTGTCATTTTAAATTTCTGCGTTTCTTATGATTCATGCACGACTTGCAAGGAGAAAGAAAAAGATCCTTGATTTTAATTGCTTTCTGGTAGGATTAGGAAAGGGAAACATAAAAAGCTTATTATTTCTACAAATGTTTCCTTAATCTCTGTATTCCTTGATATATGTGTCAGAGTATAACTAGGATGAATTTTAAAATTTAAGCCATGCTATCCTCCAAATTATAGCGTATAAAGATATTCTTTCAACAGAATAGGATATACGAAGCGAACTTTTATGGAAAGAAAAAGGATCAAAGCCATTTTAGGCAGTCAATCACTGCCCTAAAGTTCTGTTAAATCAAAATAAAAACCAGTCATCAATCTAAGCTGATAAAACTTTTACGACCAATAAAGTCAATGATGAACATTCAGTATATGCTCTCTGTTATGATAGGCTTCCGCAAAAAATATATTTATCACAATCGCTATGATTAGTTTAGAATTATATCAAAGAAAAAAAAGATAAACAGAATGCCCTCATCTGAAGCCATGCGGATAATTTTATGGCCAATAAAACTGATAATGAATACTAAAGAGTGGAAATCGATCGCTTTTTCGTCTTCTGTGATATTCTTAGGACCTATTGTGGAGTAGAAATGGCTTTTTCTTACAGCAGAAAATCTCTAATTCACAATATGTTTGGTAGGTAGTTAATTTGAATTCGCATTTAGACTAGAAAAAATAACAAGAAAAAAAGCTAAAACCATTAAAATAATTTTATAATCACTAATAACTGTTTTCAATTTAACTCTTAAATTAATTAATTCAATTGGATAATAGATACTCAATGAGGAAAAAGAACAAATATCGAGATCATGGTCTCAACTTCACTTAATTTACCTCATATATTTCCTGATAAGCTCATATTCGGAACTGTTTGCTTTGTTTTCCCCTTTGATTGGGACAACAATAATCTCCTTTACGGCCGCCCGTGTTTGCTTTTGAGCTATATTATTCCAAACAAAGCGAACTTGTCGACGGAAAACATGCGAAATATTCAAGGAAATGAAGTCTATTGTATTACCAAAGGAAAACAGGATTTGTATTCTTTATACCTCATTTTCTCTGTGAAATCCTCTTTCCGAAATCACACATATATGCATTTCCTTTTCGGTTTCTCGGATTAAGGTGAAACCACATTGACGTTTTTTCCCTTCTGCCTTACCTTTTACATTGTTATTAATTGGCCCTAAGATTTAATTCGGATTTGAAAATATATTCCTTTCTTCCCTTGAATAATTCCAAAACACCTAACCTAGAAAGTTTGCTATTTTACTTGATAAGGTAATGAGCAACATTAGGATATATATTTTCATTATTATTATAATCGTGAATAACGTGGAAATCAGAGATTTTTTTGTTTTGATTTTTGCAAAATGTTCCATGCCGTCTATGTATTTTGTTCCTAAAGTGAATTGAATAAACGGAAATTAAACCTGACTATGGTAACGTTACAAAAGAATTAATAGTCAACGTTAAGAATTCTACTAACGTAAGTACATGTAACAATTCGCCCTCGGTAATTCAGAAATTTCAATAGTTATTTACATATATTCGCTCCTTCCTTTCACGTTTATTCAGGTAGGTTTGTTGGTATTTTTCTTTGAGTGAAAGTAACGGTCCGTATGGGTTATCTCATGTTTTCATTTTCATTTTTGACATCTTTATCGTCTATAGTTTACTCGGAACGAGATGCCTTGTCACTCTCAAAAGGTTCATTGTATTTTGGTTTTCGCCGTAATTTACAATTGATCATTTGGTTTTTATATCTTGAATTGGAGCCCTCGTTATATTTTTCAGAAGTTCTTGTTCTTATGATTATTATATCCTTTCCACATAGGTAAAGTAATTTCAGAAAATTCCGATTTTAATGAACATATTTGTCTAGGTTCTTTGTTTAGAGAATGTTTTCGTGGTCACATTTCAGCAGTTAAATCGACAGAATAACATTTCGGGATTCAGAAGTTTGATTCGTTTCTTGAGCGAGAGATTATCAGCGTCTTCAGAAGCGGTAACATATTTGCTGACCATCTCAGGTCGTTCTCATGTCACTTTTGAGCGATGGCTATATTTCCGCATCGCATTGGAATGGATTTCGTATCGCCTCACGATTGATAACCTTCACCGTCGAAAAGCGCACGCGAATCAATTCACATTTGAAGACTCTTGGAATGTCTCCAACGCCGCATGCTTGGAACGCCTTCTCAATCACGCACGTTCTGTTGAGAACTTCGCAAGTGCATGCACATTGATGACTTTACTTTCTCCTTTTCTTAGAGCGTTTATTAGACAAGTATTTTCGGAGATTTCAATGCTTCCCTTTTGCTCAATCGGTAGTGGATTAGAGAGAGGAGGTGTAAGCGGTGCTGGGTTCGATCCCCGTGGCGACAAGAAAGGCATTCGGCCGTAAAAATTGGTGCCAACAACCTCAAGGCAGACCTCAGCCAGTGACTGGAGACTGCTAATGATGAGCCAAGAAGAAACAGAAGCGAAAAATATCGAAATGACTGGGACTCGACCCAGGCCTTCCTCTGCGATACGTGCAAAGTTACTTCTTATTCTTAATCCCTATGCTAAAGATGATTTCAATGAACCATTATATTCTGACAATCCCATCATATAACGCTTAGGCTGATATAAATGCGAGGCGTCTTAAATTAAAAAAAGATTATAGGTGACTGTAAACGTCTTACGAAAATTCCCAAGGAAAAACTGACATGAAGTCTTTCTCGGCCGTCTGAAATTTTTTCATGTCCGATTTTTTTTAAACTTACTGCTTCGAAACCGATTTGCAAGCAAAGGATAACAGTTACTTATATAGGTTTTGTTGGAAATTAGTGTGGGATTATTATATGTCTGTGCTCAGAGTGATCGTGGAACCAAAGCGTGAGGCTTTTGACCTTCGGGAATGTCTCATGTAAAGTTTCTCAGAGCTCTGCTGCATCAAATACTGGCGAAAGCCCAACGACTTATTGCGGATGCAAAGAAGCGTATTAAAAATCCTCCATCCCACTGATAAACGTCCTGTAGGAATGATTTTTATAACTTTCACCGTTTGGTTCCTCTCAAAAATCTTTCAGAGGCTCTGTAAGAGTATTAAATGGGCTAATGGTGGGTATGTATGAAACCATTGTCCAATATTATAACAAAATATATCAAATTTTAATGGTATAATTCTTTAATTATTCCGAGTAGTTTTACTTATGTGATTTCCCTCTTCGTGTGTAGATTTATTGACTGGTGCAGTATGAGGCTTAATTCCATGCGAGTTTTGCTGTAACTCGTATGAGTTATTTAACTAATTTTGTAGTAGTTTCCATTTTTTCTCGAATGAGAATACTAGTTTCGGAATCCGCAATTTATTATCAATTCATTAAACATCGATCGGATTAAAATATTTGTTCTATAGAAACTATGAAGTATTAAAAATCTTATTTTAAGCTTTCTGTTAAAATTCTCATATATGCAAATTTATCCGCTCTTATATGTGTTTAGAGTAAGTGTGTTTGCAATATTTTTATCCCAAAAATCTTGTCTTGTACTCAACGATATTGATTTTTTATAAACAATATTAGTGGATTAGTTTGCTCTCAAGTTATCTCTTTTTTAATTTATAGCGAATTAATTTCGGTTGTTTTATAGCCTCGTAAAGCTCTGGGGAAGACTTGTTGCCCCATCAACGCTCTTCTTCATTCTCCCACAGTTACGGGTGAATTCTCCATTAAATTTTATTGCTCAATTAAGGTAAAATCGCGGTGAAACTTAGTAAGAGTATTCTGGGTATTCTTTCAACGAGCAAATTAAATTGCTTTTAAATGATTAAACGCAGATTACCTCAGATATTAAATGGCTAGCCGCTCAAGCTGAACTTATTCCTCATCTAAGGTTCCGTCATTGAAATTTATGATCGCGTACGGATGGTTTATTGATTCAGCATCTATTATATATACGCATATACCTACTGATTAAATTCTGAGCTATTTATTTAGGAAATACTAATTTTGCAGTAAAAATTTATGTTTAGACAGGGGATTTTACGGAGTGGATTTCCTGGGATTATATTAATCAATAAAAATAGTTTTTTATAAATCATTTATATAAACCTTTATTTAAATTAAAAGTATTTTCCTCTATATAAAATGAATCTGGGTGAATGAGCCTTTATATTTTTTATTTATTATACTTATTGAATTTGTGTGTTTCTCAAGAGGCAAAACAATGTTTCTAGAGATTTATGAGAGGTTTTCGTTTCATTAATTTCTGTGCTATTTGTAGAAACTTCAAAGTAAGGTTATTTTCTCTCCATCAGAGGCAAAAGCTAAGAATTATTGTATTTTCTCTCATAGAAGTCTAACACAAGAAGTGAAAGAAATCATGAAAAGAGGAAGGGATAGACTGAGACATATCTTCATCTAAAGAAACAAGCTCTAAAGATTACTTTGTTTGATATAGAGTTTAAAGTCACTGTTTTCTATCACAATCTCTCTATCTTGTTGGATGTGCTGTCCTTTTTCGTATGATATCATAAGACAGACGCCTTGCAGTACGGTTTCAACCATTCAGGCTCCTTTCTAAGCTATTTCTTCCGCTTTCCGCGCAACGTAAACTATGCTCTCAGTAAGTATCGCATAAAGCTTAAGGTATAATGATTAAGTTCGATATAATACCTCTTTTTAAATACTATATCATAGTTATTTGACCCTTCTTTATACCTTATTTTGAATGCTTAGATCGTAATACAAGCGATTTTTTCTTTTTTCTTCTTATATATAAAAAGAGCCAATAAATATTCTCATGTATAAAATGAGCCATAAAAAAGTGGTGCTTTTATTAGTTATCGTTTACATTACTGAGAAAGATAATCTTCCAATAGATTACAACAGATTAATTCATGCGGTGAATCGGTTGTCAGTGCATCCTATATGTCATCTCTGAATAATTTCTTGAAAATAAAGATGATAATTGAATATGCTGCGATTCCTTTTAAAGTTCTGCTAAAATACTGGAAAGGCAAATAACTACCAGTGATTTAACTCTGCAGCCGTTTGGCATCCGTTTACCAAGTGGTATTAATTTTCCATGGAATTATATCAGAGGTGTCAATGAAGCTAACCGATCGCAAATGATCGCGGTAACCGCAAATTCAATTTTACCGATTTTTAGAGAACTTTTTTTGCGAAATTAATGCGATTTTTTCCCTCCCATTTCCTACCTTCAGAGCACGTTTTAGTTGTAACAGCAAGCGTAACTTGCTTAATGTTTAAATCCCTAGTGTATGACTTCTGTATGAACTAACTACCTATTGTAACTTCTCATATTTACATAGAATTTGATCATAACATATATGTATTATTCTAAGATAGTATGCTTTAAAGGGAAGTAAAATATCTTTGAAAGAAGTACATGCAGCCTTTCGTCATAGCTAAACGAAGGACCAACTTGTTCGGAAGTATTCGATCATCTTGAAATTGCCTTAATTGTCTAAATTACAGTAATATTAGTTAGAATTGTCTTAACTGCAGTAACAACGCATCTAAACGCGTTGTTTCGGTTCGTTTCACTCCAAACCCTTGTTCTCGTATAGTAAATGAACTATTAAATGGCGTTAACGGCAAATACCGCTCGCTGGGATAAAAAGCTTAACCGATTTCCTAAAAAGTGAGGTTGAAATGAATCCCATTGCACCAAAGGCCTTTTCTTTTTCTCAAGTTTTTCATCATTTCCGCAAGAGTGACGTAAGCTTTTAGCTTCGTATTACTCTCGCAAATTGGCATTTCTTAAGATGACGCTAACTGCAGAAAGAATGCTAAAGATGGAGCATATGTTTGTTAGCAGATACCAAAAAAGGATTTTGGTAGATCGCTGAACTATAGGAGGATTTAAGGACGAATGATGTGTTTTAAGACGTTTTTATGACATGGAGATATTCAGATTCATTACAATGAACTCCCGATCAGGGATGGTTCGTTCGAGTTGTAGATTAACCATAATAAAGAGATTCCAATTAGATATTAATGTTAGTCTTCCTCACGCTCTCACTCAACCTCCTCATAAGCGCAGTATATTAATACCATTACTTATTAAGGTTTTAAAATCGTAACAACTTACCTCGATACTTCCTCTATTCTAAAGTTATGCCTCTTTCTATCTTATGGTAACAATTTCCTCGGATTTCGTATGTGCATTAGTGACGACTTCACTTTTTGAGTGGCGACTTATATTTAAATATTTATTATTTAATAATCTAATTTTATCACCAAATCATTATAACAACCATAGCAATATGAAAATTCCCCAAATATATAACAGTAAAGTACCCTACATTTATGTATTGGTCATTTATTTAGTTTTTTCGAACGTTTTTTATTTAGTAATTGCCCGGAGAATTTCATTTCCCAACTGAAAGCTGAATAATCGGTCGTCTATGATTCTTATCTGCACGTAGTTCGCAAAGCGCAACTTTTAGAGGCCTTGAAGAGCAGACCAATTGAAAAAGCCGACGTCATTCGGATTCAGGAGCGCAGTCTTCGTTCAAGAACATTTAATTCTCCATTTAAGTAAGTGGCCGCAGAGTGCACTTCCGCGAGATGAAACCGAGGTGTTTAAAATTGAAAATCCGCAGACGCATAAGAATTAATTTTAACGAGGCGTTTAGAGAGAGCCACGCTGTGGGACGCATTAGACACAGAGGCGTTTTTTATTGGAAGTGTGGGATCAGGTGGAGAAGCACTTTAAGCATTAACGGTGATGTGGAAAGGGGGATCGAATTCACACTTTAAATGGCCACTAAGAGGAAACAAACACGTGGCCATGGGGAAGGTGTCGAATAAATAACTATTTATTATCTATTATAATATGTAATTGTAAAGTATTTTTATTCACGAGAGATTAAGACTAAAAAGTCTCTTCTTTCATCTAACCCTTCGTCAAGAATACGGGAAAGAAAGGAATGACATAACAAGTGTACAGAAGACCACTAATTCGTGGGTTTAATAACCTAAACTAGTGCTTGGGAAATATACCTCACAGCAGGAAAATACCCACAAGAAGGGGGTTGAAAAACCTTTAGATAGAAAGAAGCTAAAATGTTACGAAAAAGGCAGAAATTTAAAAGAAAGAATGCATGTACACTTTAAATTGCAAATACAAAAGGAAATACGTTTAAATAAATAGAAATAATAATAATAAACAAAAATTGAACATCATGAAGCAAAGAAATTGTCTACAGAATATGAAAAAAATCAAAACTTGCTATAAGAACACAAAAGGGACGCAAAACAAAAATTGAAAACTCACCTGCGGCTACCAACTTGTCGGTAAAGTAATTAATAAAATAAAAATACGTTATATTAAATGCATAAATATAAACTGCATCACCTATCAGGATAAGGGCTTGTCAATGAGTAGATTAAAACAATAACAATAGCTGCTACAGCTATAACGTGGAGTGAGACATTTATACAATTGTGTTACGTTGCATTAAAATCTCGGGGAAAGTTAATAGAATCGTAGAATTATCATTTTATATAAGCAAAACAAACTGGAAAGAGATTCAAAATAGGTTGAACGGTCCAAAATTCATCGTCAAAAATGACCATTCATGAATAATATACGCAAAGTCATGAAAGGATTTTGGTTAATATTCATAAGTAAATAGTACTATAAAAGAATTGAATGAATTACCTGATGATACTCTTAGCCCCATCCAAAGTATGGTAGTGTAAATTTGGATTATAAATTTAAATTGTAATATACATTCTACAATGGCAAATGAATAATTAAATGTTACGTGCCAGGCATTTCATTTTCGCCTTGGCTATAAAATATAACGCGGATTTTGACCTTCAAACTTAAATATTTTAGAAATTTTTCTTTTGAACGTGGTGGTTTTTCTTAGGAGTTTTTTTTTCGATTTTGGGCAAATGCCGAGTAGAGTTACTATGTTTGGTCCCCTCTGTGCTACAGATTTATATTATATATGTGTGTGTTGCCTCCTTATTTGAATTTTTATATCAACATGTTGTAACTGGTGGATACGATTATTCATGTGTGAGTTTCGTGTTGTGAGCGGCTTTATTGGACACGATGAGATTCGTAATCACTAAAACTGGATTGTATACGTGATATGTTATGCTTGTATATGTAACGTCGCCAGAGGATAGTAGTTCACTTGTAACGTGATTTTTATAATAATAACAATCATTCTAATGAACTTAAGATTTGTTATTTCTACAGACTATGAATTTATTTGTTATGGCTGGTCTCGTCTACAAAAAATTCACTTATAGACTAAATTATTATTATAATAATAGACGATTTATATGTCACGACTATTTTCGTCTCGGAGTCAATTGTTTTTGGACGAAATTAGTCGTAACAAATAAATCCATAGTCTGTGGAAATAAAAAAAGTCATCTAATTCTTTTGTATGACTCCCTTTCACAAAGTTGAGATTGACCACATAAGATTTAACTTAAATCATTCATGCTAATGATGTAAATGCTATATGTGATATAAATAAACTGGGTACCGGTTTCAAAGTTTAACCATGTGTTATTCTTCATAAAAAAATTAAGATGTTTCAAACTTGAAGAAAAGTTTCATTAAATAGAATCAAATGTTACAACCCTTCATTTCATAAAATTAAAAAGCAAGTCTGCAGGACGCACCCTTGCGTTCCTGGTTTATAGCAGTAATGCTAAGAACGAAATTTTTACGTAGAATTGTTCTCGCATTTGTGCAGGAGAAAACTGCAGAGCTGAACTTGGTTCATTTTTTCAAAATAGCGCAGGAAAGGTCAAAGTTTAAGATGAAAGAGATATAGCGAATGAATAAAATTGTGGGAACGGAATCTTTTGTGATGTGAAATCCGGCTTTTAATGAATGGCGAAAGCTGACGTCAAACTTCTCCAAAGTTCATCATTTTGGATCAACTTTTACCCCTTCAAGTGCTTCCTAGTGAACCGCAGAATGTGTAAATCCTCATTTAGAAGGAAAAATAATGGATTTCTCAGAATGCACCATTTAATTAGAAGATCATATTTGTAATTTCCGCATGAGAAATTTGATAACATTTTCTTCACTTGTGGTAATAGTTCAAACGAACTAGTGAAATATTTTTCATCATACATAAAAATGCAAAGTACTGTAAAAACCGGCTAAGACACTTAACACTGAGTGAAAACCGCGTTGTAAGTGTTATATCGTTACAATCGAGATGTTTCAAATATTTATTCCAATGTAGCAAAATCGAAGGGTTTTTTTGGCTCTTAAATTTTTAAATAAGTGCTTTGAATCATAAAAATTAAAGGAATCCTCTTTAGTTTGTTATACTTGCCACAGTTGTAGATATATGGAGTCCGCGAACTATTTTTGTGAAATTCTGGTTGCCTTCTCGTCATGTTTTTTTTAGAAGGGTCTTCTTTATGCACATGGAAGATGTGTTTCCGCTTAATACGCAGTTTTCTCCCGGTCCCTTTCACACGAAACGAATGGAAAAAAATACTGTTTAAGACGCGGATTTTTCCTGCTCCCAGATTCACTGTAAGTTCGTCTCACTCGATTTACTAAATTTTTTTACATCATCGTTGTCGTGCTCTCACATTATATCTAGAATGGTTACTTGTGAATTTCGTTTTTGGAATGGCTAAATTGGTGAGAATAAAATGAAGACATCGCGAAGCAGAACAAACTCCATACCCTTTTCGTTGCTAATACGAATTCTGTGATAAAGTGAGATCTTCTTTATCACTTTTTCTCAGGACAGCACATTAGATTAAATAATTTCTTGGCGATATTTCCTTTCATATTTCCTTTCATTTCAAGTTGTAAACGGAATAAACCATAAAGGGAGTGCAAGTTTTAGCGTAGTCTAGGAGTGGTGAGTCATCACTGAAATTAAAAAATTTCTTTATTCTTCCCTAATTGTCTATATGGTAAAATTGTTTAATTACAGATTTGTGAATGACCAAAATTGAAGAACTAAACCACTCCTTTAATACGAAAAGCAGGCTATTCCTCTAAAATGCGATTTAAGGCAACCAGTACTACACAACCCGGTTGTAACGCTATCCTGCTTAAGACGCGGTTTTGGCTTCGTCCCTCGAAAATAGTTTTAACCGGGTTTTAGTATATTCCTGAGCTAGAATTGTTTGGAAGCTCGGGACTGTGGGGAATATACCAGAAGGGTGGCGACCCTAGGAAAGGGTATTGATGGGTCAGGGGACTGTTGGTTGAGGGGTGGAGGGAAGTCGTATGGAAGGAAAACACCTTTCGGAGCGCCATCACAGGAAGAGATGGAGGTCGTTTGGGGCAAATTCCTTTCTTCCTTCTCTTATTTTTCCTCTGTGGAGCGCACCTTTCCAGTGTTCAAATTTTCATGGGGAAGAGAGGTGACCCCGCCCGCTTTCATCACATCCATTGGTGGGAAAAGAGCGCACGGCCTCTGGGAATGCCGGCGCGCGAAAACACCACAGCCAAATGGTCATTTGTACCAGATGTTATCCCCGAATTCAGGGTAGCTTTCCGCGGAAAAATACATTAAAATGAGTTCATCTGATGAATTGGATGGTTAAAAACCCTCATGAAATGGGTAACCCTAGAAGATGGTCCTCCTAAACCAAATATCTCTCGCGATATCCAACATAAATACTGCAAGACGGGGAACACAGAACTTGTCAGTGACTCCGTAAACATGCGCTGGAGATGACTTTATCTTTTTCGGCGTGATAATCTAATACAATAATCACCGTCTTTCATATCTATTACCACAAACACCTATGTTTCTATGTATATGCATGCATATTTATTCGCCTCTAACTCTCGTTATTAAGTCCTTTCTGGATTCACAAACAGAAATGGACGATCTCTATTTAATTTTAATCGTTTTATATAAGAATGAGACAATCCTCTGTTAGTAGAGCGTGAACCATAATATCACTGTACATATTTTACAGAAACGAAAGGAACTAAGGAGAAAATAGATGGTAAATAAAGATGTTAGTTCACTCAGAATCTCTGAGAAATCTATCAATTTAAATGTATCATGTTTTTAGCAGGAAAGGTAGATTTCAATGAATTCCTTAAAGTTCCTATACCTAGCAAAATAATTCAAGTATATTTCAAAGAATTTAGTTCTTTGATGTGTTTTTGCTGTCGATTTTCCAAATACAGTGATAAGCACTACGATTTAAGCATTTAATCTAAACAATTGTGAGTATTAATCTGTTATGGAGGCTTTCGCTGCTTGATACTTTCATGGTATATAGATTCTTGCTACATAATTCCGAGTATCTACATACCTTGGAATTTATACGTATTTTCACATTCAAGATGCTCTTCGCCGTTAAAGCTTAGAAAAGTAGTACTATTCGAAGGAAAAAGTCACATTGCTGTTTGAATATTTTTAGATTGATTGTGAATACAAATTTATAATAACAAGTCAGTGCTGAAGATCAAGTTACTTTTTTATATTTTTCGCATATAAATAATCGATGTGAAATGGAAATAAGTAAATGCAATTAAAGAGAACAATGTGAATAAATCAAAATTATCGCAGTAAAAACACTGACATGTAAATTTGTCTTATGTTAATTTGACAAATTTATTCGGCCTGTTAACAGCGAATAGATTGAAAGTTAAATAAAGAAGCTCTAAAGATAATTTCTAATAACAAATAAAATAATAAATAACAAAAGTAAATGAAATCATTGCTCTACATGTAAAGTGATGCTAACAGGGAAAGTTTAAAATTGAATGGCGGATTTGAAAACTCTTTTTCCTTTAAAAAGTGGTTGCTTCTTAAAGAGTAACATTGTCATAACATTCTTACTTTCCTGTGTAAATAAGCGTATTTATTGAATTGTAATACCATGAATAGCTTTCAGAATAATTTAACATTTGTTCTAATCGAATACATACATTGAATTCACATTTAAAAAAAAATGTGAAAAAGTATTAATTTAGTGATGGATTATCATGATGCACATTGAAAATGGCGCCTTATTTTGGAAAAATAGTATACATATAGAATTGCACACAGCAAAAAAGGCTATCCGTTTTCCAGTTTTCTTTCTTCTTCAATGTCAACCGGTACTCTTTTTTACTTTATTTCGTCAGCCACTATAAATCAAGAGCTCGTACTCTCAGACTGCTTTGTGTAATCCATGAGACCTACCGGTTGATTTTCCTCTCCTAATTTAGAGTTTGGAAGCTTTCCAATTAATTACCCCACAACCAGCGATGATTACATCCACTTCAGTTTGGTTCCATGTGAATAGGTTACCATCGTTGAATGCTATTCTCAAGTTGATAGTGGACGAGAGAGCTTTTCTGGATGCGGATATCGCTCACCATTTTTTCAAGAGTTTTTCGTGCACAGAAGTCTTCGATGGTAGCGAATGAATGTACATATTTAAATGGAGATAAGATGATCTATAGCGTGAGTTTCTGCAATTTGTTGCGGCTCAGATAGAAACACCTTTACCATTAATCTAACTATTGAAATTATTTCCCGATTCTTGTTTTAACTTACGACGAAAATAAATTTGAAATCATCATCATTTTATTCAGCCGTTCCCCGTCCCTTTGGAATTTGCGGAAACTTAAAGTATCGTTAATTTTTATGTACATTAAAATATCTACGCGCAAAAAAATACGTATACGCCGTCTTGCATGTTTTATAGTAATAAAATTACCGAGAATAAGAATTACTTTCGATTAAGTATTAATTACGTGTAATTCTTATTCTCGGGTAATTAATTCGTACATAATCTATTCTTCATTTCTAAGGGGTCACAATTTTTTTCCAGTATCAAAAATTAATTGTAAATTTATGTGTTAGGGAGATAGAATGAAGTTTTAAAGTTATGAAATATTTGAAATTTCCTACCCAATAGTTGTTTGGTAGTTTGTTTGTCTGTGCTGTTTAATCACATCGCCCTCCACCGACCTTCACTACTATCTTAAAATGTTTTCAAAATTTAATTTCTAAATTGCGAATATTTTAGGTCAGTTACATTCAGTCTTCAATGGTGATTTCTGTAAAAATAACTCTTGTTAATTGTCTTGGATAGCTGTTTTTCGACATGTCCCTGAATCCTTATTTCAGTGTTGATATTTTAAGTTAAAATCAACACCATTTAATTCTACTTTTATTCCAATTCACATTTAACTTCGTATAACTTAGTATACAAACTTATGTCAAGCTCTCGATTCCTGATATATTGTAGTTTCCATAAAATTCTGATATGTATTGATTTTCATCCAATTTTGATGCAAGCTAAGGATGTTCTCTCAGTGTTTTTGTGGCTATGCCTTACCTGCTCGATGCAGTTACCATGATATTTGCTTTCTAGCCGTTATTTAAAATTATAATACAGCTGGTCAAATTGTACAGATAAATATCAAAAACATTTCCAGTCAAGGAAGTGGTTCATAAATTTGCTCTCACATTCCCATAGTGCAAATCAGTAACAATGGACTGCATTGGGAATGATAAATGAGTTTGCTTTTTGGGATTGGATGAAGAAAACGGTGTTTCTTGGGTTTCGAGGTATCCTTTAGAAAGCACTTAAAAGTAAGGAAGCACGTATTTTTGGCACTGAAAAATCAATTGCCTTCTCACACGAAGTTCAGCGAACCGACTGTCCGCCAAGCTGAAAATCCGACACGCACCGCGTGTTCGATTTTTTCAGCCATTCAAAGGAATTTCAGTAACAACTCACGGGCGCTACATTTCAGTTCCTTCTCTTAAGTGGCATTTTCCTTAAAAATATATCAAATTATTTATACCGAAAAAATTCGATCCGTTAACAGGCGATGGGTGAATTGAATAATGTTGAGCGTTAAATTGAGTGATTTTACCTTGCGCTTGTTAAGCTTCCTAGTTAGATCTGAGTATGCATGTAGTTTACGGGACCCTGCCGAAAAGCATTTTATTCGCGAATTTGAAAAGATAGAAAAGCAATACGTTTTGTAAGAAATTGCTTCGACATATCAGTTGAGTATTACTCAGATTCTTCAAGACGAAACTTCGAGTTCTTTGTATGAAAGAAGATTTAAATATGAGGACTAGTAGCTTCAAACAATCGTTTTTTCGCTGAAGATACGCGAAGGTATTTAATTAGAGAAGTAGAGTCATCGAACATTCATCCCATGCCACACGCTGAAAGGTGGCTTGCAGGGTACGTATAGATATAAAAAATAGATCTAAAAGAAAGAGAAAAGAATTAAAAGATGATGGGACGAAACGAGACGGAAATAATACATTTAGATACCAAATGTTCCATTGTAAACGTTTCGTTCGAAATTGTATGGCATGGATATTTTAGTATTGACCGTTAACTATTTAATAATGTAAAATAGAGTTTTCGTTTGTGATATAAACGTTGGAAAAGTGAAGTATTAAAAGTAAAAACTTATGTACTAATGAGCTTCAATTGATATCTTGCATGATTGTATAATCGGCGATTGATAGTATATTTTGACTTCTTTAATGTTGTTTAAAGAGGAAATAATAAAATTTTAATATTTGAGAATTTTTATGTAACCCCGCTTTTTTAAGGTAGCGTAAATTATAAGGGTATATTATAAGGGTAAATTATAGGGTATGTATTGTTTCCATCACACTCTTGTCTTCTTAAAGTTTTATGAGATGTTTCATTACTATTTATAGTACTGCAACTTCATCGCTATCAGTAAAATAGTCCAAAGCAGTGCTATTTTCTAACTTCTAGCTTGGAGGAAAACCTCCTTTTGGTCTGAAAGTGGGTTTGCGCTAAAAGACATAACTTAAACATTTTAAAACTTGATAACATATATTTGAGACGTAAATGGTGATAAATAAGACAGCGCGCATTTCCTTTCCAGTAAATCTGAAAATCTATATCAGGGGTGCCCAACTTTTCTGTATATAAGATCTACTTTTTATCATAAAAGTGTGTCGCGATCGACTTATTGTCATAGGCGTAGTCTAAGGGGGAAGAAGGGGTGTGAAATGCATACTATGTGTATTCACTGTGTTTCAGCATAAGGTGCATTCCAGCGAAGTATGGGTAGATAAGTAAAATATATGTTCAAAACTATTTTTTTATTTTTAAATCACTTATTAAGTTTTCGAGATATATTCGCTCCTGAAGAAAATAAATTTCCAGACCCAACTTTTGATGGCAGCATTCCGTACATGCGGTACCTAAGAAATTCGATTTTCCGACAATTTTTCGAGATAGATTTTTAGTAACTTAAAATGCAATTTAATTTTTTTATCAACTACAATGTATAAGTTGTTGTACTATTTGTTCGTAAATATAAAAAATTTGCTATAAATATGCACAGTATGGCTGATAATTTGATTGCAATATTTCACTTTCTCGTTTTTTTTTGGGCCAAGAAAATTTATCATGAGAGAATAATATGACTTACTTTTTGCTAATTTATCAATAGCTCGCTAAGTACACCTCGTACTGGAATATAGATATACGGGTACGTAAAAAAACATCAACAATAATGATTTAAAGGGCCAAAAAACTCACGTCCAGGGGAATTAAAAGAATATGGATAATTATTAACAATATTTATTAATTCAAAGTAGCCACAGATAAATAAAGATTTAGAATTTACTTTGTTCCCTTAAAATTAATGGGAAGACTGAGTTTGCATGTCTCTAACCAAGGAATCATAATCAGGTGTATATCCTGACAAAGATAATAATAATGAGTCTTTTGTATGGGAATCAGTCAGGACAGAACGTTGTTTAGTCTTCGTTAGCTTCAAGTATGAAAATGCCGATTCGAAAAGGTATGTAGATCCTAAACAAGAATAGATATATTCGCTACATTTGGTGACACTGGGATATTTTTTTCGGTTGACATATTTCCAAAAATCTTCTTCAGATTTTCTGGCTTGTAAGTTTAAGTCAGTTTATAAAATTATAATTTCATTTTCTAATGCCTTACCATATGAAATATGTCTGAAATTTTTTGGCTAATGCGTTTCACACTTAAATCTTTTTTAAAAGGAAAAGATATAAATTCCACCATTTCTTTCATTTTTTCAAAATCCTGGAATCTTACCTCAAAATCTTCAATTACTTTGGGATTTCCGCGACGTATTTGTCGATCTTATACTTAATATTTTTATGTTTTTGTAGGTCATCCGCCATATTTGGAAAATGATTCAGATTATTTTGTTGCAGATCTTCTATTAGCAAAATAAATTGTGTTTTATATGCGTCTATGCAGCTGATCATATCAATTACTGTTTTCTTTTTACCTTGTAATTCTAAATTTAAATGACTTAATATTGAAGTAAAATCGGTAAGAAATGGTAAGTTTTGTCTTCTAAAATCGCTTCAAAGTCACGAGAGCACACGGAATTCTACCCCGAGGGATCGACGATCGACCAAAATTGGCCTCGCGATCGACCGGTCGATCGCGATCGACTTGTTGGCCACCCCTGATCTATATAATCCTCTTCATGTTCTCATTTTGTTTAATCTGTGTCCTATATATCTGATACTTTATGTTAATAAGAGTAAATTCTACTTATAATATGCCGATGGTGGCCAGAGATTCTTGTTTTAAACTAATTTCCTGAAGCATTTAGTTCTCAGTTTTGCGACGTAATTCTCGGAGCCCCTTGATTTACGCAACCAAAAATGCACGCCGCCGTAAATGTAGGCAACCCAACTTACTCCATCCTGGAGTTTCTGCTACCCGCAATGCACCTTCAAAATATCCGTTTCCTATCTTTAAGGCCTTCAAATTTTAACAATGAAAATCGATTTTCGATTTAGTTATTTTCCAATATTTATACTTTACTGTTGCGTAATTCTTATATTCATACCTCAAATAAACATTTCTAGTAAATTAACTCCTTGATTTCTTACTTTGGTTGATTTCTGGTAATTGATGAATTTTGGTTGTAATTTTTCATTTGCGGAAAATTTGCAATTAGGCAGGTCTTCTTGTGATAAGATTTTGGTAATTTGATAGAATATAATTATTATCGATTTGTTAATTATTAAGTATTAAGGCAAGTAAATACCAGGAAAATATAGGACTACGAACTTTCCACAAAAATATTTGCATGATCGATTTCATCCCAGGTAGGCAAAGTAGCCGTTTAAATATATAATCTGTAGAGAATGTTTAAAGTGTAATTTTCTTCTCAGATTTCCATACAGCTTTCCTTAAGCCTTCCGCAATAGATTTCATTATAACTGATGTTTGCACTAATATTTTTCATTCTTACTCCAAAGTATTTTCTCTCCAAAAATAATTTGATATCAAAATGATGGCATTCAGTTTATAGCTTTGGTAAATTTCATTCAAAGTATGGCATTCTTTTCTTTGTGTCTATTTTTTCAGTCGTAGTAAGCAATATTTTCTTCTATCCTAATCCCGGTAGGATTAAAAATAGGGATTCCCGCTGGTACTTTGCTACTACGTTCAATTGACTCTTTCTGAGAAAGGTCTTCAGATCCTTCCTTCCGCGTGCTGCGTTGACCTTTTCTCTAGAGCTTTGTTTGCAACTATAAATAGACCCTATCGCCATTTGGTTCGATATTTACTTCCTGCGAAAGTTAATTTCCCCATGAGTATTCGTTTTGATCATTATTTAAGCATCGCAAAGTCATTTATTATTGTTACCTAGGAATCAACTCCAATTCGACTGGCATTCCTGCAGATTTAGAAAGGACTCTATATTGATATTTTTGTTTCAACTACTTCGTGTAACGACTTTCGTTATTTACGAACTACTGCGTGTTTTTGTTTGTATTATTTTGATCGTACAAAGAAACTACTAAACTGACTAGAAAGTAAATTTGTTTTTATATTTTAAGTAAGGAAGTTACTTTAACAAAAGTTAAAATCGGGTTTAAAATATCCTTTGCAAAACAAGCCTTTCAAAGATACGAGAACGTAAGAAAAAACACCCTTCCAAGGTTGCTAGGATGGGCCGTAATAAACAAAATTCGTTGTTACGGTTGAGAGTCTTAGACGCTAGGAAAGAAAGAGAAAGGCAAAAGATGGCTGCTGAAGCAATGTTCTGGAATGAAACTGTTGGATGTAGTTGGACGTAAAGAAATTCTGATGAGGAAGCTCTAAACGAAGTAAGAAGAAGCATTAGATTCCGTTGAAGAGAGGACTCGTTGATAATTTCACGAGAAAATGTATTTCTGCGTACAGCATATGAGGCAGGTTTCCTATTTTAATCTGTTGAATGGAATTGACTGCCGAGAAAATAAATTCTTCATTATATTTGCAATGCCATTCTCCTCAAAATTTGTCAAAGTGGAGAGGGCGGAATATGAAATCTTCAAAGCTGAACCTTTTCACTACTGAAGTAGGCATCGGATGAAGAATAGTAGGTTTTCAGTACATTAACTGCCGTAGCGATATTTTCTGGAAGGACAATGTGACTTTTAAAGGTTAGATTGTCTGACATTCAGCCTCTCGCTCTATCGATTCGACAGAACTTTTTGAGGCCTACAGTGGTCAGTTTACTTTTGTGTGTTTGATTAGATTTTGGCGGATTCATCCAATTAAGTTTCAGTGTTGCGGTTGAATTTCATATTCGTTCGAGGTAATTATATCAGTAACTTTGGTCGAAGTTTAATCCTTATTTTCCTCAAAACGAAGTTATTTCCCAAACTTGGAAAGAGATTTTTATTTAGATCGATGACTTGGATGGCTTAAATTTCTCACTCTTCTTACTTTGGGTTTTTTATATATACTTTCGGATTTGCGTGTAATTTTTCATACATTTGCTATTTTCTACACTTACCTGGCTGTTGGATTGAAGTGTACGTATTTGAGAAAATGGAAACTTCACAATCTTAACTTTTCCTGAAAAATTCTTTTTTCATATAACTATTATTATATTCGATGAAAACAATTCAATGTAATTGAAAATTCCTAGAGTATTTTTTTCTTTTATCTTTATTTTCATATAGGACTGTTCATAGAATAATACGACAAGGTTGACACATTAGTAAATCTGGAAAATATTCCTCCTCGAATCAACCCTCACACCAATACTTAATACTAACATCAATATATTAAGGGTTTCGTTGATAGTTAAAGATCCTGCCGTCTCAATTTGGATAGATTTAAGAATACCGCTTCGTTTTTATTGAACAGGTTTTTTAGATTAGTATATTTCTGCATCATTTGTAATCCGTGTCAATTCCCATGTATTTTTAACAATCTCGACCTATAAGGTTTTAATTCATTTATCAAATAATGATATCCATGATAAAGTATAGATCAAGGACAAGGACACGCGACAAGGTCGCATCCAAACCAACTAGCTACATGTAAAATGATTAGGCCGCATTGAGTAGTGTATTGGGTACACGAATAGTTCAATATCGAATTTGGATGAAGGATACCAAGATTACTTCTAAAATAGATTAAATAGAATGTTTTCCGTGCTATTTCATTCTTAACTTAGTAAACGTGACTGGGGGAACGAAATTTTTTCAACCCGTGCAATTTTAGGTCGCAGAATCACCTTCATTTTGTTAAACATATGTTTATGTTACATGTAATTGACAGTAACTCCTATTTGATCCAGGTATTTTAAAGAACTGTTACTTGTTCTTGATACATATTTGTTATTTAATCAGGTGCCAAAACATCTATAGTAGTTCTCTGAAGAAAACTGATTGAAAACTAAAGGCTGAAGGATCCTCGTAGATGTTTTATCTTAAATCTTCTTTGAGACGCACGTTCGATTCTTTGGAAATTTTGGTCTCGTATTCTATCAGAAAACGGGCAATGATTTACACTTCACTTTTCACTTATCAAGGCATGGGATCGCCTTGTACTTTTCGAAAGGTACTTCTGGATGTCGTTAATAATGCATGCAATCCTGTTCATCCTCACAAATCTAAGAAACCCCTTTTCGATACGGAGCGCTATGAATTTTTCACAATCTCCATCTTTCCGGTGCTATTATATATCACTCGTGGAAGCTCTCTCGTTGGATTAAGCATAGAAGAATTGCTTCTCCCTTCATATCTTTTCCCTTTTCCTTCTCCAATCCCCCTCAATCCTGAAAATTACTTCGTGTGACGGCGGTATGGAAAATTGAACTCGGAATTATCTTAAAAGATTTTCTTTCGGATTTTCCCTAAAAATAGTTCTTGGATATTGATCAATAAAAAATCGAGAAACAAGTTATTGTCGTGAAAATCGTGTTAAGTCAACCATAGCATTCACGTAATATCACTGAGGTGGGGAACCTGCATCTTTTTCTCTACTTTCCGAAACGAATATATTTTACGTGTAAGTAATTTGCTTCCCTTTGCACTCTGATTTATTGCCTCAAAAGTATATAAAATGGAAAATACTCAGAATGAGTTCAAGCGGAGCAGGCGAATGAGTTCGTTTTTCTTCGAAGAAATTCTATATTGTATAATCTATGGGTAGGAGCAAGGCCAATCAAGTACAATGGTCATATGTGCTGCCTAAACGTTTATGTGTTTTAATGATACTTACGGCCTTCCAGTGACAAATTATTTCCTCTCAAACTGTCTTCTATACAGGGTTTTTCTTAGGTAGTCTTGAACATCTCCCTTTCTGAAATTAATTTTCATACTGAGAAAGCCAGATTTATTCTGTAAGCTTTAAACGTGAATTCATTTCAACATCTTTGGCTTTTGTACCTGTCAACAAGGGTCTTTCATAAACACACTGTGTTCAGTTATTTCTTCCTTAATAATTCACTTTTATATACAAGATTTTCAAGTATCTCTGTTACCTGAATATTATTTTGCTTATCTTCGTCAGATTTTAGCTATAGTAAAAATCTTTCTAGAAACAGCGTCTTTTTGGTTTTTTAATGCCAGTTAAAGGCATCATTTCTGTTCTAAATAAATGATTTTAATGACATTCTTACTTGTGGATGTCAGTGATGGTTTTTACGTGTATCTAATCCCGATAAAATTATATGAAACTATATCCTTTAAGTATAATATTTTAGCTATATCAGCCATTAAATTCTATTAGAAAGTGTGCCTTCTAAGAGAATAAGAAGAAAACGCTTCTTGTTTTTTACTGTTATATAATTTGAATGTTATTTTTCCTATCAAGTAGTCTTTGTGTCCACAAATTTGTGTCCCACTTACTATCTCTTAATGTTATCATTATTCCTAATGGAACGATATTCGAGTTTGGATGGAAGAGCGACCTTCCGAAGTCTTGCTTTGCCTATTAAGGCTCAGATATTAGTAACCGATCCATCGTCGATTTTTGTAAAGGATGAGAGCAATGAGCCGATTGTAATGTCGGTACGAAATCAGTCGTGCATGCTCCAAAGTCATGAGCAGAAGTGGAATGTGTCGTGGTGTATTCCTGAGGGATGTTTAATTTACTTGAAGCCTTCAGAGACGCCTTACAAGTGGCCTAAGAACTCCTCAAGGTTACTTTAAATACATTCCATATGCACGAGATGAACCCGTGTGATATATATGTTCGTCGTATTTTAGAATAGCTCCTTGTTTTTCTTCTGTATCTCTTCCCTCTCTCTGATGAAAATTCGTATCCTCGCAAACGGGAAGGTGGTTCCCTCTTGAACCGTTGCCTAATCTGCTTTCTTTTGTAAGCGTTTTAAGTAACTCTCGTTTCTGTGTGAATGCTTTTAGAACGTTTTCTTGTGGGATAAAATCTGGCATTTTTGAATTTCAATGAAATACCAATCTCTTGCGCAAATGCAAGATGTTCCTCGTTCACATCTTGTATTTGCACGTGTGATTCCTTAAAATTAAAATTCCCTGGAATTTTTTATTACTTCCAATCAGAGCGGTTTTCCTGGATTTTTGTTGTACTCAATGCATTGGAATACATGCATTTTTTACTTTACTTTTCTTTGCTTCAATGAGGTGTTCGGTTATTAAGAGAGATCATTTTCGTTGCGGTTTTCAAAAATTTCAAATTGAAGTAACGAATTAAACTATGCAGGCATTACTTGACACCAATAATTATGTATTTTGTGAGAAATTCTCGAAATTTTAGCGCAACTATTTGATTTATTTTCCATTACTCTTGAGTCCATGGAAATGTGTCTAGGATTCATAAAAGTTTCAGTCTGGAGATAGAAGTATTTTTTTTTTCAAAAACGCACTCTTAACTTCTTGTATTTCGTATCCGGACTCTAGAGGGAGAAGTACCGAAGCTTTCAAACTGAAAATCATTAAAAATTTTCCCTCCAAAGGTGAATCGACATTTTTTGTTCTTGCAGCTGGTCCGAGTTCGAGGAGCAATTTTATATTTCTCTTTTCCGAAATGAAATATTTATCTAAAGAAGATCAATTATATTGATCATGAAGATTTAATTTCGGAAAACCTGTGATATTAGGTATGGCTGAAGTTTTAAAGTTTAACTTTTTTAATTTTGACTTTTCCATTATTCTATCGGTACTACGGTGACCATGCGCCCGGGTGTCTGCGGACGTGTACTCTTTCGAAGTATCCTCGGACGTTCTCGCGGGTTTTTATAATTGGTTCTCCTTTTTTCTAGTTTGTCTATTTATAACTTTAGATTTATGTTCACTCTACATGTTTACATCCTCCATATTCATGTAAGTAGTAAAATATTACTCTTAAATTACTAAATGTATATTCAAAGGAATATCAGTCATTTTATCGTAATAAATTTCTATTTTATCAATAATTCATACATTTTTATAAATTTTTAAATGTCATAATTTTGTTCACTTTATTAATGTAGCAAAAGTCCTAGTTTATCCCTCTGGCTTCCTAGTTTCTCTAATGTCAGCCTAATTGGCTAAACCCTACACCATCTTGCTTTTTCAGAACAATAAAATAAAGCTCAAAGTTTGGTAAACTCTGGTAGTGAAAGCACTTCATGTAGAAATAGGAGAGAGCTTTAAGGAAAATATAATGGATGGAAGGCAACTCTGAAAAAGTTACCGTAAATTGACATGAAATGAAAAAAATGAAACATTTAGCGTTGAATTCAAGTTTGTATGTTTACAGGTAATCCAAGAATGACGAGAAGGTGTTAGCTTTACACTGGTAGGAGTGCGCTTTAAAACCCAAAGGTAAAAGAACTGAAAAATAGCAAGATTTCTGTGGTCCGAAACTCCGTTAAAAGAAGTAGAATTGACGCGGTTAGTAGTTAGGATACCCACTGGAATAGGTAGCAGACATTGGTCCCAGTCATGCCGCTATCTTTTAATGATTTTTACCTTAGAGATAATCCGTGTGCTCGAAAAATATAGCATCTTTGAATATATTTATGGTACGACTCGGCGTAAACTGCGCAGTCCATTTGTTTCTACTGCTGCTGATATAGGGTAGCTCCAAATAAGAATCCATACCAGAAAGAAAACACGAAACAATGATACTCCTAACTTCATAAATCCGAGCTAAAGTCGCTGCAAATCTAATTCCGTATTCAATGATAAAATACAGCTGCAGACCTCAGGCTGCGATCACATGATGCCATTCCCATCAATTCTGTCTTCCGCTAAAAAACAGCTCGTTCCCAACGGAATTACCTCCTCATCTTTCTCCACCGCATTATCATGCCTTCCGGAGGACGATGAACGTAAATAGTCTTTAGCAACGCAATCGATAATGTTCCTCTTAACACCCTCTGCTTGGGTAATTCAGAGGCGCGCCACGTGCCTCTGCCTTAATGCCAAAATAGGTGATTGGAAAGAGTATCTCTGTATACGGCGTGTTCCCCACTGAAGGAGAATCTATTGACCCAGAGGTCGCTCGCGGGCGATGTCGCAACCGATAAGTGTCACTCGCGGGGTCAATAAAAGAGCGTACTTTAATGCCCTCTGGGGAGTGATTCCAGGGGTGACGGGTGCCCTGGGGAGAAAATCCACTCCGCGAATTATTGCGGAAGAAATTTTGAGTTATCCCCTAGTAAGACTATTTATAGGCATTGGTGGCGGGTTGTGGAAGAGGTATTCCGTGAGAGAGGTTCTTCCCTTTCCAGTCCGCCTTCGGACCCTCTCTCTTTCGATTTTTCGTGACATTCTCCCTTTCATCTCAACTGGGTTAGTTCTCGGAAGGTCTCTTGAATACCGAATTAGGCCGGTTTTTCCCGTAGATTACGAAGTACTAAATGGAATCATTCACTGGGCTGTTTGTTAGTCAGTTTTTACCGGAAATTAGGAGGACCGGAAACTGGCATTTTAAAAGATCTATCCAAAGACAACAATATTGTCGCTTTCAAGGGAAAGTAAAAACTCTTTTTCACGCATTTTGGGAGTCAAGGGAGTCGTTCGTGTTTTAGCGGGAAATAAAAAAAATTTTACACCTGACATTCATGAAGGCATTCAACATAGAGAACTTAATACTGAAAATAATGATAACTGAACAGACAGTATGAACAGCATGTACATACGATTCTCACATAAGGAATACCATAAGATAAGAGATAGAACAGAATGCCATAAGATTTACGTGGTCTCTTCATAGCATTGAAAAAACATAGGACTACAAAAACTTTGTTTAAAATTGCTTATATAAATACCTTATGTAAATTATAGGTGGAAAGTTTGTTATAAATATTATGATTATAATTTATAAGAAGTCTAATTTTAGGCTTCAAAATATGTCAGTTTATTTTCAATTTTTCTTATTGTCATGCTGATTTAATGTAAATTATTGCATAAATATGAAAAATATCCAATTTTATGCTAAACAGTTTGTCACCGTTATTTTGTTTTTATATTAGTGTTGCTATATACAGTTATTTACAAATTGAGTTAGTAAAGACCACAGCATTAGAATTTGAGTCAGTAGATTAATAAATTGTTTATGCATCCTACTCACCTTTTGAGTATTTAATACTAAGGTCTCGTTCACACTCATTGATGTTGGGTTTCTGTTTGTTCCAGGTCATCCATGACTGCCGAAATGACAGCATCAATCTGTTCAATCAATTTGGAATTACTCTACAAAATGTGTTTGATACTCAGGTTGGTACTCTTGTTTCCTTTTCGGAAAAAATTAATTGATTTATTAAATGGGCCAAATACTTTCTAGTTTAACAGGAAAAACACTCATTCTCTCCTTGTATTGTTCTTGTTCAACCAAGCAAATCTATGACTGAATTTGCTGATTGTTTTCTTCATTGAACATGTTCTGCTTGGTTTAGCATGTCCCAAATTCTTTGCTTCAGATAACTTGCTGTGTAGATCCCAGCATTTTAAACCAATATTCATGAATAAAGTCACCAGTTAAATAATTTTATCCCATAGTTACGAAACAAGTTATTTCTGTAATTTTTTTAAAGAGAAACAATGTATAAATGAATGGATACACTTGCACAATTCCACCAAGTACACTTGGTATGGGACATAGGTTTCAGACCCAAATGTACTTAGTGGAATTGTCTAAGGGTCTCCATTCATATCTACATTGAAAATATGGAATTTTACTAAGTATCACTCAAGGAGATTGATTTTGAGGGAGAGACATTACACAGTAACAATTATAATTGTTTTCAAAATTACACAACTAACATAGAGTTTCATGTGATTTAAATATTTTTTGTTTTTAATTGTTTTTGAGAACTTGGTACTATGAAAAATAAATTATTTTCAAAAGAAACAGTTATTCTAAGGAGAAAATCAGTAACCAATATAGAATAATAAGGTTTAATATTTGAAGAGTATAAAAATATTGATAAGAGAAAACAATGTAGCAGAAGCCTTTTGCTCCCCTATGAGTGTTGAAATTCCAAAAATGGCAGCTCAGAGATCATATTTATCAGGATACATAGTGTTAAAACATATTCACCAGACGTATTTTGGCATTTTTTCTTGATGGAATTAGCAATATTTTGTTGTAATTCCTGGACAACAAAATCAGAAGTTGTTGTAATTTGCTCGCATAAAATTCTTTCCAGTGTGTTTTTTGGATGCATGTATTACTTTTAGATCTTAGATATAATTTGTATTGAATTAAAGCCTCTTTATTGGTGAGTTTAATATAAACTATTTTCATAATCTATTCAGCAGATAGAGAAGAATATAAATGTTGTTTCCACATATTATACATTTGGTTATAATACAGTATTATTACTGTGACTGTTAAAAATATTATTAAAGTTAAATAAATATCAGGATGTGGATGATTCTACATTCTTAACAGTATGATGGAGAGAGTATCAAGTTATTCAATATTCTGTTACTAATATTTACTAATGTTATAAATCTTGATATTTCTGTTGTCTGGCATGATTTAGTTGAAAACGGAAGTTACTTTTTAATGGATCATGAAAGTCCAGAAGGCTATTTTTACTATCCTTTGGTGAACTTACATTGTGTATTTTATGAATTGTTCTAAACTTTTAATTTCAGGCTGCACATGCGATATTGCAACTTCAAGAAACTGGACGTCCTGTGCACAAAGCAAAAAACCTATCTTTAAATGCACTCTGCTTAGCTCATGGTGCTCCACCAAATCCATTGAAAGAGTCTTTAAAAGGAATTTATAGGTAATGAGTTTTTTACCTTGCAATATGTTTTCTGGCTTTTGTATTCATTGTGCCACATTGATTTGGGAATAAATATGAACATTCAACTCCATGTCTATCATTCAGCTGTGAAAATCACTATCTTCTAAAGGAAAACTAGCTTTTTATGACTTAATATTGGGAGTTAATTCTCTCTATCCTCAAAACTTTGTTCTAGTCAAAAGCGGCTTAGCCAGCTGCAGCAGTATGTTTTAGGAGCATTACTCCTGCTGTTAATTATTTGTAACTATGTAGCAGTTAATACTTGTAATATCAATAATTCGTTGAATTTTGTGAACTGTGATTTACACAATGTTACATATATACATGTTATCACTTTTTCTTTATTTCATAGGAGAGATCAGCGTTACTGGAATAGAAGGCCGCTAACTAGAGATATGCTTGTCTACGCAGCTGCTGATGTCCTCTCTCTTGTTCCTCATGTTTACTGTGCTATGCAGAAGTGAGTCTCTTATACCATTCACTTTTTATTCTTGCAATACATGGATCATCTTCAGTACTTTCTGTGTCGTCATGAAACCTTGCATTCCACTTAAAAACATTTCTTTGACTCAATGCCTCATTACCATAATCAGTCTGAATTGATTCAAAAGTTTCTGTCACAGAACTTCACTCAATTTTAAACGAAATTTAATATTGGTACTTTGCTTGTTTACCATTATTCCATTTTCCACTACTGCAGTGAAACCTATTTTACCTGTGTAAAATCTTTTCTGCTATGCTTATCCGTACCAAGCTATATATACCAAGGGTATATAACATAAGAAATTTTTCAGTGTATAATATTATATACAGTAATTTGTACATTCATTACTTAATAATTCAGAAAAATCAGATGAATGAAATCCATGCCAAAATTTTTAGACAATGTTTTACATTCTTCTCATCATTTTTAATATTCTTCTGTTATTGCAGATCTTTCCTTCCATGAATAATTTACTATTAGCTTTAGTTATTTTCATTTTTGTATCTTACTTTTGGTTATCAATTTGAAATTTTGATTTGTAATCTTGAATTTCCTCTTTTTATTTTGATTTAAATTGCTTCCAAAGAATTATACTGAAATTATTGCAGGTCAGATAATCAAGTGTAGCCTGGGGTTCTATGGATGATTGATTAAAAATAGCTGTCTTTATGAAAGAAAACTACTGTATTACAGCTATAATCTTAAGCAGATATGCACAAATCTTTCAGACAAAGAAAGCTTCTCGTAATAATTTTCAGTCAAACTGATTTCTAATTTATCAGACCTCTGTAGTTAGTGAATAACATAGCTTAGAGTACATTTTGAAATAACAGAGACTGAAAGCTGGATCAGCATGAGTATTTGTATCTTAAGTAGGAAAGGAGAGGTCTTTCTTAAGTGGGAACCTAAACCAAAATCTCCAGTCTCTGCAATTATTTTATGATTTAATTTTAATGTAGATATAATCATCATTTTATGAAGAAATTCAGAATATGCAATATGGTTTTCTTATATGAAAGGTTGATACAACCTAAGTGGGAAGGCCTGTTGCAAGAACTGTGTGAGGAGCAAATTCTTATGAACATTCGACCACTGGAAGTGAAGCAGCGAAAGAAGCAGAGGAAAGTAGAGGCAGAGGTTGCAGACCTTCGGCAGAAGCTGGATTCGTCATCAGCTACGCCATCAGCTACATCCCCATCTGTGATTGTGCTCAGCAATAGAGAAATACGCTTGTTGAGGTGAGATGGAATTTTAAGTGCACAACTCTGCTTCTAAGTTTCTAAGTACTATTATTCAGGTCTTTAATTTAGAGTTATTAACTCTTAGGGTCATTTCATTTATAAATCTAAAATATAATACAGATGAACTCCATGACTATCCTTGGTACTATAAATTTCCTCAACTCAATTCTTAATATATGGTACCATCCAGTTGACATTAAGGAAAACTAATTTTCCTATTGATTGATATATTCATGATGTCAAATCCCAGCTAAAATAAACTGTAATAATGCAGTCTTGTTAATGGAGCATGTATTATAACTGTCTTGTGGTCAAATCTTGTCAAAAATCAGGGAGTCTTGTGAGCCAATCTTGCTTGTGGGTTGGGAGAGACATTTGGTTGACAGTGTTCTAAAGAATTGGGGAGTCTTGCAGACAGATTATGCCCAAGGGTTGTCTTGCTAGCAGACCTAGTGCTAAATTCAATCACTGGGCCAAACAGTGATTCACTGAGTTCTGTCTGTCTAATTGTGGAATAAAAAATACATTTGCTCTAACTAGTGTCTTTGTTGATTTCAGGTATCTGGATCTGACAGAGGAAGAGAAGGAGAGATTAAAAGGCTCATATAAAGTTGCTCGAAAGTTGGAAAAATTGGAATCTCTTGGAATGGACAGGTTTGTCTTTTAATTCTCTCATTGAGGTTGATTTCCATATTGATCATTGAGAAAATTGAATTAATATTTGGCAAAGTATTGCTTTTTGCAGACAGTTTTCCATGATCTTACAAAATTAATAAAAACACAATAAATTTTATTGTGGAGCACTGTTATCTTTCCATCAATTGTGTCAAATTTACATTATTGACCAATAACTTATTTCCAAAATTTTTTAGTGCTTTGTTAACTTTTCACTTCTTTCACTTCACTAAAGATCACTTTTTATGGCCTATGAAAATGTAAGACACTGTTATGATATGAGTAAAATGTCTCTAGTAAAGAAATAGTTATCAAGTATTGTAAGTTGAGAACAATATGTATTGAGTTGATTTTTACTCAATGCTGTCCATTCCTAGAACAAAAGGTCTAGAAAGGCGCAAATATTGTGGTTCTAAATTGGCCCATAGTGCAAGGAATTTCTTTTTTGTGCAAAGGAAACTAGCTTCATAATGAAATTCATGAAGAGATTATAGATTTGCAATACTATGAATTTTTAGAAGATATATGCAGTTCCTTCACCTAAAGAAAGCTTCTCTTAGTAATATTTATGAATAAGTCTGGATCCTCATTTATAAGACTTTTTATGCCATAGTTAATGTCATAGTTTAGAGAACTTATTGCACAGTGATAGCTGGATTAGCATAGATATTTTCAAATTTAGAAAGAAAAGTCTTTCTTATGTAGGAACCTAAGGTAACATCTTCTGTCCCTGCAAATATTACATGACTAAATTTAAATATATGTAAAGTGTTCTACCTTTCGGTAGGTTCATGTGCCCCCACATTCCCTATTACATTCCCTCTCCTTCAACTCCTGGTAACTCATCCCACCCCTTAATTCGTCTAACAACTTCTGTCTTTGTCTTCCCCTCTGTCTTTTCCCTAGCATTCTTCCCTCGATCGCTTTCTTCAACAATCCCTCCCCTCTCAATATTTGACCCACCCATTTCTTTTGTCTATTTTTAATTACTTCAATCATTACTCTTTTCTCCCCAACCATCTCTAGAACCTCCTCGTTCGTTTTTCTATCGACCCAACTAACTTTCTCTATTCTACGCCAAACCCACATCTCAAAAGCCTCTAATCTTATAACATCCTCTTTTCTTAACGTCCACATTTCACACCCGTACAACATTACACTCCACACCGAGGATTTTACCAATCTCTTCCTGATTCCTTTATCAAGTCCCTTTGTCATCAGTTCCCTTCGTTTCATGATAGCTTCTTTTGCTAATGCTATCCTTTTTCTAATTTCTGTCAAACATATTCCATCCTTAGAAAGAAGACTGCCCAAGTATGGAAATTGATCTACTTGCTCTAGTTTTTCCCCATCCACCCTTATTGTTAACTTAGCTTTCTTTCCCTTTGAAAACCTCATAATCTTAGTCTTTCTTACATTGATTTTCATCCCAAACTCCTTTGCTTTATCATTTAGTGCATTAACTAGGATTTGCAAACCCTTTTCCGAATCGCACACAATAGCTTTATCGTCTGCATATCTTACTGACTTCACTAGTTCCCCACCAACCTTTATTCCCTTATCTATTTCATCCCAAGCTTCTTTGATCATTTCTTCTGCATATAAGTTAAAAAGAGATGGTGATAAAGGATAGCCTTGTCTTACTCCCCTCCCTAACTCTGCCCATTCCGATTCCCCATTAGCAACTCTTACTCGTGCGGTCTGATTTAAATACAAATTTTGCACTAAATGCCTATCTTTCCAATCCAACCCAACTTTCTTTAGTATCACCATCAGTTTTGGCCATTGCACTCTATCGAAGGCCTTTTCAAAATCAACAAAACATGCACAAACGTCCCTTTTAAATTCTAAGCTTCGTTCTACGAGAACCCTCATAACCCCAATTGCATCCCTCGTCCCTTTCCCTCTCTGAAAACCAAACTGATCATTCCCTATGAATTCTTTAGTTTTTCCCTCGATTCTTCTATTCAAGACCCTAAGAATAACTTTTGCCGCATGAGATATTAAGCTAATTGTTCGGTAGTCCCGGCATTCTAAGGCATTATTCTTTTTCTGTAACGGAATCAGGATAGACTTGGTAAAATCCTCTGGCCACTTTCCTTCGTCGTAAATTTTCCTACATAAATCATAGAAATGTTTTTTACCCTTTCCCTCAAGATTCTTCAGAAATTCTACAGGAATCTCGTCCACACCCGTTGCTTTCTTCCCCTTCATGTCCCGCAGTGCCCTATCAAGTTCACTATCTAGTATACTCGGCCCAACATCGTCTTCCTCTACTTCTTTTATACTTTCTATCTTAATGTGGGCAGGCTTCATGTCTTTCGAATACAATTCTTCCACATACTCTTTCCATCGTCCCCTTATGCTAGCTGGTTCCCTTAAGATGTTTCCTTTGTTATCCCTAATGGTGGCCATTTTATTACTAATTTTATTCCCCGTTAATTGTTTTACTTTTCTGTATAATAGGTCGACCCTCCCACTTTCAGCCATCTTCTCTATTTCTTTACACTGGCCCTTCCACCACGATTCTCTTGCTTTGTTTGTTACCCTCCTCAGTTCGTTGTTCAGTGCCCTGTACATTCTATGCCTGTGTTCTGTGTTAACACTTTTCCATTTCCTTCTTTCCTCCATTTTATTTATCATTTCAACCGTCACCCATGGTTTCCTAATTTTGCTTTGCTTTAATGCTAGTTTTGATCATTTCCCATCCTTCATCTATATTGAGTTCCCTTTCCTTATCTTCTAGAGCCCTGTTGACTGACTCTTGAAACTCTCTAGCTCTCCTACCCCTGAGGGCTTCTACGTTCCATTTGGGTGCGGTTTTTGCCCTATAAATCTTTTTGAATCTAAGCTCGGTCTTCATCATTACTAAATTATGATCCGAGTGTACATCAGCACCAGGATAACTTCGCGAATTTTTAACACTATTTCTAAACCTCTTCCTTACCAGAATATAGTCGATTTGGTACCTATCCGTTTCCCCCGGCTTCTTCCATGTATACCTCCTTCTGTTATGGTGTTGAAAAAGAGTGTTGGTGATACAGAGGTTATTCCTTATGCAAAAATCTACCAGTTTTTGTCCTCTGTCGTTTCTTTTTCCTAGTCCGAACTCTCCCACTTCATCCCCATCTTTGCCCTGCCCAACTACAGCATTCCAGTCCCCCATTACAATAAGGTTTTTATTGCCTTTCAACCTTCCAATAACTTCTTCTATTTGTTCATAAAATAAAACTACTTCATTCTCAGTGTAATCGCTATTAGGGAGGTACACTTGCACTATCACGGTGTTTACTGGCTCAGCCTTGATTTCTACGGTCATTACTCGGTCGCTTATCAGTTCGGTGGCTATCACAGCATTTCCCGCTCCCTTGTCCAACACTATAGCAACCCCTCTCTGACTATCATTTCCTCCACTGAATATAACCCTCACATCATCGCTCCAAAAATCTCCCCCATCCTTCCACCGTACTTCGCATAGCCCCAGAATGTTAATGTTGGACCTCTTCATTTCTAACTTTACGTTTTCTAACTTCCCTTTCCTAAGCATCGTTCTAACGTTCCAGGTCCCTACCCTGGTTTCCTTGGTCATCTTCTTCTTCTTCTCTTGTGTCGTTGGGTAAGGATTTCGTGGAATGATGACCGGGATGGCCTTACCACCATCCCTGCCGGGCACGGCACTCTCCCTAGTGGGCTGAGTCCCGTTTTTGCCAGGGACAATATTCATATTTTGACACATCATGTTCATGGGATAGATAGTCGAGGTGGTCTCCCCTTGCCTTCCTCAACAGTGTTTTTAACGTGACACCATCACTCATATAGGCCGCCCCACTGGGGTACGCCTTTGCAGCCACCTCACTGAGGTACAGACGCTGCGTGGACTACCTTTCGTCTGGCCCCTACCTATTGACCTTTCTGGCATGAGTGACCCTACCAGGAACAAAGTTCCAGCCAGTTTAGCTCTCTAGGTCATAGGAACACGCAAGCCCCTTCACCACGTCAAGGTGTAGCCCGTAGAAGGGGAAATTTAAATATAGATATAATCATGATTTTATTTATTAGTACTGTACTTTATGTAATGATAATTATTATCTAGTATCTAGTTGAATAAATGGAAGTATTCTATGAATGAATGAGATACTAAATTTTCCTGTCCTTTTCAAAGCAGGCTCTGGATATAATAAAATATTCCTTTTTTTTGATAAAAAAGTGAGAGATATAACTTTACCTTTAAAGATATTTCCATCAAGTATCATTGAAGAAAGGAGGATAATTATTTACTCTGAGGATACCATCTACCTATCAAATACAATATCTTCCTTTAAATTTTGTCTTGTCAAGGATCCTATATACTTATGTTTTCATACCAGAAATTCTAATTTTTTGTAAGTTTTTCTGGTCATTTTATAGGTACAAAAAATATCTCTTAAGACTTTTATTCAGATAAATGTCTTAACATTTTTCAACTTTAAACGTTGTTTCTGTATTTATACAAAAGGTATATTTAAAAATATTACTCTCTTTTTTTCAACAGTATTTCATTCTTTAATGTATACATACATTTTCGCTATGATGTTATTTTTAAAAATATCTTTATCATTAGAGTAACTTAACGTATCAAAAGTTAACTTTCCTCTATTTTTTGCTTTCTGCAGAGATTCAAAGTCAGGAGATGGAGATGAGGATGATGATGATTATGAAGAAGAAGACAACAGTGAAGATGGAGGTGGTGTTGGTACTGCCAATGGTGACAGTGAATACCCAAGTCTTGACAGTATGGCCAGTGGCAGTGGCAAAGGGTCCCCTGACAGTTTGCCTTTGCTCAAAGGTTTGTTAAAGCAAATTGGTAAGAGAAATATTTATGATATATATTGCAATTGTGTGCTGTTTTGCTGTGGCTTGCTTTAATCTTGCCAGAATGCAGCTGATTGCTGAATTAATGAGTACAGGTTGTATGTGTTTCATATTAATATAAATATGGGAAAACAGGGCAGGTCCCTGTGATTAATTTTCAAAATATTATGTATTTAAGCACATAATTCAACTTTTGAGCTTAACATTAAACTGTTTAAAACCTATCAAATATAAAATATGAACCATTAGCAATAAGGATCAAACAAGTAAGACCTTTCTAACCTACATCATAATCTTATCTTAACTACTGTAGCCCACCTTGATTATTTTCTTCTGAAATACATATTTGTTATTCAGTTAAATATTATAATAATATTAATTAATTCCTTTAACCTATAAGATAAGTCACCATAAACACTTTGAAAATCTATCTTTCATATCACTTGGTACACCTTAGTAACTTATTTGTTTCACTGAACCACACTCTCTGAAATTCCTGCAGCAAACTATATTTATTTACTCTGAAACTAATGTATGTTAAATCCACCTGTATTTACATCAGAAATCTTGAGATAATATTACAATTATTAACACACACTGCCTTTCAGTTGAAGGAAACAGTCCTGCAAAACTTAAAATTTGCATCAACTGATGGGCATACCAGTGATTCCACCAACAACTATATCATTCACACCCTTGCATACTCACCATATGATAAACTGTTCTGATCTTAGTAGTACAAAAAAATAGAGGGTAAAATATAGACTCACATTGACTTGGTAGTGATGAATTGTTTAAAAGTGTTTGTACTTAATTTATGTTTATTGATGTTTAAAGGCACACTTTTAAAATACTGAAGCATCCAATAGAGAAGTAATTTAGAGTTATTGTTATTAAAGACAAATTTACAATTCATTATTTTTATAAATTCAGTCTTATATTTCTATCTATAAATATGGTTTCAATATTCTAATTTTCATAACATAAATTGCCTTAAACATATTTTCACCACCATGTGTAGTAGACAAGTACCGATATGACAATTACAGTGAGAGCACTCAATGGGTATTCGATTGAAGGACTGATGTATTTCTTTTGCTTAATTATAAATTTTTCTGTTCTTTGTTATTATGATGTTTGTTTTTTGAATTAATTTTCATATTTAGAGAAAGTAAGCTGGGTTTGACAACTTTTTGACTTTTGTAGTCATTTTGTTTTTGTTGTATGGAAGTGTTATTTTTTAACGAGTCTCATTCCAATAACTTTTAACTCTATATAGTATCTTATCCTTTTGATTGATTTTTGTTTTTAGTTTTTTTTTACTAATTAGCCATCATTCATTTTTGTTTTATCAAAGTTATGCTACCTAGGATATTTCATTGACTGAATATATTGTTTCATACTTTTTATTATCATTATCTTATGTATGATAAGTACAATTTATATTTTAGAAAATTACACTTGAAATTGTATGTTTTATGATATTAGTACCCTGCCTTATGATTTGTGTATATAACTACTACTGAACAATTCTCTCTTGATTTTAAATGGGAAACTTTTTTAAGTATGAATGTCTCTGTGTTAATCTTCCACAAGAAAACCTTTTGCTAGTCAAACCCAATGTAGTCCATGGACGCATATTCCTGTTCTAGATTATGCTATATGGTAATTCTTTATTAGAGCCAAAATACCTAAAGTTCAGTGTAGTTGATAGATTTCAGCTATATTTCTCTAATGCATGAACAATTCATATAATCAGTTGATTGTTGGTTAGGAGTATTGTTTAATTTCTTGGGAAGCCATCACAATAAATTGTTTTTTTGGGTTAGTCATACATCTATCATTTAGCCTTCACTTCTTTGATGAATTTCTTTAAATGCATTTTGTTGAGAATGTTAAAAGCATGCCTTGGGGATATGGGACTCAAAGTGTATAGCTGTCATAATATAAGCTAGAAAATAAATAAGATTTGAGTGAAATGCCATAGCTTTGAAAAAAGCTGCTCATTTTAGAGGTATATTGTCCATTTAAGCAAATAATAACTTAATATTAGAAGAGGCCTTCTTTATTATACTGATATCAAATTTGATGTCTGCAGCCATCTTTTTCATGAACAGTTTATTTTAAACATATTTCTGATGCCTGTATTGCCCTCATAACTTAACCTTACACATGGAATTATCCAATAGGTGGCACTACACTGACGGAATCCATGCAGCTAGTGGACGAGATCCTGTCAGACAACCGGTTGGACCGCACTGAAAGAATTGAAAGGCTTGAGGCTGTCTTATCATCTGCTGTCAGTTTAACAGTAGGAAGTGATTCTCCTTCATCTCCTATATTGTCCAATACTCCAGCACTGTGCCACTGTAGCTGTCATCTTAATGGTGAAAAAGAAAAAGAGAAGGAAACCATTGAAAAAGCTGCAAAACGCGAGGTAGCTTCATCTGCATGTCAGACTCTCTCCACTGGAGACATAGTGATTACTAGGATCTATTTCACAGAAGAAGAGCGAGAGAGGAGAGAAAAGGGACTCGCAGCCTCAAAGAAATGACTGCAAATGCATTTCATGAACTCAACCTACAAAAAAGGAATTTGCTCACTTGTATTTCATAGTCTTTTTACTGGATCTGAAATGCTCATAAATTCAATGCCCCAGGGAATGTTAGCAAGGAGGGAGAAGATTTTTACAGAAATAGGTAAAGTATTGATTTCTTAGAGATTTGCATCATTTAGACGAATTTAAATTTTAAATGAAACATTTCAAACTGCTGCATCTGTGAAATCTCTGGAAATAAGATATCTAGGTGCAATGGATCCCAATTGATGTATTTTATGGTGCTTCGTTAGTGCTCCTTAAAGAAAGGGTGGTCACCTTCAGAAAACTCATATATTTTGAATGCTTGTTTTCTCAGTTGAAAGAAAATAAGCAATGACCAGTAATAGTATTAAAAATTGCTGAACCAAATGTATTTCACGCATATAAATTTTATTTGTTGAATTTTATATTTATATGACTTGCATTTAATAGAGCTTTCCCTGGGTTAACGATTAAATCCAAGATTGTAATAATTTAAAGTAATCATACATTTGAGAGGAAGTTACTTAAATGCATCTCATGGCTTTTTATTTGAGTGCAGCTAATGGAATTCTTTGTTGCACAATGTAAAAGCTGACCTGCTTTTAGCTTTGCCAGTGTCATTGTTTTTACTTCACAGTCTATATGAAATTATTTAGAAGCTCTTTAGAAGTTACACATAAACATCTTAAGTCTTCAAGTATTATTTTAACTTCTTCTTTCCAAGTAATGGTGAACTTCTGTTTTGCATTCTAGGTAACATTTTATTTGAAAATGCTCTCACAGTTTAACTGTATAATACTTATATTTTGGATGGATATTATTTACTATTTATCAGTGAGCTAACATTTGATTTTAAATTATGATATATTCCTGACAATAACAATGCTGTGTCTCTCTTAGAGAGGTAGCACACATAAAATTCATGGTATGATTGACGAGATTCAGTATTTAACATCGCTTGGCTTCCACTGTAATTGCAATATAAAGTTTATGCATTAAAATGATCTAATAAATTATTGTATCTTGGTGAAATTACTTAATGTATCAAGTTATGATTGCCCATTCAGATACTCAAGACTTAGCAAATGCCTATAGTAACCTGAATCTTCTTATGATTTAGAATTTAGCTTATTTCAGATATGGATAAAATCCATAGCAGTGAAAATGTTCTTTATCACAAATTAATCAGTACCTAAATTGCTTTTTAGTCTAAAAAACAAATCTGTTATTATTTTTAACTTTTTATTTTGGGCCAAACTTGCAACATATCTATGCTTGCATTTTCATTATTTTTCACATCTTGTTGTGGTTTATTTATTAGAAAATTAATGTTTTAGAAGTTGTTAACCAAAGCTTTTAAAAGCAATATTTTTACTTAATTATCTTAAAAACTCCCTGACATACTAATGTAGTATGAGACAGGTGTATGTTCTTTGTTATATGTTATCACATGGCCATAGATTTCCATGTGCATTATGATCATACGCAAGTATGCTCTACTATGCATAAAGGTGGATTATTATTATTTATTTCTGTAGAAGTAATGTTGTTACAGTTTGTAAATATTGGTGTTTTTTTATCATAACCTTTATGGTTTTCTGCACTTACAACTATAGAAGTATGTACCATCTGTTGACATTTGCTTGGTATTTTGTGGTCAGGACAATGCTGTATTATTGTTATAATAGAAAAATGGGTTTGGGGAGAATCAAAGCGGGGTATTATACACTAGCAATAACAGTGTCCCAGACTCAAATACTAAGGAACCATAAAGGACAAAATATGTATTTTATGGCACTGTCAATCTTTGATAAAAAGATTACAAAACACTGTGCTGATGCAGGTGTAAATAAAAATGTGCGAATACAGTTTCCCTAGTGTTTTTCTTTCTTGTATATCCCTGAGCATTCTTTAAGTTACAAAGTTTTAAGTCTGTATTCTCAAGAAGCACAACTGTTTGAGGATAATGCCCTAATCTTTCTAAATATCTTCATCTGTTTGCACTTTAGAGTGGTGGAAAATAGTAGCTAGAATTTCTTTCTATGGCTATAATGAGGACATGATTAACAGTTTCAATTTTAGTGGTTTACTGCAGTTTTGGTTGAAATAATCTCCTTTTCTACTTAACTGTATCCTCTCATTTTATTATAAAAGTTGACAACCAAATGCTTAGTGATGTACCCAAAAGCAAATTTGGGTAGAGATCAGTGGAAATTAATTTTGTTTCAGAAATGAAATTATTTCTTTGAATGCAATATTTTCTCTGAAAAGATTAATCTACAGCTAATATCACATGGAAAATTGCACAAACAAACACCAGTGGACAGCTTTTCATTCTAAATCATACAAATGTCTTCTTCTTTGTCATTGTATTTTCATGTTATGTACATATTCTATTTCTATTCCTTTTTGTATTTAGAAAGGTTTTTGAGTATTGGAAAGGTAAACTAGATTCATTGTTGTGTAAATTACCCCCAGGCAGTTTCTCAAGCTTGGATTTTGTCTATACACATTTTTATAGGAGAGCAGTATCACATTAATTAACCAGCCATTCGAAATTTATACTCAGCAATTTTTCACCATACTCGTTTTAATGGATGTCAATCAATATCTTAAGTATTAAGTGCGAAGATAATGGAGGTTTTGCTGTTTATAAAGGAGAAGTATGAATGGTGAAAACTGCTATTAATGGATTAATTGTACTGCTTTTGCTTAAATTGTTTACCTTACGAATTCATGACTCTGTGAGGAAACCAATCTTAAACTACTTCTCACCTTACCATGTGAGCTTATTCCCTCCTTCATGCATTTTCATAGGTGATGGTTCAAACCAACTGGGAATTTAGAACAATATACAGAAGCTGCTATTTTTAGTAGTGAGCTTATTTTTTAAGATCAAATGAAGCTGATCTTACACAATTGACCACTCATACATATTGCATTCCAGTGTCGTCCCATTTTAATCAATCAATGATTTTTCCAGATAATGATCAGATTGTATGTTGAACTGTATCACCATATGTAATGGAGAATAGATTAAGGTATCAAAAATGTATAATTGGAATGCCTGGTTTTTGTTTATTGCACTAGCATAAGTAACTTATTAACTAAGAAAATATTCCCTCACATTAGACCAAAAATATTGTCATTGTTTAATGCATGTAAGCACTCTGGATGCCCATCCTCAAGAAAATGCTTGCATAAAAATTGTAGTAGGTAGCTAATGTGCAAAGAATTTGCAAAACAAAAACAAAGGCAACTGTGCTGTGTAATTACTGAGCAAATTCATCTGTATAGCTTAATACAGTCGATGGATGCGGCCATGATGTTGTGGAACATCATAATTATAGTTATCTATCTATCTACATATGTACTCTGCAAGCCGCCTTTCGGCATGTGGCAGGGGGTGCAAGCACCAGGACTCTAGTTTCCTAGTCAATTATTTTCACATATTGTTCTTGGAAGTTAGAGATATTATATTATATAGTTAGAAAAAAGTACACATCTATCTCTAACTATATATAGTATAAGTTCAATTATGTTTTCAATGCTCAGTGTCTGCATTAGTTAATATATTGGTTCTTTCCAGCCCTAAATGCAGGGTGATAAATTCTCACTGGTATCCTCAAAATGATTTAATTCTAGTCATCCTACGGTATATATACAATTTGAACACTAAAAATTTCACCTGTAGTTATGAGTCAACAAGAACATTACAAAGAAGGAAAGATTTACTGATTTTTTCTAGCTTTTCAACTGAAGCAAATGTTTTAAATGAGCTGCATTTATTCTTTCACACTGTTTTGTACTCTGTCATAAAAATTTATCCGTAAGTTTGATTTTTTTAAGTAAAAGGTAAAATAGTGTGATTTATCATTGCTACAAATTCAATAAAATTTTGTTAATAAATCATTACTTTGTGGTAGGCTTCTGATGGAGAATAACATGTTTCCCTACAGTGTGCAATTCAGGATCAGCATACCTACTGCTTTAACTTCCCCAAGATGCAAAGCTATTCTTTGAAATTTGTTAAATTTTCAACTTAAATTTTATTAAGAATTAGGTTTAAACACATTTACTTGAAAAATTGAAGTATTTAATTTTTTGTACCATAACCTCCTCTACATATCATAGTGGGCCCACAAATCAGCTTTCTTATTTTCTCTCTAATTTTCTCCTTTTATGTAGCACTTACTTTAAATAATGGGAAAAGGTTTGGTAGTTGGAATTTTTATTCCTCACTTAACTTTGTCCTTAAAACAAGGAAAACCTACTAGGTATGTGATTAGTGTTTTACAGAAAGCGCAGTCAGGAAAACTTTGCCTTTTTCATTGAATTCTTCCTAATTGAATCAGATTGTATTAACCTATGTTAGTTTAATAAGTCATGGTATAATTATATATTACTAATACAGATAGGGTCAATCATACAATGTGAGCGATATCTGCTAGTAGAAGTTGTTGTTGACTGTCTGCCTTGGCATAAATTTGGATCTCATGGCTTAGTAAGGCTAAGGGTAGTGAAAATGCTTTATGGTTCTTGATAAAAGGGCTAATTAATGATCAATTAACAATAAGATTTCCTATTGCAATAGTACAATGATAATTTTAGGTGTTATCTATAATGAATGATTTTGGATTATTTTGGATAAGATCAAGTTAAGGTTATTTTCTAAGTTTTAAAGAATTCTTCAGTACAAGGAATCCTCTCATTCCCCCTAGCTCATTTTGCCAAATTTATATTTTTAGCTACCACGTTCACTTAAGCCATATTGTTTAAAATTTGCAAAGAGTTAAAGGCTGCGTTTGTAGGATTACGAAGATATCAATTATAGATTATTGAACTGTAATAGTGCTTCCAAACTATGCATTCATTTTGGTGACATTTCCTCCCATGATCTTAAAAAATAGGTTTCAGAGGTTTTCAAATATGAAGACTGATGATAACTTTTTCTTTAATGCAATTCGTGTTCTTTTTATGATTTCTGCGATGTTCTGCTACATGTGGTAGCCCATTTCTTGGTAGTGAGTTTCCTCCTTAAGTGGGATCACTGCACATATCTTACGATAAAAAGATTTTTGTGAAAATGGAGGGAAATTAAGGTAACAAAGTTCCTTTCAATCTTTTGATGATAGAAATTCTTGAGAAAATTTTTACTACGAAAGCAATTTTTACTGGATGCTCTCGAGGAGGAATCAATAACACGTGAGATTTGGGCCAAATTAACGATATCAGACTTCCATTAATTAACATTACTGTATCAATAATATACTGTTCAAAGGCAAAAATTTGTTGTCATTACTTAGGATAGTAATAACATCATAGAGCAATCAAAACTTCCCTCGCAAAAGAGAAATTAAGTTCTCGAATCAAAAAGTAACATAAACAAGCTCTCGGCGAGATTCTTTCCTTGTTCATCATCATCATAGGTTTTTCAATCCTTAGATTGGTTGACTGCAGCCCTCCATTCCTCTCTTTCTAGTGCTAACTTTACTACATCCTGATATCTCTTCTTTCCTATATCTCTCTTTATTTGGCTATTTCTGGGGGTTGAATTCGCGGTGGTAACTCTTTTTTGGAACTAGCTAGCTGTACAAGTTTCTTACCCACTAAAGGATGCTTCCAAGAATTTCTATGATATCTGAAGATATTTAACGTAACTTTCATTGTGGTAAGTAAATGATATTTAGAGGAAATTAATTAGGCATCCTGTAAACAAGAACTTCAACGGTGCAAAAAATTCACGGTATGAAATTAAATAAAACTTCTTCAATTAAGCATAAATAAGGTGATCTTTTATAATTTAGACAAAAAGTTGGGAGAACTATGAGTAGTCAGGAACAAATTTCTTTATCTAATTTTATATTTAAGAATCATTGGTGGTATTTTTATAAATATATTTCTTCAAATGATAACATAGCATTTATCTTTTTATTTTAGAAATAAAAATCAGAAAGATACAATAAATTAGGCAGCACCCATATTTAATGACATTATTACCCAAAATAAGGTGAGAAATATATTATGAAAAAGGTGATATATGGATCTTCATAATGTTTTTCAAAACTTGATCTAAAAAAGCCGATATTGAATGGAAACGGAATGATAAATACTGCATTACATCCCCTAATTAATCCCTTTGTTTATCTCTGCCCCACCTATCCCTCTGCCCCTCCTATCCCTCAGCTCCCTCTGCCCCCACCTATCTCTCTGCCCCCTCCTATCCCCCAACCCTCCTATCCCCTGTTCTTTTTATTTCCTGTTCCCCTTCTACCTCTAACCCAATATTTCCTTCTGCCCCCACCCACCAGTGCCCTCCAAGCCCTCTGTCTCCATCCTCTCTCCTCCCCTTCTTTCTGCTCCATCCTTGGCCCTTGCTCCTATACTCTCTGCTCATAATCTCCCACTGCCCCTATCTATCCCTCAGCCCCCCCTCTACCCTTTCCTACTGCTTCCATCCCCTGCCCTCTGACCCATATCTTTCTAATTACTTTCTTTCCCTCCGCACCTTATGTCCCTCTGTATCTTTGCAGTATTTCCCTCTACCCCAACATTATTGCGACCATATCTCTGCCCCATCCCTGTTCTCTGCCCATTTCTTAATATCTGTCCCTTTCCCCATCCGCTTTAATTCTCATCTGCCCCATCCCTTCCAATTGACCTTTACTTCAACATCCCCCTTTTATCCTTGATATCCCCAAAGGTAGAAATTTATTTAAGGGTATTAAATAGAAAAGGGATTGTACACAACTGCTTAATTATACATTATCCTGGCTTTACAATATTTTTTGTTTATACATTCATAAAAAATATTTATTTTAGAGCGCAGGATGCAAATTTAGTCTCTAATATAATTTATTATTTGATAATATCAATAGTTTTTACAATCCATGTATAGTTAATCCATATCACTATGGCTGTACATTCACTTACAAAATAAGTTACTACTAAGAATGCAACCCGATTAACAGACGAGGAGCTCGATGAGAGCGAGTCTATGAGTGTCTCTGCTTTTAGCGCGCGTTTCGTCTTCCTTCTTACGTACGTTTTGATGCTTTGACGTTATTTTGTTTAATACCAGCTAAAATACAGTCATTTGGATGCTATTTACGTAACATTGTATTATAAAGGAAGTAAATTCGGATTTTTCTTAAATCGGCTCAAATCTCTGCGTAATTCATTCTTCGAAAAGATCGGACAAAAAATACTTTGGTTGCCCATATTTTCTCCTTACGTATAAATTCCCATCAATGGAGGTCTGGAAAGGACTTCGTTATCTTGCTTCATGCTCCACATGCTCGCAGGACAAACTTCTCCGTAAAACATAATAAATAATAGAGCTTAAATTTATGACAAATAAGAGAAAATGCAATACTATGAATAAGGTCAAAAGAAGGGGAAATTAGAGAAAACGAAACCAAAATAGAAATGGAGTAGCAATGTAAGAATATGTTGACCCTTCAAAATCCGCCTTTACTTAGGGGGATGATCTCGTTTCGCATATGCGTAATAGCGAACACATTGGATGAATAAGACGTTCTATGCGTAATTTCTCCGTTGGCTAATATTTCTAAGATTAGTCAAACCGTGATTTATATATTTTTGATTATTTCGCGTATATAGTGAGTGAGGCGAGGGTGAGCGCTGGCGCTGAAGTTGTTAGCGGTAGTTTTGGTGAAAATGTTTTCCTAAAATTGCGCCGGGATTCACGTGTGGGACTTAGAGGAGAAAAATTTACGGATAATGGAATGGTTAGGGAGTAGTAGGTAGGCGAAGGGGGCTCATTGAATTCCGTGTATGCTGATCTCGGTACTCGCAGGATAGTAGGCATTTTCGTCCTTATAAGCAGTAGTTAATTTTAGATTGAACTATGAAAACACATGGTTGTTTATCCTTTTAGTTAGGTTGTAGGAACAAAATGCCGCTAAGAATCAGAACAGGCAATTCTCAATATTAACTTTTATTTCACTTAAATCTCCCTGTGATTACATCAGACAAAACTAACCAAATAGCAAAACAGTAAAACAGACATCACAAGGAAGACCGGAGGGGAAAAACCCACCAGGGTTTTGGGCAGCCAAAACCACAGAAGTTAATCAGTAAAACATCTCAAATTCAGTGATTTACAAACTAATTATTCAACTACAAGCGATTCCTCAGATACTTTTACAATAACGAAAAACCATGTTTGATTCCATCAAAGCATAATGTAAATACATTATCTGACTATGCAAGCTGAAAGCTGACAAGATTCCAAGAGTAGGCAAAAATATCTATACATATATAGAGAACACGTAATAATTAAGGTATGTGATAAAACATTTACATGAATAGAAAACTTGGTAAAATTAAGTTTTTCACTGGATCTGGTAACCTACTGTATTATTCATCACTCACTTCTCCTGAACTTCGATTAGGTATAGCACCATAGGCCACAACATTTAAGTTCACAAAATAGATTGCTCCATGAAGAATGAATAGTACAGGGTTAAAACAACAGTTAAAAATGTGGTCAGCTCTTTACGAGAACATGGGTTAATAAGCACTTCAGCACGTTAAGTTAAAGTGTGACTTCACTGGTGGAAGAGACTATAGTTCAAGTAAATGCTCTGCAAATGTATCTGATGCCACACGTCAAAAGTCACTTTACAATGCACACAAGTGATTTGGTGTCCATTACGGGCGCCCCTCTGGAAGATGACCGTGGATGAAGTATGCTGCAGCATCACACTTCTGTCTGTAGGATTCCTAAAACTGAACCAAAGGGTTGTAATCTGATGGACTCGAAGAAACTCCTCCACAACCTCAGCATATCTGTTGTTCAATTGGCAGCAAGAGGCCAAGAATCAGGCAAACCAAGGCTATCCTATCTTTGGGCACCTAAAACGGCTCAAACAGCACCTCCACTAAAATTCTACCAGCAAATGAAAATTGTGGCTAAAAACGAGGCTGGACCTGGAAATTCTGAGCAAAATTACACGGGATAGAAAATACACAAAACAGACATTTCAAAAAAAAAATTAGTCTCATAAGAATACTAGGAAATAAAATTGGAATATTAATGCAACCATTGATATTCACACAAGTAAGAAAAGGCAAAGGGAAGGAGAGGAACAATAAATTTTATAACAAAATCTCGGGGAAAAACATCCTATCAGTAATAACAACCAGAAATAATGAATTCAAAGTTTCCTATAAAGTTAATGACCTCCTATAAAAAACAAAATTAACCACATGCGAATACCACAGAAAATAAATGTATTAGATATTTAACACAACATTTGATACTCATTATGACAATAAGAAAGAACAACGCATAAATTATAACACTATGCAAGGCTTGTTGACTTCCTATAAAAGAAATGAGTATAAAGGGCAAATAAAACATTTTATACTTTAACGGAAAAAAACACTAAGGAGGAGGCAAAACAGGTAATATTAAATGAAAAAAGGACACTAAAATATAGAAGAATCTATGGCAGTAAATAAATGACTAATAACTTATTCCGTAAAAAACAATTGCAACAACAAACATGTTAAATCGTATACAGGCGTTAAATACGTAAGTCGACTGCAGACGCGTTATGAGGGAGACCTTTCGAAGTGTAGAGCGAGCATCAGCTGCAGCTACTGGTGACGTTGACTTGGAGATCGAACGCATTACGTCGACGCAAGGTGGTGATAGGATTATGACAGAGAAATAAGAAGAACAGAACAAATAAGAATTAAAAACCGCCGTCTTCAAAAATGCAGAGCTAAAAAACGCAGTGTTATATTCGCAGTGTTCAATCGCATTGCGTGGATGCAGCGTTAAAACCGACTTTTTAGACTTATTGTGGACGCTTCGTTTCGAGAAATATTTGTAATACCACAAAATATTAGAAATTTTATGCAAGATATGATACTCAAATTCTCACAATAGGAAAAACCAATACACAAATTATAACACCATGTAACACTGAACGAAAATAAAATCAGTAGTAACATAACGAGAAAAGGCATACTTAAACCCTCAATAACCTTACTGACATCCATTTGGGTATAGTATCAAAGGGATATAAAAACAACTTATAATCTAGCAGAAAAAAAAGTTGCCTTAAGGATGAGGCGACATGTAATATTAAATGAAGGACAATTACAGCAGGATCTTTCGCAGTAAATTCACGAATAATAAATTCGTAAAAACCAATTGCAAAAACAAAAAGGCTAAGTCATATACAGGCGATATATAGATAAGTCGACTGCGGACATCGTACGCAAAAACACCTTTCGTATAGTGCGAACATCGGCTACAGCCAATGGTGACGGCGACGGTGATCTTACGCATCACGTCGACGCAAGGTGATGATATATCGTAGTATGATGATCCGGTAATCGGGAGAACGCAGAGATAAGAAAAACTGTTAAAAAACGCAGTAATCAATCGCATTAGGTGGATGCAGCGTTTTAAACGTACTTATCAGACGCATCGTGGACGTTCCCAAAAATAACATCCTACAAGTATAACGGACAAGGAGATATGGCGAATTCGAAGAACTTTCATATTAAGTTAATGACGTTCTATAAAAAGGTGAAAATAAACCACATGCGAATACCACAAAATATTATAAATGTAATGCAGTATTTGATATAAAACAACTTATAATAATAAGAACGATGGACAACCAAGTACATGAACCATTCTATGAAAATAAAATCATCAGTAATAACGTAAGTAAACACTAATTCAAACAACTTCCTTGTAAGCTTAACGAGTTCAATTAAAAAATCAATTAAAAAAATTAAGTATAGTATCGAAGAGATATAAAAGCAATTTATACACTAGCAGAAAATTATAGCCTTAAGGATAAAGCGACATTTGATAACATATGAAGGAAGAGCACTGAAACGAAGCAGGATCTTTGGCAGTAAGTACATGACTAATAACTAAGTTAGTAAAAAAATTTGCAACAACTAACAGGCTAAGTCATATACAGGCGTTATACAAATAGGTCGACTGTAGACACCGTATGAGGAAGTCTAGCGTAGTATTGTGCGAGCCTTCGGCTGCAGCAATTTGTGACGTTGACACAGTTGTCGTACGCATGACGTCGACGCAAGGTGATGATAATATGATAATCCAGTGATTGTGATAACGCAGCGTTCGAAAACACAGTTTAAAATCGCTGTCTTAAAAAACGCAGAGTTAAAAAACGATATGTTCGCTGTGTCATATTCACAGTGTTCAATCGCATTACATGAATGCAGCGTTTAAACGGACTTTTTAGACGTATTATGGACGGTTCGTTTCGAGAAATATTTGTAGAGACGAAGTGTTGCCGCTGTATATTCGGATCGGTGTGTGAAGTTCATCGCAGGCTATCTTCGTTGCTTGGCTTCGCCTGCTGTTTGCAGGCTCTTCTTTGTCTTCCTTCTGCACTGCATTCGGGCTCGATCTGCGGCCACCGCTGTGAGGCTCAACCTGCAGTGGCGTAACTCTCGGCACCACTTACGGACGACAGACACGCAGGCATTCCTTACTGGCACACCTCACGCGTACGGCCTCAAGGATCGCACGAAAGCCTCGCGTGCAGACCTCGCTCACACAGCTAGGCTCGCAGAATCGTCTCGATGCTTCGGCTCCCTGACCGCTTCATCTGCTCGCAGAATCTTCTCTATGTTGACGTGAAAGCTCCTTCCTCAGGTCCCTGCACAGCCTCCCTCCGCACCTAATACATTCGACTGCCGTCCCGACACTTTTCCAACGGATCACAAAACACAGAAATAATCTTATAAATGCATAACATCTAAAAAAAATACCGGAAAATATTGTAATTACAGATTTGTATTAAAATTCTAGTGACCAATCTACTCTATTATAAAATATAGTACATCGAGTCTTCTAGCACAACTTTCTGCTTCTAATGGGTGCTGCTGTAGGGATCCGCATTTGCTGCTTGAATTCAGTGTTCCAAGGTTTGTCTCCTTTAATAGCCTTGTCAGTTCCTTTTGGAGGGAATATTCTCTTTATCCTCTTTCCAAAGGCGTCATATGCAGGCTACAATCTCAGGTTCTGCAAGCAAATATGATGAATATGTTGCAATCTATAATAAACTCAGTGAAAGCAGGTCGAGAGGGTAAATAAAATGAATTTCATAAATGAAGCAAAGTAACAATACAGTAAAAATAGAAACCGCTATGTATTAAGTATCTTGCAGAAGTTCAGAACAAGTACGTTGTTATCCTTAAATACGCATGATGTGCAAGGTAAATTAATTAAATACGCATAATGTGCAGGATCATGAAATCTGAGTATATAAAACTGCTGGTTTCCACATTCAAAAAATTCCCAGACAAACATTCTTTTCCCCACCCAAATGTATTTAAACAAACACTCCGGTAACTACAAACTAATACAGAAATAATAAAACATACAAGAACGCCTTATCCTGTATCAGTGTTCATTTTCTCTATTTTATTTGTCTATGTCATATTAATAACATTCAAAAGGCTTCTGATATATAGTTTACCTGAAATGTTTTATAAATACAGGTAATACATTTTCCATTCCATTTTCGCCGAATCTAATAAAGCATTGTGAGAAAAATCATGCATAAAACCATGTAAAATTCAGGAAGAGAAGAAAAGCTTGTACTGAATGACAAAAATGTCAGAAGTTGCAGGCTCCCCATCCATGGGCTTAGTAACTATAATCATTGTCGAAACGACACCTTTTTTAATTAAAAGCTGTAACCTTCTTTCAGTGATTACACTTTTTAAACTTGCATAAATCAAACGGTTTAAAAGTATCACAAATAACAGTTAAGGCACAATATTATTGCTATTTAATTCTACCATGCAAAGCTATGCTCCTATATTAACTAATCAAAATCTTTAAATATATTGGCTTGAAGCTGTATCTTTTTTCTCTTAAGCGTTACTTCTGGTGAGTGTAAAGTATGAGAGGGATTGAGTTACTGTTCAAGCCGGCAGCACCGCTGTCTTAAAAAGCATTGCAAAACTCACTTTAATTCCACTACACAAACTGAAATGATACAATTTGATAAGAGGAAAACCTTACCCCTTCCGGCCCCCTACTGCTTCTTTTATTCCTTGATCTTTTAACTGCTCAGTATGCTTGCCTGATATGGGGGAAGAAACCTCTGGAAACACCACTAATTCCCTTGAGTCTTCCAATGACATCCACTCAAGTAATTTTACTGAAAGTGTATAACACAAGATTTAAAAAGTTCAATTTGTGTTTCGATCTAAAGCTGCAAGCACTACGTTATCTATAAAGATGATTTTTGAAAGTTTGCTGAATTACTACAACTCTTAAATTAATCAATACAGCATCTGCAGATGATGTTAAGCATATCCCGTCCAAACATCTGATTAACTTAAATAATCATTATCGATATTTTCCCCATTAAAAATATATCTACTGCTTTAAGGTGATCGAATAAAGGTTACATCATAATTGAGGGTACTCAAGCAATGTAATTCTCCGATAAAGTGATTAAATTTAAACGTGTTTAAATATACGGAAATTACCTTGAAATAACTCCTTAGTAGTAGTACCCTAACCAAATGGAAAAAAATATTAGAAGTACTAATTGCGCAAAAACTAAAGGGGGCTTTATATTTAATAACGTTTTCGTTGAAGTTAAGAAGCTCTCGAATTTAAGACAGCTCCAGATGTGTGCCACGCGTTCTACATTGGAGAAAACAGTCACGGGTTCGATTCCGGTGGGAGACCAAGTGCAAAATGATCTCAGCTGTCGAAGCACCTAAACCTAAAATACTACCACATACTAATCTAACAGGTACCGGATGAATTGAAGCTCCGAAAAGGCAAAAAGGAGTCTTAAAATTACAATACAATATGTATAGGAGAATAAAAGCGGTACATAGAAAACAGATCAAATCTAGAAGAAAAAAGCAAATCTACAAACAGATTCAAGATTTCTTAAAGTATGCCAACTTGCTCAAACGGGAGAAATGTTCAAACTATTCCAGCCGAAGCACATTAAAAATTCATTATATACTGGAATATCTATTTAGATCGATAGTTAAGAGCATCTGTCAAAATCTTCCGCGATAAGTGGATTTGAAGCAAAGCAAAGGATGGTTTAATTACTGTCGCAGTTTTCTTTAAAAATACATCAGAAGACCTTAAATTTGTTCGAATATGCAAATCGGATTTTCATCTTCATTGTTATACCACACCACATACATGAAATGAATAGCCATTAGTAACGATGGAACTAAAACTGATAAACAACCTACCATGGAACTAAGATTGCTAATACCATAATCCATCACCAAATACACAATAGAGAAAATCTCCAGTCACATCACCAGACACTCCATTCTCACTGAGCAGACAAACGTAGTACCAAAACCAAATACATGCACTCTCAAAATTAATGAAAATGAAAATCCAACTTAAATGAATATATAGAAATAAATCTTTTTAAGTCAAACAATCCTCGCTTTGCTTCAATAAAAATGTTTCTATTCACTCATTTTGGAAATTTTACCATATTTGAAAATTTGAGTATGACTGAATGAATGAATTTAGTGATCCATTCCCAAATTCATAGCAACGGATTACTTTCCATTAATGGAATAAAAATGCACGAAAAACAAAATTTAGATTTAAAAAGGGTAACATTTATGATTTACGTTTGTATCGAATCAAGAAAAAATTAAATCTAAGAAGCGCCGACAGCTTTGAGGTCTTGATTTACAAGATTGTAAGTCTCTTACTATTCTCCAAAGTACGTACCCACATAATGTGGGCGATATTAATGGCTTTTTCGGATCAACCAAATTAATATATTTAATACCAGTTGTATGGTTCAATTTGTTTAAAAGCAGAGGTAATTTCGCGCATATGACATACCAAGGAGAATCGAACCCGGGAACATTATCACCTAAGTATTACACTCGGCTAACCGATTGTTCGACGCGATAAAGTAACTGAAATCTGATGGGGCATATTGATCTAAGGAGAATATGAGCAGAGACCTACTCGAAATCTCTTATTCTGTGTGGTTTTACACATCTCATGCTCGCCAAAGATATCCCTGATAGACTATTCTTCGTGACTGAATTTAATTTCGGAGGAATGTGGAAAGACTTTTGACTTTCCTAGCATGGAGATATTTCGACAATCCTTAAATCCCACTGATACTTCGACGTAGTAGAAGTATTCCCTAGGGTTTCTGGCGAGCACATGTTAACCTTGACAAGCATCCCGTCGTGGGTGATCGAGTCGAAATGAATTCTCTATCAAATGGAGCGACTGAGGGAAATTTTCAACCGAACAGCATACCCGAGAACATACTTCAGACTGAAGAAACCTTGGCAAAAATTAGGAGATTTTACATTCATCGACAAATTACGGTATAGGAAAATGAATTTACTAAGCACGCCGAAACCTTCGAAAGAGTTCGAATGGTTCAACGCCGGTCCAACCATATCGTCAAACTCCAACGATTCAGATCGCAATTTCTGAGGGATGCCTGACATTCGAAAATCAAGTGCGATTCACCATGAAAATGACGGATTTACCGAGGAAAATCTGGATAAAATTACTTGGAAATAAGAAGGAATGACACGCTTTAGAATTTATGACTGGAATAAGTCTGGAAGAAATGTTCGAAATCACTTAACTTCTAATTGTAAGTCTCATTGAAGCTCCCTCGGCATGGCAGAGCACAAGGTTGACAGGATAAGACTTCCGAAGACAAGCCACACATCCAATTTAAGAAACGCTTTCCTGAAATTTAGAAGATTGTAAGGTATTTAAACTACTAGAATGTCTTAAATTACGTATTCATAAGCCATGAAGAATCTGAAGATAATAAAGAGGATAGACGCAGAGTTAAGTAACGTAGATATCGAAATCTTAACTTTACCTAGTATTCTTTGCCAGAAGAGCTCACGATGTGAAGACGACTGGCATTGAAGTCCGGAAATGAGGAGGAGGAAGGAATCTATGAAGGTAAGTGGGGGAGGAACTAAGTAATGGTTTGGGGATACTCTCTACCAATGGCGTGACACAGAAAGTGGATGAGTAATATCGGTGAGGAAAAAAAAGGTTTAAACTTTCCCAAAATTATTATTCACTGAAAATGTGGAATTTGTACGCATAATTTTATAATTTATATAATCTCGTTGAATATTGACGAATCAGTTTTCATGTTATCTTCTCTTTTGAATATTCTTTGCTCTTTTTCGAACCCTTACTATATCTGTCTACATCGTTGCCATTCTGTCTACATTGTTGCTATAATCAACAACTCCATATTTTCTCATGATCTTGTTTTCTTACTTAATGCTATCATTTTCATATGCATGCTTACCAGTTAGCGATGACGTATTTTATAATAATTTTAGGTCGAAACATAGTATGGCCTCGTTATCAACTTTAAGATATGTTAAATCAGTATACTAAATGTAAAAGAAATATTTCTCGGCGAATATGAACTCCATTCCCTCTCGTGCGGATCCCAATTATCTATAATTGTAAAAGAAATCGAGATAATTATTATATATTTTCCTGATCCAGATACCTGATTGCCTCCAACTTATTCAACCCTTAATGTACTTTATTTATTAAGTAATTTACCTAATAAATACTAATACCTAATAATTTACTTTACCTAATATACCTTTACCGTACGCCCCGCTGAGGGAGTCGCTGGGTCTTCTATCTTTGTGGCGGCCGATGGCTCTCCGTAGGTTCCATGGGACATAGAAAGCCGCTCTCAGGTCATTCGGAAGCATGTGTCCCAATGTATAGGAGAGACTTCCGAGGAAGGGGATTCTCCGCTATGAGGAAGGGGTTGTGGAGGATTATTAGAGGGAAGGAGTGATTTTACGGCATGAGAGGATATTTGGTTTTCTCCTCAGGAGTTTATCCACCATATCTGGGCTGTATCCGTTATTTATATCAATCTGCTTGATGATTAAAACTTCTTTAGTATAAAGGGAATTGGCCGAAGACATCGGGATGTGGGTGGATCATACTGTGGAAAGCGGGTAACTTCTGGGAAAAAAGATGGGAGGAATGAGAGGGGATGGTGAGGTCAGAATAGGTGGGTCTGCTGGAGGGAGTTGAGATGATGTCTGACAGACGAAACTAGTTGCCAATTAATTTATTTCTGTGGAATTTACAAAGTTTTTTCTTTGCATTATGGCACCATTCCACAAAGTTAGGCTGGAAAATTTCAATTTAAAAAATATATCTTGTTTGTATACCAAACTATTATATGTCGATTTCTCATTCTTTTACTCATAGATATAGATTACTCGTAAATGCCTCTTCTTACGGTGTGACCGAGGTTATAGGACACTGCGAAGTTCTTCCTTATCGCTTAATTTCTGTCTAGCTCTATTCCCGATCATTTTCTAATAGTACCCTCCTAACCATACACGGATTGAATACTTTTCTTTGTGCACCACTGCTCGGATTTTTATTTTTAATTAATAATTAAAGAATAACTTTTGCAAAATTACTTTTCAATCCAAATAACATGTAACAAGTTACAATCGTTATCATTACTCATATTACTATGAGTATGGTATTAAAATCTAATGAAATATATTGCATTTGCTCTGAGGTGGCAAGCGTCATTTTTTCTGATTCAATAAGTGCACTAATCATAATTGATGCAAGATTTTTACTTTAAATATGTTTACCGAAAAATTCCTTGAAAATATAATTTTCTGTTATTCTACAACATATCATAATGAAAATTTAAATTATTATATACATATGGATGTCTGCGTTATCCTGAGACTCGTTTATACAGCTGATTATCTTCGCAAGTGCCTTTCAACGGGTTTGTTTATATATAGAATCTCAAAGCTTGCCGCATTCTCTTAAAAATTCTACATACTTTCTGAACCTTGCCCCCTCTTGTCATCGTTGCCCAGTGCAACCCCCGGCTCGCAGTATCTCCTTCTGGCTGTGGTCAAATATGTAAGCGATTCTACCAGAGAAGTTCATTCAAGAAGAAGGAAAGAGACTTCGAAAGTTTCTGGAGGTCATAAACAGCCCTCAACTTTATTGCTGTTTTCCTCCCCCAGATAAAGGGGGAGAGTCCTTTCCCGTCCATCACTACCCACTCCATTTCTCCCAGAAATGCTCGGCATGGCTTCGGAGCACGGTCGTGAAAATTTCTGAAAAAGTTTACTCTTCCATTCATCCCCTCAGATGTTTATGCAAACACCGATATTATTAAGAGAGTTACAGAATAGAACCTCAGTATTTTCAAGATAAGCTTTGCATTAACATCTCCAATAATTCGTTTTAATAACAGCGGATACCCGATGACAATGGCTTGCACTTTTAATGGATTCATCTTCCGAAAATTGTCCTTGCAACAATTGTGAATTCGCAGGAGGTCATGGTTCACATACTGAACACATTCATGGAAGTAGACAACTGTAGAATCGAGATATATCTGCAGATCATCAGCGTATAAATGATGCTTACAGTTTTTAATATAATTTAATTTTTAATATATATCCGCGTCAACAGAATCGAAGACATTACTTAAGTCCAGTAATTCCATTAATTAGTCCATATCCTCAGATGCTTAGGAAGTTTCCTAACGCCTTATATTAAAATGCAATTGGTAAATTCAATCTATGATTTATCGCAAGAACTAGCTAGCAAGACGCAACGTGCCCAGAATGCATCTGCTCGGTTTATATTTAACTTGAAAAAGTATGACCATACTTCCGATACGTTTAAGAAAATATCTTGGATTAAATTAGAACATCGTCAAAGAATTCATGTTGTAACGCCAGGTTTCAGGGTCTTGCAAGCACAAACTGCGGAATATCTCTTTTCTGAAATTTTTAGCTTAGAATATGTTCACCATTGAAATACTACATGCCAAAATTCTAAAGTAAAACTGTATCAAAAACAACTTTTAAACCACCAAATAATCCATTCCGACCTCTGATTCGCTATAATATTACTCTGCCATGATAATGTCTCCAAAAAAATAGCTTTAAATAAGTTATTTCAATAACAATAACAAATCCTTTCAAACGCTCGACGTGGACCTTCATAGCAAGCAACGTCCTCCATCTTTATTTATCTCCATCATCTCTCTCTCTTTTTTCTGGAGGCTCGCTCGCCCGAAACGTGGGGTCTTTTGGATGAGTTGCCCCTTGGAAGTGGTAACTTTTTTTTGTAAGGGACTGTACATTTATCAAAATATAGGAATGGTTTAGGATGTGGAAATCGATTATAGCAGTACAATAATTAAATTAGAAATTACATCAATGCAAAGATAACATATTACATAATGTAGGCCATACATAAGTACAATTATGTTGACTTAAAAAAATAATATCAGCAGTGGTCCATGATACAAAAATTAATGAAATCATTCAAAGAATTTCACAAATATTAACAATAAATAAAATTTTCATGCAGGATCCAAGTCCAAGAATAATAAATATATTTATGAAAAAATTAGATCTTGTATTCAACAGAAAGAAAGAGACCTTTATTCATGGTTTTCAAAATTTTTCAACTTTCAATGTTCTTGACTTTGGTGTGCCTAGTATCCTTCCAGTAGATCACTAGTTCTCCATTGGCTTAGGTTACTCCATCCTATAATCTCAACTCTTCTCACATCTCTTTGTTTTGCATTTCACCCTGGTGAGTGAGATACTTCCAGTGCACCAAAGTGTTTCAGCATTTATGTATCTTCCTTCCAATGCCAGCAGAATTTAACTTGTATCTTCCAGTTCTATAAATAGACAGAAAAATCATATAGAATTATTGAATATTTATCTTTGTGTATACTACCATAATGGGTTTCAAAATAGAGGACTGGGGATATTGAAATTAAACTTAGTTCCCATCCATATATTCCAGGCTTAATTTTTAAGACAAAACAAACTTTCAATGCAGTAAGACATAATAACATGTTGGTTTACATTTCAATTACAAAACTCCTAAATTCATTTTTCGAAAGAACTTAATTTTAAGTATTTTCTATTTAACTTTAGCATTTGCAATAAATATACCATTATTTTAACACTTTATTATACCATTTCCAGAGGATAATACCCTATAGATTAAATAAAAATTCCTACTATTTCCTACAGTATGTCAATACTACACCTTTTTGGTTGCTACTTCAAAACTGAAAATACTAATTGATTCCATGAAAAAGGTTAAAAACTTGAAAGGATAGATGAAAAAGTGTAAATTTTAATATATGATAAAAGTCACATAATCAGAAAGAAAATGAAGTTATCAATATTTCTTTTATAGAATTTAATTAGAATATTCTCTCAGCTACAAACTTTAAAGAATATAAGAAGGCAGAGTAAAATTTTGTGGAATAACCTAAACCTCTTAAACATTTTAATTAACTGCCTTCCCTCACCAGCAGTTGAAAGTTAACCTCTCTCAAGATTACATTTGCAAGAATAGTTCACTCCTTGAAAAATTTTGAATGGAAACAATCTTCAAGTAAAAAGGTAAGTCATTTTGCCTAAATTAATTATTCTGGGATTTTATATTCAAAGCCCTTATTGTCTTCAAATGTAACACCACCTCCACATTAAATTACCCTATAGTATTATAGATCTCATTCAATATGAAAGAATTCATCACTGTGGTTGATTCCAAGATGAATGATTCCTTTGACAAAAGGCATCATATAATCTATCCACTTTAGCTTCAATGTTTCATTTGTGGTAACTCAAAACTTAACATCCTTTAACTTCACACAATCATCAAGGTAGGAATTAAAATCAAGATAGGTGAGTTTCCCATTGATTAAATAATCTATTTGAAGCATTCATGCACTCTCAGCGATCATTCGTTCAAAAGAAAAGGATTTACTACTAATGTTTATACTTAACACCCAACTTTTGCATTCTAAAAAAGTGGAAAGGGAAGTTTACTGAGAGAGACAGCAGCTGTATGACTTATTACAATTAAGGAGGTAAGTCTATGCATTGAAATAAGACCATGATCATCAAAGGGGTACTTTAGATGCTGCACAACATATAATTGTTTATAAATAATAATAAATCAAATATCTAAGAATGTAGACTATGTTCTAACTCTAAAAAATATCTTTTATCATTTCTGAAACCCATTCCCTATAGTTGCTTCCAATTGTAGTGTATAAGAGTAAATTTAAACTATACCTGAATGAGGATTGCAAAATCATGAACGTTACAAACAGAGGAAAATCACATTTCCATTTTGTTTACCCATACGAATTTATGAATCTCATAATTTCCTTATGAGTAAGTCAAAATTACAAACAAAAGAATGACTGTATGACCCGGTTTTGTTCCTGATGTTGAAAATAGGGGTTTACCTTTTATATTCAATTGGTTTTAATGTTAATCATTACACTGGTTGTAAGTACAAAATGATCATCATAAAACAGATAGGTGTAGAGCCAGGACTGATATCCAAAGCTGTATTGCCAATGTCTCTGTATCTACACATGACCTTAAGATACTAGAGAAAGCAAAGTCACGTGAAGCAACAAGGAGAAGGGGAGAGAATAGGAGAGGTAACCTATATTTTATATTGTCACATCATCAAATACTAATCAAAAAGCTTGAATTCAAGGAGATTCAAAGCAATTAAACAAAAGCAAATCATGATTCCCAAATATTCTCATTCAGGTACAATTTCTTAGCTCAAGCCTAAATCTTTGAAATGAATTGTAACAATAACTGCTAGACTGATCTGATTCATTGAGTATGATTTTATGAAGAGGAATGCGACTTAAAGAATATACAAAAATTGACTGGAATGTAAGAGGTGAGCAAGAACCGTCAGTGGTATCACGTAGGGGATTTGATACACAATTGCAGAAGAGGGTGCATGCATTACGACTATACTTCTACTTGTCTGATACCGCGTATCTTCGTAGCATTTCGAGTGAATAATTACGTACTTCAACGTCTCATTTTTTACACGGGTTATCTTTTGCGTTCCTTAGGATCTAGTAGGACGCAATTAGATTGTTATCTATCAAATTTTGCTTCCCTTAGGGAAATCAACAGGCAGTTCAGCTGTTTCATATTATAATATTGAGCATGGCTATCTATGTTCGTTTAAAATCCGAGAAGCATTAGATGTAATACTTAAACAAAACGCTGACACAAATGTAATAGCAGCCTCACGAAAGAAAGTAACACAGCATTATTAACTTTGTGTTTCCCGCTGCTCTTCATTTATCGAGACTCGACTGTCGCGCGGGGAATGCGCAATTACTATTTGTAGCAAGTTGCTGGCAGCATTGGCAAGTAATTCTTTTCCTTTATGATATCTTTCGTATATTAAAGTTGGTTTTATTGTTTTATATTAGAATTGATAAACAATAAATTATATTAAAATGTAATAAAGAACAATTTATTAACGTAAAATGCTTACATTGACCAATTTTAATCCTCAATGATCAGCACATTCTATAAGCTCCTAGCAGTCTAACTTTATATGCCGTGTTTATTTGCCGTACGAGCATTTGATTCTGTTATATTGAAACTTAGTCCTAAAGTGATAATGTTACCCTAGACAATGAAGGCTGAAGGAAAGTTTCATCAGTGATGCTGTCTAGCTGTATGATCAGTCATACGAGTTAAAGATAGACATTTCTTATCAAATTTTTTAACTTTCCTAATCCTTTATTTCCTTTATCCTCCTAGTGAAATTCAACTCATCCTATTCAGTGCGAAGGAAGGCTCTAGAAGGTGATTAAGAAGATAACATTGATTGCCTTAGAAAGTATCTTGCATGCTGGTCTACTGCTTCCATGAAGGAAAGTGGTCTCCTAACCATTGGTGAGTGTGTCTTTTTTTAATTATTTCATGAAGGAATTTGCTTGACCAACTCAAAGTTAATTTCATCTAATCCGTTCGTTAATGGTTGATGATAGTGTTCCACTAGCAGTGTGTGTGTTTAGGAAATCAAGATTGAGTGTCAGTAGCTTAAAATATTTTGGTGCCAAAGCTCGGATCAGTCATTCATAAACTTGAGTTTATAGTTAGTCATATAAGGTTAACCTGGCATCGATTAGGTTTTTTGAATTGTTTTACTGTAAGAGTTTATTTGAATAATTCCCTTATGTTACTGTAAGAAAGGTATTCTAGCTGAAAAGATAGTTGTTGTTTTACTCGATATTATCATAGGGCAAGGTAATGAATAAAATTGTGTTCGGTAAATGGGAAGTGCTCAGTCAAATAAAGTAGAAAGGAGGAAGTCATTTCTCACTTATATTTCTGAATCACATGAAATTTGATTTACAGAATAAATGCCATTTTAATTGTATGTCTCTTGCACTCAATTCTCAACAAGCAGGAAAATAGACAAATTAGTATTTTAGCAAAATCTCATCTTGGAATATTCCTCATGAAGCTTAGTCATGTCAGATGCCAAGTTTTATTTTCCTTCCTTTTTGCTTCAATGAAGGTATAGCTCCAATTCTTTTTTAAAATCATTCATTATCATTTCATGAAATTTTACAAAATGTGGAATTGTTAGAGTATCCCTTCAGAAGTTATTCATATACGACTACCACTTTCTTCTCAATTTTACGTTTCAGAATGACTTAAATTACTTTACCATAAGGTAATCAATGAAATATTGTGCTTTCTATGCGATTTACTTTGCTTGGTTCCCTTTGCAGCAAAAATTTTCATTTACTTTATGGTGACATGGGTTTTAATAGAATATTCATTCATTCCTTTAAGCCTCTAAATACTTTTCTTGGAAATTGCAGTGAGAATTTTAGTTATTCCTATGTATTCAGTACAATTTTACTTATGTCTGAGAAAAATAGTACAGTTATCCTCACCTGAATTATTTTCTGATCAAATATTGCCAGTTCTTAAATTAGTTCTCTTAATTTGAAGTTCATATCTTACAATTTTTGTGATTCAATTGACATCTGCCGAATGAAACAGCTAAAATGGGTAGCTTGTACTATTCATAGGCATACCATATATCATGCTGCTTGTATCCCTCACAGGCAAGAGGCTAATTACAATGCATGTAAATCATTTTTGATTCAAAATTGATTGTTGGCATTAAATGATTCTTCCTATGCATGTGCAGGATATGTTCATAATTTTATTTTGGATAATTTTTGCCAAAATTCTGCTATATTCTTTCTAGGAAAACACAAATAAGGAGTATAGGCTTCAATAACTGTACTGGTTTTTTGGCAACAAGATGGGTTATGTAAATATAATAAGGATTATGAGAATTTGTGTAAAACTTAGACAGCACTTTATGGTAATACATAGTTCAGTCCCCAATGTGCATAACGAAATTTTAACAGTAGAATTTTTCAATTACGTTCCTACAGATTCGAATGATAGATTGTCAAATATATAACTAATATATATTCTACTTACATTTTCTTTCTTTAGAATTTTATCTATTGCTTTCTTATTCATCGCGGATAAATGTAAAGTTGAAAATAAATTAGATATCACCGATTGATTAATTCTAAATTATACGGGTGCATTTAGCGTATATAAAAATATTCACTTTTCCCATAGTTCAAAACTCGGAAGTACTATGTTTCGTCCATTTTAGTATTGACTGTTAGCGCTGGCTGATAAATTTAGTTATTTAATGTCTACGAATGTGTGGATTTTTTTTAGTTTCCACTTTCAGAACGTTGCACTGCTGGGCTCAAGCTGTGAAAATGATTTTAGAATAACTCTTTTTTCAAATAAATGCCAATGTAAGCGCATTACCCGGAATCTAATTTCTTTCCGCTGAACCTTGAGCCCAGCAGTGCAATTTTTGAAAGTGGATAACTGAAATAATCGAAAAGTTAAAATTTTGCAGCCGAAAAAGTACTCCGAGAAAAATGTAAGAAATAAATGATTTGGCCGCCCGCCAAGCGGGTTCGAGGGCTGGTGTGCGGGTCTAAGGGCACCCGCAACACTAAAGTACGGGCTCGAATCCGTTTGTTCCGAAGTTAGGATGCAGAAAAAACTTCCGGTGGGGTTGGCGGCCCTCTAATCCCAGAAGAGCTCGCGACCGGATTCGAACCCGAGACAGTAGCGTCGCGCCTAGGTGCCTCGACCCACTGCGCCAGCCTGTCGAACGGTGAAAGTGACGCAGAATTATGAGCTGTTTCGTCCAAAGCTGTCACGTGAAGGGAATTCAATAAAGAAATTTTACCTTATAGTAATATATATATAGTATCTACCGATCAATAACTTTTTTACTCGCCACCTCGATCGTGATACAGCAACATATAACATAACAAACCACAACTTTATATTTATAAGACGGCATAATGAAGTTTATGAAATATGTTTTATTTCGATGATAATGCACTTTCAATTTGCTAATTAATGATGTCTATATCTGTGTGCAGCACATCGAAATTAGTAAGAATTAATTATTCTTCATCGATTAGGCACTTAATACCGAAATATGTTTCCTTGTAGGTTATACTATTGTTGAGTTTGTTATTCATTGAGTTTTTCAAGAATTTTTGTGTCATTGGAGGCAATAATGTTTGTATTTAAATATAACACCTTGATCCATGGGTTATCTGCATCCAAAAGAGAATGTGTAATATTTTTGCATTAGAAACAAGTTTTACTGTTTCCAGAATAGGTATATATTTTAGTTTAGTTCTGAGCAAATATGTAATTATTTTCGAGAAATAAAGAAATGACTGCAGTTCCAAAACTTTTCTTAAGAACAGAGAAAATTTTTCATGGTGTTAGGCTAAAACATTAATTCTTCCTGATTTTTGAAGGTTCTTTAAAACATGTGATGACTTCCTCTTTGTTTATTATTTTATTTAAGATTCACATTCACATGTAAAATAGATTCCCCAACCAGAACCAGCTTATGAGTTTAAATAATTTCTGAGTCACTTCTTTAACTATACAGATCTTCCTTTTTATGCCACGTTGTTATCTTTCTTGTATTAGCCCACAGAATTTTACAAGCTGAATAATGCTGCTCTTTGAATTTCGTGAAAGTTAGTTACTTTTGAATTTTACAATTTATTGCAAAATAAAAAATTCTATATTAAGTTGTACAGTTCTCTCCTTTGAGCTAAACTATGTAAATTTCTTAATATTCGCACTTTAAGTTGGTCTCTCAGTATTTCTGATCATCAAAATTTAAGTCTGTGACAGGTCATTCAGTTGCCTTTTCTCTCACTTATTTCATGTTGTACGAGTTTGTGTGAGCTAGTCCTACGTAATCATTATGAAATATCCATTCCAAGATCTCTTTATAGCAGCTTTTAGATAGTTCTAAAATGGCAGAAATATTTTTAACAGTACTCATATCTCTTTTTCAGCAACTTTTTTTTTACTGTTCACCCCCTTTATGCCCTGACTTTTTCTTGCTGTACCAATTCTTTATGCCCTTTTAACTCTTTGAGCACTCCTAGTATTGAAAAATTATTCTTAGTCCCCAAGGTCATTCAGTTGGTTAAAAATAACGTTTTTTATTCAGCTAAATTTTTCCTTCTGTACTTACACTCTGTGTTACTTAATGTCTGTATTCAGAGTAAGTCATTGACAGTTCAATCAATTACTGCTAATCTGGCTCATTGCATTTTGTATCAGTTCAAGTGTATTTGTCTTTCTTGCTGGATTGAGGGTAAAAGCTTAAAATGTTCTGGAGACATAACTCTTTCACAATTTTGAGTTAATAGTTAGTCATTGATGGTTAATATCTTTCCTTATCATTGTAGTGAGATCCAGCTCATCTCATTCAGTTTGATGGAAGCTCCTGGCTCTTGGTGGTGATTAAGAAGACAAGGATGATTGCCCTCAAGAGGATCAACTGTATACCTGCCTAATGCTTCCATGAAGGAAAGTAATCCTCTTTTGGGGTGAGTGCAATTTTTATTTAATATTTTCATAAAGGAATCAATTTACCTTTAACAGTGTGTTAAAGAAATCAAGGATCGAATGTAAAAGCTTAAAATGTTCTGAAGACATAAATAGGTTAGATCTTTCACAATTTTGAGTTAAAAGTTAGTTATCGATGGTTAATATCGTTTGTCAGTAGTTGTTTGGATCATTTCAGTATAAGGGTGGTTTAATTGAATAATTCCTTGCTCTTAATGTGGGAAGGCATTCTATTACATCGAGGGATTATTGTTCTTTTTACTCTATACTAATATAGGGCAAGTCAGTGGATGACATTGTTTAGGAATATGGGAATCAATCAAAAATAATCAGAGAAGAGGAAGTCATTGCTCATTTACATTCCTAGCTGATGAGAAATTTGATTTAGAGAATCAATACCTCATTAATTGAAAAGTTCACTGTATTCTATTCAAAAACTAGGAAAATTAACTAACAGATCAGCAAAATCTCTTCTCTCAATATCATTGAAATTTATACATGTCATGTACCAAGTTTTGTTCTTATTTCAAGGAAAGTATCCCTGAAATCCTTTTTGAAATTCATTCAGTATCATTCCATGAAATCTTACAAGATATTTATTTATAGTATCCCTTTAATGTCATTCTGATGGTACTGCATATCTTCTCTCAATATTATATCTCAGAAAAACTTAACACACTTTTCTTTAGTATCTTACTTTGCAGTAAAACAATCAAGCAATGAACTATTCCGGCATCCTTATGACTAGTTTTAGCTAAGCACTCTGAGTAGCAATACTTTGCATTTCTTTATTCAACGTGGGTTTTGTAGAATTATCATTGGCATTTGCCGTTATTTATTTTCAATATTTTTGAAAAAATTGATGTGGACACAGTTAAATTTAACAGATCATAGATATTTATGCACTCTTTCAGGAAGTAAGAATATATTGATGAACAGTTTAGACTGCACTCTATTAGGAAGTAAACTTTCACTTCTATATTAGATAGGTGTGATTTTAGTGATATTATGTCTATTGAGCCACAAAAGCCTTTCAATTCATCAGTTATCTTGAGTCTTCAAATACTTTTCTTGGAATTAGTTTGGAACTTGCAGTGATACATTTAATTGTTTTATGATTTTTTTTACTACGAGTGAATAATCTTTGTTCTTGGGTTTCTCTTTTGATATTAAGTATTGTGAAAACTCTCCTAAAAGGATATGGAATTTAACATCTGTAACAGTAAGCTTTGCCAATCAAGACTAGCTCCTAGCTACTTCTTTATGAAATCCTTCATAAGCCAAATCAAAGTTGCACTAATTGTGTTGACCATCAAAGTTCATAGTTACTTGCTTCTGTACTAATTTACCTTTTTGATTTCAAACAATAATTAAATTTTGGTTGAACTGTTATTTCTTATTGCAAATTTTATTGAAAAATAAAGAAAATGCAGTAGAGGCTAAATGAATAATATTCTAAGTGCCTAACATGATCGAAAGAAAAAAATTTCAAGGAATTGGGGCATAAGAGAATTTCTGATTAGCGGTGAACTTTATTCCATAGAATCTTCCTCTAACGAAGGCAGTTTTTCCCCTTGTAATTTTGATTATGAGAGTAACTGTTACTGGTTGTAGATGTTGTTTAATTTATTATTTGATAATAGCATTAAAAAAGTGGGCATGTAACATATTTGCATTAGAAGAAAGTTTTACTGTTTCCACAATAAATTATATTATTTCAGTTTTACCATTCTGAGCAAATGTTCAATTTTACTTGAAAAGGAAGCACCGCAGTGCCAAAACTTGTTTAAGAGCAGAGAATTTTTAGGCTAAAGCTTCATTAAGATAAAGTGATGACTTCCTCTTTGTTTTGAATATCATGTTCAGAGGTTGTGAACTAGGTTTCCTTACAAGTTTTGATGAACCAGTTAAAGGGAGTGAATAACTTCTTTGTTAGGGGAATAGGTACTTTTCACAGGAATGCCCTTCCACTCTTTCTTTCAATATCACACTCTAATCAAGTATTTCTCCACAGAATTTTATCATGAGCTAATAATTCTGTCCTTTGAATTTCTTGTATTTTTAGTGTTGTTTACTCTTGGACTTCCAGTTTATTGCTTCTTTTGCTAAATTTTGAAATCTTAAGTTCCCATCTTTGATTGCATAGTTTCCTTCTTGATTTTGGACCACAAACGTTACTGAATTATTATCTGGATAATACTGCTCTTTGAATTTATAGTTGATTACTTTTGGACTTCCAGTTTATTGCTTATTTTGCTAAATTTAAGTTCAAATTTCTCATCTTTGATTGTATATTTTGATATTGGACTTCAAAAATTGCTGAATATTCATCTCCAAGTGCTTCTAATTGCCAAAATTTAAAAGTCTCATTGACAGTTCAATCAATTACTGCTAATCTAGCTCATCGTGTTATGTATCAATTTCACTTTATTTCTTGTATAAGTCCACTGTAGAATTGCAAGAAATAATCCAAAGAACTGTTTCTAGCAGCTCACAGAAATTTCACAATAAACGCCTTGAACGTATGTAACCCACGATACAGCTGGTGCGCCTTGAGTGTATGCAACCCACGGCACAGCCCCAGGTCTTGCGCCCTGAACGTATACAACCCGCAAAGCACCTACTAGTAGTGAAAAATTACTCTAAGTCCCCAAGGTCATTCGGTTGGTTAAAAAATGACATGTTTATTTTTTCCAAATGTTTATTGTACATTAACAATATACATTTTATTTTTAGATAGTTTTCTGCATTCTGTACTTATACTTCCAGTGTACAGTGCCACTTCAATGGCTGTATTCAGAATAACTTAGAATTATTCTGAATACAGCCATTGAAGCAGCACTGCACACTGGGAGTACGAGTACAGGAGGCAGAAATGGTCCAGATGGATGCTGCAACAGCAGAAAACAAATGACACGTCAAAATCTTCGAGATAGGTTCGGCCAGTCCGGCTCTTCCAATACTGGGAACGTTTGGGGGTTGGAGTCGGGACAGGTTTTCAGTGGAGTTTGAAAATATCCTCCCTCTGCAATTTTCTTCATTGACCACTGTAATAAATGTACATTTACAAATTATGCAATAAAAATAACATTTAAAAGGAGTTGTTTGATGTCTTCATTTCTCCTTCCTGCTGCTGGCAACATTGAAAAATAAAATCCATGAGAAATTAGCTCTACTACTTACATTACACTACTGGAAAAATTAATTTTACTTTCATACTTAAAATTTATGGCTTCCTTACATTGAATTTTCTTATTTTACAAGTTAATTTTGAATTTGAAAAAGACTATATTAACACACACATGAATTGTTAGCAATTTCTTTAGATTAAAGAAAAAATTTCAAAGGCAATGTTAAATCCATCTTTCAAAAAAAAATTAATCACTTCTAAATTTAGCCCATTGTAGCAAAATAAAACTATTCCGCAAGCTTTAAAATTAATATTACGACAATTCTACCGAAAATTGGATTATGAGACTTTGAAATTAAAGATCTTAGATTTATATTTTGCCATACCCTGATTGGGTTTATCCCAATTTATCCCTTAGGAAGTTATTATATCCTTAATACTTTTAAATTTATACGGATATTTACAACCAATTATGTCAACATTTCCTACTTCGGAAAAGCAAAGTAAAAAATTTTAAAGTAGATCACTTATAAATTTTGTGAAAGTTCGCGTCACCATCGAAATATATATTCGTTTTTTGACGTTATAAATGAACTTCAAGGATTTTTATTTGTACAAGAAATACTTTCAGTATTTCTTCAGAAACTTTCACGCTGGAATTTTTTTCTTACGAAAATAGGACGAAAAGTAGCAGGCGACTACATTTCTCCCTGCATTTTCCCGAAAACTCGCGTATTCTTAGATATTTTCCCAAGAGACTCATCCAAAATTTTTAACAGAAAAGTGATTAAAATACGTGAAAAGTAGATTCTACGAGGAAATGTTGATACCAGAAAAGACCTTGTTTCTTGGATGATAGACCCAAATTTATCGATTTAAAAAAAATAATAATTTGCACTCAATTTTCTTGAAAAATATCACTTTCTTATTTTTCCTTCGATTATGACAATATTTAACCTTGATTTAATTGCACTATCCCGTAAAGAATTAATTTTTGTGCATGCTGAATGCCTTCCAAGTAAGTTCTTGTCGACTTTCTTTTTCTGTGCAAATGTAGCAACAGCGCGCGCCGTTCTCCCGTAAGAAATACACGGGCCCATATGATTTACGTGGTGTCTTCATGACGTTGGAGAGCTCAGGAAATCGATTGCGAGGGAGAAAGAATTTCAGGTATTGAATGTCCCTACGCAGAACAATCCCCTTCCTAAATCGGGAACCGGAAATGGAAGCTCTTGAAAAGGCTTAAAGATTCTGTTCACGAAATTTACCTTTGCTCTCTACTCCTTCACATTTAAAATATCCTTTGCGACAAGAGTTGAAAATTTACGTTTTATTTGATATTACGCTTGGAATTCCCGTTGTAATATGCCTTGAGTGGGTCTCTACTTCTGATCTAAACAAGCAGCCTTACGGTGTTATTCACATTAGAATTAAAGTTCGAGCAATATATAGAAATCTCTATCGTACATCAATTTCGTGTTTGATATAATAAGGCGAATATATATAAATTTAAATAGATTTCATTCAAGAGAATTAACTTTTCTGCAACAATTAGGAGAAATTTTAAATTACCTAAATCCAAGTTTTTGATCCTTTCTAAACTACCTCAAAGCACATTTCCGAATTAAAACTAAAGCGCACACAAAGTGATCGCCCCGAAAATTTAGTCTTCTACAAATCTAACCATAAAAAGCCAATTCTAACAGATACTTATTCCAGCGCGATTAACTTTCATCTAACAAGGGAAGCTTGATCGAAATTGCAAAGAGCGGATATACTGTGCTTTGAGGAAAGGTATTTTTGGCTGATATTGATGACAATTTTACTGTGGTACCGACCAACTTTTTTCAGAAAAAAACAAAATATTGCGTCAAAATGCATCAATTTCCGTAAATAAAATCTAACACATTGGCAATATGTCACACTGAAGCGGTGGTGTGGTGGTAGGTGTAATCGGCAGCAAAGTCTGAGAACGCGGGTTCGAATCTCTATCGAGGATGTTTTTCAGTTCATTTTCCTGCCGCTTTATTTTATCTCTTTACGTCAATTTTAATGTTACAGGCGGGAGCATCTACTTGTTGGTTTTATGCTTAATATTATTTTTAGCCGAAGAATACACAGCGTCGGTAACGCATTCAAAGCAATTTTGTATGACGTTTTCCGGCAGCAGTTTTAGTAAAAAACTCGTTGAAGCATCTGTAAGCTCCAAACCTAGGGAGTGGGTACAACATTAAGTTTAATCTACACCGTAGTTAACGTGGTCTCGTTTTGAACTAAAATTTCTAATGCCATCATGAATAGATCCCTCGAAAAAATCTGTGATTTAATAAGTATAATTCGACCATGAAAAAATGCGTCGTACTACGAGAGATTAACTTAAAGAGATTTTTAGGGAAAGTTCGTATTCATCCCTTCTTCAAATGGGCGATGAAGTATAATGCATCAAATAGAACGTACCACGCTCAAACTCGGGTAAACTTTCGAATTCAGTCAAAGCCAAAGTCAAAGGACACCTAAAACACAACCCGCACTAAGTATATAACAGACTGTGTTACAGATACATAATTAAATCACAGAGGTAACCATTATGGGAGGCATTCGCTTATAATTATGTACAAGAAGCTATGAAAAAAGAACTGAGAACTTACGTGTAATCCGATCTGAATCCATTTGACAAGATGGTAAAGTCAGAACAGCAGGATGAAGCAATATTGGTTGGGAAGTTGGGTCGGGAAGAAATCCAAATTCTTTCGCTTTGTGCGAAAGAAACCGTGCGCCTAGCGAAACTTGCCTGCAATAAGAGAGCATTTTCGTGTAATCTCTATTAATTGAATTCTATAGCAACACTACGTTACTAATCTATGAATCATCCTAAATCTTAAAATACTCGATAGTTTAAGCGTATTAGCCAAATAGAAACACGGAAATTCAAATAAAATAATCTCACGCAATCCTTACCTAGAGCCCATCACCGATGCAACCAGACTTCCTTCGGAATACAGTTGGAAGTACGCCGTCAAAGCGATGCTCTGCACATCCACGTGAATTCTTCAGCTCAGGACAACAACTCGCTCGAGAAAAGGACGAACTACTGGTGGGCCTGACTTATATAGAGTTAGAGAAAAGGTACCCTGGGTAAAAAAGAAAAACGAAATTCACTGAGAATGAAATTCATTTTGATTTTGGTGCATTTCCAGAAAATAAGGCTTTTCAATCATTTAAAATATCGTGCAGTAAAACAATTACAGATGTTATAACGTGATTTCAAGTTATTCGGGGTTAGTCAATTGTGTTTTACTAATTTTTAATAGTCCTATTATGTATTACAACTATTAATTTAAAACCATACAGGTGATTTCTTTGGTTCGTGTAAATTAGATTGTGATAAGATTATAGACACCCAATGCTTAAGCCATTTACACGAATAATCTGCAATAAAAATTTTAATTAAAAGTTAATTGCATGGTATAAAATTACAATGAGAGGCTCCGTTTCCATTCGCCGGTGAGAATCAAGGAACCAAATAATGTATTGCATAATAAAGAAATATTAGGCTTTATCAGGCTTTTATTTAATATCGGCGAGGTCATTCATAAAGGAATACATATCCCGTAATACGACAGAAAATTTATTATTGAAGATACTACTTAATCTCCGTGGACAACGCGATACGCAAGAAGGTATAATAAACAAAAAGAAACTGGTTTATTGATGGAATTGAGACCCAACATTATTTCAAGTTTGAGGTTTGAGAAAAGTTCATTCTGAGGGTTTTTAAGAAAGCAGAAACCAGTCAGCATTTAATTGCAGTCTAATTCTAGTAGTACTGGTATTGTTACGAATACTTGAGCTGATATCATTTTACAAGAGGCGTACCACGGGGAATCGAACCCGGAACCGCTTATCATCAAAGTCGAACGCGCTCCCCACATGCCTATTCATGAGCCCGAGAATGCTAATCAGAGATTCCTAAAATTTTTGGCTCATTGCCTACACAATGGGTTTAGCATTGGACCCTCTGTGATGCAATGATTCAGCATTTGACCCCCTGTGATCATGAAAGCATTGCTTTCGAAATGCGCATTAGGGATTCTGAATAACTGGTGACCGCTAAGCGATTATCCGTTTCCCGGGAATCGCGCTTAGACGGTGGCCGCTGTCGGCGCTTGGAGAACCTTTGTCTCTCAGTTCATAGACCGCCGAGTTCCTCTTTTCTTCCTTCTTTTACCTTATAGCCCAATTCTTGGTAGTATTTTTCTCTTGATATTTTAAGCGCCTTCACTGCACATATCGTAAGATGAAGGGATTCCTCCTGTGGACATGGGAGCGAAATAGAGGTAATTAAAAAGTTCATTTTAATCTTGCAATTATAGAAATTCTTATATGAGGGGTCATTTTGGGCAACGAAAGCATTTTTTATTTTCCAAGAAGAGTGAATTACGCGTGAGATTTGGGTCGAACTAAGGAAATCCAATTTTTATTCCTTTAGGTTACTGTACTGCTAATGATAATACTAATACCTTGCTGGTTCTCATCTGAACTAAAATCACTGATGCAGATGAAAAAGGTTGCTAACAAAAACTATAAAGAAACTAATGAATTGAGTGATTATGTTATGTTCTCATCATTAAGAACCAAATGCAAATCATTAATTTCTAGTTGTTACAATACTTACATACTTAATATTGAAAATACCATTCCACATAACACTAATGTTTTTTGGAAACATGTCAGTACTAACAAGAAAGGTGGTAACATTCCAGATTGTATGTTTCATGACAAGAATGAGGTTAATGGAGGTCAACCTATAGCTAATCTATTTGCTACTTATTTTAGTAACTTATATAAAAAACAAAATACTGATTACACTGACAATCCTTCTGTTATCAACTACAAAAACTGTGAATATCAATTCAGTTAAATTATCTGCTTAAGAGGTACTAAAAGCCATTAAGTCTATTGACAGTAGAAAGGGCCCTGGTCCAGATAACATTCCTCCATCCGTAATTAAGTCATGTGCTAATGAACTCTGCTTCCCTTGATTTCTGATTTTTTACTCCTCACTAACTCAGGGTATTATTCCAGATGCTTGAAAAAAATAGCTATATCATTCCAATTCATAAAAAAGGTAATAAATCTGATGTTACAAACTATAGACCAATAACAATTCAGTCATGCATTCCAAAAATATTTGAAAAATTACTACTGAATGCAATATTCCTTCTTCTTGAGGCTCTTATTATCCCTAAACAACATGGCTTCTTACCAGGTCGCTCAATGGTAACTAACTTACAATTATATGAAGAAAGCATCTACAATGCCCTAAATTATAATATGCAAACTGAATCTATTTACATAGACTTCTCCAAGGCATTTGAAAATGTTAATCATACTTTGTTACTCAGGTAACTTATGGCACTAGGATTGAATGGTATGATCCTCAAGTGGATATCAAGCTACTTAATAGGCAGGAGACTGTCAGTCAAGATAAATACTTTTATATTTCAAGAGTTTAATGTATGTTCTGGAGTTCCACAGGGGTCTGTGTCCTTAGGTCTCACTTACGTCCTTTACTCTTCAACCTATTTATTAATGACATTAATTCTACTCTCCAAAATGTTGATTTTTTGCTTTTTGCTGATGACCTGAAAGTTTATAAGTGTACATAAAAAGTGTGTCTGATCATATGCTACAAAATTCAGTTAACCAGTTGCTTGTGTGGTGTAAAATGAAAGAAATAGATTTGAATACATCCAAATGCAATTTAATAACATCTCATTGCAAGAAAAAGCCAATCTTGTATAGATATACCATTAATGATTATGAAATAAGGAGAGTTGACAGAATTAATGACCTTGGGGTTATGTTTGATACATCAATGTCTTTTGTTCCCCATAGAGAAAACATTTGTAATAAAGGTGGAAAATTGTTAGGTTGCATTATTAGAAATTCAGTAAATTTAGAGAAACCCAAGACATTTAAAGTGTTATATTGTTCACAAGTGAGACCAGTCTTGGAATATGCATCCATTGTTTGGTCTCACTATTATAATATTCATATATCTAAACTGGAAATAATCCAAAACTAATTCCAAAGATTCTTAAACTACAAAATAAATTGTAATAACATGCATCAAAATCTACCATTAACAGAATTTACTGAGCTACAAGAACTTCACATCTGCAGAAACTTATCAAGCATAATTTTTTGTATAAATTGGTGAATTGTAACATTGACAGCATAAAATTTGTATAACTCATTCAATTAAGAGTCCCTAAACATATGACGAGGTGGCCTGAATTATTTGTCATAGATAAATATAAAAGAAATTTTTTATGCTATTCTCCAATTACAAGAATGCAGCAATTAGGCAATGACTACTTCGGTGATCTGTCTCTAGATATATTTAATACAACTATTTTTAAAATTAAGTCTGCATTCAAGTAAATTTAATATCATGCTTTATTTATTTCTTGATTTCTTCTCTAACATAAACTGTTATTATAGTTTATCCTTATGTATGTTAAGTTTTGCTTTTCTTAAATCATATTTGTATTAAAATGTGCTTATTATATGTATGCAATGTTCTTACTCTGTTATGTTTAGTATATAATCTATGTGTTTCTTTAAATCAGTTTGTTTATATATGTTGTGATGTTACATTTTATTTATTTTTAATTTAAATTTATGATGTGTATAATGAAAAAGGGCATTTCTATGTCTGTTAATAAAAATCAAATCAAACAGCACAAAAGCCGTCATAATGTCCCTAGCAAAAAAGAAAGACAATTTATTCTCTTAAATTCTAAGTTCGTATGAACTCAGTCTGGGCGAGATTCCTGTTATATGGGTAGCATTCGAGGTGTTAACTTACTTTGAAAGAAGCTCTACACGGCAAATTTAAGACCACATAGATATAATTGTGAGAGAATTATAGATTAGGGTAATAGGAGCTTTTTCGATGAAGAGTCACTTGACTGAGATTCATTTGCATTGGATGCTTTTAGAAAATATCTGGAACTTCAAAAATTCTTGTTATTCCTAATTAAAAAGATAAAAGATGAAGTAATTTAGACTTAGGTGGAAGATAGGACATTTTTCTAATTTTTCATCATTCTAAAATTAGAAAAAAAGAGTAGCATATTGTGATCCATGGGGAATTCTATGAGATAAGAGAAAATTCTTATATATATTTGATAATAGTTCTTACGTACTTAGATTTTATTGGTTTATAATTAATATCAAAGAGAAATATGTACAAGAGTTACACATTGAGAAAAACAATTATTTAATGTTCTATTACCATCTAGAAATGTTGCCATAATTTTAATTTCACAGACAGCTAGTTTCAAACAATAAGCTATGATCCAAATTAACTATTAACAATTTCAAAACTGCAGAATCCTAAATAAAAATTAAAAAAGTGAAGTTAATTCTGGGTGAGATGTAGTCAGTGGATTATCTCCCTTGACACCGTATTTGGCTTTCTGAGCCTAGACTAGCTATTTCTTAATTCAGATTGTTACCCATATTCATCACAATGCTAAATGGACACAGATAAATATTGACCCCTATTAGAGTTGAACCCATGGCGATTCCCAGTGAAGGTGAACATGTTGGCTACTTGGCTATCCAATGGCCTCAAACAACAGCAACAATATCAGAAATGTTTTAAACTCTCATTTGACATTGTTCATTCGTTATTTATTTATTTTAAACCAAAAAAAATATCAACTCACTAAATTTTCTTCATTTTCAAAGAAATTGAAATGTTTTATTGGATGTCTAGTTCATATGATTAGATATTTAATATCATTGTAAGGATATTCATAAAACAGACTCTTCGAAGAATAACTTCAGCAATTAGTGATGTATCATTTACTGATTTCATTCGTAAAGTCCTTTTCCTACCTAAATTTTTGCATACAATTTTATAGCATTAACAGTTCATTTTACTAGCAATTATGTAAGTATTGTGATATTTCAGAAATCAGTAACAAATTTAAAAACACAAGAGTTCAAGTTTTCTTTAAAATAGTGGTAATAGGTTATATTTTTTTATTATTTATTTCTTTTGGAAATAAATTAGCAGTATTTACCTTTTAAGAATAATTATTAACTTACAGAAATAACGAACAAGGATTAAACAGCTATGAAGTGTAAAATTGAGTGCAATGAAACTCCAACATGGAGCAAGTCTATTGTGAAAACTGTACTATAGTATTGTAAATTTATTACAAATAAAACATGCTTCAGTGAAATCATGTTAAAATTAAAACTATTCTTCCATTTATACTATCTAATTAGAAGAAATAATATAATCACCTGGTAAAGTTCTACTAAAAAGTAAAAGTTTCTACTTACCGAGTGATTGTATCATTTCCCATAATGGAGTTCTACCAAGTAATGGCTATCTCAATTGACCGTTCCATAAAACACAATTTATTCCAAATCCCAAGAAGCATGAGAAATTCCATTCTTTCCATCCCATAGTGAAATGTACTTAATGTAGAGGGATACAATTTTAATGATTGGTTGATGCAGAAATCAAAATATTTGGTTTTTATATCCATAATTATGGCAAAATGAGAGATTTATAGCTCCTTAAAATAACATTAAATTGATACAATCTTATAGTATAATTCTATATTAATAATTTATACAATAATATTCATTAATAATATTAAAATGTTTAGGAGATTATCTAATCAAATGCTCTGTTGTATTCTTTCATTGTACCATTCTGCTGCACTTACAGTAGATCTAGCTCAGTGAGTAAAAACTTGGGTTTACAGATAATGGAGGGGAAGATGTTTAATCTGGTTAACAGGATGAATACTTTACAGTAAGATAGGGACAGGCGGTGACATTCCTCATGTAAGTGTTAATGATATCAATGAAAGTGAGTTATTGGAGTGATGAGTTTTAAAGGAAATATTCATAGGATACAAAGAATAAAATCTTAGCTCTTATAATGTAGATAAAACCACAATTCATTCCTTAAATTATGGCAGCATTCCACTTCATGATACAAAAAATGCAACTATCACTAAAAATCTTCAAGAAAATTAAAGACATAAAAAAGAATCATTGCAGAATACATCAACAATATACTAAAAGTATAAAGTGAAACTCAAAGTTAAAACATAATAATTGCCCTTTGGGGGGTAAAACAAAAGATGAAAAAATTATAACCAAATTTAACCAAAGCAAACAACCCTCATTGAGTAAAATACAAACCAATGAACAATTTCTAAGCTTGGGTTGGAAGCTACAAGGGTCTGCAAGGTAATGGCCCTTGAGTTTACATGGTTCTCCCAATTAATTAAGTGCTCAACTTTGATATTTACTTTAATTTTCTTATACAAGTATTTGCTTAGACTAGTATCTTCCTGTTAATTAAATTGATTAAAGCATTTTAGTATTAAAACAGGGGTCAGCATTGAGATTTCCATCTGAAGCATTATCCCATGAAGTAATACAGTTTGGAATAGGTGGAGAGTCTAAACAAGGGTAAAGGAACCTTTTTTTTCATAAAGCCATATGTACTAATTGGTTACAAAAGATAGATCACATGTGAAACCATCAGGCCGAATGATATGGATAGAAGGATTAAAAGAATTAGAATTTTCTTGTACTAGAGTTTAGAAATAGAGTTTTCTTTTACTCTTTCATCTCTCAATGATTAATTCATCCTCCTTAAAATCCAAAGACATATGAAGGTAGATCAAGTTCAGATCATTTAAACAAAGGTTACCCCATGAGATTCATAGGCAAGTTTTTAATGTTTAAAATCCTCATCTAGGTTTATTGATAGCCATGGGTAACACACGATACGTTATACAATGTTATAATTAACATAGATATTCGGATGTAGATCCACATCAGAAATGCTCATGTCTGCCATGGCAGTTCTCAAGCAATCCTCAGTTCATTGAGCTACATATCAGTACCACATTTTTGACCCAATGACTGTTTGTAACATCGCTATATATCATCAAGATGAACGTTTACCAACTACTATTTTTTACTGATTGTTTCACAGCTTATGAGTCTCAGGCAATAAACCCATTGAGTCTTTTGAAATACCTTTATATGTAAGGAAACATCCTTGTAGACTGCTTTTTAAAGCAATTATAAATGGTACATAAAATAACACACTAAAACCCTCATCAATGGCAATACTTCATTTTTTCAATTTAATGATAGCATGCTGAAATGAAATTAATATACAGTTTGATGGATTTAGTTTCTTTTAAATGGGAGATTCCATTTGAGAGAAAGAATAACTAGCCACTGATAAGGAGTAAATGAAGGTGGACAGAAATGCTTCAGTATGGCAAGAATGGAAGCAACTGATTTAATTAGTACTTCTTTGACAGTGATTCCTTTATAAAATATTTAAAGAATATGTGATGGTAATCATAATCAGAAAACCAATTAAGAAGATATCTTATTTTGAAGTCTAAATTTTATTCTATTTCTAATAAAATGCATTAGTAACACTTTCGTTGCATCCTGTGGCATATAAACAGTTTTTCAGAGGCATTTTTACAATGATAATTTTAGAACTGAAAGTGCATTTCATTAAAACTTTCAATATTTTCAAGGGCATCTTTAGTGATACATTACAAGGATATAAGCATAAAACTTTCCTTGCGTATGTGACTGCGTAGGAATCGAAAACGCTCTCAATCGAGGTGGATGACGGCAGGGGGTTCTTTCGTGGAGCGCGCTCTGCATGAGTTCCCTCATCTTCCGGAGGGCGTCAGTGGGCGCGCGGCCGTTCGAAAGCATTTCATGCACGCGGTAGCGTCACAAAGGCCCACTGTTAGCGAGGTTTTACGACGTTACCTGCAATTTCGGGACGTGGTTCTTTCACGAGTCATTCTCTCCTCGATGGTGCGATCCAGGGATTGACGTTATCATTATCAGTTTTGCAGAAAATAATAATTTATGTTCCTCTTCATTTGTGTAGTTTAATTTCTTTAAAACCTTTGCTCCCTACTTGGATTCAAGTTGTTGTCGTTACTTTGTGTTCTCAAAGAGATTCGAAGACCTGTTTGGCACCCATGCCGCATATAAACGCCCTTCTCCTTTGCTGTCGTTTCTTTTCTTTGTATTTCATCATTGCTTGTAGTTTTCCACGCTTGAGTGGATACTCAGCGGACCCAGCAACTGGCCTTTCATTCCTTTTTATGTATTGACGCGATGTTGATTTAGCGAATTTCGTCTCTGGCGATGCCTTGGAGTTAAGGTGCGGTGCTCTGGCGGTTGAATTTCGCGCGCCGGCGAGTGAGAAGAGGGGGGAGAAGAAAATGCTGTGCACTGAACACGGGGTGAATTGACAATGAGGGTCGGGAGTGGAGAAGTTAAGATGTTGGTTAGACGCCGAAAGTTACAATAAAGCTATTTTGGCACTTGGTAATTTCAATTTTGCGTGGTATGAGCAACAGCTGGCGTAAAAGAAACAGTCATCGCTTTCTAGATGTGCGATATCGAGAAAGGGCCGGGTAGGGCAACTCAAAATTTTCATACTTACCTGGCGTAGGGGCTACCGTGATCCGGAAGGCGGTTCCCCCAGGACGAGGCTAGAACTCACGCAATGCTCCCGCGATAAGAATAAACGCGACGCCGGAGTTCAGACCATCGGTCGTCAATGGAAGAATAGAAACTCCAAGGAGAGAAGTGGCTACCGGAATTCCTCGCCACTCACCCCCCAATCCGTCAGATGGAGGCGGGAAAGAAGGCGCCGTAGGAGAAAGCAGGGCGGTCACATTGAGGAGAGGAATGATGAGGAACTTTGGAGGAGGCCCACCTATGCCGAGGTAACGAGGACGAGGAATAACCCCCCCGAGCAACTCCCTTCGCAGCCGGCCCGAGTGAAGAGGAGCTGGAATCAGGGCCACCTGGAGATTCCGAGCCACTCCCATCACCCAATGAGTACCCCACAACAGGTCCCGAAGAGGTGGAGAAATGGAAAAGCCACTACTGCCCGCTGGGGCAACGAAAACCAAGGAAGGGATTGGAAAGAGTACAGTCGACAGCCACCACGGGAGAGGACGACGCAGGGGTGGCGGAAGCCCTTCCACCACCGAGCGCAGGATCCGGTGGACTATCGGAATTACAGACAGTCTGGCTGTCTGAACTGTCTCTGTTCACAGAGGGGGACGAAGAATTGATAAATAAGTTCATCCAGGCCATGACAGAGGAGTGCCGGAAAGTTTCCGGGGAGAAGCAGGTAGAAACATCAGTTCCACCAAATAGACCACGAGGCGAACGTCCTGTATCAGCCACAGCCTTACAGCGGGAATATAGAATCAATAAGTGCAGAGCATTTCGGAAGATCGTGGGTACTCAGGATAGCTTCTGCAGAATCCCGAAGGAAGCGGTGGAACGCCATTTTTCCAGACCATACCCCACTCATCACTGGCGAGCCCCACCATCCTGCATCCCCAATTTCTCTAGAGTCGGCACGTCGGGAGAGGAAATGAGGTTGCTTCGGCCATTCACCTCAATAGAGATATCTGCCCGTCTCCAGGCGACCAGAAACACCGCCCCGGGACTCGATGGCATCACCTATGGGGCATGGAAGAAAGTGGATCCAGGTAGCAGAGTGATAGCGGAACTATTCAGCCTTCTACTCCGGTTGGGATGGACCCCGGAAGAGTGGAAGATGAGCCGGACAATCCTCCTGCACAAAGGCGGAAATGAAGGGGATATGAAGAACTGGCGCCCCTTGGCACTTGGATCCACCCTAGGGAAACTATTCTCAGCAGTGCTGGCCGACCGGATCTACGCCTGGGCAAGAGGTAGCGGCAGACTGTCCTTCCCCTCACAAAAGGGATTTATGCCAGGATGCGAAGGAACTATTGAGCATTCCTTTATGCTCAACTCCATCATTGAGGACTGCAGAAGAAGAAAACTGGAGGCGGCGATGGCATGGCTGGATCTAGAGGACGCTTTTGGATCCATTCCACACTCCCACATCTTTGGGGTCCTCCGCGAAATGGGACTACCGAGCCGGATGCTGCAGATAATAAGCCAGCTGTATGCAGGGAACACTACCGTTATACGTACCTGTGACGGTTATACAGAGCCCATCCCCGTATCACGAGGAGTACGTCAAGGGTGCCCACTATCTCCTCTCCTATTTAATCTTGCTCTTGAGCCTCTTCTACAGGCGGTCCTTGCCAAAAAAGTGGTTGCAGGATACCGACTAGGACCCAACAACATATGCGTACTCGCCTACGCGGATGACCTAGTTCTGGTAGCACGAGATGCGGGTATGCTGAGATCCCTGCTGTGGGTTGCAGGGAAAGCAGCAGAGTGGAGTGGACTCCGATTCAAACCGGGAAAGTGTGCAACGATGCATCTAGACTGGACACAGAGGCCCGGACGAGGAATCCAACGCAGCATCTTCAGCATCCAAGGCTGCGACATAAGAGCTCTCCAGTCAGAGGACTACTACAAGTACCTAGGAGTCCCCACAGGCCTCCTTGTAGACCAGACTCCGACACAGTTATTTGAAAGGATGCAAAAGGACCTACTGGCTGTTAATAACAGCCAACTCGCACCTTGGCAAAAGATAGATGCCCTGCAAACATTCCTCTTGCCAAGGTGCGACTACTTCCTGAGAACCACCAATATACCGAAGAAGCAGTTGCGGCCATACGACAGAGTCTTCACAAAAGTCCTGAAAGGATGGCTGAATGTCCCCATGCGAGCAGCGAAGGAAATTGTATTCCTGCTTCCGTCTGCTGGAGGAGTTGGGTATCTACCGCTTGGAGTGGCAGCAGACGTGATGGTGGTTATCCAAGCGTTCAAGATGCTCTGCTGCCGGGAAAAGGCCGTGAGGGAGACAGCATGGTGGGGACTAGAAGCTACTCTCAAGCAGCACCTCGACATGCAGGATCGGATGCCATCGAAATCTGCGCTGATTCAGTTCCTCAATGGAGAACCGGTACCCAGAGGACAGCACACGAGGACAACCGTAAGCCTTTGGTCACGTACGAGGAAGGCAACGAGGAGGTTGCGTTCCCTCACCAATTTTTATTGGGAATGGTCAGCCCCAAGGAGAGAATTGTCCCTGAGGATACTAAACCCCAACCCCCGACGGCAGGTCACCATTGTCCCCAAAGGTGCATCCAACCGAGTATGCGGAATCCTCAGATCGGCGGTGCGAGAAGGATTCCGAAGAAAACTCCTCACGAAAATGGAGCAGGGAAGGACATACGAGGTGACAACCCTAAATGCTGCCAGTAACCACTTCATGAGGACGGGGAGATATCTGCGGTTCTGCGACTGGAGATTTATTCACCGCGCCAGACTCCACACACTTCCCCTGAAGGGTGTCGCCTGGAGGAGGGACAAATTGGATACCCACTGCAGGCTTTGCGGCGCCGAGAAAGAAAACCTCTCCCACGTCCTTAACAACTGCCTACTTCATGCTAAACTGAGGACTGAACGTCACGACAAAATTATTTCCCTTTTCACAGATACCCTTCCCGGAGACTGGACGATAAGAATAAATAGATCAATTCCAGGAACAGGCTCCAAACTACGGCCAGACATCTACCTGGAGGATGGAAGGGAGAAAATTATTATCGATGTTACTGTCCCCTTTGAAAGCGGCCCAGAGGCATTTGGGAGAGCCAGAGAGGGGAAATTGATAAAATATGCAGAGCTGGCAGAGACGGTTCGGGCGTTGGGAAGATACAACACCCCGGTGCACCTGGGAGCACTGGTTGTCGGAGCACTTGGAGGATGGGACCAAGAAAACGAAAAAATCCTGGGGAGACTTCGTGTCCCCAAATCCAAGGTCAGAGAATTAAGAAGGAAGATGGTTTCTGAATGTATCAAGTCTTCGAGAGCAATATATATCGAGCACCTGACCAATGCACACCAGAGGGGGAACGGAGGAGTGGATCTAGTCGAAGGAGCAGTTGGACGTGAACGGCAACAGCAACGTGGCCAACCTGAGGACGCTGATGAATAAATTAAATTATTTATTGCCAGAGAGCTGTCACTGACACGCGATCTCCTTGTATCAACTGAAACCAATATGTACAAATTGAAATGTATTTTTTATTAGATTTAATAAATCTATTTTTGCACTCCAGTCGGGCTGACCCCTGCGATTGCCCCAAATGTGGGTAACTCGGGCGCGTAATTTTTGGTAGTAGGGACTGCGTTCGCGCTGTCCCTCTCTAATCGGTCCACAAGCTTACTGCTCTCTCTCGCAGTAGTTCACTTCATCGTGAGTGAAGATGCGTTATTACTCATTTACATCGTTGACTTTGATTCCATACTTCATCACGGCTTACCTACCCGTGTCAGTCTTTTCCTGTGATTCCTGACGAAGTTAATTTCATTTATCTCATTCAGTACTGACTAAATCTTTTATTATTTCGAATTCTTTACGAAATAAATTACCGTACATATTACTATCTATCCTTATGGAGTACCCCTTACTTTGTGGATTTTTCGGAACTAATTGTTGAGGTGTGCTCATGAAATTTTTACCAAAGGTTGGGTGAGGGAGGGAGTAAAAGGTGAGACTTTAAAATCTACACAGAATTATCATTTTTGAGAATCAATATGGAAAGGAAATATCTTGCGGCGACACAGAAGATATATTTATGTGAAAAATGTTCACTTTTTACTTTTGTTAAAACCAAAAAATTACTTAATTATGGAATCAGTATGTAGGAATATATGAAAAAGTTCTGACTATGGCCATGGTACATTTTGATTATTTATTCAATTGCTTGTTTAAAATTTCAATTATAGAGAAATGATAAAATATTTTGAATAAATCCCACATAAACCATTACGTAAAGGAGAAGAGTTGGAGAATAAGAATAGGAGCCTGGAAGATAAAGTCTTTTAAAGGTGAAAAGTTAGAACACATGAATAGAGAAATGAAATTAACATGGTAGGAAGTAGTGAAGGAAGGAATTTGAGAAAAAGTTATTGAAAAGGGTGCATTCTATTTTGGCGGCGGTAACAGGAAAAATCGCTCTAGGTTTTATTGTAAATAAGAATATAAAGAATTCCATAATAAATGTGATTTAAGAATGTGACGGAGTGATGGCGATGAAGATTGATGGAACAACAAATAAATTACTGGTCATACAGGTATACTTGCCTTCAAGTGACCACAGAGGCAAAGAAGTTGAAAAAGTGTAAGGAGGGATTGAAAAAATAATAAAGAAAGAAATTATTAAAAAATTAGAGCTGGAGATTGTTACCATCAGAGACATCATCAGGAGTAGAAGATAAACTGCACAATTAATGAGGGTATCATATACAGAATAAATCCTGCTTAAGTGATTCCATTAACACAATGCAACAAAAAGCTTAAACATGTTTAAATACAGTTGGATTTTTAAAGTCATTGAATTCACAAAATATTTAATTTTTGCTTAACTCGATCTGATAGAATGAGAGACCAAATATTCAGCTTGATAGATATGATGGAAGTGATTGGTCAATTCAAGGATTGAGTGGAAAAAGAAAGAATGTGAAGAAATCAAACAAGAAAAGAAAGCGATATATGATTTAGCATATAAATTCAGCAAATGAAAAGAAATTACTAGTCATACAGGTATGATTGTTACATACATGATTGTCAAAGTATTTTTTATGGCTTTTCAAGTGCAATAAATTTTTCATGCATATAAAAATTGGAGTATTAGTATGTGGGTGAGTCCAAAATTAACCTTCGAGGCCTTTATTGAGAGTTTCTCTGGTATGTTGATAATTTTCTGCTGCCACGAAGATTCTTTTAAAATGGTAAATTATCTCTTTCACTTTTCCATACTGTTGCATTGTGTTAATGGAATGATTTAAGGGAGACTTCTTCAAAATATTATGTTATGCTTATTCCTTTATCTCCTTCCCAGCATTCCATGGCTATATTTTCTAGATAGATATTAAGCAGCGTTGTTGAGCAATCTTGTCTCACTCCTTCTCCTATGTCAACAACTCTGTTTCTATTTCCCTTATATTGACCTATTGACCAACATGTAAGTTTCTTAGTAACCTCCAGCTGCTCCAATCAACCACTTCACTTTTAAGTCCATCAATCTTTTCCACTGTACAGAGTCAACTAGTTCACTAGATAAACTCCTGCCCTTTCCCTTAGAATATCTTTCTCCTATGATTCTGACTACAAATATCATATCCATTGTCCCTATACCTCTACTAAATCTACACTGTTCTTCAATCATATTTTCTTCCATTTTACTTACAATTCTTCTGTTCAAAATTCTGAGCAAAATCTTTGCTGCAGGCACTGTGAGACTCCTGTATGGTGCTCCTTGCATCCCCATTTTTCTATGTACCTTTCATCTATGCGAAGGGTAATATTAATGTTCTAAAGAAGTCCTTTGACCATTCTCCTCTCCATATGTTTAACTTAAGGGAGTCAACTCTTTCATTCCCTTATCTGTCGGGTATCTTAGTTACTTCCCTGGTATCCTATCTATACCTGGTGCCTTCCCATATCTTTCATGGCTGCAGTAAAATTACTTCTCTTCTTCCAGAATAAGTTGTCTGGCTCTATTAACTTTTCCTCTTCAACAGTTAATCATTGTATCTTTTGCTTTATAGAGGTCTTCCATATATTCTTTCCATTGTGCCTTATTTGCTTTAAATTCTTACAGTAATATGCATTCTTTGTCTTCTATTTCTTCAGTAGACCTTTCTCCAGCTCCTCCATCCCAGCTGATTCCATTTATTCTCTTATATGCTGAATCATATCCCCCTTCCTTTTCTTACTCTTTGATTTCTATACAATCTTTCTTTTGCCACTCAATCCTTGAATTGACTAATCATTTCCATCATATCTATCAAGCTAAATATTTGGTCTCTCATTCTATTAGATTTGAATACATTCTATTAAAAAATTGATTGCACTCTCTAATCGGTCCACAGTGCTATTGCTCTCATGTTGGTAGAGTACAATTTCATCAGCTGTGTTACATACTGCATGTTGTTGATTTTAATTCTTTACTTCATCACAGCTTACATACCTGAATCATTCTTTTACTGTGATTTCTGACGAAGTTAATTTCAAAGATAAAAATTTTCAAGATACAAAGATTTTCATGGAAAACAAAATCATTATGAATCTCAATGTATCCATGTATCTCTGAGTTGTTTACACTTCTAAATCACAGTTACATGTAAGTGAAGACTTGCCCTTAGCCCTTTTTTTTAGACTCTGCACTGCTATCAGTATTGCCAAGTTTGGGTTGGTTAACCTTTAATACCTCTGTTTCATTTATAAATATCTTTTTTTGAGCCAGAAAATTTTTCTGATCGCCATACACTTGTGGTAAGCAAAAACATCATGCCTAGAAAATAATAAGAGTGAATTTTCTGAGGTAATAGGCTTCCACAAAGGTAGGCCTAGAACTGCTAAGAGCATACAAATCAATTTTCATTAATTTAATTTTTTAAACAATGAGAGATCAGAAGAAATGCTGGTTTAAGAAGTAAAAGTACAGAGATGAGAAAGTGATCTTATAAGATAATTGAATTTTAAGTCAATATCAGTTTAATTGGTATAACCTATGCTTTCCATCAGTTAGAAAACGTAAAGTTAGAAATGAAGAGGTCCAACATTAACATTCTGGGGCTATGCGAAGTAAGGTGGAAGGATGGGGGAGATTTTTGGAGCGATGATGTGAGAGTTATATTCAGTGGAGGAAATGAAAGCCAGAGTATATAGTGTTGGACAAGGGAGCGGGAAATGCTGTGATAGCCACCGAACTGATAAGCGACCGAGTAATGTCCGTCGAAATCAAGGCTGAACCAGTAAACACTGTGATAGTGCAAGTGTACCTCCCCACTAGCGATTACAGTGAGAATGAAGTAGATTTAGTTTATGAACAAATAGAAGAGGTTATTGGAAGGGTGAAAGGCAATAAAAACCTTATTGTAATGGGGGACTGGAATGCTGTGGTTTGGCAGGGCAAAGATGGGGATGAAGTGGGAGAGTTCGGACTAGGAAAAAGAAACGACAGAGGATAAAAACTGGTAGATTTTTGCATAAGGAATAACCTCTGTATCACCAACACTCTTTTTCAACACCATAACAGAAAGAGGTACACATGGTAAAAGCCGGGGGACACGGATAGGTACCAAATCGGCTATATTCTGGTAAGGAAGAGGTTTAGAAATAGTGTTAAAAATTCGCGAAGTTATCCTGGTGCTGATGTACACTCGGATCATAATTTAGTAATGATGAAGACCGAGCTTAGATTCAAAAAGATTTATAGGGCAAAAACCACACCCAAATGGAACGTAGAAGCCCTCAGGGGTAGGAAAGCTAGAGAGTTTCAAGAGTCAGTCAACAGGGCTCTAGAAGATAAGGAAAGGGAACTCACTATAGATGGGAAATGATCAAAACTAGCATTAAAGATAGTGCCCAAAAGAAGACAAATTATTGCCCAGTGCATTCAAAGCAGTAATAAGAATGGGTATATTAAAATAAATTCATTAACCTCAATTTAATTGGACTTATAAAAATGGGGAGAATTAAAGGAAGGTAAACTTATAATGTGAATCATATAATAAAAATACATACATTTTTGTATGTGGCCAGGTAGTAATTATGGATCAGCATATTTTGACAAGAATTTTGTGGGAAAAGTAGGACGTGCAAAGATAAATAGGTAGTTACACTGTCGTTATGAGTAGAATGAACTGTGTTATGAAGTGAATATTCATAACCACATTTGAATATATTTTCATCCTCAAATATTCTGAAGCAAAATATCACTGAGGTATATTCCTGTTATAACTTGCAATAAAGAAATTGGCCAATATTGACTATTTTGGTCATATATTGTTGCATAACTTATTGTGCATCCTTTAAAGTCTTCCTGTGTTAAGTGGGTAATATAACAAGGAAAAACAGACTTAAAAAAAATCAAGACGGAATCAAACTCTATCATCCTCTATCCGGAAGGTTGCTCTATGCTAAGTAACCCAGCCAGAACATTTTCTGATCATATCAGATCGAGTTAAGCAAAAATTAAATATTTTGTGAATTCAATGACTTTAAAAATCCAACTGTATTTAAACATGTTTAAGCTTTTTGTTGCATTGTGTTAATGGAATCACTTAAGCAGGATTTATTCTGTATATGATACCCTCATTAATTGTGCAGTTTATCTTCTACTCCTGATGATGTCTCTGATGGTAACAATCTCCAGCTCTAATTTTTTAATAATTTCTTTCTTTATTATTTTTTCAATCCCTCCTTACACTTTTTCAACTTCTTTGCCTCTGTGGTCACTTGAAGGCAAGTATACCTGTATGACCAGTAATTTATTTGTTGTTCCATCAATCTTCATCGCCATCACTCCGTCACATTCTTAAATCACATTTATTATGGAATTCTTTATATTCTTATTTACAATAAAACCTAGAGCGATTTTTCCTGTTACCGCCGCCAAAATAGAATGCACCCTTTTCAATAACTTTTTCTCAAATTCCTTCCTTCACTACTTCCTACCATGTTAATTTCATTTCTCTATTCATGTGTTCTAACTTTTCACCTTTAAAAGACTTTATCTTCCAGGCTCCTATTCTTATTCTCCAACTCTTCTCCTTTACGTAATGGTTTATGTGGGATTTATTCAAAATATTTTATCATTTCTCTATAATTGAAATTTTAAACAAGCAATTGAATAAATAATCAAAATGTACCATGGCCATAGTCAGAACTTTTTCATATATTCCTACATACTGATTCCATAATTAAGTAATTTTTTGGTTTTAACAAAAGTAAAAAGTGAACATTTTTCACATAAATATATCTTCTGTGTCGCCGCAAGATATTTCCTTTCCATATTGATTCTCAAAAATGATAATTCTGTGTAGATTTTAAAGTCTCACCTTTTACTCCCTCCCTCACCCAACCTTTGGTAAAAATTTCATGAGCACACCTCAACAATTAGTTCCGAAAAATCCACAAAGTAAGGGGTACTCCATAAGGATAGATAGTAATATGTACGGTAATTTATTTCGTAAAGAATTCGAAATAATAAAAGATTTAGTCAGTACTGAATGAGATAAATGAAATTAACTTCGTCAGGAATCACAGGAAAAGACTGACACGGGTAGGTAAGCCGTGATGAAGTATGGAATCAAAGTCAACGATGTAAATGAGTAATAACGCATCTTCACTCACGATGAAGTGAACTACTGCGAGAGAGAGCAGTAAGCTTGTGGACCGATTAGAGAGGGACAGCGCGAACGCAGTCCCTACTACCAAAAATTACGCGCCCGAGTTACCCACATTTGGGGCAATCGCAGGGGTCAGCCCGACTGGAGTGCAATAGCCGAGCCTCGTCCTGGGGGAACCGCCTTCCGGATCACGGTAGCCCCTACGCCAGGTAAGTATGAAAATTTTGAGTTGCCCTACCCGGCCCTTTCTCGATATCGCACATCTAGAAAGCGATGACTGTTTCTTTTACGCCAGCTGTTGCTCATACCACGCAAAATTGAAATTACCAAGTGCCAAAATAGCTTTATTGTAACTTTCGGCGTCTAACCAACATCTTAACTTCTCCACTCCCGACCCTCATTGTCAATTCACCCCGTGTTCAGTGCACAGCATTTTCTTCTCCCCCCTCTTCTCACTCGCCGGCGCGCGAAATTCAACCGCCAGAGCACCGCACCTTAACTCCAAGGCATCGCCAGAGACGAAATTCGCTAAATCAACATCGCGTCAATACATAAAAAGGAATGAAAGGCCAGTTGCTGGGTCCGCTGAGTATCCACTCAAGCGTGGAAAACTACAAGCAATGATGAAATACAAAGAAAAGAAACGACAGCAAAGGAGAAGGGCGTTTATATGCGGCATGGGTGCCAAACAGGTCTTCGAATCTCTTTGAGAACACAAAGTAACGACAACAACTTGAATCCAAGTAGGGAGCAAAGGTTTTAAAGAAATTAAACTACACAAATGAAGAGGAACATAAATTATTATTTTCTGCAAAACTGATAATGATAACGTCAATCCCTGGATCGCACCATCGAGGAGAGAATGACTCGTGAAAGAACCACGTCCCGAAATTGCAGGTAACGTCGTAAAACCTCGCTAACAGTGGGCCTTTGTGACGCTACCGCGTGCATGAAATGCTTTCGAACGGCCGCGCGCCCACTGACGCCCTCCGGAAGATGAGGGAACTCATGCAGAGCGCGCTCCACGAAAGAACCCCCTGCCGTCATCCACCTCGATTGAGAGCGTTTTCGATTCCTACGCAGTCACATACGCAAGGAAAGTTTTATGCTTATATCCTTGTAATGTATCACTAAAGATGCCCTTGAAAATATTGAAAGTTTTAATGAAATGCACTTTCAGTTCTAAAATTATCATTGTAAAAATGCCTCTGAAAAACTGTTTATATGCCACAGGATGCAACGAAAGTGTTACTAATGCATTTTATTAGAAATAGAATAAAATTTAGACTTCAAAATAAGATATCTTCTTAATTGGTTTTCTGATTATGATTACCATCACATATTCTTTAAATATTTTATAAAGGAATCACTGTCAAAGAAGTACTAATTAAATCAGTTGCTTCCATTCTTGCCATACTGAAGCATTTCTGTCCACCTTCATTTACTCCTTATCAGTGGCTAGTTATTCTTTCTCTCAAATGGAATCTCCCATTTAAAAGAAACTAAATCCATCAAACTGTATATTAATTTCATTTCAGCATGCTATCATTAAATTGAAAAAATGAAGTATTGCCATTGATGAGGGTTTTAGTGTGTTATTTTATGTACCATTTATAATTGCTTTAAAAAGCAGTCTACAAGGATGTTTCCTTACATATAAAGGTATTTCAAAAGACTCAATGGGTTTATTGCCTGAGACTCATAAGCTGTGAAACAATCAGTAAAAAATAGTAGTTGGTAAACGTTCATCTTGATGATATATAGCGATGTTACAAACAGTCATTGGGTCAAAAATGTGGTACTGATATGTAGCTCAATGAACTGAGGATTACTTGAGAACTGCCATGGCAGACATGAGCATTTCTGATGTGGATCTACATCCGAATATCTATGTTAATTATAACATTGTATAACGTATCGTGTGTTACCCATGGCTATCAATAAACCTAGATGAGGATTTTAAACATTAAAAACTTGCCTATGAATCTCATGGGGTAACCTTTGTTTAAATGATCTGAACTTGATCTACCTTCATATGTCTTTGGATTTTAAGGAGGATGAATTAATCATTGAGAGATGAAAGAGTAAAAGAAAACTCTATTTCTAAACTCTAGTACAAGAAAATTCTAATTCTTTTAATCCTTCTATCCATATCATTCGGCCTGATGGTTTCACATGTGATCTATCTTTTGTAACCAATTAGTACATATGGCTTTATGAAAAAAAAGGTTCCTTTACCCTTGTTTAGACTCTCCACCTATTCCAAACTGTATTACTTCATGGGATAATGCTTCGGATGGAAATCTCAATGCTGACCCCTGTTTTAGTACTAAAATGCTTTAATCAATTTAATTAACAGGAAGATACTAGTCTAAGCAAATCCGACAAGCTCATTTAAATATTTTTCGTAAATTCGGTTTCACTGTTTCGATCGAAAATACTACAACGATCGCCACCTCATCGACAGCCGATTTGAACCGACTTCGGACTGGATCGACTTTGAGCGAAAGGGACCCTTCCCACCGCGAATCCTTCCATGAAATCCTCCGGAGCTATGGTTCCCCGAATGCATCTCATGCACGATACTGTTGTTATTAATCGCTGAACAGCAACATTTCTGTTCAATATTTACAGCAATCCACTGAGTTAATTGCGTCGTTTGAAGGAATTCTCGCACACCATGAAGTATTCCCTTACGTCGACCCTCCTCTACGCACTGCTAGCGTGTTTTTACTAATTTTAATCTAAATTATTTTTGCATTCAGTTGATGAGATACTATATGCTTAATTTTCTAACAGGGCCCGCCCGAGCTATTCCGGCTGACATATCCTTGGGGCGTTCTCCATCCCAAGCATAAGAAAATGCGTAAGCACTTTTCAATGAATTTTTTCTTAAGTGACCAAACTAAATTAATATTGTCAATTTTGAGAGATATTTGAAATGAAATGGAATAGTTATTCACTCGGCTTTTACTAACGCTGAAATGTATGTTAAATTCAATCAGGAACACAAGAATAGATTCAGAAATGCCAATACCAGTTGGGACTGACTGAAGTTGGAAAAATTGTTCTGAAATTCAAAATTGTTATTTCTACAGCTTAAACAAGTTGAACCCAATAAGTTGTGTTTTGATATAATATGGACAACAGACAAAGCATTCCATACTGAGGGAAAATTGATCAGCCGGGATTCGAACCCGGGAATTTAGGATCCGAACGATTGCACAGCTATAACCTTGACCACTCGGCCACCAAGACCACTTAATAAGTGGTGAATATCTAATTCTAATTAAATATTTAATTAAATCTGATTGTTAATTTATACCTGTACTTGAAATTAACGCTAATACTATTACTAATCAGGTCTTGTGCTTAGCTATATTGCTCTCTTAGTTCGTCCAAATACATCTTTAATGGCTGTATTTCCAAGAAAATTTATAGACTGATTTTGAATTGTTTTACTTAAGTAATGATTATGAGTTTCACGTGACGTAGTTCTTCGTGTATGCTTTCTCGCGATTAACTGAAATTCTATTCTTAGACTAATAAGGGTTCATTAATTTGATCTGCTACTTAAAATAGGGTATATACAGAAGAAAAATAAAAACTTACCAAACTAAACCAGTTGAATTCTTACTAAAGATGTGCAGATAAAGTAAAATCTTGCTGTATCTATAATAACGTTAATTGTGCATTCAGGGAAACCATACAGCCAATTTCAACTGTACTATAATCTAATTGATCAATTATTAAGTAATACTGCACTTACCTTATGAGCGTCGAACAGGATGTGAAGGAATCTCTCCGAAGACGCGTTAAGGCCCACAAGAGAGTGAAACTTCCTTCGACAGAAGCTGACTGAATAATGACGAAGGCCCTTGAAATAAGGAACTTAACCAATAGGAAAGAACCTAAGTTTTTCCGAAGAACTGCGTCGTTCTCAGACGTGTTGACCACGTTTGTTAAGGATCGCATTTATGACACCAGATGTGAGATTGTCTTCTCCTCCTAATCCATCCTAATCCCTTATTTCAACAACCAGCTGTCCGAGCTACGCCTATTTCGAGAAGTTATTTTTCTGTATTCAGAAGAAAGTTTTGCGAAAGAGTTTTCTTATCATGGGTTCTAGCAGTTCGTGACGGAAACATGAAATAATTGTGTAGTTTTTTAATTTAATAGTAAAAATGAACCGATATTGACCCTCGAAGTTTCAGCGCTCCGGGTGGTTGCCAGGGTCGCACGCCCTCAGGTCGATACTGATTATTCATTTAATTTTCGCAATTAATGAACTTATATTCTATTTATAGAAGCAAATTTAGCCACTTTGTAGAAATGCTTCTTCTAAGTTTAGTGACATTTTCAAAAATTAATTAGCCTCTCTGAATTCAATATCATCCAGATAATAAACGAACATAATTGTATTATTTATTAGTCGTTCTCCATAAATCATTTCAACGATCAGCATCAGCACAGAATAATAATTAAAGCAATATCAACGCAATTTCCTAGTATTTGATTTACTTAGCCATATCTCCTTGAAGAAGCGAGGCATTCTTAAATGAACCTTACGCATAAAAGAATATTTTTATGCTTTTAATACTAGAGGAATTCTCAAGTTCCCTTAAAGCATGCTTGCAGAATTAGACGATGAAAAAGATTAAATCCCTAATTATTAGTTGATGTTGATGAAGATATGAAAGCATAGTATGTATAATTTCATGACAAACGGACAACACGAGTAAATCGTGGAATTGTATTTACCAAGCTTTCATTTCTTCTTCAACGTGTGTATTGAACTCCACAAAGTTAGGCCTGAGCATATTAATATGTTGACCTATTTAATAGTTGATCATGGGAAGTAGAGAGCGGGAAATTTGATCTCCTTACCCTATATTAGCATCTCTCTAATGTCTTATAGCAAAGCGGTCTAAATTGTTTCTCATTCGGGAGCAGGATTACGATTTTGAAATAAAAAAAATATTCAATATAGCTATCAATTGAGTGTGGAATTCATCTTTGCACACCCACAACTCCTTTTTCTATCATTGACGGCTTGCACCCAACATGGACGAATCTAGATAGTTGGCCGGAGGGAGCGATCTTGCTAAGAGGGGGGGCGCTCTAAGATAATTTCCTTATGAACTGAACTCCAATTAACTCTTAAATGCTATTTTTTCGTGATAAAAGTAGTAGATATGAAGTGATTGTGGAAAAATTCAAAATCTGACTTAAATCCAATCTCTTTGTCAGATTCTAGGTGCATTGACAACTCTTACGAAGTCATCAAAGGGGATGGCATCTAGGTCCACCAATGACTCCCCAAAGTAAAAATGTGCCTATTCTAGTTTAATAATATAAGCTGTTCATTTCACTAGCTATATGTATTATTAATCCCTAATAATAACCTTTATCCTACTTAATTAATTTATCTACATGAAAATATTTACATTTTATTAAATGGATTTTGTAATGGACTTGTTTTTCAAATCTTTCCCCTTTTAAGGCGATTAAACTTTAATCTGGCTATGTATCATATTTTACAACTCTACAAAAATTTTCATGGAAAATAAAATCGTTATGAATCTCAATGTATCCATGTATTTCTGAGTTGTTTACACTTCTGAATCACAGTTAAATGTAAGTGAAAACTTGCCCTCAGCATATTTTTTTAGACTCTGCACTGCTATCAGTATTACCAAGTTTGGGTTGGTTCACCTTTAATACCTCTGTTTCATTTCTAAATATCTTGTTTTGAGCCAGAATTTTTTCTGATCGCCATACACTTGTAATAAGCAAAAACATCATGCCTAGAAAATAATAAGAGTGAATTTTCTGAGGTAATAGGCTTCCACAAAGGTAGGCCTAGAACTACCAAGAGCATAGAAATCAATTTTCATTAATTTAATTTTTAAACAATGAGGGATCAGAAGAAACGCTGCTTTAAGAAGTGAAAGTACAGAGATGAGAAAGTGATCATATAAGATAATTGAATTTTAAGTCAATATCAGTTTAATTGGTATAACCTAAGCTTTCCTTTGATTTTTGAAAAATGATATTTTAAAAATTTATTATTTAAATGTGATCATATTCATCATAATGACAAAGTTTACAACAGCTAAATATCCTGTTTGTTAGTCAGGAAAGAAATGGCACTGCAAAGTCTGCAAAAGCCTTTTGGAAAATGGTTAAGGTATCTTTGTACGTACATATGAGCTTGCACCCAAGAAAAATGGATTAGAAAAAAGTCTGGTGGGATTTACGCTGCTTCATTTTGCCAGTGCCTTCATGAGGCTGTGGTGTGGACATGGTTGGACAAAACCACTCTTGTCCTTGCCTATTAAGTTCCCAAAATGATTTGAGAAAATGTTCTGGCTGGATTGCTTAGCTTATAGCAACCTTCCAGATAAGGACAATAGAATTTGATTCCCTGTCCCATCAGACTTTTTTCAAGTCTGTTTTTCTTTGATATATTTCCCACTTAGCACAGGAAAACTTAAAAGAATACACAATAAGTTATGCTATAATGTAAAATAGTTCAAAATAGTGAATAGCCAAATCCTTCATTGCAAGTTATAACAGGAATGAACCTCAATGATATTTTGCTGTAGCATATTTGAGGATGAAAATGTCTTCAAATATGGTTATGAATATTCACTTCATAACGTAGTTCATTCTACTCATAACCACAGTGTAACTACCTATTTATCTTTTTAAGTCTTATGTTCCCTCCAAAATTCTTGTCTAAATATGCTGAGCCATAATTACAACCTGTCCACATACAAAAATGTATATATTTTTTATTACATTATTCACATTATAAGGTTACCTTCATTTAATTCTCCTCGTCTGTTTAAGTCCAATTGAATTGAGGTTAATGAATTTATTTTAATATACCCCATTCATGTTACTGGTTTGAATGTACTGGGTAATATTTTGTCTAGCCTCCTCTATGACATTTTTGAGTAGTCTTATTTAAAAATACTTTCTCTAGTTTAGCAAGTCTAGTTAAAGTTTAGTTAAAAACAACTTGTCTTATCTTCCTACTTGATGTACAGTGTTTTTTAGCAATAAGTCCTATGTTTGATAGCCATGAAGAATTTTAAAGAAATATAATCAAAATAATATAAGACTAAGAATAAGATCATGACATCAAGCTACTTTAAATAGATACATTAAACAAACAATTATTTCCTAAACCACAAATATATTTTCTTCCAACTCAACTAATTGTTAGCTTGCAATCAAGGTAGATGCAAACCAGGCTGTGGACCAATATAATATAATAGGATATTTATTATAGGCATTGCAAAATTCATAGTTTCATCAAAGAACAAAAGCCTAGAGGATAGTAAAACAAAAACATAACATTCAAGAATCACCCACCCTTAAGAAAGCTAAAAAATACTCTTCAATTGAATAAAGAGACTTTAAAATTTAAAACTTTTTCAACTTATGTCCAAATAGGTTGAAATCAGAGATTTCCTTCACATCTGCTGAGAGTTGATTAATTCACTTAGCATCTTTATGAGATGGACCATCTCTAAGTAATTTAGTTACTCTGCTGTGGATATGAATACTAAATTGAGAAGGAGTACTATGCGGATGTATCAATGAATTCAATTCATAATAGTTTATATTTTTACAAATAAAATCAGATTGTATACATAAACAGCTGGAAGAGGCTTAATCTTTAACAAAACAAAACAGGATATACAAGATTCTCTAATAGTTAACTATAACATTTCCCTTATGGATTGTTTTTGCATTACAAATATTTATGAGAATGGCTCAAGTCTCCCTAAAATATAAGGCCATATGAAAGTATTGAACGAAAATCGAAAAATAAATACTCTTTGCTTAATTTAGAGAGAACTACATCATTACCATCATTACACCATTTAAGGATTTATCAGGGTTTAACCAAAGGTACTTACAAGGTCAAATGTTGCTATTTCATCACCATATCGATTGTTGTTGAAATATTTTTACTTAATTTAATAGCAACAGCCAGAATATTCATTGATATCAGATTTTGATGAAACCAAGTTTCAAGTTGGATCATAGGACAAATTTTCTAGTCAATGATATTATTGGATTTCTCTCACTTTCACCAAGACAAATGAATTGTACACATAGTAGTGGAGTGCTTCACATTCAATATATTCAGAAGATATCTGAAATTTCCTTCACTGAAATAAAATTACTAAATTTCCATCCTTTTTTCAAATTTCTTCAAAAATCCTATTGAATATACAATATTAATATATTCTTGTAATATAGAATATAATCATAAAATAGAATCTTTGGTTTTCAATATTAAGGATAGAATCGGTAACTAACTGTGATGGGTTTCTTTGAAAGGTAAATTCTTAAATATATAAAGTTATAAAAATTATACTGATGAAAATCAGTTTCAACAATAAATGATGATCACTGGATAGCTTTTATAGTGCTCAAAATGGAAGAGAAAATTCACTGTATGATAAAATAATTTATTATCATATACCAGCCATCAATAAAACTGAAAAATGATAAATTCAATTTCTATTTATGCTCAAATCACCAATATTTGAATACATTGACATATCCTGTTTGTTTGGATAGTTAACACCTATAATCAGCTAGCCTTTTATGGCTGAAAACAAAGATACAATTAAATACTGCTATAAAAAATAAGTTTGAAATAAAGGCTAAAATATTTTAATTCTTAATAAATTTCGATAGCTAAAATAAGTCAACAAGAATTACAATCAACATGATTAAGTTTTGACTGAAATATGCAAAAAGGAATGTAAAATCAACTTTCTTTTTCTATGATAAATTTCTTTCATAAAATGATGTATAAACTGAGTATTTTATTTATAAAAAGATAAATTTCTTTTCATAGAAACAGACCCACTCTTCTAGCATAACAATAACAACAATCAATGGAAATTATCATTTACCCTTTTTACAATGAATCATTACTTTTACTGGATTTCCTTGACCAGTTTTTGCAGTTTCATAAGCTTGCAGAGTTTCTTCTAGTGTGTAGTTATGGGTGATTAACTTTTTAACATCCACTTTTCCTGAAGCAACTAATTCCAGAGCAAGAGGATAGCTGTAAAAATAGAAAAGAGAGAGTAAGTCAACTGCTTGTAAGACCATATTCTGATCTATTACAAAGAAAATATGTAACCATAATTCTAACAAGTGGCATCTTAGGATTTCCTGAATTTCCTTCAGTAAAGTAAACAAGAATGCTACTTATCCCTTGTACATACAATAAGTTAATGCTAAACAATGAGAAGTAGTAACAAACACATGCACTCATGAACTGAATGACAAAAAGAAAAGAATAAGAAAGAGGTACTTTAAAGCAGAAATGAAAACAACTGACACCTGAATTAAGGTCTTCCACATTCTGGGCAGAAATTCTATGATATTTGATTTTCTTGATATTCCATTGATAGCCAAATTTCAGCCACATGTGCATCTTTTCTTAACAATAATCATGTATTAGAATTGTTTATAAAAGGAGGAGGATGCAAGGAACTACTCAAAGAATAAACTGAAAAGCATTTGTTTCATTTTCTGAGCAAACCGTGTCCTGCTACTTACTGCTAACTGAATCACATAAAACATATTCAATATAAATCAGGCATTTATTTGGAAACATTCACCAGCATTAGGAAAGAGGCCCTAAATATGAAATTCCATAGATTTAATATTCTACTACAGCACAGCTAAATTCCCAGTTTAGATAAGGGAAATTGTTTCACGGCATTGAAATGATTTAACAGTGGAAATCTATTTTTTATAGAAATACAGCACAAAATTCAATTCTTATTCACATAATATTTGAAAAGCTTGAAATGTATACTTACTCATTGGCATATCGAAATACTCCTTTGATTACAACTTCCCGAATGCAAGCACTCACCAAAGGCACTTTGACTTCAGGAGGACCCATACCCACCAAAACCATGGTCCCACCAGACTTTACGGTCTGCATAAGAAAAAATAAAAATGAATTAATGCTAATACTTTTTAAAATCACATTTTGTGTGAAATTCTAAATACAAAGCTTTTAGCAAATGTTAAAATAGTTATTTAATGCACTAATTGTCTTAACATGTTGGTCAGCATTGGTCCATGTCAGTCATTAACATAGTGAACTTTCTAAGTGCACTTCTACTTCACAGTGCAGCACCTGCACTGCCTGACAAACAAGCAACTATTCTCACTCAATAATCTGCTTTGGTATATCCTAATCAGCATCTATAACAAGCAAACCTTCTGTCTGAAGAGGGAGATATAGGATAAAATAATGGACTTGCAGTTAGAAATTGTGCCAAACTATAGCATGAGATTAACACATTATTTAAGGTCAGCATGTAATTGATTGACAAACATTTTCTAAGACAAACATAGTGGAGTAAAACTATAATTGATGATAAAAGTCATTGAAATGAAATCTGATGCACAAAATTCAACACTTAGAAGCCATAAAGGAATTTATTAAAAACTTAGTGCTGCCACTAAACTGATGAAGCTAATAATGAATTATTAAAAATAACCAGGGCTAAGTGAAGTAAAAAGAAGGATATTAGATAATATAGCACAATATGAAAGCATTTTGGTGGACAATAATTGGTTAAGACAGATTAAGGATATCATACAATTCAGCTAGAGGTCAAAATAGTTCTTTTCAATATAGAAATATATACAAGCATTCTGGCAATGTTGATAATTTTAATTTTTAATAAGTAATAAAGGTTACATATCTTGAAATGTTAAAAAAATACTATTACATACTAAGAATAAAAATAACAAAGAAAATTGAAAGACCCTTACAGAAAACCTAATGGTTTCTAATAATCTTTAATAAATTGCAATACTAATAAATAAATAATAATTCTATAAAGATGTTTTGAAAAATGCTCACCAAAATTGATAGTCGTATGCATGATTCAGCTCCTGAGCATTCAATGCAAACAGTTGGATTTCCACCAAATGCAGATATCACTTTTTCGACTAATGTTTTTTCAGAATCAGTTTTCTCTATCAGCAAAACACCATCTGCTCCAATGCTTTTGGCTAATTCCAAACGGTAAGGCACCAGATCTGAAGGAAAAGGCAGAAACTAATGTTAGGTCTCATAAACAAATAAAGAAACAAAATCTACAAACAAAGACTCATAGAAAATTCTCCCCTTTCTGAATTCAATTATAAGGAACCTCCATCCAGATTTTTTAAATAATCAATTTTTGTACTGAATGTAGCCCATGACCCATTGTTTTCATAATGGTACTGATTCACTGGTACTAATTCACTCTAAACTTTTGATTCTCTGAGTTAAGTTAAGTTCATTATTAATCCTGAAAAGAAAATTAAAACATCCAAAACAGGATAACCTTTCCAATATATAAATAAAGCTTCAACAGCTTCTCTGATTCATAGTTTTATATACATAACAAAATACAGCATTTACGGAAATAGGACCTTTATGGATTTGTCAATTTCTTTTAAATGTATAGCTTAGCCAGAGATCTCAGATATAACAGCATTGGTATCTTACCTGTAATAATGACTTTACTAGCACCCATTGCTTTAGCTGCGATGACACTCACAAGACCTATTGGTCCAGCACCTGTTACTAGTACAGTAGACCCTAAAGTGACATTTGCCTGTCGACAAGCATGAACTCCCACAGACAAAGGTTCAAGCAATGCTCCCTCTTCCATTGAAACATGGTCAGGCAATCTAAGAAAGAAGATACGAATTTACTTTGCAATAATTCACTGTCGAAGGACTAATACAAATACAAAGAAAGGACAGAATAATACGATCAAACCTTCCTTACAGGAAAAAACCACTCGAATCAATATTTTTGTATTTCAATAAATAGTTACATTCACCAAAAATCTCATGTCATGGTTAATTCCCATAATTTTATGATCAAGAAACTTACTTGTAACAAAAATCAGCGGCATGAGTGTAGTATCGTGCAAGATTTCCATGGCATGGAGGAGTAGCACAAAATATTACGTCAGGACATAAGTTATACTTTCCTCCTTTACAGAAATCGCACTTTCTGCACGGTACCCCTGGTTCGATAGCCACTCTATCTCCTAAATAAAAATTTAAAGCGTTTCCCAATTAAATTTGATGGTCATGAAATAGCTCCTTCGTAAAAGAGTGCTTCTAAGACTATGCTATTTAATACATATACTCCCCGAAACAGAGATAAAATTTACATAAAAAGGAGTGATGTACTGAACAAACATTCCCACAACTAAAAATATCAATCAGAAGCTAAAAACAGAACAGACTGAAACGAATTGACAACATAATTTAATTCAGAGATGGAAACTTTGAAATGATTATTAGCGAATACGAATTAAGTAGAAACATCTTTTCTCACCAGGCTTCAGATTCGTGACGTTCTTTCCCAGTTTCTTTACCACACCGCTCGCTTCATGTCCCATAATCATCGGCTCCTTCACAATAAAATCCCCAATTGCTCCTCTCACTAAGTAATGAACATCTGAGCCGCAGATCCCAACGCAATGCATCTCAAGAAGTACCTCTAAGAGCAAAATAAACATTAAGGGCAAAGTAAAAATAACAATGGAATTATATAAATCTATAAGTTAGATTTACCATCATCTTTTGGTTCCGGTATGGGCCGATTTTCCTGTGAAAAGAAACAAGGGTTTAACGTTTGCTTTACAATTAGAAAAAACGGAGAACACAAAACTTTTCATGATTTAGAACCCACAAGCCTGAGGTCATTCACTTTGTAGAGGATTGCAGTCAGGTTATCAGTCATTTCCAAGCCGGAAAATTTTTTTTAAGTAGCCCTGTCTTACACTTATGACCTCTACGAATTCCTAGAATGCGACGACTGCATCAAATGAGCTAGCAACGATGCTTCATCTGCTTCCTATTCGGCCGCTCCGCCGCATCAGCTGCCAAGTCCATGCGTTTAATGCGCATGCGCTGAGAAGAGCATTTAAGCCGGGTAGTTGAATTTTAATTGCCCTTGCGAAACAGTTTTGTGACGACAATTCGCTAAATTTGCGAAAATTTCCTATTAAGAAGTCACTCTAGATAGAAAATTGATTCATTGTTTTCAAGATTTTCTCTTTAGAATAGAAGCTTGACCCATTTAATTTTGCGTTTCTGTTGGTATAAATTTAAGATTTTTATAATCAAATCAATTTTCTGATTATAAATTGTCATATTAATCCAGAAAAAATTTACTGGCACAAGAATATGTAGATCAAATGCTCGTTTGTAAAAAACTTTCCACATGAATATCATTTCTCATATTGCAATTCTCTTATGCTATAAAATTAGCTTACTTTTCAAAGAGCGTGCTCATAAGAAGTAAAGCATGCAGGCAAAAATTTTCAAAAGTTCAATCGTTTTATATCCAATAACTTATTTTCTTCGGCATTCGGCATCATTTTATTCAAACATGTTAGCTCCAGCTTTAGAAAGAGCCGAGCTTTCTAATTTTACTTTAGTTTCGCAGTGGATGTGGCGTCTGATTTTTTCCCACTTTTGGGCGTGCATCCTCTTTCCTCTTTAAGTCTCCGTTAAATTAACTCAAGTAAATTAACTCGCTTCGTCGCATTCGTGTATTTACAGAACAAATTAAGAGCAATTGAGATGTGACATTGAATCAAAGATTGATACCCTTCGGCTTTTACGACATAATATTTACGTCAGGTCGTTACAACACAGAGCAGATAACTTAAGCGATAAGACAATAAAGCCAAAGTTGAAGCTAAAATAATCTAAGGATATTTATATCTCTCCTCGAAAAGGCTGCCATTTGTAGAAGTAAAATTTTAGAAATAGAAAGTTCATAATCTGATGTCTGTAAAATGTGAATCTTATAGTGCAATGGATATATGTAATAGAAATGTTTTTACAAACTGATATAATTGTACCTAGTTGTTCCAATCAATCATATACATCTATAATAATTTTTCTCTACAATTAGGAAATTACTAAGGACACTAAACTTTTTGTATTTTAAAAGTCACAATGCTCACTATTTATTTTATTTTATTTTTATGTTTCATAGAACGTTTCAGAAGATGGAAACATCTTCTTTTGAATTAGTGGATCTTTATTACACAAATCTCTTTCAGTAAAGTTAGTGGAAGAGAAACAGGAACATATTCGCTCTCATGTTTTTGTAAGTAAATTATAGAAATGAAACTAAGAATTTGAGTACTGTTGATATAAAACCGAACATTGCTGTTGAGGGAGAGAACTTCCGGCGATTGATTAGTTTACTGGAACTGGATATTCGTCCCTAATTTTAAGTTACTTCATTTTCTGTAGTTCTTATTTACAGCTATGACAGCTCGAATTCATCTGCTTACTATTTGAGCATCTCGCATGCAAAGAGCCTGTTTCATGAAACTGGCTAGATATGGTAGGAACGCTGTTTTTTGTGTTGAACTTGAGAGAGCAAAAAATGTCCGCTATGGAAAGGCAAATATACTCTTCCGTAAGGTTCAGCGCAATAGAAGATCAAAAGGTTTTTCCATTTACGATTGTTTTCAGATCATATTTCATGGAATGCTTGTTCGCTTTATGCGACTTCCAGACACATGAAAGCTTCGGTTTCGTTCTTTTGCAGAATAGATTGTATCTATCTAAATACGAGGTACAAACATGACATGAAGACGAATTGATGTTAAGTCATAGAAAAATATACGTTTCTTAGGAAATTTATGGTATGGAGATAAAAGTTTTTAGCAATTTATGAATTTAGTTAAAGGAAATAGAGATTCATTTAGGCCAGATCCTGGAATAAAAATTACCCAAAATTGATTAAGAATGCATTAAAGAACTATGCAATTTAGATACAATGACCTTCGCTGGCATTGTTAAAAAAATTCATCGAGAACTCGTATCCATTAAATTAGGTAGTAGTAATAGTCAAAGATATATGGAACGCCATGCCACAATACACATCTACAGTTTCCAAATCTAATATCTAAAATTTTTAATTGGATCCGAAATGTTACTACGATTTAATTCTGTTTTCGATTGAATCCTCTCTGAACTTTCCCATTAGTGAATCTGATAATTTAAAAATAACATTTTCAGTGGTTCTTTTATAGCGACCTTCAACGGGGATGTTTTGAAAAAATGGGAAGCACTGGTATGGAAGAGGAGAAGGGGGCACTGGGAAATAAGGAGACATTTCTTCAAGACAATATTTCATGAATAAATCTTTAATTGATAACTTTATCAGAATTCTTGTAGTTGTGAAATTTAGAAATCAAGAATAAGTTCTATTTCAACCAAACTCTTAATATTCCGTATCGTCTAATGTCCTTTTTTGGGAAAGAGAGTGCTAGTAAAGTTTATGTTGTGCAAATATAGAACAAGGGCGGCGGTATGTGAATAAGGTTGAAGATCCCTACTTTACATAATTTCTGGCCTTATCTAAAAGCAATGATGTTACTTATGTTTAAAGAGTGAGTAGAAAATAGAATAATCTATAGAAAAGTAAGTGGGAGTTAAAGTATAATATATTATCATTTTCCAGTCTCCATTCAAGGAAATATATTTTGCAGTAAAGGATATAATTTTCTCCAATATCGTTATTTTCAGTTGAATGAAAGCTATACCGGATAAGAGGCAGTCCCGTGGGGGTGTCGAGCATCCGGGTCCCCAGTTGGAAGGAGTCCGATATTTTACTTCGTAATATTGTAGGATGTAAAGAGTATACCTGCAGGATATTTTGTTTAGAATATCAAACTTTATTAATCAACAATTACTCGTCGTATGGGCAGAGGAAGCGGAGGACCCCATATAAATTTGTTTCCTGAATCCCTTCAGAGATGCCCGGACCTTCGTAAAACAAATTTTATCAATGAAATTATGGCAATCAAACAAATTCGTTGCAGCTTTGGGGTGTTTTTCGCTTATTATTCATGCTTGGAACAATCAAGTGCCAATTATGAAAACTTTCAATTTCAGCTGACGACGAGTGAATGCAGTTGATATGCGTTCGATCACCTGAGAAAACGAGTGTCCCAATCAAGTTCATTAAGGTTTGTTAGTAGAAAGAGTGGTTAAACGAACGAGGAATATATTTGGTTCGAAGCCTTCCGAAATTATCAGCTTAACCCAGACACAGTTGTAGCTGCAAGAGATAATTTTAACTTAAACTTCGTTTCCACGTTACGTATTTGTTTAAGATTATAACACAAACAACTCCATTGAAAGATAATTAGCGAGCTATCTTTTGACCTAAAGAGTCATCGGGACGGAAGAACTTTATGGCTTTCAAAAAAGTCTATAGAAGGGTTGGGGTAAAGATGAATTTCTATGAAACGAAATCCCGACGAAATGTAAAGAGGAAAGTGTTGAGATGAAAAAACATTCGTGAAATTGCTACGATCAACCCTATAAGGGGCCCCATTACCTTCAATGGCTAAAGGCTTCATCAAATATTAATCCGGCACTGAGGTAATCATAAAACTGCGCAAAGGAGTGAAATAATTGGGATAAAAAACGGAGTTTCGATAAACTGCTGTGAGCGCGGTGAAAATTTTCAATTCACTTCCGATAATACTTTTATTTGATATGATGATTAAGTTATTGAAAGAATTGAAGATTCGACAATTTAGACGATAAAATTAATATCTTATTTAAATTTGGATCAATTGTATAACGTCCTCGGAGATAATTTGTCTCAAGGCGTATTCCTTCCCTATTCAGTAGATTGAGCGGAATGTGAGTTATTTATTCTATTTAATGTCTTTAGTACAGATATTCAAAATATCTTTTTACTCTTGCGTATGACTGAAGGTCAAACTTTCGTTGAGAGCTTAAGTTGCTCAAGTAAAATTTACTCATGTATGGTGGGTTGTTTCCATTTTTAATGTATTTACTCTTTAATGAGGCCAAATGAAATAGTGTGAAGATCCAAAACCCACTTTGCTTTCTCTGTCTCCTTCAAACGTAAATTCAGAGAAAATATTTTTGTTTTTAGTTCCTCGTAAGTAAATAGTAAATAAGTAGTAAGTTGAAAATATCATTATGTTAAAAGTAATTCGGCGTCTAAGATAATTTCGCTCATATGGGCCGCACCAGGAATAGAACCCGAGACCTCCTTCACCTAAGTCGAGTACTCTACTCATTCTGCTATCCGTGAGCCGCTTCACTGCAATTCATCAGTCATCCATCAATCTTTTGTATGCTTATTCTTTTGCTTTGATTACTTAAGCAACACTAGACAAGTATCGCATTTCCTGATTATCTCCATAAAAGAAGAGGAAATCTTTCATAAGCTGATTTTTCCATTTTTAATCTCATTGATAAATCAAAAATTATTTTATCATTAATGGACTCATTGTAGCCTCTGCCTACCTGATATCAGCCTTCTGGCTGGCTCGTACCTCATCATCTCCATCATCAAATATTTATAAGATGAAATTAGGTGACTTCCAAAAATGAAGAGTAAGAGAGCTTTCCTCACTTAGCCAAAATGCTTTAAATGTAAGTATAACACAGTGATCTCATATATAAAAATTTCAATAACATAAAATAGGGGGAGACCAAGATGCATGCCATTATTCAGTAATACAGTTATACCATAGGTAATTTGTTCTAGAATCACAATAATTTGATGAGACATGATTTCCCATAGTATTCTAGAGAAAATCATTTAATTCATTGTGGATGCTGCCAATCATTTAAAGAGGTAGTGTAAACAAATGAAATGACAAATGGCTCACTTGATGGCATGTGAAACATCGAATGCTTCACTTGATGGGAAAGAGCAAAAGAAGAACCAAATAGAATCAGTCCGTTATTTGGCCCACAACAGAGAGAGTTGAAAATCAGAATACATTATTTCATTATTTTCATTGAGTTGTTCCCAGCTCTATGTTTATCCACTAAAAAATTTATAAGCCAAATCCACATTCATTAGCCACGTTAAAAAAGCGAAAAAATCCTCACTGACTGAAAGGTTCTTTATCTGAGTTACTCATTTACCAAAATATCATCATACTCACACCTCAAGAACTCAATTATCACAGCTATGAACAACTTAGAGACAGAATTTTATAAAAGATACATTTTTTTCTCCAGGATGAAAATATAAATGAAATGTATTCCATCCATTAAGGTATGAATGGTATGAACCATAGCAGCTTCCATACCAACTTCCATACCATAAGGTCATTTATTTTCAGCAGCACCAAGAACAACAACAATGATAATAATGAGCATTTTATTGATTTACTATGTACAGAAACATGACACGGAATGAGTACAAAAGAATTGAAAGAAAATAAAGTCAAAATACATAGCATATTATAAAAGAGTCATAAAGACTCATCAGTATCTTCATTGAATTCATTAGTATGTGTATATATACCATATAGTTTTTATAATTGAATAGTAAAAACAGCGTTTAAAATTTAGTTATTATATACATTTAGAAAATAATTCTGGTATAGATATGAAGTTTCAATGGCACTATAAAATAGTGTATGGGTAAATCAGAGTTGGTTGGTGTATTTTGGCTGTTATAAAGTGAAGGGTCACTTAAGAGCTATTTAGATGATGCTCTTCTGAAGACTTTAATAGAACTTGTTTGATAAAAGTGTTTCAAATTCTCTCTAAAAATACTCAGATATGTTATAGTCTTAAATACTTCCTAGTAACTCATTGAAAAATACACAGGTTGTATGATGAGGGCTATCTTGGGAGAAAATGACTTTTTTGTTATGAAAGTGAATACTATTTTTACTGTGGGGATTGTGATAGTGGTAAGATAGATTAGTAGAGAATAATCTAGGATATTTTTAAAGAAAAGGATAAAAAAATAGTCCTGATACAGTGATTTAAATCTCCTCAAACAAACAACAAAATCGAATTTCTGAGGGTAGGGTTTATAATTTTAGTAATAACATATGAGATGCAGTTAAGTTTAAGATTTGGAGGAAACTTTAACTTATACTGTGGAATTTTGAACAAATTATAGCTTTGGTTATTTTTTCTGCTATCACTGGTATAAAATGATCAATAATTTAATTAACAGCATTTTTTCTGAACGAGAAAGATAATATAGGTAATAAAAACAGAATTCATGATAAAGGACAAATATGGATCAAAATTCCTTTAAACAGAGATATGTTGGATTGAGAGGGTAAAGAAATCCAAGTATCTTGATGAGATAATTCAGGTAAATGCACTACAAAAATCAGCAGAAGATGATAGGATCTCAAAACTGTAGGGAGCATACTGGTTGACATAAACATTCTTAGCAAGAAGTGCCTCACCCGGAAGACCAAAATAAGGCACTAGAACCTTTTTATCAACAGTCTACCAATATTCTAACAATTTTTTTATGATCTACAGGCTAGAGAAGCAGGAGGTCCTTAAAAGCAGAATCCTAAGGAAAATCATGGGTGCAGTCCAGACCGAGGTTGAACGGAGAGCAATAAAATAGACAAAATAGCAAACATGAAGATTATCTATAAGACAATACAGTAAAGGAGGCTGATATTTGTCAAGCATTTTCACCGAGGGAACATTGAACTACTCAAACAGATTAATTAATTTATTTAATTTAGTTAAAAAAGGAGTACATATGTGTATATATCAGTATCAGTGTGTAATCAGTATTTCAGTACTAAATTTTAGGGGAAGTGTATGTTGTATGCTAATAATGATAGCAATTAATCAGTAGTAATATAGAAAATCAGAGGATAGGGTGCATTATACTCATTGATTGACTATGTATTTCAGGCCATTATTCAAAATAGTATATAGTGAGGCAATTTATTTATTCAAGACAGTATTCATCATGACAAGATAATATCATCTAGCCCTCTGTTGAATTTGAAAACTTAAAGGTTGTCATAATTCATCACTTTTGTGGAGATTCATGTATAACTTAATACTACAGTAATATCCACTGCTTTATCTTTGCTGCTGCTGTCTTATATTGATCTGATATTTTCTTTGCATTATTTTGGCTTTCATAAATAATAAGGCATAATATATTCCAAATGGATCTTGATTTAGTAATTCTTCAGAAATGTGTAAATGATTGTGACTTCTGACCAAGTTAGGTTGGGCGCAACATGTTTTTCTTAGATGAAATTCCAGAAGAGAAATTTTGGACATTGATGGAATCCTTCCACTTTTAGTATCTTGCATAGAACCTGCCTGAATCATAATTTACTATGTGTGTATATGTATAATATACTTTGCTTTAAGAATGATTACAGCAGCCGCAATCCTTTATGCAAGAAATTCATAGTGTGCAGTCAAAACTCATTGCTATGAATTACAGTAGCTATGTTAGATGAAAAGGATTGGTCCTTCTGTATCAATTAGCCCCTATTCTATTTTGTATAGTAATTCGAAAAAGGGAAATAAATTATTTTTGAAAAGTTGATACAATAAACATTTCAAATATACCTTATTTCTGAAACTTATGAGTAAAGTTTATATTTAATATAATAAACAATATTTCATTCATAAAACCAGAGTTATCTTTTATTCATTATTTATATTTCATTTATCTAACGGCTAAGTATTTTTTGAATTTCAATAACCCAAGAGCCACATTTTAATGGTGTAATTTATAATTCAAATCTTTTAGAGAATAACCAAATTTAAAATAAAATTTATCCAATTATCTTTGTCTTATATAAAGCAATATCAAAACCAAATACAAATGTTTACAGTGTAGTTCTAGATGCCCTTGTAAATTTTTCTACATAATTATAGTAGTAAATATTATATGCTTAAATTGGGTAACAATTAGACATTCTTCTCTCATAACATTTACCTGCTCTTCTCCAATAAGGCAAAGATGAGAAGATTGAAAATGTTATGAAAGATGTCTTATGAATGTTGTAATCCAATAGCCCAAGCAATTAAAGTCTCTTCTCCCAAAAAATCTTTCATTATCATCACTAGTGTCTTGATTAGACCTTCCAACTTATATCATAGCAATATTCTTGAGTTTTATTTTCACCATGAAATTCTTTTTGCTACCATGTAAGAAAATTGTACCATCATCAGAGCTCTACACTACAGAGTGATTCCCATCCTGCATTTCCATTTGTGAATCTTGTACTCATAAATCTGTAGCTACTTCTACAGAAATCCTACTCTGCAAAAATTTAATTTCTTTTTACAATACATTTACTCATCTGATGTTTGATGACCACAAAATTTTCTAACATCTTAGGTGTTGAAACATTCGGTGCTCTGATCATTAAATTTCAAGACTTTTGACAGATATAATTTAAAGATTGGTAGCTGTTTAGAGATGCAATTTGCTATTTTACCAAAGACATATTTCACTCAAGAGGGTGCACAGTTTTACAAAAAAAGTGCTTCTTTACATTGCTTTCTGAGGAAGTAATTTGGTGGCATCTTATCTCCCAACATTACAGGCCTTTGCACTCAATATGTTACCATACCAGCAGTTGAATGACTGTTGCTGAACCACCATTGAGTGGTGCAGTACTTCTTTTTACCCATGGAAGGAGGCTGCACCCCCTTAAGGGCTGCCTTTGGCTTGGTTGGTTGGCGGTAGCTATTTGCCATCTCATAGTATCTTCACAGGATTTTATATTATTTTTAGACTATCATTGATGTGTTACATTCAATTTTATTGTTACCCTCTCTCATTGGCACCACTTATTCATTGATTGTAATTGCTTATATCAAAGCCAAGCTCTATGTCAAAAGGTTGATTTATCATGCAGGAACCAGTATAGAAACATGATGGCATTAAGCTCAGTTATGATAAATTCATAGTAATATTTTTGTAAGTTGAAGCGTTTCCAAAGTTTGATTAAAGATGAGAAACCCATCTGGATCCACGAAAAATGAGCAAATTGTAGATTTTGTTTCCTTTGTCGATTAGATCAGAGGTGAGAAAGTGAAAACAACACTGAAAAGAATAAGTTGTTTATTTCTTCATAGTATTCAGATATATTTTTAAGGTATTTTGGTCTTTTGGTGGATGGATCTTAAGGTCTGCATTGAAGATAGAACTCATGCAGCTTTTCAATCCATGCAATAGGTGTTTTCTTTTGCAATATGCTTCAGTCTATTGGTTGATGATGATTCCAGTGTTGGTTTCAATCCATTTCAAGAAGCTTGTCACCCTGGTGAAGGCAGCAGGGTATCCCTTCTCACACCCAGCAGAAGAACCAAAGGAAACAATACCAACCTCGGTGTACTTTCCATCACTCATCATGAGCACAAGGGGGCCACCACTGTCACCCTGCATTAAATATAGTTGTGCATATTGATTAGTTCACTATCTCATACATAAATGAATTTTCATTAATGAAAGTATTTAGAGAGTATTTAGAGTAAAAGTTGCAAGGGATGCTATATTCAGCAATGACTGTTCTTTGGTCTCACTTGGGTGTCTTAATTTTTCTAGCTGGATATTGCAGTCAAGTTAGCCATTTTACCATCCATAGTAAGACCTGTCATCTCTTAGAATGCATAAGTTCATTCATTATAAATGTAAGCAACAATAGCTTGTGTTAAGTGTTAAATATATAAGAATTTCATTATAGTGCAATTATTCTATGCCTTTACTTTAACAATAATATATAGCAGAAGAGCACTCCTAGTTAACTATAAGTTCATGTTTCTCCTATGGCATGAAAATACTTACATTGCAGGATGATTTTCCACCAGCGGTGTCAGTGCAAATCTTTGAATCAGTGATGACATCACCATAAACTTGGGCACACTCAGAATTGGACATCACAGGCATGCTGACATATCGCAGAACATCACTGATTCCAGATGAAGCTGAGAAGAGATTTTCAGTTAAGCTATCAATTCAATGTTTAGACCAACCACTTGCATTTTCAGCTGTAATCTCTATACTATATGGAGCAAGGGCCAGTAATTGTTATTTGGGTGCACTGTGCAGTATATCATGACTCCACTTAAAGATAAATATATTGCTTTTCAAATGGGTGATTTTTACCATCATGACCAATAAAGTATGAATGAGACATCACAAAATTTAATTTTTTCTTGAAATATTGGAGATATTCAAGCAATATTTTTATGTACAGCTAAACAGAAAATTTTATTGTTCTTATCAAGATGGACACCTTTACTTTTAATATTTATTTAAATTTTTAATCTTATTCATTGTATAATTTTGAATATACCTCGTATTACCTTTTAAAAAGTAGCATTAACCCAATTACTAAGTATGAATAAACAAATTATGTCTATGAATTCATAGTCATGAAGGCATTTATATAAATAAATTAATGAATTTCTGATGCATTGATACATGCATATAAAAATATGGAGCTTGAAGATTGTGAACAGAAACCTTCTTGTAAGGTTGGGCTTATTAACTCAAATGCATATTAATTTATTTCGTATAAATGTGTTGCATATTAGTTACTAACTTAATATTCAAAATTTGACTTTATTATTACATGTAAAATTACCATTTGATAAGTAATGGGAATTTATTTATTGAGGTCATGTATGATATGGTAATCTAACTTCAACACTGGGTAATTTTTCTGTCATTAGGGATTAATATAATTCATATAAATATATACATGTAATTAGATGAAAAAAGTTAGCTTTGCTTTCATTTTCAGGGATACAGAACTCACCCCTTTTTACAATTTGTATGAGAAATTGATATAGGTTGAGCTGCTTATTTGATAATTGTTCATTTTGGGTGACTAGTGTAATATATATGCTACTTAAAAGTAATAAAGAGGAATTTCTTACAATCAGAAGGCTTTCCCCATCCGCTCACAGTAACAGTATTGCCAACCAAAGTGTCGGAGGCCATGGAGTAAGTGGGCAGGCGAGTGGGTTGGATGTACTCTGGAATTATAAAAATCTGGATGAGCTAAAAGTTTTTATCTATAGAATGATAGAAAATTCATATTTTTTTAGATGAATGATAGAAAACTGGAGGAGTCGAAACCCAGGCGATCCGACTCTAAATGATTTGATCATTTCAATATTACAAAAAGTTTTTATAAAATTTAATCAAATTTAATGCAATTTAAAAGACACGTATAGAACAATAGTGGCACCCTAATTATGCGCCCAAATGCACAAGAGTTAGGGGAAGACGATATTGGAAGGGATAGGTGAGGGCGAATCCCACGGTCATTAGCCGACCGAGCTTATATGCTTTTAACAGCTTGCCAACAGTATGTTCCCTCCGTTTTTCCTACCCCTTATTCCCGCATTGCTAGGAGGGATGGACCTTTCGTTAAAGGATAAAAGAAACAGTCATGCGCAAACTTAGAGCGCGACCGACGTGGAGGAGTCGGTTCGCACCGATTCGACGATGGGTTCTGGAGCAAAACTGGAATAAATAGAACCGAACTGGTTTGTCTTAGCTCGAGAGAAAATCAGAACGAAAGTAATAACGATTCCCTGCCTTGCTTTGGCTGAATTCAGGGTTGTTTTCGATGTCGTATAAAACGACAACAACTGGTCATAATACTTACGGGTGAATTGAATGGGCGAGGCGAATTTCAGCAGAGAGATGTCATTGTCAATTCGGTTGGGGTCGTATCCCTCATGGACTGTCTTATCCCTGGTTTGTTTGACTACGGTTCCAGGTTCCTGCTGGTCGGATCTCTGGGCTCCCAAGATAACGATGAAGCTGCTGAAGCTGAAAAAGGAAATCAACCCAATTTACATATGTGAAAAGTGCGGCTCAAATATTTAGAAAGCTCACATGCTTTGGAGGAGATGGCACTTTCAAGGCAATAAAAGTTAGAGGTTCGTCGGCAATAAACTGCAGTTCTTTATTTTATTTTCGCTGCCAAAATAAGTTTGTTTCAAAAGCGAACTTTGCGGAATAATTTAATTTAAAGAGCGTGTTTGACCCTAAAAATGCCGTGGTGTTTTAACTTTTATTTTGTAAACATATTAGAGTAGGTATCGTTGACTCTCGAATATATTTACAGTTAATCAGGGTATTATTTATCAGAAAAATTCTTCATAGGTGGTAGAATATTCAACGGAGGCAAGTGGACTTTTTTTCCTCAATTTTCGTCATATGCGGATACCGGAAGGAATTGAATGAATTCTGTAGCCAACAGTTATCCATCAGTGACAACAGAAGATGAACTTAAATCCAAATTTTATTTGTGTTTAATTCTTGCGTTGGTATTTCATCAAAAAAATAAGTTTTGAGTAATTTTTTACGGTAATTAATGACAGCTAAACTGGAAGCACCGATAAATGTGAAGAATAATCATAGTTACTTCGAATTAAATGATGCCGCAATGAGTGACCGATATTTAAAATGTGCTAATGGAGAGATATAGAGATATATAGATGGAGAGATATAGATTTGGATGGTTCTGAACTCACTCTTTGGCGCAGTGACCAGCTGTTAGGATCCATGTATCGGAGATCACTGAACCACCACAGACGTAGGAGTTGTCCATCGAGATCAGAACCTGCCATGGGAATTGACCGTGAGTGGCCACGTTGCCTCCGACGATGCGTGTGTCATGGTGGACAGCAAGTCCGGCGGTTGCTGAAATCAAAATCAAAGAGAATTTCGAGGTTATATTTCCAAGTACATGCAAGAATATGAGGTGATTGAGAACTTCCTAAATGACAGGCTACCGTCCGTCTTTGAATGAACCCCACCATTGAATAGTTCATTCACAATGATAGTGATTTTACCTACAGGGGACTCAACTCAAGTCATCACCATTGTAGTTATCTTTCCTGTATTTTCTTGAATCTTGTATTGAAATTCTTTCATCGTCACCAATTTTCACTTCCCAAATCCTTGATTCGAGTTTATTCAATATGATATTCATCCTCACAACTCTTCGCTTCCTTCGATTTTTTTGACGCAAACAGATGACCATAAGACTATTTTTACCTCGTATTTTAGTCGTCAAACTCATTTTATTAAAGTCTATTCCATAATTAGGATAGTGCAAATTGGGTTTTCAGTGCTTTCCAAAAAATTTGTCGCGACTAATAAAACATTGAGTCGCATAAAATCCGCATATAAAATATTCTTCGCAATATAAATGCTAATAATTTTCCAAAAATTGTGTCCTTTAATGGGAGTTCAAAATAAAAATAATAAAAAATTTTCTTCGAACCTTGTGATTCCTTCATTTTTATCTAAATTAAACTGGATTTAATGAGCCTTTAGTTTCCGTATAGTTTGATCTAGTAAATACATTATTTCCGTGGGAGACGGAAGATTGAAAACCTCTGATCAAAGGACTTAAAGATTTTTAATTTTATGGCACATTTCTCCTTCTAACTTACTTTCTACGAGTTTGTCGCGGCAAGTTATTTCTATATCTCGATTAAATTTTCTCACCTGGAGCAGGAATATTTCCCTTCTTGTAGCCTGGGTATACCTCTGGCTTCAAGGCCTGGTTAGCGAAGATTCTCTGCCATTCGGATGCCGTGTACCTGGGGTTCACTTGAACGGTCCTGGGGACTGGATATAGCTTGCTGAAGTCATACGCCTAAAAGGTAGATTCGGCTTTTAGTTAAAAGTTCAATACTTGCCCCAAATGACTTTCAAATGTAATTCAAATGTTATTTAAATTTTAGCAGCATTGGTTACAAAAAGAGGTAAAGTAGTAAGTAAGTAAATAAGTTGATAAAACTCAACTCAGCTGAAAACTCATCTATTAAGAACAAATATTCCCTCGAGAAAATGTAACTCTATTTCCGGTACTCGGTCAAACAGTCCAGGAGGCGAAAACTATACTAAATATGTAACGGTGACATAGAAAAGTAGCATACCTGGGCGATGACAAAAAGAGACAGGATCACTGCGATGGTCTTCATCTTGGTGGCCAATGATTTTGGGAGCGATTGAATCTCTATTTATATCATCTTCTTATCTGGGATCAGCATCAGCCTTCGATTAGATTGATATCCGCTGTTTGGATTTTACTCATCCATTTCGGCAAAGTCATCGTTGAAAAATCGTATTTCCGTCTCGCGATTACGGAATCTAATCTGCGGGGAATCCTGATGCTTTTTTAAGAAAATTTCCGATGTTTAGAAAGCAGTGATGATCGCGCTATTCAATGAAAACGTATGGGAAATTTCCGGTTTCAGTATAATATGAGTAAAATTGCATTTTCAGATCTATAACCTTTGAGGGAAACCCTAGAGTACGCAATGTTCTCGATATGCGGAATTCAAAGTAAATGAACCTGATTCCTGTATGCACTCCTATCTGCCTTTATACTTAATGCAATAAACATAATAATATTTTTTATTTTCTTGTACAATTTCAAAGTATTAACATCCCGTCAGACTAAAAATCTGCCAACAGGACGGTGATGCACAATTAAGATAATAAAAATTTGAAATACATAACAAAAATGAAAGCAGATCAATAATAATAATATTTATGTTCAACTTCAGAAAACTAACATCAACAAATTCTTCATAGTGGGAAGATTTATAAATGAATATTAAAAATAAAATAAAAACAATAGGTGAGCCACATCTCTTTGGTGCTTAGCACCCAGGATAGGTGAATGCCTCCCAGTCTCAGATCTAAGAAATTCGGAAATAATAATAATACGAATTTATTAGGGGGTGATTAACTCCCATTGGTATCTTAATCGTCATATAAAATTTAAAAGGAAGATATTACTTCAAAAATGTACATAGAAGATAGCTGTTTGATTAAGAGCCTTAGTATACATTTAGGAAAAAATAAACCGCAGCAGGAAACCCTTGAGAAAATGAGAAACACTCGTACGCATAGGTTCGTGGACATTCAGAAAAATCTAAGAAAATCCTCTTCGGCTCATTCGGTTCCACCATTCATCAAGAATTTCTTAATTGGAGGTTTGCTTCGTAACTTACGTATTATAAAATTTGTTAAAAAAAGGCGAACATTTTAAAGGAGCCATTTAAAACAAATGAGATGACCATGGGATATTATAACAACGAATAATGGGATATTATAGCAACATCTATTTTTGGGATCATTCTTGGTAGCGATTTCAACTTCAAAGACAATCTGTCTCTTCGATGATAATCTCATAGAAACTGTGTTTTAATTCAGATTTTAAAAGTTGATATAAATAGATACCACTGCAGAATTTGTTTCAAAGGATCACGATTGTGTGTATATTTATAAACTTATGCTTCCGTTGTCATCCTTAAGAAATACAGGTAAAGTTGAATTTTTTCGTTTCATTGCAGATCTTTTTTATTTTCTAAATTTTTATCAGCTGAACAAATTCGGGAGAGGTACCACGAGGAAAAAAATTTTATCGTCGCAAGCTGTTTTCGAGACGAAATCTTGACACTTCGATAAACATTTTATCACATATTCCGCGAATCGGATCTATAATTGATGATATCAATGAAAATGTTTATTAAATATCCGTTCCTACGGTGACTGCTTCCAGTTAGTGCGATCTTTCCCTCCGATTTTAATTTCAAAAAAGTTATTAATCACGCAAGCGATAAAAAAGCTTCACGTGTATCACAGACCACTTTTGGCCTTCCAAAATACTTTTTCGGCCTTAGCAGCATCTCTACTCCAGATCAACGTTGTCCAGAAAATATAGGAGCACAAAATGAATTGAACGTAGTTTAAATATTTAAAAGGTTATCTTTATTAGCAAAGATGTGGAATTTGTGCAGATCGTTACAGATGGCAGTTTTAATTACTGATCGATCTGAATTCCAGTGTTGCTCTCGATCCATTCGAGGAAACTGGTGACGCGGGTGAAGGCGGCGGGGTAACCCTGTTCGCACCCGGCTGCAGCACCAAAAGAGACGATACCCACTTCGGTCATACGGCCGTCGCTGCCCTCGAGAACCAGTGGGCCACCGCTGTCTCCCTAGAAACCAATTAAATTGTCAATTCGGATGTAATCCAAATAATCTTTCAATATAAACTCCAGGAGTGTTGGGAAAGAATATTTGACGATGTTGGGACATCAGGCAATGATACTTGAATTGGAGGGTTTGGGTTTTTATGGTTGATGTAAATTAATTGGGATCCGCAGAACCTTCTGACATGTTTCACATTCATGGGGAAAAAGGTATATACTCCCTTAAATAAGTTGAAATGGAGGCTTCATACCATAACAAATGAACCGAATGCACTGTACACAAAGAATTTGGAAAATATCGTGTATTAATTAATACCACCAAATCAAATATGCACTATTCGAATAAGTTTATGCATTTTCATTAGATAAACACGCAATAATATTCACAAAATATTCTGATTTTCAGATTAAGAAAAGCAATAAATTTTTTAAACATCAAAAATATCTCTTCAGGTCTCTCCCTTATGATAATACTTAGACACCCTTCTAATTCGATGAAAGTCACGGATATTTTATTAGATTGAGTTAAAAATAATACAATAATACAGTAGCATTCGTAAAGTATTATAGAGGCACTGCTCAGGATAACTGAAGAGAGAGTGAACCTAAAGAAAATGGCATTGTGAAGGTGAACTTGAAATTAACTGGATAGGTCTGGTATAGGATATGAGTATCCGTCATCAAAAAAAAAGAATATTTAAGAAAGACTTGAATTAAAGAATCATCCATTGATAGGGCAGCATAGGAAAAACGCGGAAGATCGTAAGATCTCAATTGAGGAAAGACAGCATGTAATTACGGTTCTTTAGATAAGGAAGAAATCAGATCGCTGTTACAGGCTTACAGGCCTGAGAGGCCTGAGACCTTTGAGTTGATAATAAACAATATCTTTGTTTTAGTTACGGTGGTAAAGAAAACAAATATTGTTACAGTGAGTGAAGATATAAGACATAAAGAAACAAGAAAGAAATATTTCTCGATTAAGTATACCTATGTATATTTACGTATGGGTAAGTTTCATTTCTGGTGCTATTGGAAAAAGCTATTTCTCTCTCTCTTAGAGCAAATACTTCCCATTAACTTTCAGTAAACTGACTAATAAACGTTCTGTGAACAATTTTTATATCACCATTGAAATGCGCTTTGGTGAAATTGAGAGATTTTTCCATCTTTGACTTATAGTCCAAGTTCAAGAATTTTTCTACCAAACGATGGGGTTTACTTCTGCTTTTTAGGATTAAAAAAATGTCTTCTCCTCAATGAACAACTTACGTTGCATGAAGAGCGTCCTCCTGAGGTGTCAGTGCAAATCTTAGAGGAAGTGATGACATCACCATAGGTTTGTGCGCATTCCTCGTTGGTCATCACTGGCATGCTGACATATCTCAAGTCAGGGCTGATGCTAGAGGCATCTACACGAGAATCAAGAGATGTAGACTTGGACTATCTAAATATGAAGCACAAGTCTCATGTGAACAGAGCTTACCATCGGAGGGCTTGCCCCATCCGCTGACTGTGACGGTCTTGCCCACGAGGTCGTCGGATGCCATCGAGTAGGAGGGTAGGCGGACCATGTTGATGTACTCTGCCATAAGGGGAAAAGTAATTAATAATCAACTTAGAATAAGGAATGGGATATCCAAGACTGATACTATCGCATAATAGTCAAAATTACCGCTTTAATTTGGGTATAGAAGAAAGGCGACCAAAATATGTGACAAAGATTATATGTGAATAAGAATTTTGAAGAATAGCGGCGATGGGTTTTTATTTTTGAAGAAGTACAATTTTTGTTAAAAATTGGGTTAAATATATTTCTATGCAAGTTAATTTATCATTATATTTTTATTCCTGTTTTGAAATGTGGTTATAGTTTAGTTTCACAATCAGCTTTAATATCTATTAATTATACGGAATGGTTTGAGTCATGGGAGGTTGTATCTCAAAGAATTCTGAGCCAGATGATTTGCAACGATAGGTTGACCATGGCTCATATTCAAACTTTGTAAAGAGGAATTCATAAACAAAAACGTGTCTTCGCATCTTATTGGTGAGATAAGGCACTTTTACGAGTTGTTTTGAACCTGTCCCATGTCAAATTGAAGGCGCTATTGAAAATGACCAAGAAATCATCCTTGATTTTTACATCACCGGTTGTTCATGAAAACGAAAGAATCATAAGGTGACAAAAAGGAATGATTATCGTGGGATATCTCAATTTCCGTCATCTGAAAATTCTGGTTAAATTCAGAAATGTGAACTTTATATCCTCAACCAGATATTTTGCTTGGGATTTGAACGCACGAATTAAGGTTTGTTTCCAGATAATCAGCGGGATATTAAAGTGGGATGAAATTCACAAATCGAATACTTACGGGAGACTTGGATGTCATTGGGAAGTAGGAGCAGAGCGATGTCGTTGTTGATTGCGTTGGGGTCATAACCCTCGTGGACAATCTTTGAGGTGGTTTGCACGATTTCTCTGCCTGGTTCGGAGTTGCTGTTCACGTTCTGTGCTCCAAGAATGACGACGAAGTTGCGGAAGCTGAAAACCGAATTTCATATTCAATCTGTCACTGTTTACCACCGTATTGCGACTTATTACGAATATATTATTCGTACAATGCAGTTTCTTCTTTCACAATTTCAGAAATACTTTGCAGGAATTGTGTAGGATTATACTTTTTGAAAAATTAAATCTGGACAATTTCCTTTTTACGTTAAAGTAAAATCCAGGATTTCCCGCGACTAGCCTCAAAAGTATGTGAAAGTTTTCTGAATACTTTCATTGCTTAATGACTCTTGATTACTTATTTTCGTTTGGATGAACCACGTTTTAATGTCATCTTGCAACCTGAAGGAAGCAACTGATAGATATAATGCAAATAGCGTATTTCATCAGGAATGCTGCGAGATTACGTAACACTGACTCACGAATATATACTGTTTATGTCACATTTTCAAGGACTGGAAAGAATAATTTGAAAAATAATGAGTAAAAATACATAGAAGAGGGAAACTGTTAATTGGGCGGCTTACAAACTCTGAGTATTAGTAGTTACCAATGGCGGCGCTGTGGCGGCGAATCGTTCAGCGTTCATTGTTATAAACAATCGCGACGCGGTACAATATTGAGTTGTTTACGATCAAAAAATGTACTAGTTTAAAGACGACACTTGGCCGAACTGTAAGAAAATCTAAAGAAAGTAAACGAAGAGTAAATATTACGAACGAAGACGAAAGTTTCACAATATTTTGATCACTGTTACCAATTATTAATGTAACTTTGATTGTGGTTGTGGCGGATGATGGTGACCCAAAAGTAACTCACTCATCAGCGCAATGTCCAGCGGTGAGGATCCAGTTGGAGGCAATCAAAGAACCACCGCAAACGTAAGAGTTGTCCATGGAGATGAGGACTTGCCAGGGGAACTGTCCATGGCTGGCAATCTGACCTCCGACGATTCTGGAGTTAACATGACCCAGATGTCTTCCGGCGCTTGCTGCAGGAGAATTGGCAAAATAAAGCCAACATTTATTGGTAATACTCACACAGTAAAGACTTTACTCTTTCATCGATGACTACGTTTCAATCATACTGCGGTGGGTGCACGTAGATACGCATTCTTTCATTTCACTAAGTCCTCTATTCATCAGCAGTTGCAGTAATGTGAACAACGGTTAAAACGGGTCAATTTAATATTTATTGGAAATAGAATTTATTTAAGCCTTAGAGGAGGATGTTTCATAATTCGTAGTTTTGAGGGGAAAGATTTTCTCGTACGGAGAACTTCATTTTTCCATCACAAAAATGTGATTCAAATTAGTGTTCAGTTTTTTAGGATTTTTTCTAAGATACGAACGATAAGAAGTTCGGCGATTATCAAAATGAAGATTACTAACCTGGTTGCGGCTTGACTCCCTTCCTGTAGTTAGGGTAGGATTCTGGCCTGATCACCTGGTTCCTCATGATGTGTTCCCATTTGCCCTTTGTGTACACTGGGTTGACAGCTGCACGGGGCATGGACACTGGCCTCAGGTGTCTGAGGTCAATGGCCTATGAAAACATCAAGCATTACATGAAACTTGATTTGCCAAAAAGGAATCCACAAGAATCTGTGCCCTTATTAAGTTTCGATCCTTTATTTTTAAAAACTTTCCAAGTACTCACATCTCAGTTAACTGTGTTTCCCAATTATTAAATTACTTCAAAAGTAAATCAAAATATGGTCACGGTTTATTCCATTGATTCTAATTCATCATATATTTCACAAAGGTACAATTTAATTTCATAGATGACTGGATTTCAACTTAAACATTTTTGGAGATAATAATCCACTAACGATGTATGCATGCACAAAGATCAACTTATTCTATTAACAAAGCCTCAAGCGTTTGAGCCAGTCATTAAATTACAATCCAAACATCATTACTATCGAACAGAATAAGTGCACTACCACAATTGTATGGTTTTTACGTTTTAGGATAGAAATTAGTACAGAATATTGCTATTTGTGCCTCCGTATTGAATTCTTGTCCCTAGCGCACTCTAATTATTCAATAAGAATCTCAAACCTACTGAAGTTTGACACTATGAATGTTTGTTACGTGACAATTACTCGAATTACTTAGTTTGTGGAGGTAAGTTGCAAAGCACAAAGTGATTTAAGCGTGAGTAATACGAGATGAAAGGAAAAGGGCAATATTCCCAGATGCCTTCATGTGAAGCTCCTTCAGGGAAAATCGTAACTTATTTTCAGTTACCTGGGTGACTGCAATCAGCAAAATAACGCCTACGATGCTCTTCATGGTGCTGCTATGCTGCCGAACAATCTCTGCAAACGCTCATATATAGTGGTGCATTTTTCAAAATGCGGTAAAGATAAATGGATTTTTCTATGCGGAGTTCTATCTAATCAGTAATGAATTGCACTGGAAATACCATTGCACATGTAGGGATTAGTTTCCTAAGGAGAAATGTGTAACAGTTACATAATTTCGTTTTTGCACTCGAGTAAAAATCAGAGTGATTTCAGTCTCAGAGACTGGGTTAATAGTTTCTCAGTGTATACTGATTTTGTGCGCTTATTATTTTTAAATTAGGGGATTTTAATTGAGATCAATTTTCGTAATATATTTTGCAATATAATACAAATCTGTAATGTACTACGTAATGTTCATATTGGGATGAATCGAAATGAAACAAAAAATAGATGATAGATTTGTCTCAAAGATTTTTCAACAGCGATCGAATAGATCATCTATTTTTAAAACGAGTTATTAAGTGAGGGACAACACATTTACTGATTAAATGTTACGTCATCTTAATGCTAAATTTCAATAAATATAGATAATAAACTGTTAAAATGGAGTTCATCATCTGTAATAGCACAGAACCCAGTCAATCTAATGGCTTTTACAAATTAAATTTCTGAAGAATCTTCTCACAGGAATAGATTTTCTGGCTGTGCAACTCATGAGAATACTGACGCCTTATTGGAAAATTTCTCTGAAATTTGTTTGAGAAAGCGAAATTTCCCTCTTTTTCGAAATTTTATTTCAGTGTTGTATACTAAAATAGTCAACAGCCTAAAAATGTCGAAATTTAGAACAATATATGCCAAGATATCAATAATTGACTCTAATAATTTAATTCATTAAGTACCAATTGTGAAGGTGAAAGAAAAAATTACTGTGGTAAGTATTTATTTACTTGAATTTTTGTACAACCATGGAGATATTTTCCATTTTTAGGTTTGTATTTAATTCAGTTATAGATATATTGCTATTTTAGTTTTACCATAGAAATCATATTTTAATAACAAGAGTACAGAAATTTATTCTTATAAGCCCACACTTTGAGCAGTCAGGAAATCCTTCTGGATATAAAATATGCAATGGTAGAAGTTATTCCATGTCAAAGATATAGTATTTATTCGCCAAAAATCAAAATTTAACCCCGTGCACTCGGAAATATATAAGCCATAACTAAACCAAAAACTCTTATAACAGAAAGTATATTCACAATCAGGTAAAATGTATTGCATAATAATAATATTCCCCTGAATTGAATCAGTTGAATCTGGTGCGAGTTAACTTTCTGGTCATTTGGCGTAAATACTTGAGACAATGCGTTTATATGCATATTCCTCAATGAGATTACAGAACTGCATCTTGTAGCACAGATGAAGTGTATTTTTTGCATATAGGATCCATCGCTTGGGGAGAAGATCTGGATTCGAAAAACAAACTGACAAGGTCAATCCGCATCTTCCTTTCTCCGTTCGAGGGACTGGCCCGACGCTCACCGGCGTATTCGGCGATAAGAGAGTTTTTCGAACCTCTTACAGTTTATTATCTCTGTGGAGTATGCATACCACGCATTGTACATTACACCTTCTAATTTTAAAATCTGTTTGCGAAACTTAAGATGAAATAGTATTAACATTTCTATAAGTTCTTCAACAGACAAGGTCATCTCGCACATATAGGATCACACCGGGAATCGAACCCGGGACTGCTTAAGATGAAATATGTATGAAGTATTTCGTGATACAACACTGAACCTCTCTTGTCATTTAATTTGTTAGATTAAATTGAATTTATCGCTTTCCTACTCTCAGGTGTGTACTTTTTGGGAGATAAGGTTTAGTCTGTTGTGATCGTAATCAAGGCCATTGACTGTACCTCTTAAATTTGAAACTGTTTTATATTCCGCATTAATATCAGTGATTCAACAAATTCGCTGATTTTTTTACCTGGTAACAGAATTTATTTCGATATTACACATGTTTCCATACTACATATAATCAATGCAATTTGAATTCATATTGTTCACATAACACAACGAATGTTTTTATAACAATATTTATTTATTTCTTTGAATATTATACAAGAATTTACATATAAATTTAGCAAATAATTGAAAAGGAAAAAGGCAATACAGACACCTCACAAGTTACCTTCAAAATATTAATATATTACAGCCTTTAAAAAATTATGTTTTAAAATATAACAAAGAGCAAACTCGTTATCGTGATTTATTCTAGATAATGATATATGCACCCGAAAGTTCATCAGTCCTACCTAAAATAAGGGAAAAGCCTTTAATGGAAGACGTTCAACAACAATTCAATTCAAGTCGAGCCGTAAACATAATTCGCCAATAAAATGTATTATAATGGCTTCAATATACTATTTTCTACTTTTATGTATTTATGAATAATATATTGCTCGCTTTAATTTTGGTCGTTATTTTACGAATTTAACAATTAATCGACACGGATTTATGACCACTTACTCCTTATTCAACTTCTCATAACTCTACCGTTTACAGCTTTTAAAGTGTCCACGAGGTAGCAAATAAGATATTCCGTGATAAAATAAAGAAACAACACAATAAGCTCTTCAAATAGCTGGACTGCGCATTGATTACCGAAATCGATATTATCAGTATTATGATTAATGAAAATTAGAAAATGAAAGAGATTAACTCTTCATGGAGAAGAAAATCTACAATGTTGATAATAGTTTCTGATTAAGCATATCTTATTTTCTATATTTCATATATCCTAAAAAAATTCTATATCCTTTCCTATTACTCCTAAAGTATCTAATTTTCTCCTCATCAAATAGCCTATTTTTTGATTCTATATTGAAATGATTTACAAAAATGAGCACTCCTTAGCCATAATTACGTTCGAACATTGCGAAGAATGATAAAATAGAGGCGTCAACACAGAATGGTATGTACATACTATCCAAAGATATGTATGTACATATAATTCAAAAATGTTTCCAAAACGAAATAAATGAGAACAGACACCAATAACGAAATTTAAAGATTAAAGAGAAAATGGGACAAGGATAGGCAAAAACTAGAAATTAAACAGGAAGACATTGAATATCGCTCGCCACTTTAAGATTAGCTTCGAAAATCCAAAGATTTTCAAAAAAATGCTCGAAAAAAGACTAGTGTGGTCGATGGAAAGAAAGTAAAACATCGGTGGCAAATGAAGGACACATAGAAGAAAAGAAATGGTTGGAAAAACAGTCTATAGAAGCTCGATTTAATAATACTAAGAGTTATGTTGGGTGCAATGTTCTTATGGAAAATTAAATAATGACATTTACATTTATTGGTTCGAGTTTTTCTATCTCTGTCGTTTTATTTTTGGAACAATATATCGAAAATAAAAACGTTCGTATCTCACTTAATCAAAAGGTAAAGCTTCAGTGAATAACAGCAGCAACTTTGAGTTTCATCAGCACATTTCGCGATATACCGCTTAAAAGCGTATACCAAAGATAAGAAGATAAGTCGAGGAAAAGATTGCTGAAGGTTGGGAGAATATCCTTCGACGAAAGCGCAAGGTTGTGTTATCTAAGATTAGAAATATTTGACAGATTTAAACAAAAACTGCTACGTTAACCGAACACTCGTTACTTTTTTTTTAAAGAAAAGGTGTTTTCAATTTCCTCAATGTTTTAGTCGCATGAGTGATTATTTAACACCGAAAAGGTTATAGATTTTTTAATTACAATTACTAAACTCTTAATTTGTTTTTAACTACTTTTCTCGTGGAATTTTATTGTATTAAATTAATGATGTACCCATGATTCAATCTTTTATATTGTTTCTTTAGAACAAATAAATATTTTTTGTATAAAAAAGTAAAAATTAAAAATCTTGTATATTTTACTGTAATGCAGCGTCAAATTTTAATACCTCAAAGAGGCTTAAATGAGAAAGTAAGGTTTTCCATATGAATCGAAAATGTGCTTTATATTTAACCTATATAGTACTTTCTTTATATTATATTAAAAAGAAATGTTCATGCATAACTGTAATCATTAGTAATATTCACAAACTAAAAAGAATGTTAAATGAGAAATAAAAGAATAACTTACGAATCTATAATGTGTTTTATGTTCAACTTGTGATTTACTTTGACCTTGATATAATATTAGATTGTAAAGTGAATGTGTATGTGATATAAAAAGTAAGCGTTCTTGTGAGTTATTTTTTCATGTAAAGTGTTAACATTCTTTGCATTCTTAAAATATTCTGATTTAACAAATTAGTATGATAATTAAACACAGATTTTTATGATTATCATCAACTTATTGTATTCTTATCATCATCGTCTATTTGAAAAATTCGGACCGGATCGTATTTGAAAAATTCGGACCGGATCGTATTTAAATAATTAACAGATTACAACACCCGCAGGAAGGACGCCATTTATATACTAGGCAATAATCTAACACTAACACGAAAAGGTTCCTATCACTCATCTTTAGCAAACTACCAGGAGCAATTGAATCCATTCCATCTCTCACGCTATTGCAAAAAAAACTTACAAAATTTTTATTAAAGAAATCTTACTATAGTTTCTCTGATTATTTAACAGACTAATGATTTATAGTTTTAAATATGTTGAAAAATATTGAATGTCAGTCTTTGATGCTATTCTGTAGATTTTTAGAGTCTTTTTTTAAATTTTACCATGTTCTGCTTTATTTTATGATTTGACGAAACTATGCATTTTTTTAATGTCCACAGTGTTATAAATATCTAATCTAGACTTGTGAAGTATTTTGTGAAATTCCGAGATGGAATAAGCTTACTAGATAAAATGGGATGTGAGGTACTTCCCATACTGAACCAGTTTGCTATAAGTGGGACAAGTTCGTGTAAGTGTAATACTTCGATCTTGTGAATAACGTTCGACTGTAATCGATGAAGAGATACCACAAGTGATGCAACATTCAGAATAAATCACACCTCAGTATTATCAGAGCCAAAAGCAAGAGTGAAAGTAAAGTAAACGAAATAAACATCTCTCTCGAGATGTTTATTCCCGTACTGAAAAAATGAAGAGTTTTCCACCTATCAAGGTTGATAGAAGGAACATTCTGCACATACTTTTTCTGCAAATAATTGTAAAGACTTAGTAGCAAAAGCTCAAAATACTATAATAAATGGAATTAAACTATGTGAAAACGAAGTAAGAAGCTGTCTGAGAGCACCACATTCCGTTATTTAGCTACCGCTTGGAATTGCGCCGAGTTTTCCAGTAAGCCGTGATGGTTACAAAAGAATAATTTCATAAGTGTGTGAAAACACCATCCAAGTCCATCCCTCCACTTGATTCCGTGAATTTTTCCTAAGGTATCTAATTAAGAAAGGTTTTATCGACAGAGTTAATCAGAAGGTGAAAGACCGTTACGCTTTATCGAATTTCTATCGAAATACGTTTTAATTAATTTATTATTTATCGTTTACGCATAAAAAATATTAGGCGTTACTGCTCTCAAGGCCAAACGTCTGATGCATTAAAAAATTCAGAACACCTGTTAGATTTACTTCTATTGAAGTGATAGGTTCAGGAAAAAGGAAGATGTGATATCTATACAATCGATACCAAAGGAATAGGTATCACAAACTTGTTTTTATATATAGATAAACTAGAAAAATATGTTTGATGTAAGATGCTGAAAATAATATGGGCATGGAGGATTCATTTTGCTCTCGAATATTGTGGTTATAAAATGAATACAGCTGCATAAACAATTGTTCTCGATTATCCGGGCCAATGATGGGAACAGTATTCACGAATAATCAGAAAACACGGATAATCCAAACTTTCTATTAATATTTTACAATTTTTATTTATATTATTAAATTTTTGAAGTATACATGGTAGTTAAGCCGCTTAAGGAATTATCAAAGAAGGTTAAAAATGTAGTATTTTTTAGTAGGAGAGACCATAGACAGAGTTAAATTGATGAGGCAATGTACGAGTAAGAGTAAATTCTCGTTCTTAAATCGAACTCTTATATAGTAGAATGGAAAAAATGCTAGCAAGTGTTCGGGACTTTCCTTAAAAATCGAAAGTTATTTTTGAAAAAGGTATGTGGATTATACCATGCTACTAGTTCGTGAGACTAACAGTAGAAACAGAAGAAGTAGATATTTTAATATGGAAAATTTTCACATGAAAACTAATTCATTCGCTGAGTATACTGAGAAAATAATTTTTAAAATTTTCAGGTAATGGAATCGGTAAGAAATGAATATAATCATGTAAACATGGCCATTTGTATCATGAACTGACTCAAAAGGCGCTTAGGAATACCAAAGAGGCCACATTTGGACTTTCGTCGTCCAAGTCCAAGTCGCAAGTTCCTCATCTCTACCCTGACCAGAAAACATAAACCTTAAAAATGTAAAAGAACTAAATTATGCCCACGAAACTTTCCAGAAATTAAACAAGAGCTTCCGCTGTGATAGTCAACGGAAGAATAATCCTCAGATGTGATTGTGCCACGCGATTGCGTCCGTAATCATCTAAGCGATCATACTTCAACAGATTATTATTGCCATAGTAATAACAATAGCACTGATACTAAAATTGGCTTTGATGGGTTGAGCGATTGAAGACCGCGATAAAAGCACTCGATTAGGTATTTCCCACCTTCGCATCACTTGAATCTGCTCTTGTGTTTCTCGATCAGATATCTCTACGAGTTGACAGCACCGGTATTTCCCATATCTTGAAAGTGCACGTGCCCCTTGAGATGATTTTTTCCGCGTTTTTAGAAAGAAGAATAACTTATCTCGCGATCTATCGTAAGTGAAGGAAATAATTCCAGTATTTTAATCACGATTACAGCATTGAAACAACCTCCGCCTTTTAGAAGTTATTAATTTCCGAAACATTATTATCACAAAATATAAAGTCCTAAAATGCATCAGAATGTTTCCTCATTTAAAACATTTTATCCACTTAAGACCGACCATAGTTTACAAAAAGGACAAATTGTTGACAGAGTAATCTTTTGGCCTTTTCATACTATTAAAATCCTCAACTAGAAATTAAGTTTTCGATATTTTTCCTTCATTTTTTAGTTTTATAGATGGCAAGTTTTCTAAATGGTTTACTAGTATGATTTTTGTGTCTGTGTACTAAATGTACGTTCACTGGGAATCACAGAATTTAAAACGCAGATTGACAGTTTGTTCATAAAAATTCAAAGCAGGCATGAAGTTCATTCAAAGTATTGGTTGCAGGTCTCTCACCAAACCGACTGAGAATATCAGAAAGTAGACTGAAAGCTATCTCAGACTGTTTCCCATTACCACTTAACAAATTAGTAATAGACAACAAAGGGATGAGATATCCTAACACATTTTTAGGATATAGGGAAGTATCATATAATATAAAAAGAATAACTATAATGAAGGAGAACATAAGCCTAACATTGTGGAGGGAATGCATTCCACAATGTTAGGCCTAAACACCTTGAGTTTACTACCACATTCATCTAAAACAAAATTACTTTGTGTATATATTACTTGTCACAATGGCATTGTTTCATGGGGTTTTCTTCCACATTAATTAAATTTCTGTAATTCAAAAACTATAGTTAATCTGTAATCAGAAATTTCTAGCCAATTGGCATCCTCTTTTCAAACCACCAGGCCAAACTATGCCAAACATGTATATTTAATATAGAGTTCTTTAAGAGAAAAAACATATTGATGATTTTACAAAGAACAGATCCATTAATCCCTATCAAACAAGAAATAGTTTTCATCTACTTGTATTGAGCAGCAATTCAAAACTTGATATATTAGCAATGATTATTCTGAATGGATCACAATCCATTTCAATTAACTTTTTAACCTCTTACTATACAACATAAAGAATGAAGAAAATTTTAACCTCTCTATAATTCAAGTTTTTACCTTTTTGATTTTGTATTGTTTTTATAGCATAGGTGAATATATGGCTATGAATAGGAAATGATTCTGCAATTTGTTTTTAACCACTTAATTCGATATATTTATTTATAATTTTATGTATTTATCAAGTAATTCTTATACATTTCTTGATGTGTCCTATTGATCAATACTTAGTATTGTTTCCTTGGGACAAATAAATAAATATTATTAGAAAAATCAACATTTATTTTCATCAAAAGACAGGGAAATATTGGCCATCAATTAGGAAAATATTCAGCTCCCACTGATTTTAATTACACATTCTTCAGTTTCATCATCACTAGAATTCTTTCCTGAGGTTGTGCTACTGTCAGAAGTTGAAGTGTCATCACTGTCTCTGAGTTTCCACTTTATTTCAGCTCTCCCACTAACTTTTATGGCACACCCTTCAGCTTCAGAAGAATCAGAATCCGTCTCACTATCACTGCTAGATTCTTCTAAAGAACTACTGTCAGATGTTGTGGTGTCATCACTGTCTCTACAGTCAACTTTTTCTCCAATTGAAAGCTTAGAAATTTTCTGACCAATAACATCAACATTTCTATCTTCTGAAGGGAAAGACCCTACATCTATCCTTTCACTTCTACCATCCATTATGGCTTCTAATTCCTTTAAACCTATTCCCAGATCTTCTTTCCTGGGAGTAAACTGGAATAAAATCATAATCATTAAATTACTTATTGGATCATAATCTAGCAAGAAAATCTTACTATGGGTATGCTATTTTGAAGTAAAGAACAAAGAGAATGAGAAATATATCTTGACAGATACAATACACTGATCATCATGTGGTTGAGACAAATAAAATGAATACTGTTAAAAATTGTTTTATGAGTGATTTTTAACGTCAAGTTGGTTTAGAAAAACTAATTTCAGAAACATTTTTCTTAATATTCCCTCAATGCTATACACTTCATTTAGCATTAAATTAATTTGAAATTCATTCTCACACACATCACCTGGCAGAGAATACTTCAAAGATGATGCAAAAAAAATCTGACTACAAAAAATAACACTGCCATACACTACCAAAATTATTGATTTAGGTTTTAAGACGATGTTTTAAATATATTTTTACAGACTTAAAACATTCGCTGAAGAAACATACTTTCTTATACATCATAATTTTGTTTTTATTCATAGTAAACATCAATGTTGGGAAAGCAAGAACTTTCGCTGACCAATGGGATTTGCTGACTTGCACATTTTGACTTTTCTCTAAAACTCTTAAAAAATAATTTTCCAAAAATATTCCATTGAGAGTAATAAAACTGAAATCTTAAATCCAAAAACAAAACTAAAATCTTAAAACTGAAAATTATTTTCATATCAATCAAACCAAAAGACGGTAACTCACTACAACCTACTTGCGGCATATATTCTTCTTATAAAAAACAATGAGCTAGAAGTTAGTAACTTCCTGATTTAGCTAAGTTCTAGTTAACGTTTCTTTACAAATTGGTTAATTTTCACAATGAGTGGATCACAGGTTAATGGATGTATAACAGGGCCTACCACGGAGACGGCATGTGGTTAGAAAAAGAGTTAATTGTATTTGATTGTCCAACACACGGCAAAGGAGTGAGCCCCACCACAATTCTAATAGGATGCTTGGACAATCTCCAATCTCGATTCTTAACATACTTTTACTCTGCAATATGTGACTTCTATCAAAAATACAACTCCCCACAAGCGCCGTTGGTCGATAAGTTCATCAACTCTATCTGCAGCATCCGTGAAATAATTGGGGATAAGGTTTACACAGTCCTTGCTAACTGTGAGCCACTATGTATTGGGGATACAATCAAACATGAGGATGTTGATCTTGGATTCACTGATCTTCATAGGACAGCCCTGAAAACATCACCTCAGTTTATACTCAATTTGCAGAATCAAAATGTTACGACTTAATGTGTCCTCAAACCAAAGATAAGGACACACAGATGTCTAGGCTTGAACTTCTTGGCCTTCTCAAAATTTTTGGACATCCAGCCATTGATCCCGTGATTGACTTTAACGCAGTAAGAGAGTTAACAACACAACAAGTTGACATCAAAAAAGAGGGATTTTTCAAAAAGAACAATCGCTGGCCCAATTTGAAATACAGAGCACTATTAAATCAGACACTCAAAAGTGCAATTACTGAAGGGAGATGGCTGACTCATCATGAAGAAGAAGTAATGACACACCAAGATTGGTCGGGAATCACCTCATTGAAAAATTTTGATTTTTCTGAAAATCCGGATGTCTCGGATTACCTTAAAGATTCTGCCCTTGCCCCACCTCTTAGTAAATGGGCAACCCCTTATGACTATTGTGCCTTCAAAATGCTGCATAATCAGTCAAAGCCACGTGACACAGCTCCAACACGTAGGACAATTTTAGCATACCTTACTGCTGAAGAAGGATTACCAAAGAAGTTGATGAAAGAGCAGCAAGACTTTGAGACAGTGGTCAGAAAACAAGAAGAGCAGATTATATTCCTATGCCCAAAGGAAAGAGAATTCAAAGTACAGGGACGTATGTACTGTCAACAAACAGAAGGGAAAAGAATTAAACAAGTGCTGTGTGAGCATGCAATCAGTGAGCATATAATACCATGTTTCACTCAAATTACAATGACCCATTCTGAATTACAACTATTAAAGAAGATGATGTCAGTCTCAGCATCCATGACAAATGACAAAACAGAAATGATTAACCTAGACCTCTCCAAATGGAACACCCGATTTAGACAAGAGCTAGTTCGACCTATTGGAGAAGAACTCGACAATTTATTCGGGATTACTAATGTTTACACCGACATTCATCCGTTCTATCAGAGAGCAATAATTCTTTTGAACAATCGACTCTTGCCTCCTCGAATCGGCCCAAATGGTCTACCTCAGCAAGGCTCAACATGCCAGCATGGCCAGCAAGGCGGTTTTGAAGGTATGAGCCAAAAATTATGGACTCTGATTACAGTTTTAATTATTCAGAATGTGGCTCGGAAATGAATATCAAGATTACACAATTAGGGCAAGGTGATAACCAAGTTATTATCACCAAATGGTCACGTCATCAAGTCCCACACATCGAAGAGTTGAGAGAGCAGTTTCTTAATAATCTGCAGCAAGCATTCTCAGATGTGAATTTGATACTCAAACCAGAAGAAACATTCTATTCTTGTAGATACTTTGAGTACACTAAGATTCGATATCTTGACGGACAGCCAGTGCCAGGGGCATTAAAGAAGATATGCCGTGCAATTCCTGATATCAATGATGGAATTCCTACAATTTCAACTCAAGTCTCAACCATTTGCACATGTACGGAAGCTGCATCTAGGGCAGACTGGCTACCTGAACCAGGCACAATTATTGCACTATTCGAATATGTTCATCTGCTGAGGAGGAGACTCCACTAAACCAAGAAATTGCTCTGACCTTTTGGCACTCGGTCTTGGGAGGACTCCCCATCTCAAGTTACCCCTATCACATTATTAGGGGCTTAGATGATCGTCTGACAGTTGTTATCTCACTACTTCAGCATTTGAAATTTTTTAACAAGCCAGCTTTCGAGTATTTCATCAAAATGGTAGATCTAACTCCTCAGGTCCCTGTCAACTGGAAGGGTTTAATTCAAGACATATTCTCTATTAACATCAAACAGTTGCCCACTGCAGAAGGATTTCTTAGGGACAAGGTCTATCAATTTCTGAGAGAAATGGCAACTAATCCAGAGGTTGTTGCACTCCTATCCGGAGCAAGTATTGATATTGACCAATTGATAAATGTTCTGTGCAAATCACAACCATTTCTTGCTCTACTTTTACACGAGTTATTGAGGTGTTCTAATGCAGGATTACTTCTTGCACTGATTGGAAAGTTCTCCAAAATTGCCTCTATTACATCAGTTGCAAGTGCTCAGGGCCAACAAGAGGGGATGGACTCCTCTTTCAGAATTTGCAAAGCAAGTGATCAAAGAGTATATGCTGAAATGAGAGAAAGGATGAACAGACAAACATTTGATCTAACTTTAAATGAGCTATTAAAAGATAGCTCTTGCTCAGCAAGTAAATCCTTTCAGTTAAGGAAACAAATGTTTGGAATGGAGATTTTAGGAGTAACTCACCCAGTACCATGGGAGCAGGTAGTGATATTACCCTGGGATACAATGACAGAGAGTCAACATAAGGTCTCAATATGGCTTGAGTTGTCTTCTGAACTGCGAAATGCCCACAAGAAGGTCAGAGAGATAAGAGGACCCTATCATGTCTACATGGGGTCAATAACCTCCAAGAAAGTGAAAAGAGCTCTAGAAGTACTTGAACATACTCAGGAGTCAAAGGCCTTACTTACCATACTTGTAATTTCCAGTTTTGCAAAAACATTGGGCTCAGAGACATTAGCCAACTTATGCAACCTCTTAATTAATGAGAAAAAGCACTTACTGACTCAGGACTTAACTCCTGAACAATCTCAGGACCTTCAACCTTCCAATTATGGCGGACACATGCTACACAGGTTCAGATGTATTGTCGAGTCCATTGGTGCACTCTCAAATATCCTAGCGTCCTTCTCGAGCCATATTGGTTTTGCCACTAGCCATATGGGGCAGGTTACAAAAGGTGGGGATGATTACACAATCCATTTTCAAATGATATTTTTATATTGTCAATCCTACTTTGCACTAAAGCAATTCTTGGTTCCGCAATTTGAGACAGACCACTATGGTGCAGAACTAAAATGCTTTACTGCACACAAAAACTACCGGACATCAAGATAGAAATCCCAAAAGTCCAAGCACCTGATCTGTCAACCATCCAATGGATATCGCAAATTACAATCAAGGTGGGATGTCCCGACAGCTCTAATGAAAGTCTCCAAGTACAGTAAGATTCGATATCTTGACAGACAGCCAGTGCCAGGGGCAGTAAAGAAGATATTAATTTGTTTTAGAAAAAACTGGTAACCTGGTATAATTAAGTTGAAACCGACTATTTTACAAGTAGGTCGTAGTATAGTTACCGTCTTAGCAAAAATGAACAGTGTTGTACACTGATAAGAGTATGTTTTATATTTTGTTTTTTTTTTACCTTACCTTTTCTAATGCTTCAGCCAAAGATTTTATCTTTTCTGCAGATGCCTTCTGGATCCAAATGCAATAGTCCCTGATATACAGCTGGTTGAGGATATACTGAGGTTCATTTGCATTTAATACTGAATGTATGTGCAGCAGGCACCTCAATATTCCTGATTTACCTTAAGAAATTACAGTAGAAGTTATATTATAAGTAGAGATTATTATAAGTAGAAGATTTTTATATCAGTTACAGTTAGAGATATCATAAAGACATCTGAAACAAAAGAAAATGAGTTGCTGAACTAACCTAAATCCATAATTCTCTGAGTATCTTTGAGCACCTTAATAGAAAGATCCCAGTGGCGGTACAATGGAAAGCAGAGACTTCGTCGGATGCAGGAAGTTACCAGGTCATCTAAGCTGCTAAACATCTGAAGAAAGATCATAATTACTAACTTTTAATTTGAATATACTTTAGCAAATATGACAGTAGTTGAAGTAGATTGAGTGTGTTATAGCATGGTCTACTTTAGAATTAATAAAGGAAACAAATATTTTTTTACAGCTACTTTTCCGAAGTCTCATACATTTGAAAATATTCGTTTTCATATTTAGAATAGAAGTAAAATTCATTCAGCTTACAATTAGTTTTATTATCAATTGTCACATGCCAAAAGATGGCTTACTGGTTTTGTGTGTAGATGTTAGTGTATTTTTTTTACTGCTTTCTGGTAGTTGATGTGAGAAGAAAACTGGATTGGGAATTTGGAGAGAGAATTTTTTCCATCTAAAACCTCCAAGGTGTTTAGATTAACACTAGATTTACTTCCTTGAGCATTTGATACCAACAATGAGCAAAAGAGAGGTACATAAGACATGCCACTGTGTTTTCTACAGTTGGAATTCTCCTGGGAATTTTTCGATCAGATGCTGTTTCTGAAGGATGATTTTGTATCCTCAGGTGATACAAGGGAGTCTTTCTTCAACAAAAACTTCAGAATTTCCTATTGAGAATCAGGACGATGCAAATTACAAAAATGTTTATGTTGATAATACATTTGTGTCGGAAGTGGATGAAGAGGGAGACACAGAGAGGGATAATATTTCTACCCCTGCAGTAACTGGAAATCAAACAGCATTGGAAAGTAAGTCTCAGAAGAAATCTGCTCCTCAAAAAGATGAAGGCAATCCTCAAGCTGGAATTCCTGATTTTATCACAAGAAGAACGAATGTAAATAAGTGAAAACTAAATTCCAAAACAAAAAGACCTGCAGAAAATAAAAACGAGAAACGATGAACTAATTGACATTGAAAGATGGAAAATAATTACTTGAGAGGGAAAGGAACACAAAAGATAATCCGGATTTATTATTTTTCAAGAATGAATAATAATGATATTACTCTGCTTAAAAAACTTTCAGCAAGTTCAAAAATACAAAATTTAATTTTGGAAGAGTATGAGTCAATGCAACAAGATAGCAGCAGGAACGTCACTGATGTAATGAAAAGAAAACCTTTCCCATTAACCCAGATCATCATCAGTTCGGGTAGCTTTTCACATGCTTATTGGTGAGTATTACTTCATAGAGGTTCACGTCGATAGACAACGAAGACATACAGTGCGAGCAAAAAATGTTTTGCATTTTTAGGTTAAGAACACCCTAACAGGCTTTCAGAATGCCACACCTCTCTCTCAGGAGAAGGAACCAGGTGCTTGGGATGCTCCAGTCCAATATTTCTTGTAGAGAAATAGCTCGTCGAATGGGTGTTGCGCCCTCAACCATCACCCGGATTAAAGGTGCATTTACATTGCGCTGACGTGACGAGGGCACATGCAATTCCTCGAGCAGCAAGAAAAACGGATAAATTGTTAGACTTAGCGATGTACACACTACGCTGATGCTACAGGGGAACACTTATCTGACACAATGTCTCTACCACTCACCCTCGCTCGCAAGTGAGACGATTCAAAACTGGTTAGTCAGAGATATTGTCAGGGCATGTGACGACGTATGAAGGCAACTTTTCAGCAAAAGGAGGACTATTCAGCCTGAAATGGAAGAATTCTTAATTGAACTGGTTCGTAACTACCCAATATTGTTTGACCCTTTTGAAAAGCACTATAGATATCAATTAGCGAGGAAGGAAGCTTGGGAAGAGATAGGTTTGAAGCTAGGTATTCCAGGTAAGTTTATGCTTACATAAAAAGTTAGTTATCTCTGTATTCATCCGTCATTCGTGTATTCATTATGAATAATCATATTAAGAAAAATTAACACATTTGTTTTTCGTATAGCTCATTTAGTAAATAAGTAAAATAATGGTTTACAACAGTGACTCTAATTTTCCATCCATAGGTATGGGGTATTTGTAAGTTCAGTTTCAATCGCTATCCAGTATCAATGACAGAAACAATGGAAATGATGAATCTCTTCTACCCTTTCTGATAATCTCCCACTGGTATGGGCAGCTTGCTGTTCCAGCCAAAGCTACAAAGTACTTCTTGAATTTTTCCCTTACCAAGGCAGCTTCTCGTACATGGTTTCTTCTAATTCCCCCAAAATTTTCAAAACCATTCATAATGTACATGAGCCCAATCAGGAATTGAATCCATGACTAATTATCCAAATGCTTTGCTCCCTTGGCTATTGGGAGGCCCCAATAGTATATATTTCGTTGAGAAATTTTAGAGAATAGATGCTCCATTTTTCATAAATATCCCATCTCATTAGTAATATAAAGATTAAATTGCTCTGCCTTGGTAGTTCAATTGTAAGCCCGGAAAGTGGAAGCTCCGGGTACATAATGAAAATAACGGTGAGCTTGCTAATTTATTTCAGAACCCATGCAAATATAGAGAAAGATGTTTTGGAAAATGATCCTACTTTTGAAGAAGACATGGAGCAGGAAGGAGATAAATTGGTTGTGAAACTGATTTCAGAAGTTTCCATGTCAAATGGAGAAAATGAGCCTGAGTTAATCGGATGTCCCTCTCCTTCCATATCTCAGCTACCCCCAAAAAACTTACAATAACAAAAGAAGGCATATGGAAACAGCAATGACAGAAATGGTCACCGTTATGAGGGAAAGTGGGCGTTTTCGGAAGGTGCAAATGTCGAAGATGTCTTCTAGGGTGCCGACCGATGAAAACTGAACCAAACTTGAGCCAAGAAGAACAGGTCAAAGTTAAGATGGAAATAAGTAACGTTGTTTTCCAAGCAAAGTTGCGTGATTTAAAGCAAACAAAATCCACCCCACCGGATGCATCCCCTTTCTTTTGTTCAGAATCAAGTTAATCTCCTTCTCAGTCATTCGTACATCAATCCTCCCTTCCTGATCATGGGGAATTACTAATTTTACCATACTATGAAATTTTACTTACATTGTATTTTAAGACTTAATTGTAGCCGATTGAAATTATAAATAAATATTTCTATTCAAAAACCTTATTCTACTTTGATAAATAATTTCTTTGCCAACCTTAAGCATAGGGCGAGTCTTTCTTTAACTGGGATGCATTCTCTCAGTTGGGCTTTAACATTTTTAGCAGAGTAAAATTGCTCTTTAGACAAACAGAAATACATTAGAAACCATTCTTTATCCTTCAGCAGTTCAGGGATTAGGTGATGAAATTCGCCAAATTTCCTTCGATTTTGGTTGATAGGATGGACCTATAGTCTGGATGATTCCATCACCGCAATCAAGCATAATGAATTTTCTACCTCCTAATCCATCTCATCTAGCATTCTATTGACCGTATCCATCTGCATCTTTACACTGCGAGAACAGAACTTCAACTGTCGAGAGACCTCACTCATCAGCGTAATGTATACACTTTTTTTCGGCCTTAAGGGAACACGCTAGGTGATGATGCGTGTGCCTTTGTCAACCCTCGTCACATCAGCGCAATGTAAATGCACCTTAAGGCAAGGTGGGATCTGGATCACACCGTTGAGAGAAGGGAGGGTCAAGGAAGGCCTCATGCCAACACCGTCAAAGATGATGAGCGGTTAGTTCATTATATGCAACCCAACCCATTCACCCCAGGTGGCTCGGATGGACTTCCCTATGACTTCCAGTCTGGAAAAATCCACCGTTGCTGAATATTGCCTCAGCAATTACCATGAAATAGACTTTTTGAGCACTAAACGCCTCTGCTCAGCCTATGGGTATTGGGATTGCCTGACCAAGGAGGCAATAGAAATCCGAATCAATAAGGAAAACATGAACAAAGATGAAGGCTTCACTCTAAGCAGGATATGGGACACCGTCATCCTGAAGAAATTGAAGCAAAGTGATAGGATTGGCCCACAAGCCACCAACCAGTATGTTGGTGAAAGGGACAGATCGTAACCACCACCAATAGGACGACGACGACCTCATTCGTGCAAGATGGCGTTCGTGCAAGTTCAGCAGCAATGCGGCTCTTGCCTAGTTTTGCTTGAATCGAGAGAAAATGTTATTTCCTGTGGCTTTTGCTTGCAGTTTTACCATATAAAGTGCTCTAGGCTAACTGAACTCTTTCTTAAGGCCCTTGAAGAGAGTGATACCATATTTTGGAAATGTTTCACCTGCCGCACTACTGGGATCTCGCTTTCCAACATGGCGGATGAAATTAAGTCTATGAAAACTGAAATCTGTCGTCTGAAGGAGTCTCTTGAAGATGGAAGGATTTCGATGAAAAAAAGCGTATCCTTCACTACTGCCACTGCACTCTCATCTGTTCCCTCCTCAATGAACTCAGAGAATTTGCCTCTACAGTCTTCTTCTCCCTCAACTGTGACTTTTCCGCGGACGGAGCTAAAAGCGCCAGCACCCGTCATAAGGGATCCCATAAACCAGGATGAAGAAAATTGTGTGGATGGATTCCGTGTCGCCGTATCACGGAAACGTCGACGTAAGTCTAACATCATCGTCGGGAAATGTTCCCAAATTGCAGGTAGCTTCTCTGGTGTTCCTCGGCGCGCCACAATCTACGTTGGTCGCACTTCCTTAGAAACTTCGTCCAAGGATATAATGAATCTCCTAGCAGGTAAATTCTCGGGCCATGATTTTTCATGTGAAGACTTCCGGTCTAACAAATTTCATCGGTCTTTTAAAGTGAACATTCCACTAACATTACGAGATGAACTTCTTGATAGTGCGCTGTGGCCCTCAAACGTCATTGTGGGCAATTTTTATCCTCCAAAAAGTGCTACCAAAGTTTCTTCAGTATTACCCAATAGTGTTCCTACTGCCTCCACAAATGATGTCCCTAATAATGACAAACCTACAGGTTGTGACCATAAGGCTCTTTCTGATGCTAACTCTAATCGAATTACAACTAGATCCAGTCATGGAATAATTAAATCAAAGCCTGACTGGTGGATGATTGTTTAATTAATAGTGTTAAAAATTCTCCCAACTTCAAAGTTAAGGTGATGAATATTAACATACAGTGCCTAAGAAATAAACTAAATCTACTTGAAATGTTCTTAATGGACCATGATGTCCATATTGCTTGTGTAAGCGAACACTGGCTTACAGACTATGAAATTAGGAGTTTAAGACTTGATAAATATTGTGTTGCAGCATACTATAGCAGAAGTATACATAAATGTGGTGGTGTTATAATACTAACAAAGCAATGTATTCAGACCAATCAGTTAATAGATGCAAGAAGATATTCCATAGAGTGTGACATTGAATGTTGTGCCATTGAAATATTGTTTAACAATGTAAGCATTACAGTTCTGTGTCTTTATAGATCACCAACAGGTAACTATCCCATATTTTATGATAATTTGAGTAAAATTCTTCATACCTATTTGAAGAAAGAAAAAGCATTTGTTTTAAGTGGAGACTTTAATGTTAACTTCAATGCTAGCTCTACTATGAAGAATGATCTTATCTATTTATTTTCTTCATTCAATCTTATGCAAACAGTATTTCAACCTACAAGAATCACTCCTCTGACTGAATCTACCATTGATAATATATTTACAAATGTAGATGAATATATGGCATCTGTCTTTGAGCCACACTTATCAGATCATATGGCTCTACTACTTACTATTTCCCTATCTTTCAGCAGATCTTGCATGGTTGATAATAAAAACCTAACAAATAAGAGATACTTCTCTCCAAGAAACTTTTATCACTTTAATTTAAGCCTTCAAACTGAAACTTGGGATGAAATCTTTAAAACTGATAATGTAAATACGAATTTTAATTACTTTCTAACTCTGTTTCATGAACATTTTAATATATGCTTCCCTTACACTTCAATTTCAACCACTAAACCTCACAATAAAAGATGGGTAACTCATGATATTAAATTATTTTCAGGTCTTGTTAAGGATGCCTTTGCAAAATATATAAATTCAAAGAATCTAAATGATAAAAATAACTACAATCTTCTAAAAAAGCAATACTCTAAGCTAATTTCTGAAACAAAAAGGAATTATAACATAAATTTAATGGCGCAATCTAAAAATCAAACTAAAACAGCATGGCAAATTGTAAAAGGCTCTTCTTTAGCACAAAAGAATAAGTATTCCATTGATAAAATTTTGTATAATGATATTCCTATCACTAACCCTACTGAAATAGCAAACTATTTTAACTTACATTTTATAAATTCAGTTAACAACGTAGATAATTTCACTGTCTGCAACAAATATTTTGGAAAATTTAAAAATTATTCTCATTCAAATGGCATTATTTATTTATCTCCTACATGTATAAATGAAATTAACTCCATAATTGCCACTCTAAGTGTTAAAAATTCGACGGGATGGGATGACATCCCCTGTTCACTTCTGAAAGGAAATATTAAGGATCAACTCATTCTTCCTATAACCCATCTAATAAATGAAACCTTATTGTCAGGGATCTTTCCAGATCAACTAAAAATTGCTAAAATTGTACCGGTGTATAAAAAAGGTAAAAGGGAAGATATGAATAATTATCGCCCCATCTCTGTGTTACCTGTCTTTGCTAAAATTTTTGAGACTGTAATTGCAAGGAGAATCATCTCATATGTTAATAAGCATAATATCATTGCAAAATCCCAGTTTGGTTTTGTGAAGGGTAAATCGACTGAGCATGCAATATATAGCTTTATTCAATCTGTTCTCGAAGGTCTCAATAGACATGAAAATGTAATCGGTATTTTCTACGACCTCTCTAAAGCCTTTGACTCAGTAGACCATGGAATTCTCATACAAAAACTACATTTTTATGGAATATCAGGGGTTGCTAACAACCTTATAAAATCTTATCTAAGAGATAGAAAACAGTATGTCTCAATATACTCTAGCATAGAATATAAGAAAGGTATTTCTGCTAAACTTTCAGTCACCAAAGGAGTTCCCCAAGGATCTATACTGGGCCCTTTGTTGTTCCTCCTGTATGTTAATGATCTACCAGGTTTTGTTCTTGGTGATGTTTATATGTATGCAGATGACACTAATAATTTGATAAAAGGCTCAAGTGATGCTTCCAAGATTTCCGCAGAATCTTCAATCCAGAAAATGGAGCACTGGTGTTATCAGAATAAGGTCTTAATAAATAAGGAAAAATCTACATATATGCTATTCCATTTACCCCAAAACAAAATTGCTCATAATACTAGACTGAAACTAATGGGTGATACCATGGTAGAATCTCTTGATGTAAAATTCCTTGGAGTTCAATTTAATAACTGTTTAAAATGGGAAGCTCACATCAACAACCTATGTAGCCATGTAGCAACAGCTTGTTATTTACTGCGGAGGATTGTTGACATTACCAATAGGGAAACAGCACTCTTAGTATACCATGCATATATATCTAGTAGGATAAAGTATGGTATTGCTATATGGGGACAATCCCCCTATGCCAATCGCCTTTTCAAACTGCAAAAATGGGCAGTTAGAATTATGTTGGGAGCAAAAAAAAGGGACAGTTGTAGAGTCCTTTTCAAGAGATTAAATGTTCTCCCTCTTCCATGTATGTACATATTTTATACACTGCTCTTTCTAAAAGAAAATTGTAAATTACTCAATATAAAACTTAATTGTGACATACATGAATATGATACCAGAAATAAAAAAAATATTAATTTATGTGTACATAATCTAAAAGTATTTAATCAAGGTCCTCAACATGCGGGTAGTATTCTTTTTAATAAACTCCCAAAACATATTAAAGCTGCTGAAACTTTTTCTAAATTTAAAAAACTTCTACGCTCCTTTTTGATAAATAACTGTTTTTATTCTGTAAATGAATATGTGCATGTAAATACGTGAAACCTCTTTTTTAGGTTTCTTATATTTGTAACTATGTCAACCCTATTGTATTATGTATCTATTAGAAAATGATGTTATTATTATATGCTTAACTCCTTCTTTGACTATGCCATTTCATGTTGTGTATATTTTGTATCTAGGTGAAAATACTGTTTTTATTTGTAAAATTCTTTCCTTGACTATGCCCATACATGTGTTACATGTCCTGGGAAGTAAATAAAATTATTATTATTATTATTATTATTATTATTATTATTATTATTATTATTATTGGCCGATAAAAAGTGAAAGGTCTTCTGGTACAGTATATAAACCCCTGATTTTCACGACAATGACACCTCAAACCCTGAGGATGATGGCAGCATTTTGTCAAAACGCCGGTCTACCAGCTGGATATTACTGGAGTGTACACCTCATACATGTTTGGCAGAAAGGCTAACATCCCAGGCACGTTGCAAAAAGAGTGATGAGTCTACTCCTACTCTTACAATGATTTTGTGAAGGAATTGCAGGGAAGAATGAGGAGTAGTCAGATGATAGCAAAGAATACATTGATCTCCGCTAAGGAAAGAAACAAGCAGAATTACGACAAAACTGTCAACGAGCAATTGTTTCATGTAAATGATAAAGTTCTTCTGTTTGATGGGACAGTACGGCGGGGTAGATTGAAGAAATTCTCTTCTTGGTACATTGGCCTGTATGAAGTAATAGCCGTAAATGGAGTAAACATTACAATAAAGAGAAAGGGCAAAGATTTTTGAATTCACATCAACCGGCTGAAATTGTTCCTTTAATTGTTTACAGGAAGAGATAATTGACTGGTTAAGAGGGGACAGGCAGATATTCCCAAAGATTTATCCCTATCTTTTCCCTCAAGTGGCTTACAGTAATGTTATGTTAAAAATTTTATCGTTTGATGTTTTCATTCATAATGGAGTATTAGGTTATGTAATATTTTTACCTTTAACTTCACATGTTAGATATAAAGTATACAGGGTAACACCTTTGCCTACTTCTGTGAATAGCAATTCTAAAAAGTTTGTGTTTATACCTCCAGAAAAGGAATACGTTTATTGATAAACTTAAGTGGTATTACATTAAATTCACAGAAAAGGAATTTCTGAACTGTAAATTGTTACGCAGTAAATGGAGTGAGTAAGAACCTATCCCCGATCCTCTAATGGTATTAATGAGTACTGCGAAGCTCAATTATTGCTTTATAGAGATAAATTTCCTGAAAACTATAACAAAAAAGTTATTGAACTAGACGGAACCCTTTGGTTTCCAGCAGGTGTGAATAAATAGTTATATACAGTACGTAAAGAAGAAAGTGTCATGCTCTTATGTAATGATAAGGATCCATATGATATTGAAGTATCAGGTATGGGAAGGCTTGAATTTTTAACATATTGCAAGGGATATGGATCAAATAGTGTACTGCATGGTCAAGTTATTGTACAAATCAATCATACTTCCAAAGATATTGTTCCGCCTCTGAATCTAACTTTTGACTGTTGCTTTTGGAAGAAAATATTATTTGGTCAACTGTTAATCTAAAACTTCCTCTAAGAAAATTTTCTTATCATTTGGATGAATTAAAACTCACTAGCATAAGTGAAGTGGAGATGGGTGTGCTCTTAAACGGTAAATTTATCAACAACATCCGATATGCAGACGACACTGTAATTTTTTCTGGTAGTGAGGATAGTTTGCAGTACCTTGTCGATAGACTTACACAAAAAAGCTCTGAGTATGGTCTAGACATCAACCCTCAAAAAACAAAAACAATGATAATCAGTAAAAACAAAGTCCCTGCATGTCATCTTAAGATTGGCCAGAACCACATTGAACAAGTACATAAATACACATATCTCGGCACCACCATAAATGACCAATGGGATCCTTCCGATGAGGTGAAGACCCGGATTGGAAAAGCCAGGGCTGTATTCAACAAGATGAGTAATCTTTTCAAGAATCACGGGTTAGCAATGACGACGAAGATCAGACTTCTACGCTGCTATGTGTTCTCCACTCTCTTTTATGGCGTTGAAACATGGACTCTGACGGAATCGTTAAGTAAACGGTTGGAAGCTTTTGAGATGTGGTTGTACAGGAGAATGTTAAGAGTACCGTGGACAGCACATGTCACAAATGTCGAAATTCTAAGAAGAATGAAGAAAGAGAAAGAAGTATTGGCCACCGTGAAAGCAAGAAAGATCCAGTACCTGGGACACATCATGCGGAATAACAACAGATACCATCTCCTTCAGACCATCTTGCAAGGGAAGATACCAGGAAAGAGAAGCGTTGGCCGGAGAAGAATATCTTGGCTTAAGAATATCAGAACATGGACCTCTAAAACATCAACAGAGTTATTTCGAGCCGCAAGTGACAGGAACAACACAGCCCAGATGGTCGCCAACATCTGGAACGGATAGGAACCAGAAGAGAGCATAAGTTTAGATGAAGTAGAGAAGTTGGTTGAGGACCAAAATTGGAAAATGCAACACCTCACCCATTTATTAAGACTATCAATACTAAGTTATATGTCTCTAGCTTTTAATGCATTAGCATTATTTTACTATTGTTGCTGTAAGTGTGGAGCAGCTAGATGCCTTAAAGGTTGTAAGTTCTGCAAGAGTGAGATGTGTAAAGAAATATGTGTAGTGATAAAACCCAGTGTAGTGAACAGGATTCAAACTGGAAACGTACGTATAACACCAATTGACTGTGAAGTTATTGAACTACAGAGTAGAAGTATTCGCTCTACTTCTGATCCCGTAAACAGAAGATTACCTGAAACGGGGAAAAGGTAACCAGTTAACAAATATGTTATGGCGAAATCTCTAGGTGGTGAAAATTAATTCGATATTTTCAAAATTTGTTTTATAGAGATAAGTGAAAGTTGATAAAACACACTTTGCGGTATTCGCAGCGTTGGTTATTAAAAAACGAAAACACGTTTCGCTGAACTTGTCATCAGCTTCTTCAGGTGGAAGTGTGTTTTATCAATGGAAACTGTACGCAGCGAAAGCCTAAGAATAAGTGAAAGTTGTTCTTAGATCATTTTTCTTATTGTTTCAAGCTTGTGTAAGAGAAGAAAACTTGATGTAGTTTCTCCCTTAAATAAGGGTGGGAAGTATCGCATCTGACGATGTATGCAAGTCTGGCAGTGCATAGGTGGTGTATAGATGTCCCAGGTATTTTGGTTAAAGGTGTCTGTCACATTTGGCACTGTATAGTTAAAGAATGTCACATGTGTTAAGTTTAGGTTATAAGGATAAGGAGATGCAAAGGTATAACGATAACTTTAGGGAGACATAGAGAACCATGTGTTCCGGAGATGCCAGACTAATGGAGCCATGTATTTCGAGGATGCTGTGCCATGGACCCACGCTGGAGTATGGGACTCAGACCGAAGGAGGGGGGACGCTGGGATAAATAAGAGAGTTGAAGTGGCAGGGGAGAGCAGACAGGACCTAGAAGAGAGGAAGATCAGAGGGTGGAGATGGGAACTGTGACTATTTCTCTTACATTATAAAACCAACTTTCCAAGTTTCCTAAGCTCTTTCATTGTGAAACATTCCTTGAAGCAACCAGAACCCTTCCCATTGAGGCAGCTGCTCAACTCTTTGGGAATGATTACTGTCAACACCCTTGGCACAGACATCATAATGTGACATTAAAAACGGAGTCACACTTGGCAGACCAGCAGCTAGTGTATTACTCAAAGCAGCTGGATGTATGGAAGGGCAGTGGCTGGTACTGCTCATGGCGGTGGAGCAACACAGGTGTGATTTGCCTTTTGGCCGGTGGATAGCCTGGCTCATCCGTTGGACAGGGGGCCAAGTACCAGAGGGATTTGTTGAGCAGCTAGCTTCCAGCTGGGGATGAAAGGTCTTTTAGTGGGTGACATGGAAGTCAAATGGGAAGAAGTTAGAAAGATCACACTCTTGATGCCAACAGGAGAAGATCCTCCACACCCGGGGGATATTTGGAATATCCACGGTATGCCACGGATGCTGAGATCGTACGCACTGCGGTGGTATCTTGGAACGGACAAAGACTGGTGGATAGAGCGTTCCATTACACCAGAGTATCAAGATTGGGTGAGGTGGCAACACTAAACAGTTAGTAAGCAGGTGTTCTCCATGTTTATGTGTTAGGGGATCACCTGCAGATGTTTTGGAAGTTGCAAAGAGTGCGCTCAAGCTACTGGGCCTTGAAATCACACTGTGGAGGGACAGAGTGGGATTGGTGCAATGGTGTCCCTAGTGGGTGGAGGTGGACCGCTTTGATTGGGACACTTCTGATTACAGCCTTAGACTACTGAGGAAATGGTTCCTGATGCAATATGTGAAGATGTCAATGCTTCCTCACAGGATATTCTGGAGGTATCAGGTATGTATATTTTATTACCAAACTGCCTAGTTATGAAAAATAGATGCACATTTTTTGACTGTTTCTGTGATTATAATAGCTTTCATTCTTGTTTCAGAGGGTGATTTGGATGGCTACGTCACTGCGCCTTGGAGGAAGGCACTCCTTCCACTACACAGGAAAATGATGGCTCATCTTCTGTGAGAGCTTTGCAAACTTTAGAAAGAAATCAAGATGGCGCCTAGTGCTGAAGTTAATATGGTTGGTGCGCCCATAAATGATCAAAATATCCTAAAAAAGTGTAAATTCTGTAACAAACGAGTTGTTAATGGAATCAGGTGTGATAAGTGTTTGTTCTTGATTCACAATAAATGTGCGCAGGTCGATATAAACTCTATAGATGACGACAGTTGCTGGCTGTGTAAAATCTGTACACAGCAAGAAAAGGAGGATACATGGAGAAAGGAGATTGAAACGAAAGACAATACCATCCGAGCACTACGAGAAGAAATAATAACGTTAACGGAAAGGAATTTTATTCTAGAGAAAGAGAAGAGTAGATTAGAGGAAGGACTTAGAGAAAAGTGTAGCTATGCTACTGTTGTGTCAAAAAAGAATGTTGGAAGAGCACATAATCGAACTGAAAACGACAATGAAGGACTTAGAACCAATAATAAATTTGAAGTTCTTGATTCATCTAGTAATATGGACTGTAAGGATAGTTCTTGGACCATGGTAAATCCCCCAAGAAAGAAGAATGTACAGAGCAAGCTTTCCACATCAATCTCAAAAACAGGTAGAAAGGTGCTCTTACTCAGTGACTCCATCCTGAAACATGTAGAAGTAAAAGGTGCCACGAAAATGGTCTTCCCCGGGATCAGGGCTGAACAAATGAAGAATAAAGTGGAGAATGGAAGATCCACTGATGCAGATGCTGTGGTACTAAATGTAGGCACCAATAATATTAGATCTGCTGCAACTCCTGAGGAGGTGATGGGAGAGATATACTGCCTAATAAGAGCCACTAAACAAAGGTACCGAAATTCTAGTATTATTGTAAACGGTATTATACGTAGAAAAGATACCAGTGATAAATTTATTAATAAGGTGAATGAAAACATTAGATGGGCATGTGAAGCCTTAAAGGTATTATTTTTAGATGCTAATAAATTTATAGATCACTCATGTTTAGGTAAGGATGGAATTCACTTGAATTATAAAGGATCCCACAAATTTGGGAAGGCCTTAGGAAATGTTATAAACCTGTTAAAAAACCAGGGAAACCAATAAGAGGTCTAGTTGATGTCAATCAAAAAGAATATAATGTTGATAGTAATTTGGATCCTATGATAAATAATGCAGTTGAATCTATGTTAAATAGAAATGTTAATTTTAAGGTAAAAAGTAGTTTAGAACTTATTGTTGATAGTAATACACATTCTACCTCAATCAAAGAATGTGCTTCTGATAACCTAAATCTTTTGCACATAAATGTCCAATCATTAAGAAACAAAATTCATGAACTTGAGTTGCTGCTGTGCAAGTATGAAATAGACATCACTTGTCTTTGTGAACATTGGTTGCTACATGAAGAAATAGCTCACTATAAAATGCATCCATATACTTTGGCTTCAAGCTATTGCAGAGCCAAATCAAAACATGGAGGAGTAGCTATATATCTGAAAAATAATATAAAATACTCCCCAATTAAAAGAATAAATGACATGGCAATAGAAGTGGATTGTGAAGTTACTGCAATAAAATTAACAACTTCCAACTTAATAGTATTGGCAATATATAGATCTCCAAATGGAAATTTTGAACTTTTTCTAAAACAGTTATTTGACATTCTCACAAAGCTGATGGTACTAAATTGTGGAATAATTTTGATGGGGGATTTTAATATTAAATTTAATGATTGTAATGACACTAAACTGTCCCAGTTCCTAAATGTTATACATTCTGCTAATTTAGAACATTTAGTAAGTGACTGCACCAGACCTGCTAGTGGTTACTGCATAGATAATGTAATTACAAATATCAAACTGTCAACAAAAATTGTTCCAACTGCACTTTCTGACCATTTGGGTTTGTTGAGTCAGTTAAGGCCAGAAAAGCTGGATCAAACTAAAGAGTACAAATATATCTGTACTAGAACTCTGAGTAATAACTCAATAGACAAACTATCAAAAGTGATGGGATTATATGACTGGTCATGCCTTGATGAACTTAATGACTGTGGTGATACCTTCTCTGAGTTTTGGTCAGTTCTTTTTGACTCATTTAATCACTGTATGCCTGAAAAGTCTAGGAGAGTCTCAGCAAACTGGCATAAAATAAAAATTAATTGGTTCAACGATGCACTGTTGAGTATGAGAGACTCACTACTAAATCTTAATGAACAGATGCTTAAAAATCCAAATGCAGAATTAAAATCTCTGTATTCAGAACAAAAAAGAGACTACCGAAAAGCCATTAGACAAGCAAAAATAGAATCAAATAACAAATACATAGCTTCATCAAATAGCAAATGCAAAGCTTTATGGAATGTAATTAAAACTGAGTCCCAATATAAGTCAGATAGCTGTAAAATTAACATTCCACCTGATATGTTTAATGATTACTTCATAAATTCCATTGAAAAATTAATTGAAGCTTCAAATATAAAACAGCCTACTGAGAGCAATCATAACTTTCCTTGCTCAAACGTAAATTCCTTTTACCTGACTCCAACCAATGAAAAGGAAATTTTCAACATAATAACCTCCTTAAAAAGCAGTAACTGCTGTGATATATATGGCATGAATTCAAAGCTGTTGAAAGGCATTGCAAAGGTTGTATCAAATCCTCTTACCAAAATAATTAACCAGATATTTCAATCGGGCATCTATCCAGAAAAGTTAAAACTTACCAAAGTTATCCCAATCTTCAAGAAAGGAGAAACAAAAAACCCTTCAAACTATAGACCCATATCCATAATACCAATCATTTCTAAAGTAATAGAAAAAGCATTGGTATTAAGACTAAGCAAATATTTTGAAGTGAATAACCTCCTAAGTAAGTCACAATTTGGTTTTCTCAAAGGAAGAGGCGCAATAGACTGTGTCATGACAATGATCAGTGATATATATAGTTCATTTGAAAGTAATGAAAGTACTCTGGTTTCTTTTAGTGATCTATCTAAGGCTTTTGATAGTGTTTCACACTCAATTCTTCTCCCAAAACTACGCTCACATGGTATAAGAGGCACTCCCCTGAGACTCCTAGAGAACTACCTAACTGAAAGATATCAATGTGTGTCTATAAATAATCAGCTATCTGGTAAGAAGCTAGTAAAACATGGGGTTCCTCAGGGATCTGTTCTTGGACCATTCCTCTTCCTTATATATGTCAATGATCTCAGAAATTCCTGCAATGCAAAAGTATTTCAATTTGCTGATGATACTGCAATTTTAGTTCAAAATAAAAATATAGATGTTGCAGAGTCTCAATTACAGGCTGAATCTAATAAAATAATGAATTGGTTCATTCAGAACCAACTCATTGAAATAAAGAAAAAAAGCAACAAATTAATTTCTCCCTGTCAAGACATTCTGTAAATACTAATCAAGATTCAGTCAAATACTTAGGAATTATTATGGACCAACGTCTTAACTGGGGAGACCACATAACACACCTAGGGTCAAAATTAAGCAGGATTACATATTTAATTGGTAAACTGACTCTGAGTGTCTCACAAAATATTCTAAAGACAGCATACTTTGCGACCTTCCGCCAAACAATGTCCTATGGGATTATACTATGGGGAAACTCCTCCCATTGGAAAAACATTTTTACTCTACAAAAGAGGGTTATAAGACGAATGTCAAATGCACATACCAGAGACACATGCAAACCACTATTTAAAAAATGGGGGATATTAACCATGCCCTCTGCCTACATCCATGCATGTGCCATCCATGTACATAAGAACATAGATAGATACACAAGACAGGGTGATCAACATAACTACCAAACTAGAGGAAGAACCAACCTGAGGACCCCATCCCATAAACTTAGTGGTACTGGGAGAGGCTTTGAGGTTATGTCCTTAAAAATTTATAATAACCTACCTAGTACTCTGAAAAATAACTCAAGCACACAATTTAACAAAAAATTGAAAGAAATCCTACTGAAGAAAACATATTATGATATAAATGAATTTCTATATGACAAATGTTTTACCATGATTTAATTGTAATTTCAATGGAAATAATTTAAATGTAAATATTTTAATTAATAAGAATAATGAATGCTATGTATCATGTTTTTGTATGCCATATAAATGTAAAATAATTAAATTGTTATGTATAGTTTAGTTTAAATAATTAAATGTTATGTATTGTTATATATATAATATATATATATATATTATATGTATATATATATATATATATATATATATAAATAGTGTACAACAAATTGTGACTTATCCTATACATGTATTTACATGTCTTCGGATGAATAAATATTATTATTATTATTATTAATATATTAAATCATTATTATCGGGTCGACGCATTGAATAGTGGATGCTAGTGTGCTGCTCCAAGGTTTTTTGAAGTTTTTATAGGATAAAATTGAAGTCTTGGCTTAATTTTTATCCTCACACACTTATAAGTGCCTACAGCCCTCGAGCTTTTGAAGGGAACCTGTGGAGCTGACTAGTTTTGAAGATTTTTGTGTATTTCGTGAGTTAGTTCCCGTGAATCGTGTGAGCTGCGAACCCGTGACGAGCATTCAGGAAGTTATCGTTTTTAGTAGCGGTTCTGTGCTTCATCGCGTGGTTTTGGCGATTTATTGTGTTTTAGTGTTGTTCTCAGCTCCTGGGCTGCTTTTTGTGACTTCTTTTTCTGTAATTTGTGTTTCCATAATCACGTATTTTCTTGACCGGAAGTTGACACAGGTGGTTTCAGTGGCTGGCGCTATAGTCGCTACTGTCGACCTCACCTAGGAGGGAATTTTGAACATGGCCTGTACGAAATGTTGCGAGAAGCTGCCACATGATGGGTATTATGTTACTTGTAAGGGCTGTAATGGTGGCTTCCATTTTAAATGTTCTGGAGTAAGTGAAGGGACCTGGAAGGCAAAGTCTCTGAGGAAAAAAGAAGAATGGAGATGTACCTCCTGCAGAAGAAAAGAAGATGATGACCAGGATTCCTCCAGAGCTACACAGGAGACTACCAGGCAAGGTCCGATATTGAATGAAATTCAGGACATTAAGAGATCTATAATGTTCCTGAGTTCATCTTATGATGACTTAAATAAAAACATTTGTAATAATTCTGATCTTGTGGGCGAACTAAGAAATATTATTTCTAGTTTGCAAACAGAGCTTAAAAAGAAAGATAAGATAATCAAAGACCTAGAGGATAGAGTTAATATATTAGAGCAGAAAGAACTTTCCTCAAGCCTTGAAATAACTGGTATTGTGGATAAAAAATGTTCGAATTTGGAACTATCGAAAAAAATTGTAAAACTGAGTAAAGAAATGGAAGTTGAGGACATAAAAGAAAATGATATTGAGGATATATATGCTTTCGAAACTAAAAATAAGACAAAACAAATCAAAGTTGTGGTAAAGTTCAAAAACAAATCCACCAAGAAATTGTTTATAGAGAAAAGGAGAGGTTTTAATTCAAAATTAAGTCAACTGTATAAAACTAATGTATATATTAATGAGTGCCTCACGCCATTTTATAAAAAATTACTCTGGCAGTCTAAAAGCAAAGCCAGAGAACTGGGATACAAATATGTATGGATGAAAGAAGGGATAATTATGATAAGAAAGGATGAGAATTCCGTGGTGAAGAAAATATACAATGAAGGTGATTTGTCAAGCATAGCATGATTTGGCCGTTTTCTTATTATATTCATGTGTGGTGATCTTTCAACATTTATTTCTTTTTTTTCTCTCTAATGATGGATAATTTTGATTTCATTAAAGTCAGAAAAACTACTTGTAACATTTTTGAGAATGTTCTTCTTACAGCCAACTCAAATAATCAATTAGGCAGTCATGTCTTTCATTTAAATGTTAGATCACTCAAAAAACATCTTGATGAAGTCAAACTCTGTATATCTGTTCTTCAAACAAAAATTGATGTTAGTATGTTTGCTTTAACTGAAGTTAACCTAGCAGAAGATGATAAATTCTGTTATGACATTGATGGTTTTAAAACGTTTAAAAAGCTAAGAAGGAATAAAAGAGGTGGTGGTATACTTTTATATGTTAACATAAACTTAGAATTTAGAGAATTATCCTTTGACCCTCTTTCTTATGAAGCTCTGCTTGGATTAACTAAAATAAAGAACAGTGAGTTTACTGTTATGGTCTGCTATAGACCACCCAATTCTAGTAAGATCCTTTTCATAGATGAACTTGAAACTGCCATGAAGAACATTAATTCAAGTAATGTAATGATTTTGGGAGACAATAACTTTAACATTATGAATAAATTAGACTTATCTGTTATTAACTATCGCAATATGTTCACCATAAATGGTTTTGATGAACTTATCAAAAACTATACCAGGGAAGAAATCATAAATAATACTTTGACAAAATCTTGTATTGACCATGCTTACATCAGATCAAAAGGGCTCAGTTCTGAAGGTATGATAATAAAAAGCAAAATTACTGATCACTATATTATAGGAATAAAAATTATTACTGACACAAAAAATAATGAAAGTGTGACAAAAACTTCTAGATTCAAAACTTCCATAAATGAGCAAGCTTTATATGATAAAATAGAAAATTTTAATTGGGAAAATTTACTTTGGTGCTCAGACCCTGAGACAGTATATCAGAAATTGAATTTGAATCTTAATCTGCTCTATTCTGAATCTATTGTGGTAAAGAAAAAAATAAAAAATAGAAATACAAACTGTGAATGGTTGACTGATGAAATTTTAATCTTAATGCAGGAAAGAGATGTTTCTTTCAAAAAATTTAAAAATTGTCCTTCCAATTTAAAATACAGGCAAGCTTACACAAATCTAAGAAATAAGACAACAAAAGAAATTAAAAGAGCTAAGAGGGATTATTACCAAAGAACTTTCCAAAATGTAAAGTGTGGCAAACAGCTGTGGAACTTAGTAAACAAACTCACAGGCAGAGGGGCTACTACAAATTGTAATGATATGAACATTGTGAATTGCTTGGATAAAAGCTGTGATTCTTCTGCTGTTGCCTCAAAATTTTGTGAAATTTTTACTGATGTCCATAAACTTCAACTATCATGTAAAGAAAAACTTCTCAATTTTGTTGAGGAAACACAACAAAACTCTCTTTTCATTCCTGAGGCATCCTTTAATGATATTAAAGAAATTACAAGGAATTTAATAAATAAAGGACCAGGGATAGATAATATTCGAATAAAAGATATAAAATTGCATCCTGTATTGATTGAACTAGTTAAAAATTTAGTTAACACCAGTCTCCGCAATGGTGTAGTACCAGCGGGACTAAAAGTTGCATACGTGAAACCTATTCCAAAAGATAGGATTTCTAGTGATTATCTTAACTATAGACCTATATCTATTCTTTCTTGTATAGACAAAATAATGGAAAAATATGTATCTAAATATTTAATGAGCTTTGCACTAACTTATGATCACATATCTATGCATCAATTTGGTTTTCAACAGAAAAAAGGGACCAAAGACCTATTAGAAGAATTTGCCAACTACATTAATAAGAATCTAGACCGCAATAATAATATAATCACTGTTTTTGTTGACTTCAAAGAAGCTTTTGACCTAATCAATTATGAGATCATACTGGATAGACTAAATAAAATTGGTGTCAGAGGAAACCTCCATAAGTGGTTCAAAAGTTACTTGAGTAACAGACAATTAGCTGTTAAGATTGGTAATCAGTTGAGTGGTTTCAAAAAAATTGCTTGTGGAGTTCCTCAGGGCTCAGTTTTAGGGCCTCTACTTTTCATACTATATGTCAACAAAATATTTTCTGTGGTAAAGAATTGTAAAGTCCTCATGTATGCTGATGATGCGGTACTAATTTCCACTCACAAAGATTTTCATGTAGCTTTGGCCCTCATTGAGGAGGACTTAAGCTTAATTACAAAATGGTGTCATGATAATGACTTGATTATTAATGTTACGAAAACTAAGGTAATGCATATAACTGATAGAAGTATTAATAGGAAGAATGTCAAGTTAAAAATTCATAGCCATGAATGCTTACACTTATATCATATTGACAAAGACAAAAATAATATGTGTGATTGCGATTACTTGGAACAAGTGTCTAAACACAAATATTTAGGAGTAATAATTGATGAAAACTTTAACTTTAATATGCATATCAAACATGTAACTAGTAAGCTGAAAAAGGTATCCTATCAAATGTACTATCTAAAGGATATTTTACCTGTCAAAACTAAAAGAATTATTTATACAGCTCTTGCTGAATCTGTGATTAGATATGGTTTAACTATCTGGGGAGGAACGGCATCCACGAGGCTATTAAGCATCGTGAGAATTCAGGACAGAATTATAAAATATGTGTATAATGATGGAAATAATCCTAGGACTACTGATTTCAATTATTACAAAGAACTGAACTTACTCCCAATCAAACTACTGCACAAATACATACTTATTATAGATAATTATTATTCTAACAAGTATAAAGTTTTAAAAACATCAGACCATGCAATGAATAAAAGACAAAACATAAGATATAGCATCCCATGTTACACAAACAAACATGGAAAACAAAATCTACAAATACTGGTTCCGATTTTGTTCAATGAGTTGCCTAAAGATTTACATAACATAGAAAAAATTTCTGCGGTTAAAATTCAAATAAAACAATGGTTACTTACTTGTTAAACACATGGAACTTGATTGTATATTTGTATTGTATTTTTTTTTTTTTTCCTTTTTTTTCAATAATTAATATCCTGCTACTTGTGAATATTATACAAAGGTTGTAATAAAAATTGTTAGCTTGGTTGTTTTTGAAACATATTCTGAATAAATTATAATTTTTATTGTTATTCTTATACTGCTTTCATAGTCGGTGGAGGTGGTTTATACTGTTATTATTTAATACCATGTTTCAAATTGTACCGTTATTATACTGGTTATTTGTAAAGCAACGTCGAACCTAGTTTTGGACAAAAAAGGCACTTGCAGACGAGCCCTAACAGGGCTCTGCAAGACCTTAATTGAAATATTTAAAGAACAAAGAGTTTTATTTTACTAATATGTCATATTTTACAATGTTAATATGTCTTTATCTATTCTCATTTGTCTTAACTATGTATTTGCATTATATATCAATGTAATTAAGTCATGTGTGAATTAAATTATTATATATTAAATTAAACGGAATGCACCAGTACTCCCTCTTCTACTGTTATTGCTGGTAAGTAAATCTGACTTATTTGATGAAAAATATGCAATCTGTATTTATAAAATTGGTTACATGCCTAAATTCATGGTGCTTCTTAGCTCTCTATCTTCCATGAACAAATCTTCTTCTCTATTTATAATACAGCATCTGTAAACTGTGTGAACATCACACCATGATCGCAAGACTGCAGTCGTTTTAGCTGGACTCCACCCACCCCAAGGAGAGTGATGCAATATAGATCCACGATCGAAAGACTGCGCTCCAATCTATTCAGTGAGGGAGAATAAAAGACCATAACAAGGCAGAATTTCATCAATTGTTGCAAAGTGTACCTACTGAAAGCAACCCAAAAACCTTTCCTGGCACAAGATAAGATGACCAAAGAGAAAAAGTTTGGAAGGCAGTGGTCTCCTTACATGAAAGACTTTGACATCTCTCTTGACCCATTGCTTAAGTCTGGCATTTATCAACTCTCCTGTTTAAATTGTAATTGTATATATATTGGGCAATTTAGAAGTAATATCAAACTTAGAGCGAAGGAACATGAAAAATGCTATAAAAATGGGTCCGAGGATTCTCATTTTGCGAGATATCTTATTCACAAAAAGCATTCCTCAACTTTCAGCCCAAAAATGCTTCATCCGAGTGAGAAAGGAAGTAAAATGGCCATTCTTGAAAAAAAATAGAAATAATTGAAAAAATAGTGATAATAAATTTCAACTAACAAATGAAATACTTCTTCCCCACTCCTCTCCTTTACTTACAGCTACACTCCCTCGCCTTCCCCCCCCTCACTCCTAGTTCCAGATTTCCCAAATGATCTTTTCCCAGAATTTACCTTTCACCTTCTCCTTTGTTTTCTGTTTGTACCTGTCCTCTGGATCTTCCCATCCACACTTGAAAATGACGCTTACGCGTTGAAACATGTTGTGCAGTTAGAAATAGTTTTTGTAGTATTTTGGTAAGTTAATGTGAATAAATACACCAGTTCTGCGGTGAAGGTGGTTATTTTTTCATTACCTAAAAGACTTTGCTTTAAGCATGTATTATCAAGGGCCATGAACATACAAATTTCTACAGAAAACTCTCTGCATCCCGTCGAGGTCATCTCTAATAAGCTGGGAGAAGAAAGTATAAGTAAAGCCAGGGATAGATGAGAATGCCTTGCAGGCTATGAAAGAGCTGGCGAAGAACTTTGGCCGGCAAGATTCAGTTGCCGCATTTGCAATTGATGAAGTGTCAATAAACGAAAATTTATTTTATGATGTAACAACAGATCTCATTGTGGGATTTGGTAATTAGGGTAGCAGTTGTGTCACAACTATGGGGAATCAGTGCTTAGTTGCTGTGGTTAAGGAGTTAAATAAAAAGTGGAAACAGGCCATTGGCTACTGGATAATGCACAATAGCACAGATATTGATGTATTGCATAGTCTGGTTTTAAAATGAAACAATAGGCTTAAGATTATAGGTTATAGTGTTAAACTTTTAATTTGTGACCAGTGGCAACACAACCCTAAGTTGTGCCAGCTGCTTCAAGTGTCCCATGAATCTCTCCTTTTTATGTAGAATGAAGAATTGGTTTATATTATGATCTTTTAGAAATCAATTAGAAATAACTTGCATAGGTATAGAATTAATTTTGGTGGTAGTGTTGTAGACTGGTTATATTTCAAAAACTTGATTTAGCTAAATGATCCACTCAATGATACCAAAGATAACGAAATTCCACACAGATGTCAGGGCTTTCAAAAAAATAAAATTGAAATTGGCCTCTCAGGTTTTTAGTTCTAGTGTTTATGTAGCTATCTGTGCTTTCGTTGCCATGAGGATACTCCCAAGCTCTGCCATGCAAACAAGTAATTTTTTTAGTTTTATGGATATGTTATTTGATACATTTAATAGTAATCAGTTGCGATGCCATCCACTCAAGTATCGGTATGCTATGATGGAGAGAAACCCTCATGTTGTGTTCCTTGAAGAAGCATTCCTCAAGTTGAAGAATAGCTTCTTTGAGGAATGCAAGCAGCAGCCACCATGCTTGAATGGGTGGCTCATCAGTATTAGTTGTTTATTAAAATTGCAGGTAGATTTGAAGGAATAATTAGACACATAACACATTGTTATATACACCAGTGTACCTATACACCAGTGGGTGGGCATGGATGAGACATGGCAAGATAACCACCTGCAGCATTGGGGAAGACAATGTCCAACATGTTTTCTTCTTTTGGTGAATTTTAAACTTATTTTCCGGAAGTTAGAGAATTTTTTCCACGCGAGTCACCCGTTTCTTCATATTAAGCGCAAAAAACTTCTGCACGCATATATAAGCGTGCTTGTGAATCCTAATTCCCAAAATTTGAAAATTACAATACTAGAAAGGAAACGCAGAGGACTATTTTCAAACCTCTCCTACATCCAGCTGCTCACTCCAATGGCAACTTTTATTGAACTACCTGATACTTACCAATTCTCTCTGAATGCCCTGTAAAGAGTGATGTCTCTACATATTTAGTTTTATGCCATCTTTTGGAAGTATCGGAGCTCTAGTATCGTCTGCTTTCCTTTCGTCTTGGACCTAAAGAAAAACTGTTTCGATCTATCTGATAACCGATAATAATTTAAATGTACAAACTTTCAGTTCACTGGCAAGGAATCACGTCCGGGAACATCTTTGGCACGACCTTTTCGCCAAGTATTGATGCTGAATTAAAAAGACAGCTGTTTCGTGATGCGTTTCATCACTGTGCCAAGCTCCTCGAAGATGGTGGATACATTTCAGAGGAAGTAAGTGCAATAATATCTGAAAACGCCTTTGCTGTCAGACAGGAAATGTTTGATAGAATTCTGTCAATGATGGACGAAATGATTTTCAACTCTGATGAAGAGCTTGTTGGAGAGAATGAGTTGGAGGCCACGGAAGCATCGTATTCAGAGGTATCATCTACAACAGAGGAAGACGATGGTCGGGGCAAGACATCAAGTTCTAGTGGGGTGGAATAAAGGCCTTCACCAATAAAAAAGGCGAGAATTTCTTTGGAAATTAAAATTAAGGCTGTAACCATGGCAAAAATGCATCCGAACTGGACAATTAAATCACTTCGTGCCTGTGTAACGTGACGTTTGAAAAGAATTTCCAGTCTTGCTGTGTGGGAGCTGGATATTAAATCTGGTGGAACTAAAAGAGACAAGTGGGTATTGATTGAGAAGTGGACATACGACCTTTTCAGTGAGGCGCGAGCAAACAAGGAATTTGTATCGACTCGAATGCTTCAACAATGGGCAATGGCTGGAGCTTTTCAATTTATTTTCGATACTTCTAATTTTCAAGCATCTGTATCATGGGCAAATAAGTTTAAAAATAAGCACAGGATTCGGCAAAGGAAGGTGAACAGATATGTGAGTAAAAGTGATCGGTTTTCAGCAGAGGACATCCTGAAATCGGCGGTTTTACTTCAAGATTAGTGAAGGAATCTGATTCCAGAATTCAACCCACATATCATAATAAATACTGACCAAACCAGATGTCAGTATGGACTAGATATAAAACGTACTCTTACTCATGGCGGCGAGAAATTAACGGAGGTGGGTATGTGGCAATTAGGGAAACTGACGCATTCTTACACTGCACAATATAGCATAACATCCTCCGGAGAGTTATTACCAAAGGTTTTTCTTTGTCTTCAAGAAGTGTCGGGGGTTTTTGGCCCAAGAATATTTAAAGAAGTAGTAGAAGCAAGTAATCTCTACAAAAATATATGTGACGTGCACCAAATCAGGGAAACTTCTAACAAGGACTTTTGAAATGTACCTGGAGGAAGTGTTGTGGCCCTTCGTTAATGAAAATAAGTTTTTACTTCTAGTTGATTCCTGGACTGGGCAGACAAATCAATCCCTGTAAGATGAACGTTTTTATAATGAAAAAAACAAACCAACTTGCATGGTTAAAGTGTACAGCGGTATGTCAACCGTGCGACGTTTACTTTTATAGACAAGTGAAGACCTTTATTTCCCGAGTTCAGAATGCGACATTTCTACTACGAAATAAACGTGACTTTACCAATAGAATGGAAATTATTAAGATGCATTCCTTAATACAAAATTAGATGTCTGCTCCAATATTTAAACCAATGTTAAAATATGCATGGTATGCTTCGAGACTCATAACTGAAAGGGAAGTATTCCTGAATGTTAGACAAACAATCTTCCCTGAGGAAATTGTGAAAACCATGCGGGAATGTGGAGAAATATCTTACGCAAGGTGTTTGGTTTCATTTTCCATGAAAACTATCGCTCATAAAACCAAACTTTGGGGGTGATTCGTCAATCTTGACTCGATATCTATCAAATTACCGAGTCTTACCATTTAAATCACTGCCAACGGTGTAAACTCTCCTTGTGAGCCTTACGTGACATTCAAACATTTGAGCTCTAGGGGGATGTTTGATTTCGCATATGGGCTCATCAACTGAGAGGTGCTGGGTAGGTATCTGTCAGTGCCACTTGCCTGATCGGCACGTGGGATGAGATCTTCATTAATCCCTCTCACCCTCTATTGTCCTTCATTATGAAGTTCAATTTCCACAACATCTTGGTCGCCTCTGTGGATTTTATGTATTTCAATTAATGAAATAAAAAAGGTAAGGGGGAATCTGTACGTAACTCCCTGCAACGTTGCCTGAACTGTTTTAGCACACTCAAAACAGCAAAGGGGAAGAGGAACCATGTAGGTGAGGATATTTATTGCACTTTATGTAGGAAGACTGTTAGGGCGATCCTTGTTTCATGATGGTGGTAAAGGAGTAAAGATTGAAAGGCAATCATATCTACAATATTAAATATAGGCAGGACATGAAAGTTTCAAAGCCTTGGAATTGCTGGGATCCACTTTTACTTATCCTTTCTTTTTTTAAAGGGAAAAATATTAACAGTATATAATAATTATTGTCCAATTCTGTTTTAGATACTCCTCATGAGAAACGTAAAAGGGGAATTAAAGAACTAAGAGAGTGGAAAGACACAAATATTAAAACGAAAAAACTTGCTCAATTAGCAGGGCTTTCTACTGGATTAAAGCAATCAAGAGGAAGAGGACCCTGGTACACGATTTTACATGCAGGATGTGCTCGTGGATTCATTGAAAATGCCAAACTGGTCTTAGTGAGAAAAAGTTCAAGGGATTACCAAGAGGAAATGGACAGTAAAAGATTCGAAGAATGGCTCAAACACCAGTTGCTACCAAATCTGAGGGATGGTTCAGTAATAGCTATGGACAATGCTTCGTATGTTGGAGACGAGAAAGATCCCAACTTCTTCAAGTAAAAATGGAAATGCAACAGAGGCTTAAATAAAAAAAATTCCATATCAACAGAATAGTCTGTAGGTCGGACTTCTACAAATTATAAACTCTGTCCAAAGCAAATAAAATTCCTACGAGGTAGACAAGAGGAAGATGCTCGCGAGAACCCAGGACCTTCAAGGCGAAGTCGGAAGATGAAGAGATGCCCGGGTGGGCGCAACGCTTATTGGAGCAATTCTCCAACACAGAGCAGTGGCTGGGCCAAGTAGAACAGAGCCAGTCCTTTTCTTCCACCACCCCACCACCACCAACATCGAAGCTTTCAGACAAAATATGCCCATGGAGCAAACTCCTAGCGACAGTGCCGTGCTCCAGCTAGGCCAGCTCATGCAGACTCGTGTCCAGTTGGGAAGAATTCGCCCCAGAGACCAGTGCGAGATCGAGACATTGCTTAATTTGTTAAGCTACTGGGAGATTAGCCCTCCTGAAATTGAAAACGTAGTCTACAATAGATTACGCACACTTAGAATCGCAACAGAACACGGTTGGAGCATAGCCAGTAAGGTGGCGGACATTGGGAAAAAAGACATTCTAAACGTTCCCCAGGAGTTATTGTGAGTACCTCAACCTCCAGTCATTGTCCAGGTTCCAGCACAGCCAAAGCCCAGGAGAGCAGAAAGGATCTTTCAACCCTCCCAGCTTACCGGAGCCTGACCCTGGAATCCATTGCAGATGACACAGCCCACCAGAGGATGCGACCCCTGCAGGGGACAGCATGGAGGCCACCAATAATGAGTCCAAGGTAACACCCTCATGAAGAGGACATGGAGGAAGAACTGGTCCTATTGGACTTCCTTAACTGGGCATGAGAATCAGCAGCCGAAGGTGACCATTACCTTCTCAGCAGTGAAGGTGACGGTCACACGCAGATAGAGGTCCTTTCTCCTCTCCCCACTACCTCGAAATTCATACCTGCTCATTTAGCCATGGCCCCTACCCACAGCACCCTTTCAGAGCTCCAGAACGAAAACTCTACTCTGAAAATGGAGAAAGCTCTCTCTCTCGAGTTCTGAGTGAGTGACGTGCTTTCTCTTGGCTCCTCTGTACTACCTACTTTTTGTGGTTATAACCGGTGTTTCTCCGATCTTGAAGTTCACGGCGTGTGCACCTAGTGTTGGCGCGTGAGTGTGCTTGTTCGTGAGTTTTTCCGCGCAAGTGCGTGTTAATTGTGGCCATTTTAGTCATCTGTTGTTCTTCGGAGGCCACGAGGAAATACACCGGAAGTGACGTACTCAGAGGCGCGTAGCTTACTCTGAGCTCTTGGTGCCATCTCCCTCGCCACCGTCTTCCATTCCAAAGCGGCTGAGGGGAAGGGATTTGATCTTGAAGCCGCGAGTCTGGTTGTTCTACGCACCTAGCGCCGGTATCGCAGGCGGCGGACCAAACTAAGCGGGCTAAATGGACGCCCCAAAACCATTTCAACCCCCCCCCCAAGGTATGTCGGACATCGGAGGGCGAAGATGCGTCTCCGAGACAGCAATGACGTGGTCACGTAGATTTCCGAAGTAGGTAGAGAAATTGGCCCAGTGGGCCCTGAGGGACTCTGCATTCACGTGCCGTATTGTATATGGGCGGGAAAGGTCAATGGGATGCGATGTGTTAGGGCTATAATTGCTCCCCATCAAAGACCGAGCTCTTCCTTCAACCGGTTGACCAGTGACGTGGCCCTCTTCCCCTGTTTGCCCTGCCGGATTTTCCCGGGTTTTGCATCCCATTGAGTCTCTACCCTTCTCAGGAACGCCTCCGGGTCGATGCCCTTCCGTCTTAGAAAGACGGCCGCCTCCTTCACTTTAACTATCTCCTTCATGGTTAAAGCGAACACCCTATCCGGTATTTCGTCACGGCGACAGCGCCGGTGTCAGGGATTTCGGAGGTGGTGGAGGAAGTGTCATCGGAATCTGTGACCTCCTCCGATCTGGTGGTTTTATTTGCCCCTTCTGGGGGCGATGAGCCCCGGACCCTCTGCAACTTGGGCTGTGGCGCTGCCTCCCATGCCATAGCATCTTCCTCCGCTGACTTGTTCTCTGAGTCTTCCGTGGTGATATTTTTGTGCCCAGGGGGTCTGTTTGGTGGTGGGAGGGCGGCATCGGAAGATGGGTCTCTGGCACTCGACGGAGGGACAGTGATGATAGTTGAGGAGGGCTTCGTGGGGACCAATTTCTCGGTGGGCCTTTCAGCCTGGACCCGGGACGTACTCTCAGGGGGAGGTGTTAGAGCGCCAGCCTCCACCCTAGATGTTGCCTTCCGGGAGCTCCTGCACACTGTCTCTTCAGTGGTGCTCGCCGATGACGGTGCCTGATCATTGGTCTCTGATGACGAGATCGCCGTAGGGGTGATGGTATGCCCTGATTTGATCAATTCCTCCGGGTTGGGCAACGGGGATGGTGTAGGTGCGACCGCATCCTCAGGGGGCGTCGCCGTCAGGCCGTTCGAGCACCTTCTCTCGTGGTGCCCTCTTTTTCCGCAAGTGGTGCATGTGATATCGTCTAGATTTAAGAAGATGGTTCTGTGTGAACCATCGTGGATGATGGGAATGGTGAGGGGTAGGGCCGCAATATTTTCTACTATCACGTGAGCCACGCGCCTGAATCCATTTACGTGCCCAAAGCGCTTGTTAGGGAAAGTGGCATGGCAGGTATTTACGGGACCGATTACGCGCCCAAATCTCCCCAGGTGCTCAGCCAGGAGTTCGGCCGGTATGTCTGGTATGACGTTTGAAAGAAATATCCTCGTTGCACCGAGGACATACTTCCGGAACTCGACCGGTTTTCCCTTTTGGATGGATGTGGGAGTGGTAACCACCCTCTCTGCCAATTCCAAGGTTTTTAGGTAAATGCATACGCGGTTGCTGCTGATTCTGGCAACGTGGGTGATATCCAAGTCCTCAACCGTATCTGCGACGGCGAGGAGGTAATCTTCAAGGAGAAGTCCGGGATGACCTCAGCTACGACCGCCGTCTTCTTATCCGGTTTCCCGGATGGGACTGTCTTCTCCCTGATACCGGAACAGACAGAGACTTTTTGGGCAATAGTGGCATACGACGGGCTGTTGGCAGGTTGGGAAGTGGTGTTTCTGAGAATGGGCCTCCGGTTATTTGGTGATGGTGGTCTTGCCGCCCCCCCTACTCCATTATTTTTTTGGGGCTGGGGGATTTTACAAGGAATAATTGGATAACTGGCTTTGAAACTATATTTTTCAAGAATAAGAATAATCGAAACACCATTTTTTCATTAAACAATGAGCGAAAGCAGGTTTGGATTATTATGTAAGTTTTTGCATTTTGCAGACAACCTAAGTTTTGATCCTAAGACATCTAATAGAAAAACATAGAAAATTGATTCAATCATCATTATTTTGTCAGAAAAGTTTAAAAGTTTTTATGTATGTGAATGAGAAATATGCCTAAATGAATCTCTTTTATTATGGAAAGGAAATTTATCCTGGAAACAATATACATGTACAAAAAGAGCCAGATTTGGAATGAAGTTGTTTATTTTGAGAGAAAGCCAATCTGGATACGTACAAAATATAATTTCTTACACAGGCAAGGACACAAATTATGGTTCAAACTACCCACAAGAAAAACAATCAACAAGAAATGTTTTGAAGTTAACACATGACTTAGTGAATGAAGGGTATTGGATTTATTTAGATAATTTCTATACGTCAACTCATTTGGCTGAACTCTTATGTCAAAACAATACAGACATTGTTGGAACAATGAGGATAAACAGAGTCGGAATCCTCAGTGAAATAAAAACAAAACAATTACAGAAAATTGAAGATATAGTAAGATTCAAAGACAAACTTATGGTTTTAAAATGGAAAGATAAAAAAGACATATTGATGATCAGTTCTATTCATAATGACAAAAAGACAATGATTGAAAAGAGAGGAAGAAGGCAAAATAAACCGAATGTTGTCCTGGATTATAACAATAATATGGGTGGCGTAGATTTGGGAGATGGAATTATGGTGGCCTACACGGCTGCCCGTAATAGGCTAAAAAAATTTATAAATTTTTTTTTACGATTAATTGATACCTGCTGCTTCAATGCATATATTATATACAAAAAGGATAAAGGTCATTTGGATTGATTACACCTTGTGATTGTGTTTACAGAGAAAATGGTAGATAACAACATAGTGAAAACCCACCCAAAGACATCAACAAGCAGCTCTACACCTAAGCCATCACGCTTAGTGAAAAGGCATTTTATAGAACAAATGAAAAGCGATATAGGAAAAATTAAATCCAGAAAATGCCAAGTTTGCTACAAAAATGGTGTTAGGAAAGAATCTACATACTGGTGTCCAGATTGTAAGGTAGCACTATATATCTACAATTGTTTTAAAATATATTACATGGAAATTGTGTTTTGAATTTTTACATTTATATTTTAATATTTGTTTGCTTTTATTCTTCTGTAATAGTTAACTTTTTATATTTCTTATTGTGTATCTAAATAAAAAATTATTTTTTTGTAATCTCTATATTCTCCATATTAGATGTTTTCATTTTTTTGTTGGTATTCTTTTCTATTTGTTTGTAATTTTGTATTTTTCTTTAAGCTTTACGAGGCGTGTTTTTTAAGTAAGGTCCGTTTTATTATACACACTAGTATTTCGCGTGCATACCGCAACGAGCTCGTGCGTCGTGTACCGGCATGCCCTGGGAACAACTGTGCTCAGTTTCAGCTGTGTTGCTAACCTGTATGATCCTGTTCTGTGCTTTCAAAATGTTTAAGACTATCAACTCACCCGCCACGTGTGAGGTTCGCTCAGTGATACGGTTTTTGTCAGCAAGGAACCTGACTGCTGCAGAAATTCTTCGACAGATTTGCGAAGTGTACGGTGATACTGTTATGAGTGAAAGCAAAGTGCGTAAGTGGGTACGAGAATTCAAAGATGGCCAAACAGACTCTGTCCCAGCGCAAAATCATGGCGTCAGTGTTTTGGGATAGGCATGGTGTTTTGTTGGTCGACTTCATGCAACGAGGAACCACTATCAATGCAGAAGCATACTGTCAAACCCTGAGAAAGCTACGCAGAGCGATTCAAAACAAAAGACGCGGCATGCTGACAAAGGGAATTGTCCTTCTCCATGACAATGCAAGACCTCACACTGCAGGTCAGACCCGCAATTTGTTGGAAAGTTTTGGCTGGGAAGTTTTAGACCATCCACCCTACAGTCCTGATCTTGCGCCGAGCGATTACCATCTGTTCCTCCACCTCAAACAGCACCTCAGTGGCAAGCGTTACGATGATGACGATGACGTGAAAACGGCAGTGAACTCTTGGTTATCGGAGCAGGTGGCAAGTCTTTATGAAGAGGGTATTTTAAAATTGGTTGAGAGGTATGATAAGTGTTTGAACAAACTTGGCAACTATGTCGAAAAATAGAGTAAAGTATGTACTTTCTGAAAATAAATTTACTTTTTTGAAATAACCTTTCGTTGTGTACTTATTTTCAAACGGACCTTACTTAAAACACACCCCTCGTATATATAAATAAATGAAAAAATGTATATTTCATAGTCTTTTCATTTATTTTAAGCATAAATAAAAAAAATGATAATATGAAATTACTTACACCGGGCATGACGTACTGACACGTCCTAGTGATAGAGTTCGCACCCGTTGTAAGTTGTGTAATTAGAAAGGGGACTCCCCGGTCAACAGGTTACCATCAAAGAAGAAATTGACATAGTTGAGTGGAAATTCAAAACAAATTGCGTTATTCAGAAGTTTTTGTATTTTTTTGCTATGGATAATCATGTGCCAGGTGGCTCAACTTTTCCAACTCCAGGTCTTAACTGCCAGTGGGGTGATGTGGTGAGGATGGTTCAATGGCTGCAGTTTGGAGTCACATGAATTATAATGGTCTCAATGGCAAAAACATCCTCACCCCCACACCGAGGCAGGGAAAAACTTGTACTATGGGCCTCATCCACCAAAGAATACAAAGAGACTCTTGGGCCCTAAAATTAGTATATGAAGGGAGCCTCAAAGCTATATAAGAGTGATCACCACAGGATCCTTCCCCTGATCAAACATCATCAAGCCACTGTGAAACACTCGAGAAGATAAAGTTTCTTTTACTAAACTCTCGGCTCTTTTAGCCTTTAGCCCACTGTCACTATGACACTCCTAGCAGCTAGATTCAGATGCAAGCTGAGACAGAAAAGACTAAAGAAGCAATGGAGTTTTATCATGCAAATAGGGAGGACATCCTCCCTTTCATGAAAAAGAATATAGAAAGGTTGAAGAATATCCAAGAAATTGGAATATAGAAAGGAATCTCAGGGTATGAAACCCAAAGAATCTACTACTGAAGGTGCATTAAGAGAATTGATGCACAATCTCCATCTTCAACAGAGAAAAAATAGGGAATATAGACAAAATATCTCCAAAGAAAAGATCAGGAGATAGGAGGGTTCCCATTGAGGTAGCTGCTTGATTCTGAGGGAAAATCGTTCATATCCTTGGGGCAGATGTTGGGATGTGACAATATTCTCAAATAGAACAGAGAAATCGGCATTAGAAGATAGCTCACATACGTGGTTCAATGCCACTGTAAAATCATGAACATCTACCCTTTTGCCCATTGAGTTAATATGATGATCGAGTGTCGAAAAAGAAAAATTTCCCTTATTTCCAATTAACAATACAGCAATTTATTGATGCAAAGCCAAGAAAAAACATTTATGAGGAATGACTAGTAACAATGGAAAGTCATCACAGGTTCTGTAAACAATTTGAACATTCAATCCCTCACCATTCCTTAGCCTACAAACAAAAATCCTCAGAAATGTAAAAATTGCACAAAAATTACTAGTATACCTTACCTAAAAATGGCCACTATACAGTCTAAAACAAAATACTAACAAAACACAGCCAAGAAAACAAAATTAGGTTAATAAATGCAAAACAAAGTTAACAAAATATTTTGGTAAAATATACTAAGTACATTTATTTCAAGCTGTTATATTTTTCCTCGGGTATGGCTAAACATATGCACTGTATACATTGCTGTATGTTATACTAGAGTATTTAAAAATCTCAGTAAGCAGGGTGATACTTTTCTAAACAAAACTCTTACTTTCATATCATCTTTGTAATAAATAAATGAAATAATAAATCATTCATTGTTATAGCAAGAACTTCTATCTAAAATGATTAGGATTATATTCCTAAGAAATAATTATCAGCACTTGAAACAATAAGAACTAACAATTTTGAGGAAACAATTATATGCATTGGTCTGAAAAATGCAGATAAGAGGTATGTTTTATGTTGAAAATCATGGATGGAAGAATGGATTTTTGTTGATGAAGCAGCAATAATCATTTAACACAAAATCATGGCTCCAGATAAAAATATGAATAATTAAATTCTCAACCTAAAAAGGTGATCCAAGGGGGAAAAAATATTTTAAGACTAATATTAAATTTCAGAGTATTAATAAACATTAAAGCATGCAACCATCCAAATTTGATTTTTTTGAATCCAAGAATTTGAGTACAGATGGCCAAAAGAATGAATGAAACTCCAGCATTAAGAATTGCCAATTCTCTCAATAACAGTACAATTTAGTCTTATACCTGAAGTACCTTAACAATGGCTAAGAGGAAAGTTTCTGAATCTGAACCCTGTTAAATGCATTAACACTGAATGAATTCACAAAAATGTACTTCAAAAAATAAGTTAAACAGAGGATTAATTTCAATAAAAGTTATCTTACCTTTAAATAGTTCAAAATTGAATAAATTTTCTTTGTATATGACTGATATAATATAAAATTGAGCTGACCTGAAGCCAGGATAGCATAGGGCTAAGTTTGGCAATGGTCCATCCCGACTCAACTGTGCCCTCTCCATCAGTTGTTCTTTGGTCGTAAGCATAAGCAAAGATGAGATCAATTAATCCCAGGTAGCAGGAAGTCTTCTCTGAGCTATCTATTATGTATTCTTTGTTGGGGAAGTCCTTCAAAACATCAATGAGATCTTCAGACAAAGATGCTATCAGAAAAAAGAAAATGTATAATGAGGATTACAGAACTGCAGGTTGTGATTTATAGCAAATTTTGTTCATCCGAAAATAATTTTAACTGAACCCATTCTAGAAAATGCCCTTTTGAATTATGATACTGATTTTGTCTTTGAAATTACCTTCAAAGAATGTAACCAGACAATCGGATAAGAACATAAGAAATATCATTTATTTAAATTTTAAGGTAAATTTAAAAGGTAATTATGTAATAATAAACTATAAATGAGGTAAAAGAATAAATTATAGTTCTTCCATTAATACTTCCATTTTACAAGATTAACAGATGTTTGCTAGCAATGGATAAAACTGATTCTAAAATAATTTGAGGATAAAATACTATTACTCCTTCTATCATACACTATAAACAAATTATTCACCTCCAAAGCTCAAGTTTGAAATGAAGACAATCTAAATTTACGAACCCAATCATTTACAAAACATTCAGAGCTTGCATGCCTTTTTCAAAATAATCATTCCCAAATATCAAATGATTTATACACAAATCACAAGCTCTTTTGAATTATTTCATAATTTCAAGTGAAAAAGAACGTTATTAATCACCTTTGATCACAAATAAATATGAACCATGAAGATTTCTTTAACTACATTACTTGAAAAACCAACATTAAATCAATTTCTCTTAACAATGCATATCTTGATGTTTCACCAATTCCATGATAAAAGTGAGAACTTCAAATATTTGTCCTTTTTCTTTGTATATAGAACTGTTTAATAGCGAAATTACCTGTTCCTAAACACCATCAATTCTATGACATTAGCATACCAAATTTTTCAGGCTCTGTTTCCCATAGTCCCTTGAAACAAACTGCTGCACAGATTGCACTCCCCTTTTCCTGTGAATCCTCTAAATCCGCCAAATAGTGACCTTCGTTGAAAGATATCAGCTCATCTTCCTTTCTTAGAGAGCCCCTCTCTTTGGCTGGTGTCAAATCTGGATCCGGGAGATCCACCAGTCTTGGAATCTCAGACTGTCAACAGAAAGAAAGGAAAACATTGTACTATGGCAGGGGTGGCCAAACTTGCTACTTGGAAGGCTGCAGGTTGAGCTATTTATACTGTAAAATTTCTCTATAGATCATCTGGAGAAAATACTAAGAGAGTATGTTTTGGGTTGGAAAATAAAAAAAAATCATTAAATAATTGAAACTACTCCTCCTAGATTTCGACATCAAAAGTTTTTGGTGCTGAGTTCCTTATAGTTATCTAAACCCTCAATAGACTGAATTTAATTATCAATCAAATTTAAATTCATCACAAATTTTTTTAATTGCCAATCTGCCAATGTCAAATAAAAGTGTGAGATATAAAGAAGTAGATAGTATGAAAAAATATCTTGGTGATCTTCAAAATATATGGGTGATATCCACACCTCAGGTGCCCTGTTGTAAGCACTTCTTTAATACCTCATGAATGATTCAATTTGATAGAATTTCGAGTAAAAAATGACCATACAATATCATGGACTTAGATTCAATGGTCTGCCTCATATTTCCTTATTTCAAGTGGAATTCAGGTAAAAAAAAAAGCTTGGCATATATAATGCAGATCAAAGTTTGGCCTAAAACTTTAAAATGTATATCTTATATATTATAAACCTTTTTTATTTTTCCACATTCAGAAAATTGAGGTTTCCATGTATTTGAAAAACATTACAAATGAGAACAATACCAAAGTACTAAATATGACCACATACTTCCCAAAAATTATACCTCCACACACATAATAAATATAAAATGCAATTACCTCAATCTTCTTGAAAACCAAGTTGTAAGAATTGGCAAAGCCGTATGATATTTTGTTATTAAGGTCAGGATCATCTTCAGATTCTGGAACCTGCTCCAAAAACCATTGCATTTCTTCATCTTCTGAATCACTCTGTGAACAATTCACAGGGGCTGCATCTGCAATTAAATGTATGATTTATAAACATGAACTACTATATTTACTTGATAGCAGTGAGAAATTAAATAATAATACTCTTCCTTTTACTGCATTAAATATAACACAAATTCCAAAGATTATAAATGTATATTTTTGCTAAGAATAAATTACAAAAGCTCCAAGTGCCTAATTTTACTATTTCATTAATGCAGTAAATGCCAGCTGAAAGAGAGGATGCTATTCCCCAATTAAGTAAGTGAACTAACTATAAGCTATGGTTTCACTCAAAGGATTTTGGTAGTGATTCATAATACCTTGCTTAATTTCCAACTAATACTCTCTTAGAGTTAAAAATTATCAACAAAAGGCACATGAAGTAATAGCCTAAAGCATTTTCGAAAATACAGTAAAAATCCAGTTAAGAAGCTTTCCAGGGGATCAAGTGAATACCTCATTTTAAGCATGATAATGCAATAACCAGGTTACGTAATATTGGTTGCATTACAAAATATTCTTGAAGAATTTCTGCTTCCCACCCAGAGAGTATCTTACTAAATTTTGGCCAGTTTTCATTCAACAATGAAGCAGTTTTCATCATAGAGTCAATTAGGAAAGAATAACAAATTTTATGAATAGCAGTGGTGAGAGAGCATCACAGAGCACAATCACTCTGGATTATGTCAAGTACATTGAACTCTCATTCATATTCACACATTACCTGACATATATCTCAATAATCAGATGATCACTGAGAACATTAAATGCCATCACGATCCTAATTTCCTTATACATCGATTTTCGCAGCTTTGGAATTCTCTAGATTTTGTTTTATAATCTATAATTTGAGCAATATGAATAAGCTCTAGATGAAAAGTAGAAAAAAACAATGAAACATCTACTTACCAACAACGCTGATTTCTGGGACAATTTTAGTTGAAGATTGTTTCGGAGCAAGTAGCTTGGTGATCATGTCAAGTTCAGGAAAATGTTCCCCAGGTACAGCTTTGCCTAGGCGAATTATGAAATCTCCTGAATCAGCATCGAAGGCTGCCCTTGAGCCATCATTCTCTTCCACCCATCCAGGTAAATTTAGTCTTTGAAAAAAATGTTGCAGCACGATTTAATCAGCTTTTTAACATCAGGAGTCACCAAAATAACGCATCTGATAGAATTTTCAACAAAACTATCACGAACTTAAAAATCTATACACCATATGCTTAATGGGAAAATTTATAAAACTGAACTATTAGCAATTTTCAACAAATACTCTAGATAAATAACCCTTGCAACAAAATACAGCGAACTTTGGGAATCAGTACAAAAAGTAGATTTTATGGTGTAACCGGTTTAAGACGTTCAAAATGATTGGAATTCTATATTGTTTTCAACATTTCAACGCTTGAGGTTGGGATCTATAGGTCTTCTACTCCATCTTACCTTCTCTGTTACTCTTTAACGTTACGTGGAACCCTAGGGATTGCTAGGGATGTTCATGCCGAACTTTACTGCCGCCTTTGTGGCATAATAGTAAATTAAGGGCCATCGATTCCCAAAGTAACAAAAAATAGAATTTCAAATTATTCCGTATTATAAAATCAAATATGACTCTTTTTAAAGGTTAATAAAATACATCAATTTAAACTCACCGCAGGTAATACGGCGAAGAATGAAATCTCACATCGTTTTCATGAACATAAATTTCTGTCTCGGCTACATTAGCGTAAGGTGCATGTACTTTCAGAATTATTTCAGTTTCAGTTTGATTCAAAGTAAAACGAGGTGTAAGCATGATGAAAGTCAATTAACTACGTGATCCGGTGATTCTTTACAACGTTCTCGTACCACGATCATTCCTTTCACAATGATCACTTAACCATATAGAATGGGCTACTTCTGCACTTTAATACTTTTTCTGGCAACGATTAAAACACCGCGCTCAATACTAATGATTCAGCCACTAGAACTTCGGCTTCCTCAACGTAAAAATCGAGTAGATATAGCACGGTTCAAAATCCTGCTGTTCAATCCGACATTGCTGCCGTCGGCGCTAACAAATGCAAAAAGGAAAACAGGCGATTCTCTGCGTCTTCCCCCTCCACTAAAGGTACCATACTTCCATTTTGACACTTAGCTATAATATTCCGTAGAAATATAGAGAATTCACTTAGATTTGGATATAGAAACTTGAAAAAATAAGAATAGTCATTTTGAATTACAGAATTAAAAGCGAGATTTCCACCGTTAAGAGCAACAGTTCCTCATGAGCATGAGTTGAAAAATCCACGTTGGCAGCCCTGGGTGTTGCTCTGACTGGTTGAGAAAGCCGGGAAAACTGTCTTTGAACGTATCTTTTGGGGAATGGTAGGAAGATAAGTGATCTTCATGTCGTTTGAATCTCCTTCAGTTCATTTCGATGGAGTAAAAAATTGTCGGTCTTTCGAATGCGAAGAAAAGTAATTAAATTTTTCCAGAGTTATGGAGATGGAAGCGTGAAGTCTGTACGTCTCATAACTGTTTATATTATAACTATTTACAGTTTTTCTCACTGTCTGCAATATGGGCCATAGGAAGGTCAAAGCACTGCAGATTTTAGGATCTAGTTTTTCTAGATCTTTTCTTTATATATGAGGAGCAGGAATTTTCTCATCACTTGACCCTCCCCAACCTTTAAAATGTTTTAGGAATCTCTTATTTTATTGCAAAATGAAAACCTATAAGAACTCTTGACTGGATTAATCACTCTGTAAGTTTCCTTCCTTTGAGGTTAGTAAAAATATATTAACCTCTCCCTATGTTTTGGATATGTATCTTGTTAGAATTTATTTTGTCATAGGTTATTGAAATTGTGAGGTTTTCCATATTTTATTATCTTCATTAGTGTCCTCAGTCTTAGTGAGGCACATTTGTCTCCAGCTCTACATTTGAAAATTAGAGCCCATTTAGCTACTGAAGCATTTGGTGGATGAGTTACGCTGGAATACATGGTCTAGTAGGAAACAGTAAATTGAGAGAGGATTAGGGGACTGCCTTGAAGGATGTTAAACGGTAGAGACAATGCCTTGGGAACTCTGTAGATCTATCAGGAACCTAGTAAAATCTTGCATGCTTTACCATTAATATAACATAAATGAAAATAGGGAGGTTAACATATAATTATCAGTCATTGTATTCATTAACTGTATTCTATTGTTAAATCCACTATTCTGTAATCACTCTGAATTGTTAATAATTTTGTTTTATTACTTTAAAATGTTAATTGTATACACAATGCTGCCCCCGTACTTCTGTCGTACTAAAATAAATATTTTAATCATTTTTCATTGTGCTTCACCATACTTTGCTTCAGCACAGACTTCACTCTTTGTCTTTTATTGTAGATGTTTTGGACATTGATAGACTAGCAATAGCTCAGTTCCTAGAGGATCAAGACTTTGCATTTGAGTGTTTAAATGGATCTCTAAGTGTGACAAAAGGAAACCTCTGAAGTTGTCTCTGAATGGGGATGGGCCACATATTGAATTTTGGATGAATGTGTTGCTGAAGATGATGAGTATTCACTGGAAAGAAGGTCATCTGCCCTCCCTCTTAGGAAGGTTGGTTAGCTTCAACTAAGACAATTGTTTGTTTGTGGGATCATTTAAGAAGCAAGGGATTTTGAACACAAGAACTTCTAATTAAAAATCCCATTGGAAAATTTTTTGCCATTATTAGGCAGAATTATGGCTGCAATCATCAGTCATACATTCAGTAGTTCCAGGATTTCTTGAAGGCAGCCATGCAGAAATGATGTAACAGTAATAATCCTGTTATTAATCTAAATAAAACAAGTTCACTTATAGTTCCTTATCAAGTAATCTCCTCCATTGTATGTACAGTCTCCTTAAAGTAAGGAATTCTGTTAATCATACTTTAAGTTGTAAATATCTTGAACTAGGTATTTACAATGTCTTAGACTGGTGAAGCTACATTAATATCCTTATTAAAAATCTGTCAACATCTATCCTTATGAACAGGATAATGATTCCAAGTGTATCAATTGAGACTTTTAAATTATTATATTACTATAATGTCCATTCTCACCTCATTTATGGTATTATCTTCTGGGGTCTATTTTCCCTTTTTGCAAGGCTCTTTCATCCTAGAAACTAGCTATCAAGGCAATCATTAGTTTTTCTTATCATACTCTTGGTAGACCTAGAGTTTACTGATTTTTCTTTAGATTCTTAGTGCAATAATTATTTATCTTGTTTATATAGTTAATTAATACTTTCAATTTAATTACTTTTAAATCATGTAGTATTAGTGTACATACTTAGTGAAACTGAATTCAACATTGTGAAATATATTTTTTGTTTTTCTTGTGCAACAGGTAATATATAGAGGGAATATATCTATTTCCATAGTATGAAAAATAATAAATATTATAATAATATGTTTGTAATTAAAGTTTTGTTTCTTGTAATAAAACTAATAATTATGTATAATTATGTAATTAACTAAATTACTTATGTTTTTGTTGTAAAACATGTTAATTAAAATATAAAATGTATAATATTGATTTATTGTGTGAGGCTGATATAAATATTGTCATTTTATTTTCTGTATTAATTTTATATAAACTTGTATATTGGAATAGTGGCAATTTTATGTCCGTTTAATAAATCTCATCTAATCTTAAAATAAAATTTACAGCAATAATTGTATTAAGTTCCAAATTTCAAAACTTAAGTTAACCACCTTCTTTTCCAATTATATTCAGGATTACATCAGGAAGTATACATATGAGACACCTAATCAATTACTTTTCACCCGGTCATATTCCATGCAACAATCTTACTTAAATACCTTATCGAATATAATATCCCATAATCAAAAATCATGGTATTTAATTCCAAATGCATTCATTACAAGCCTATTTTCTCTTTAATTCGTGAGAGCCTGTCTTAACCATGTCATCAACATGACTTTTTTTTTTTAATCTACAAACTTAACCAAAAACATGTATCATATTTGTCTTAATGACAAGAATGAGGTTCTGCATAGACTTCCCTTTCCATATTACATTCATGGAGGTAAATATGCCTTTAAGAATTCTTCCTATTAGTTATAAATTTGAAACTGAGCTCACTGAGTAGTTATTGATATATGTTCAAGCTGAAAATATACATTATCCATTCATACAGATCCTACTCCGGTTTAGGCTGAAAGGAAAATTCCTTTTCAGAACTCAATCACTTTGTCATGCACCAAGCAAGAGACACCCATGATATCTGGATTTCATTGCTTAAGTTATACATTCCACTTGCACAAAATGCACCACCAAAGGGTTCCTGAAAGACCCTTTTCCTACCCCAAAGCATGAACACCCCCATCCTCTATTTGAGAATGTTGATCATTTTACCCTAAGTTCTTTTTCTCAGGGTAGTTCCCATTTTCACCACTCATACAGGGTACAAGGTGTTGTTGCATTAATTGTGATGACCACTGTTCATCAAGGAAATGTCCTGGAAATCAAGGAAATATCCTGCAACAAAATCTTTAAATTAAAAGTTAAAAAAAAACTACTGCTGACCAAGTGCTGTGATTATGTCACTGAATTCATGAATGATAGAATGTAAATGTTTGTATCAATAATTTCATAAAGTGTATTTTGTCAAATCTTTTCTTAATTTGTATTTGTTAGATTTTAAAGTGATGACTTAATCTGTTTTGATTACTTTTTTGCTTTTCTACCTCCTTATGAACTGATTGCTTTTCTTTGATGTCTTGTGAATATTGTATATATCCCTACCTTAACCTATTCTATACCATCTTTCTTTGGCTTCAAAGAAATAATAAAAATTATTATTATTAATGATATATAATTTACTTTTTAGTAGAGCCAAAGGAAACACGGTGTTAAATGCTTATTTATACACTTAGTTACCTTGCTGGCATCTTCATGTGTGAATACTATATTTAGGATATGTATTAATATCTATCAAATTCCAACCATAATAAATGTTTTTGAATTTTAATAGCTTCGATTGATTTCATAATAAGATGACCACCAAGCTAAACACGTGTTGTAGTCACCCAAACTTGAAATTTATTGAAATGATGTATCTACAAAAGCACCAAATCTCAAAGTATACACTATATTACCTGCCTATAAGAAACAGCAAGGTTTTTGGGACTGTATTCTTGATATAATAATAATAATAATAATTTATTAAACACATACAGGATACATTCCCACTCAGTTGTGTTATATTAAACATAAATAAAATTAAAGAAATCGAAAGGAAAAAAAAGAAACTGTGATATTATATACAAAAAGAGGGATAAGATGAAATTAAAGAAGGAGCCGTAAACGGGTGACAAAAAAATAAAGGAGGAGGAAAGGGAGGATAATAAAAAACTTAAAATTAGCAAATTGAATTTTGCTTCTTGCGAATCTATGTTATTGAATCACAGAAGAAGTCAGAGTTCGTTCTGGATACAAACAAATTGGCTTCCCTTGTGATTCGTGGGATTGGAGAAAACTTGTATGGGTTAACTCTGCTGTGGGGTTCATGAAACACAGGTGTGCTCCTTAACCTGCGTTGTGGCACAGACATCCCAAGGAGATTCGTTAATTGAGTACAGTCAATCTTGTCAGTGAAGACCTTTTTTAAAAGGACATCAGCTGCCTTTCTCCTGGATTGAAGAAGGGGAAGATTTAGCTTCTCATCATAATAAATATGGAAAATCTATACCCTTCTATAAGATTCACCCTGCTTTTAACCAATAAATTTTTGTGATTAAGTCTTATATGCAGTATACACAGTATTCTACAACTAATTGAAAGTTTAACTTCTGTATCAATGAATAGAACATAACTGGTATAAATCTTGGACAAAAAGTGAATGTATAAAATGAAGAAAAAAACTGCTAATTTTTTTCAAGAAAAGACAATCTACAACTACTGAGACAATAGAAAGAGAATAATTAGCAGTACTTTTCTATTGCAAGTGACTCTTCCATTAAGATTACTTCTGCACAGTCCTAGAAAACAGTCCACTAAACCTGGTTTGAGGATTCACTGTTCCATTTGTAAAATAATTTTGTAATTGTTTCAAAAATTAAGCTTCTATTAGATTGAAAAAGTAAATGGAATGGTGAGTAATTTCAATTGAAAAGTGTTTCCTTTTCTTTGTTTTATAAGATTGGTTTATTTAGGAATTTTCTGATTTTGTGACTGCCTTACAAATTGTTGCCTTGCCAAAGTGGACTTGTTTTCATAAATTGGTACTTATATAATAATTCTGTTTTTCTTGTTAAAGATTTACAAATGTAATTAAATAAAGGTTTTGGTAAGGAATTTTTAATTACAATCTAAATTAAAATGTGGTTTATAAGTCCATAACAGAAAGTTGGATGGCTATCACAGAGAATTATTCATTCAGCACTTGAAACTGAGATTCCTTAAGATGAGCCATAAAAACCTGATGAACCTATAAACCATGTTTAGGCACATGTATTTAAGCTTGCAAAGGATGACATTTTGAAGGAAATAAGAAACGATGGAGGGAATTTACATTCATAATGCTCTGAAATCCTCATTTCATGTTCTTAAAATGTAGTCGTGGGCACAGTTTTATTGCGACCCACAACCAAAAAGAAAGTTAAGATTTTTGTCACATTCTTTGGATAAAGTATTATCCTTTTTGACATAAATAATTAATAATAATAATACAGCAGCATAGCTAGCTTGACACACTTTCCATATATTATAAAAGAACAAATCAATGCTGAATTCACATATGAAATCAATGAATTTTAGAAAATAACTTTTTTTCATTAAACTACATTAGCTACTCTACTACCCGCATGCTTATTTCATTCAATAATGCAATTTAGCAAGCCATGGATGCAAAAAATAGATTAAGAACTCATTAAGCATGTGGAATTAAAGATTATTGCATAAAATCATTTTGGCAGAAATCAATTTATTGTCAAGGAAAAGTTGGAAACTGTTCAATGATCTATCTGCTAAAATGATGGGTGTATAACAAGGCAATACCTTAAACTTCATTTTTTAATATTCTAAACAATAATGGGATATGATCTACTAACTCAGCCTTCACTTGTAGCACCTGGTTTTATCATTCATCCCGAACTGAAACTAAATCGATATTTTGATCCTTTCACGCTGAATAATGAAGGCTTTTTTCATAGCCATTAAACAGAACATTTTATATTCAGAAATTAGAACTGTGTGTGTAACTCACGTTTGCAACCATCAGACAGAAATGGTACGAGATAGTTCAGAACGAGAATGTACGTACGTAAGTGATGCTAACTCAATTAGAAATACTGTGTATTTCAATTAAAACCATTTATTACAAACGAAATTTCTACATCTAAAGAAAACGCATGGTAAAAACTAAATCACATGGATTTGGACAAGTAAAAAAAAATCTTCTAGTTACAATCCAAACAAAAAATATACGTTTAGCTAACAGGACAAGAATTGGAACATTCAGCAGAATGAGATTTGAAATGAATAGTAAGACCACTTTGAGTTCTAAAAGTCTCGCTGCAAACATTGCACTTAAATGGTCTATCCGATGCGGAATTGTTTACAAAGGACTGAGGAAAATTCTTTTCACCTTCCATGTTTGAAACTGTCCTCACGGAATTTGATAGCAATGAAACTTTTTCGGTGGGCGATAAAGGTTTTCGAGGAGGCTCCAAAGTCTCCGAAGGTTTTTCTGATGTGTCCGGCGACTTGTTCTGAGCAAACTTCGATTTACGCAGCCTATGTTCCCTTATATGAGACAATAAGTCTTTTCTTTCAACAGACATTCCACAAACTTTGCAAACTTTACAAACTTTCTTCTTTTTACGTTTACGAGGAGCGCCAGGCAGAGGAGATTCCTGAATCATCACTTCGGTAGATGTATCAAAATCCTCTTCAACCTCCTCGTCTGTGTTTCTATCGGAAACGTAATTCATAACTTCGCTTTCAGATCCACTAGCTTCGTTTGGACAAGTCACAACTCTACAAGGAAGATCTGACTCTTCGCCTTCCGGCAAAGGAGAATGAATTGTCACGCTTGTTCCCTCACTAAAAGTTTCTACTGAACCATTCATGGTGCTAAATTTCTCAGGAGAAGTCTGAGCACTGTTTTCGTTTTCATCTCTAACAAATATTATATGCACACTCTTCCCATCTTCAATGTCATCTTCGGATGTAGAATGTTGGTCTTCTTCCAATTCACTTTCTGAGATAGCAAAATCCAATACTGATTCGCTGTCAGAGTGTTGCACTTTGAATATATCATCAACTACGGCTGTATCAGATTTGTTTTCATCCTTCAAGTCTATGAAAGGAGTTACATTGTCAGGGTCCATTTCAAAGTAGCAATCGATTTACCAACATTTTTTAAAGCGAGAAACATCGCAAACATTTTGCAAATGAGTGTCAATGTCTCCGCAACAGCTGTAGCACGAGATTTAATAATCTTAGAAGTACCGCACTCTTTCCTTGAAATTCACAGCCATATTGAAACACGTGAGTAATGGTAAGCGATGGCATTAGTTCTCGTGGAAATTCCGAAGTTTTGAATTGACTGAAATCACGTATTGATAATTAAATTGGATCAAAGGCGCCTAGCTGATATAGTTAAACAGTAAATTCATCCTCGTGATTTGGGAAGGTTTTTTCAATGCAAATTTATTTAAATGTAAAGCTGCGGAACTTTTTACTCGGGAAAACTGGCGAAAATGATTCCGTATCAAAGTATTTTGTAAATTCCAATGACAATTCTTCAAATAGCGCATTTTCTTGTGATTTAATACTGTATATTGGAAACGACACTAAAAGTCTTGGATTTAGAAAAGTGATATTGTTCTTTGTGCCAACATTTTAGTCAAATTCAACAAAATTACTTGCAATGAAATTAATATGATCTGGCGTAACTTTGTGGAAAGCCATAATAAATTAAACAACTTTGTAATTTTCCACGGACTTTTAATTTTTCTACCGGTTTCGTAAGAAGTTCTTACATCTTCAGGCCTGAAGATGTAAGAACTTCTAACAAATGTGTGATTTTGATGTTGTTGTGTAACATCTTACAAATTTAATGTTTTTCTTTCCTAAAAGAAAAGGAAGTTCCTTCTCGTTAATAAACAATTATAATTATTATCATAAATCTCTGTAATCCATTTTTGATTCAAGTTATTAGTGTTGGCCAAAAATGTTTCCAAATTTTTCCCTTGTAAGAATTTGCAAACCCAATCTTTTATTTTGCTTAATTTCACTTATGATCAGAAGATTCAGAGGGTAAGTCAATTCAATGGCAATGAATCATGAAATTTTAAAAAATATCTCCTGAAAGACTTCTTCCACTAATCATAAATAGGTTATTTCCATCAATGTTGAAGCTTGTCATTAATCTCTCTGTACATAAATTAGGATCATATTGTAACTTTTTGCTGTCCATCAGTGACAAGTAAAATCTGTTGCTCTTCCAAAAGAAATGTCCTCCTGGTCATGTTATGGGTTAAATTTCACACCATAATCTCAACCAAAATATGGATTATTTTTTAGTTTTTGCATACCACAGAACATTAATTTGGTACCTTATGTTAGTTACTCTGTCAATTTTTAAAAATCCTTAGATAGGAAAATGTGATTGTTACGTTCAATTTTTCACGACATAAGGAAAATATTTGCTCGAAATTTTATGAAGGGATTCATTGCAATGAAAATATTACATGTATGCATTTGAGCTGGGATGAGGATGATGGAAGGGATTTAAAAATTTAGTTTTGAGTAATTTACTTACCGATTCAGAACATTCATCTTGCAAAATATTCCATTTTCTTGTAATGTCAAAAAACAACACATTGGTAAGTTAACAAGTATTTATAAAATGGATAAAATATATTCATATAAATTACACAGCTGTTTACAATAGGGGAATTCTTTCTTTGAAAGATCAGCCTTTCTTGCTAACTAGTATTCTTGGAACTGAAAAACTGAAAAATAATAAAAAAGACGGAAATTAAAATGCTTGTTATGTTACGTGAACCAATATTCATTTCATAGCTATTAATAATAATTCAAAGACATATGAGTAATTACTCAAACATGAAGTTATGCCCATTGTAAAATACTTGGGGCATGGAAATGGAATGGCAAAATGAAAAGGCAAAAGAAGAGGAATATATTTATTTTATATATTAGAACGATGCAAGAAATCATGATTAGTACAAATGGATGTTTGGAGGGCAATGGAGAAAAATTCAAAGAGAACCGAAACCTGTACAAGGGTATACCTATATAGAAAGTCATCTAAAATCTTGAAAAATCAAAGAAATGCAACTTACTAGATGCTTAGTTGAGCTAAAAATATACAGTAGTGATAGCAATAGTCTAATGCTTTACCAACAACCATCCGTCATACTAGCATTGGAGTAATGCCTTTTTTACACATAGCAATTTTGTCAAAATTGGAAAGTTTTATGCATCCAAAGATATGACATTTTCTACTGCTTGTTTCTGATAAGTTATCAGCAATATCATGGGGCCCTTCTAAACTTACAGGAGCCAAAAATTATTCTGAGGTTTCATTACACGGAAGTCTTACAAAACTTGGATAATATTTTATACTGTTTAATAAAATACCAGCAAATTAATTAAATGGAAAATATATCAACTAAATACAATGGTGGTATGAAAAGTTTCCTACCCCAGATTTTTCAGAAATCTTCAGAAAATTTTCAGACAACATGTCGAGAAATGGCAAAATGTTGGAAACTTTTCAGACCACCTATGTATAAAGTTAAAAATAACTTAAATCTTTTGAATGAGAGAAAAACCCGTTATGCTTCTATTGATGATGTCCATCATGTACGTATGTGCTGCTAGTCAATAAACTGATGTAAGGCAGCCTTTTATTCTATGAATACATGGTATAACACCGCTTTTCAGGTTACCATGTTACAAGTGTTATAAGAAGTATTAAAACGTAAAATTTGTATTTCTTAGGGAGGAAAAAAAGGGAAGGGAATTTTAGCGCTTCAATTTTAAATAAGTGCTTTCAAATAAAAATGCTAATTCTTTACTTCGCTAAAATTGAAGAATATAAATAGCAAAGTATTGTAGTCTAACACTGGTTGCCTTCTTGTCATATTTTTTAAGAATAGTCAGCGATTCATAGCTTCCTTGCTACTTCATTTTGGTCGTTATCAGTCTACAATGAAGCAATTTTTGCCATAGGGATAGAATATTAGGAAAGATTAACAAACGGATACTACTACACTCCATAGAAAAACGCTGTTCTCCCCCTCTGATTTATTAGATAATTTTACAAGAAGAGATTGTGACTAAGGGAAACACTGCCAAGAAACTTTTTGATCTAATGTTCTGTCCTGAGACAAAACTGATATAGGAAATATCACTCTAACTCAGAGTTAGTATTGGCTCAAACAAAGGGAAAAAGATTTGTCTGCTTCATGACATCTTTTTCTTATCAGAAAATTAGTCATTCATAAAGAGACAATGAGCCCTTTCAAAGACAAGACAAACAGAAAGGATAGTGATTAATATAATGTAAAAAGTTTTTGGTCTATCAAATGAGGTGGCTGATTGGTTAAACCAGGTTGCAGTGCAATTGGAGATTGGAAAAATCTGTGTAAAAAGAGGGCAGCAGTCTCTCTTAAACTGAATTATTACCATTTTATTCAGATGATAGGGAATGGGGCAAGGAGAAAACTGTGGGATAGCATCTAAAGCATGAGCCTCTTAACTTGATTTTACTGCATTATTTAATTAAGAGATCAACTTTCACTACCCACCTTTCGTATACTTGCAATTGCAGCACCAAATGAAGTCTGTACAACTGTGGAAGTTTGGATCCAAGAGGGCAATGCAGCGATTGTCTGAGGTCTTCCATAACGAGTATCAAGAAGAATCATAGCAGCATAGTCTCCTTTGTGGCGAATACAGCGACCAATAGATTGGTTAACTGCCTTCATGCAAAGTGATTCATAGTATCTTTGACCAGCAGATGGTGTTGACTGAAATTCAAGAATTCAGCATTAAATTGTGTTAATTTTTAAAACTAAAACAAATTTAAAGAATTGCGAGAGGATGACTCAATAGAAAGTTGAATCTAATATTTAAATGTTTACCTTTATAAGTTAAATCAAATATAGAATCTATACTTTTACTTGAATACACAAAAGATACACTGAAGTATAAGTCAACTACATTACTACATTTCTGTATCACATTTCACTTCTATGAATTGTATGAAGGAAATGTATGCATGAGAATATTTAACTTCTGTAATTTTTGTCCCATAAAGGTAAAATTCCAAGTAAATATTTCCAAATATATATTGACAACAATAATTAAATGCCTGAAACTACATAATAGAGTTATTTTTAATTCATAATTGCGGTAGATTATTTTGAGATTAAATTCAGATCTTACCTCATTTCATTCATCAGAATAAATATATTTTAAAAATACACTTTTGGATATCTACTAATTTCACATCAGTTGACATATATCAACAAATTAACTATAGCCTCTAACTTATAATTTAACTGTTAACTCATTACAGCTAAGAATTAATTAGGCTGAATTGGGGTGAATCTTTGGAGATTCTTGCAATAATTTTTGAAATTTCAAGTAAAATGCAGATCAGTTTATTGAAATACTAATATTAAAAATGATGCTAATCTTTCCTCAGTAAAGTATAAAATGAGGGAGAAGAATTGTTAATGAAATAACCAAGAAGAACTGAATTCTGACTGATATTCATGTGGATTATAATGCTATTTTTATTCTGCCTAATGTTTCAAATACATATATATATTTCCATTGGATCTACATTACAACTACTATTCTTGACTAGTAACTTGATTGCCAATAAAACTAATTATAAGATTAAGGAGTAAGTATTAACAAAAGCAAAACTCAAATCTTCCAGCAACAGAGAAGGAGTTTACTAGTAAATCTACCTCAGAAGAACAATTTTCTTTCTTTTTCCAGCATCCTCGTCTAGATAATTAACAATTCTGTCCTTTGATTTAGTCCTTCAAAACTTTTAATCAAAAAAGTCTTATTCTGGACATTTGACAAAATGACAGAGTAGGAACTCAATCACCAATCTGTATGATAGGCATCATGTAAAGTTCTAGGGGTTAAAATTAAAAGAAATACATAGAGCTTGAAATATAGTTAAGGAACTAGATTACTGGTAGTGATTTCCTATAAATACTGATGATATAAACATGCATTTTCTTGCCTCTGAAGGCATGCACTGCATGCCTTGCATGTTCTAGTCACACACGGCTGGTATAATGGATAACATTATTTCATAGTGCACATAATCTCAATTCTTAAATAATTCACTCACTGAATGTGTATCAAGGAATGCCATCTTTTCCTTAAGTTCAGCAGATTGTATGTTAGCATATGGCATGCCTACCATTATCACGCATCGACCCAAGTCATTGCTGAAATTGATACCTTCACTCATCTTCCCACCTGAAATTCATGATGAAATCTTAGAATCATCTTCATACTTGCTAGAGAAACTTGATCAAAAGTAAATAAAATAGCTACATTTTCACAGCTTAATTCTTACCAACTACACTGAGGAGAATAGCACCAGTTATTTTAGAAGTGCTTAAGCTTGTGTTCTTAATGCATGATGCATAATTATCCAAAACCTTATCCACATCAGATGACTTCTTTGGTTCTCGGAATATCTAAGGAAAAGATTTTAAATGAATTAAATCAGGGGATTCCTTAAACAGTTTGACAAATCACCTAAAAGAATTGTACTAACCTTTTTCTTCACTTCCAATTTTGTCAGCACACCATTCTTCTCCATGAGATTATAAACATAACTTTCATAGTCATATGATGGAAAAAACACAATCACACCCCCTGGGATAATATTGCATAAATTTACAAGAGTACGGCTTAGTTCATTTATCTATAATGAAAACAATTTCACTATTAGCATTCACTCCTAGTAAAATGCAAAAGCATCTATTCAAGTTAATATATAGTGAAATAGACAAATGGCAGTTAGAAGGAATTTGTGAAAATATAATTATGATGAAAAATAGGTAAAACTTGTTGAAAAGTCATTTTAATAGGTAAATCATTAATCTCGAGGAATTACCTTATGCTTGAAAATGTTCACTAAACCTGAAGTTGGTGGTGGCAAACCTTTAAATCTATCAATTCCTTCAAAAATATTAATTATCATCAGAGATAAGGTCTGAGAAATGAAGATCCAACTCTAATCCCTTAACTAGATACCTCAATCCTCTTAACCAATCACTTGGTGGGGAGGAATTTTTTATTAATAATTCTCCCTTTGGGCAAAATTTCATTGATAAGAATTCTTTCCTGAACATGTTAAAATTTCTAGTTACCAACTAACTTTTTCTACTGTGCTTAAGGGGTTGCATGTAAAAGAGGATCAATCAAAATTAGAACTCACCATTTCTGGATTTGTTCTCATACCAAATGAAAAATTCATCGCTTTTCCAGATGGTCCATTTGCCAATACCATTGGCAAAATGTTTTCCGCAGGAACCACATGTCCACAGGAAAAGGCTAACATTCGATCCATCAATTCTTTTTGATCTTTGCAGCTATCTGAATTCTTCATCAAATCCATATCTTTTGAATCCTCACTAAACATGATTTTTAAGAATTACATAAGACATTCATTCAAAAAGTAACATGAAATAAAAAAATATTTAGTCAACCTTGATATCCTCCCTATGACTTTGGAAGACGTCTTTAGAGAATTTCTCTCATTATGCTCCAAAATTGACAGAGACAACTGCTGTTCTAGCTCTGAAATAGGCTGCATAGTACCTCCTGCTAATATAAGTGACCTATATTCAAGAAGGGGTAATAAGTATATTCAATATATATAAATCAATATCATAAACTTCAAAAATTTTTAGACAAATCATGCATTCCCTCGAATCATAACTATGGTTTTGGGGAACATTGATGCTCTCGATGCAGGACATCAAAGATAACTAAAACATCATGTAAAAGTAAAAATCTCAGAATTAAAAACACATACTGAGCTCAATACCATAAAATTATAAAAGGCCCAAATGAAACACTGAAATTTAATAGAGCTTGCATACAAAATCCAGCACCTAAATACATCCAGAAAAATAAATTTAATTTAAATGTATTAAGTCTTTCTATGAGAAAGAGAATATATGTACACTATTCTTTTGCCAGCAGGTTAATAAATACTTAAAAGGAGGGTTATGCCGCCTTTTTATTTCCAAGAAATTTTCCAGAATCTTTCCCCAGCGGAGAAGACTGACATGGAATATTACATGAACAAGGTAGAAGGTAAATATGGAGTAGAAGAGTGGATTTGTGACTTGATAGGACCATTTAATACTTGGCCAAAGTATATCGTGGACATACTCTTTTGTCGGAAATTGGATTATAGAAATCGTGTTAAGATTGTGACATTCTTTTGGTTGAATGGAGTTAGGTAGACACTTTTCTGACAAGATCGTTCCATATTTCAAAATTAATTTCAATAAATAAAATATTTATAACTTACACTGTAATCTAAAGCTTGAATGAATACTTCTTGTGATCATTTTTCCGATATGCTTTTGAAAAATTGCTGTGCAAATTCAGATACCATAATACCTTGATAAGATTATCACCTCATTTACGTTAATAATAATGAAATAACTATTAGCAAACCAATAAACTTAAGTTTGCAGAATTTAAGGGAATCATGTAATACTAAGTATGAGAGGCTCATATTAGTTGCATAGTTATATAATTCATTTCCTATCAACATTAATACAGATTTGTAAAGTTAAAAAGCATAAAATAACAAGTCCCAGCATATTCTTACCTTGGGAGGCAAACTATGTCAGAGAAATGAGCTGCAGGGTTTAGTAGCAAAAATTTGAGAGATCCCTGTCCAACAGTTGTTGAGCGAGTTACTGCAACCCTGCCATCACTCGATTTGTTAGCCAGTCCTTCCAGAAAAGATATGACAGGAAGAAGTGGGCTGTTCCCACACCCTTCATCTACATAACGATTTTCCTTTGCAGCTTGTGCTTCTTGACTTTTTTCTCCACCTATAGAATAAATGTGTTAGGTATCTTATTGCCTATTTAGAACTATGGGTCAAGCTAGCTCTTACCATGCACAGTCAAATCTAAATATACCATTTCTGAAATAAATTTTAAACATTTTTACCATCTATTCTGATACCCAGCAGGTCTGAGAAATTGCCCTGATGATTTATAAATTGAATGCCTCATTTGATATAGCGTTGCTAATCTGAACTTGGTATTACATAGTAGAATTAATTTTTATCATATTTAAAACCCATTAATTATAATATATGATTTTAAAATATCTTTCTAGTAACAAAAATTAATATGAGTGTTATTTTTAGCAATCAGTAACAACTATGTTACATTAAAACACAGAGTTACATCCCCAAAACCTCATTGCCATCAGAAAGCAGTATATTTTACAAAATTATGTAAATCAACATCACATTTCATGCTACTCATCATTCCTACCTTACATCAATTCATTCCAAAGTCGAAACAAAAAATACTCCAAAATTTTGTTAAAACTCAGAGAAAGTATGTAATTTCAAATCTTAGAAACTGATTAATTAAATAATGCATAATTTGTTTAAAATTTACTTAAGAACTACGATTTCCTTACTTTCAATGCAGTCAAATAAATTTAGCAAAAATTATGGAAATGCATTGCCAGGATAGAACAAATCTTGAACCTTTCTCAGTCTATTACACTCCAGTTACCCTTACCTTCCTTTTTATTCTTGGATATTTCACTCAAAAATGCCTTCACTCCAGTTGCTTTTGGAACATCAGTAGGTTTTCCTGATTTCAGTTTATCATTTTCCATGGGATATAATTCAAAAAAGCCTTGCAACTGAAAAAGTCAATCAAATATTTAATATAAAAATTAATTTTTACCTAGAGGATTTGAGTTTATCCAACTAATTGAGCTCTGTTTGCTAACCTTTCTAGTGAGTTTACTCTTTTTAATGAAAGACTGCAGTACATAGAGGTTCATGCAATCAATTTCTGCATTGGATATAAATTCTGGGATAGAGATTAATTTGGTAGCTGATGGACCCTCCTTACAATTATCCATTGGATTACAACCAGGTACACCTCCTGAAAAGAAAAATATTCATATTAAATAAGTGTAACGAATATTAATATTCACAAGAATGTTTCATGTTTAAGCTTTTCAATAACTCTCTAGTAACATTCTGATCAATTTCATATACTGAAGTAAGATCCAATCTCAGTTAAAAGTCGACCCCCAATTTCATGGCCAGAAATGAGGATGTTATTTAAACTGTTAGGGATCTAAGAAACTTACCAACCATTCGAATTAGCTTCCCAACAACAAAAATCAATTGGTTCAGACGCAACAAATTTTTAGCATTCAAACGAGAACTGTAACGGCTGTGATATTGCTTCAGTTGTGAGTAGGAATGCGTGAGCTGCAAAATAAAAACACTGATTGAAGTAGATGAAACAGAAAAAATACACATAAGCAAAGTCATTGGTATCTTACCTGATTTCCAGTAACCTCTGCACTATGAATGTGCTCAATAGTATCTAGAAGGTTATGAGCTTCATCAATTATAACAATATTCCCTTCCAAACTTATTCCACAAGCTTCTCTAGTGGAACGATGCAGCAGGGAATTGTATGGAACCACTATCACCTAAACAAAAATTACAAACTTGAAAGGGATAACTACAAACTTATTTTTTATTTAAAGGAAAAATAATTGGAAGGATGGCTCCTTCAATAAGCATTTGAATGTCATTGGTTATACCCAATGTTGAACACTGCCTTTTGGTAGAGGGCTCCAGCTATTAAGAATACATCATTTACTAACCCACACTAGCACTCTTTAACTTTAAATTTGTTGTGGCACAACTCATAACACATTTATCATAATGTTTTCGCATCATAATCTCACCACAATAGGAAAATTACCAATTTTTCACAAAATTTGCTAGCAGTGAAAAATAATATAAGGAATAAGAAATTACAAATTAAGATTGATTCTTACATATAATATAGCCTCTCTAAGTTATAAAATGACTACCAAAAGGCAGATGTTCTCAAAATTTTCCCCCATTGAGTGTGAACAGATGAATGTCATCTCTAAGTTAGATGTTTGGAAGCAACCAATACTTTTTCAAACTCATCAAACAAGTTTTTCACCACCAACTATTTCTTAATAGATTTAAAGCCTCCCCCTATAATTAAAAAAAAATCCCTGCCTATTATGAATGGTATAGAGGGAGATCATGTAAAAATCGTTCTTGGGTTTCAAACCAGGTTAATTCTGGTGACATTGCTGTCGCCAACATTTCAATGAAACACTGACATCATCCTCAGGGCTGCACTGAGGTGGTGTGTCACCAGAATTAACCTGGTTGGAAACCCGAGGACTATTTTTACAAGCAATCCACCAGGAAAGTCTGAAATCACTCCGGGGGAGATCATGGTTCATTTGACATTAAAAGATCAGATATCATAAATTTGAAATGACCTTAGTAGTCAAATTTATGATTTTTGATCTTTATTGATCAAAATGACTTATGATCTTTGATTGATAGTCATTTTTAAATTAATACCTCAATTACTTGGGATATAAACCACTTGATAATTGCCTTAAAATTTGAGAGTAAAAAGCTAGCAAACATTAGCTATGAAAATTTCTTCAAAAATTTTGGAGTCGACCCAATGAAATATATATCGAACACATGGTATCCTCAAAGTGTCTTTTATCCTCCAAGTAACGAATAATACCTACATTGTTACTACAATTGACACTATAAGTTTATACATATAAATGAAAATGAAGAATTAAAGACATGATGAAGCTTTAAAATCACTATCAAATTCAAATAGCATTAATAAACATCTGATTTACACCATTATTTCACTACAGTTTTTCAAACCTCTTAGAGTAAAATATATACCAGCTCCTCAAGGATACAGTACAGTAGAATGCATCTTAATTAAAAATTCAAAGAGGATACTTTGCATGGTCAATTCCTACAAAAGTGTGTAAAACTGGAAATGATTTCTGAATAAGCCTTGAAAAAGAATCAGAAGTTTGAAAGAATCTAAATACCTGTGCATCTTTTACAGCCTCCCTTGCAGCATAATATGGACAAGCTTTGATCCTTTTCCCTCTGGTAACAAGATCCTCAACATCAGATATGCCTCCATCAGCAACTACTATTTCTTCTGTCAGCCGCTTCACGAGACCAGAGCACAAGAAAGGACATCCTTTGGAGTTTCTGGAACGTTTGACGACACGACCAGAATCTAACAGTCATTTAAGATGGAAATACAAAATCAAACACTAGGCTAATTAATTACCTCATGTGGTGATATTCGGTCATATTATGCAGATCCAATACATAGCTTTAGATTTGTTTTTATCTTAAGATTTATTTGTTTTCAGAATATAATTAACATTACAGTTGAATTTCTAATACAATAGTAAAATTTGGTAATAAAGAGGAACTGGGAAAATGCAAGGGAAAAAAGATGTTACTAGCTTCTCTAAAAGATCAACATAATGGTAAAGTTCTAAAATTGGTAAAAAGTATAATGGATTCCATAAACACCCCAGTCATCATCTCACAACAACTAGAGAGAATCTTCAGATGGTTAGAAGCATCTGATTCCCAAATTAGAATGACAATAAACTATTTATCCCAATGGATAGTGAAAAATGAGTGAAATGTAATCCATTTACACATATGCACATTTAAATTACTTAAGGTATTATAATGATATATAGATCAGAAGGGGTAAGATAATACATAAATATACAACAATGAAAACAAATTAAAAACATCGTTTTTAAAACTTAGCTAGTTAAATCAAAGATTGAATACTTTGTCTAGACAAAAGAAGGTAATGAACTCCAAGAAAATTCTAAAGAAAAAATAAACATGGTAAATGAACACAAAACAAGAATCAAAAATTTTAACACCAAAAGAAGAAATAGTCTAAGGTTAACAGTACCAACCAGATAGATGTCATTCCCAAGTAATTTTGGGGTCAAGAACAAAAAACTGTATTATTTAATGACGTTATTGGGGTATTTTATAAGTTTTTTTTATTTTTTGAATCATAAGATTTTAAAAAGAATATTAAGTTTTAAAATTCAGGTAACTATAAGAATTATTCTTGCCACTACAAATGAATTAATTACAACCATATTAATTCACTAAATGACCATCTGTTTGATCAAAGAGGAGTAATTTTGTAACAATATCAACAATCAGAATGAAGCTGCTTCTACTCTGTAGTAAATACTTAGGACTTCAATGTTACTATATATCCCGTTGTAAATGTACAGACCTTTTGTATTTTAATATGTAAATATTTAAAAATTGTACTAACTGTACCTTATTTGTAATTACTTGACTATGCCTATACATGGCTTGTACATGTTCTGGGATGTCATAAAATATTATTATTATTATTATAGCCATAAGGATACATAAATTAATTGGGTGAATATGTTAACCCATAGTTATAAATAAAGATGAAATTTACCAGATTCTTCAGCCACCTTTGTTGCCTTCCCACTCCTTCCTTTTTTTAACTCCAAGCATCTGCAACAGAAAGTATATTTTCATTTAACAACCAGACAAATTAAGAAAGGACTTTGAAATTAATAAACCTATCTAAAAAAGAAATGATAAGAAGGAAAAGAGTAAACTATGAAATTTCTTATACCATAATTTGCATCATAAAGTGTGCATCTTGATAGGAAAAGGACATGAAAAATATCAGAATTTTTATGGCACCATCATAGAGCACAATCTCTCCAAGACTATGCTCAAAAGCCCATCAAACACTTCACTATCACTCTAGTTTATTCAATATGTTCACAATTTCAGGCAGCATAGATTATAACATATTTAGCAGGAGCATCATAAACAGGTTTACTGAACTTGGGATCAAGGTATGTACTTAGTGATTTGTTATGCTTAATGAAGTAAGAATTTTCTCTTGTATTATCGGTTTATAGAAGTTTTTCTGTGCTCAAATTTTAAAATGAATTAGAAATTATTAAGTAAATAATCATAATTAATGATATGAAAAATCATAGTTTTAGTTCATAGGATTTCATAAAGATTACAATTCTAATCAGGATAGCAACTTACCTTTCATTGATCAAGGCTTGACTCTTGAGCCTGTTAACAGATGGATTGATGCAAAGAGATTGTCTTGATGCCAATGAAACTAGACGAACAGATTTGGCATAAGGGCTTGATTTAACTTCATTCACAAATTGTGACAGTTGCGAATGTGTACGACTACAATAAATTATCTGCAATAGAAAATTCAGTTTTGCATATAAGACTGATGGCTTCTTATTAAAAAAATAACAAAGAGGATTGCTTTATGAATGAAATGCATTAAACTTTAAACCAATGAGACTAATTAATGAGCTTCCTCTAAGTGAAATATTCATCAAACTCATCAGCTAGCTTACTTATTAATAAAAAATGGATGTTACGTTTAGTTCAAATATCATCATAAATATTTTCTACAATCACTATAAAATAGAGAAAACATAAGGATTCATTCCTTCAACACTGAAACTTAGGAAATATCTTTATTACTTAAATCATTGAGAATAACCAACTGGCAATAGGTTGCAAAATCATTATTAGATAATGGGAAAATGTCAACAGTCTCACTTCCATACAAAATATATCGAGGGTAGGTAATTATTTTTCTAGGTCAGTTTCTATATAAGAGATTATCATATTGTTCGGAGATAAAGGAATACTATGAAAGACTAGCAATATATTAAAATATAACTCATAACTGATTATAGACTGAAACAGTTTTTTTTTGTAGATATATGTCTTCTGAGAGTGAGTATAAATACAAAGCTGAGTATTGAATACATTTAACATTAACAAATAGCTAAGTGTTTACCTTCACATCTTCTGGCTTAATTGATTCATCTTCTTCTTCATCACAATCATCACCTTCTTCCTCACTTTCATAATCTTCCAATACTGGATCAACTTCTTGAGGATCATCCTTCAATTCACTATCCAAATCTTCAATTGGAATCTTCTTGTCACCAAATAGCTTCCTAAATTCTTGGTCTGCCTTGGTAACAGCATCACTCTAGAAAATGAGGGAAAGCACCAAAATAAAGCAAATACAAACAACCAAGAAGCAAACACAACTGGATATATTTTTATAGCAGGAATTACACTTAATTTAGATCCTAAATCAAATGTCAGAAACTTTTCACTTATGTGAAATACAAAATGATAATAATGTACGTTTTATAAGTAATGAATTCTTATTCTGTTTTCTGTAATGTAATAGTTATCCTTCCCAACGAATACTTTAAGATTGTGAAAATAGTGTCAAACTAAAGTTATTCAAAAACGGTTAGCTTGGAGGGCGTGCTTCACAGTCCTTCAATAAAAATTTATACACTAGTAACTTTAACAACCATGCACTAATGATTCGAAGGCTGAATATTTCCATTCCACGCACCCTATTCATTTTATGCCAACCATTTTTTTCTCGCTCTTTAATTTTTCAACTAAAATTAGACTAGTTATGCTGTATTGCTTTCGGACGTCCACCATTCGGAATGGCAAGTAGACAGTAATTTGTCAAATCTGATTCATTTTCCACATAATAGCGGCATAAATTTCATCTTGGGTGTTTTATAAACTACGTTGACGAAATATGCATAAGTAAAACTTCAGGAAATAGTCTTTCTCGTCATACAACGCGAATATGCACTGATAAATAATACCATAATTTTGCGGAGCACGGAACTAATACTAATTGTGTAAGTCTGCATCGTAATGTTGAGGATCAATCAATGTTAATCTTTAATATATATAAATCACAAATCTTACATTGAGAGTTTTACACCTCTTCTTCATTTCATCTATCCTTTCCTCCTTCAGCTGCAACTTCTTAAGCAATGCAACAAGTTCTTGCTTCTGTCGATTTTTTAAGTGATTCTGAGACTGGCTAGCAAACCAGTCCAGTTCTTTTTCATTTGCTGATTCATTTTCTGAAATCTTACTAATTTCCTTTTCCAATCCATCTCTAAAACGCTTCTCGTTGTCTAGTAGCCAGCGGAATGACCCGCATATGAGACTGAGGGATTTTCCCTGAGGAAGAAACATGAAATGAATGTTTTAGAGATACAAAATACAAATTCAGTATTTAAATAAAATACTGAAAAATAATCCATCGAATTAAATGCAAATTAGAAGATTTCTCTCCAAATTACAAAGTCATTTTCCTTACAGTTCCAGTAGGACTTTCAAATACTCCTATCTTACTGCTTTCAATCGCTTCATACAGGTTTTTCATGAACTCATTTTGGATAGGGTAAGGTTCAACAGGAAACGGGAACTTTTCTGGTGGCTCTAAAGATTTCGAAGGCCTAAACATAGCTAAAATTATACATAAAGACTAGGTGTCTCCTCTAATGTTTTTCGACAAGTAAATTCATCCCGCGTAAATCCCAGCGTTTTCGATGGTCTTTTCAATGCCCGGAAATGGACGAAACGGGAAAAAGAGGGAATTTTTGAATGATGGCGGTACACTTCTGAGAACTAGTGTTGTTCGGAACTTCGATTATAGATTTACTACGTATTTGATTTGGCGAAATACGCAAAATCATGTTACATCTACGTTAGATTTTGCAAAGATTCATCTTGAGGCAGGCTTCTATGGACGAAAATAGTAAATTAGTAACAATAATTCATTGGGAAGTCGCATAAATGCGTTGACATGTAATTGCTTCAGAAATGGTGATAAGATTGATCTATTTTAAAGAGGTTAAAATAGAATTTACTTATATTATTTTTACTGGTACCGTTTCATCTTATTGTGTATTTGTAAACATTGCAATATACCATTACTCGATAGTTATATTCTATAGCATCAACATGAGATATTGGGTGCATTTTTGGTTCTTCGCTATGAGACGCAACGGCATGGTGTTCCTTATACTGGCTACAGCTTTATCTATGATGTCTTTCTATTGCCTCCGTCTCATTGCTGGCCACCAAAAGTTGTGTTTCGTCCCCAGAGCAACTTTCTGAATTACTAATAATTAAATAAAGCTCTATCTTAATCATATATATTCACATGCGTTTTAAAGTTTTTCATTGATATTTAATGTGAGTGAATTTTTTTGTATAAAAAATTAATGAACTTATGAGAGAATGGATTCCATAATTTTCCTTTAAATTTTAACGCCTCTTAGAAGATGGTAAAAGCTTGATAGATTTATTCAGAAGACTCAGGTCAGTTTTCTGTGATTTTTCGATATTTTTGGTTATGCTTCTTAGTTTTTCATTCGTAACATGATTAGCTAAAATGGAATTTTTAACCTTTTGAATAGTTCTAATCTTGACATGAACAGAAACTTTTTATGCTATCTTTTTGATGATTTTAGTTGTCTCGTTGTCACAATCAATGGTTTAATATTCAAAACTTATTTGATTTTCAAGTTCTTCTGCAATGATCAAAGCTTTATTAAAGATTTCATGCAGCTAAAGCTCATGGATGTCAGTTATTATTCCAAACATTAAAGCATCTAGTTCGGATTCTATTTTTTAGTAGTAGTATTTATTGTAACAGTTCTATCATACTACTACTACTGCTAGTAGTAATAATCTATGTTCAGTTCTAGATCCCCCCTGCCAAAGACTTCTATCAAACTTTAGCCATTCAAACCTTAGAAAATCTATCCATTTACTTACACCATAGGAGATATACTGAGTGAGTATGGTTTTAATGCATAGTATCATCATGAGGCACTAAATAAAGGTTTCTATAACCTATGACCAAATTAATTCATAATTTGCAAGCTTTTTCATTTCTTTACGCAATTTTTTGGTGTAATTGCTTTGATCTTACTTACCTGATTTTTGAATTAGGGTAGCTTACTATATTATGATAATCCATGCCTAACATATGCTGTTCACAGAAATATTTCAGGGAGGATATTATTTTAATTTGTGTTTAATGGCAATGGAGCATTTAGTGAATAACCTAAGGGGCTATACACGTACAGCAAGTTGTAAAAACTTGTGATTACACATTATAAACATATATTCAGTACATTTCATTCAATGAAAATATTGCTTCTATTAGAAATAAAGCTTATAAAACCCTTCGATTTATTTATCACCAATGTAAAGAATTTAGAAATCCTACCTAAAATACTTTTAAGCTACTTTATTTCTCCCTTGTAACTACTCATTGCTAACTACTATCACTAGAATTCTGTTCACTAGTCTGGAGTCCTTATTTCAAATCTGTAAATTTGGCAATTGAAAGTAGAGAACATAAATTTTTAAGGTACTGCTCAACTAAATGTAAAAAAATATAATAACAATCTCAATTACTTTGATATTCTTATTAAAACCAATATAGCATCACTGACTTCAAGAAGGAAATACAACGATTTATTATCTTGTATAAATTAGTAAATGGAATTGTTGATTGATCAAATCTTCTGGAAAAGATTAATTTCCATATTCTCCAGAGGATCTTAAGGCATCATCAACAGTTCTTTGTAAATTGCAGTTATGCAGCTAACCCTTATATAGGATGATGCATCTTGCTAATGAAACAAATATTGAGAGTTCTGCCTTTAAACAAACTAAAAAAATAAACATAAAGAACAAATTAATTGATTTTGACAAAGATTTATTTTCCCTTGCCTCATTTACTTTATTTATAACAGAATCTGATGATTTGTATTAGGATTTACATGATGATTTATGAAAGATTTCAAAGTTTTACTGTGCTTTTATCTATAATTTATGATTGTGATAAGATTTTGTCCACAATATAAATACCTATGGAAAAAATCTTATGAATATTTATATCCTGCAGATATATATTAGTTATCATTTGTGAAAGAATGGTAACAGTAAAACTAATCAACCATCAAAACCAAGAGGAGTAGTCATATGCACATTTCACCTTCAATGAAAGCATCTTCAGGGGCAGAAAACAACTGTAATGCAAGAGTTACTACTACTCTTCTTGGTTTTGATGGTTGATTGCTGTTACCATTACAAGCTGCCATCAGTGGTCTCTTCTGTCCTATTTGTGAAAGAGTTTGAAGTTCTAAATTAATTTGTTATAAATGAATACTTCCATCATTCAGATGTATATTTATATTTTACATCTATATTTTCACTTATAATTTATTAATTATGTAATTAATGATTTTGTTTATGTGAAAGAGTAGTTTTTTCTTCATGGTTGATTTTATGTTTATTCTTATTCCAAGTTTTCAAATTTGTATTATAATATTGTACTTTTGTAATATTTATAACAAATGTAAAATGGAGTTCTTCTCCATGTATAAATAAATACTAAATTTCACTCAATAATAATTATAATTTTTGTTTTTTCAAATTTTGGGATGGAATTTATCTCCCTAATTCCCCCTTTCATACACCATGTATGTTCCCCCACAAATTTTGTTTCAGTATCATTCCGAGGTTACTATCATCATTATAAATTTTCAATTATTGCTATTGTTGGATCAATGCAGTGTTCCCTATGAATCTAAACTTTACCATTTCCAACATTTACTAACCTATCAACTGCAGTATTAAATTTTAGAGTTCTCAACTTGTGGTAGGCATACTTGCAGAGTACCTGCTATGGTACATAAATACCAATGTTAGTACCAGGTTAATTTTTTTAATTAAGAGTTTGATCTGTGAAATTTTTTAAATTCACTTATAAATTCAGAGAGAAGTAACTGTTAATCATCACACATCTCACAATCCAGGTATATTTCAGAAGTTCCATGGCAGTTCACTATTTTTATATTAATTTAATCTTCTTTGATGGAATATGTCTAGACAACATCAGTGTTTAATGGAGATACACCAAGTAAGGTTGCAAATGAAAACATTTGTGTATAAAAAGTATTTAATCGACTCTGATTATTTTCTTGAATATTTCAAACCATTCTATAAATAAATATTGAGAAATGAGAATTTTAAAGGATTGAGTTAATCTCTACAAACATTCAGTGATAGTGCTTCTGTTATACACTCCTCATTTTAAAAACAATTTCAAATTATTAGGATTATTGATGACTTTCTTATGGAGTGGTAATACTCACATTTTGGAAAAGAGAATATCATCTACAGCATTTATAAATGAAAATCTACAGTATCTGTAACATATTACAAAAATGTTACATGTATTCTTACCTCTTTACAAAGGTAAAGACTAATATATAAAATATCAAACATGGAATATTGGTTGAAAAGACCAGAACATTTGGAGACTGTCAAGCTTGAGTTCTCACATTACATTAGCAGATTTCTAACATACAAAATATATTTTTGCATATTTCTGAAAATGAATAACAAACCATTTTTGCAGCAAATCACCTTATCATATGACACATCAGATGTACAGAAAAGGTTAATTAACAACAACCATCGATTTTGGGTAGATCCAAGCACAGTTAAAACCATGAAATCAAAAAGAATTGGCTACCAAAACAGTCAACTTTCACATTATTCAGACTTTGTGTTTGCAAGAAATAATGTCTTGAAAACAAGCAAAACTTGAATTCTAATCTAGTCATATTTTCTTAAAATGCAAAAGGAACAGTTATAAAAGAAAACCTAATTATCTGAAACTCAACAAGAAAGACACATTTTAAAAGAAAATTTTCAATTTTAATAGCAATATCAAATATTCCCTGAACAGAGCAACATTTATTGTCAACATTAAGTATATGCAAAACGTCTTTGGCCACATAAAATAAAGGTGACAAATTGGCACATAGAAATGCAAAAAATTTCAAATTTTGAGGAAAAATCATTTTACATTGAATTTACAATTCCATGGGTAAAAATAAAAACTTTTGTACATAAAATTTTCATGAAGACATTTGAATACAACAAGGCTTCCATAAATCTGTACATCCATCCATAGAATGAAAGCCTTGTATAAATTTTTCTTCCAACAAGGATACTATCCAATATTTACTTTTAATCTATCAGGATTTATATAACATTTTTATTTTTACAGTTACATATAGAGAGCTCTTTAGTATAAAGTTTCATTAAGGGATTTCACACCGAAGACATCTTTACAGTAGGTTATGAAATCCCAATCCTTTACAAAACCTATATTTTGTTTACATATAAACTATATTAAACTAGGAAATGACTATAATTATAATTATTTTTGGTGAAAACACCAGGCTGGAAACTCACAAGCACAAAATCACTTCATGGAAACAATGTGCTGCACCAAAATTTGGCCTGACTAGCTGAAATAAAAAAGATAAGATTTCTTCTGATTCAGGGTCAACCTGGTTTAAATAAAATACCATCACTAAATTGATAATGATCAATCAGAGACTTGCAGAGAACGATTAATGGGCAAAATAAAAACTTACATACAGAAGATATGATGAATAAATAAAGGAAGTACAACAAAATTTTTGTAAGACAGTGGTTAGGTTTCCAATTTGGAAGATATATTAACAAGTGATAAGCCTCTCTAATACCTGTGAACCATGGCAATGAGCATGAATGCATTTTTCTGTGATGATTGTGACTATTACACAACAAAGTCTGTCCCATATAATTTAAAGAAAATTAAATACATGTTTATCAAAGGTCATATCTCTGATAAACATGTATTTAATGAAATAAAATTCATTACCATAACATAAGTTAGATGGAAGAAATATCCAGATGAATATATCTCAAAAATCCCAATTTAAAATCTAATATCTCAAAACATTGATTGGGAAACTTTTCAAGTCAAGCTTTGCAATGCTTTTTAAAAACAAAACAAATTTAAAATATATGTGGAACATCATACCCCAACTGACAGTAAAATGAGAAATAGTTGCTAGTTCCAAGGTCTTATTACTGTCATTACCATCAGATACATAGCTCAGCTTTACTCTTTTTCTAATCAAAACTGTTACCACCTTTTTTCATTATCTCATACTGCAACAAAGCTGTAAACTTAGTAATTATTGGCTAAATTAGTTTCTCTGCAAGTCTCTGAATCATTAAAATATAATTATAGCAATCCTGTAAACTGAAATGTTCCTATAGTTTTAAAAAGATGAGCTCAATTGGCAATGCTGCCAATGGTCCAAATATAAAGTTCAAAAAATGCATAATATGTAGCACTTTTAAGAAAGCAGATCATCTTGTCAACTGTCCTTGTAGTGTTTGTTGTATGATAGTTCTTAAGTATCAAAGAGATGGAAGTAACTAAGTTTGAAAATGATCACAAATTACTGAGATACAAGATGAGGAAAGATTGAGTGTGCTTCAAATTATGGCAGTTATTGCTGAAAAATTGTCAAAAATACATTAAAAATGTAAGACATAATGTTAATGTGTTTTGGAATTTCCTCACAAATTTACTTCTTTCTGATGGATGGAGACCAATGTCTCTGCACAGTAAGTAATAGGTTTCATTGTTTTTATGAATATAAAATGAGGTCAGTGGCACATACACTGAATGGTTGTGGATCCGGCAGATACAGAACCACGTACAACAATAATATCAGACAATTGGTGATTGGGTAAAAGTTTCCTAAAAAGAAGCAAATATTTATTCAGTCATTTACATGTATATATCTAAAATTCTTGGGGAAACACCTCTATGCATTGAAAAATTATGCACAGAGAAAACTCTGCAGAAAACTTTGTGAATAAAAAAAGGAAAATAACAGAGCACTAAGATTTTATACACAGGAGGTAAACTTGAATTCTTGGGAAAAGTTTAATGCAATTGTCTGAAAAAGGTAACTCATATCAGTACATTCCATTCTATTTCTGAAATTTTTATCTCTCAAAATTAGATATCAAAGAATTCTCATAAATGTGATACACATACTATGATAAAAAAATATCTCTAAGAACCAAAATTAAAACGGTAAGAGACTAATAAATAGCAGAAGTGGATACATTTCAATATGTGATGTTTCCAATTATTTGGATTGAAGAAAAATAATTCCTCAATTCAAGCGAATTCAGAAAGGTCATTACATTGTGATGATATTAACATGTTATTATAGTTGTATTAAACAGTATTGTTTGACGGAAGTAGTATGATCAGGGAAGAAAGGCTGAATGAACAGTATCTGATTTGATATAAGAATAACAATTGGTAAAGTTGATGAATGAAATGCTTTTAGTCCCTAGTGGAAGAAATTAATACAATTAAATAGGAATGTACTGAATGATCGAGGTAGATAATTTCTTATTTCACTGAAGGAAAGAATTAAGAATGAGGAGTTATGCAAAATTTACTAAGACCGGAGACAAGATGACAGAATTATGGAAGAATCAACTGACAGTCGAGATAATTTCATTGGAAGTTTAAGCTATGATTACTATTCCTTTGAGATATGTGCCACAAAATTGTAGAAAACGTAATGGCAAGTCATTGCATGCTTAAGTAGCAATGTATATGATAAAAAATAATAAAATTACTTCTGGAAAATGAATAACTAATATATGGCAGTTAAAGAGTAAAGAAGTATCAAAAATGTATGCAAAATTCAGAGAAGAGGAACATATCAAATAACAAAATTACATCAATCCACATTCATCGGACTGAAGATAAATAGTTGCCACTTTTTCATTTCAATGACTGTGAAGTACTTCTCTTCATAATAAAAAATCACATTCACTCTCACAGAGTCAAACCACAAAACTCACTCCAGTTATTAGCAGAAATATGAGTAACCATCTTACAAAAATTTTGCAAGCATATGTTGCAGAAGTCTGCCTCCAGTTAGAGTGCTTTTAAAACTACAAACACCATCACTACATCCTTCATTTTGGTCACAGAAGTAAAAATAACTTCAGGTAATGAGATGCTGATCCCACTGATTAGAGTTCTCTATGAGACTCAATTTCATCGCACTGGAAATTCATATATTTGCAATCTTCCCAATTGTTTGGTGGTTTGCCCTCGGTGGTGGTAGCCTTACCACTGTTTGAGGGCCCAAATTCCCAGCCACATTTGCAGACTTTCCAGAGGAACTCAGCTTAGTGGACCCAGTGTTGTTGCTGGGACCAGTGCTGGATCTCTGACTACTGGATGAAGAAGATGCTACTGAGGATCCAACTACGTGGCCGGTCTCTGCAGCAATGCATCTTTGAAGAGGTTGCTGTAGTAGCCATGAGTGTAGGGTGCTGTGGAGGAGGGAGAAAGGAGGACGTCTTGGGGGCACTTGGTGCCAGCAATCCTGCATCAACCCGTAGATGTGAAGTGGGCAGTCTTCTGGCCTTGGGAGAAGCTGCCGTGAGCGAATCATTTCTATAACTTCTTGGTTGCTGTACCCATAGTAAGGCTGAAAAGTATTGAGAATCACAAATATTTATTCCTTTCATTGTAGTTAATAGTAGTAGTCTTATAAGTTGGATATTATCTATTGTGTACAAAGTTTTTATATCATGATTCCAGAAGTGGGCCCTACCACATCCCAGGGGACTTTTAGTCCCCTGGGATTGCAAAAGCAAGCAAAGAGGAGGTAAGGGTGAGAAGGATAAAAGCATGTATCTAATATTAACCAAACTTCTTTCTAAGGACAATCTAACAATACTGGATGCTAGAGATGTGTGAATATTTTAAAGTTTGAATTGAGTAATTTTCTTTAGTTTGACACCAAATCAACATGTGAAAAACTTTAAATCAAATAAAAACTCAAGTGGCAGAAAACTAATTTAATGTTCTATTTTTCGTTTTGTTTTCCATATCCTAAAAGAAGTTTGTTAGGCAATTTTTATATATTAGTAAACTACTAATCGAATTTAATTTCATAAAATAAATAAAAAACTGTAATTATGAAATTATAGCTAATCTAAAATATTTACTTATTATAAAATTGCAAAGCTATTTTAGTGGATGACAAAGATAAGCAGGAGACAAAGTAAATGCAAGTTGCAGTTTTAGAAATTCATGAGAAACAAATAGACAAGATGATATATTGAATAGAATATTTAGTCAATTTGATTAAAGTTTAAATAATTTAGTCCATTGCATATGAAATTGATTCAAAGTGAAAAAAGTACAATTTACACTTCACTACAGATAGTAAACATTGCAAAACAGCTTTTGGTAAGTTTGCAATGGTCTTTAATACAGCAATTTTTCACAGTAATATTCATAAGTTTGTAATGGTCTTTAATAAAGCAATTTTTCACAGTAATATTCATAATCTTAGAGATAAAAAGCCAATCATGGCTGCAGTATATATATTGGGAGGTGTTCATACATGTTTATAGAACATAATTTATAGTAGGAGATTGGCTTAGAAACGCTTAGGACTCACAGATCTAGAGTATCTGGAGGTGTTCATTAAATTCGGAGTAATATTTAATTAAATTTTCAAGTGTTTCAAGATAAAATATCTATAGTCATGGTCTACACATAGAGAAAATCAAGTTCCAGAAATTTGTGACAATGTGTATACCATCACAGTATAAAAAAGATGGGGTTGGATGATGCATAAACAACTCTGATTTTAAGTAGGGTGAGAGTAGTTATAGTTATTAAAATAAAACATACAAGGTTTACATCATAGAATAAATTTGAATAAAAAGCACCTTTAATAAAGAAGTACCTATGACAGAAACATGGTACCATTCCTTTTGCTCAGAAAATAATTTCAGCCTTGAAACTGTATAAATCATGTACTAAGAGCTATAGAAACAAAAACTTTTTATTGATCCAGCATTAAAGATATTAATCGATACTTTTCACTGTTTTTGGGATTTATTTATAAGAAAACTCCAGTACAAAATGAAAATAAATAAGAATTTATTTATAAAAAAGTAATCTGTTTGGTACTCTCAGAAGAATGTAACATTGTGGTCTATTTTTGCTACACTTCTCTGACATCATCTAAGGCTTAGGATTTATGTCAAATTATGGTTTAGTTAAGAAGATTACTTATTCTTACCATTGGTAGCTCAAAGAAGAAAATGTAAGTTTCTGCGAGCATTTGCTTGGAAGTACACATTTTTCCATAATTTCTACCATATTATAAATACAATGAACATTGAGAAATAAGATGTTTACTACATACGGGTCGGCAAGCCACATAATGAAAACTACCATTGCAATTATAAACAAATAACACATACACATGAGAAGAGAGAAGCATGCAAAGACAGAGAGGACAAGTACCTGAAGCCCATAGGTGTACACTTCCCATAGGAGCACACCAAAGCTCCAAACATCTGAATCTGTAGTGAATTTCCCATATAATATAGATTCGGTTGGCATCCACCTGACAGGAAGCAATGATTTGGACTGCACTCGATAATAATCTGATGAGTAAACATCGCGTGACAGTCCAAAATCAGAGATCTTAACACGTAGCCCATCACCAACCAGACAGTTGCGTGCCGCAAGATCACGGTGAACATAGTGCTGAGCGGATAGATACTCCATACCTAAGCAGCAGAAATTTGTTAGCATAAGATGTATGCCCATTTCACAACACATACATGCAGACTTTTCAAATATTAATACAACACATCCAAAGTTACAACATTAGGGTTGATGAGATTTTGCACTCTCCCCCACAGAATTTACAGGGAATAGCTGGACACTGGAATAGCCTTTTCTTGATCCTATTATAGCCAATTTTTATTTACCTCACTATTGCGGTATAGACAGGAATCTCACATTCAATTGCAACTAACATATCCACTTTAACAACAAACAAATTATCGTATGGACACGTTTGGAGAAATATCCAAATGTTCCTTTAGTGCTGTTACTTTTTATTAATGAGCAAAAAGTTAACTTATGCTATATCATAAGGCAGAGAGGTAGCATCAAATTCTTTGTTTCATATTTTCATCAAGATTAAATAACTGTCGCGAAAATGAAGATGGAACAACAAAATAATTTTCAGATTTAATTTTTCTGGTTTGTCCATGATAGCCAATGAAGATAATGATAGACAAAAAAGGATGTCTATGGAAATAAGAGAAATAACTTGAAGTAATGCGTGTAACTTTTAGAATGATCATACCTCTTTGTTTTAGTCAAAGAAACTTTAATAGATCTTTTAGAATTTAAAAGTAAGAAATATCATTAAAATTTCACAAAATAAATAAAGAGATATTACCCGTATATCTATAATCAAGTTATATAATTAACAAGAAACTGATATATGATACAAACACATCTAATGAGGCAATGGATTAATTTTTTAATCCAGAGGTAAATTGGTCTCTTTGTAAATCTCATCAACTCTAGCTACAACTATAACTTTAATTGAAGTTTTTGAGTTCAAAATTGTTGACAAGAGCAATATTCTTAATAAGTAACAAAAATACATAAGTATATTCAGAAAGCATAGAGGACACTTGTACTATTCAGAAGAAGCAAATATATGCAACATTAACATTGTTAGTTTTGCCATGGCTGTCATTAATGCATATATATATATACCTAAAGAAATATTTCAGACACTTTTGACATGGAATCTGCAAGACTGGTTAACTCTAATATACATGCATTATAAGAGCAATGATTAACACCAATTATATAGTTAGGCAGTATACCTGCAGCTACTTGTGTAGATATGTGGAGGAGTTCATATTGCCCCAATATATGAGGTTTTCCATCTACACTTCCAGCAAGCACACCTTCTGACTCAGCACGAGGGGAATGGCTTATCAGAAACTCATGCAGATCACCCTGAAAGTAGTACAAACATAGAAATAGTAATAATTTTCCTTTTTGGAAGATACTTTAAACAACAGCAAAATTTCTCACTGGAATATTAATTTCTGTGAAGGCCAACAAAGAGTAGTTTTAAAATTTTCAAGGATATATTGAGTAATGTGTATTGCAACTAAGCCCTTATTGTACGATTCTGAAATCAATATATTATAAATGATTAAAGTAGTACTTTTCAACTATTGCTCCAGTTTCAACTTGATGAATGCTGTTACAGAGTAACAAAAAGCAATTTTTAGATTAACAAATGGATTTTTTTAGTGATACAAAAATCATTCATCATAAAACATACTAATAAAATATTAATTTTGTTTCATACTCCTTCCAATGACTGTTTAATCAAAAAAAATATCTTTGAAAAAGATGTCTAAAGACTTTCAACTCCATCTTTCATCTAACTATATCACAAAGCAAAATTACTTTATAATCTCTACAACAAAATTGTTGGTCGGATATTATAGGTTGTGCATTTATCAGTGACTCCTATACTGAGTGGTTTAACCTGTCATATACTGATTTAAATTTTCCATTAAAGACAAGCTCCTGGTTAAAATTAACATTTCAAACATGTAAAAGAATGAGATAACTTAGAAACAGATATTCAGCTCCTTCACATAACTATCAAATAAGAATGAATACAGATCAAACAAAAATACATAGAACAATACCCTATACTAAGAAATGAAGGAGAACTTCCTTCTTGTACAAGGATATTGATGTTCTGTCCTTAATCAGTGAATGTTATTTCTATCAAAATGAGCGATGTAAAAGTGAGCCTCCAGGTAGCCAAGAGGGCAATACATTTGACTTTTGCCATTCAAAGCCATTCAAATCCTGATAGGGCTCATGTGTGAAATGACCTCAGTTAATTATGTACTTTAAAAAATTACTGCTACTTCTACTAGATAAAACAGAAGGTAACATAATGAAAAGTACCTGTGCCATGTACTCAAACAGCATGCAGAGAGGCTCTCCTCTGGAAACTACTCCAACGAGACACACGATGTTTGGATGACGTAATTCAGACATCAGTTCAACTTCCCTTCTGAAGTCAGAAACTGTTTTGGGACTGGCATTTTCCTTCAATGCCTTCACAGCCACTGGCATTGGACTTTCACTTTCTGAGCACCAAACTTCCCCCTTGTAAACTTTACCTAACGAACATAAGAGAGAAATTAGTCAACCATTACATAAAGGCATCGCAAGTTGCATGATAAAAATAATGGTAGACTGTCACTGTTTATGGTTATAAATTATACAGTTATATATGTTAGAATGTAATAGTCAAAATAAGTTCAAAAATGTGTACCTATACGTTTATTATGCATATTTAACTATTTAAGGTAAGGGATAGCTGCTAGGCTCCATACTAACTATATTTTACGTTAAAATTAATCAGAATTAAAATCAGTGATTTCCTCATCTTGGGTGCTCTTGGTAATTTCGAATGTCAATTTAATTTAATAACTTATGCCGCATAAAATATGATGAAAAGGAAAAAAATTAAAAACTTCGAAGGAGGATGGAAAAAAATTAGTTAACAGAAAGAATTCTAAGTTGAAACACCACCCTCTTTAGTTGGAGCATAAATATAGAAACAATTTACAATTTCTAAAGAAGAAAGTCTACAAAACTCAGCTTCAAAAATTCAGTGGATGAGTAAATTTGTCCTAAATCCTTCCTTTTTCTGTTACAGCCGAGTTTTCTGATTTACCTATTAGAGACTAGTACTTTCATCAACAGATGAAAAATTTGTGTTCTTAAAACTTTCAGCCCAAGTTTGTGATGTAGATGCTTTATAAAAGGAGTTAATTTAGTTCCATTAGTGAAAAAGAGAAATATATTTTGGTCAACTTCTTTGTAAAAAGGATTCAAAACCACAAGCTAAGATTGTATTAAGAAATCTTGATCATCTCATTCTCGCGGATATTCTATTTAATTCTCCATTAAATCTAGAGACATTGCTCTACTCTAAAGGCAGCTATTTCAAAATGCACACTAACCGAATGCTCCCTCTCCTAATTCCTGTAGCAATCTCACACTTGAAGTAGGATACTCTTGCACTCTAACTCCAACACCATTGCCATCCCCAGAGTTAGTTGTTGCTTTGGGAAGAAGTGCATTCATCTCCAGTGCAGAAGCTCCATTAACCTTGACTCCAGGAGGAGCAGGCTGCTTCATGGAAGGAGATGTGGCCAAATGCCCCTGCTCATGACCCCTCCCTCCTTGTCCACCACCACTACCTCCTCCATCCCTCCTTCCTCTTCTAACACAGAACACAACCAGCCAAATCAGGAAGATTATTGATAACCCTGCACTGCCAGCCAGGATGTAGAGCCACATATGGTCAGCTGTAATGGGATTTGATCGATGAACAAGAGTAAGAAGCTACAATGAGGAAACTAATGACAAATAAACATGAATGCAATTTACAGAAAGATTTGGTACATGAAGTTTACTTGGTAGTTCAGTGAACTCTCAGTTTTCTAGGATAACGGTGGGGAGAGGAGGCAAGAATGATCAGTAAACATGGAGTATCCAAACCTTCAAACTTGCTTAGTTTGCTGCTTAAATTAGAATGATTAGAATTGTCCTGTTGGTATTAGAACACAAAATTACTAATGTGTTTTTGTGTTTGAATTAATTAAAAAAATATGGAAAATATCAGCAAAGAGAAAACAAGGATGTGTGGATAATCCACAAAACAAATACTTCACCCACAGATAATTGGGAGTCCACTGTATTTTACACATCAAGTGACATTACTGACTATAGGGAAAAATGAGGATTTGATAGGATGAAACAGTATATATAGTTTAGCTATATCATATATATTATATCCCAGCTATTTAAGAAAAGTAAAAGAATGCATGCATTAATCATACCAAATTAAAATGTAGAATTTTAAACACAATAAATTAAAAATTTTTAACTTTTTTGTATATAATAATATTTGTAATAAATAGCACTCATCAGCACAATCTATATCCTACTTATGAAACAGAATGAGATGCATTTGTATGCATTTCACCTATATATACCCTATTGAGTAAGCAAAATATTGCTGCCAGGTAAAGTTAATGAGTTTCTAGTGAATTCAAACATTAAAAGATGAATCTTTTGAAAAAAGTAACACAATAATACTTAATAGAAAAATATTTCACACAAAAGTTTTATACTACATTCAGCAAATTAAGAAGTAATTTCCTTTTCAAAGGAAATTCCATAAACTGGAGGTTTAACTTGATACAGTAATGAAGACGCAATTTTCTAAGGGATGAAAATACTACACATCCCCTATTTTAATTTTATGAGCAAGGCATATTTTAAGTGAACTGGTCCAAAGTTAATGGACACCGTAAAAGAAAATAAGAAAAAACAACAAAATAAATAAGCCGCTATATTAAGAGTTTGAACATGAACCATTTGCATGTCTGGAAACCATCAGAGCTTATCTTCCAATGTTGTAAAACTAGACTGGGTGACACAAATTAAATGAAAGTTAATGTAATGATACGCTAAAGATTGTTTTATTCATTAAATTAAAATTGATATTTAGGCTACAACCTCTTCACATGGCCATAATTGTTTTAAAAACACATAGAAAAAGTAAAAACATGCAAAAGAATTAACAAGGTATCTCACCACACTGTGGTATGTCACAGAATTCCATGCGGACCCTCTTTTTGCCTTCTCCTCCCCAATCCGACTCTTCCACAAAGCACCAAGGCTTTGCCTGGGTGGCTCCTGGGTTACGGCAATATGAATGACCTCCAATGAGTTCCACGGAGTAAGCAGGTAAGAGATGTTCTTGAAAAACTCTGAGTATAGCATCATTGCCCATAGCAGTAGATGCAGCCATATTACTCCAAGGGAGGCAGGGACGCCCTGAGGATGACTTTGATACTGCCCCTCTGTAATGCTCTCCCTGACCAGTGTAACATGTCTCACCTAAAGAATATATTTTGATAATTAATTAATTGTTCAAGAATCATGACTGTACCATGATTTGGTCGAATAATGGAGGATTGCAGTCATGGGTCAATAGAGCAGTTGGAATATCTATAGATATCAAAGTGAAATGATAGTAAGTAAGTCAATTTGATTGCTCAGCTACTCATTCATCTTTCATTTCTTATCATTATCATTTGAGTTGGCACTTACATAAAGCAAAATCAGCAAAGTAAACTCCCTCAATGGATATGTCTAAATGTTTTGAAAAAATATCAATAAGTTTGTTTTCTGATGCCATGAAATTAATGAAGACCAAGCAACAATCATTCCTCGTTATATTACAAGAATCAAAATCAGGGCAGACGTCTAACAAAGGAGGCATGAATGTAATTATCTATATAGTACACTTTTTACAAATATATTGTTAAGTATCTGCAACATAAGAAATAATCCTCATGAAGTGGGATCTCTTCTAACTGTGGGCCTGAATGATAGGCATCTACAGAACCACTCTTGTACTGGACTCTGCTCAAAATATTCATTATACTTTTCTTCAAAGCAGAATATTTTAGTTTTACTTTTTATTTCTATGTATTTAGACTTCATTTAAAAACTTGTGAAAAGAAAAAATTAATTTTTGTAATACTTACTGTGTCTAATGAGGTCGCGAACATCGGGGATGCCCAGACGGAGACATGTCCGAGAAGCCACTGATTCAATTGGAGGCAGACTGGGGCAATCAGGTAGACCTAAGCTCTGGCCTATGAGAGGATGCCTCTTGGCAATGGCATATTCCACTCTACACACATCTGCCTCGAGCACTTCACATTCCTCCCTACAGAGGAAGCGAGGACGTCCTGGGTATGTCCCAGGAGGTCTCGAATCTGGGAAAAAGGTGTTGGTGGAAGGGTTGAAGGGTTTACCATCAAGGAACACAGTTGTTGACGGAGGCTCATCATTTTCACACAGAGGAAAGGCAGTGTAGCAGACAGACGGAATGGCATATGCTTCGCATCGTTTTGTGAGATCACTGAAATTAAATAAGGACAATTGATAAGCAATGCTAAGCAAGAGATGCAATAAGTGTGGGACAGCTGTAGCACTTGCTTAGAGTGCAGGTAGCTTTAAAATGGAATTTAAATAAAGAGGCACACATTAAATTGAACCAGATTCATCTTGAGGTCCCTGAAGATACATACTTTGCCCAACATGTGATTGATTCTGAGTACTATGTTTTTGTTTGTGCACAAGAGAAATGATCAGTTATCAGTTCAAACTTAAACATACACAAAGTAAATATTATTGGGGATGAACAATAGTTAATCAAAGACATTAGTAGTTTAAATAGCATTCATCTTATGCAAAAAAAGAAGGAAAAATCAAATCAAGAGATATGTTCATAAAGTATTCACGACAATGGGGACAGCTCCTCAATATAGAAATTTAATGGAGGATTTTTCCAATTTTGAGTACATCAATTACTGCTGAAGGACAGTTGTAATTTGTTTAGTAATAAGAAATTTATAAAAATAATAGCAGACAAGAGAACTTTGGATCAATAATAATTACTGAAATAAGTTGCAAAACATATGTACTTCAATGACACAATAAATGTGTTAATGGCATAAAAGACTATAAAATCTTTAGTAAATTTAAATATCTCTTCTATTAAGTACAATCTTAAAATTGCAAAGTACTTTTTAAACACAATTTGAGACAAACCTTGAATGAGCAATGACGGTTATAGCCCTCTGAACTTTCTGTTCAATTATCTCCTGGGTAACTGATGCAGGGACAAAAATGCTTCTGTTTCCAACAACTTGTGAGCATGTGGATCCCTGATACATCTGACAGTAGCCCTCTTTTCCATCTCCTGATTGTTCTCTATTGGTGTGCGGTACATCAATTGGAAATACAGGGGTATGCTGAGGAGGTAGTGCAGGTGCAGGCAGAAGGCCAGAGGATCCTGCATTTGGAACGCTGGAACAAATATAGACAATTAATTATTTGCCTTAGTGAAAAAGGTATGAGACAGTAAATATTATTGTGGAAAGAGGAGGTAAATCGGGGATCAGGATTAAATAACTTCATAAATAGTACAGGCGACGGCATACTGCGGACTGAATGCAAACGAACGGAAAAATTATCCGTCGAATACAGTTCATACCATTAATTCTAAATACAATTAGCTATATTCATTCGAGAGTTAAAAACAATCCATTTCCTTTATCGTTTTATTTGCGGCAATGTTTTATAATCAATCCATAAAAATCAATGGATGCCACAAAATATATTTCGCGATAAGGATAACCATTGCAAAGGGTCTCCCATTCTCTAATAAATGTCTTGCTTTCAGCAATATAATGCAGAAGGTCAAGATAAAGCAACAGAAAATGAAATTAGATATGAAAACGTTAAATCAATCAAAGAATATAATTTTAAAATTGTCTCTTTAAGCTCCGATTGCTTGTTTCGCACGGCTCATGGGGGAAAATAAACAAAGAATACCTGTACCTGTTTTCACCGACGGCACGCCTTCGGAAAGAAACGATTAAGAAAAAATTCAGGAGAAACAACGTCAGCCAATTCATCGATGATTTCATTTCGACTCGACGTCATTCCCAACTTGTTGACCCTTATTTTCCAACCCTAACAATAACTGGCATTCATATGCCTGAGGAAATCCCGAACCCTTAATCAATTTGACTGCTGCTGCCATCTCTCAGTTGAGGAGGGATTTACAAGAGCCAGGGCTCAACAAATCGATTGCAAAACGTATACGCAAAATATTTGTGTTAACACTTTGATATAGATGTAGTTTAATCACGGCAATGAGCCGTGTTGCAAAATTATTTTTATTTTGACATACTTCGTCAAAGATATTAATTTTCTATGCTACAAAACCTGTAACTCCGCGCGCATAAGTTAGTTCAACTCAATGTAAATATGCGCCTGCTCAGTAAGTAACAGTCCGTAATCACCACATGATTGAGATTTCTATCTCTCCTAGTTGTTAGTAATCCTAGTATTTGAGTAATTCCATTCACCTCGAATTGGAAAATTAATTTCTTGGCCGCCTAATTATTGATTATTACGAAATTTCCCGCAGATAAAATTTGGAAAGGGGCTGGCGGTAATTTATAAGTATCGTATTTATGATAAACATCTCTCAGAATCTCGAATACAACTTGTTTTTCAATTATTAAATTATAGCATAATAATCTATTATGATTATGTAATACATTAATATAATCTTAAGTATGTAATCCGGGCAGTTATGTCAAGTATAGGTTAAATCAAATGACTTGGCGCCATTGACTGTTGTCCAATTGCTAATCTCCAAACTCCAATGCACCTCTGGAGCTCAACTTACAAAATGTAAAACGTGTAAAACTTTCTTTGTTTACTGACAGACCTAATTACGGGAAGAAGGTGAAATGCTGGAAAAAACTTTTAATCTGCTCACTCTTTCGCATTTTAAATAAATTGTTTAATGGTTAATGTTAGGAAGACCGCTAATAGTTTACAATGATTCACTAATACTTCTCAGTTTCAAAATGTTTTTCCTTATGATGATGAGAATTCCAGTTCGGAAATCGATGTATTTGAAAAAGCTGTGTTTTCCAATTCGATAGAACATGTTATCTAATTCTATTTCGTTACTTGGATTTGTAAAATATTTGGGATATGGAAGCGCAGCTCAGAACTAAAATACAATGCAATCTGAAGTTATGTGTGATAATTGTAGACAACAACCAAAGCGTAGGGGTGTTTTCCTTGAGTGGGTTATTATCTAAGATAAAATTGAAGACTAACATTCAGAATATTTTGCATCAGAGAAATCATTTACTTAATGCCAACCCTGTCCTTGAAACATTTATTTCTAGTATTTTCAGATCCTGTTATTAATAAACACATAGTACTGTTATCGTTTTATTTTAAGATATTAATTGCACTTTAAGTAAATATTTGATACTATATTATCTCAGGCACGTATATAATGTATAATATTATTAAGTATTTCACTTTTAATTTTGAATAATCTATGAAAAATGATTTTGTTTAAAAGATACTTCCAAACAGAGCGAAGTTTTTTGTAGTTTGTTTCATTATACTTCATGTTTCAAGCATTTCTAAAGTAATAGTAACTCGTTTTTTACTATCCTTGGTATTTTATAACCTTCATTTTACTTAGAAACAGTAGAAATAGCAATAAGAGTAATTCCACTACCACGATATTAATAGATGTACTACAAAATCACAAGTAAAAGTATCCATTTTAACCAAATTCCACCTTTTGAAGTGAGGCTGTTATTCTTAAATTCACAAATGCTATTTTAGACAAACTGACTATTTCAGATGAAGGAAGATTCTGAGATTTATTATTAAGGTAGAAATCTTTCATCAATATTTGTGCTGATTTTCACAAAGAAATGAAGCACTAAAGGAAATTTTGAGTCAAACAGATAATTTTGGAGGTGAAATAGTGACATTATTTTAACAATTCTCTGTTATCATTAAGAAAATAGTGATTTAATCAAGTAATTATATAAACATTTTGTAATAAATGCCTGATTTAGAACTTAAACCCAGTATAGGATATGATAACTTATAAATTAATGTTATAAGTGGGCAGATATGTATTTCACTAACCTGTAAGAAAAGAAATATATACATTAATATATATTAATGAGCAATACTTGGCCTAATAATTCATTAACATACCTTCCACCCAATGCAGGAAAATTTGGAAAAGCTGGAGCAAAGTCTGGAATAGTGGCAGGAACACCAATGTGTCCTAGAAGAAAACAAAAACCCATGTACTAGGGATACATAATGAATATGTTATGAGGTAATTTTTTATTATTCATAAATCTAGCCATCTTTATTAAGTAACCTAGGACATCAGTAAACACCAAAAATACATTATTGGAAAATTTCAAAGAGAAATTCTTTGTAACATTTATTTGAGCATCTTGAAGAGAGATTCTTTTTCTCTTAAATCATTGTAATTTGTTTTATATTTAGTTGACAGTATTGTCCTTAAGCCAATGCTGTTGCCAAAATAACTCATTGTCTAATTGCCTCATGTTACTGTACCGAATTTGAATTGGTTACCATAAGTGTCAAAATTAAGCATCTCAAAATGCTTCTAAGAATAGAATAAGGGTCTATAAAAAGAGAGGATTTATGCACTACATTTAAGATTTGGTTAAGATCGAAGTTCTAAATATCATGTGAATTTCTAAAAACTAAGGATTTCATAAAATTATAATGCATAATTGGTGAGTGCTTTGCAGTTGTACTGTACCTTAAAATCACTTTCTGAAAGAAAAATGATAGGAGGTTTAGCAGGTTAAATTTCACAAATCAGAAAGTAACAGAATAGCAAACCACTCCACAGAAAGTATGAAGAATCTTGAATTTTCTCATTTATAATGACGACAGGAACAATTTTATTGATATTTCCTTGTGATGCATTTGTATTGACCATATGTTCATCAAGTTACTGAATTATTTCTATGCAGATTTTATACCAAATACAGAATTGCCTTGTTCACAATAGGATGATAAAGAGAAACTTGGAAAATAATCTTTCTGATTAAAAATGAAAAGAAAGTATTCTTATAAATTATATTTAAAATAATGATGATAAATTCTACCAATTAATGTATCATTCATTTCTATATCAGGAATAGATTTTTTAATCAACAAATTATTTTTTTTAACAATATTTGGCAATATCGTGAATTGATTTTGTGTTATTTGTTAGTGTTGTTGTTAAAATTACTTTGACATCTGAGATCATTTTGCATGTGGGCTCCCCCCGGGATTCAAACCTGGGACTGCTTTCATCAAATTTGAATGTGCTGCCCACATTGCTATCCTGGAGTCTTATTGTTTATAATGGGAATATATACATCTAAATAAATACCCTACAAGCCATAGTGGGGGAGAGAGTTTAAACACCAAAATATATTGGAAATGAATCTACATAAGAATGAGTAATGTCAAGTTGATATAGAATAATCAACTGCATGTGATAAATTGAGAATAACATGTAGCTTTCCATTATTTACTTAGTTGAACTGATGTGTTGTATCATTTTCATATTTAACTAACACTACCAGTATTATCTGACCTGTGGTTTGCAAATTTTCATTATATAGCATGCATTGCCTCCAGTTGCACCTGAATTTTACTGTGATACATCAACTTCAGTTTTATAGGAAGTTTTTATTTCTATAGTTATCTCTAACCAGCTATTTTGCAATTTTTTACCCCCAAGATATTGATCATGTATTCCATTTTTTATATTTATATACTAAGGGTCGCTTTCAAAAGTTAGTAATTACTTTTTTAGCCAGCAATTATTTAACATTTTACCACAAATTTCTCTACTGTTAGATTTGTGATAATTGCATTCCCTTGTACTTTTTCCAAGAATCCAATAGAAAGTCTTTGGTACTTCAGGAAAAAAACTGTGAAAGGTAACCTCCATTAAAGATCCAAGATTCAGTACTTAATTTGGTGTAAAAGAAAACTCTGAGATACTTTTTGTTTTCAGTATTCTTGATATTAACTCTATACTTGAGGACATTTTTATGAGATAAATCCCCATTACTAAAGCAAATATAATCAGGAATATGCTAAGTTTTAGTTTGTTTTCTTAACATTTTCAGACTTTCATCAATACTTTCCCATGAGTTAATTTTATTATTGAGATGAGCAAGCCATAATTTTTATACTCTTTTTAAATACTATGGTAAATCCATGTCTCTGTGCTTTTAAATTGTAGTAATGTTTGCAATAAGTTAATACATGATGCATTTAAGATTAGTGTATTTCTGTGCATTATTTAATATGATACACAAAAGGTAAATTTTGAGTAACTACATACCCTGAAATGCTTTTCAAAATCACTTTGTGAATACGGTGCTCTTTGTAATTAGCTCTAGATCTGTCATTTTGGTATGGATACTGATTAGTAAACATTACTTCTATTTTGGAAATACTTACCAAATCTGTTCATGTTCACATACAGAACAGCTGTGGAGGATATTGTACTCTTTCCATCAGATGCAACACAGGTATAGAATCCCATATCATGGGTTTCTAATGGAGATATTCTAAGTCTTGAGCCAATGGGAGGTGCTTCTGTAGGATTAGCAGATGACTCTGACCCTTTAAGGTCATTCATTGAATCCCTATGAGACTTGCCCTCTTCACGTTGGCTGCAAAAGGAAGGATTGATTGTATCATTATTTTTGTTGGATATTAATTATAATGATATATCTAGCAGTATAATTTATACAGCATATGCCTCTACTTAAGTAATGCAGGCTGTAAAATGGCTCTGTAAAATTTTGTGGACATATAAGGTTTAGGCATTTATGTGATGGGTTTGTAAAATCTCAATACATAACCAGGATAATTAAGGGTTTACAATAAATTATTGGTTTACTGGGCTGGCCATCTACCAAAGGTTCTGTCCCTTCTCCATTTGCTCTGATTATGGGTAATTTAAATGATTTTAAATAAAGGATATAAGACATTGGACTTAAAAAAATTCTAACAGATATGTAGATTGCCATCTGTAAAATAAAAAAGTTGCCTTTGTAAAATGCCCCCCCCCCCCTCAAACCTGGGCTCTGGTTTTGGTTTTGACCACTTTAGCTATACTATTGGTTTAGCTACACTGGAATGAAGGTTGAAGAAAATATTTTCCTTTAGAAAGAATAGAAGCTAGAATTTTGAACCTCATACCCTTCATTCTTACAATTCTTGTTAGCCACCAAAAGGTCTCAAGAGGATATGAAGATTAGTGAGGTATCGCTACAAAGTGAGGTAGTTTGCCTTTGCTTTTCTACTTTTTCAAGAATGGAGAAGAATTTGGAACATAAATGCAGCACTTATTTTCATATAGTTCAATAAGAAGAGACCTAAATGAATGTTACATTGTTCAACATCACTCTTACTTCAATAACTTCCTTATCATCACAGCCATGAGCAAGACTGATACAAAAGTAAATGATATGTTCATTATTCTCAATCAGTCATTACAAATGATAAATTAAAAATATTTCATTCATTAAGATAAGTGTAGAAGATAATATTAAAGATTAGAAATCAGAGTAATTTTGCAAGAAAATACTTATGACAGAAGATGCGACTGAAGAATATATTCTTATTAATGGACAAAATGACTGTGTATCAAGTCATCAGACCTATACGTATATCATAGAAAATGGCTCACATCAATGAGAGTTAAAATAAATTTTCTCAAGCAAAAACTGGTGGAAATTCATCATGAAGAAAACCCATCAATGATAATTGAACTATCTCCTCCAAAGGAGATAAAAAAACTGATCACGACCATCTTCACAGTCGGTATGGAAGATGCCAGAATATTTCTATATTGATAACATAATAATATCATTTCTAACATCTGTAGCTTGTTTCTTAAAATTCCCCTTCCTTATCTTGTCATTTTTAATGCGTTTTATTTCTTTTATACTGTAATTTATTTGTTCTCTTGTTTCTTATGGTATCAAATGTAAACTGCCAGCCATGGCTGTTGTTAGATTAGATAATCTACACTATATAATAAATGAATAAATAAATAAAGAAACAAACAAATAGGTAAACAAATAAATATTTGGATACAGAGATAGCTTAGTAAAAGTTGTAGAAAATAACAAAAGTCTAATTTGTGAGTTTGTTTCCAAGATGGAAGACGTTTCTTAGTCTCTTAGTTTCTAGTCTTAGTAGAGCTATCCCTTTAACCTTCCGGCGGGCGCGTCCGTGCACTGAGTGCACGGGGTCTGGTTTTTGCTGGGGAAAACATTTTTTCGTGATGGTACCGATTCAGAACCCTTTCCTATTCCTTCGTTGCTCTGTTAGCCTTTTTAGGGCGTGGGCATCCTATTGCGATATAGTGTTTACTTCAGATACGAACGGAAAACTTACGAAAGAGTCAGCTTCGCTAAGCTGCTGGAAAGCGCGAGAGCATCTAGTAGCCGCTCTAGGCAGGCCGGCGCCGCCTAGTGGATGCAGCTGGTCCGAATTGCAGAATACTTGTTGAGATATCGGTCTTGTGACAATGTCACAATACTCTCCACCCTCAGCAAACCCTTTTTAGAGGCATACCTAAAAAATTTGTGCGCGTTCGTGCACTGAGTGCACGGGGTCTGGTTTTTGCTGGGGAAAACATTTTTTCGTAACTTTACCGATTCCGATCCCTTTCCTTCGTTGTTCTGTTAGCCTTCTTAGGGCGTGGACGTCCTTTTGCGATATAGTGTTTACTTCAGATACGAACGGAAAACTTACGAAAGAGTCAGCTTCGCTAAGCTGCTGGAAAGCGCGAGAGCATCTAGTAGCCGCTCGGCAGGCCGGCGCCGCCTAGTGGATGCAGCTGGTCCGAATTGCAGAATACTTGTTGAGATATCGGTCTTGTGACAATGTCACAATATTCTCCGCCCTCACTACACCCTCTTTAGAGACATACCTCAAAAATTTATATCTGAAGGGTGCATCCGTTATGGATATAAAAGCGAGCATTCAAGCCCTGCAACTTAGACAGTTGTGGAGGTGTTTATGGTGAAACAACGCAAAAGTACAACGTATTTATGGTGATATCGTTCGAATAATAGGAAAACTAGCTGATAGCAAAGCACTCGAGTGTCGAATTGTTCGTGACGCCGCCAGCCGCAAAAAGTGACGCGTGTTACTTTGGAAATGGATATTTCTTCCACGTAAGTGCATTTACAATTACTCCAAATATCTGAAATTATATTCTTTTTATCTATGAAAACTTTTAGAACTTGTATTAGAAATCTACGTATTATTACTCTCACAGAAACCATGGAATCATCGCTTCGAAGTTTCTTCTGGACTTCGTCAAGGAGGAAAATGAAGGCGACACTTTCGAAGATGATGGCTCCGAAGGCGAAACTGAAGTTATACTTCAAGACGAAATAGAGAGTTATTCGGAGGAAGAGGGTTCTGATGACGAGATTCCAGAAGCCGTTACCGCTGGAAGGAAGGATTACTTCGTCGGCAGAGGGGTTGCGCAAGCATCTTATCCCAAAAGGAGTAAATCTAAAAACCCAAAGGTAACTCCTACCGAGAATGCATTCTTTTGGAAAAACACTCCATTTACGGTGAAAACTAAAACAAAGGGGAAAAACATTTGTAAATTACAACCGGGACTGAAGTCCAGTGCAATGGATATTACCAACGAAGTATCAGCATTTCAAAAAATGGTTGACAGAGAAATGGTGGAGGATATAGTTAAATTCACCAATTTGTACATCGATCGTAAACGCACGGAAGTGAATTACTCTAGAGATAGGGATGCTCAAGTTACCTCAGTAACAGAAATCCTCGCGTTATTTGGAGCTCTAATTCTGATTGCTGTAAAACACGGTCATCATACTAATGTCTTAGAAATGTGGAGTCAAGATGGTACTGGAATTGTTGCTCTTCGAGCACTAATGAGTTACAAGAGGTTTTTGTTTCTACTACGTTGCATTCGATTTGATGATTCAGCAACAAGAGAAGTCAGAAGAAGGACCGATAAATTAGCAGCCATACGTAATATTCTGGACCGATTTGTAGGCAATTTGAAAAAACATTACACGATCGGAGAATATATGACTATTGATGAGATGCTGCACCCATTCAGAGGTCGCTGTAGCTTCGTGCAGTACATGCCTAGTAAACCGGCAAAGTATGGGCTGAAACTTTTTCTCTGTTGCGACGCAAAATCGTTTTATACGGGTAACTTGGAAGTGTATTGTGGACAGCAAATGGAAGGGAAATATAAAGTTTCTAATTCTCCTTCTGAGGTGGTGAAACGTCTAGTTCAACCATTTGAAAATGGAAATCGAAACTTGACCACGGATAATTGGTACACGGATTATTCCTTAGCCCAATATTTACTCTCGAAAAAAATAACTTTGCTAGGGACAATGCGCAAAAACAAGCGGGAGATTCCCAAAGAATTTCTACCGAATAAGTCGAGGAAAGTAAATTCTACTCTGTTTGGCTTTCAGAAAAACTCCACTTTAGTCTCGTATGTGCCCAAAGTAAACAAAGCCGTTATTTTACTATCGACTATGCATGATTCACAGGATGTAGATACTGCTACGAAAAAGCCAGTAATGATTTTAGATTACAACAGAACTAAAGGAGCAGTAGACACAGTAGATAAAATGTGTGCAGCTTACTCCGTAGCAAGAATAACGAGGAGATGGCCCCTTGCTTTATTTTTCGCGCTTCTCAACATCGCGGGAATAAACTCACAAATTTTGTTTTTCGGCAAGCATAAAGAGAAAGAGCATTATAGGAGAAGAGTATTTTTGAAAGATTTAGCCATGGGACTAATGAAAGAGGACCTAATTATGAGATCTACAATCTTTACTTTGCCTTCTGATTTGTCTGCGTATCTGAAGCGCTATCGCCCGCAGGTTGAGGAAAAGAAAGCCGTTGGAGCAGCCAAGAGAGGGCGATGTAAGCTGTGTGTTAATAATAATTCAACAGTAAAATGTGATAAATGTGGCAGATTTGTATGTAAAAAACATTCGAAAGTTACTGTTACTTGCCACCCTTGCCTGGAAGACAACGAAGAAGATTTGTCGCCGAGCTAGACATGCAGAGGAGAAATCTATTAACAAGATTTTTATTGGTGATAACCTTTTGTAAAATGTTGGAAAATAAATTTTAATCACCAACAAACAAGTAATGTGTTATTATTTTTACAAAAAATATCATAATTTAAGATAACATCGCATCGAAATAAGAATGCAAGCACCGTGCACGCAGTGCACAGCGCGCCCGCTCATGGTATGAAAAAAGGCGCGCCCGCCGGAAGGTTAAGGAAAAAAGAAAGATGCAAGATTTCTGCTGACCTAGGGTTTTTATTGCCATGGTCTGATTTGGAATCAGAAGCTCCTGGGACGTATGAGCGAATGGATACTCTGCCTCTCTCTTCGACTACTGGAGCTTCATTCTTCAGCCACCGAATGCGACGGGCACCACCTGCTGCCTCACAGCGGAGTCTGATTGAGTCGCCTGCTTCCTTTGTCACATTGACAAGGGGACGAGTGAAGTGCAAGTCACTAGCTCCATCTGTGGAAAGAAATTGTGTCTGATCATTCTGGATCATTACTTTGTTCCAGTGGACAGAAGAACATGTCATTTATACCTTAATGGATCAAGCAGATACACTTTTATCACCGTCATTAAGCATCCTACCACAGTTATGGAAAATGCATTAATCAAAATCTGCAGAAAATATATCTAAGAAGAAAAGAGATATCCTTAGAATATCCTTTATAATGACAGTTTTGATGATAAAAGTCAAAATATGATTAGAAGAATAGCTTATGATGTCAAAAATGAGAACAACTATAATTCAGTAATTCACTTTCTAAACTATTATATATCTTCCAGTATCCATTCTTTAGATTGATTGGCCTTTAGCATGAATTATTCTGCATAATTCAATCTGCAACAATACTCAAAAGTCTTCAGGAATTTTCAGAAGAGTGAATTGTTTGTTTGGTTTATTTCTTGAGTTTAAAATTAAAGAAGGAAATTATGACCTTGAACCCATAAGATTACTTTGAAGTAAGAAAATTTTTTCCTAAAGGGCAATACGACAAATACCAATGACTTTGATTAACTTCAATTTCATCAAAATTTTGTCATATCAATGAATGAATGAAAATATTTCAGAACAAACTCTTTCGCATGTATGAATGAAAGATGATTTTTGCCGGATTTACTCGGAAAATTGCTTGCAGAAATGATTTGGTCAAATAATTCATCAAAAGTACAACTTGTATGTTGTAGTGGATCCATCACCTGGGGGGAGTAAACTCTACGGGACATAACATTTAACTAATGAGAAATTTAAAATCCTCGTAATTTAGGAGAACAGTGTTACCTAGGTCAATGATAAACACAGCTTATGAATATTTCCGCTGTTTAACGGATTCGTAGGACTTGGCCAACGAATGACATGGTGCGTACATATCAGAGGTGGGGAACTTTTATCCGTCGGAAGGCCGCATTTACCATTTAGATACGCAATAGAGGCCGCTGTGAAACTATCAGACCGCTGATGGGTTGCGTGTTTATTGCATTCAAATGGTTTAATATTTAAAATGTGCACGAGAAAACGAATTTTTTCGCTAATTGGATTCAAGTCGTATATTTTTCCCGTTTATCATCACTTGGTGTCATTGGAAAGATTGAAAACAACGTTATTTAAACACGGGGAGGGTCTTTCAGGGAGGGTCGAAAAAGTACTATAGAGCGACAAAAAGGCAGGAGTACCTTTGGTGTATTCATTAGTATCCAAATAATAAATATAACAATAAATAAAACAAGCTACCTATCTTAATAATGAAAGAGTTGCTTCGTTGCCGTGGTTGTCTGTTTTTTACGATTAGGGAACCAATGAAAAATAGCCTTTCGGCCATTCCGGAACAAATTATCTTCGTCATCTGAGGTTTCAATGTATTATGAACTTACTTCAGCGATATTTATTCGATATCTTCAAGATTTAAGCAATTTTTAATGGTAAATCTATGTGTATGTTCGAAGAAGAATCGGCGTCCACGATTCCCAGACATATGATGAATGTAATAACCGCTTTCTTGAACATGGAAAGCGTAAGTCTTTCCGAAACTTGAACGCAGTGGGGACCTGAACGCGGAAAATCATTTATGCGTCACAAATTTACTCTTCCGAAATTTCCCTCGATCCGAATTCCGTTTCCTCGCGCGACTACATGGCGAAATTCCCACGATATAAATACGGAAGCTTCTCCCTCACTCAAGGGCCACCAACAAACTTCATCTTCGCAGAAACGTCTATGTTTAGGGAAGGATGCCTCCCGTTTTAGAGATGGCAATAAAGGACTGTGTGGCCAGGGAAGGAAGGGGCTTCCGAGAAGCGACCCTCTGGTGTGAATAGGGGAGGCAGACGAGAGGGGTGTGGCAGAGGGTGTCAAAGAAATTAGTGGAGGCTGGGAAAAGGGAGAACGTCTCCCTATAAGCATTTGGTGTAGAGAAGAAAGGAAGTGGCGGAAATGTCAAAAATTGTGAGTGATAGAGAGGGAAACATGTCAAGGGCGTGACATTCGGTGAAGGGGCATAAACAAATTCCATGGGAAATATATTGCTTCAGTTCAGTTCACAAAAGGAGTTCGTCACATGAAAATGCATCCGCACGATGCGCTTTCACTGGACGATTATCTGTCGAACACTTTTCTTCAGACAGTTGAAAGAGTTCGACCGCAGTGTGTACACACATCGCATCCATTTTGATTTTGGAGGGAATGGTTAAGTAAATATTTCAACTATGGAAAAAGAGCTGTAGGAGAAACTGCTTAATTTTGTTCGTTGTGGACAGTGCAGGGTTCTGATGCCTTCCTCTCCTTTAAGACAACACATTCTCAATTGTCGACTTTACCGCCTACATTTCAACAATCAGCGTCATTAATTGTTATATTGCTACATAACAACAACAATCGTTTGTTTTTCGAAATGTAATTAAGTATAAAATTTATTAGTATAAGCTTTATTTAGCAACTCATCCTTGTTAAGTAAATATATTTATGTCTTTGAATCATCATGTTTGGTTGATGAATTAGATAATAATATCCTCTGATATTCAAATAGCAGCACCCTCCTATGTCTGCTCTCAGCGAGTGAATCAGAGATATTCGAAAAAACAAACTTTCTTGCAGGTATACTCTTTACTCTCCACAAAATAACAGTGTAACCTAGTAAAAGCGGGGCCCCTTCAAACAGGGTGCCCGGATGCTAGATAACCACGGAATTTCCCCTCTTGGGTGGCCCTATATGCAGAAAATTATTCTTTATCTCCTCACGTCATTCAACCTAATTAGAATAATAGCAATACTGGAAATACAGCAACTTGAATAATTTTGAAGTATAATACTGGAAGTCTGTTTATTGCAGGACATCGAACCGGAATCGAAAACCGGAAAAACTGTTGTTTTAGTCTGAGTGAGGATTGAATAATTCCTGAATCCGAATCGAAACCGAAAACCGTATTTCTTTTGTTCCTTCTTTTTCCAAACGGTCCAAATTACTAAAATCTAATTGGAGGAAAGTTTACTAAAATGATGCAACTACCACTTGCAACTAGTAATCAACAAATTTTATTAAAAAAGCGTATCAATTTAGCGAAATTTATAATAAATCTAAAAGGCTAGAGTTAATAAATCAAACTTTCAGAAGCATATTATATTATAATGGTGGGAACGAAAAAGTAATGGTTTGAACCGCTCGGTTCGAAAGAGCGAAATCGGAACTGAACTTAATTTTGGTTTTATCGGAGAGCCGATGCAAAAACCGGAACGAAAAATGTTACTGTTTGATGTCCTTATTTCTAAAATAAGACGAACAAGAAATAAAATGCATCACAAGCGAAAATATTTGTTACAATCTGTTTATACTTAATAAGTTTATTATTATCAATTTATCATTATCTAATGAGTATTCCCACTTTATTCCTAAGAGTCTTTACGCCATGAAACGTTTTCAGGAATCATAGAAAGTGCGATGGAATTACTAAATGTTAGATATGATGTTGAAAAGAGCAACATTATGGCTGAAAATCGCTTTTTTCAATTTGGAAAAAAATACTTCGAAAACTGAAGTAAAAATCTGGAGCTGTAACATACCATTTCGATAAAAGAATTAGAAAAATTCTCAGCAGAAATCCAAACAGCTCGGAAAAATCCGCATCCAATACAGGAGTCATCGATGCGAAGGCATTTACATAAAAATGTTTTCGACAGAAACAATCCAAAAACAAAAAGAATCGCAGTATGAAGTCGAATCATCTCGTCGCATCTACCGACGTAATAGGAACGCTTCGTATACATGAAAACATACACTGTGAAGCACGCGATGATGAAAATAGCCTTTGGAGTAAAGTGCAAAAGCGGATCAAGGGGTAGCAAGGGAAATATGATGGTACGAGAGACTGCAAAAACTCGTTCTAACGAAAGAATACGTAGCGGGCTTTGAAAAGGAATGTCAGTCAAAAGAGAGACAGAGGGCTGAAAAAACACGCGTACATAGATATTCGAGAAAATGGAAAATCAGCGTATACAAACGGCCATTTGTGTGATAAAAGGTTCCCGGAGAAAATCTAAACAATCGAGAATCAATTTCTGTCTACGGTACGGTACGGTAGCTTCAAGCTTTTCCTTCTATTGTTTTCCCGACTTGCAGCAGTATTCTTCTGTTTTAACGACAGTTCTATACAAAGCCGTCTCTAGGGTACAACGGGCCCTGGGCGAAAGGGCCTCGAGGGACCCCACGTACAAATATCAAATTTCTCATTGCAAAATTGCAGTTTTCAAGTTTTTTTTGTATTATTTTTCTAAAATGCAGGTAAATATATTTAAAACTAATTTTTAGAGTTTATTGATATTTACAAAAGAATAATAAGATCATTGCATTTAAATATTTATTTTTATAGCTTTGATATAAGCAACATTGTCGATGATTTTGATTTATCCATGTCACCAACATCCTCATGTTCAATTGACAAAAGGAGAGTGGGGAGGTCAAGAAGAGGAATAAAGGGGTACAAGTAGTGTTGCCAACTCTCTCGGATTCTTCGGTAGACTACCTTAAGGGAACAATAATTTTTCGAAACTCCCGACTCCCAGATTGAGGCGTTTTTTCTTCCGCTTTTACCCAGCTAGGCTCATATTACGATTGCTAACTAATATACAGAATTTCGCAACTCGTTTTAAGTTATCCTTTCTCTGTAATCCTACTGTAAAATCTAATTCATATTCCATCTCGAGATATTTGAAAATATTTTGAACTTTTCCTGTGATAACGAAACTAACAGCTGCTGCGGGAAACGACTTAAATCATTCAAATTTAGATAACTGTGTAGAGCTACTTCAATTTAGATCAAATTGCAAACTTAAACTGCTCGTTAAATAAAAGTAGACGGTCCTTTAAATAGTCTCGCGGAATTTGCTACTACTGGAAAGGACAGCTCCTGGAATCAACTCTTCAGAAGTTGACAATCCCTAGCATAAGCGTATCGGAAATTTATATTGTTCCGTGATGGATTTCCACAGAGTCTGCTGATACTGTGAATTTTACCTAGGTTTCTTTAAGTTATGCAATTTATTTGTTTATTTTTATTTAAAATTTCCGCTGCAATTTGGTCTTTTGGCCAGGTGGTAACGCTATCTTTATAGCAAGAGACCTCTATGATTATGAGCGATTGTTTGGAAAAGATGAATGGGTAAAAAATTCTACGAAAAATATTGGCGCAAATAAAATCGCATGTGATTCGCAAAAATGAGTCGTAAAAGGAATATTATCAGAAACTGAGATGAGGTATTCGATGAATTCAAGAAGAATTTAAAGTATGGCGGATAGATCGAAAGGGTACACATTAGAGATTGAGCTCCGGGCCCTAGTCTTAAGATAACAATAGACTATTCAGAATTTCGTGAGGATGGAATTTAAATGCGGAGCGCAGGTCTGGAGGGGTTCTCCATAAATAATTTGCTGCTTATTGCTTGTAGCTGGGGAGGCCCATTATCATAGCGTTGCGTCAATATATTCAACGGAAAATTTATTCGTGTAACCCGCGCATCGCCTCTCTTTAAATTCATTCTACGTCAGACAGGCTTTTTTATTGATCAAAATGGTGAAGGATGTATAAATTCGAGTGCTTTTACAAGATTTAGCAATGTTTACTGAAACTATAAAATTAATTCCAAATGTAAAACTAATAGAAGAGTCTAAATAGAATTTAGATAAACATAATTAAAGCCTATATTTTGTAGGATTCATAAAATGCAGAAAGACATTCTATTTTCCCAGAAGGTTGTGTTACTGTGTTATCTTTTCATTGTGAAAATTTAAAAGCGCATACAGTTGAATAATTTCTTTGCTGTAGGGTAAAATGAGATTCATTTAAACTTTTGAATGCTTTAGCTGAATCGATAGGGAATTATGTCAACTTTTATTTGGTTTATTTGGCGTTGAAAAGTTTTAATAGGACGTGGAAACAACTAAATAATCTAAAATACTTCACTGACTATTTCGTGCTGGCTTGGCTTGGTACTGGCTATTTCTCTCATACGAATGCGATAAATTAAATCGAAAGAAATTCCTTCAGTTTTCATTTTTTACCTTAGTCCAGAATACAGAACTTATGATCTTTCTTTTATGTTCATTTATGTGACAACACTTATGAACTCTTAAATGTTGCCTTTGTTGATTACTTTTATAATTTTTATTTTCAACTATGTTACAATCTATCCCTCTTTATCTTTCACTCTTTCTTAAAAATTTCGCAGCTTTTTTATACCTTCCTTCTTTTCATAGGCGTTTTCCTTCCGTGAATATGTATTTCCAGAGATGCAAATATCACAGTTTCTTTCTCTTTGCGAAAACAACCTTAATTTCCTTGTTTCTATATACATTATATCGTTTAAAAACTGATTTCATGTATAAATATACTTTGTATTCTGACTATGGTTAAATGGAAGATGATATTATCTAGCCCTAATTTTGACCAGTGATAAAAAGTTTTGTCTTGTATTGCGTTGAATGTAGGTATGATTAACCAACCAGAATATTTAATGTCGTCTTATGGAAACCTGATATTGATTTTTCAAGTGCTTAATAAAAGAGGTATAAGGGTAGTAGGGAGAATGTACAAAATCCGCAGCTACTCTTTCCATATTTCAATGATGTTTTTACGTTAGCAAAACCGGTCGTGGGACTAAAATTTGACAAAAAACTAAAATTACATAATTTATAAATTTAGAAGTTTCGTCCTGAAAACAAGCGAATATATAACTTCTGACCAAATTGCACGTTGGATTCCTCGGGATTTGAGGTAATTTAATAAATTTCCGACGTCTTGACTACCTAAATTTAAACTAACGTTTATTCGTGTTGATTTCATATTTTAAGCCCGCTATTTGTTTCTCTGACATAAGGCAATATAAATCAGGATTAAAGAGCACTTTCATGGATGAAGGAGCGGCCTCTTATTTCCCATTATTTTTCTTCTTTTTCCATTAGCATCCCTTCCGAGAACGCAGTCGTGAAAGCCGAGAGAACATTTAATTTTAACAGGAAACTTCTCATGTAAATTTCTACGTAAAGCTGGGTAAAAAATCAAAATATCATGAGTTGGGAGATACTTATCGTATCGCTGCGTTTAACGTAATTATAAAGACCCTTGCGATTTGATTAATAGATATAATAAGTTTAAATCACCTGTCTTTTCCGAGGGCAGATCCGTAGAGGATTTTCCGCTGGTTGAGGTGCTGCAAAAGGAATAAAAGTTTATCTTTATAATGATTTACTTCGCATGTTACAATTAAAACTAAGATAAATTGATAATAAATTATGATAACAATAACAACAATGATAACGATAATGATTTGGTAACAATGAAATTAACAATGATAATAATAAGTTATGAATTTAGTAATCACTAATGGTGATAAGAATATGCTAATGAGATTTGACATTCATTCGTATTTCTGAAAAGTGTTTTATCTGGATGATAAATTATATCTGTATACATTCATCTTGATGATAAACAGATAAAATGGTCATTGTAGTCTTGTTCCCTCTGCTCCATAGAAAAGGTATTACGTAAGTCCGGATTGTAATAGAACGAGAAAATACTAGTGTATTTTAGATTTGAATTTGGGTTTGAATCGGCAAAGTGAAAAGAAGATCATGCACGGATAATAAACCCACAGAATATCGAGAGTTTACTTTCGTATAAAAATTAAACGAAGCTTATCATTAGCTAAAATATATACAATATTTATATATTAAGACATTGCTATGGAAATAAGCTCTTCTCAAGTAGACAAATTTAAATCCTGAGCAATCACAAAATTATAGTTGTAGTTATTGATCTCTTTCTTTAATAATGAAAATACCCTTTTTTGACTTGTATCATGAAAGAAACCCCTTCCGAGGAGAATTTTGCTAAGGAAGAGAATTTTTAGATACTCTTTCGCTAGAGTTATGCGAGAATAGCTATGAATGGGAACAGGAAATGCGTTGAAACTAACCCATTGAGGTCCTCGTACTCTTCATAATCGTAGGTATTCGGGTAGTCGAAGTTTGAGCCGCCTTCCTCGTCTCCATGAACCAGAACTGCAAATAAAAGAGAAAGACAATTGTTAAACGAAACATTTAATTTCTAAACTCTCACGAGCCTCACATATTTTGAATGAGTTTGATACTCATCCTTCTTGAACAAAAAATATGAACGTTCATTGTAGTTGAGCATTTAATTTTTCATCAAAATTACGGTTATGAAGGTAGCAAAAAAATAATGAGAAGCCAGCTTATGGAAAGTATGTGATGACAACAGCTTTCAATTTGTAATGAAGGCATGGTTTTATACAACGTAATGCCAGGAGCGGTTGTAGAGACTTGGAAAAGGGGCGTTACTTTGAAAGGGGAGCGATTTAAGACCATTTCAAGACTTCATCTCTATAATTTTTACCTTGATAAATGTAGTAGATACTATCATTATTGCTATTGTTATTATTATTTCAAATATTCGACGCTTCATTAGGCGAGTGGGTCTCTTTTCTACCTCGGATAATGTTCTTACACGAGGATAAAAGAGAGAAATATAAATAAAATATAACGTATAAAAAGAGGAGAGAAAAGAAGACAGAAAGATTTGGTTTTTAGGAAGATATCTCCACACCAAGGTTGTCAGTTACGTTACGAAAACACCCACAAAAGAAGGAAAGTGAAAAAAACCGCGAAAACACAGTGATTATGGAGACACATTATAGCTAGGATTTTATTTAAGCTCCTCTTAATCTTCTAGAATAATTGCTAGTACATACGTAGAATATATTAAAAAGTGACCCATCCCCCACTTCGTGCACCCAAAATATAATTGGAGATGAAAATCTCTCGCATGGAACACTGTTAGGATAGGAAATAGATCCACACTATAACTTACTCGGGTGAGGATATTTGAAATAAGTTAAATAAATCAGGAAGAGGTCGCGATCTACAAGATTACTGGAAATTTAGTTATCAACAGTAAATTACAAGTAAAATAGAAGGTCCATTCTTCCCCTTTCTGTGAGTGCTATCTTCGAGTTAGTTAGGGTTGTTGATGTGATTACTTCCCCTTCCATTTGCCATCTGCGGCTTACAAGAGGTGGCAAAGGGGGCGCTGAGGTACTGGAAGATTGGGGAGAACTAGTCCCATATTGATCATCCAGTTTGATGGATAGGATACACATGGGATAGTAAGACGTAGAGAAATGTATTGAATCAATCCACAGAGCAACAGGCCATGTAATGCTAAGCGAGATTCGTACCGGATAACACGTGGTCAGCGCATCGCCTTCAACAACGCTTTATTGACTTTCTGGGACCACTATGGATTCACTATATACTCATATAGCCTCATTATGTTTTTCAAAATTTTGATGGATATTGCAGTCTCCACCGAGAATGTAAACTGACTTTGATCTCATTAGGGACGAACGTGCTATCCAGTTGGCTATTTGACTTTGGCAGGGATACACTAAGACATAGTTTACCAAAATGTTCCAGGATTACCGATTCCCACCGAGAAATACCTTAATACAGCATACCGAAGTCTTTATCAAACGAAGCATAACAAGCTAAAGGTAAAACTCAATTTAGTGTGCACTTAAATAGAAATCGTATCGTCTTTCAAAAATTACCACCAAAAGTAGCATCGAGTTTTCTTGGAATGTTGAAAATATATAAGTGGGTACTGGACGAGGTGCAATATGAAAAAAAATGTGATTTACCTCTGGATCAAAGGGTCGCCCCGTTCAATTCATAATTTCAATGCGTTCCTCACCTTATGGTGTGACGCTATATTGGCCATATCTATGATAAAATTTATTTTGAGAAATATTACTTCTCTTCTACGTAAAATTCACTTTCTCTGACATGGATGAGCTAGCAGATACCTTCGATATCTAGGAGCCAGAACGAAAGAGTGCGTTAAAATCTCTTTAAGCTCGCTCTTGATCGACGACTTTTCTGCAATAAAATTGGAAACGCGCGCGGATCCACGTGAGAAGAAATCAAATGGTAGCATTATGTCATCACCAAGAGCTAAAGATGCGCTTAAAATAGCCGCTCAGTAACGCGTACATTCAGAACAGTGAGGGATGGCGATCTCGAGGGGCAATTTCGAATCCATTTTCAGTGGACTTCTTCGAAACACCCCTTCCTAACAGGAAATCAATGCTTTGGCTCCCTCTTTCTTTGCTTCCGAAATTCGCTGGAGACGCATGCCTCAATTGGCAAATGAAAATCCCACTCAGGAGCTTTCATTTCTTTTTCTTCCTTTGAGAGGTGTACGGGAAAGCGGTTGTGGTGCTGCGGGAATTTTCTCTTCATTGATTAGCAATTACGTAACTTCTTTCTATGGGTAAACTTTTTCTAAAGCGAAATTATGAATGCAAGGAGTCCATGGAAAAAGGAGATTAAAGGCTAGGTTGTTGAATAAAGTCGGAGAAAGTACGTTTATGGAAACGTAACAGGTAGTATTTGACTTCCATGTTTTGGTCGATCTGTAAACAAGCTTAAAATAAGAATGGTAGACTCGAAGATAAAGGAGTTTAAAAATCTATTCTTTTCGAAAACCATCCGCGATAGTATTTGAAGGAATATTTTAATAATAATGATAATAAATTTATTACTGGATAGTTACACAATTGAGGATTCCCAAATACATCAACTTTACACAATTAAGTATACGAGTACATGTAACGCTTACGAATTTTTCATAATACATGTAAGTATAATATACAATTATAGTTGTATTATATATAATTAAGTAAGTAACATGTAAGTATTATATATAGTTATATTATAGTATGAATGCATGGAATTTATGAATACAGTTTACTTTCACGTTATTTCAATAGGTCGATAACCTGGTGTAGAAACCCTTTGCTACAAAACATTGTGATTAAATAAGCCGAGCAAAATGGCACCGATTATCAGACTCTATGGAAGATCTTCATCTACCGAAATACACATCTCATCTCTTAAGTTTCCGGATTATAAACTCAATTATTCCCTCTGATATTTGGACCATCAAAGTTTTCTCTGATTAACAGGTATGTTTACAATAATAAATCTTTACTATTTACTATATGAAACCAATCGTACTATCACTCTGGTAAGAGGTTGTTTTCCTTAAGGAAAACGTATTCATCGTTAATTTCAAACTAAATAAAATCTAATCTTATTTAAATTATTTGAGAATGAACATTATTATAATAACTATACTATTACCATATTATTACAATCATATAAATGAACTCAATGCTCGAATCACAAACGATCTGACTTGCGTGTTCTTGAACTCTCGGACACCTACCGCAGATGAACATTTGTTTTCTCTCCATTCAAATATTTTCATATCGTAAGACTCGCGTTTTTGCAAAACACTTAATTTCTGTGACATGATAATCACGATTTTCATCCGACAATAATTCTGCTAAGCAATGCTAACTGCGACTTGTGAGACGATAAGACATCCTATTGAATTCACCTTAAAATCACTGCTCACAGCAGATAAATGTTCCATCATGATGAATATTTTCGATGATGAATTCTAATCTTAAAAGTACTGCACTATCGGTTTAAACAAAACGAAAGTTCTTAATAATCACGTCAAATGCATCCGAGATACATGTAAAAGGAGCCTTAGAATATAACCCTTACGTATTTGGGAAGTTGATGTACTGATTGTTCCTTCATTGGCTCCTACAAGACGGCTAAATCTTCAAAGAACCCCCGCAATTTTCGTCGACCCTTTTGGGGTGCATATAGATCACTTCGAGAACCCTTGTTCTAACGTATACCAATAGAATTAAATATCTCACCCACCCCTGCATTGTAAAGTAATTTTCAATTCCTTTACTTACTATTTACATAAAATTTACATCCTAAGGTATTGACTTCATGTCATCTGAATAGAATTTTTAATTTAGATTAATTATCTAGCCATTGCTTTAGAACAAATCTAAGGAAGTCTTCCTGTCCGTGCCATCTCGATTGTTCGATAGCTGTACCTTGTTTACTTTTCAAAGTTTCCATTTCGCATTTCACAAATAAATATTGCATATTTTTAATTTGATTTGACAAGTCCAGTGAAATTTATTGAAACGTCATACTTAAACTCGAAGATTTTTGTGTATGCTGTCCTCAGATTATTTTTTAAACGTACATGATTTTGGTGTTGGGCCGTTTTATATGGAAGAATTCGGCAATTGCGAATTACATATAAATCCTTCTTCGTTTATTTTTTGTGTTTTGATTATCATGCGACAATGGCAAATTTGCGTAAACATTTTGGCTGTTATGGAAAATATAATATAAACTCATAAATAAAATAACATTCTACCAGAGAAGTATTTCAGCAAGGACTGTGGCGTTGAGGAATGAATATGGGAGAGCGTATTTTATGGTATCATAGGACAGTATCAATTTGTCCGATCTTTGATTTATGCGAATACATAACTTCGATAAGAATACTACTCCCTCTGTGAGCAAATGGGCTGAATATTTCGTAGTCTCATTCTTCTCGGATGACATTTTATGAATCACAGTCACAACATTGCTATGTTCATTCCAACACTGAATATTTTTTTTTATTTTCTACTATACTGCTAGAATTAGGTTGGTGAGCAAAAGATAGAATGAAAATTACATCAACTGGGATTATAGGTATATCATTCAAAATGTAGTTGATTATAGCCTTAAAAATGACCTCCTCCACCTGTTTAGTAAATAACGCTTTTGCTGTATAATTTTTAGATTTCAACAAGCAATTAAACGATTATAATGGTCGAATTAAAGTTTAAAAGCGAATTTTTTAGTGTCCTGTGTCCGAAATAGATCGAATTACCAAGCGCGACAGGTGTCTTCTCCTTTCGGAAGATTATTTTCCGCTATTTTGAGAGGTTTATCAAAAATATAATTGAGTGTCCATTCGTTTACGATAGAAGGCGAGGGTATGCAATTTTTTAATTAGAAAATAGATTTTCCTTTAAAATAAAAGATTAGTAGATCTTTGTATTGCGATAAAATAGATTATCGCAATACAAAGATATACAGAAAACCACATTTTAAAAATTTGGCTATCAGAAGTTAAAAACACGAAACCATATTACATAAGTTCATTTCAAATATTGACATTTTCGGAGAGTTTTTCGAAAATACAATTTGATTATTTCATCGAGGGGCATACATTCGTCGTTCTAAATTCGTTTATTTGATATTAATTTCATAACTATAGACCACATGATTTACTTTGTTAATCAGGTATTTGTTCCCAAACCAACAGTAAAAAATAACAAAACGTAGTAATTTCAGGAATCGGGAGTCGTGTCGGAATCGGCAAACATTTTGGTATCGCTCCATCAAATATCATAAGTTATGCGCATAATTCCGCCTTACATGACCACACTCTCCTAGTAATTATGCATTCGGAATACGCTCGTGCGACCAAGTACTCGATATTCCACCTCGGATTCCCTTCTTATGACTTCATAAGGACAACGAAGCCGATAGGAATTCCTCTTTGAGTTGCCGCCGCCTTGCATGCGCGTGGAGAAAGTGAAAATCTTGGATAGGCAAATGAATCTCCGATGGCCAATATCGATCCGGAACACGTTTATGCAGAAGAATAACGGTGGGGTTAACGTCCCATCCTTTCAAAGTGAACATGCGATCGTCCATTCCGACGTCGCAATGAGATCAAAAGCGTCTCATAATGGGATATCTAGCGACGAGACGTCGTCTACAGGGCTCGTCCTTTGTCCGCTGCCATCATTTCCATTGCGACCGTCTGCCACTTTTACCCCCGCTTCTTCACCGCTGCAATCGGAGGATTTTTCAAATCGGGGATTGGCCTACAAAGTCCTCTTCGCGAGAGAATGGACTTTAATCCAGACGTGGAAATTAGCCTTTCATAATCCAGATTGTTTTCATTGTGGCGCGGGTGCATTTTCTATTCGCGCGAGACGACAGCAAGGGTCTTAATGATGATGGGACCGTCACTCTCTCTAGTGAATTCCCTTTGCTAAGACTCTGATCTCATCTAAATTTGCATACGTACCCTGCGAGCCGCCTTTAGATATTTTTATCGTTATTATTATATGCATTATCATATTAATTTCATTTATTATAATTTAATAATTTTAATTAATTTTTCAAATTATTCTTATGGAATTTATATTTCTCAGCACTGAAGCTGGAGAACTTACCAATACCGTACGCAAAGTACCGAAGGAATTAGGCCCATCTATTGATTTTTTTTCATATTTTAGTATCAATTTAAGAATCTTCTTATTGTTAGTATGGAACAGATATTCTTATTGTATATATATTGAATATTTGTTGTGATTCAAAATTTTGAATATTCGAAAAATTCTGATTTTGGTATTGTATACAAAAACGTGATGAATTCCAGCGGAAATTTTCATCGGCAAATAAATAGTGTCACTTTTGTTTAACATGGGGAAGCCAACTTTTCGTTATTTGTATTACTTTTTAGAGACGTTAGATTTAGGTAAACCGATACTCAGGTATATGGGAGTATATAGATAAACACAATTTTTCAGTAAATGAATTCCTTGATTTGTAAAAAATAAATAACAGAAATATAAGTGAATTCAGTAATGGAATGCATACAGATAGCGTGTTTAATAGAGGAAGAAGATACGTATTTGGTCTGAAGCGACAGGGAAGGTAAATTAAACTAGGGAGTGTATACGTTAAACCAATAAAGAAAGAAATTATTTTAGCATTTAGTTAGGAATTCCTGCTTGGTTGGAACAATTAGAAGCAAGCCCCGGAAAAATGATATCCGAGGGATTCAAGATGCAGACGCGTATAAGAATGCAGAAAATTAAGCGGAGAGATAGGATGACAAATGCGGTGGAAGTGGAGAGATGAGAAAAGTTCTCGGAGTTATGAGAGAGCATCTCGGAAGGGAATGCATGGTCAGAGATGTGATCGAAGGAAAGTTGGAGGAAAGATTTCGGATGATATATGAACTAAGGGAAAATAAGGAGATTTATCTGGATCAGGAGGAAATAGAAGATAAGAGGAAAGGAAGAGGTTCCATAAAACACACTACCACGATCCTGTCGAAAGACAAAACCCACGCTTTTAATAATGCTGAAATCTTATTTTCACCAAAATAAATTTGAGGTATGATTCAAATTTACTCGAAAATGAAGTCTTAAACTTAACTGATTGTTTGTTAATAATTGCTATTGGCAAGATAGGTAAAATATCTTCTCTAATTTAACTATAAAATATATAATCTATCTAATTAATTATGATTTATCTTTTAATAATGGAAAGTTAAAACAAAAGAATTAGTTCATCGGAAAATTGAGACTTATCCACTTGTGTCCACTTCTGGAAACAATTAGCCATTAACTTTCAACAACAATAAAACAATGGTGAAATATAGTAATTGAAATCTTTAATGGTGAGAAAATTTCATAGTTGATCATACGAACTTTAAAGAGCAGAAAATGACATAACTCTCCAATATGCGATGCAGTTTTCCTCCACCCTAGCATTCTCAATACAAAGAACGTTTGTTCTTACCTATAAATTATTGAATATGGTTATCAGATTATTAATCAAAATTAAAGAAAGTCAAAGTATAACTAAAACTTAAATGAATCATTTTTCAACAGCTAAATTAATTTCGAACGAAACGTGAGAGATTTTCGTAACCACAATACCCACTTGATTTTTTCGATATTATTTCGTAATTCAGTGATTCAGTAATTGTAATTCAGCAGTTTTAGTTCGGGAATTTTAATTCAGCTAAATTTATTCAGTAATTTTTTATTCACTAATTCAATTCGGAAAATTTTATTCAGTAATTTTTACGCAGTAAATTTAATTCGGAAATTTAGATTCAGTAATTTTAATTCAGCAATTTTTAATTGGGAAATATTTGTTCAGTGATTTTTGTTCAGTTATTTTATTCTATTATTTCGTGAATTAAATTAATTCCAAAAATTGCGGTAAGCCACAAATGAATATTTCAGCGAGCTTTAAAGAGCTCTTGCATTAGGATACACTAGGATAATACCTGCAGAGGCGATGTCCCAAGCTGACTCAACATCATTACGTTGGGGATCAAAGGATTTTAAAAATGCATTTCCCTCTATAACAAGCGCAATTAAAAAAGAGGCTTGTGAATATGTGAATAGGTGAAGAATGAAGCACTCTACCTTCTCTATACTTGAGCTCTTTTGTGTTCTGCGAAGGGTTTCTTCTCTATCCAATCTCACTTTCACCGCCTTCACATAAAAAATTTGCGTCTACGGCGAGGTTTTCCATCTTCGGTCACACGAATTGGTTATCTCAAAATCTAAGGAAAATCGGAGCGAGCTATTTCTCTCGCTTGACACAGTGATCGATGAAAAGTAATTATTCCTGAAGTGGGTGTAACCTTTACTCTGGCGTAATTGTGATTTCTTTTTTCGCACGGGTCTCGCGACTGTCTTTGTCTCACATTCATGGTTTTCTTTTATTATTCCTTTTCTGGACCCAAGGAAAAGAGGTCATCAAAAGATTAGAGGCCTTTGAGATGTGGTGTGGCGTAGAATGGAAGAAGTAAGCTGGGTTGATAGACAAAACAATCACGGAGGTGCTAGAGATGGTGAGGAGGGGAGGGTTTTAATTGAAGTAAGTAAGCATCGACATGTTGGGTCACATATAGAGAGGGGAGGGATTGCTAAAGTAACCAATCGAAGGAAGAATGTAAGGGATTAGAGAGGGGTAGACAAAGACGAAAGATATTAGATGTCTTAAGGGGTGAGATGCGTTACGAAGAAGTGAAAGAGAAGGCACTGAATAGAGAATATGAAAGTACATGAACCTAAGGTAGGACACTTGTTTATGTATTTCACCTTTGGGTATGTCCTTTACTTCAAGTTGTCTCTAATACACCCTTTCCTGAACGTTTTCTTTGGTCTACTGGTATACACACTTTTTACTTAGACCATCAACTTCAGCCGTCTTCTTCCTCTTATCTATTCTCCTTGGACGGTTTTCTCAAATTCCGTTGTTTTTATTCTTTTTCCTCTCAAAAATAGTGAATTTCTAAGTATTCGATGGCTAATTATTCCTGCTGGTTATTGATTCCACACAACTCTAAAGAAAGAATAGATAAAGATTCTCTTTCTTAGAATTTGCCAAAACACCTTAAGAGGGATTGCATGCTGATAAAGTAAGAAAATTTTCTCAAACAGAGAATGAATAAATATTAAATTAATAACTACTATAATTTTGTATGTATTCAGAATATGAATTTGTTACTAAGAATAAGTTTTAAAAAGAGTCGGTTTCCATAGAAACGTCTGAAAATGATTGTAATTGAAACATTGTACGTTAGCTAATCAGAATCTTCATATAATTTTTATTCTACCGTGAACTCCCGATCATCTGTGTTCGGATAATCCGTACATGGTTTTTCACTGTTCTTCAATAATTTATGCGGCCTTTTTGATACAAATCAACCCAGAAAACAAGTATTTTCGTGTTTCAATACAAGCAGGATTTATGTCAAATGTTTTTATGGGAATACAGCTACAATGGCATTGTCACTACATGGGACTACAGTTTTGCGTAAGAATTAATATTAACGAACGAAATAAATACCATTTCTCATGCAGGTTATTCAACTTTTTCATCACCGGGTATATCGAATAGCAGTTTTCAAAACATTGTCGAGTATTTACCATTGGATTTATGCCTATATATTGATAGCTTTATGAAGAATTTCGGATAAATCTGAGGATTACATTTTCCCTCTAACATATCTATGGAATATTTTTCATACGTCTCTTAACAAAGAGTAAAGGAAAAGTACCACGGATATACTTTTTTCCCGAACTTTAGTATGAAAGCCACTGAGTGATGCTGAATAATTGCGGTCATCCTGGTCACTTCTCTTTGTACGCTATGGAGAGTGTCATAGGGTCATTGTACTGTGGAATTGCTCCATTTTTAGCATTCTGGCTCAGAGCAAAGTACCTCACACCTCATCTTGCCTGTCTCATTGCCTCTCATTACCTTTTGGTAGCTAATGGTTGAGGTTTCAACCGGACAAGCTGAATACTTCACGGACATCAGATTGAATAGTTTTACTTTAATTAAGGAAATTCATAATAGGATGCAGACATGATGTGGCAGGAATCTTTGCTGTTTGTGTATCCAGAATCCTGAATAGATCAAAGAAAGTTCAAGCAGTGGGATTCCAAAGAAGTGACTCAGTATTTCCGCATCTCATCTCTATATCTACATAGCGGAAATGTTAACATACCGCCAGTCTCTTTGGCTGATACCTAAATAAATAAAAGTCCGCGGAAGCCGGAATAAAATAACAATAGAAAAAATGTACGGAAAAACTTGACATGTAAAAGTAAGATATGATATCTATGCGTCAGAAAGATACTATTCTTCTATAATAGATCTGAAGGTTGGAATGAACTACATGCAAGGTTTCACACATCTAAAAGCATCGGACGCGGCTATCCGTACTAAGATTAAGGAAAGGGAACAAAAATCCGATATTGCTGAATATTCATACATCAATAGAGAAGTACGCGTCGAAACCATGACTGTATTAAGACCCACAAAAAATCAAATAATTAAGGAAAATTTAAAGAGTAAGTAAAAGGAATTGTAATCGGATCGGAGAAGATAAAATGCGAATTTCAGCTAATACAAAAATTTTTCCGTTAAATTTCAAATTGGGTTACGAAACTGGCAGAAAATTCCAGATGCAAATTTCCTAAGGAATGACACCACTCCTTCCCACATATGAGATGACTTATGAGACTTCACCTTCTGAATTTGCGGTTGGAGGGCGTTGGATTGGAAAACCTCAACCTTTGCGTGCTGAAATTTCGCTATGGAAACACGCCTACTGGTATTGGGTCCAGTTTTGGATATCAGGCCATGGGAGTAGAGCGTGGACTCATTCACGCGAGGTTATACTGAGACAATCAGTTACTTCTTAGATTAGATTAGATTGATTCTTTATTCGGCGAATTTATTCTCGAAGGGGGCCTCTCTCCCACCTAACCTCGTGAGTCGTTATTTATAGTTTACAAAATTTAGAGATTGGGAAAAAATCTTCGTAACCATGAGAAAAAAAAATTGAGGGAAAACAGTCATTCGCACGATAAATCCGATACCATCGTGGGCAGATTCATCCTAACAGATTGATAATTATTTAATTACCACAGCACTTACGTAATAATTTAACTCAATTCGGAATTTTAATACATCGCCAGGTTTCTATTAGGATTGCAAACTAGTCCTACCTGATTTCTTCTTTGAGAAGTCGAATAAAGATAAAAGAATACACATCACAACTTCAGCTCTAAATACTTTTAATTTTTCATTAATACCAAATCGTGCAGGAGATTGATTACTTTTTAAAGAATTTTTGATTTTCATATTTTTTTAACCTGCCTTCATCTTTAAATTTAGCTAACATATCTAAGATTTTCGCAGGTTTTTCACACATCTTTCTTGCGGGTGTGCTGTTATGGAGTATATTTTATTATATACAAACATAGGTTTTTAAACCCATAAAGTAGTTTTATTCTGTGAACTTTGTCTCAAGCTATCTCTTTCTTTTAAATTTTATATGACGAGATTTATGTACTAATTTTTCTCATTGTCGTCCCAATAAAATCGTATCATTATTATTAATTTATGGTTAATTCTTCGTTTTATACCGTAAAATTTTTAAGGGAAACGAAATTAGAGCGCGAGAAAATCAACTGTGATAACACAGGCTTCTTTCCTGAATTTGCCCCCCGTCTAACTTGAAAAAAAAATTACTTAAGAGTGAAAAGGACAAAACTGAAACGTGTCATTGAGTGTGTATCTCGAGCTCAGGTTCGTATACCTCGTATCTCGAACAACCCCCATGATGAGCGTAACTCGAGATACTTTATAACATTCGTTCGTCAACTTTTCTGGCCTCTCGTAAACTCAGAGATCGGATTACGAAATATTTGCTCTTAAATTATAAGTTTTCCTGTACCACTCTGCCCCCTCGGGGTTATTTCCCGGATTACTCTCTGTGCACCTATGGCCAGCGCAGCATAAATCGGGCCCTGCGGTCGGATTACGATTGTAGCTTTGCGCGATCGATATGAAAGTCAACGTCGTCGTATTAAGTTTTTCTCCTAAACGTTTTCCCGGATTATTTTCGTTGGCTTTCGCTCATTTCCCAGTTGCTTCGAGACCTAATCCCCGTCCAATTTATGAGACGGGCGGTTCCCCTCGCAATTCGAATCCATTCACATCGTCGCGCTTTATTTATAGCGAACGCTAAATTTTTTAGGGGAATTTTCGTTTATTTTCGAGAGCAAATATTTTCACTATTACACGTTTCTCGGGAATGAGGGTTCGGGAAGTGAGCAGGGTCCTGTCATAACAAGTAGATTTTGGGTTAGTGGATCGGGAAAATCTCGACGCCGGCGAAACAGCTAGCGAAAGGCGCTACGTTTTGATGAGAATTGTTTCGTGGAATCGGTGAGCTTTACCCAAAAGATTCAGAATGTAGTATTGGAATCTTAGGATGAACGAAGATTGAAGGTAAGGCTTAATTTTCGCAATGACTTCAAAGAAATTTCGTGGAATTCATTGCAGTGTTTTTAAGAAAAAATTCGAATTCTTATTACTTCAAAACATCTTGAATTATGACCATACAACTGAGATCTTATCTTTCAACCTGAAGCTTTCTTATGGTCATCTTCTTATTTATAATTTACATTTGCTCTTCATTTTTTGACTTTATCTCCAGTTCGCTTACGTGTAAATTTCAACAATTCCAGTGTTAATTATTGATGCGTAACGCCGTATTATTATAAGTAATATAGTGGACTCCTCCGTGTCTTCCGATCATTCGTGCATCTTCTCTCCATCATTAGTCTGGATAATCGAGATTATACAGAAGTAAGTTTCACTCGACAATACCACTTACTAAGTTCAAACATTACTAGTAACTTTTCAAGTACAGTACTTTAGTAAATTCAGCTTAATATAGTGTAAGATTATTTTAATGCTATATAAAACAAAAATGTTTTTAGTTTGGGGTATTCTTACCCCTTTCCTATTTTTAATCACTGAAAGTCCTATTGAGTGCTTCACCCCGAGACATTTTCCACCATTTCTTGTCCCAGAATCTGATTCTGTTATGTTTCTGAGAATATATATTGTATAATATTCAGATAATATCTTTAGTGGCTATTAAGAAAGACTGCAATTATCTTAGATGAGATTGCCGACTTGATACCGTTGAAACTAGTTTGCGTGAAATTTCCACGTATTTGTTAGAATACCACCCGGTATTCTAGACCTTCTGCCAGTTCTCTTGTTCAAGGGAATGTTTTTACAGGCAAAATCCCGAAAGCGTATTTTTAGCTCAGTATCTTAAGCCGCGAAATTTTTACCGAAAAATTGGCGCTGACGCTATAAGCGAGTAGGAAGTAGGCGATTGAAAAACCTTTCTATTCAGGGGAGATGGAAAAAACCAAATGTAAACGCAAACATATTTATGAATTGTGAAAGTAAATAAATGTAAAGTAAACATGGCTGAGACCGAAAACTATAGACGTAGAAGGTTTTTGGTTCTACCTAAAAATATATCTACATGCGATATAATTTCTCTTGACCGTTTTGGCATTATCTGGGCGTTTCGCCCCGGATTAACTGGTCAGTTTACTAATTGTGCGTACAATGTCCTATTTACGTAGAAGTACCAGCAAATATTTTTACATTTTTCTTCAGAAATTGATGAAGTCTTTCTTCAGAAGGAAATAAAAATTCTTCTCTTCCATCTGAAGTATCTAATATGATATTGCACTAAATTAAATTTTATCAACAAAATATATAGAAAGAGTAAAGGAAAATATAAGAAGCTTTGTTCATAAAAATCTAAGATTAATAATGTTGGAGAAAAGATACAGATAAACACCAAAAAATAGTACAGAGTAATTGAATTTTAACGGATTCGCGTTGACCGGCCTGTTTAATAGGTATGCGTATAGCGGGCTGTTTACTTAGAAATACACGACGCAATGCACACATGTTCACACGTGCTGTTTTTCAGGACTCTTTTTTGCCATTTTACATAATAAAACAGAAATAACGCGCTCAAAGATTCACTGAAATGAACAGCAAAGGTAGATTACACCTTTTAAAATAATTATTCGGCACTTCTTCGGAAAAAAGTTAGACCTAACTTTTACATTTTATAATGGATGATAGTCAATGCATACAAGTTAAAAAGGAAAATTTACCCAGTGGAAATATTTTTTCACTGGGTAATACATACATCTATAAAGCATGTAGTTACATGCTGGATTAACCAGCCGAAACGGCAACCAGCCAGATAAATAGTCCCTGGAAGGCCTTTTCAGAGGGATTATTCTGTATGTTACCATATTTATAATACTAAGAAGCGCTTTTAAGAAAAATATCTTGAGAAAACTAAGCCGGGAAAAGCGATGTTGAATATAAAATACAGAAAGCAGTTACATCTGGTAACATATCAGTAGAATAATTTCATTCTAAGGAAATTCCGATTTTTCAATCAATGTCGCGGATGTAAACAGAGGTTGTCACTCAAGATTTCATCGAGACATCGTCTTTGAATCATGGTATCGTATACGACCTTCTGCACGGAAGAAGACGTGGAATCGATGTCAGATGCATGCGTGTGGTACGCGTTTACAAGACCCTAGACGTGTTTTGAATCTTTGCCTCTTTTGTTGCGTTATTTTCCTTATGGTAATTCTGCGTGTTTATCTTCCATTAGTACGCTGATACTTTTATTTATGACTAAATAGTACGTGACCATGCGTTGCTGATTCGGTGAATGAATAAATCAAAGAAATCTATGTTCATGTACACGTGAATGTAAACAATTCAGTGACTACGAACGACGCAGTAATGGGAGTAATCGAAATCGGGAATCGATTGTATTGGAACTTTTTCGATTATCGGAATCGGAGAATTTTGAAACTTGATTTCCGATTCCAAAAACGATTCTTTGAATTTCAAAATTCAACCTTCCATTCCTAGTAGATATCCTATTCACGATATGTAAAAAGTATATGATTTAGATGAGTACCCCGCAAGCCGCCAGTGGCGTATGGCAGGGGGATAATGAATGATGATATGATGATGTTATCAGCAAAACTGATACCTGTATGTCTTAATAACATATCAATATGAGATTTAATGCGAAAGTATTTTACTCATTCTTGCGTAAGAAAATGGAATTTTCGAGTAACTTGCCAATTCTCCAACTATCAATAAAATTCTCGACTTGCAGTTGATTTCCGCCAGCTACAAGTAGAGAATTATTGTTTATTACTTAATTTATTCTGAACCATAGTTACCCACTCGTTCAATATAAAACATTAATTTATTAATTATAAAGAAAATTATGAAAAAATAAAAAATGAACTCAGAATAATAGGTCTTTCCCTTCTACGAAATATCAGGAATTGTAATGGAATCGGTAAAAATTTTGGATTCGTCCCATCACCAGCACGATTTTATTCAGAAAATTTGCAACTGAATGGATTACAGTTACTAACACAAATAATCGAAATACGTTTGAGTGTAGACGTCAGTAATTTATTAACTCCGTATTTTTCGCAATTGTTTCTTCAATTGTCTCGTCATCGTTATCCAGTTTGTAGTCGTCATTACCACGTGAGGTCAGATTATCTTCCTTGTGATTTGCTTTCCACTTACTTCCGTGTGGATTTGCCGTTTTCTCGATTATGCAGAGCTGTACGCATTCGGGGATGTTTAAAAGCTCTTTTCAGAAGGATACGCGAACTGTATCGTGTTGGTTGGCAAATGAATTCGGCGATAGAGGCTTTTGAGATAGCCTCGAATCGTTTGTCTGTGGCTTTAATCATGTAAGTCATGAGTTTCCGTGGAAATTTCGTTTCCGAACTATGTTTGAAAGAGCTATGGCAACGGGGAGAGGACAATTGAATGCCCTTTCCGCCCCATCAGTCTTTATTGTAGCTCTGCAGGAGACTCAGACGAGGGGTCTTTTCTATGAAGTACTACAACTAGATGGGGGATTTGCTATGAGAGGATGGATGTTTCGTCTGGGAATTGAATCCGTGGAATTTAAATTCTAGACTTTCCATTGCAGAGTCCAAAGCAAATTTCGCCGCCAAATTGAGGCTCAATCGTTCGCTTATTTGAAACGAATGAGTAAACCTTTTCAGGTCTGCAAGCTCCGGCTGCCGAAGTTCCCATTTCTCCAATTCTCTACTATTAATGTTGAACCTTTGGAAAATGTGTTAGGGATTATTTATAGGATCCTTGGATGAACAAATATAGATTTATTAAGCTAACAGATCTCTACACAAATCCACCTCCACCAAAAGTACACAAGCTATAATATAGGCTAAGCTAGAGCACCGACTGAGATTTTAATATCCCGTCAAAACTGAATTAGACACCTAATACACAAATTATTATTATTTTTGATATATGTACGCCACATATATCCCATAATAATAGCCACTAGATAGTCATAATTTACATCGTTCCGTTGCCAGACTACATAACATTCAGTTTTTCAATCATCACACTCAAATATCCACAGCTTACAGAATCAATTCATTATTTCACAACAAATTTCAACATCCATTCCTAAATTCTTTTTTATTTTTCGATAAGGCAGACCTCTTTAGGCAAAATATTCCATTCTTCAATCCCTCTGTTTACAAAAGAATACTTGGCAATATCTTCCTTTGTTTCCTCATTTTTAATTTCTGCTTGTGATCCCCTTGCGCTATAGAATTTGGTTCCTATTATAAATGACTAGTAATTCGTAGATGTTTGTTTATGTATTAGAAATTATTCCTGGTACACGACAATCGATACGGAGAGAGAATGAGATTTGCAGCGAACGATGACCTTTCAACCTTCTCCGGAGAAAGAAAAGAACTTGCGGGGGTATGAAATGGAGGATTATGGCAAACTGAGAGGGCATCGGAGAAAGCAATATTTCAGCTCCGAAATCACGACTCCGCAGAAAGCGTCGAAATCCGACCTAAATAGAAGGAGAGAGGGATTAATAAAAGAGTGCCGAGGAATCCATGTTCGCGAGACAAAATTAAATGGAAAACAAACATCAAAAGGAGCATGGTCGAGATGGTGTTATGAGAGGGAACTAATGAAAACGCAAAAAAAGCGAAAGTGGGAGAAGATGAAAAGAAGACTCTCGCTTTCGCGAATTCGGAAGAAATGAGAAAGTCGTCTGATTGCAAGTGAGGAATTCATAGGAGACAAAGGTGACTGTAGACCTCAGAGACCACTTACGTTAATAGGAAGGAACTGCGTTTTCTTTTTTGGAGTACACAACTACGGCGGAATTCGTACTTTGAGGAGAACTGTCTTTACGAGAAAAGGTGGCCTTAATTGGATAGTTACATGCTGTATACTTTCTTCACATTTTATTGCATTTCGTATAGAAATTTCTTTAGTATTTCGTATTAGGCAGAAGGAAAAGTAACTTTTAAGACATTCGGTAATTGCTATATGTATATTTTCGATTTTCCTAGATGATTCTAATAACTGCATTTGCAAAAAAGGTTCACTGAACATGAATAACTGCGACTTACAACTGACTGTTACTAAGTCCCATTCTATGATTTAGTGTGATGTAGGTTAATTGAAAATAGCTAAAATAATTTTTTAAATTACTAAAAGGTATAACATTACAATTGTCAAACCGAAAAAAAGGTTCAAACCAGTTCGACGTTGATATAACGTGATCCGCGTCATTACTTGTCAAGTAATGATGGCAATCAATCGCTGAAACTAGTCGTGTATTTTATTATTTGTTTTTGTTTTAATAAACATACAGTGGAAAAAGTGCAATGATTCTCTTCTCCATCATAACATATTTCCACAAGACATCGCCAACGACTGCGAGTTTAAAAATAAGAGAATATTCATTAAAATCGAAGCTATAGCGGTTTTTGCCAAAAATCAACCTTTGATGATAAAATAAGATTATTTATTACATTTTCTCTATAAGTTCACAGGGTTCTGTGCAAGTCTCCTTAATTTAGTGGGCAATTTTGAAATTTTTAATGAGTCTTCGTTGGGAACCCCTGGGTTAGGTGGAAGAAGAGGCATCATTATAAACTGTGCCTGAATAAATATGTTTTTTGTAAGTAAAACAAGAGCTGATTTTGGGTTTTTAAGAGAGGAAATTATTTTTGGATACCAGAAACCTCTTGCCTCGGAGCTGCTAAAAAAATCCTGAAAAAATGAATCCGGCTCTATTTAGTATTTAGTAGTTCTATATAGTATAATTCACAGTATTACGTATTCCATGAACTTCATTACAGTACAATATAATGAAAAATGTCGATAACCCTGTCACATGACGTAAGTTACATATTCATGATAAATGTCTGAAGGAATCGAGTCAAAAATTAGTCTAATATCTATTTAGTCGGATAATAAGTCTATTATCTAATCTAAAAGATTTTCGAATGCTGCGTTCCAGTTTTTTTAGTCAGTCTTTTTTTTAGTCAGTTTGGCACATGAAAACCGTAGCTGAAATCTTCCAATGTTAACAACGAATCATAATTTTAATCGCCAGATCGAGAGAGAGACTGTATAGAGACGACCTGGAACGAGGTTACTTTTACAGTATGAAAAAAACCACACGGGATTCCATTCCTATAAAATCCATCATTACTGTCTAGAAAAAACTATAACGCATAATAGAAAAACAATGTTGCATATTCACAATGAAATGAGTTTACATACATGACGAAAATTCCCGTGGAATTGGGAATCATTTCCTGCGAAATACAGAGTCGCGTAAGAAGCAAAATAAAATCAACTCAGTCGCTTACAGAACGAGATTTTTTTCAATCTCGCCGCACATCCATACCGTACCACATTAGCGCAAAATGGCTCCTTCAACTTGACCTCAAAAGAACCAATAACAAACATCTTTAATGCCAATCTTTTTCGACTTCCAAGAGCGAAATACTTTTCTGGCGACGAGGAAAGGAAAAAAATAACATGAAGGCAGCTCTTTCTCCTCCGTGAATTCCCTGTGAAGGCTCCGAGGCAAAAAAGGAGGCATAAAGGCGCTTTGGAAATACATTTCCCTTTCATCTTTTGTCAATCTTCTTTGTAGCGCCCCAAAGCCTTCCACGTAAACATCGTCTTTTTCCTTCGACAAAACATTGCGGTGATCTTAGTGCTCCTCAAAGGCTTCACTCTCGCTGCAAAGCGAGGCTAATCTTTAAATATATCACTTTCGCATTACGGATCTCACGAATGCAATCACGCGAAACGAGATGAAGTCGTTAAGCATCAAAGGAAAATCTCGCTTCTCGTTTTAGGCGTTTTTTGAAACGGTTTCGCGCGTGCGGAGGATCGCGTTCAGTCACGGTGTTTATAAGTTCTGGACGTCTACAAAGAAATATATATAAGATGAAAAACGTATGGTTCACTTACTTTATTTTAGAGAAGGAAATGAAAGAGAAAAAGTCTGCCCACGCCGTGTCCCATTACAGGAAAATAATAGAGGGACTGTTTTGTTGTGGTAGCTTAATTGTCTATTGCTACCACCCAGCAAGTGGGAGAACCAGGTTTGGGTCCCGGCTACAGAGAAATTTTACGTCTTCCATTCTTTGTCTAGGAAAAAAAGTCGAAAATATGACCAAATTAGCCTAAATAGTTAAAATTATTAAATAATGGTCATCATTTTAATATCTGATCAAGTTTAGAAACAAGTACGCTGAATATTGATCTAGTTTATCAAATATGTTTTTTCATTTTAGAAAATATTCATCATTAAGTATAATGAATTATAGTCGACTTGATACAATCCCTTGGATTCGCCAATGTTTCGGATAATAATTGCGGCAGGCAGCTGATTCCTTTGGATGAGAACATCGCTTTCAATTTTCCATTGAAAATTACTCAGAAAGATATATTTCCTTTAAGGAAATAGGTATTCCGTTTAATCTCGATACGTGTATTATCCGCAATCGCCGAATTCGGGTAACACCGGAATTTTTTAATACGCAGAGTTTAAAACGCGGAATAAATAGCTCAATTCTGAATTCGGGCATTACTCCTCGAATTGAGAATGACACCTAAATAATTAGATAAAGAGTTCTAGCGTTACATAGCGATTTCAGGTACGCTAGAATGATACGTACATAGCTAGATGAATAACTTTAGCGTTACTTAACGATTTGAGGTTTGCTAGTTTTCCTTTTCTCTTCCGCCTTCCAACCTTTCGTAAAGTTAATTACGCAACTGCTGTATGAATATACCGCAAACAGTGCACGAATAAATATCTGCTGAAGATTAAACAGAGAAAAATAAGAAAGAGGAAAATGCTTCTATTTTTATTCTCTCAAGTGCTAGGAATAATACGCAGCAGCTACAAATGTAATCATGTTCTTCTCAGCAATTTTGTTTCCTCCAAATTTCGTTTCAAATGAGTCCCTGGACTCGTAGAATGTTACGAATTAAGGAACCGCAAAATATCCTGAAATCCGTCTCCGATTTCCCGCGTGAATCCAAAGAAGGTGAAAGGGAAAGTTTCCACGAAGATCCCTTACTGTAAAGTTCAAGGTTAATTTTTCTAAAAATTATTATTACAACAGGAGAATCCTTATTGAAGATTTGATCCAAAGAAGTTCTAGTCTTCACTAACCCAATGGGGTCCTGGTGTCTTATCCGACCCTTTGTTTAAGGATTTAGGACAAAAGGAAACGCAATTCCGCGATGAGAACTACCCTAATAACTCTTGTCATTCAAGGGTCATTTACCCTCGTTCATTCATATCTTTTATAGGTACACAGCGGCGGAGGAGAGAAAGGTTCGGGTAACTTTCATATTCGTGGGCTTCCTAACCTTTACAATTGATTCACCTTTGACCTAAGCTAAGGTGAATTGCAGACAGCCGATTCTTAGAGATAAGGGATCTATGCGTTGGAGAAAATGACAATAGTGTACTCTGAGCAAGGAGTTGCGAGGGACAAATAAAATTATGTGCTTTGAATTCGTGTAATTTTCATGTGTTTCCTAGTATCCAATAATATATTACAGTTATTTTATAATACGTCCCATATATATTACAGTTATTTTATAATACGTCCCATATATATTACAGTTATTTTATAATACGTCCCATAAAGAAATAATATGTTATTTTTAAAAATTATTAACGAAAAATATGTAAAATTAACAAAGACAATTAAAGTCATTGGGTCTAGACAGACAATATGTACTTTGTACATACATATACATTTTATACAATAATATGTATAAATTATACATTTTAAGTAGGTAAATTATTTAATATTAATAGGAAATTCTTATTAGTTTAATAGGAATACATAATTAAGACAATCTTTGCACGCGAAATATTTTCTCAGGGTCTAACATTATAAGCTATACATTTCCGTGAAGCAATAGTAATATTATACCGATAGCAGATGAAATTAACGGCTATAGGCAGCGAGACAAGGAAGAATTAGACGCTGTATTGGTACTTAAATAATTTGGTCCCTTAAACCCTGGTTTCGAGATAAAAGGGGTGACACGAGGCCACTTTACGAAACTGTTTTCCGCAAGGGAGAATGAAAAACAAGGACCCTATGAGCAGATGCCTTTCAAACAATGGGAAGGGTTCATTTGACCCATTCTTTCTAATGGGTCACTCCATTCTCTCACTTCATAACGAGAGATGACGTTTGATTTATCGCTCGGCGATCCACAATTATATCGCAAAGGACCCAAAGTGGTCGTTTGAGATGCCTCGTCAATCCAATCCTCTTGGCATTCCTCGGAAGAGATTCTTTATCGACCATCTGCGTCTAGCGATGAAGACTAAAATCCAATTCAATAAATGACATATTTGGAAAATTGTATCTCTATTATTTCAATCTCTTCATTATGAGATGGCCAAGGAATCTCGCTATGTTCGACTTCGATAATAATGGCCCGATTGCGATCGACCTATTGTCAGATAGATTATTTGTTGAGATCGGCGCGAGATACGGGTGGTTGCCCGGGGCGCCGAGGTTGGGCGTTAGTTGAATGTTTGATGAGGCGCGGAAACCTTGGAAGCTCTGGATTATTGTTTCTTGGATACAAAAAACAGTGTCTACTCGAAAATTTGTGGATTAAATTAGCTGTAAGAATTAATCATATGCTTGCTAAGATGCTTGCTTGCCACAGCTGTAAATATCTAGAAAATCCGCGAATAATAGTTGTGGAATACTGGTGCCTTCTAACCATATTTTTAAAGAATGATCTGATTTTCGTACTAATTATAATAGCATTTCTTTCGTTATTCGATTTTGGTAATTGTTTATTCAACCATGAACTTAATGTTAAGGATTAGATGTTGGACAATTAAGGAGGAATAATATAAACAATTTTCAGGAATCAACAGAGGCGTAAGATCGGCTAAAGTGGGTTGCACTGCATCAAGAGACTGGAAAATTCCGCCTTATAAGCGGGTTTCAGAGCGTCTTAAGCAGTATTTTTACATTGTGTTTAGTGTTAAAGTGACTGGAACACACATGAAACCGCGTATTAAGTGGGAGCCTTTTAAATAGGTTTAACTGTGTATTGATTTGGAGAAAAAATCCGAAAAAGAAATGAAAACACGGTTGAGAAAAGGAAGACATATGTGGAATGTCATTGCCCTTAAACCAGTGGTGGAATACGCGCCATCCACTGCGGTTCCATACTTAAAAGGCCATGTCAGTTAGTTAAAGAGGGTCCACCGCAGAATGTCATACGAGCGTAAGATATAGAATCCGCTGAAAGAGATTTGGGCTTCATCGGAGGACTGACGGAGAAATCTCGAGTTTGTTTTCTGCACGAATATACATCGGATGATGTCTAAGAAGACATTAAGGAAAGAATTGAAACGTCAACTTGCAATGTTAGGAAGGATCATGCGTGGAAATCTCAGAGGGCAAAACGGCTGACGACTTCTCGAGCATACAGAATCGTTCTTTGTATTAAGATTGGCTTGATTGCTTTCTTTTATAAAAGTCAGAGCCATTTCATCCGTTTAATCCTTTTCTGCCATCCGTCATTCTTATTTTGGGAGGAAAAGCTTTCGCAAGTCGACGTTGATATGTATCATCAAATCTCAAAATGGTAGTTGAAACCTTTTAAGCGTAATCATGTACCATTAAATTGTATTTTATAGAGATTATTCACGGAACGAGATAGTAGGTAAACCGGTGAATAGTTACTCTCCTAAGAACAGGAATTGAACCGAATATCTAAACGAAAAAAACGTTATTTTTGCTGGAGATAAAACTGAACCCGAAGCGAAACCGATGAGAAATTTATGCTGTTCCGATTTTCGATTCTGAATATAATAGCATAGAATGTTCATATTTTCTTTCATTGATTTGTTATATTTCTTTCGGATGGAACTTTACTTGTGTGCGGTCGTGTAGTTTTAGGAAGATTTATCAAACATGTGTAACCATGAATTGCAACAAACTATCACTAAGTTTTATTCTAAATTGTAGTGCAATGTAATCTTAATGAAAGGAAATTCAGAAATAATAAAGCCAAATTTCAGACGGATATATTAATACAGTCGATGGGGAATAAAATACCGATTCGTATCCGTTCGAAATTGGTAAGAGCGTTACCGAAGTGGAACCGAGATTTGCTTCTATCTTTGAACCGGAACGAAAAATAATGCAGCTCGATACCCTGCCTAAACCACATTAAAAGTGCTAGTTGACTTGGGTTGAACTTTAGTAAGGGATATTCTAAGTATTGAATTAAATCCTTAAGTCATCGCTGAATAAGTTAAAGATCAAATAATCCTTTTTGAGTTGGCCACCCTGTGAGTTGACAGTCGCATTTTAGGAGAGCGTTCAATGGATACAGATTCGGTTCAAAGCGTCAAATACTCCATCAGATGTCACGGACGGAGTTCACGCGTCATTCAATGGCAGCGTTGCCACCATTCCGGGTTTTATGCAGATGTATGACAACCTAAATTCTTAAGTTTCCAACTTTCCTGTTAATCGTATATTCATTCGGGTATTTTAGTTCCTCAGTGAAAACTTTGAACAAATTAACGCATCTTGCCAAGTAACCCATTTATGAACGCCATAAATAATACGAAAGACATGTTATAATAATAAATATCAGTCTTTCTTTATTGATGCTATATTGGGAATTATGCATGATCTAGGGGTATATACTATAATTATGTTGTCTGCATTATATTGTTATTATCAAAAGAAATAGGACACATTATTTACAAGAATTACCACTAAGTTGGCGTTGCTCTAAATCGGTACCAAGGTTTGTGAAGATATGAGACTAAAATTCAACCTGATATTAACGAAGAGTTGACAAACAAAAGAAAGTAATCTCTGCATCACCTATGATTCTTTATGATAATAATTGTGGAATGCTTTTATTTGAGATTGATCTTCACCTATTAAGATAATTTTTTAACTTAATATAATTACAATTGAAGAAATTCAAAGATAAAAAAGTAAGAAAATGGATGGACCGCCAAAGTTTCACTTTCATTTTTCTTAATGCGATGCTCGATTCATTGATTACATTTGAGTTTAATCCCAAAATTTTTTCGCAAGAAAATAAAATTTTCTCCTTCATTAAAATTCACCAAAATATGGTAACAATAAAAAATTGCAATAATAATAGACTTCTGATCGTAAGAAACGTAGGCAGGTAGAGCGTTGAAGAGATTTAAATCCGGAAATAATCAGGATTTTCCATTTGACCAAGTTTGCGGATTTTTAACCTACTATTGCGAACAAAGCCGAAAATTTATTTAATTAAAGACCCGGAGATATTTTCCTTTTTTTATCTCTGAATTTACTTTGCGTGAGTTATTCATTCAAACGGGACAGAGTTAAAATTTTACTGGAACTGCGCTTCCAAACCGGGACATGCCGTAAGCTGACATGAAATAAGACATGTCGTAAGCCAAATTAACATGAAAGTAATTTCTAATTAAAATAATATTTCAAGATTCAAAAATGAGTATAGCATGACACCTCCATGAGAATTTAGGAAAATATCTATTGTATAAATATCTCTTGAAATGATTTTCGTAGTGGGGTATTTCTATAACATCCACATTTCTATTCTGCAATTTTACAGCAGCTTAAGGGCATCATTGTGCAAATAATCCCGCTTCAATCAGTGAACTTCTTGTACTCATACTTTCGCCAGAGAAAAGAAGGGTGGGCAACTACTTTTTATGCTATAGTTCCCTTGGAAATTTCTACGACCGATACCTGAATAAACAGAAATGTTGAATCTCAGAAAATTTCCGCCGAGAACATCTAGATGTACCCAAATCTTATATTCCGAGACGTATCCCATCTGAGGGATTTTCGCATCTCTGATAGGCCGCTGTCGCATCTAAAGTCTCCCTTGACAACCTGAATCGCTGTACCTTTTCTGAATCGGAGATTAGCCATCTCTCATGGGATCTCGAAACGTCGAAGGACTCCAGATACCTCCTCAGTGCTCGGGATTTACCTCAGAGAGGGGAAAAAATCTAATTTCGGCGCATTCGTCGGCGTAGCGTTCGTTTGCAGGCGTTTTTCCCTCGTGAATTTTCCGTCGAAAGGCTGCGTCGAAAGGCTGCCACGTCCTCCGATGGACCAATTATCGACTGCGTGGAAAAAGCTCTCCGTGAGATGAAATCGGTGGAATGGTACGGCCTCTTTCGGAAGGGAATTGAATCGCTAGAGGAAGGTAATTAAGTGCAGGACTTAAAACCAGGAGGACTTCAATTAACATGTGTCCTTCATGAATCGATAATGAACGCGCGCTCGGAATGTTTGCAAGGGCTGTTTGCCTCCGCTTCGATTGTGTGGAAGAATTACAAATTGTTCGTTAAAGCCGCTCGGAATTGTCATTCCCGTGACTTTTCCGAGGATTTTTCCGGCGCCTCCATTCTGCTACCTGGGAAATTCTTCGTGATCGTGATTGTGATAAACCAGACGATCATGTCGAATTAGCCGAGAATGATGCGTGATGCGTCTCGCAGCTTTCATGCATAATACGAATTTTCTGACTAATTAGAGATCCTTTCACGGTGCTCGACTCTTTTTCAATGGACTGTCACGGGTGCCAATTTTCTTTGAATTTGTTATCATGTGCTTCATGAAAAAAACTATTGGCTTGACTCGAAAAATCTCTGTAAAGGTAGTTCGATAATTGAAAAAAAAACTCTCCGCTTATGAAGACTTATTTTACTAGTAACTGACCAGTTATGCAGGCCATTTAAAACTCTTTTTAACATTTTTATTTATTATATTTAATTAATTTATCTCTATGAGAGAAGCAAGAAAAGTAACACATTTTAGGGAGTGTGGAGATAAACCAAAATATTTAATCTTGTTGAAATGTGGTTGAAGTACGTCAGATTAACCGATGAAAACAGCAATCGGCTAGATGTGACCGGTAAAGAGGAATTATACCGTGAAAGGAAGTACAGAGATGAGATAATTTGATATAGTGTCATCTTTTACCATCGTAGAAGTGATACTTCTGGATAAATATGAGAATAAGAACAAAGAATCAAATATATATTAATAATAAATAAGATTTCAAAATGTTAAGATTATGTCCTTCATTTCTAGACAGGCATTATTTCAAAATATACATACTATCAATTAATACGATAAATAATGATGGATTATAATGATTAATTTTATTGTATTTTTGTTTTCAGAAGCTATGGAGCGCACTAGGAATTCTATACAGCTATGGGAGATATGGTGAGAAAAATTTTGAAGTCATCTTTAGTTCTTATGTTTTTGATTGCGCCACTGGAGATTAAAACATTGAGTATGAACCATACTGGTTTCACGAATAAGAACCAGGTTCATTCAGGACCCAACCATTAAAATCGTCTCCTTGCGCCTCTGCTAAAACCCTTAAAAAAATAGCAGATTAAATTTGAGTATCTAGATTTACGACTCTCATGACCCTTTGAAAACATCAATATGATGGTTTAATGGGGTCATTCAAGCGATATAAATCTTGCGGTGATCGAAACTGCTAAGATATACGCGGAACCTTTCAGAGAAAATCAAGGACTGACTGTGAGGCAATGAGAGTAGTTTCAATTGTTATTCAGGACAAACATACAGATCGAACTATGATATCAAAGTAAACGGGAAATACGACGGAAGTGGGGTATGGTTTCAACACATAGCAACGAGAAGTATCATTTGTTGGTAACCACGTATCATTCTCCAACACGGAAGATGGGCTTGAAGATCTGCAAAGTTATTAGAAGACAGTACTACCGTTTATTAAGCTAATTTCTATACAGGAGATGAAAGCAAGACCTATTGGTTATAAAGGTGAAAAACCCAAAAAACATATCGACTATTTCTAGATACAGAAATCTACTAATTCAATGTCAAATTTCAAACTTTTGGAGAAAATTTACCAACGGCCGTCCTCAACAATGCAACTATTCCAGAGCGCAGTACCAATAATTGGGCATCGGAAAATACTCAATTATTGGTTGACATTTCCAACAATGAACATTAACATCTTAGAACGGCCGCACAAAATTATACGGAATAGATGAGTTAAGATGTCATTAGTGAAATCAATGTAAAAAGTTGTATTATAGAAAAAATTAAATTACAAATGAAAATTATTACGAGAATGACGCAGCGTAGCGCATTCGAAATTGAAACCCGAGATTATTGAAACGTTTTATCGAAAGAGAAAGTCAACAATTGAGAGAGAAAACTAATTGTTACCCTTGAGCCATCAACTATTAGAACCCTCTGCCGATTCCCCACAATAAAAAAATCCTGCAATGTAGTAACCGAAAAGGGAAAAACATTCAGCAGAAATTTCTCCGATGAGAGGATGCTTTTTAACCGGTGTGCCGAGGCGCGCTGGTGCCATTTTCAATTTACATTAAGACCCTCAGAGCCACCATATGGCGTATGGCAGGGAGTGTGACACCGTATTTCCCAATTAACCATTTGCTTTGTGCATTTTATACTATTAGCTAAAAAATACCTGTTGTAGCTGTTCTTGCAATAATCTTACGAAATATCTTTGACTTCTAGTCTCGAAAATCGTTTTAGCAGAGTACGAAAATCGCAATGTCGCGTATTTCATCCTTCAAAACAATACTTAAAAATTTTTCGAATATCTTGCGCCTATACTCAGTTCTTTTATCTTTAAGAGATGCCCAATCGAGGATTTTAATTATCTCTGATACATTGCTATCGAATCAATAGTCTCCAAGCGGTTTTAGATTCATACTTGAAAGAACAAGTGAAACTCTTGGTCCGTCGGATAGATTAAGTGTCACATAATTGAAAATTATACTTGATCTTTATCTTAGAGATGATTCTTTTTTGAAGGAAGCCAGTATGAAAAGTATAAAACATTTACGCCTTACACTTTCACATATATTGTTTTTCCGTTTTAATTTCAATGCATACTAATACTGATAACCGCATTATTATTCACAGCCGTGATAGCTAAATATAGGGAAGCACTGCGTTAGATCATTGGCTATGATAAATGGGAATGAAAGTCCTAATTTAATCCAGCAAAGTAGATTAAAGAGAGTTATCGAAAGCGCAAGATGCCATTGTTTTGCATGGTGGTAACAAAGCACATAGGGGCAATGAATCTTGGTTTTTGAGTTGGGATTTGAGGTATATTTCACAACCCTGTGCCACAACATGGGTATCCTTTCCAAGGGTTGCCCCAGCGGGAGACCGCCTTGGGCGGTTGACCACCTTCGGGATAGCTTCTATCCTAACGGTTGACATTTTGACTTCCGAGAAGTGATGGGAGGGTTAAGAATCCTTTCCGGAAATTATGTACTTACTTAAGGAGAAACTAAGATAACATAAACGCACACCTGCCACGTAAAATTCCCAAACGGATGAAGAAATGCAATCGACGTGACTTTTTAGTGAGTCAAACTTATATAATTTAGCGTACTTTGTTAATTGCGGGAGTTTTTTTCGGTTTCCCTCCTGAATTTGGGCGAATGACGGGCAATTTTAAAATTAAAATGATATGTTCCCCTCCAGCTTTGCCACCTGGTTGGAAAACTAAATTGCAGCGGAAATTTTAAATAATTAATGCCATCCTGTTTTATGTGGTCAACTAGTTTCTTTGGAAAAAGATTTATAATATCCGATATCAATCTTCGCGACTTCATTTTGAATTCCCTTATTTTTTGATTGATGACATATTTAAGACAATATCAGTACAACCATAACCTAAAACAGATAATCACGTATAAGTAATCTAATAAATAGAGAAATTCAAGGAATATGAATATCATGCTCTTAACGATTGATAATAACAACTTCCACCTTCATCTTGTGCAAGCTAAAAATCTTTTCATCAATATCTGAATGAAATCCCTGAGTATTAAGGTTTAATTACTAAGATGAAACAGACCAAGCTTATATATGCGGCAGCCAGGCAAGATACCCAACCATTAGTGCTGTCAAATTCAAATCAATGAGATTTTATTCACCTAGTCGACCATTTACACATATTTTGCCTTTGAATTTTGATCATCATAAGGTTATTCTGGTTAAAGTGTGCCTATTGTGAAATTTCTCATTCACTTAGTAATGTGAATAATTGCTGTACAATGTCGTAGCGTTTCAATGCAATTGTCCTGAATTATATAAATACTACATTGTAAAGAGAAGAGCAAGGGTAATTAGCACTTTGGTGGCCGAATATGTCTAGGCAGCTTTCCTCAACAATGGCAACAATTAGAATGATATTTTTGTTAGTTTCCAGAAATAATGCAACAATGCGATATTATTAAGAGCGTAGCCAAGAAGAGTCTCTTTGCTCTGAAAAAACTCCTAAAATTCAAGAGTATCTAGATTTTGTCCACGGACATTATGAATTCATATCTTATTAAGACAGGAATACCCTTTTTCCAGCAGAGCAGAGGTAATATCGTCAACTTTTATCCTCCAGCATTTGGGGACTGACCGTTTTTGGGGAGTAAAATAAAAACACGGGTGAGGCGCGTGGGAGGTGGGAAATTCCAGAGGCGCGTGGGATTGCAGAGGAGTGGAAGTGGTCATAGTGTTCAGGTAAGGAAGAAGAGGCCAACCATTGTGTTGAGAAAGGGGAATTTTCACTAAGAATAGGCAAGGGTGAGCTGGAATGGGATGCAGAAGTGCAAAAAGATGCTCATTAAAGAGATTTAGAAAGGTGAACGTCTCTTTCTTTTACTGCTTAAGTGGATTGACTTTGAGGCCTCCATTCGAAGAGGGATGTCCGGAAAAACTGACAACGGTCGCCTGAGTGAAGTTGCTAGGTTACCAGTGGCGCAGAAGAATGCATGCGTCAACTGCTCACGGACTTCGTCTTGCTGAGATTTTGGTGAAATATCGGTACTCATACTGCACAGTAACGGTACAGTGTATTTTGGGGCCCCTAAGCGATGACTGCTTGCGACGCCCCCGTAGGTAATTAAAAAAAAATTGAATTGAAAAGTGAAAGAACACCATTATTTGTTAATATTAAAATAATAAAATTATCTAGTTACACAAAGTCAAATATACAGAATTAGAAAACGGGAAAAACCTTTTCTGCTACATAGCAAGACTTTGACAAGCGATCGTTATTTACATTTATATACCCCGCCATATGGCGTAAGGCAGGGGGTGCATAAAAAACCAAACTCCCTAATTAGCTATCTGATTTATGTACCTTATACTGCCTGGAATGACAGACCAGAAATAGCTATTCATTCTCGATTTAATCTCGCGAAATCACTTTGAAATCTGGCCTCGAAATTAACGAATGAAATGGTGTGGTTTACTGCGAGGAAATCTTGATTTTCCTTCCGAATCCATCATTGCATAGTGGTAATATTAGGTAATCATAGTAGAATTATAATAGCCTACCTCGAACAAGATTAAATTTTGAATCACTTTCGCAGTTTTTTCACCCCCTTTCTTGTGTGGGAGATTTCCCGCAACGTGGTTTTTTTCTTCTATCAACCTTCAGTTTTGGAGATTTTTTTCCCAGTAATCAAATTTTTCCTATTTTCACTTATCCTTTTATATGTCACATTATGTTTCTTTCTCTCTTTTATCCTCATGTTAAGAAAACATACGAGGTTAGGTAGAAAGGGTCATTCTGGCCTAACCTTGGCATAGAAATGGTCAAATAAAAATAATATTGATCGTTTATTTTAATACTATCGAACATTTTAAGGCAGCTGAGTTCTAACTGAGTCAAATTACCTCAGAATAAGGAGAACAAAGGAGGAAATATGTAGAAGGAAAGGAAAGGAATGGGAAAAATATTTTTCGAGGATTGAAATTCATGGGGAATTGAATGACTTGGAAAAGTTATAGAACTCGGATAGAGAATGTATGGGAGGAAACGGAACGGGCGAAGAAATCTAAAGTTACGGGAGAAAAGAGAAAGGTCACGAAAGAATGTAATTAGATCCGACCGCCGAAATCTGAATGGAGAAATTTTGAGAATTTTCCGAAGGTGAGGTGAAGATGGAATTCCAAAAGAAAATTCACGGAAGCTTTAGTAAAGTATGCGAAACTTTCGGAAGAGTTGGAAATACTGATAAAACAATGACAATTATGCAGTACAACAGGGATATCAAACCCACCTCTTGCTGCGGTAGACTTTCCGACTGCGAACAACCCTTTGTGGAACTATCGAAAAATATATCGAAACGGAAATGATTTATAATTGTATTGTTGAGACGTTTCTTCGAACTTTAATTAATCGATTATTCTTCGATTAGTTCCCTTACACCTTCTAGCATATTATTTATACAGCAATACCCGGTTAAGACGCTTCCCGTGAGATTAAAACCGCGTTATAGGCAGGTTAGCCTTATTACAGAGGCAATACAAATTTTTATAACTTTTACATCAGAAAGCTTATTTAAAAATTTCGATCTGTCGACCTAGGCTGAGGTTTGGCTTTTAGTCGGATGCAGTTTACCTGGAGATGGGAGATATTGAGTTATAAGTGAGTAGAAGTGCGTCTTAAGCGGTGATTTTACCTTGTGTTTAGTGTGAAGGGAACCGATACCGAGGGAATACCACATACTAAGCAGGAGAGGTTTATCTTTATTATTAAGTTAAATAAAGGATGTAATTGAAACCAATGGTAGTTAATATTTCGAGGAAAAAAACATATATTCATCGATAGGCTGATTAGCAATAGATCCTGTTTGGCGATATTATTACGAAATAAACATAAAAATAATTTCGCAACAATTCAACCATAATAATCATACAAGAGCACTGCAAGTGGACAACATTAACAACATTTAAGCTGTAACAATACAAGCATAAGAATAGAGAAATGATACCATAACAACACAATAACAATGCAACAATAATAATTCGATAATAGTAATACTCTAGAGCAAACAATAAAAAAACTCTACATTGCTACAGTATTTTTCTTATTACTCACAAAGAAAAACTCACTAGGTAGAGTCCACAAAAATTTTTTATTACACGACCTAAGTTTCGTTACACGAGGAGAAAATGCATTTTTTTATGATTGCGTAAACAAAAATTAAATCCTTTTATTTTCCGTTCACTCAATGCATCTATATAATGAAATATCCAGTTGGATGACGGGTGGCAATCTGTATCCACGATGAAAAATGCCTTTAGAGGGAAGAATCTTCCGTATTTTATTCACAAGGCGTCGTTTCCTGCGTTGATCAATGTTTTGCTGGTTGCCCTCATAAAAGAGATGACCCAGACCAGGGTCAGTGAACAGATGTGACTCCAGGAAGATGGAGTGCCAGCTCGTTTTCAACTCTCAGACTTCCTCGGCCAAGAATTCCCGGAAGAGGGTCTTCGACATCGCCCTTCGGATGGCATTCTCTCCACCGAATTCCCTCCATCTCGTCTGGGATGTCGACGACAACCCTTCGGCACGACTCGAATCTTGTAAACTCGTCCCTCTGCAGGGAAAATCTTATTCCGCATAAAGACGCTGACATCCGTATAATGCGTTCTTACATCAATTCAATCACTTCCAGACCATGCGAACTATTTTTATATTTTACGGAAATATTTTCGCTGTACAAACTTTATCGGAACTTTTCTTTTTCTATCAGGATATAACGATTACCTGTATCTTTAACCATTAGGAGGAGTTTGTGCGAACCGAGATGCAAAATACTTAATCATATCGCGAGGTGTATTCATATCCCGGGATAGCAATAATGCAGTTCTCCTTATATATCAATGCTATATAAGATATCCATTTTTTAGATGCTTCCTAGTTTTTCAAGAGGTAATAATTTGGTATTCATTAATATAAATTTTAAAATAGTATTTATTAAGAAAATGTCAATATTGTTACTTTTATTCTATACACTTTAATATTGAAAAATAGAATAGAGATTTAAATAGAAAGAAGATTCATTGTAATATTCGACGACTGCTATTGGTTGCGTTCGATTAATGAAATTCTTCTTCTAAAAGAAATTTTGCGGCAGAAAAAGAAGTGAAGATACACCGGCTTGGATCCTACCGTCGGATATACGATAACCACTGCACCGCAGATTTCATTGGGGTGGGAGGCTGACGTATTTGATGTTATTAGGAGTCAGAAATTGATGAATTTTTAACGCTGATTTTGAAATGAAATTTTTTTATTATTTACCAAAGAACCTATCCTTGATGTTATAATCTAAGGCCCTTTTATGCAACGTTTAAGTTTCTCTTAAGTTAAGAGTTGAAAGAATTCCAATGATTGAAAAACATCGCCTAGCGGCTTGAAAAATAATTTGATTTTTCCACTTCGGGGATGATTAAAAATCGCCGATCGCAAGATTCGAATAATCTCGCAGAATAAAGAATGGAGCGCTGCAGAGAGCGAAAAGTGCTTTTCGGGAATTCCACTAACGCTTCGCGAAATCCACAGCACCGGAAAGCGTTTAGGAAGCGAGGCAATGGCACGCAGCGGGAATACGTGATGCCATTTCCTTCGACAAGTGGTGACATCTGCCTAATCGGCGACACATGCCCAAGGGCACCTATCACCTTCATCCAAGACAACAGGTGGCGCTCTCTAATGATTGATGGCGCTTCACGGGATTATTATTTTATTAAATCGTCAAAACAATGCCGTGAATCCATCACGGAATTTCCCATAGCAAATCACTCGAAATTCTTCCTTCGCACACGTGCAGACTTTGCGTTCAACGCCCACCGAAGAGAGAGTTTTTTTAGATAAGAATTAATTTGTCTCTACCAGTTGACTCGTGAAAATTAGTTTTCCGCTTTCCATTCTTTTCGAAATTATCACACCTAATCCAACTTCAAAATTGCAGGTTCACGCAGAAGTCTTGATGTCGGAGGTTATCTTTGATTTATAATTTAGATGAAACGACGGGTTTCGGACTTTATAGCTCAATTTTTCCCACCAAAATTGAATTATTTGTATACCAGGGTAATTACCAAAATTGCGGACGAAAAATACCACGCACCGCATCTTGATTACCCGAAAATTCAGTTTATAAAATAGCTACTAAAATATATCATCAATTACCTGGATCAAATTAGAGAAAATACACTTTAATTCAGAAATATACTACATCCTGTTACGAGTAGTTTACTTCATTCAGATACCTATAATTAGATTAACAGATTTCTTTTTCTCTCCGAATGTCTGGTTTGTTTACGAGTTGTAAACAACAAACAAATAATTGCGTTGCGATCAACAAGTAAGAGTTTTTCTATAAGTTTGCAATCTAGGAATCCAAAGTTAGATGAAAAACAATGATTACGTTGATCCGCAAAACCAGTTAAGAAATTCACAATAATTAACCTATCAGTAGATTCTAACAAAAGATATTATTAATATTTAATCATGGAATATTATTTTATCTTTATATTTTTGTTTTTATCAACTGTCATTAAGAATGTCATCATAATTGTATTCTTCAATTTGACGAATGTAAAAAAATGAACGAAACCTGGAGATTATTGGAATTTATTATACTTCTAATGTTTTATTTTTAGGAATGTAGATTAATCTGAATTCTCACTGGCGAAGCTTAATATATGGGGAAAAAATTTGACCTCTAAGTTCGTGAAAATTTGATTTTATCTGAGCTTACATTATTTGCCACAGAAACGTTATAAACGAATCTATTATTGTGAAAATAAGAATCTAAATTAAGCAAATGTTTTTTTTTTTACTTTTACTGAATCAGGTTTTAATCATGTCTGAGCATTCAGTACATCGTGAAGTTTATAAGAATAACAATTGATAATAATCACACGAATTCTGAATTGTTTTCCTTTCCGTTTCGAAGATCGCCTCATAGTCTATGTAATACTCTATCCACAACCTAAAATGAACTACCTCAATCCCAGGTTTGTAAATCACGAGCTGTTTATGCCCCCTTTTGGCTTCCAGTCACAAGCGTTTTACTGTGTGTGTTTATCTCTTATAAATAAAAGGGAATAAATGTATATTTGCTTGTCTGTGGCAGCCATAACTCTTCAGAAAACAGATGTAGGACCTTGAGCTAAGGGGATAGGCACTCAACCGAACATTACCAATTGAAGCGCAATCGAGCCAGCGGACCCGGCTTCGAACCCGGACAAAATGTTCCTCGAAGAGCAGAGGAGAAAATATTTCAGTATTTTTTATCGCTTTCATTCGGAAGTTTTAAATGAAGACGATCATACTGTTATTCATGAGTTTCACTAATTTTTTCTTTCTTATTTCAATAGGTATTCATTACTCATTACATCCAGTTATCCCATTACGGTAGAAAGAGTTGCTACTTAAGCTAATTATTCAAATTATGCTCAAACTTCTCCTTGACCAGCATTAGTTAAAGTATACTTGATTTGCTTATTCAAATATACGGTGGAAGTTTTAAAGAGACTGATTTTAGTCAAAGAACAGATGATACTTATTATATTGAAAATAGACACTGAAGTAATATTTTCCGCTGCGTATCTCTGAATAAATCAGGTAGCTTAGACAAATTATACGTTAGATAGTCATTTATCATTGTGAACTTCCACTATGTTATGCCCTTTTCTGTAAGTTTTAATTTTGCTTCCAAAAGTATCACATTACTGGTAAAAGGGCTTGCCTAGCAACGGAATGGGTCCTTCATTTTTCTCCCGTCCCATGGATACGTAAGTATATGCGTTCTAGCCGTATAATATTTTTATTTTTTATCTCCTAGATTTTCCATGGAGGTACTAAAACTGACTGAGAGTCCCAAAAATAATCTTGAAAAACTAAAATTCGTCTTAAAAAATTTTCAGGAATATTATTACTTTACATTCCAGCAAAAGAAACTCAATCTTGCGATAAAACCGAAACTTTAGTAATAGGAAAAGAAATACTTCCATATGTACGGACTCTATCTCATAATAAAAGATAATGTATGAATTTTTAGAGAATGACAGACCTTTTCTTAAGTGATTGCAGTATGCAAATCGACTTCGTTCGCCGACGAAATCGTATGCATTTCACAGAAAGTATGCTTCGTATGAGACTTTCTATTTCATATGGCTCAAATTATGTCCTACAATTCCGAGTATGAGTGGTATGCTTCGCAGTCACGACTTATAACCCTTGTCACACGCCGAAAGGCGGCTTTCTTGGTATTAATGTAGATGAAGATAACTAAACTACGATGCAAGATTAGGTTTTTCGGACTCATTCCTGAGAGTTGTTTGAAACATAACAGTGTCACTTATGTTATAAGGAAAATACAATGAATTCGAACCACATCGTATTCTTGATTGATTAGGTGTTTATTTGAGACAATACAGAAACTAATGTAGTCCCTTCCTCTATCCAATCCAAACCTATATTACTGGTGGCCTTTGCCACCAATGATAGGATTATTTGGGGGATATAAATAGTTGATTTTCTGTATCGATGACTATAGTTACATAAATAAAAGATCCGAGGAAAGAAATTTAAGAAATTGTACTATTTTCACGTCAACAATTCAAAACGTTGTGGAAAAAGTACAATTTTTCGAGTCTTGTTCCATTACGGATTTCCACATTAAATCGTCTGATTCTGCGAAAAATATTCAAGAGTTAGATTAGATATTCAACGCATAGTCCTCGAAATTTGGAAAAAATTAAAGTAAAATCCATAATGTGTTTCAACAATCAATTTTCCCTTCATACGTCACAAAATTTGGAATTAAAATAATAATAAACTGTGATGTGTATTTGATTCACTTTGTAATATAACGGAATCTATGAATTCGACCTCGAATTAGTAGCAGGTTTCCATTGTAAGGAAAAATGTTTAGAGAACAGTCTTACCACTGATCGGTACCAAGATCGGTAGTAAAGGTATGAGTTCTCTTATCATGTTTAATTATTTTTAATATAAATATACTCCAAGTTAAGATTATAGGTCATTTTTAAAACGAAACAAAATATTCCACAACATCGCCATCCATTCCCTGAGTTCAGTAGTGTTTAAATTGCGGAGATGATAAACTGCATAAAATAAAAGTGAAATATCTTTCCCGATACCGCTATTCCGAAAGGAATCGAGTCACGGAGACGTTGTTGTATAACTCCCAGAGTAATTTTGCAAGTAAACAGAGGCAGAATGAAAGGATTTTCAAACGAAACCCATTTTGCAGACGTAGACGCGATGTTTGCCAATGTTTCCCTTCCATCACGGGAAGACCTCGTCTGGCAGCAAATCGAAGTTTTAATGGTCACTGCGTTCACAATTGCCCGGCGGCACTCAGCTCCGGGATATTTCCTCGAATCGGATACGGGGAAAATCACAAACACCATGAGATGGGCAATGCGGAAAGATTGTTTGCTTAACAAATCCTGCATTACGAAACAATTCCCGGAGATACATAGCGCGATACATCTCATGGATTTTGAAGACTGCAAACGCTGGTGTAAATTGGAATCGAATTTAAGAAAGTTAGCACACATTTTCCCTATTCCATACTTGTCTGATTGGCAAAAATTCAATTAAATTCCCAAGCGATGAAAGATGAAAAATCAAAGATCAGTCGTTTATAATTTTCACCCAATATTCTAGGTATGCTTTACTGAAAGACTTTATTAATTTATATTCGTGATTCACAAACTTTTCCGAGCCACTGCCCCTTGGTTTTATAAACATACACCCAACACCCCTAGCAGTAATTTATAAGGGAAAAAAGGAAAGATGGTTAGTGACCCTCACCTATGTTCATAGTCTGGCCTCCAGCGCACCGTCACCTTCCTTTTTTCTGCCCACCCTAGATCACCTAACTCAACACCTCAAGGGGTACCGCCCACTTTTGAGACCACGGATATCCGGCCCTTAGTCAAATACGCTAATCGCAGGGAGTTAATTGACTGTTTATTTTTTAAATAACTGCAATTATCGTCCTCTCTTGCGGCATCATCTTGGTTATGGTTCATTTGTTTTTAAAAGTCGGATATCACAAGGAGATTCGTAAATTAACGATTGATGAGGATAGATTTTATTGACAGGATAACTCAATTGCTGTAGCATCTGATTGGCAATTGGGAGACCCGAGTTCGAGTCCCAGTTTCCAATTTCTTTATCTCAGTTTCTCCTTGGAATTTTTTCATTTGATGCTAACACTGATGTGCCAAATCACCTAAACGCTTTTCAATTAAAATATCACTAGGTGAAATCTCCATTGACTACATTATCTGATGAGAAAACTGAAGAATATCTATTGGGTGAAAATTCTTGGAGGAAATGTCCCTGGGGGGTATATTCCCTGGGTGAATCGTCCTTAGGCGAATTATCTTTCTGGTAAAACATCTTGATATCGTGTTGGTGCCTTACATCTACCGTATTGTAAAACGTTTTTGTTCCGTCGCAGATTTTGTTGGTAGTATCGAGCAAATCAACAAAAAGAAATGTTCCCTAGTCCAGTATCACTTTATTACCTTTATTAAAAAGTGTCTCCAGATAAGACTAAGATCTATCATGGCGTTTATTTCTCTTTTGTATTTTTAGACTTTACTGTATGTTTTATTCAAACAAAACGCATGTAATTGAGCGAAGTACAACGGTGGAAGGAACCCGGCAGGAAGGCTCCCAGATGTTTCGATACGCCGTTGATGAAATTCATTACTCAGTGAAACACTCGTGAGCACGGATATTGCCAAGGTATTGTTTTCACGTACGCGTCGCCAATAACGATCACGTAGCAATCTCTGATATGTTATCACTACCACAGTCGACTAGAATTTCAAAGAGCCGATATCATAAAAGGTTTTTAAGAATAAAGGTATGTGAGAGGAGAGAAGTAATGTCAGATATAAATGAACGAATGGTTAAGATGCGAGATAATGCCATAATTTTGAGTGTTAATCTAACAATAACAACAACTCCTTTATGTAACAATTAATTATTTGATCGCTAAACTGAGATGGGGGTGTTGCTACGCAATTGTTAATGCATTGTTAGATGTTATCAAATTGTCAGAAACTACGTAATAATCGTCCTCCAACAACCAATACTCTTCTTCACTCAGTACATTAGCTTTTTCCCTCTTCATTATATTCCAGCCATCGCTTTCCTGGTAATGCTACATTGGTTGCAACGATCACTCAATGCATCACAAAAGCAAGGTTGCTAAGGTTATCTCAAATAATCAAATATATTTCAAATTTAGCGCTCTAGGATAGCCAACTGAGTGATGCGTTTCAAACATAACTTCGATGGAAGCGGTCCCGCGTTTGATTCTCGGTGGAGCGTTCATGCGCGGAATGACCTTGGCTGTGGAAACAATTATGAAAAACTATATTCAATATTTATGGATTATCCTTTCTTTTTCCTGTAAGTAAACAGTTTTACATTTTTAGTGTTTTGGTTCGAGGTTATCGCACTATTTTAATCGAATATTATTACCCTTCGAAGAGGCTTTGTTTTTATATTGTATACAAATATCGCGTGAATAAATACCGCGTATGAAAGCCCCTGAAGGTCTTCATGAAAATGGGTCTCTGGAAGCATTTGACTGCCCGCTACTAAACCACAGCTGTGTTACCTGGAACGCACCTTCCTCACCGATGGCGGGACCCCTGAACCCCTGCTCGCGAACTTGCCAAAGGCCATGCAAGAGTATTCCTGCATTCAGTCCGTCTTCTGGAATGACAGGTCGCGGTTGCTTTAGAATTGTTATGCACAACGAAGGCAATAATCGGCTGATTTCGTAATATTGTTGGGAAGCGTATAGAACGACAATCAAGTTGTAAGTTCCATTTGTTCGCCTTAGTTAATTAATGGTGTATTGAGCATTTATAGATAAAAGCTTTCATGGTCATTAGCCGCTTAGACCTGACAGTACTTGCGGGAGAAAATTCTCATTCAGAAGTGCTTTTTTACAGGATTCAATGGTTCCATTGGCTGTTTATTCTGTCAGTACAGAAGCTTCTTCAGCGGTTCGTCGCTCAAGTTTCCATTTGATCGAAAAGTACCAGCACCAGGAATACGTAGCCGTTTCATCGGTGAGTAAATCAATTACATTTCCTTTAACTCTGCGTTGATTCTATTTATCAGGAGCCACTTTAAAAAACGAACTTAATTCATTTTAATACATTATCATACTGAATCTTCCATAGTTATAGAACGATTCGCTAACGTATTCTAAATTCGTAATCGATTTTTATCTAAATGAGAGGAAGTTGTTATTTCAGGATTATATTTGATCCGTTATTTTGATTCGAGTCATTATTATGAAAATTGGAGTAATTTGAACAAAAGAGATTTCCGTTAGAGATGTGTTGAATTTGGAAATGAGGTACCGGTATTTAACCTATTTTCCCGTAGGAATATAATTAGTTCCTACTCAGCGTACGCAATTCTTGATAAATTTTTGCTTAGCCAGAGATAAAGAAACCCCATTTACTTCTAACATATTCACTACAAAGGGAATTAATACATTTTGAGGTGCCATATTCGATTTAATGAAGAAAGAAAGGTAAAATTTTCACCGCATTCTCAAAAGAGATTTCGTAAGGATTAACAATCATAGTGGATATAATTTACTACGAAAATGTTTGATTATTTGCTAGGGTTCAATTTTACTATTTAGTTCAACTCTTTCAGTTTATATGTATGTAGTTGAAAATTTCAATTCTCTGTATTTTGCTACTGAATATCATAAAAGGGTCATAATTTTTCATGATTTAAAGGGAAAAAGTACCTTTATTACGATATGAGGAAACGGGACTTTCCCGGTGTAAACGGGACATATGGTCAGCGTGCTAATGAACAAGTAAACTTTGATACAGTTTGCCAAAGTTTCATCAACATGCGTCCCCACGCTTTCAAACTCTGTCGCCTTGGCAACCTCCGCAATTGTTAGATTCTACTATCTATTTAGATGAAATCGGAAAACAGGTCCTTATGTAATCAATAGAAGTATTGGTTGAATATTTTTGCTTCATTTGAACCCTAAAAATTTTCTGATTACATTTCCCGTTGCAGATGCCAAAAAGATTTTACTTTTGGCAATGTCAATTTCACTCGAGTAATAGTTTACAAAACTGGGTAATTTAAGGATTTCATTATATTCAAATTTAGCATCGGTATGCAGTGGGTACCAATACGTTTAATCCAGTCCTTTAATTGATTAATACGTTGACATTTCTTCCGCAGTGTTATGAAAATTCTCAGTAACGCACAATGATCCCTTTTTAATTCGAAGTAGCCTTATGCAAATCCGTCATCAATTGGATTCATACGCCTGTCTCTGGGTAAGGGATGGAAATTGAATTCGAATATTTAATAAGAATTCCGTCAATATTTATTCCGGCGTCTGTTACCATAAATCAACTCGTGAATAATGCAAAACTCGCACAAATCCGATTACCCGAGTTTATGGAATTCGGTATGTAACCTCTATAATCTCCCGATACATGCAAAGCAAACGGATATCGGTGTAGTTTTATTTGAAGAGAACTTAACGAATGTCATTCCGTTCGGTGCAGATATGAAATATATTCCGATGTTCGAATTCATGTATTCCAATACGCTATCGCTTCTTTCTTTAGCTTACAAATATACAGAGTACATTTAAATAGTCTTTTTAAGTATCGACGGCATTACTAAATTTAGACGAATGGCAGCACTGACAATGAGGTAGAAGATCTAAAGGAATTAAGATATTTGACATATCTCTATAGTATTAGTTTATTGTAATGGGCTACCTCTCCAACAATGAGGATGCCGTCAACAATTACCCAACTCTTAATGAGCGGGCTCGCTTGACAACACACCTTGATTACTTTCTGGTACAGGAAGTAATGACATTCTTTGAATAAAGCATTTTAAAGTATACTTAAATGATACTAAGGTAAATTAACGTTTATGGCGTACCTCTTAGCTATTAAGGATATGCAGTGCTACCAACCTCTCAGCGTTGAAGGCTTGAGGATTTCTTCAGATATTTAGACATTGGCGCTCCATTAATTCTTGTGCCCTGAGGCATATTGCATCATTTTACGGTCTCGATCGATCCTTTCTCTCTTCGCAGAAAGAGGAGCCCGAATAACATCAAATACCCAAATTTCATATGAGGTTCTTTTTTCAAGAATTTTATCGAAGAACAATGAATAGCTATATTAACTCTATGCTAATCCGCAGTATGATGTGACTTTGTAGTACTAGTAATTAGCCCAGAATCTGGCAAGGATCTCAAATTAAAATCAGATTTTTAGTTTTTCTACCATCGCTATACATAAACTACTTATACCGCAATTAAACGGAATTTAAAGTTAATTGGTGATGACCTCATGAGAACATTTTAAAATTTATATTCTGGAACGATACTGATGGAAATCCATCTTACCAATGAAAATAAAAAAAGAAATTTGTATCGTTTCGATTAAAATTATGTAAAAGTATGTTCAATCATCTTTTCTTATTTTTACCGCAAATTCTTAATTTCTATTTGTTTGTAGTGATTGGAGTGTTCTTTGAATTGAATTTGTGTGGGAAAATAGGTAATGAATGTCAGTTTTGATATATCTAGTTTCAATCGATAGATATCGAGATCTAAACATCTAGTAATGAATCTCTATGTGCAAATTCACATTCTAAATAGACTTTCCGGCCAAATTATTTTAATTATTAATTGTTTTATATTTGTTGGTCTATTTTTAGCAGGAATTAGCAAACCTTCACTTTAAAATGGTGTGTCATTTACATATTTTGGTGGAGTGTGAAGGGAAAAAGCGCTGGTCACCGAAAATAGATGTTTAGAAATGATATATAAGATACTATCATGTACAACAAAAGCAAGACACAAAGTAATTATCACGTCAAAATGGCGCTCTTTACAAACGTAAAGTATTTTTACGATCAGAATCTTCAACTCTTTTTAGAAGGTTTTGCGGTGGATTTTTAAAGCCTCTTCTTCCGCTTTCCCCTTAAAGACTACGCCTTTCAAGCTGACGTACGATGAAAAATCACGATTTTTACAATCCGTGCAGCCTGCTTTCATCACTGCGTAGAGATGTCACAGATCAGAGTATTTTTTCGTCGCCTTTAGGGTCTGTCACGTCCGCCTCTGCTACACCTAAATCGTCCTTAAGGAACTCCTCAAACGAAGGAGAGGAGCCAATTAGAGGATGAATTTAATAAAGCCGAGGGAATATTCGTCTGGCGCTCAGAAGGAAACTGCGGATTGCTCGAGGTCATGAGATGCACAATACCTTTGAGTCGAGGGAAAGTTTTCCCAGAGTGTTTATTTTTTTGGCGTACATGCCAGTGCATGAGCGGAATCCTCGGAAGTCATTGCGCCGCTGATGCGAAAAGTTCCTCTTCCCGAGAAAGAGGATTTCTCGGGAAGTCCGAGTTCAGATCCCAGGATTGCTTTGGAAAAGCTGGTGCTCGCCGTTGTTTTTACTTAAATAACGTACAGGGATGCATTTCACGGCACAGAGAATGCGCCTTTATTCATAATTGTAGCTAAAAAATGACTCCACGTCTTATATGCGTAGGTTTACCGTTTCGCCCGTTATTTATCGAAGGAGTATAATAGATTGAGATATCGAACGGCATTATTATATAGGAATATTTGATCTCATAAACGTAATCTGAAAACAGAAATTTAAAATATTGAACGCTATACCTTAAGATTTAAAATTGCCGTTAAAATTATTTTTTGATTTTCTTTACTATAATGAGGATGCATCTTATACGCTGACAAATGTGGTAGTTCTTCAGTACACCATAGTAATTAATACTTTAGCAGACTATATAGTAGTAGTATTATTAAAAGTGCTTCGACACACACGGGCCCCCACCAGCAATCGAACCCAGGGCCGCTTTCATCGAAGGCGAATGCGCTGCTCACTTGGCTGTCTATTTTAGTAGACTTCTTAAATAATATATTGTTTTAAAGTCAGTGGCTTCGTTATCAATAAATGAAAATTGATTTAAAGAATGAAATTTATGACAAATAATTGCATACACCCTATTATATATAATAGAGAATCAGATTATCTAAATCCTATTCGTTTGAAAGAAAGAAATTTTTAAAATTTGTAATTTCTAAGGTTGTGTGCACTTATTGTGGCAACGTTGTAGTGCACCTTCACTTTTAAGAAACAAAAATCTTCTATTCAGTACTTCCGCATAGTTCTATTACCTATCTTTACTTCTACCAAGCGTATTTTATCTAATATTTCTAACTCAAGACGTTATTGAAATCAGCAACGGTTGAATTATATAAAACAAATATAAGGAAATAGTAATTTATATTTTAGGCATCCAAAAACTCATCAATTGTTTATTTTATTAAAGTTAATATTGTGTTACTGACAAATATCGCTCGAGAAGGTTCATTATTTCCTTCTCTTTCTGAAATAAAAAAACGTCCGACGAAGAGTTTGTAGACTATATACGTTTTTAATATAAGTAGAGAAAGGCTTTATTCTCTTTTTTTTTTGTTTACATGCCGGCACTTTAATAGTTGCGACCCAAATTTTGTTGACAGCAACGTAAATATCGTTTCTAAGAAACACTTATTAAAAAAGAGAAAGGTAGGATACGACGGACGGAAATTTTCACCTACTAGAAGAATGCAAAGTAAAGCTTGGTTACGGATTTATGGGAATTCATTCTTAAAATATTTGACAGCAAATTCTCAAATATCGAATCTCTTTCGGTCACTCGACAAAACATGACTTCTTATTTTCCCTACTTAACTCCCTTACTGGCTGTACGTAACTTCACTTCTCAAATTTATTGTTCTATACAGATAAACCCGCTTGATATCTCTACTTCACTGTACTACCTATACGCTTTCACTTATCAAGCACTTACTTTTCTTTCGCCTTCCTTCTCTGCTTAGCTCAATTCCTCTTTTATTTGATCCTTTTTAACTATCTAAAGGAACATTTTAAATATTAAGCATAACCCACACCAGATCCTAGTAATTGTTTCTTTTGTTTTTTTGTGTATTTTTTCTTTTTTTCTAAACTTTTCCAAACTCTTTTGTTACTTTTCTTGCTGTTTATGTTTCTAAATTTCTATGCTTCCACTTGTTACTTCGTCACCTTTAATGGACGTAGTTATGCTGGATGTGATGAATGAATAATAAATAACAATAAACAAATAATTAAGAAATAATAAATAAACAACAAAGAAATAATGAATAAAAATAAAGAAATAATAAATAAATAATAAATAATAGAAAAACAATAAATAAATAATTAATAAACAATTTACGAATAATCAACAAATAATATATTAATAAACAACCATACTAGCGATGGTGTTACGTAGATGTTATCAAGGTTACCATTAAAATCGTTTATTTTGTCAATACATTCACACGCAACCTGTGTGCTTTCATACTTTCATGAACTTAGTATTAATGAATGCGCAGATGTTGCGTTTACTACTTTTGAAACAGAAATATTGCTAACACGGGGAGATTTTCTTGATCTTTAGTCTCCGAGATTGCCTAAGATCCGTAAAATGTCAGGCGCTCGAGGATGGCGTAAAAGCGTCGAGAAGTTAAAGCAGATTTCCACTCAGTAAATACGGAGAGTGGTCGACTAGGGAAGGGGGAAATCCTTTTCATTTCAGTAAGTGAATTAAATGAAATGAAAAAAGGGAAGAAGGGAAGGAATGATTGTTTGCATTATGTTCATTTTCCGCTCTTTAATGGACCTCTTTCCCTGAGACGTTATCAAGTACCGTCTCGTAGTCGTCTTGATGAAAAAATGGGAATCAAATATTGTAATGCTTCCTTTGAAGGATTTTCACATCTTCCGGAGTCCCTCTTTTAACCCGTCAAAAACCCGCTTACTTTCCTTCGCTTGTAGCTGAGGGAAATGGAATTCGGTTTAGGATTACCTGGTCGTTTTCGAACGCAATGACTACAAAATGATTATCAACATCGAATGTATAATTAAATATAAACTTTAGGTAGCAATACTAAGGATAATATCGATGATTTTAATACTTTAATATGGTTAAAAATGAATACAAGTCCAAAAAAATATATGATCCTAAAGGGCTGAGTTAAATGATATTTATTTTTATACGTTTTTAATAGATTCACAAATTATGCTCGAAAAATTTTAGAGTGAATACCAAACAATAAAACACAACAAATTTACAGATAATATGCATGAGCTGAAATCAAATATAAAAAATAAACTCAGAAAAATGTATACAAAATATTCTTTTAAGCGGAAGATTATAAACGTGTTTATTTATACAAACATTCCTTTGAGAATGAATCCAGCGAGTCTAAACGGAGGGTCAATAAATGTCTGAATACCAGAGATATTTAATATACTTTTTATTGACAGAGTCAGGAGGTGGGGGGGATTGGGGAGATCATCCCCCTTCATGACTTAATAATACTAAAAATTTTCCTAGGACTTGACAAGGAGATTAAATAAAAACAGATCGCTCAGTTTTTCTGCGTTCACAATACAATATCTACAGAGAAAGGCATCTTAAAAGTTGATTGGACCTGAGCTTATAAGATTAATATCTTTCTTCTTCACTTCCTGGGCAAGATCGCCACAAGTGGTTTTGTTATCTTCCCTGACATATAGTTTATTTGATTCAACTATCGTTTAGCAGTCAGAGGACAATGTGTGTACAATTGTAGATAAAGCTGTGATTCTTGATAACTTTAAAAGTAGAATTTTAGTTAGGACATTGTATATTAAGTTAAATGCTAGATGAAAATATGAATGGAATGGTTAATACGGAATTAATGTTGCTGTTGTCTATTTTTGAATTAAATTTAAGGTGTAATATGCATAGACGTTACGTTTATGGTTTTCTTGATTTTAAACATGCCCGTTTTGTCTGTCTGAATTGGGTCTTGTTGTTTGTAACATTTCGACAGTGAAACGAGTAGTATTTGATTGTATTTGAGGTTTGAGCTACTTCAATAGTAAACAAAAATACGGCTTAAGATCATAATACGTGCGTTTAAGGGCAGAGAGGGTAATATCCCTGAGCAGTCGTAGGACGAGGGATGGCAGCATAAAAATAAACGCCAGATGACAGAGGGTTGGGCTCATATTTTTATTCACGTGATGCCACGAACCCTTCCGAGGGAACGGAAGTTATCTGATGAATCTTTATGCGGGCAGTGAATAAAATAATGCAAATTTCAACATGACTGATTCTCGCAAACATTTGGCTTTATCAGCAAACATTAGTCGGTTCTATCACGATATCAACAGTCTCTCAAAAAAGACAGATTTGACGGCAGGGATATATATTATCGTTTGTTACATCGGAGCTTCTGATTTATTTAGAAACTTTTTTTTATGATTATATGTCACGTTTTCGGATACTTATTATGAATATTTGATTAAATTAAGCACAGGAAACAAAATACTACAAAAATACCGAGGTCCAGAATTACATGAAATCGGTCGAAAATAGTGGAGATATTATTTATTCTTTGGAATTAAGCGTTTAAGATGATGACTGAAGATGAAATACAAATATTATCTAAGAGTGGAAAGTCGATTCTGCCTGCTCTTTTGTAATATTGCAAGACTTTCGTCGCAATTCCATATTGACTCAACAAATAACACAACTATTCAAGTACGGACGTTAGAAACATCTAAGTATAGCTCAATTGGCATTTATCATATTTGAGAATATTCATTTTGAAAATGACTACAAGTTGTGATTCCAGCGTACATTAACATATTTATTTATTACGTGATTCCAAATCTCCCAATACTACAATGGCTGGCAACTTACATCGAATACTATAGCAAACAGAAGAATAAATAAATTACAATTTAAAAGAAAAAAAAAGTACAGGACAAGGAAGGGAAATTAAGAAACCGAGCTATGGATGTTATTAATGTTAGACATGAAAGTAGACTTAGGCGAAATGGAAGGTGCTTGTAAGGAAAAATTGCTAAATGTGTGAGGCAAGCGGAAGGAAAGAGATCTTTGGAAGATAAAGAGACGGAAAGATGAGTGTGAAGAGACCGGCCGAGAGGTGAAGGGACACGTAAAGAGAAGAAGAGAACGTTATCAACGGTACTTTATAGACACAAAAAACGGAAATTTCAAGTGGAAATTCGGACGGCAGACAAATAAAATACATGAAGAGTGTACGTTGGTTTATACGATAAATAATTCTAAATCTATCTTAAAAGTAGAATTTAAGGTTTGGCTAACGCCCATAGATGCCTATCACTGCAAATCTCACCTAATAAAGAAGAATACTTTTATCTCTGTACTGACAAACTGGAGGAACGTTAAATTCTTCGGATAGTCGAACGAAACTCCGCAGAGCTCCACTGGAATTCGTATTATTTCTCCGATTGTTTTCTTTGAAACCTTTCTAACGGTGAGTTCGGAGTGAAAAAGTTTACCGATGGCTTCCCTTACGGAGTCGTTGTGAGGTCTCCTGAAAATTGCGGTCAGGTTGCGGCGGAGGGTCGTAAGGGGGCGACAAAAGAACAGCACTTCTTCAGACGCTGGGATTCGTAGAATTGGAAGCGGAAGGCAGACATTTTCACGCGGCAACAGGAAGTATCTGGTTGGTCCCCTCTTTGTGGTGTAGTTCCCTTTGTTTATTATTTCCCTCGAAAGGCACGGCATGTAGTTTACCCTGAGCTGCGGTTCACGAAGTTTTAGGACCCTCACCCCTTTGGGTTCTCACGGAGGTTTTTATGCGGTGAGATACCAGAGGGTGTCAGAAATGAAACAATGGGGCGGAGCAACTATTGAAACAGAACGTAACAAATACAGTCTCTATCATCTGAGATCCCGCGTTGACTGAGGAGTAGACTTTAACGTTGCGGTTTCACCAATCTAGTTTAATTCATGCGGTGGAACTTCGGCATTCGGCCATATATTTCATCTTCATATGCATGGATATCCCTTGAGATACCAACTGAAAGACCTTCTTAGCCAGAAAATTTTTGTCTTCACCCATATAATCCTTTTGTACCTTTTTCTGTTGACACGATTCAGTTGCTACAGTAACATGTCTATAAAGATGATTTTTTTCTCGATATATCTTTAAATGCCACCATGCTTGACGCCCATTTGCAATCGTAGAATATATATGGGTGGTCTGAAAAGTTTCCGACATTTCGCCATTTCTCGACATATTTTCTGAAAATTTTCCGGAAATTTCTGAAAAATCTGGGGTCGGAAACTTTTCAGACCACCCGTATTCCCGATTGCGGTACGATAGTTATATGTAATTATTATGCATGCATTACCTTGATCTCTTTAAATCATCGAATAATACGAATATGAGAACATTGCGCTGCATAATTGAAGACCTCAGACTCAGCTTGAACTAAATTAAAATTCGAAAATTAAGATTTTTCGGATATTTTTTTTTCTAAAATGTAATAAAATATATCATTCATTGCTCTACCGAGGATACCTATAAATAGGATTTATTAATTTTAATATATTCAAATTTAAAGGATTTCATAACTTGATAACTTGATTCGATGAAACTCTCCCGCAACAAACACTAAGTGGATACGCCCCTAATATAATGCAATATGAATTGACGAAGTAAGGAAAAATCTTGTTTTGGTGTAGAGATAAAATAACATCAATAAGAATACGTTAATTAAAATAGCTTCAATAATGATATAAACGGGCAAAAATTTAGATTAGTAAAATTAATGAAAATCAGTTGATTGAAAACATTACTTGTTGATGAATCAAGCGACCTGTGTCTATCGTTTAGTGAAATATATTTAAATTCAATTCAGAGATTCCCAAAAAAAGGGGAAATTGCCCCCAACGGAGGCGCTCCGTTAATCTATGGGGCCGAAAAGAACTAAAGAGGCGGCAGGGGAGTGCTGGGCGCAAGAGCATGTCTTGTAGTCAGAGGGGGGCGACATTCTACCCCCTCTTGACTTTTTTAGAAGAGCAATTTACCTATGAAGGGGATGACGACCCTACGGAATGCCAGAAAATTATTTTTTCACGAGACGCTCTTTGTAATATATCCTTAAATTGAAAATTTTAAGCTCCAAAGTAAGTATACATGGGTTCTGTAATTTAATTAAATTGTTCATCAAAAAGCTATATTTTTTCATCAAAATCTTTAGCTTATATCTGACGTAATAAAATACACAATCAGCGTATCTCTCTCACACTATGGCCTGTACCAGTGGGACCAAAAGCTTTTATTTTATTAAATGTGACACTCAGTATCCATGAGCTAGGAGGCAAACTATGAACTAATCACCATAACAGATGATCCTTATTCCTGTGATTTCTATGTATTTATAGCATTTATTTCAACAAAAATGGAACCCTTAACCCTTCGATTGAAGAAATTTTGTCAGATGGATAGAATCATTTCAGACTAGCAGTTCTCTAACTCTTCTCTTCCCAAATGAATTTCAGATTTAATTTTTTAGATTTTTTACCATTATCCTTTACTTTTGATTTATCTACGAGCTACTTTTAAGGTCATGATTAAAAAGGTCAACGCTGAATAAACCCAACGAAAGAAATGAAAGGGTTAAATATTATTGTTAGAAAATTAAGACATCGTAATTTTAAAACAATGTAAATATTATTATATATAAACCGTATTAATATTATTATAATAATTAAAGTTTTAACATTTATAAATGGATAAAAAAGAGTAGTCCCAGATCACAACCCCTTGACAAGTATAAACCTAAATCCATTCCAGTTTCTAGCCAGTCTTTTTTCTTTCCAAAACCTACAGTGATTAGTTTTACGCAGAAAAGATTTCACCGAATTTAATTTAGCACTATGCCAAACTTAATCTCTTTTACAGCTAGTATTATTCCCTTTGACAATATTCTAGATTTGAACCATTGTGATAATAGGTTTTATCTGTGGCACACGAGGGCGTGGTTGTCAACATATCAGAGGGTCGTGGCTCTAAAAGGTATGGGAAACATACATCTCGTGCTATTGTCTTTCGGCCTCGTTTGAAGACCTCCGCGGGGTTGAAGGTTTCTAATGACAACGCTGACGTCAACGGTTAAACAATATTTCCCTTCGGAGGAAATGAAGCACTAAAAGCCGGGTGTACATTTTCGCAAGCCAAGGCCAGGTACGATGAGAATACCAATAGCAACTCGGTCATCCATCATCACCGATCACATCCTTTCTAAGCACTTCCCCCTCACTGTCCATTCACTTACACAGCTGCTGCTGCTGCGAGTTGTACACAGGGTTATCATGTGTACCTCTTTTATCCAGCTATTTCCATTCAACTAATGAGGGATCCTGTCTAAAATAAATTTTTCCTTGGTTTTTCGGACACAGCAAACAAATAAGGATTCGGCAATGTTAAACTTCTTTAAATTTATATTCACAGTTGAGGAGCGGCAAAAAAGATCTTCTTTTACGGCGAATGAGGAAGACAATTCAGAGACACTGCGATCAGATACAGCCAGAGATCAGTACAGTAGATTAAAGCGACTCATCTGTTAACTTGGAGACGCTCACCATCCATCATTATCTCAGTAGTGTTCCATGAGTAGTGTTCCGATCTTTCTCAGTCATGTGTCGTTTCGTGTAACGAAATTTAGAAAAAAAGCATATGCGTTTATATTCTTTGATTTTCTATATTGAGTCGACTCCAAGAATCTAAATGATATTGATAAGGGTGGATTCGAACTCGGAAGTCGAATGAAAGTCGATGGAAAAACGTAAATTAAACTTTACCAATGCAGTCTTAAGAAAGAAAAGAAGCAATGTATGTACTACATATAGCAACGATTTTAAATAAATAAGAACGCCTTTATTTTGGGCGAAATTGAGACTTTAAAGTACCCTCTTCAATTGCCCATTGTCAATTTAAATTTATATCAATTGTTAATAGTAATAAATGGTTGTTTAAATTAACAGAGAATAGTAAAATTTTAGTTGTAGATGATAATGTGAAATTTTCATAGAGTTCAATTAAAAGAAAAATTATTCGGCATTATTCTTGCCTCAGTAACTTTCATATTAACACAGCTATTAACAAAACAGAAACAACTGTAAAGGAGAATATTAATATCCAGGATGGTTTTATTTTGCACCAAAGCACTGGGAAGGAAGTTATTTAATAAATATGGAAACGAGGTCGTCTATTTTCGATTTGATGAATTTTCGCTAAAAAACTTGTTGGCCTTAATTAACATGCGAGTCTAAGGGTTTGGCTTTTGGCTCAAAAATCTGCGAATAAATGATAAACGGAAGCTTATAAAAAGCGACAATAGGGGGCGCTAACAAAGTGAGAAGACACCGAGGCAGGATTAATGATCTCCTTTGTTTGAGGCAGATCGGTTGCTATTACACACTTGGAAGAAAACAGGTGAACATTTTGAACAGGTGTAGTCGTTTGCGCGCCAAGAATTTGCAAAAAAATGGGCTAAAATCCAAGTTTCACGGAGAGAGTTTTTTGTTGAACCCTAAAAGAAAAAATTTAATCAGGATCAGAGCGGCCAATTTGACGTTTTCCGCTAGATTTGGTGGAATTTGTAGTCTCTCTGCAGAAAAAATTGTCACGCAGCGGATGGCGGTTCCGCGGTAAATTCTGACCTAACCGAGTTCACGAGTAATTATAAGAGTTTGGAAATTTCAGATGTCCTATGCAAAGTTGGCTCAAGGAAAGAACACCGTTAATTGGGAAAGGACGAAGATTTTAATGAGCTTGCGGTTTAGTAAATGATACATTTACAGTAGCTTCAAATACAAAGTGGTATTTCGTGTGCACTTGTATGGTACTTGAAAATAGATTTGGTGGATTTGAGTTGATTGCTCTGAGGTTTTTGATTAAAAAATAATAGAATATGAAAACAAGACATTGAAAATATGCTGTAAAAAGTAGAGAAAATTACAAATGTAAATAATTTATAAATAAAATCAAATATCGCAGATATGAAGGAGAATAGACAACGCAGACTGACTTCACATGTTTTCCGACTTTCACCCGACGCCCTTATGCGTTTAAAGGGACACAAGGGGTTCAAAAACTTCTCGAAATCCAACTTTACCACGTCTGGAATATTTTAAAGCTAAAATAAAAGCCATAGTGTCGTGCAACATTATTGTAAGTGTGGGGTAATAAATTAGCAATGAATTAACGCGCCAGACTGTAAGACGTAGCAATAGCATTTTAAGGACAATTAGTTATAAGTACAGAATTAAATTTCCTTTCGTGTGGATAGTATTTACTTGTCTCGCAAGTAAATACAAGTGAAGGATCATTTATCATCGTTCATATTACTCGTTTTGCATAGCAAATATACTTTATATTAATGGGGCAATATAAACGTAATAAATTTGTTCATCAAATTTGAAACACGTTTTCTATTTTTTTGATTTTATTTTTCAGATATTATTGTAGGGTAAAAGCATACTCTAAGAACTGCTAAAACGCTGTAAAAGGCTTGTTTCCCATAAAACTCTATCCCTATTATTATAAAAGTAAACTGAAACTAAAGGAAACAGGTTCATGTATTATTTCTGCGGATATTTCACTTAATTTAAAAACCACGCTAGAAGATAACTCTCTTCTGAATAATTTCAACGGACTTTTAAACACGAGATTTGGCAGCACTGCCTCCGATCTAAACTCGGCGATAGCGGTCTTGAGACATTTAAACCAGTGAAAATCCTCCGATCATCTCCGATACAAGCAGAAATTAGCAATCCCATCTGTTAGCAAAGAACGCAAGGTCATAAGACGCATTGCCGAATCTCCATCATCGCCGCCTCACCGTCTATGGTCCGTAATATTTCCAGTCTTGCAATCGATTTCTCTTATTTTTTTACGGAATGAACCTGTCTCCCCACGTAACGGGGCAACTGCTTCCGGAAGGAACTTTTCTAGAGTCCCACTCTTTTTCGACGATTCCCACTCCTTAGAAGAAGAGCTACTACGATCTTGATACACCGGTTTGACGATTCTGGATGCTGTGAATGAGACACTTACAGTAAGACGTGCCTTAACCGGCACCACCTGTTATCCGGCAACTCTTTAGGTAGTGAAGATAGGAAAGGCTATAAGGAAACGCGTTGTTAAATCGTAGAGGAACTTGAGAAATTTTCAAAACTTGATAAAAAAAAACCTCCTTTAAACAGGTAGATTTAACGGTAAGGGCGTAGAGGGCGAGCGACCTGGGCCCCTACTTTTGAAGGGGCCCCCAAAACCCCTACATCACACTTCTTGTAATGACACCAAGTTTGGTTTTGTAGGAGCAATTTTTATTACGTGCAAGTTTACAATAGGCGATTAAACTTGATAGCTCTTAATTTAGCAATTAAAATTATGATTCGCAGTTAACATTTGAGGATTTTAGTTACAGTTCAGCTATCGCACTGAGCTAAGAAAAAGGAACGCACTGCAATAAATTTAATTTTCAGTTTCGCTACTGAAAAGGTCCCATAAATAATAATATCATTAACTTCATCTTCTCATTTTTATCTTTATTAATTCTCATTATTCGTAACAAAAGGAAGCAGCCATAAATGTACATTTTATACAATATTAAGAATTATTATCCAGTGTCCGTAAGAACAAGCAAAATGATCACAATTTAAGGAAAGGCTTGGGAAAAATCACTTGAAACCTTCGGAAATTGTTTTTTAAAGTAATATTAAAAAAGTAATTTAAAATGATAGCGTCGTAAATGCATCTCGTAAATTACTCGAAACCATTTAAATTCAAAAAGTAATCATGCGGAATCATCACCAATTCAGATACGATTTCAAAGATTTCGGAATCGGAATAAAAGGGATGGTAGTTATTAATTATATATCAGAGCTTCATTTCAAACTTTTCCTATAATCCGATCAAGAATTTCAAATGTTCTGCGATAAAATTATACCATTTGATTAAATTCTCATTCGAATAAAACAGAAGCGAATTGCATTCTATTTTAAAAGTCCGAGTATGAGAGACTAGGGTGTGCTTGGGCATTGTGGAATTCGAAATACCTCAGTATCTTCCGAGTTTAATTTATTATAATCTTCTTCGCGGGCCCCTATGAGGCCGGGCCCCCGGCGACCCCTCTTCAACACGGAACTGGCCCCGACGTCGTCGGATTAAGAGATTCAACTGAATTTCTAATGTAATACTGAGGGAGAGTGGCATCACGCCCATATTTTATAGGTATCAACCGATTGCCTCCTCCATAAAAATGTAAATTCCTCGAATTTTTTCACAGCTTCGGTACGTTTCCGTACTTTTAGGCCATCGTATTAAAAGAGTGTGCAATGTAATCGCGACGAGTCACATTCCATTAAACGTAAAATGCGTCGAAGAGAATAATTGGAATCACACAAAGAAATTTGATTATTACGAAACGAACTTGAAATGTGCGGTCAATTGAATGCAGTGGCACTAATTGAAACAGCGGAATTTTCGAGTGAAATTGTATCTCCAACGATATTGCGCTTCAAATTCATGGACGGAGTTCATTATCAAATCTATCACAAGTAAAATTACATTTTAAGATAAAGTGTATCCCATTATCAATCGTACTGATTGGATTACGATAATGCAGTTTCAGTGACTTTGGATATACTTTTATGGTACAAGTTAAAATATTAGTTGAAATAAAATTCGCGTTTAAAAATAATCAAATCAAGAACCTTTTCTTGACAGCAAGACAGAGGAAAGTAAGTAAGAAGTTAATAAAGGGGACTTTCAATTATCCGGGTTAATGATGGGAAGCGGATGCAAATGACAACCTGAACTTTTACCCTAATTTTTCTAGTGTTCAGGATTTACTTAAAGAACAAACACGAAAATACTATCTTTTCTTATATTGAACCTTTCTCAAAAAGACGCTAGAAAACATCAACGAAGACTAAAAAACTTGAACGGATGATCCGCAGAACGGATAATCGAGCTCATTGTATACGAAAAAGGCATAAATTGAATAAAAATAAAAAACATTACAGCTGTATTTTTCATAAAAAATCTTGCATTTTAGCAATTCAAGAAGAAAGTGATTTTAAGAGAAATTTGTTTACAATATTGACCTTAATAAATGAACATACACTCTAGATAATTGCATATTATATTCTCTATTGAAAGAGGAGATTAATAGCTCTGAACTTTATCTGGAAATGGCGTCTTATATAATTATCAATTCCTCATAACATAGCCAACATTACAATAATCAGGAAGCCACACACTTTTTTCCTTTCCTTCCCCCAAGGGGTTTTTCTCAACTGAGCGAAAGTTTTTCCCTAATACAACGCTAGCCTTTATCGCGTTGGCGAATTTAAAATTCAGTCCACGTCCTCTGTTTTTGCCCATCCTTTTTCAATCTTTTTCGCAGTGTTACTCTCGTACATACTGATAGAGTACTCCGGACGGAATAAAAGATTTGGGGACCGGAGTAAGAAAGACCGTGAGCCAAGTCGGAAGTTCCCGTAAACACACATCCGCACAAGTGGATTAAATAAAGTGAAAAGTAATGCACATGTAGAGCAAACCGGAATGATTGATCCCGCGATATAACCTGGCGAATACTTCATCCCTACGAAATTATTCACGCAGCCCCAGAAATTCGTCGATAGGGGATTTTCTTGTACACCGAGGACTCGACAGCTGAAATCCATGATTGATTATGCTCCTGCGGAAGGGAGTGAAAGGGGATGCGAGGGGCGGAATAAGGGGGTGGAAATGACGCCGCACACAATGATTCGGGTCTTCTATTTGCAACCAAATGCTAACGACGTTAATAAAAAATGGTTGGACGAAAGCTATTTCTTGCGGCCATGGCAACGAAAACTGTTTGTAAACACTCTTAAGAGACATTTTGAGACTAAATATCTGATGTCACCGCTTCATTAGTTTCCTCAGTACTTTATTAATTAATTATTTAGTCGATTTATTGATAGAAATAAAATATTAACAAGGGGTAAATCGTCAAAAATCGATGATCTAAATTAAATTACTACCGTTTAATGACGTGTATATGTTTCTTACATTTATTAGCAATAAATATGGGAGAAAAATGATGAAAGCTTGTAAAAACGACTTGTATTGACGGAATTCGAAGATCGATTCGAATGAGAGAGAAATCCATGACCGTATTCATATCACATTTTATAGCTATAAAATTTATCTAGTGAGCTGTTTTACTATTCATGAAAAGGTTAAACCTGGTGATAACCGCGGCATTGATAATTTTCTTGTATGCGCTAGATAATACTACTGACTGGCTAAATATTTAATTTACTATAGTATTCCTTAAAGTTTCTGTATAGAGACTTTGGCAAGACTGAGGTAAAAAACATGAATATTTCTCAGTCACGCTGAGAACGAAGTCTTTCATTGAGACCTGTTGAAAACAATTAGTTTCACTCTGTTACGAAGCATCGTTTACCTCTAAAATTTCAAATTAAGGGACACTATACTCTGCTAAATTTATCTTCGTGGTTGAGGGGAAGGAGCAAGAAAAATGACTTCCGCAGGGGAAGACCAATCAGTGATGAGTAGATTATACCGACTTATCTGTAAACTTAGAGACGCTCATCAACTCCCTTTCATGAGATCAGTCTCTCTTAGCTCTGTGTTTGTAGTATATTGCATGTCTGTTTTATTGATATCGATCCCAAGGGTTTAATTACGCTGTTAGAGCTCCATTCGAATTTGGGAGTCGATTTGAAAACTTACTTCTTTTGCCGAAGTGTTAACATCAAAATAGACAAGTAGTTAGAGTGTCTAGTCCCGTATCCAAAATTTCCAAAGTTTATCCTCAGTGGTTCAAATCCTGTTTCAAGAAATTTATTTTCGGAAAATTCCGTTCTCAGGTCCTGTGACGTCGATGATCAAGATGACTTCTCTTCTAATTTATTTTCTCTATTCAATTTAATTCTCTTTTGCGCTAAATAGATCTCGTCTCAAATCGCGATTCCACCTGGGAACCTCTCCTTGTGAGTTGAAAGAGACTGATTTCTCATGAAACTGAGGAGATGAGCGCCTCCGTGGTTACAGTTTAGTCGATTTAATCCACTCATCTCTGATTGGTCCTCCCCCCATATCCTAAAGAAGGTCCTCACTCATTCCCCTCAGCCACTAAGATAAATTCCACAGACCTTAATGAGTTTAAAGCTCACGGCTAATAACGTGTTTGGAAAGAACAGAAGGGATACCCTCAATCCTGTTAATCAAGGAAAGGGAATCCCTCTTTAGAATTTAAATATAGTAAATAAATCTGTTTTTTAACATTCTCAGATAAACAGCTAATTATTATTTTTATCAAGAAAAGAAAAATCAAGTTAAAAATTGATAGGAGAAGGATTTCCGAGGAAAGTGATTGAGGGTAAAACGCAAGGAAAAAAATGGGAAGACTAATACCAAAGATGTTAGATGATATAAAGGCTGTTGTGAGAAGCGAAGGAGAGGGTATTGGATGGGGAATATCAGGGCATATGAACCTACCGAAAGGCAAAACACTTATGATGATGACTGAACTATTCCCACCGTACGTCAAGAAACATCTGGGTTATGCTTAATTGCATTGCATCTTAATTAAGAGACACGGCTTTACGCTGAATGCCTTCCAAAAGACTATAAACTCGATTATTTCACGAATTCATCACGATCTCAAACTTCGATATGAGAGTCGCGTGCTCCCTAAATTCACTAATTTCGCGTCACGGGTCCTTTCTTTGGATTCGCACCCGTTCACGGAAAACACTTCCGACGTAATTTCCCACGACCCTTTTTCGCATTCATGCTAAATCACATAGAAATGGTGTCGGGTTAATCGAATCAGGACCCGCTAATTCTGCGAGATTAACTTGGAAGTTAGCGGAGGGATTTGATGCCTTCCTAATTGTTTTGCGCCATGTCGAAGTTCAGTGCGCAATCAGAGGGCTATGAGAGGCCCTCGGTTCTTCTACGCCCTGGTTCCGCTCTTATAGGCAAGCGTCGGCCATCGATCCGACCCTCGAGTGCAGACTGCAGCAGCCGAGGAATTTAGGGCCAAATCAAAGGAAAACCACTCACCAATAGAGCTTGTAGTTTTTACTCCGCCAGCGTTTGTCCCACCCCCTCTTTTATTTCTTCGATAGATACTTTTTCACGGCGCTTAATTCGCCCACGCTTGTTTTTCACCCGCCCAAGTAATATCCCTCCAATAACCCACGCCATTTCCAGCCTTCGATGACTTCCTGGCTTTCCCCAAGTGGCGGTTACACCTCAATTTCCACAGATGATGTGGCAGAATTCTTCGATATAAAACAACGCCTCTTAAAGAGATACCAGAAGGGGAAAACTAAGGATCACTTCATGCTCAAGTATCTGGGCGTGAAGGAATCTCCTTTGATTCAGAGAATGTATCCAATCCATTTCCGCTATCATCCGATAAATCACTGGTCTTCTCGTCAACTGCTGAGGGAATTAAAGAAGCATTTTACACGTTGTTGTGACAAGAAAGTGTTGTAGCGACGGATAAACAACTATTGTTGCGGGAATCCAACGGTAGCCATTTCCAATGTTGACTCTTTATTGAAATATGTTACTGTACACTGAAACAACGTAAAAATGATATCGATATTCGATATATAGACATAGATTTCACGTCGATGAGTATTTTTTTGTTATCGAAACATTAAAAACGTTAAGAAAATCATCGGTACAGGAGCATTGCAGCTAACAATTTGAAGTCTTAGTCGCATACAGATGAGGCGAGAAATGCGCATAGAGTATGTTATTTGCTTTATTATAGTATTTTTCTTCGTAGAAACTAGATTTTACAGAGGGTGAAAGGTTTAAGCTTCCCTTTACTTCGAAAGACTGGAAAAGAAAGAAAATATTTGCCCCAGAAAATTGTTATCTTTCTGGAACCTCTTGTCAAGACTCGTTACGCGTCCTCGAAAATTGCGTTTTTAAACTGACTACAATTTTTTACAAATTGTGAGTGCTAGTTACTATCAATTAATGATAGAATCTTTAAAAATTTCCCAATTACTTCATAAGTAATGATCATTGGAATCTCATTTAACTATCTATATATAACCATTACACTTACTGCGTCATTACGATACATGCTACAAATATGTTGACTTGGTACATTGTGACAACACATGTTTCCATAGCAGCTTTCCTCATTCGTTTTTATATGTGAGGGAGTAAAATATGTCCTGCTCCATTAAGAAAAACTTAATTCTACATTTCGTAAACAGCAATGAATGGCGTTCTTATATTATGTGAATGGACCGTGCTCTGAAAGCGTGAGGCACTACTCCAGTCTGTGGAGCTGCATCCTATTATTTTTTTCATGGAGATAAGGCCAGCTAAATTGGGATGCTCCTCGTAAGGTTCAAAATAATCTCGCTGGATGCTGCATGAGGAAGACCATCGTGATACAGGAAGTATCTCAAATCTAAACTCTAGTCTCAATGAGAATCGTTACTACTATAGTTAGAGTTCTACCTTCATTAGAATTCTAAAGAAAAGTGATATTAGATATTATTATAAGACAGCACAGTAAGATATACAGGAAATCACACTTGGTTTTTGATTACAGGCTTGATTAATAAAATAAGTTCGACAAGGTCTGATCATTGTGATACTATGAAAAACACATTGTGAAACATACATAGGAAAATCATAGGTATGGGAAAACTTTTTCTCTTGGATGGTTCGTAACTATTTGGTGGCTTAAGAAAGGCTGAATGTTAAACCTCCTGACCGCTCTGGAGTTGTATATTGCCTATATTCCAATAGTAAAACATAAAAACTGTAGATGGGGAAATAAATTTCTTCGCAGAATGATCTAAAAAATTATATTTCCCATTTTATTAGCACTTAAAGTTATTAGTAACACTAGAAAACTATATATTATATAAATACGGGATTTGTCTCAGGAAATAAATGACCTCAGGTTCTTCACCTTTGCTATAGTGGATAGCATTAGATTCCGTTGTCAGATCAGAGGGTGCAGAAATTCCCGTTACAAACGCAAATGAGGTATGCTAATTATTCAGATTCATGTGGATATAATTACGAGCTCGTATAGGCTTTAAAGTGTTTCACATATATATATTCATGATGTGATAATTGACTAATGATAACTGATTAAGATTGTTGTAATGATTATTGGTTGTTGTTAATTAATAATCGATCTTTGTAAATTAATAATTGAATGATGCTATGATAATTGATTTCTTTAGATCTAGCTACAAGCTTTAGGTATAGCATTATACAGTAAAAGAAAGTTTTAGACTTTATGAGAACATAATTCTTCTCGTAACTGCAAAAAAGTCCTTTATTATGGCTATCCTTTCCTTATTACCGACTTATCAAGTTTCTTTCACTTAGTTCATTGCCATCTCCATAACCTTTATTAGCGAGTTTTACGATGTTATTAAATTTATGTTTACTCAGTGATAATTCCAGAATTTGGCAGTTCTGTCGCAAGGAAATTGAAAATAAATATCTGTAAACACTTGAGAAATCTATCTAATTAACATAAATAATAAATACATTAATGTAAATAAAAGAATCACTTTCGTTACGAGCCATAAAAAAGTCCCTATAGATTTATTAATTCATGAAAACCCAGATGTAATAATGATATTAATGAGGACTAACGCAGCAAATAATTATGACAGCAAACGATAAATATCAATTAATTTCCGTTCTCCATTTTCACTGGTTAGTTTACGCTATATATTAATTCGAAAGAGTTTTACATAAATTTTGGAACTTTACAAGTAGTTGTATTTTTAGGATCACGTGGAAAACCATTACTGTCGTTTTATTGGTCGTTAAAGCACCTCTGAAAGAACGCATTTTAAAATTTCCTCAATGGTTTCCTAAGAATAGCGGCTTCTCTTCAGCACTGTAGGGTTAAGAACTCCACATTTCTAGTAGAAAACATAGGTCTTAGCGACTTTAAAAATGTTTAATACAGGTTTAAAAGGATCTACGGTATGGATTCATATTCAATCCCTGTATGAGCAATAGAAGAGGGTTGGCTGATAGAAAATAGCGATTGGCCGAGAAAAAGGAATCCAGTTTTGAGTCACACGGTGACGCCACTCGCGTGACCGCATCCTCGCCTTCTGATGAACTGCTCTTTGAGATGTATCTATAAGGGATCGCGGACGGGAAAGCCTTCAGAGAAGTCTCCACGCCATTTATTTCAATTGCGGAGGAGGACAGCTTTAACTTACGTCTTCCAGACTCTCCATTTACACGATCAGAGGATGGCCATATAGAGCACTTACCTGAAAAGAGAAAGAGAACAGATTAAGTCAACGGTGAACACAATTCTTTGATGTATTAGAGTGTTTAAATCGTTCAATGAAATATGAATACAATTTATGAATGAAATAGAAATTCTAAAATCTCGAATACGCAATAATAATACTCAACAAATCTGTATCGTCACAAAGCATGGCACATTTCTGTTACAACAAAGCGTTCTGAAGCACTAATAGACATACAGTTGAAAAGGGAAACATAAGAAAAGTCAACTTATATCACGCCCAAATTGTTGACAGTTAATACGAATGTTACGTCCCTCCAGATTTCACTGGACACGATGACACAAGTCGAGTATTTTCGGTCACTGTAACTTCAAAGGCATTTTTAATAGAGAAAATAGAGTAAAAATCTAATTCATAGCTGAAGACAGTATACTCTAAAGATATACAAAAGCTGAGGGATTTCGAATCGATCGTATCGTGGAGTTTATACATGTATCCTAACTAGAAAGTGCGGTTTACTGCGTCGATATTACAGTCAATATTCTAAAAAAACAATATTATTCTCCGTCCAATTCGATTTTATTTTAATATTATTTACGAGTGGGACGTTAATTTGCACGGAGAATACTGAATCATAGATTTAAGTGTTTTAATTGAAGTGACGTTTCCCTCAATGATGAATGATGATTGCACTCGAATCTAAGATCGACTTTTGATCGTTCTAAAAACTTAAAACGGCGTGTTTTAGCGCATAGAGTTCGACTATATACGGTATACACAAGCAATTTTTCAACTTCTTCGTACGTAGTATAGGAAGCTAATACGCTTACCTGGGTGAAGAATTTTCACAATCACAGTAATACTTCGTGAACTCAATAAAATCAAAATTTATCATACATTGGAACCTGGTTTTGCTACTTATAACTATAATTATCAGGCCTGGGAACTTAAATGTTGATAAATGACTGAGAATATTATTTTTTTAGAATATATAACCCATATTCATACGCTATATCCTCTGCCGCTATACTTTTTACAAGTTTAGTATTGTTCTTGTGTTACAAAATCTCAAGGACTAGAAAAAATTTTAATATTTCAAGACTCAATTGTTTCAACGAATACAAGGCTATTTACAAAGGTTCGCTATTCATTTTTGAAGCCTAATTTCTAAGATAAAATTGAAACTACTGCTTCAGCATCATTCTTTATGTTCCATCAGATTTTCCTCATACAATGGCGCCCATGTTTCTAGGCAGCGTTGATTCAACTTGAATATTTTAACTCTCGCTGCACGTTTGGTAATAAATCCTCCACGTATATCGCACATCACCGCCGAATATCGCATGGAATATCTATCGTCATCCGTGAAGCAAAGGAAATATCAATGCGCATTTTCTAGCCTTTTGTATCGCAGACAATAGAGTGTTTAATCGATTGTAAGACTACCTTTTCCACAGTTTTACCTTCTCTACTTCATATCTTTCGATCGATATCAAAGGGATGTGATTCGTATCCATGGATACATTTTAATTAAGGTTTTATTATTATTATGACTGGCGTCAACAGCGGGAATGCTTGGAGCGTACATCAATTAAATAATTATCTTTATGAAACACTTGTATAACAATACGTATCTGCTTTCTTTATAATCAATGGTATAAGTCGCTACAAATCATTGTACACAATTCTGTGACCATGTCAAATAGATATTTAAAAATATATGACCACACGCTCATGAATTTACATCTGTAATCAGTGGGAAATAATCTAAATTAGAAATATTGAAACGAATCGGACTGAACTTTACCTAGATATGATTTAATTAATATATGATAATAATGCTATTTCACTTCAAATATTTATAAAAACAGGAGATTTTCAACAAAAAGACATATTCTCTGATGATGATAAAATGAAATATATAACCATATTAGATCAGAATAATAGATCACTTGAACGTGAGCCAATTTTTGGAATCGCAAAGAAAATTGTTTTGCTCAGAATTTTTGCCGATCGAAAAATGACGTAAGGTCTACAGCGGGTTCAACGTGCCTTCTAAAAAGTGGAAGTCATCGAAGACAGAGGAAAAAGCTTTTTGAGATGTTTCGTGAATCATCAGTGCTTCAAATAATTGGTGATTTTCAATTTTGTCAATTTCCGAAGTCATTGGACCACTGCATATGATTTTTTCAGTTTTGCAGCTATTCGTTGGGTAGTAATCAAATTCATAGTCAGTAAATAAAAACTGGAGAGCTTAACTGAAGCATGGAAGAATAAACACTGCCATAAAGTTTCAAGGCAACATTTTCTCAAATATCTCTCTTTTTAAGTTTTGAGAGATAAATTTTTTACGAGTACGAAATTGAAATACGTGAAAATTTAGTCAGAATAGAAATGATTCTCTATTTTCTGATTTTAACGCTATTCAATTTTCATTCATTCGCGTGCAAAATAGTTTCAATAGCAAGACATTCTATTCAAAAGAAAGTTATATGTTCGTATTTTATATTAATTTATACTAAAAATCATGAAGAATAAGGCCATTTAAAGAAGCAGGGTATATAGATACTTCATCAATCAATCTCTAGCCTAGTATTACCATGTATAATTAGCCCATGGGTTAATTTGAACATTCAGGTTAACTCTAATAAACCGTATTATGGTTTACAATTAAGTCGTAACTGGTAGTCATAGTGATAGATAACTACCAAATTGAGAGATGTACCAATTGAGATATGCATATGGGCGTAATTTAACAATAATGCGGAAAAGTAACAGCGAAAAGCTCAGTAATGTTCTAAACAATTGTATGATAAACTCTATGCTGCTAAACAGCAGTTACGCATTAGTTTCATGTTAGTAATAATCAGATTTTACTTTACATTTTAATTCTGAGTCTACAATAGATAAGCATTAGAAGGACTTAACAGAGCAAGACTTAACTGGATTTTCTACTGGTATGTTATTATGTTAGTTAAACAAAGGACACTCTCATAGTAAGGATCGTCTAGTAAGAATTCAAACCAAGAAAAAGGAGTGAGGAAAACCATGGCAACATGTAGAGGTAGCGAGGTAAATATTTAAGGCTGAAAAGTGTGGAATGGGGAATGACTTATAGATGAATTGTATGCTGCGGACACGCAGCCTAAATATTTTGAGATAGAAAGGGAGAGTAGATGAGGGCAATGTGGTGCCAGGAATATCAAATGGCTAGAGGGCACTGCATAGGTAATATTTATGAGGGACTCCGGTAAGGTATAGTTGGCCGAAAAAGTGAAATGTAGCTTGAATCTCTAAGGAAGAGCTGAGGTAATAAAACGATAAGTTTAATAACGGTCGTAACTTAAGTGGGTTTAATAGAAGATTAGGTCCAGAGGTGAAGGGAAAAGGTAAATGCCCTCTTGGCTTTTAAGGATGGAAAATTTCTAGAAAAGAAATCACAATGGTCATAGAAGGAAGTAAGTCTGGATACGGGAAAGTTTTCCGTCTGCTAAGTAATGTTTTTAGTTTTTATTGAGACTATGCGATCAAAGTAATGGACTGGGGAATAAAGTAGGTAAACTGAAATTGACTCAAAAAATAAATCTATAAAGTTGGCTTAAAGAGTTTTAGTCTTCATAGGTGAGTAAGAAGAATTTCCCGATACATCTCTTTTATTGGCCGGAAAGTAAAGAAGAAAGAATGAAGCAATAAAACAGGGGATATATTTGAAAAAATGAAATTCTTTGTTATCCTATTAAAGTTTGCGGAGGAAAAAACTTTATATTTAACTTTTTGTATTTATGAGCAATTATTAGAAGGAAATACTAAGCTAATGAGCATTGGTTGTGGAAAACTTCGGAATCATAAAGAAAACTCTTTGAAATTACTATTTAATTCGGAAAAATCCTTGTTACGCAGTACTTTATAAAAAAGGTCTTTGGAAAGGGAAGATAATCAGCATTATATTAGTAGATTCGTAATGAATTATATTTTATCCACAAAGTAATCCAAACACTAAAATAGTCTTAAGAAAATATTAATGTCTTTCTGATTTCTGTTTTTTTTCTTTTTCTTAGCGGGTGATTTCAATCTGTCCATTTATTGATATAATTTTACGTAATTTTGTCATGATATTTGCTTTTCATTATTACAGTGTTATACTCATTTTCCATTACATCTTTCAGTTTTTAATACTAACAGGTTTTTCACGCCCCCTTCTTTGTGGGTATTTTCCTGCTGTGAATCATTTTTCCTAAGATAATACCTTAATATTATTTACATCCACTCCTAAACTTTTTCCATTTTCTTTCTATTCACACATACATTATTTATGTTATATATATATATTACTGAAAACAGGTTACATGGAAAAAGAGACTTTATAGTCTGAATCTCGCCTAAATAAAGTCCTAAAAGACCTAAGTACTCGTAGCATTTTATGTAGTGAGCAGTAGTGTATTCCGCTCTCATGAGAACAACAGGAAGGAATCAGACAAGTGAAATTCAAACATTGATCACAAAGAACGGTCTGTGAACCCTTTATCCACCTTTATGAGCGCAGTTGTAGATTTCTTGCGCATGGCAAATCCTTCAGAAATGCACAAAGAGGGAGCGTCGGAATTTTAATCGTTTTTTGGCTTCCTTTTTTGCACCAGGCCATAATTCCTTGTGGCGCGTGTAAGGATTACTGCTTGTTCATCCGTCCTCTATACTATGGATGAAAACGCAACAGCCGTTTTTTGCAGAGTTTACTGAGGTACGCAGACCTTGTAAGGAGACGCACGCAAAGAACGCGGGGATCGTGACGCAAAGCATAGTGCACACAGTGTCGAATAAATGTGTGCACGACCCAGATGCACGGCTGCGTTCGTTCAGTCGAAGGCATTTTCTCTTCTCTACTTTTCATCTCCATTCAAAAACTCTACTCAAAGATTGGGAGTTCATTTCAGGCTTTAAAAGCCAACATCAACGCCGAAGCGTATCATTTGAGAGAGAAAAGGTTTCCTAATCAGAGGATATTTAAAAGTGAGGGATTGCAACGAAAATACGAAGCTTGTGATGTGAAACAAACATTAAGTGAGCGATATGAGAATAAGATGTTCCATTATATGTTTTCCAGTTCGAGGTTAGTGTCTTCACGATTTATTTTAATCGTCGATTAATGGAAAAGATCGGGGATGGCCAAGCTTGATGCCATTAGGTGCTGAAGTCGTAAATACGTCAATCTGTAATTTATTCACATAAATGACTGGTTAGAACCTCTTCTTCTTTCCCTTTAGTTAATGGAGCTAGGAGAGGAGGATGAGGCTTACTATATATGATGAGGAGTGAGGTAGTTTTCCATTGCTATTCTAACCTAGACTGAATTCTATAAACTGAACAAGTCCACGTAAGTGAATGACTCTATGCGTAACTCTTTCCGTAGATTTTAATAAAGAGAAACCTTAATTAATGACATATAATTCATTATCTCTCATTCCTCAGTTGCTTTCATATCATCACAGCCATAAACAAGACTGAGACAAAATTTAACGAAAGATACATTTTCCTCTACCGTGTACCAATAGGCAAATGAATAAAAAATATCCCATTCATCGAGAAATGGCAGCAGGATCAATGTAGTGACTTAGATGAGATTAAGCACTGATTCAAAGAATATTAATGAAGTTATGCGTAGTATGAAACTGTTATACAAATTGAATAACTTCAGCTTTTCGATTAATTAACAAAAATCACCACTAAGCGTGCTTCTAACTCCCACATAAAGATGAAATCTCCCAAAACAATAAAGAATGAATAAAATAATAAATTTAGTTTTCCGAAGATAACTAACTTCAAATCTCGGCACAACGGTTCAAAAGCTGCTTAATAAGCTGTCGATGAACATATGTTTGAAGTCTACAGAGTCAAAGTTTCTTTCTGTACTTCTTGTTTGTATGGTCATCATATTCTAATGGTAAGAATAATCCGGGACTTATCAATTTCCACAAAGGAAAAAACAAAGACGATGCCCTTAAACTTACTGTGACAAATTTTTTGAGTTAATTTAATGCGCTGTTAAGGCACTATATGGGTGTGAAGCGTTACTACTTTTTGAAAATTTACTTTTAAATCATTTCTATCATTGAAATCTCCATATATTATTTTATGTTTTCTCCGAGTATTTCTATCAAAGTGGGACAATATAAAAATGAGCGGGCCCATGTGTTAAAACCGGGACTATTCCGGCCAAAACGGATCCAACGGTAAGCCAAGTTTGAAGTATATAGAAAAGAGAGATAGCGTTAAACGTCCATTCATCATCAGCCGTAGATTAAGCCAACGGTGGGCAAAAACTGAGAAGAGAAGACGGCACTGAATAGTCTAACGACTTCGTAATGACTCTTATCAGAGCGCAACTGAAAGAAAAGGAATGTGTACACAGAACGAGAGATATTGGTCCAGGGATGCTGAATATCAAAGAGGAAGGAATTGATGACTAAGGATGAGGATATTAAGAGAGCATAAAGTCTTAATCCGGAGGAGATAAGAGGAGAAGTGGGCGTGACCGTGATAAGGGAAGATAAATTGAATGGAGAGAAACAAAAGAAGTGCTCCACGCGTGATGAAAGAGAAGAGTGTATCGGATGAGCGAGCGCAAGGTGATGGGCACGGATTCCTTTGGAGGAGAAATGGCCGCAGTAAATTTTAAGAGGGACAAATGAAAACCTACCGCAATGACCTCGCACTTGAAATCCCTCGGGTATCGAGAGAAAAGGAAGAATCTTTCCGCGCCATTTGGGATCTCCACTCTCCTTTATTATCGAACGCGTGGCTGAGCTCCCATTCACTCGGCGAAAATTCACTCCGACGAAGAAAGCTCACACGCCCACCGAATAAAAATAAAGCTCTCTCCAGATGCTCCGTCTGCCGCCAGCGGCGCTGCGATCGTAAAGGCTCTGCTAGACCACATTTAGGGAAACTATTTCAAAGACGGAGGGATGGGGATAATGGAACGTTTTGAGTCGCTGCTGCATTGTGTTGTGCGCTAGAGGATAAAGGTTCTGCTCATAAACGCGATGGTGTTTGGCAAATTCGCAGCTGCTTAAGACGGAATACGTGGGGGGGAATCGGTCCTCAATCTCTACATTGAATCTCGGTCTGCTTAAACGGAGCATTCGAAAAACCACTACCCAAGGAGGAGGCAGTATTTCATATGTGATTATCAAAGCTTTCTGCTTCTGCATCGTGATGGATGGAATGTTTTTCATGACAGATTTGGTACTGGGAAGAGCAGTGGCGTAAGGGTAACTCTGAGGGCCTCGCCGCAGTAAATCATGCGGGGGCCCTCTACGGGGGCCACCATAGCACCCCTGGGAAAAGGAAAAATGTATCTTTCATTTACTTTTCTGTCAGTTTAGTCGGTCTTGATAATATATCTTGATAAATGGAATATTTTTCATTAGTCTTTTGGTACAGGATAGAGAAAAATGGATCTTTCCTTTTCTTTTGTCTCATTCTTCTTCATAGACGTGGTTGAATGAAAGCTGCTGAGGTATGAATGATTCTGAACAATGGCTATAATTAAGATCCTCCTTACAGAATTCTAAGGAAAGTGTTACTCATAGAATCATTCTGCTTCACTTACATGTTCCTCTTATAGCATTCTGGCTTAACGAGGAAAGCAAGGGAAAACTACCTCACTCCTCATCTTGCCTAGTAAGCCTCATTTCCCTCTCCTAGCTCTTGGTAGCATAGTAGAGAGGATGAGATCCAAATAGTCTTCGGGCTGAATACTTTAGAGACGGATCTATTAACAATACTTTGAAAATTAAATATTAAATGATTAGTTCTTAATAATTTTGAGTAGTTTTCTTCATTTTCACTACATTACGATAAATTATAGATTATAAGTTGGTTAAAGTCAGTTGCAAGTCATAGATTCTGATGTTTTGAAAACCTTCCTCCAGTTACACTGAAGTAAACTTGGTAGGAAGCAAGAATAGGATAAAATAAATTTGGGTTAAAGAAGTTTATTTTTAATTAGGGTTTGGTTTTCACTCTGGCAAAAAAAAGTTTTTCTCAGGTTTCGGTTTTTCGATTTCGGTTTTCAGTCCGGTATCGGTTTTCGATTCCGGTTCGATGCCCTGCTAATGAGATGCTTGGATTTCAAAGCAATGCCACAAGAAGGAAGAATATGGCTTCCCAACATACAGCTGGAGGAAGGACGTGCCAAAGATTCTCCAAGAGGCGAGTTGGCGATGGACGGTTAACGGAAATATTCGTTTATCGGGCTCCGCTGTGATTGTGTTCCATACGCTGTTGATTCTGAGGTGTTGGCTTAGAGAGGAAAGATGGTCTCAGCGGGCGTCCTCGAGGGGGAGACGGACGACTTTATTGCGGCCGATATTGAATCTAGGAAGACACGCAGTTGCTGAGGAGGAATTCCGACACTTAAAAAAGGGACTCGCGATCTTTTAACTCCGATCTCTATTTTCCTTTGGCAGATTTATCACGCCTCTCGTTTAATTAGAACGGATTGACACCCGAAATTACATCCTCGGATCGGAACCAATGCGAAGAAATCAAAAAATAATTAATCATCCCCTTTCCTGGAGACTTTTGAATCTTTGTCTTTAGCTAGCTGATTTTCTTTCCGCAGCTGTGTAAAATTCGTTAGGATATAGCAAATATGCGATGGAAATTGCAAAAATTATTGTCTCAGTAGTTATTGTGGTATAGTCAGTTTTGATTTTTTTAAAATTCCATGTTCACACTACCATAGCTTGATGAATGGAATGCTTTTGACATTTAGGTAGAGAAAAATGCATTTTCCATTTACTTCAGTCTTGTTATATGATATCTTGTTAATTTCTGTTATAATATGAGAACTGTCGATTTTTAATACTGACTTGTAGGATTCATTTGGGTTTCTCCTTGCCCAGAGCAAGAAAACTGTAGAGTTTTCAATTACTACGTCACGCTCACGTCATTTATTTTATTTCCATAATGGCTGATAAAACTAATTCGTAAAAATAGGATTATGCAAACAGAAACAAGCATTTTATGGCCGTGTTATCGAATAAAGAATATTGACTTCGGGTTACAGTTCAAAGATAGTTATCAATAGTAGCATAAAATTTATATATATATATACGCATCAATAGTTTTGTTGTGAAATATTTTACATTTACGCCAACATATGGTGCAGATATGTTTAGAGAAACTTTGGAGACAAAGTTTTGCATCCTTACTAACATAAAATATTTCGCGGTCCAATTAGTTCTAGCGGCACACTAAAGAGCCGTGACTCAAGAGTTTGGAATACATTCAGATCAGAGGAAAGAAATGGCTTTTCATTTTCAACTTCGCTTTAAGAAAAGCATAATATATTTACAAAATGAGTGGGCGAGGGGTAACATACGCAACCAAGTAAAAGAATGAAAGGAAAAGGCAGAACGGTAAAGGGCAGACATAAATGGAATGAAAAAGAGAAAGTTAGGGGATAAGATACAAGAACTTATTGCAATTTAAAAAGAAACTCGGGATACGAAAATTTTAGAGTGACGGTGGAACTATCAGAGCTTTCACAGAATCTAAAAGCTTTCTTTTCAACGTAGCAAATGTAGAAAAATACACCGTAAAATTGTCAAAGGGAAGATGGCGAATTAAGTTTAATTCTATTCACAGATCTAACCCTATAATAGTCTTGATCATCCCGCGATATTGCATTGCCAAGATTTCCAAAGAAATTAATATCTCTTCAACACTATTGATAATTGATTCAAACACGTTAATGCCCAAAGCGGCAGAGATCGTGGGGAATTAACGAATATAATTAAGCAATTATCCAATTTTTTTCACAGCTTCAGATGGCGAGACAGGATAAATGGATCACGAGCCTTCGCCAGTAAATAGAGTTATCGGAGTCCAATTGAACCGATCTAATTAAGAGTCATTCCGCTTTCGCAGCTAATAGGATTCCGATTCAACGAAGGTTCGTCCTTTTCACGATATTTAAACGAATTTATTCGGGAAAAAGGGTTTCTTGGAGTAAAAAGTTCGTGAGGCATTCAGCACGAACGCCTATTCAAGCCTCATCCCCTTCATTGTTAGCTAACAAATGCTTTGTAGAGAGAATCAGGGGTACTAGGCATGGTGAGGAGTGAGGTTATTTGCCCTTGCTTTCATCACTGAGGATTTCTTAAGCAGAGAAATTACGTATATGTCCAGTAAAATCTGTCTCAGAAATTCTTCTTATATTTTTGATAAATTGCCTTTCCGATTCCCCTTTTCCATTTTCTCTTCTAAGTGACCGTGTTTCTAAAATATGAAATATAGATTATCTCTGGACAACTCTTCTGACATATCTTCGTCATTAATTCAATCAATACATCAATAATTAATGACGAAATTGATAACTCTTTTCTTAGCTGAGGATGAGGAGAGACCAGAATGAATGCCATTATCTCCTCATCGCTCTTACAAGTAGCTTTCTTATTCTTTCGGCTATGAAAAACACTGAAACAGTCAATAACACATACATTTTGTCTTTCGGTACCAACTTACGTTCGGAAAATCTTTCATTCTCCAAGATATAGGAATAGAAACGGAGTAACTGGATTACCGGATTTACGTAGGATTTGATTCAAGAAAGCTAAATGCTCATTCTTTCATTTTCACCTACTGACAAAAATTGAAGACGTAATTTTTCCTACAGATATCACAATTGTGGATCATTAAGTGAAGAGCTATTATGCAAGATAAATCGTGATAGCATGATAAAATGGAGAATAATAATTGTATTAACCGCGAGACCTGACTGTCCAATGTCCTTCACGATCGGTTTAATAGACGGTGATGAAAAATAAATCCATGGTTGTAAATATTAGGAAAAGGAAGAAATTCATGAATAATTCATTTTTTTGGGAAACAAGAATTTAACGAGGTCAGCTTACCATGCAGATAGTCTAAATCTCCGTAGTACTCATTCCTTATTATATATTTCGATGTATATACCTCTCAAAATATATCGTGAGAGGGTATTAGAAGTTTATATGCAAAAAAAACGAATTTTTATTCCGAGTTCAGGACGACAATGCTGCAAGGTTATTTTCCTCAGTTACAAGGTCAAGAAGCACTAATAAGATTGACGTCTCTTTCGTTAATTTTGTGGGGCTAACCTTTTGGAGTCATGTTTGATGTGCATTATAGAAATTATATGCGTACTTAAGCCTATCAGTAATTTCGTGAGCCCTAAAATTCCTAATTGAAACCCCTTTTCCACATTTTTTCACAGCTAACCCAATTTACACCATTATCTTCCCATCCGCCCTCAATTGCTTTCTTTAGCAATCCATCTTCTCTCAATATCTGAACAACCAATTTCCTTCGCCTCCGTTTCATTTCTTCAGTTAAAACCCTTTCTTCTCCCTCGCCTACAGCACTTCCTCATTTGTTTTTCCATCGCCTAAACCAACTTTTTCCTTTCTTAGCTGAGGTAGGTGTTTCTTTGAATTTTTTTTCAGGTCTTTTACATTGAAAGGATTGGTTATATCTATCAGAAAATAAACTAACCATCAACAACCCTAATTGAATAGATTCTCTTTTTAAAGTTTTTTTTCCGGACATGAAATTAGCGGACAATATTATTAATTTTTAGGAAGGTATTTGCAGCCGTTTCGAGAAATAGTGGAAATTACGAATTATGGTGATGTCAGAGGTCCATCATCTCTAAAAGAATGTTGAAAGTAATCGCATTAGCTCATTGCCATGCTTAGGAAACGTCTGCTGGTAGGTATCTTCTTGGATTACACGTTTATTCTTTTTCACTAAGTAATCGTTCACAATATTTAGCTACCTTCTTTTTTGGAGACATTTGTCATTAGGGTATATTTTTTCAATTCCTATTGTTTATGGTCTTATCACTACATTATCTTATAGGACTTGTCGGCTTCTATCAAACTAATTTCTCACAACACTGCAAATATGCTCTCGAGCTACATTAATTTTTCTTCGTGGAGAACCGTTAATATCCCACTATGAAAAGGTGACAATGTTAAGACGTAACGTCACACACTTAATGTTTATATTGCATAACAATCTTACATCATTTTCTGTATAAAGGTATGCATTGTATTAGATGCGCGTAATAGTTTTAAATTTATTAAGATTAGTTTTGTGTACACAAAGTACAGTACATCGTGCATCGACTTTCGCACACTGGAAGCGTGGTGTAGGGCATTTACTATACTTCAAACAGGAAGGTATCAGAGTGTAAAGTGCACGAAAATGAAAAAAGAAATGATTGACGATGATATTCAATACTCAGAATCACATTCGCCGCCGTAACGAAGTTTTGCCTCAAAATTCATTTTGTAAATATAGATGCCGAAATGTTTTTATAGAACACAGAACACATTAATGGAAGCTCTGATAATTCCGATGAAGCAATCCTCAGTAATTATAATTTAAAAATTTAATTAACACTGCGTCAGTTGTCTGTGAAATATGATAAAAAGTATGAGAACTTTCAAAGCGTAGTAGGAAAAAATTAGACTTTTATGAAATAAATTACGACTTTTTTGATGGTTTATGAACTATTTTTTTATTCGGTTGTAATTTTTTTGAACGCAGCGGGAGCCCCTTTCTGGCACGAGAATTTTTTAAAAATTTTGCATACATTTGCACATTTTAAAACGTTCTCGATTATCTTATTTTCTGGAAAGCGTCCCCTAGCATCTGCCGGCATAAAATCCTTCTCCGCGTAAAAGAGATTTTCATCTTTTTATGATTTCATTAATTCCGGTCCTTTGACACGTGGCGTGAAAAATGTTATGCATCAGAATATTAGTTTTAGCTTGATTTTTAAATGATATTCATCATATTTATGCAGTTTTTCCACTTAGCTCTCCTTTTAATTCTGGCCTGTTTTTTTCGATTTCTTTCACCACTCGTTTATCGCTTATACTGATTAAACATGCCATACGGAGGGTCTGACTGAGACCAATTAGTCGGCTCCACCCGAAAAGACTCGTCACCCAATCTTATCTCTCAGCTGACGATAACATCTGTCGCTACAGAATCATCAGTCTACTAATTACAATTGACAGAAATAGATACTTTACATTCACATATGATATGTTTGTTTTTGTCGGCATCAGGATTTAAGTTTGGAGAAATTCTAGGATGATTTTCCATGAAATTGATTTCCGAAAGAATTGCTCCTTAATGGTACAATCTTCAATCAATGGTAATTATCATCACCACGATTACCAGCTCCTCCCTGTGGGACAAGAGGGACTTCACAGGAAACTGATAATCTACCTGTGCATGTTAGACCACGAAGTTTCGAATACGGGAATAATTAATTTTTTTATTTCTTCGTCTTGGTCCCAATCCGGGGATATAACTTCCACAAAATAATTATAATTTACGGATAATTTTTACATGATTAGTTCCATAAACATCCATTCAAATAAGCATTTAAAAGTTTTTCAAAGATAGCCTCTTTATTGGTGTGGTTACACCCATATGGGCCCCTCTTCCACCTTACCTCGTATTTCGTTAAAATGATTTTTAAGGATGATTAAAAGAAGAGGAAGGGCATCGTGTACATAAAAATCTTTGCATCTTAAGGTCGACAAAGGAAAAACCTACTTACCTACCCACCCTCAGAAAAGGGGGTTTTCCATGAAAAGGAAAAGTTTTCCCGCTGAGTAAAATTAAGTTAAGCTAAGTAAAACACTCATGAAAATAATGAAAAATAAAAGGCAATAATGTACAGTTACACAGCAAAAAGTTTTTGCGTTTTATCAAGCAAAGTTGCTTCAAAGTTTTTATACTATATCAGAAAGTATTTTTATGGTAATTTAATACAATTCAGAGTTTTTAAAATCAAATAATTAATTATTATTAATTATATTTGAAGATTTTTACTCGTAGCTGTCCCGAATCGTTCCGATATCAATTTATATAAAATGTAACTCCATAGAAATCTCCCCACTCACACTATCAAAAATCTCATTTATATCGATGTCAATCAGTCAAATTGGGCTCATAATTCTAACGAATGAACCTCAAATTAATTTCTCGGCGCCCTCAATGATTTCTCCCGCGCATAAATGACGCGTTTATTTACAGTAAACACACCTTAGAAACCAGCAAACGAACTGCAATGGAGCAATCTCACCGCACGAAAAACGCAAATTCGCACGACGTAAAGCAACACCAGGAAGTGAAAACGATTGGGAGGCGCGTAGGAGAGCAGGAAATAAGGGATTTAAGGCGTTGGAGGAAAGAATATTTAATTTGTGTGTATTTTAGGGGAAGAATTTTACGGAGGGCGAGATTCCTGCGGTAGGAAAATCCATAGGATTGGCCGGAGGCGAGAAGGAAATGCGATCGAGGGAATCTGGCCAATGAAAGGGGAAATGGGAAATTTCTGAGGCGGAAGTGGAGACGAAATCGGATGTTTAGGGGGGCGCTTCGAACGGCAAACAAGTGAAGGCGGCAAGAGCGGAATTCGCAGTCCTAATGTCGTCGCAGGATGTTCGCCTTGACGGGTAATTCGAAATATATTAGAAAAGGTCTAATCACGTTGTTCAGTTGGAAACAGTTCAGTTTGAGACGTGACGCCGACACGCTTTGATTAAAAAAAAGAGGACGTGCGTCCGCAGCGGTACTTTGATGCAATTGATCTTTTATTTACTCGCCTTCTGAGACTGTCTTCACAAGATTTCCTCGATATTAAAGGATTTACGATGAAATGAAAGCTAGCGAAGTTACGTAACATCCGGTGCTTTCCTCCGATTTATTTTCTCTAAAAAATCCGTGCAAAGTGACTACTTTTTCCAAGAAAGCAGATTTATGTAGAGCTCTAATAAATATCAGATATATGAATTGCGTCATTTAACAATCTTGAGTTTTTGCACATAAACTTAGCGAATGACATCGGATTTTATACTTCATTTTGATGGAGTATTCTACTCTGAACTGATCAAGAAAAAAAAGAAGCATGTTTTTTTCTTATATCCCGCGCCTTGGGCTCTTCTTTAAAAGCCTTCAGCTGAGGACTATTTCCTCATTTCCCGGTATTTCACCTATTTTGTCATTTATTTAATTTATTTATCTTTCGTATTTCCGCATTTTTCCAAACTTTGTATTAAGATTACTTCGGAGATTAGATGTAGGAGATGCCAACTTAGGCCCTCGCCGATTATAATGATAATAATAGAAATAGTTATAAAAATAACAACAGAACAACAACTTTGCCGTAATATCTCATTATAAACGTGAATTCATTCAAATGAGTTGCGTCATAATTTTAAAATATCCAAATCCTTTGCCTTTATTTATTTTTTCACGTTCTGCATTTTGAAAACAAGTAAAATACACGAAATTGGTTAAGTGAAGGAGAGGCTCACTTTAGTCTAAATACACCGATAAAAAGTTCAATAATAAAATAATAATATTGATGAAGTTTTATGTTTAAATGGATCTCATTCATATGTCATTCCATGACTCCGAATAGTTTTCTCCACAGAAATAGAATTTTAATTTTGATGGAAATTTTTAGGCTGATTGCACTATTTATTTGAATATCACTAAATTATATATGACGTAGATCTAAGATTTATTGAGGAAGTATTTATTGACCTGTCATAAATAAAAGGTACTATTCAATAATTTTAAACCTATCTAAGGAGAAATATAGAGACAAATCTTAATTTCATGATAACTGAAAGATAATCGAGTGAAACTTCAATAAGAAATGCCGGTATCTTCAGTCCTATTTCAGAAATTCGTGAACTTGCTTTATCGCTGCAGGAGTAGCAATGCGGTATATTTTTAAATTTAATCCGGGTCAGTTCCCTATGCGACAGAAACCTAAAATCTGGCACCATTCCAAAGGAATGCAAGAGGCATTAGGAAATGGAATGACCTTTTATTAAAATGCTTACCTCCAGATGTTTCCGAGCATATCATGGCGTTGACGAAAAACTCAAGCCGAATTTGAAATTCAGATTTTTAGAAATTGAAGACAGACCTTTTATGGCGAAGATTGAAGGCTCACCTAGATGCCCCGAATTCTATTCAGCCAACTCCGGTTATTAAATCAGAGGAGAGGAATTGCTGCATATTGGAGAGTCGTGATAGACGACCTCTTGCGGGAAGCCGAGTATGAAATTCAATGAAATTACAAACTCCCGTGCAATCATGAGGAAGTGGTGCGAGAATAGCTAAGAAAATCACCATTTCCATTCAAGACATTGATGGAATTCAGGCGCCTTAATCAGACTTTGATGAATGAGAGAAAAATGGTAGATTGAAGTAACTATCATTGAAAGGTGAAGTTGCTAAACGATGTCATTGCCTTTTCCTTGGCTTATCCTTTTTTTCACATGATACGTCTGAGTGAGGCAGGGCTAAAGGGGCAGTCACCCACGTCAAGAGTGTAGTTCAGGGCATCGAACTTGAAACGAACCGGAAACCGAAACCGAAAAAACCGCTATTTTCGTAGGAGTAAAACTGAACCCGAAACGAAACCGAAAACCGTAATTTATTCGGTTAAAACCAATTTTATTATAAGTCAAATAAAATTACTTAAAAACTTATCGTATATGAAGGAATGTTTACTAAACATGCAAAGCTACGGCTAGTAACTAACTGTCACTATTTTGTTCCTAGTTTATCTTAATTCGATTTAAATGACAGAAACTAGAAAAAACTTTCATTTTATACGATATAATATTAAAATGGTGGGAGCAGAAATAAAGCGGTTCGAAACGGTTCGACGTTGGCACTAGGATCGAAACCGGAATCTACCAAAATTTGGTTTTATTTTTGAGCTGGAGCGAAAAATATGACAATTTGAAGCTCTGGTTCAGTTTTAGGCACAGAAAATTTCCAGAGGTAGAAACAAATACAAGAATTTTACTGAACCATCAACGGTAGCGAAGAACTTTTTTTAACTCGCTTACCGGAGAAAATTGTAGCTTAAGAAGTTCATTTAATTTTCTTCTCACGTTTTTATAGTAGAAAATTGCTGAGAAATATGCAGGATTAATATTTGAAGGTGTTCTTTGATTTCTTTGGCCTAGCACCGAAGAGTTTTTGCCGCTGTCACCATAGAAACTTCCATTAGCGTACTTCCCAATGAAGCCCATTCTGGCATGACAAATGCCAGGCGAACGAGCGCTCTGATTGGGTTGAACCACTAAAAATCCGCTTTGCATTTGACATTTGCGATTAAGCTCCCAAACTAGGTATGAAATAGAAATGGAGGAATCCAAGTCGGTTCGGAGAACTCACGACGTCGTACGACATTCAAATCTCCCAAAAAAGAAATTGAGGAAGAAAGAAAGTTAGTTGAAAAAGTTTGCCTTGTGAAAGGGGCCTTATTAATCCGTAAAGAGATGCTGTGAAGTTGGCTGTACTCGCAAGAAATTTTCGGGAAAGTCACGAATAAAATGCCGGAGAATTTCAAAGTGAGGGTCATGAGAGACGGAGAACTTGCAGTTGCTCTCAGCATCCTTAGGGGCCGTTTCTTTTGGCGAAATCCAACTAATTTAAATGTTTGAATGGTACCAAGGGTTGAATTTTCAAAATTAATGATACCACCATACCAATCGCAGTTGCCAGCTTAGGGACTTTGTCGCTAAATTGAGGCGATCTTTTTAGCTGTTTTATTCTGTTGCAGCTTCAGCTCGCAGTCCATGGAAATTATTTTATTACATTGGCCCTCAACTACTTTAACTCAACATCTTTGACTTCTTTGTAAATTAAAATTGTATCACTTTCAGTTGATGAAAGGTTAATATTTAGAATGAGCATTTAAATAATTTATTAACTAATATTCCTTTCACAGAAGCAAACTTAAGCCATTTTATTTTAAGTTAATTTCTTAGCTTATTTTTTCCTGATTTTCGCGACGTTTTAGCCACTTTTCAGGGCTCATCTAGCGATTTTCTCGAAAATAAATTGGCTTCTCTAGCGATAATCGCTGTCGAATTTTTGGAGAATATTTTATCAGAAGTCTGTTTGGGTTTTGGTATCATATCCACACAATGAACACAAATGATAATTCAGGGGCATAAAACCGGAAGACAAAGGCAAACTACCTCTCTCCTCAAGCCTCATTAACTCTCCATATGCTTTTGTTTTCGTCGCTAATGGTTGAGATGATGAGCTTCAAACCATCCTCCAGTCTGAATACTAAACAGCATTACTTTTTAAGGACGTAATATTTCTAATAGGCGACAACGGAAGCGACTAAGCCGCTTCTGGGGGTTGATTGAGCGTCGTTTTGGGCGTGGAATCGTTCTCGTCTAGTAGCACGAATGTAGTACTTGATAGAATGAAGGGTAACCCCCGCCGCGCGCCAATAAGGGCTGATGGGGTGGAAAGGGCTCTTGATTCCCGCCCCTCGTACGAAGATCATCGACGGTCACTATTTCGCAGAACTCATCGCCGCTTCTAATGTTAGCGTTTGTAGGGAATCTGTCTGCGACGGTTATATGTCTCGTTAGGAAAACCCTCAAGCGTGGGCTGAATCTTCTTAGAAGCTTACGATTGAGGCCTAAATTAAACGACCGTTAAGCGACGCTGATTTTATGATCGGGTGGAAAAGGTTTCCTAATTGTCTCCAAGAGGATTTGCATGGTGCTAAAATAGCACGCGAGATATCAAGGCACGACTCTGCGGTTATTAAATATAATGTTACCTCGACGGATGGAGGAAATAAAATTCATCGTATAACCGAACCGTGGGACTCTGAAAATAAAAAAATCTAGAATTTAGTATAATAACATACACGATTACCTTGAAACGTATGTAGCAGAGGGTTCCCTAATTTCTCTAAAACACCACGGATTATTACAACTGAAATCTTCAGTCTGAAAGAAGGAAAGATATGAACTCTTACACGAAATTTTAGGAAGAAATGGTTTCAGAAAGAAATAATTATGTTCTTACGTTACATTACTCAACCATAAGTAACGATAAAACATACCACGTATGCAGTACTTCGTTTATACAGTGCAAAAGCATGAAGTGCATCGTTTCTTTGACTTTCAAAGCAGATTATGAAATCGTAAGTTTTATATACTCTACTACCTTTTCCTTTAGCTCATGACACTTGGATAAATGGTTCATAGAGAAAAATTGAATAGAAACGTAATACTGGAAATAATTTACTAATATATATTTAATGATGGAAACCGTAATATTCTATTCAATTTCCACTATAAATCCTAATTCTGAGTTTAGTGCTCGAATTTCCCGTTAGTTTCTCAAGTGAGCGCAGTTTGCAATTCACATAATAGTTGACCGGAATGATTGGGGTCGTTCTTGTTAAGAAATACGCTCCAAAAGACTGCATTTCCATTAATAATGGCATTCAAATTCGCATTGATAAGTGCAACGGTTCGCAAATTAGTCGAGTATTAGCGAAAAAGAACGCTCTTCTTTCTGCTATGGCGTAAGTCAGAGAGAATTCCAATTACGTCGCAGAAGCAATCGGTTACTCATATTGGCTTTTAATTCCGCATTCGCGGGTGATGACTTCGATGAATTTGATTTCATTTTGCAGTCGGATCGCCGAATGCATCTTCGGAGAATAATTTCACGCGTGAATGTCCCGTGATACGTCAATCACCCGTGACTTCCGGCCCATCACCTGAATCTACCAATTTATGAAACTATTAAATTCTGAAACGAGCGCCCGTTCTCATAGAAACCAGCATTCGATTAGCCTTCGTGGAAAATTGAAAGCACGTACCGTAACTTGACTGATTACGATAGGTCGGCTGCGGAAAAAGCTAGGCATTCTGGGTGCAATAATCAAAGGGGCGACGATGCTTAAACAGTGGAAATCTGTTGGAATGACTCAAATTAAAATTTAATCCAGAAACGGGATAGTTGCAGTTCATAACAATGACGAAATGAGACATGGCTCTAATTAATTGAGAATTTTACATCCCCAGTAACTATATGTTTATGATATTTCTCTAATATTCGTACAGGATGGAGAAAAATGTATCTTTTATCTAATTTTGTCTCAGTCTTGTTCATGACTGTGAATTTTAGTAAGCTACTGAGGTATGAGAATCTGAATGATTACATTTTTTAATTTCCCTCCCTTTAGAATATTTTTGTAAAATGTGGAGACATTATGCATCACTTACACGGACTTGTTCCGCCCATAACATAGTTTTGCGAAGAAAGCAAGGGCAAACTACCTCACTCCTCATCTTGCCTAGTAAGCCTCTTTTACCCGTGGACTGGTGAAATTGCGTATTCAGGCGTGTCTCATAAATTTAAAAGCGGGGGTCAAAGGGGCATAAGTCCCCGCTCTACAACCATCAAACATCCAAAAATAGATAAGATTATCGCTAAACGTAAAAGGAGACGGCTTTACGTCATACTTTAGTTTCAACCGATAACTTATTTTAGATAAGTCCTGATCAAAATGTAATAAATATTCTCAATTTTATATCCGTTAGTTGTTTTTTGAATGATGAATTTTGCATATAAAAGATTCACAGAGTTTAAACGCTTGTATAATCTTTTTAAGGCTAGTATCTTACTTAATTCATATCTAAGATACATATCATCATAATGAAATGTACTCAAGCCCGCCTTAAGATGGCTTTTGAATAGAATACTACTCCTGGGCTATTTTTAAGCTATTTTTGGCTCTATCTAGGATAATGCAAAATTTGCAAATAGCAAGACTACAACGATGCCGTTTTTTATTATAGACTGCACAGAATGGTTCAACAATTAAGTGAGCAATTTTGCTACAATTCCATCACCACGCAACAATCACGCCAACAATGTTAAAGTGTGAGTTGGAAGGGAAAACACAACAATTAAAAAATCCGCTATTGTTGTCTCCTGGCGACCACGCGTCTAATAAAACTCTTACGATTGGATTCCGAGCTCGATTCGAATCCTGAATGAATGGAAGGGTTAGTGAAATGCCGTTAGAGGACTGTCGCTTTGAAAGTTGGAGTTCACCCAAGTCTCATGTTCACGGTTGACGAACCTCCGTGGCAGGATGGCGACAGGCGGAAAACATCTTGCGCCAGGCTTCCTTCATCAGGGTTCACATTAGGATGCGGAGACAATAGAAGGTGAAAGGACGGGTTGAATCCTTACAGAACCAGTCTGAGATTGTTGCAAATATGCAGAACAAAGACCTTATCCCCTTATTAGGAAGCTAACTGACTCTTTCATTGCCGAAGATCCATCATATTTACGTTTATTCGAAAAATTCTCTCACTTTACTTTGTATTCCTCAAGAAATCTACGCCCCTTTTCTCCAGGATTCTTTGAGGATCACAGCGAAAACGTTTAATCTATCTCTTGAGTGTTCCTTTCCCTATCAGAACTCTAACATTCTCGATAAACAACTTCTATGTTCCTCTGGTTTCATCTAACCGATTCACGAGTTTAGCTGCTTCTATCTGTATGTTTATGTAGATTTATGATTTTATATTTTCCTTAATGATGGCACACTTATGAATAAATTTCCTTAACTTTAATCACGACATAAAATACTAAAAAAATCTTCCATCTTTTTTAATTGAATTAATTTTGTGATTGATTAATTTAAGATTCGTTAGGAAGTACAGGAATCAGGTGTCTCCAAAATAAAAGCGTTTATTTACATGTGCTTTGCAAGAGCCACATCCCTCGCTAACAGAATTCTAAGGGTACATCGAAGTTTCATTATCGGATGATGCAAGTGGAAGGAGAGTATGAATGGCAGGAATCTTTAGTGAATTAAGCTTCGGAGTCATAATTTAGTTTGCAACTAAGAAATAATTTTCTACCCTCTTCTAGAAAATCTAACACGACGGGTTGTGACGGGGAATCATTTCAAAGTTATTCTGATTCCATTAAAGAAAATGAGTCTCACAGAAGGATGTCGGGAACATTAAACTCATGCTTTCAAATTAATTCTTAGGGTTCAGTGGGAAGATTAGAAGTGAAAAATCAGGGCCAAAGTCATGAAGATCAACTACGTTATCGAAGAGTAAATATGGTTGTAATAAGAATGCTTAGAACTACCGGAACCTCACTAATATATGCTAATGTCATCTTAAATACTCGTATTCAATTTAAAATCACTCACTAAAATCTACGTGCTACTGAGTGTATTCACAGGGATAGGCGACTTTCGTTCTGCGTCACAGTCAAAGTTGAAAACTGCCGTAAAAGGGGCCTAGAAAAGCCATTACAGCGAGAATGTTCTCCCTCGATGGATTTTGTGAATATTATTTACTTATAAGCCCCATAAACGCAGGCTATTCTTTGGTTCATATGCGCACTTTAGGAAGCATATGCATTATGAAGAATCCGTCTGGACGCGTGCTTTAATCTCATGGTGAGTCCATCGCTGATGCAGCACTTCTCGCTAATCACCGCACTCTTCCTCGGACGCAAGACAAGCACGCATACATACAGCGCCCTCTTCGCTGCAAACAAAAAACTATTGCCGACGTTCTGCGCCGCAGTTTTTTCCGTCTTTGTTTCGGCCTTTCACGAGAAATATCATTTAGTATAATGGAGACTACTCTCAGCGCCGTTGGTGAGGGAATAAGGAAACGCGTAGGAGTCAAATATGTAACATATAGGCAAATATATGATACGAATAATTTATATTTATTAATTTGGTAATATTAGATAACCTTTAATTATTAATATACATATTTATATTTAAATTTTAGGGATATTCAACATAGTAGCGCTGTAGGATAACAGATTTCATCATGCCTAAACTTAAATTATCCTTTTCCTTATGGGAAATAACAATTGACGGTTATTCTCATTGAAAGGTATTTGAAAACAACTATCAATGGAACGAAACCAAGATTACGGGTTTGCTAAGGAAACCAGTTATTTTTTGCCAAGAAAGGCATGGATGTTACCAGAGAAACATGACTCATGGATGGATACGTAAAAGAACCATTATTGAGAAAAAGAATGGGCAAGGGGGAATTAAAAAAAAATATTTCCGATCAGAAATTTAATCGAATGATTATTGGACGATTACCATCGGCACCTTGTACAGACTGATTGACGCATCTTTGCATCTTTTATAGCTACATCGAGTAACTCTTTAGTAAATTTATGGTCTCACTCTATACCTTTTCTGATTTACGAACTCAACAGCTTTGTACTGCATACTTAAGGTAATCAAGCGTCATTTCATTTCGAAGTGTTATTTTTTTACATTGAACGATTTAATCGTAACTATATCTCAGATTTACAGTCCATTTTTGGTATTTTATTGATATTTTTGCTGATCCGTATTAGTTCAAGTTTAAAAGGACTAAATCACTCAAAATATTCAATTATTTCGCATTTACTTTTATGCCATCTATTCAGGAAATCGATATTCTAGAATCGATTTCCCTAGTATCGAATCGAAAAGCATCGAAATGTAAATGAAATTCGTAGCCGTAATCTCCCTTCGTAATGGCTCACAGGAGTATCTCCCACGATATCATCTGATATCAAACTTTCACCCCATTGGCCGACCTTTTCTGTGGCGAAATCGCCGGACTCGAAGGTTTCCGCTTCTGAATTCGGCGATTCGTTTCAAAATTGAGCGGAAACGAGAAAAGTAGCGCCATCCAAGGATGAGAGAATTCCATGTCCCCGGAGAACGTCCATAAGGGATTCTTACAGATACACGTTTCTATATCCGTGCCCTATCCAGTTCTGCAGCCTTAAAAACTCGGTATAAGATCCTAAAGACTCTTGAATCTGGACCGATCCTATTTAGACACTATCGGCGTCGAAATTTTGTTTGATTTTGGTTTCTAGATATTTTTCCTTTTCTATCCCTGAATGTAAAAATGTTTAACTCATCGGAGTGTTCATGTAAATTGATTCAACTTATAACATTTACTGGGAACAGACTTCTAAGCCTATGAAGTAGTGACTTCACAGAAGTTTTATTTTTTCAAGGATGTATTCATAAGAATGAGCGAAACATCAAATAAAACAAGATCTTTACTATACGATTACATCGAATAATTTATCATTATACATTTTTTGGCTGTTTAATATTTAAATAATTACATTATTACCTTAAACACGGAAAGGAATCTTCTTTACTTTGCTTCATGTATTTGCCACAGCTGAAAATATCAAAAGAATCCGTGGACGATCCAGGATCTAGTCATGTTTTAAAGAATGGTCTGCTTTTCGTACTTGAGTTTAGTCATATTTTACTCTTAAATTAAGCAAGACCAGACAGACAATTAGGGGAGAATAATGTTAACAATTTTCAATAGTAGCAATGAATGCGGAAAATCAAAAAAATCTCCTTATGAGTGGGTAGCATAGATTCTAAAGCGGTACACTTACACGGTACACGGTGTTTCATTTAAACGGATGAGAAAACCCAGTATTAAGCGGTTTAGCGTTATAACCGTGTAGTGTAATAGTTGCGTGAAGTCATATTTTTGAAGAATAGTCTGATTTTTATACTAAGAGAGCATCTTAGTTACTTACATTTGGTCATATTTCACTCTACAATGAAGTTGATTCCACCAGTTTGACAAATAAGCAAGACTAACTATCTTTTTAAAGGCAGTGGTGAGAAAGCATCTTGCGAGATACTTATATTTTATTCTCACAGAATTAGTCATCGACTCATAAGGAACCCTTTTGGAGACAAGGATATGAGAGAGAGACAGATAATGTACAAATATTATTATCTATCGAATGATGCGAAGTATTGGGTATTGCGGGTCACAGTACATCTGAGGACGGAAAAAATCACCGTTTCAAGAGTGCAGTAGAGCGTTTTACGCGGGATAGCCTCTTAAACAGTATTGTGCTGTATGTATGAGAGTCCTTGTGCTCTCAATGAATCCGCCATTAAAGAACACCGCCTTGGATGAATCAGATGCATTTGTGTTGAAACAGAGAGCAATTGGTATGCTTCTTCGTCCTTCGATCTCCAATGCATTTCGATTAGCGATTGAAGTGACGGCGGCGAATTGAGACGCAAAACGTATTCACAAAAGACGCCGCCGCCGCTGCGAAGCGTCGCGACGACTTCTCGGCTAATAAAAGGGGATTAACGAGCGATTAAGAAATGCAGGACAAGTACGCGGGAACGGCTTTTACGAGGAAATTTCCGCTCATTCGAAAGCGATGGACGCGGAGCTTTTAATGTCCCAAGGTTTGTCTTTTACTGCCGTATGGAGATGTTATTTCGAGCGGAAATTGCGGGGATGCTGCTTTCACGGAGAAATTTCCGTTTGAAAAGGATAACGTGAATCCGTCAACGGATGATCAAAGGACCGTGTCGCAGTGTTGTGTACATACATATGGAGAATCGTAGGCATTATTCATAGGGGAAATTTCTCGATTTTTTACATTACATTTTCTCTGTCGGTTAATTAAGTTGTGATGATGCTTCGTGATTCGCAATTCGAAAGGATTAGTTAGAGGCGACATGTAAACATTTGTTTATTCAATCACCATAATTAGCAGTGGTTTTGGTAGATGTATGCATTGTTTGTTAATTCTCATCTCTTGGGAGATAACACAAAGATAAGGCGAGAAGTGTACACCTCTAGAATAAATCGTATCATTTGTTACATAGCACTTTTGTTGTATAAGAATTTTTTTCCAAAAAACGTTATAAACAAGAAAAGTAGCCTTAAGAGCATGCGACCCTTTAATGTTATTCATAACGAAAATATGTATAATGAAATAGAGTGAGCGCAAATCCTGCCATACGCCCGAAAGGGTTACGTATGTAGATCAATGGATAATTAAATAAGATAAAGTAACCTATGAATTAATTTCTTAAGCAGGGGAAAGGCTTTGTTAAAATAAACATGCCGTGGAAAAGCGTGATGCATGAAGAAATGAGACGAAATGAGAGCTAAAGTAAGCGTTATATGCGTTTTAGAGTACGAAATATACGAAAATTATTAACTTATGATGAATACCCATGGATCTACGTAATTCTAGGTCATTAAAATAAGCAATTGCATAACCAATGGAAGAATCGCAAAAGAAACAAGCTATGGAAACTTTTTAGATGTTTCTCGTGAAGTGTTTTAGGAAACCTGAAACTTGATTTTCCGGGAAAAAAATTTCTTTAAACAGGATTCGAACCACTGAGGATTTTGGATACTTTTGGATTAATCTTTGGAAATTTTGGAAACTAGAACCAGACACTCTAACCACTCGGCTATTCTGATGATTATGAAGTAGCGTGGTTATAATTCAAGTAAAAGGTTGCTTAAGTGGAATACTGCATGCCAGATAAGAACAACTAATATGACATATACATTTAAATTAATCCTTGATATTTATAATGGAGTACTTGGGCATACATCAGATGTATGCGATAATAATAGTACATTTTTCTGTAGTTAAATAAATTTCCAATCCAATTTTTATTCGTGATATCTAGGAAATATTTTTCCACGTGAGGATTGAGAGGGACTGTAAGAAGGAAAGGATGAAAAAGGATTGTACTGCTCTTTACATCATAAATGCATGTTACTTTATACTTAAATCCTTTAAAGCTTTAATTTTGCTAGTTTATTTTTAATCCCTTAATCGGTAGTAATTATCAACAAAATCAACAGAAGGATAATGCATCGGTAGTATGCCTCTAATAAGCATATCATAGCATCAGATTTGAGCTGAAAATACGATTAAAACATGGCAATACGAATAATCATCGTTGCTATGGAGAACCATCAACAAGTTATTGCTCTCGGTGCTGCATTCACAATCGCAAATTTCTCCTCAATGAATGCTAGCGATATATTGGATAAAAATGAATGGAATTTAATTTTCTTTTACACGTTTTTCATGCAGAAAATAATTTTACTTACGCTTTTTATGTCATAGCGATTGTGGCCATAAAAAGGAAGTTGTCGCGAATCGCGGGGTGATCATTATAAAACCCGATCATAGTAAAACATGTTTATTTTTCTTTTATTTGATGATAACGAATAAGTGCTCATCGATCACTACGCGATACCATTTTAGTATCATTTCGAGATCAAGGAGCATTAAAAAGAAACACTAAAATAAAGCGTGAACTCTTCGTGTTTTACGGACGACCATTTTATAACATAGGGAATTTTTATGCTATAGTTAGGATGCTTTTCCTGATAGAAAGCAATTCTCTCAGCCATCTCTCGCGATTGCATAAGCGATCTGTTAGTGTTTCGGCAGATAAATCCGCACGTACATACATATTTATTTAGTATGTATATTCGTAACACAAAAATAGTTCTCTGACTCTACTATCTACAGTGGCAAGTAAATCTAATTAAAGAAGATTAATTTTATTTTTTAAGGTGTAAATAAGCTTATTCAAAAGTTAGAGAAAAATAAAACCCTTTCCTTTGTTTTCTAACATAAATAAAAATTTGGAATATCCCGGTTAAAACGCTATCCTGATTATGACCCGATTCTCACTTGGTCTCCTGAAAAGCGTATTAACCAGGCTTTACTGTAAAGTGTAAAAATTAAGTCTTAAAATTTTCCAAATAATATTGACAAGCATTTTCCCGGAAGTGGAACATCCGGGTTCGAGTCCCTGAATTGTCACACATTTTTCACGTCCGTTTTTTCTTGGGAAGATAAGACTCATTTTTGAAGAAGTGCGAAGGAAAAAACATAATATATTTATTTTCTTACTCTCATCGAAATGTTGAATGCGTAATCTCACTAAATAATTCTTTTAAAAATAATTACATAAACAGAAACCAGATTGCGTCTTCTATGGGTCGTAGTACACATACATAGTGAACACGCAATATACTGAACGTAATGAAAAGAAGATCGTGAATAAACTGTACCATAATATACATTGACGATAAACTTGCCATCTTTAACGTGCAACTGACGTTGGAAAAATCAACGCAGCGCAAGGTGCAAATTCCGCAATTTGCAGTAGCGGAAAGTTTTGGGAAGTGGGGCTGCCTCAACCGCATTTCTAATTCGATCTTGCAGATCACTGCGGAGCACTACGAAAGGGCCTTCACCTGGATGCAATCCCTGCACTCAAGTTCTGTCGTGACACATCACCTATAACCTTAAGCCATGTCACTTCAATTTTAATGCTCCACAGAGTCAACATTCCGTGTTCCTCCGAACCGATAAAAAGCAGAAAATGCAGTTTTTTGGATTATCCTAGGAACTGCAAGGGGGAATTCTTTGCTTTAACTGACTCTATGTTTCAGAATTTCTTCTTTTATATTATTAACAAATGATATTCATGAATGAACACGGGTTAAAGCATTATCAGCAGGAATTTTAAAAGTACTACATTATATTAAAACTAAAGTTAGCAAAACTTAAATAAATCTTATTTTTTCCATATTCATCATATATCATATCAATAATTCGCACAAATATTACTAATTATTACTATCAATTGACTACAATATTTCATATAAACGATTATATAATTAAAATTTCACTTCTACTATTTCATTCATTAATTTAAATTTTCGTTGTTATTCGGCCTTCTGATTGGGTGGAAACGCTGGAGTATATCAACTACATTTTAAAAGTGCCGATTCAGAGATGGCTTGCATTTCATAGTTTATACGTCAATTATTTAATTTTTATTTGAAGTGCGTTATACATACCACATCAATGCGCCATAAAGTATATTAGAAGTGCTCTAGAATTCGGCAGTAGGTTATGATATGTATGTTGGTATGTTATTTGTATGTAAAAAAGTAAATTGTGTACGATATTAATTTATTCACTGGATTCAATTTGCTAATTAAAAATCATGAAATGCACCACTTCTTGCGGATGTGCCACTGGCTGACCACCTCTGCTTTAGGCGCTTCATATTTACATTAATATTTAATTAAATATTTCTAATTTCTAGCACAAAAAATTATATCCATTGTCTAGTTGCCTTTATATGAGGAGATAATGTTTATCAATTATAGCTTAACATGGAAACAGTACATAAATGATTTTATATTCAAATATCTCTACTGATTCAAATCCTCATATGCATTACCAACTTTTGTTTCTCATCTCTCAGTTACGAAACAGGAGTTACAAAATCGCAATCTCTGGGCTCGTCATCGTAAACTTAACATCTCAATTCATACGTTTTAGCGCACTAATTAGTGAATTAATCCCGTGAATATTTCGTCCAAACCAAACGTTATCACTACCGTCTCAAAATCAACAACTCCCGTTGCTACAACAACGATAAGTTTAATAACAATGAATACTAATAGACTAGTTTACGTAAATGGATTCCCGCTAAAATAACACAGTTAACGAATCAGTTTCCGCGTTCCATGAATTCTCTGCCACGTAGAAATGAAAGAGGGTTATGTTAGCGATTCCTTATGTTGCTAGGAATCGAGATTCCATGTGATATTTGACGATCCTAATACGGTTGAGTTTTAATTAAAACTAGGAAACCGTTATACAATTTAAATGGTTGTGGGAATAACTTAGTGGAGGTTCCGCGAATCATTTGCTACTGATACGGAGTGGATGTTATACCTTATATATAGTCCCTCTTACTGTTAGTCATTTGTGGTTGCCATTTTTGTCGGTGAATCCTACATATACCTTTATACTTTATACATGAAGATATGTATTTCAGCGCGGGAAAATATTTCTGAGGAACATTGAACTAAAGAAGGGCATATGGAAAATCTGTTTAAACCTACTAAGAACAAAATGATGTCAAAACAGATACCCTTTGCATCTTCTAGTCATAAGAAGGTACAAGTAAATAATAATAGGATAATAATACTAGAAATAGTATACTCTACCGATAAATTTAGAATAAATAAAATGAACCCTAATTTAAAAACGTAGACAAATATTATGCTAAATACTATAAGTAAATACAGAGAATACCAAAACAGAATCAAAGTGGATATATTTTAATTATAAATACATTCTGAGAAGAGTTAAATGGAAAATGTGACTATATATTCCCAATTTCGCCCGGTTAAATTGACATTTTTCATTGTATTTTATAGAACGTATGCGATATAAGAATAATAGTTTTTAAATATTTTTTTTGAATAATGGCACTCAAAATAGCCTTTTTGAAAGTTGAATAACTAGAAAAATATGGCGAATATTTAATAAAGCTTCTGAGATAATGATAGAGAAACATGTCTTAAAGGAAAGCGCAGAAATATTCGTTTTCACGAGTGTTATTAAGGGAAGATAGAGCGCAGTACTGAGAAAAATGGAAGTATGCATACGAAAGGCTTACCATAACTCGAAGTAAGATATCACCTGTTTTCCAAAACCGGTCTGCAATCGTGATCGGTGAAAACCGTGGAGACATTGGGCTCAAAGATGATATGGGAAATTATAACGCTTTGCAAGGAGGGGGTGCATGGACTGTTTGACGAGGGTTTTTGGCAAGTCACTGATAACAACAAACAATTCGTACGAAAAGAGAGAGTCTGGAAGATCATATCAAAGTCCCCATCCAGGGACACCTGACCTTATCCATTATCAGAAAGCAATATACATCCATATTAAGTCGTAGACTGCGGCGTTTCTTATAAAATCGTGACGTCCGCCGACCAATAAATATCTCCTTCATATGGGATGACGCATGAGAACTGGTTTCGGTAGGACTGGCTCATAAAAATGCTTCGAGGCATAAGAAACGTTCCTGATAAGCGTAGCTGACAGCCACGCAGTCGCCTACACATATGAATTTACATAATATCCAGCAAGTCACCTTTCAGTCGGGTTTTACGGGGGCTAATGCGTTAGGTTTGACCTAATGTGATATTAGAACGTCTTCATCTTCGCAAAACATACACATGCATAGAAATGAAGTTTAATAAACTGTAAAAATGTGTATCGTAAAAATACTGGTTACTTCGTGTTGTCTTCAATATATTTTATTATATTGCCGATAATTCAGATTAATATACCGAAAATTTCTTTATCACGATCCTCTTTAAATGATAAGGTGGTTAGTGGTGGTAGTATTGTTAAAAGTGCTTCGATAGCTGAGGTCATTTCACACGTGGGCTTCCACGGAGATTCGAACCCGGGACAGCTTTTTCAAAGTCGAGCGCCCATATGGCCATCTATCTAGAAGATTACATTTGTGAATTGAAGAACATATTTTGATTGAACTAATTTAAACATTTATAAGAAAGTTTACGTGTTTACGAATTATAAGATTTATATATGATAAGCATTCATTTCTTCAGAAAATAATCCCGTTTTGTACGGCGTGGGCATCTAATTTTAACTTCCCGGTCTTAAAATGTAAGCTTTTGCTTTCAGAATATTATTAATAAGTTTTTTTTTGAGTTTTAAACTTTTCCAATTTCAGCATTTTAGAGGGTATTTGTCTGCTTGAATTTTATTTTTAGGTGCTTTTACCAATCTAATGCATTTTCCTTCCATTAAACTTTTATTTCATTTATCTTTTACTAAATACATCAAAGACGAGCGTGAGAGGCAGAAGTGACTGGCGAAACTTATTCTCACCCAAAAGAGAAGTTAACTAACTTATCCGCTAAGTTCTACTTACTCATAATTTTTCGAGAAAGTTTCCTTCAGCTACGTAATCCAAAACTTAAACTTCACGAACTTTCTCGGGAAAGAATCATCTCACTTCAGAGGAGTGAGTGTACTTGTTAGCATATCTATGCACTCCAGATTCTATGGAACTAAAGCGAAAACTTTACCTAGAAGAATTTTGAAAAATTTCACTGAATAAAAATAATGGTCACCTTGTTCCTCCAAGGCCCCGAGGAATGGAACATACTGATGTTCATAAATATGATCAGAGAGAAAGTTTGCATGCACCGCACCGTGTCATACTTTCTGGCGTATTTGTCTCTGAAGGAATTCAATATGATGGACGCTATGACCCAAATACTGTGAAATAGCACGTTAATCGAAAGTTTTCCAAGCTCACATTCCAGTATTATAATTTACCAATGCATCTATGAAAAGAGAAAGGTATACCGCCTTAATTGATGACATAGCTTTGAAAATATGTGATGGACATAGCTAAATATATAGTAAAGCCTGAGTAAAACTTTCCCGTTTGATCTGCGGCATAAGAACATTTTTTAATTCATGCATTGATAAACAACTATTGTATTTTTACTGTGCCATTTTAAATAGTTGAAAAAATTTAAGATGCCCTTACAATAAGATTCCCCATATTTAAAAAATAAAAAATAGGTAGATAACAATGCAGAAAAATAAATATTTGACACTCAATAAGGTATTGACCGAAATTAATGAGGATGCCAAAGAAAACCCAAATACTGAACATAAAACACAATAAACTTGGAGGATTTGAAGGTAGAAATACTCTCATTAAATACCTCAAGATAAGGTACTTCTGTTTCAGGAAAATCGCGGAAAAGTACTTTCAGCGATTGATAGCAATAATTCACCGAACGTCTAGGATTAACTTAGGGAAATGGGATCGCGAAGGCAATTTTACAAAGGAGAAAGGGATTCATTGGAATCTTTGGGAAATTCATTAGAGCCATTAAAGTGGGACACGAAAAGCTTCTCCGAGGATTAAAGTCGAAATATAGGTGCTCTGCGATACCAATAATCCGAAGATTTCCAATTCTGTCATAAATCGAGAGGTCGCGTTGGTGGACCCTGTTTCATTACGGCAGAAAGAATCGGCCTCATCTCGCATATTCCTTCTGATACATACGCACACACCAATCAAGCCTTTTAAGTGGCAAGAAAATCATTTGCCTGGACTTTTAACTCCGGAGAATTTCTTTAACCGCAAGAATTGGTACCTATGTATCATCCAAAAGACAGATTAATGTAAAGAGAATCACCAAATTCGTCGACTTTCCCATAACTTCCATAAGCAATAATGCAATGTGAAAATTTCTTCACATACGTCTACGAATGTATCCTGCAAGTCGCCTTTCGGCGTGTGGCGGGGGTGCATGTACAAAGGCTATACTTTCCTTATCGATTGCTTTCGCGTATCCTTCGCACAAAGAATGAATTCTTGCATCGTTTTGTAATAGCATATATTTCTCTGATCTTCCTTGCAGTATCAGAACAGCTGTAACGTGAAAATTGATAGTAAATGCATGGTTATTTAATTCAATAAATTTAATTATTCAATGTTTCATCGAAACAGGAAGTCAAACCTCGTGAACTTAATCCCTGTTATTCTAGTAATATTAAAGAATTGAAAATACCAGCAGATATTTGCATTCAATGAAGTAAAGATAGTGAAATAGACGCTTTGAAATGATAAAAGAAAGATAATCATGAGTTATTTTCCCGATAATTGATAAAAAAATATGTTCATTTTCTAAAGGAGCACAATATCCAGCCACAAATGGGCAAAAAACAGACATAATACACCGTTCAGTACAGTTGCGCACTAAGTCTTTCTTTTAACATTAAAGGACAAAATTTTAACACTAAAAAAACTCAAGAATCTACCTTTACCATACATGCAATTTCCCCGTAAAAGCGATCGGAATATCTCGATATCTTTCGCAAAATAAACTACGGCAGTACACTTTCTCAACATCCGAGAGAGTAAAATATCCTTCAATGGAGCAATATGATTGTAACAGATTTTCCATTTCCCTTCGAATTCGGTAATTGAACCGTATTTCATTATAGTCTGGCGGTTCTAAGAGATGATTGCCGCAAAAAGAAAACGTCATACTGCCCTCGAGACCTCGTTTCTCATAGAGAAATTCGATATTGGCTCAATCTTTTTTCATCGCTAGAGAGAGAGAGGTAGTAACTGCAGTATGAAGTCTACGGAACTCGATTTTGATGGGCATGTTTTATAGTAACATACTTCTACAGCTTCTTCATAGAGTTGATGGATGTTTGTATATTTGGTAAATGTTTTAGAACAAAGAAATCACTTCTTGCCAGAGATTTTATATAGCTTTTCATAAATGTAATTAATTTACGCATTTGACAATGCACTTAAGATAAAAAACCGAGAATAGAAGACTTTTTCAAAAAATGACCCTTGCTTGGAAAATATTAAAATTGATTTTATATATTAGCATGTATGAATAGAGGATAAATACTTGCTTTATAAAAAGGAATATTTCTTCATTTTGTATTCATAGTACCTCTGAAATATTTTTCATGGTGGTACTATGTAAATTCATAAAGTATGCAGATCGGGTTCACCAGTAAAAAGGGTACATGGTCATAGGTGCAGTCCAAGGGTGGGCGGTTAAGAAGGGTTACCTGTATTCGGAATCACTGAGATGGGACAATTTGAGATAGCGAAATCTTTTACAATCGCAGTTGTGATTTATCAAAATGAACACAGAGAATGGGGAGAAAGTATTTATTTGGAAATATTTAAAAAATATCAGTAATTTCACCGACCGGTGTTATTTCAAAACATGCATACTTCCTATTTATACAGTAAACACATTAATTATAGTGATTAATTATATTATATTTATGTTTTCAGGAGCGACGCAGAGGATTCGGCCTTCTATACGGCTATGAAGACAGGGTAAGCGAGAAAGTTTTTAATGTTATCTTTTGGTTTTATATTTTTGCAAGACTCAGGATTAATCCAGCGAGTATGAACTAAACTTATTTTACGAAATAGTACCTGGGTGCTTTAGGACTATACTTTTCTTTTAAATCGTTTTCCGACATCCCTGCTTAAATCCTTAAAATATTAGATTAAGGATCGATTAGATTCGAATTTTCAGGTTACCTAAGCTCTGTTATAGATGCGTTTAAACCATTGCTTAAATGGAAAAATTTCTAGATATTCGATTAAATATCCGCCACTTAGAGAAAACAAATCCGAAAATATAAACGCGTGCTGATAACTATACTTACTTTATGAACTCACTATTTACCTAATATATGATCCAACATATACGAGGGGAATATTATTAAGAGCTAAGTTTAGAAAGTTTTGTGTACAAATTTAAACTTTGATTTCACATTAATATTTATTTAAATTGTGTGTTATTTCTTGTGTATCTCTTATAATTGTGTGTTATCCCTATCTTCTGTGTGCCGAGAGGTAAAATAGTAAGGCAGATAGACTAGCCTAGTAGAAGATTATATTACCCGTAACTTTAGCTTGTTAAACACTCCTAGAGATAATTTTAACAGAGGCGTAAAGAAACTAATGAAATTCGGTAAGGCTACTTGATTCCTCGATGGTTAATCAGCATTTCCCATACGCTAATAACGGCGTTCATTAGGCGTAAAATTAAGTGGAACCGAATCAAATCCCTCCAAACAAAATATTACCATGAAAACATAGAGCGACGGACGTGCATAAATCATCCGAAGGGATCCCGAAATTTATATCTTCCACAAATGTTTCCGAGATGGCGCAGTAGTCAACGACGAAGACTAAATAAAAGAGATAAGGGCCGAGAATTTATTAGCTACTGGTGGAAAGGACTAATCGCTATCACCATATGATCACCTCCGAATACTGCGACCAATAAATTTTCCCTACAAGGATCGCCCTATTTCTTTTATTTGGTCCTATATATATAAGAAATGTGGAGGCAGAATTTTGGCAAATACAACGCCTATGGGACTTATTTTGGGAGAGGAAAAATGGGGTTTGTGACGTTGAGGAACAAGGGAATTAGGGTTGGCGATCAGGCGGGGGAATTTTAGGAAGCAAGACGGGACGAATTCAATACGGATGAACGAGGCCGTTCTTGGAGAAGAATGGAAAATTTCAGTTCTTTAGAATTTCATGTGCCAATTGAGGCATACTCGACGCTTCTGTTTGCACTAGTGAATTCGCCCATCAAAAATTACGGGACTTAATTCAATTTGAAATTAACATACATATCGATACAATTTGTTTATTTGGTTGCCAAAACAATATCGCATTCGTTTAAATTGTTGAAAATGAAAATATACTGCTTAATTTCGTTTTCCAAATCTTATTAATGCTGTTATCATGTTTACATGTGGGCTCACCTTCCGCATATATCTCATATTGTCCTATCGTTCACATATATTTATGAGAGTCGAGTTCAAAAACAGCCTTTGGTCGTTAGGCAGATGGGTTGTCTTTAACTTGCAAAATTGTTCAATTATTTTGTCGTTTTGGCCTGGATGCTCGTAATTTCTAGTCGAAGACTACATAAATCGACCAAAATAAGAATCCTTCTTAACCTTTTCTTCTTTCGGTACTTGTCTCAATCTCGCAAAACCATCATTTCTAATTTATTTATCCAAAAGAAAAATTTTCTGCAATCGATCGAAAAGAATTTTACATGCATTTCTTATGAGAAAATTTCCGAGTCTTCTGAAGTTGAACTCATGATACTAAGGGCAAAAAGATATGTAAACGTAACCTCTAAGGAATTTCTAAATTTCATAATTCTATAATGTTGGAAAGTGCGTGAAATTAATGTTCAAATATTTCTTACTGAAATCGGATAAATAAAATAGAAAGATATAAATTTATAAGTATAATCACAACAATGATTATTATTTAGGATGCCGGATTCAATCGAATTGGTGGAAAATTATATTACATTGGCTCAATCATTGTTTCAATGAAACAACTCTGCTGTGAAGAAAAAAATTTTCAGTTTTCGCTTTTTCGCTCATTATTCGTTAAGGAACAGTTTGGGAAGTTTCCTTTGTTTATAATCGTTTCCATGGAGGAATCAGGGCTCTTTGGGCTACGCAGAGGAAATGTAGCTGTCATTCGAGAGAGAAGGATAGCAAACTGTAGCAGATTAGCCAAGAGCTGTGGAACGTATTTAGCCAATCTGCTCCATCTTGCATTCATTTACAAAAATTAAACTCCTAAATAAACGTTCACACGCTTGAGGGTTCATTAAAACCCGATTAAAGTAGCTTCCAAGAAATCATTAGCATATTTTGTACTTTAGTTGTTTCGCTGTCTCACTAGTGCTTTAACGTGCATCAGTCTCCTTAGTAAATTCGTTTAATCTAAAAGTCCTTAATTAAGACCATTTTAAAGCCTTCTTGCAATACGATGCTCTGCTTATCTGCCTACGAATTTCGACACCTCTCCCTTGTCTAACTACATAAATTGTATGTATTCAAAAATGTCTGCAGTAGCAGGAAAACGGAATTTTTACGAACTCCTAAATCCACTTGCTTAAGCGGCTCTCCAATTTAAAGGTATCCTTTTTACAAGCTTCGTACAGGGATAGTTATCAATTTATTTTCACGGCCTACTTGCATTCATATTTCTCTACATCATGCGATGCAATAAGAAGTAAGAAAATTTAAGAGATATTACCTGAATTTATCATTCTAATTGCTCATCTCAGTCGTTGAAGATCACTTAAGTTGCATGAATATGCTAATTATATAGCAAATGTTTCCTGTTTCCTCGGCATTAAAGAACTCATTCTTTAAAAAGGATCTCCTCTACAGTCGAAATACCTATATACATCCATATTGAATAAAATAACTGTAAATTAAGGTCAAATAAGAAAACGATAAATTGAAAAATATCCACATATGCGAACAAAATGACAAAAGACAAGGCTCGGTTTGTAATAGAAGCTGAATTTGCCATGCGATCATTTCTTAGGTATCTATTTATATCTTGGTGTATTCAGTCTTTTCTTTTTACCATTAAATGGAAGCTCTTCTTTGGCAAGAAAAGAGTTTTGACTAATTTCAGTGATTTTTTATGCGTAGCAAATGAGTTTTTGTTGATTAAAAAAGGTAAATAATTACTTCTCAGAATCTGGGACTGGTTTTAGATTCGCAGGTCATTTGTTACCTTCTCTAGATTTCCCTTGACGACCGACGTGATTGTTTAACCCAAGCTCGAACAATTCAAAGTAAATTAAGTTTCCTCATGCTCTGCAGGGCTGATTGAGATTATTAAGACAATAATACTTACAGATGCCGTTTATAATCAGCGTATTCTAAAGATAAGATTACCGTATATATCCATATAATAGTCGAGTTTTTCGGTCCATTTTGAAGGCTGAATTTAAGAGGTGAACCATTACATGGGTAATACTTTTTAAAAGACAAAATTCATCATTCCCGTCATTGTTTGTTAAGAGGTAACATTTAAGAACAATCAAAGAAACTAATTGAAAGATGTTTAGTTATATTAAGGTAGATTGGATCTAATTTCTTATATCAGTATAATGCTTATCGGGATGCTATCTAATCTAAACAAGGAAGTTATCTCGGTAGGCGGGAGTGTATTTATCTTCGTGACATAATTCCTATTAATGTTACAACATCAAACGAGAGATCTAAAGATTAAAACACTATCGATTCGCTACTTGATCTCGCTGTTGGAGACGGTGAAAACGTTTTTGGAAGTAAAAAATAAAACTCCCTTTGTTCGGATGTAGTTAAATATAAGACGTTGATAATGGGAGAGGAGCTATAAATGTATTTTGGGAGATTTTAATCGGGAAAGGAACTCAGGCGAGGGACATGACAATATCACAAAGAAGGCCCATAAGCCGTTTTCCGATATTTCGGCGATGGAATTATTCCACGTAGTTACACAAAGTTTTCCTCCTTACAATCTCCCTTCCCGACTTCAGAATTTCCAGATCCGCCAGGTAAACGGATAACGAGAATTTTTAGCGCAATTATCACGACCATAAAATCTCGTTGAATTCGTATAAAACACAATGCCTCTTCCTTTATTAAGCGAGGAATGGTAAAGCAACCCATTAGCACGGACAAAATGTTCATAAGGGAATTTCCAATAGAATGATTTTCCTGTTACGAATTGAAGCTCATTACGGATTCATATGTTTATTAATGCAAATCATTCAATACTCTCACTTCACACATGTGTCCACGGAGGAAGCACTCCCAGAATACTGATTGTGGCCGCCGTTTGCTTGCGTATGCAAGTCACATTCACGGAAATAAGTCTTTAAGAATATTTCGCGCCATTTAGCCATAATGCGTCGCTGAATTACGTTATTAACTCTGAGATGCGCCTCTTAAACGTCTGTCCAAATTTGCAGTGACAACTTTCAGAGGACCTCTGCTCGGCAGTTTATGGCTTTAAAAATATCTGTCATTCCTTGGCAGATGTTTAGGCAACATAAGTCAGGCTATAAATGTTTATTTATGCTGCTCTTTTCCATTAACTAGATCTAAAACTGCTCCGTAATTGGAATAATTGGTTTAAAGGAAATGCACATTTCGGTAGATCGACCAATAAATCATTCTATAATTCAGGAGGATTTAAGATTATCATGAAAAAGCATTCCTTTTGCCTTATCGTTTTCAAGAATACCGTTCATTTTCTTCGGCTAAATTCGAAGACGAAAATTTCACCGTGAGCTCTGGCTTATCTTTGTAAACGTCGATAATGACGCGGAGAACTACTTTTATATATGCATAGATATTATTAGGCATTTCCTTATATTTTTGTTGTTATACTTATTTTATGTATCTAATTAAGTTAAAACAAATCTATAGTACACAAAACCATAAAATTATACTCAATTTCACATTATGAAGGGAGATATATGTTAATTATCTTTTATTTCACTACCCAGATTTCGATACATCCCGTCTACATCATCCTGAAGTTTTAGTTTTGTAATCCTTCCTCCAATTAGACAGAAGTTAATTGTGCAATGTTTGGATCCAAAATTTGTAACGCAATACACTACTGTTTTCGATTTCGGATCGGGTTGAAGCATTTAATTAATTCGGTTCAGGATCGGATTTTAATTCAGTTCGTTTTCGGTTCGACAACCTGGATGCCAATTCCTTTCTCGAATTTTCGATTTAATTTCAGCAAATTGAATATATCCTAACGTTTGACATTGGTTTATCCCGTACTCTCGTTAACTCCAATCACAGTTATACACTTATGAGGTAGACCAGCACTTCCTTTGTCCGTCGACTCCACTTGAGAAGTGAATTCCAGCCGAAACTCCCTTTGCTTCATTTCCGTCGGAATTTGCTAATCATTTCGCGAGTTTCCGTTGCAGATTTTCGACCGGAGAGCGAAATTTGACGTTGGGGATTTGCTCCTGTTCATGTCCATGATTAAATTGCGGATTCGCATGCAAAAACTTTGGCGATGCATTTTCCATTGGACATGGAACGACGCCCTTCGGACACCAGTCGCCCACGTCCGCTCTCGTTTTATTGCAACGAATGTACTCTCAAAAGTTTCTGATGGTTCCTAGTAGATACCCACACGCATAACCCCTTATGTATATGATGAATGAGGAGGTATATCTTCCTTTGGATTATCTCCGAGTGTATATTTTTGAATGAGAGAAATTGCTTGGTTCAAGCAGTCGCAACTTCTCTCTTTGGTGAGTTATAATAATGATATAACGACTTCATTCGGGCGAGATTGAGACTTCTTATATCTAACCTTTCGTCATATAAAATTTAAAGTAAGATAGCTAGAAAAAACTGTACGGAAGAAAAATTCTTTGTGGTTTCAAAAAAAAAATGAAGAGGAAATAAATGTATACTGTAGGGAAACACCCACAAAAAGAGGGGGTGTGAAAAACTTGGGAAACCCACAGATTAAACCCCGGTTAGCCAAATTCTGTTAGGTTAGTCATCTGAAAGTCGAAAAAAAAATAAAGCTACACTTTACTCAGCTAATACAAGTACAGATATGCTTTCATAAATTGTAAATAGAAAAAGAACATTATGAAGTACAAAGATTTATATTCCACGGATTCGCGAGTAACTTTGTAATTTTCCATAATAGGAAAAATAGATAATTCTTTTGGGAAAATTCGTCATGAGAAAGCTATATCCTGTTTATTAACTTTGCTTTCGTGAATCATTTTCCGTATTTATTTATTTTTCCTGCAAAGATTTAGGTTACAATATACGTCAATATAAAAATGAGCAATAAAAATATGAATTACAAAAAATGGGAATTAAAGAATTCTTGGTTTTCCTATTCCGCGTGAATACAGTAGCTTTTTCTCGTAATACCAGAATAATTGTGAGAGAGACACAAAAAACAGTAATTTATCCTAAGTCAACAGCAATGATCACCTCTTCATAGGGTGAATTTCATTTTAAGATAGCATTTCCCAACCTTCGATGTCTCAAGTCCCCATCTCCTCGAACCAGCCAATTTCCATCAAGATACGGAAATTATCTTAATTCAACTGCCGTAATTTAATTTCACCACTGCTTAATTTGGTGGTGAATGCCACTGAATTTCTTGGGAGAATTTATTCGCAATAGCAGAATGTCTGAAAAATAAAAATAACACTGAAACGAAAACACAAACCGGAAAAACCGATTTTTTTACTAAAACCTATATCGACTATAACGGATTTCGTGTTTTTTGCGATCCGGAAAGAAAACTGGATTGAAATATTGCGACTTTAAGCACTTCATTCGGAATATATTAGCAAGCAAAGCTTCATTTACAGCAATGGTTGCTATTTTATATCACTTTGCGAACCCAATTCCATACACTGATTATTTTCCTGTTAACTGCTTAAATTTTACACGCTAGATAGGGAAATACTTTGAAGGCTAGTTCAAGCTAGAGAAAGCGCTAACGATTAAGGACTTTAAGCAGTAGGACGAAACGAAGATTGTGAATGCAGTAAACGCATTTCCACCAACGTACAACATCTCCGTGTACTCCTAAACCCAGAGCACGTCCCCTCTGGAGTATTCCTCCGCAGGTTGGGAGCCACCGCTCAAGAAGAAGGGCGGACAGTAAGTTCAGCATGCGATCCTCTCGAACGTAGAATTAAATCAGGCATGAGGTCCCTCAGAAGAACGCTGAATCGTGGACAAAGAAGTTTGGGTTGGGATCAAACGGCTGTCGGAGGAAACACAGCCTGGGAGCGACGCGGGGGACCATCAAGAGTACACTCGTCATTTTTTGACACCGAGTTATGCATTGTAGATTCGTCTCGGAAGGGTCCAGCTGTCAACGCAGAGTTCTAATGCAAAAATCTGTCGCGCACGAGGGGCAAAAAACCTGACCTGCGTTGCTATGAGAATCGGTCGTCATGACAATGCTCCCGCAGTATAGAAAAAGGCGTTTCCTAAGCCGCAAGAACATGGATCCCGCTGGATTTGCTACATTCGCTTTCACGTCACTTTTTTTCTATCGCCAGAAAAAACGTGAACGCAGTGCTGCCAATTCTGCGATTTTCCGCTAAGTTTTCCTGATGTTGTCACATATCGGATAAGGTTACCATATGGGTTAGGTGGTTAACTGTGCAAAAGATACACTGAATAATATTCGTATCAATTGGGTGGATTCGACGAGGAATAATTTATCTAATAAAATTTCTCGATATATTTTTATAAATATAAATACATTCGTGTCGTAGGTGGGTCGTATGAAATACATAACGCTCTTCCCTTCTTCTATATACTCGTATTTGAGAGCATCTTTTTTAAATTTGGAGCAAGTTGATTATAGCTTGAAAATATATTTCGTCTTTTGTGTTACTTTTTCGGTTCTCAAGTAGAGAAGAGAAGGCTTTCGAATATTTTGTAGTTAAATGAGCAAAATCCATAAATACATCCTGTAAGCCGTCTATTGACATATTGTTAGGAAAAATATCACTATTGGATCTTTCCAGAGGATGTTAATTTAAAAAAGTATAATTTTATAAAAATTGCATATTATAGATGACTTGTATTCCGCCACGATCAACCGCTACGCTATTTTTTGACCCAAATAAATCTGAATCGATGGGTTTGAGATTTCCCTATACGAAAGCGGTATTTTTCATATATTCAAGACATACATTGCCTCATCTTTGGATGTGTGAGCTTACGAACCCAGTGGCTTAATCTTAAGTTTACTATTGCTAATTTAAATCTTTGAAGCAATTAAAACCCTTTGGTAGTTTAGGGTAATCTAAATGGTCCTCCGCAATCGAAGAAATGTAGGCTATCGATATCAATCAATCTGTTAGCTAACCATGGTATACTACAGACACTTCCGACATAATTGAGGAAGACTTCTTCAGAAGGGATGAGAATGGATCCCCATCCATTCATGTCGAAATTTGTCTTTCCTTCGAAATAATGAAGAGAGCGTCTACAGGAGACAGTCTGTTAAATAGCTTCCAGATGGAAGGTATCCTCAGCTAAGACAAATGTTAGGGTAGTAATCTTCCCCAAATTATTCTTTCTAAGGACAGGACCATGCTGCTCTGGGATTAGTTTGACGGGTTTTCCAAACCACAGTATTTTTGGTTTCGGAATGCATCAAGATGATTTTCTCCATGTTACACAACGGCTTGGGTTTATAGGATTTTTACGTTTTTCCACTGATGTTGGGGAGACTTCTACATAACTCAAATTTCCTACACATAAATTTTATGTGATACTGTTATGATCTCATTGTGCGATGTTTTTACACAATCATTAAATTTTTACTGTAACTGAATTTGTATTCTTATCACGTTTTTGTTTTCTTTCTTTTCTCTTTAATTTGATTATCTCTTTAATTTACTTTCACTTGTAATTAATGAGTTAAATATAAGACTGGACCATGTAATCCCATCTTTGCCTGAAAGAAAGTGGCATGCATATATATACGTTAACTATGGAACTGTATCCATATTCTCCTGTTGCTTGAATACCCGAATATTGGAGTAATATTTCGCCGAGCTGTCCACTGGTGCATGTCTTTTTACTAAAATCAAACTAAAATTGATTGACGAATGTAAATGATTAACTAGCAAGTCGGTAATCCCTTCCATTCAATGCCATGGCCGGTTTCGGATAGAATTCCGAAATTCTAAAACTTCTATTACTAATATGCTTATATTATGATTTTTATAGAATTTCATAACAGTATTCAAGGTACATACTATTTTAGGTAATGTTCCGAAATTTCAGCCTACAAGTTGTACCATTCCCATCTCTAAGTTACGATACTCATATGATATGATACTCACAAACTGCCAGTGCATTTTCCAACATTGGTTTCAAGTCTTAAATTTTATCGACCCTTAGCTATTGAGGTTTTCTCACCCCTGCCGTAGTGCAAAATTAATGATTGAATCAATTCCTGTTTAAAGTATTTTGAACATTAACGTAAAGTTTCAGGATTCTATAGTAGCATTCAAGACTCCTTGGAGATGGAAATGATTTAGAATCAGGAGATTAATTAACAAATAAGAAACCAAATGGTGATAATATAATGTAATCAAAAATTTATTTGGAAATCATGAATGTTATCAACGAGAAATTGCAGAGATGGTCTTAAGATTTATATTCAGCAGACCGATCTGTTTCATTTCTTATGCATAAAGGGAGAAATTACAGACAGTCTCTGATGCCAACTCTTCCGATATATCATTTTCGAAAATGTTGAATGCAGCGATCTTACTGGAGGCATTCGTCTGGCGATACATCAAAGCATACCGGGTTATTATTGCAAGAGAATCACTCTCTTTTTTCGAAAAGATATGGCTCCAACCCATCGGCAGTTTCGGGATTTAATCCAATTTATCCTTGCTTTTGAATTAATTTTCCGTTTGGCACTTTTTCAAAAGCCCTCCTACAAGTATCGAATCCATCTGGCCATTCGTTCCTTCTCATGAATAAAAGATAGGATTGAGTCTGGCTGGGCTGGTCTCCGCTAAACTCGTGTTTTACGCGATTATAAACAAATGGTCTCCTAAGAGACGTGCGAAGTGATTCAAAATACATCCAAGTCATTCACATTTGTAACCTAGGAAACTATTTACCTCTGGAAATCGCCTTCTATTCAGACATTTATTGAGGGAAATAGTAGCTACTACGCTTAGTTAAGAAGTACTCCCACACAGTCGTTAATCTCTCCCTACGGTATCTTTATCGGTATTGTGATTGCTGTAATCTCAAAGAGTACTTTCCTTTTCATAAAGAGTACCGCCACCATTTATTCTATTTGGGTCTTAATTCCTCATATATTATCACAGGAAATGCATGAACTGATTCGTCAATCGCCTAGGTTGTCAGGGAGATGGGTTGTTTACTTTATTTTAGCAAAATGTTCCGAATAAAATTTTTAGATTTAAAATATAATCGAACACGAGACGTCTATCATATAGACGATGAAAATTGCTTTTGACCACCAACGGAAATTTCTGTCAACATCTGAAAACATCTTTCTCGATCAAAATAGATAAATTAATCCATCACAGTCATATGGAAAAAACCTTTTATTCTTCGAAAAATTTCGTTGACACATGAAAAATGAATTCATCAATTTATAAATACTACCGCATATTGAAACGAACTTCGAGTTGTTTTGATTAGTAGAGATTATATCACTTATTTTCTAAATCAGGTATAAATAACTGATTGTTTCAATTTATTAACAGTAACAAAACGAGGCATGTACTTCTGGGTAGGAAGTAGTTCTCATTGGTTGCAGGAATTCTAAAGGATAAAGTATGGCAACTTAAAGAAAACGGTCTTTAAAATATAGAATAGGAGAATCAAAAACTATACCAATTGGTTAGGTATCCGAATATAGTCAATAATATTTTGCTAGCAATCCGTTCTACGAAGCCAGTCCAACTGCAAAACATATCGATTAGATACCAGGAAAAAACCAGGGAAGTAAAGAATAGGAGTTTCAATTCAAAACTCATTTTCTTCTAGAACGATACACGTCAGTGACAGAACTGGGGCCATCCTTAAATGATGTCACGGCATATTCAGGATTTCTGAATCCCCCTCCTTCACAAAATGTCACGTGGAGCTTCATACCCCTCCTCTCTTGTCACAAAACTGTCACACGGTCCCTTAAGGGTTCAATTTTCACCTTTTAAACAAAATAAATGCCATAGTTTCTCTTTCGTGCTGCGAGGATTTCGTAGCAAAATTAAAACGGGAAACGCTTGCATAAAACATACATGTGACATACACTGATGGAGTAGAATTTCATTCAGTGATGTCATATTTTTTTCTGTCAGATTTAAATGTGATGGAAATTCAAGGAAAATTCAAATAGATATACTGTTTTATCTCTGCTGAATGTTACTTATTTAAGACATCACATTTGGTAACATACCTTCTCAATTGTCATATCATTTAAGGTTTACTTATAGCAAATTAGGTTTAATGGTACATCTACTCTCTGCCATGCGTCAGGAGACTAGCAGAGAATATACAAGTAGTCACGCACGAATCTTTTGATTATTATAGTTTATATTTCCGTAGACTTCATATTCGCTAAAACTTTAGAGTAGTTAGTAGTAGCAGTAGTTCAGGGGCAACTTTCAGCGCGTCAGAGTTCTACCTTAATTTCTGACACCGTTAAACTTATTCATATTTCAATGCATTCCATTTTTCCAGAAATATCGTAAAAAATCAATATAATGCGATATACTAACAATAAAACATCTGCGATTCTAATTCTTCCTAGTCAGATCAACGACCTTATCGCCAAACCTTAATACTATCCCCAATATTTTAGTTAGGTCACTCACCCATTCATCTACAAATACATTCAAAAACTGAAAAAGAAATTAAAATTTTCCTCTGGATATTAACGTCACAGACCATGTAATATTAATGCAAACATCGAAAAAATCTGTGCTCCATAGAGTGGCAGAAAAGAATGAAGGATGGGTACATGTTATCATCTCTACCAGAATAATCCTCTTCACTAAAAAAAGACTAGTAAAACCTCTCCATAACGTGCCTTCCTTTATCACTCGTATATTTAATTCCCCATCGAATAACGGTGGCCATCCCGCCATTAATTTTCAATAACTCGTTAGCAAGTGCCGCGAATTCCCTCTCAAAGCCTTTGCAGAATATTCACGAACCGAATAATACACCGCGTGCATCGGATAAAAGCTCTTCTGCTGGTACTTTGCGCGCCTACTGGTGTTTAATACAGATTTTTTTCTCGAATATAATCAATAAATTTTTCGAAGATATAGCAAAACCTCAGTTAACAGAGCATGTGTCTAACGATAAATCACGCGTAGATTTCTATTCGGTTTTCGGTCTTTTCTTCTGTCGACATCGCCTATGTGTCCTGATAGTCACCTTTTGGTGTTCAAATGCAAGCTAAGCCGTCTGAAAGGAGGGGCTTGAGAGACTGTCCCTAAGGGCCTTACGCCTCTCGGTTTTAGACCCTTTGAGAATCTGCAGTGGAAATCACCCTCGAAATAACTCGGAAATGCTTCAGATGGAGTACCATAACACCTCGATTCTTGCTGTGAATTTAATAAAGTGTTATTTAAGATCGTACTTTATCCAAGAGAAGATGACAGGTGTACGTATTTTGCCAATTGAATATGAGAAAATACATGCGTGGTTTGAAAAGTTTCCGACATTACGCCATTTCTCAACATGTTTCCTGAAAATTTTCTGAAAATTTCTGAAAAATCTGGGGTCGGAAACTTTTCAGACAACCCTCGTATTTAAAAAATATTTCGACGAATCTGCGAGTCTTAAAGGAATGGAAACAAATTTTTAAAGTTCACATTTACCATTCGGATGCTTAAGATAGGACATACTTAAAGCAGTTAGGCCGCTTGATTAGTGTTCTCTACATTCTAATGGTTTAACAACGAAATTGTTTTTGAGAAATTAAATTCATCCGCAGGGTGAACTCAGAAAATTTTGCATTTTGTTTTTCACTTAGCGGCATAAGCAAGACTACTAAACAAAATTATTTATATACGGATATTTGTATCAGAAAGTGACTAAAAGGTCGTAGTGATCGACCAAAAAAGCCAAATTTGTCCTGCAGGCCACAGGTTCACCATCTATGGTTTAAACTTTAAAATTTTTTAAAAACATATCTTCCTGCGTTTTAGAAATGTAACGCTAGCACAAAAATGGAAGTTAGCAGCGGTTTTAATGCAAATGTCCACCAAAAAAGGTCTTTTATGAATACCAGTTGAATATTTTTTACATTCGGTCAGATATCGATAATCACTAGATTTTGGAGGCCTACAGAAGAGGTGCCGAAGCTGAATAACGAACGGGATTTTTCAGCGGATATTCCATGAATAACCTTCAGGTCACGGTGTAATCCCAAAGGATTTGCATCGTTACTGAACTATTTACGGTACGAATAGATGGAATCAAAGGAAGAGTTTACTCGATAACGAGTCGCTCGACCAGTTTTGGTTGAGCTTTGCCTGGAAATCCATAAGATTTTCAAAAATATTCTCGTCTAATTAAAAGAATAAATAGCGGATAGTCCAAAGATATCGAAAAGCTATGTACGTCTGTAAAATTGGCACCGCAATTCACATGAAAATCAAAATTCGTTCGATGGAAAGATGAAAAGTTTGAAGAGAATGGTAAAGTGAACCTGTGGGCTATTTCCACGGGAAATCGGACAGAAATTGACCTCTATTTTTCAAAAGTTTGGAAAATTTTTATACTTGCGCACTTCCACGAGGAACCTTTTGTGGATAAGTTTTAGCTCAGCGCAGTTTATTTGCTAAGTTATTAATTTTTAAAATTTCGAAACTTTTACAAAAATCAGCGAATGTGGGTCATTTTGAAGTGTCATAAGTTTTGAATGAAACGGGTTTTAGACATCGTTTTTTCATTTATTTGTAGAGATTGAATGCACCTTTAAAATTTCATGAAAGAAAGTTCCACCTATGGTTTAAATATTTTTTTAATATGCAATAAATTATTTAAATCAACATTTGACCGCTATGCGGCCATATAATTGGGACTTAAAATGCGTAGTCAGATTTAGCCGTTTCCCCTGCAGAAAGAAAATTATTTAATATGGAAAAGCGATTAGAACATATTTAAAACTAAAGAGCATTGAGTGGCACACGTCGAGCGCGCGTCTCGGCCCCACGCTTTCTACGAATAAGCTCTTACGGTAGCTTCGAAGCAGGCTTAACTCTGAACTTTAGCTTGTTAAGAAGTTTCAATAAGTACAAAATTTATCCCATGAAATTACATTTTCACAAAAATGACAAATTAGTTGAAAACTTTGGAAATATGAGTACATCTTGGAAGTCAAGAATATACATGTTCTTGACCTCAAGGAAGTTGTAAGGATAGTTGTCTCAAGCGCATAATTGGCCCTTCTGCGAAGAAGTTGTTCAAACATTAACAAAACGATTTCAAAGAGTTAAGTGTCCTATAAAACAGCGGAGGCAACGCTTAATTGCAGTATGTTAATGAGGTACTCGGGGCTCAATGGCTTTATTTCCTACTTCTTTATCTACTACTTCAGGTACTTCCATTACGGCGATTTAACTAACTCCTTAATTACCTGTAAATAGCGTATGGTGTACGAAATATGTAGTAATTATGCTTATTAAACAAAGAAATGCAAAGTATTTTACCACTTGCGCATTTTCAACATTAATAAATAATAAATAAACATTTTTAAGTGGTTCATCAATAATTGCCTAAAGGTTTTAACGTATCTTATAGTGTGTGTAGTGTGTTTATCTATTCCTTTGATTTTCCGAAGTAATTATTTATTTAAATTAGAATGAGTGTAATAAATCAAGGATAAACGGAATTTTAGTTGACGTGACTTGGGCTTAGACCCAGCTCCTGCAATTTTCGGGCAGATAATCTTACCCAGGAGTGAGTAAACTTTTTCATCGAATGACCGCTTATAAAACCGGTTGGCAGCGCTTATGGAACATTCTGCTTATCTTTGAGTGCCCAGCATCGAATTGTTAGTAAAACGAATATTATAGCTGAGTGAGAAGAAATGAAGAAACTTAGTAATTTCCACTGGAATAGTTATTTATTATATCCCGAAATTCCGATATTCATAAAAAATACCGTGAAATGCACTAGTTTTTACCAAAAGTGAACGTGTTACACACTTAGATATTCGGTGGTCCATATGTTAATGCTCAATATCAATAGGAATATCGGATGTTGAGATTAACGTATGTACATCCTGTTAATATCCAGTTTCATTTCTACCTATATGGAAAATTCCTTTTCTGTTACTTATATAAAAGTCAATCAGCGGAAGCCATAAGGATGAATTCACTTCTAAAGCAGCGCGAAAGTCCATAAGGATTACGTGAGAAAAGTCCAATGCAAATTAATTTCGCAACGCTGCTTGCTCAGCATGTTCTCGTATCATGCCAAAATCGTATTCACGTGCGAATTGACGAATGCGATGCCACAGTATATTCGTTGTCCGTGCCAATCACAACGACGAGAGGCATCCGGTTTGGCATACGCCTCGTTTATAAAGCCATCAATAAAAACAATGACAGTCGCAGAAACAATGAATGTAAAAGGCATTACCAAATGAGGCCTCGGGGGGCAATTAAAGGAAAACGAGGTCTGTCCTTAGCGGGGCGTGTTTTTGATGGAGCAATTATCAATTCATAATGTAAACTGCGACTTAAACACAATTAGTGCGAACATAACACACCTTTTCGTGGGATCATTATCCTATTATAACAGGATGGGTGTAATCGGATATTTTTTTAGGAGCTCCGGTTCCTTTTTTATACCTCTTTTTTAGCGTTATAAAGAAATAAACTTTTTCTTAAAAGAACTTTGCATTGATTACATAGATGAGGAGACTTTAATGTCAATTTCGCCCCAAAACAGAACTTATCAATTAAAATTAAATGCAATATACTTTATTTTCCACTTAAGTTTAGAAGAAAATTTTATCGGCCAGCTTACTTTATTTCTGTAAACAATATTTGTAATATAAAATAGTATATGATTATAAAGTTATTAGTATAACATCACGCCTCTAGTCAGTTGTCGGACGTATTTTACGACTACAAATAATAACAAACAAAAGATAGAAAAACAAAAATAGCAGAAAATAATGAATCGTGAAAAATGAATGAAAAAGAATAAACAAAAATGTTAAAGCCGTGGCAAAAAGTTCAGTTAGAAATCTAGAAAATTTCAGAATGCTACTGATAAAGTAAAACGTAACTAAAGAGTAACTGTGGAAGACGATAAGTATCGAAAAAACATATTGCTTCCTCAGATGGAATTGTTTAAGCATTAAGCGTTCAAACACAGGCATTATATGCTGTTTGACCTTAACTTTCCCGGAAGTTAATACCGCCTTCACTATATAGCGCTTAAGCCAGCCTCCTGGAACCCTTTTTTTCTTCCTTATTTTTTATAAATCTAGCGTCATCCGTTCCTTCCACGCTTCGTTTAGCATCAGACCCTCTGCTCTCAAGTTTTTCTACTCATTTACGGTATAGTAATCCGTCGCCAGCAACGTTTATGGGCGTAAGCTTGCGAAAAAACGCTCATATTTTAGAATAAGCGTCATAAAATTAAGGGTTAACGCGTTTTGAAGTATATCTTAAAGCTGTTCAGAATATGCTAGAAATATAGAAGGTTCCTTTAATAATCACAATACATAATCTTAATGCGTTGAAACGTAGGCAAACCCTTTTAAGCAAATTTTTAAAATTCTTATTGCCTGACCAACTGTAAATTTATTTTTCTTTTTTGGTATATATAATATATAATTAATTGTTTCCGAATAAATGGTGAACGTTTAAATAGATGATGACGCCCAAGTATAGAGGTTTTTATTCATTGGATATTTCTTGTACTTCGTGTATAATTATAATTTCAGTACAATACTTTCATCCGCATAAGTTCGTTTGCAACTATAACTATTTGCTGCATGAACTTAAAAGCTCATAGGTTTGCATACAAATAATATAGTACATTATAATAGCTTATAAGATTGTTTGTACTGGACTTCAACTAAACCCTTTTGGTAACGCGTGGGTCTATGGTGGAAGTGGTCCTCGGTTCGATCATGACAGAAGAACAATTGCCCGATATTAACAAGATTGAGACAAAAGTAGATGAAAGACACATTTTGCTATAAGTCCAATGAAAAATACTATACTAATAAATAAACTAAAAAAATAAAATCACTAATCTTGATAGAGTATTTTTCATGTGAGATAGCGATAAAATAGCTAAATACTATTATATATGTATGTATCAGCGGGGCCTCTCGCTTAGCCAAGCTGTCGAAGAAGTTTCGAAAATATTTGTATGTATCAGTGCGAGAATAACTATTAGCATTAATGCATAGGATAAACTAGGCTATGTATCTAAGAACATATTTGCTACATTTACAGTACTTTTCAGTCCTCTTTTTACGAATACCTGAGAAGAGAAACCTTACGAATTTGTGAGACCAAACTAAACAAGGCAATTTTCAACGGTCAACGGGAGATTACTGCTTAATGCTACATCCCTCATCTTTAAATCATCAAAACACAGTTGAGCTCGTGTCTAAAAAAGGCTGATACCCTTTCGTGAAAGCCATTCTTAGCTCCCATAAAACCTTCCATGCTAAGGATTTTCCTCAATCAATTCCTAATTTATTTATCAAGACCCTTTCAAAGCTCCCTCTACATCAATATCCTTATGTCTTCCACGTTTTTGAATCGCAGGTGTTTATGTTTGCCTTCGACAAATTCCGATCCTTTATCATGCTAATCCTAATCCCTAAATGCCCTTCTTTGTCACGTAAAGGAATTAGCCGCAACTTTAATCTCTTTAGAGCAGAATCGATCTGGGATGCGCAATTATCATGGACCATATCATCTCACTTTCATCCTTCCTTCGGATATTGAAGGGATATAGAGAGGGTCGGGTTGAAGCAGAGAAGTCTTAGAAAGGTCAAAGACAGCCTCATGTATGTACGAAGTGCTTCTAAACAGTTTTTTCCACATTGGCGCATATTCGTGTCAACTCAGACTTTGCGATTCTTTGTAAAATATATTCATTAAGATTGATTCGATGAGAATCTGAATTGTTAAAGAAGAATACCCGGAACGTGGAGCATAAGTATTGTTGAAAAATTTTGTGAGCGATCGCGCAATAGCATACCGTTAACAATGAGATTTAAAACTGTTTATTGTCTAATAATGCACCAACAAACGCTTTACATCTCTAAAATGTCGATATCAAGCGTATATTGTTATACAACAGCACCATGCGTTTAACCTTAAACAATGAGATTTAAGAGATTATATTATGCAACAATAGCGATAAAAGTTATATAACAATAATAATCAAAGATATCCCTATGTTAAACTTTAAGAAATTTATAGCCACACTGCGGTGGGGTGTTATAGAACCGGTAAATAAAAGTTGCATTTTCTTGTTCTCGTATCATGATACATCAACAGGACATTTTGATAACACTAAAACAACATTCACAGTATTAACGTATATGGACTGTATTAGTGCTTTCGACTATGTATGTATTTAACGTTATAACAAGTAGGCGCAAATGATTACATCAATTATGATGGAATTAATTACAGATATATCTCTATATTAACCACTATATATGTATTTACGTTGCTGAAAATGTGAGACAAATGCGAGCTACCAAAAGTGAATTATGAACGTAGTAACAACTATGGGGGGCTTAAACCCCACCCAATGTAAAGTATTACAGTAAATCTTATAATTCACGTCTGTCTATATTGAAATACTACAGCCTACCTCGTCATGCCAGTTGAGAAACTTTGATGTTTCTATTAAGAACAATTTCAATCAGTTGAGACCTTTCACTCACATTTAATTTGCGTTAATTAGCTTCCTTGGGAATTTCAATGACAGATTTCATATAATAAACACGTCATTCTGAGTCGCGGATAAGTTAAGCGTCAAAGCTGATGTAACTCTTTGGCAAACAGCTAATTATGCCTAGATAAGGTTTGCTGGATTTGAAAGTTGGAGACGGTTACAAAAGCGTTTGTTAAGACACGTCTTTATTAGGAGTAATCTAGACTAAGCCTATCCAAACTAAGCCAACGCCTTCATTTAACAATAAGGCATATAATAATAAGTAAAAGAAAAGAAGAATGAAGAAATAATAAATAAAAGAAAAGAATAACGAATAAGTGAGAGAAAATATACATCCGTTGTAGGAGTACACCCACTATAACGGCGGAAAAACTACCGAAAAAAGTCAAGAATGAAGTTTTCAACGAATGCTCCATAACTTTAATTACCCCTGTACACTAGAGAAGGAAGAAAACTGAACAATCACCACCGAACTGCAGCAAGACATCGTAATTATTGAATTTGGACGGACAGAAACGCAACAAAGGGGGCTGCGTAGAGGACAAAACCACAACAATTAGACCCCATAAATAACCCCCGCCGACAATGGATTAAATAAACGGAAAGAAATTCCGGCTGCTGATTATGAAGAGACCAATTGCTGGCCTTTTATTTCCTGCGCGGTGTTCTTTGTTTCGTCTTCCACTCGCTGAATTAAAAAATTACTGCTTATACGAAATTTGGTGGGCACATTCCCTCATTCAGGAGTTGGAGGTAGAGACTCCTCCTTAGCATGTATCGTAGAAAGGAGGCGGTGTAGAGAATATATAATGAAGAAGTCGTAATTTATGTATTCATTGTGGGAAAAAGGACTTCTCCTTAATATTACATGATGTATCTCCGAATAGCAACGCCCAATTCCGTGAATCCGTGTCTTTTTATCAGCCCAACAGACGAAAACATATTCGTCACGCCCTAAGACTGATACCCATCTGTGAACCCTAAGCGTGTCTAATTCGGGGAAAAGAGTAAATCATTCACGAGTTTGACATGTGCCGGGAGTTGAACTAAGGGACGGACAGTATGTCCATCCTTGCGGACGGAGTGGGCAGAACTGGTAAGTGACTCACTGTCTTCACCGAAGACGGGCACTCCTCCGAAGACGTTGGCGGACCCAGACACGAAGCAGAGCACCAGAAGGCACGCGGCCGGTGCGGAGTAGGCGGCCCACGGCATGGTCTCGAACCCGGCTCTTCGGCTTCCAAGGAATCTTCCCCCACGTTCCGTTAGCTCTGTGGGACGATGATGCGTTGCGACATCTCTGCGACCGCTTCTCAACTACTCCAGGAGGAGAGAGTGGACCCAACCGGTGGGTGTGCCGTGAGCACTCGTCACGGACGGGCGGATAAACCCGTCATGCCACCGGAGGGTGACAGCTTAAACACTTCACGCAAATCCCTTCAGACGGAAAACTGCATCCGCCACGAGTAAGGCGATCCTTCCGGATGGAGGGGCATCCCTGGGCGGTCGAAGACAGTTTTTCCCCACGCTAATGCGTAACCTAAACACTCGATGACTTCGATTTCAAACTCGTTAAACAGTTCACGGCTAAACTAACATTCTCAGAAGGCGTCGCTGACAGTCCATTTGGCATCCCTGGGCCGTCGGCCGATTGTCACACACGCGGAAGTCAATTCACAGTTCGGGAACAGTTGATCACGCGGCGAATCAAAACTCACCACCGTATCTCCGTTGAGATGCCTTCAATGTTTACAAACAAAACGGTCTACAACGAAAGCGAAAGGCGCCTCGAGGATACGAAAGAGTTCGAGTTATTACGGAGCCATTCGCGAAGTTGTCTTTGGAAGGCCCCCTCGAGGCAGGCGTTGGTTTTGGGGGGAAACCGCTTGATCGATGGGGTCCAAATTGTCCGTCCGTCGGAACCCACCACTTAACTAGCGAAGACCGGAGGATGTCACTCTTGGAGAATAACGCGATGGCCTCGAGAAGGTCTTCAGCGATTCCTTCCGAAGCCCACGGAATCAATCATGTCACCCTGAGGACGTGGATCGCACGCCCACCGTCAGAGAGCGTCTGGAAGGCGAGAGATCGTAGACCTGACCGTCCGGATTCTCGAGCGACACTGCGCTTGGAGGCAGACGAAGGGGAAGTGTCGCTTCCACCAGAGGGGAAGGCGAGTCTGGCCGGAAGAAGCCGAAGAGGGCGAATGCGGGCGGTTATAAATGTGGTCGTCCATTGCGTGAGAGTGTTTGTTTACCACCCCTTTAAGTCACCAGAAAAATGGTTGCTTCCCCTATCGCCTTATCCTCTTTTAACCGAGTTTATTTCATTCCGCCACAAGTGGAGTTTATAAGGCGTTCAGGTTAACCGTCGCTTCGGATTATCCGTCCCGACGCCTCTGAGGAAAATTTCTGGGTGAGAAATCTTCCCTTTTGTAACATATGCCACCTTTTGAGTCCTACGTTGAGTTGGGAACGCTCGGAGATTTTTTTACTGAAAGCTGTGTTAAAGGATGGGATGGGGGTGGCGTAGCGTGTACCAAAGGCACGTGCGTCCAAAGCTGCACGCTGAGACTTACTTTGGCACGAGAAGATGACGCCAGCCTTATATATATTAATCGCTTAAAGATTTACGCTTTAAAGAAAATAATCGTGGATTATGGTAATTCATAACGGTGCTTCGTCGATGACAACGTCTTAAGCCTTACTTAACGTGGATGTCAATATCTCACGCTGTAAGGCACCACATTTGAACTCACGTATCCTATTCATCAAATATGGCATGAGGATGTGCCATCTCGGACATTGTGGAGAAATTATATAGGAGAAAAATATATTAAAAACCCTCACGAAGTAAAATTATATCGAGTGCGAGGTCAATTTATTTGAAAATATGCGATTACAATCTTATATTATCCGGTAAAATATTCGTGTACAAATAATGATGGAACTCTTTAGTTAAATACACTCTATCTGTCGAGGCCGCCTTAATGCAACAATAATATTCAACAATAACTCATTGTCGTAATTGTTGAATTTTCCTCTTCCTCATTGCATTTCGACGATCTCTTTGTTTATTATTGTTGCGTAATGGTTCATTAAGTGCGGAATGATTTGCTTATTACGCTGTTTACCTTAAATAGGATTACTCTTATTATTTTTCATCTTAGGTTACCTTAGAATATCATGCTGCTATGTTTATATCATCCATCAATGTTTTGGTTGCTATTACTCGATGAGGTAATTTTCAATAATTTATAGTACACGATAGACTAAAGTTTATCTTTAATTTACCCTTAATTCAGTCTCGTTCATGGTTATTTATAATTATGCATGGCTATTTATAATATGAAATCTTCTGAATTATAATTGGTTTTGATTAATAGCATTCCTTACTGAATGTATTGAAAAGAGTAACTGATTGGGTGATTGTGCTGCTTTAACTGAGAATAAATTGTGGATCCTAGTACTACATTATAGATCAGCGAAGAAAGCAAGAGCAAATTACCTCAGTCCTCACCTTGAATAGTAAGCCTCATTAACTCTTTAAAAGTATTCATAGGTAATGGTAGAGAATGAGGATCCAAGTATACCTCTGTCTGACCTTGTAGACATGTTAATTGTACCGATGAATGTGCGAATATATTCGTTGATTTATTTAAAAATTCCCGCTTAATAATTAATCCTTCATTTCGTTATTGATTGAGCTACAAAATCTGAGTATGCTATACGTTTTAGCGTACGTGGAAAACTAATAAATCCCTGTTTATTTTCAATTTTTTTGAATATCTAAATGTTTTAATAGGAAGCGGTATTCCCCGTTAGAAATTTCAGGTAGTAAGATCATCCGCATTCTCCCTTATCCGCGCTGTTCGACTAATTATTTTCGCCAGCGGATAATTGGGATCTGTACACGCATGCGTGTCACGTCGTTGAAATAATCGCTCACTCGAAAAACGAGGAGTATCGCGGAAGTTTATTCCAGCTGATGCGTTAGTTCAAATCGATTTATTTTTGATGGGCGGAGTGAGAAAAAAAGTCGGGAGAAACATGCTTTCGTTCACCTGCATAATTTAACTCATATATCAACGAGGCAGTTCGTGAATGGAAGTGCATAATTGATGAGGATATGAAACTGGATGATGAAACTTTGGACGTATTGCTTTCTGGTGACGAAGCAGAGTCAGTGCAAAATAGAATTTAACTCTTTCGAAGAAGTGTAGATTCACGATACAACGATTTGGTACGGTGAGTTAGCAACTAACAACGAAGCGGTGAGAGCAAGAAGTAATTAGCACATTCATAATGATTTATTTCATTGTTTCAAGAAATGATTGCCAATTTCAAGGTCATACAGGACTACGACAGAAGTTTGCAATTAGTTGAGAGTTAGGATTCCGGCAGAATATTCTCATATTACTTCCTCAGGCTACCCTTCCCTACGAAAATGGTAAATAAAGAATCAGTATTTGAACGAGTACCAAATACTAAGTGTCCAAAGTACATGATCATTATAACATAACAGCTATGACAATGAGCATTTGAGATAAGAGGAATCTTTGAAAAATTTCTGAACCTTGATGTATCTTGCTTTATTGAATAAAAGATTTAATTTTAAGAGTTAAACTTAAAAATTGCTAATTAGAACAGAACTGACCTTCAATATAAGAGAAATGTTTTGGCTAGTTGAGCGAAGTTATACCTCTTATTAATGAAGAATATTTAAAAGAAAGAAGTAAAGCACCGGAATACCAACCAAGAGGATGAAAGAATGTCAAGAACCGATTCAGGCTCTCCGATTTATTTTTACATCCAATGATTCTGAGTATTTAGTAATTTTTAAATTAAATATCTAGGAAAAAAACAAATCTAATCAAGGAAAAGCTAGATGAATCATGCTTTTCAATCCTTTCCACAGATAAATTCTTTCACAAATGCTTGTAATGGTGCAAACTTTTTCAAGCTACAAAGGAACTTTGCGGCCGTATACTTCGAGTGCGACATTACGTTCAGAGAGAAATATTACAATGCACCAAAGGTACACTCAAAGAACATGGAGTAATAAATTCAAGTTGCGGAGGGACTCCGGAAATAAATGAAATTTCGCGACACAAAAGAAGATTTAATATATCTCCAAGAAGAGAAACAATTTTCTAGGATCGCACCGGCAGGGGTAGATAGAATCAATAGAAATGAAATTCCCAAGATACCTGAGACGCATCACAAAACTAGAAAGATAGAGAATCAAAGGCAAAGTCAGGAACAAATTACCCAAGGGAAAGGTTAAAGAGGTTTGCTATTGAGAATAGTAGTTTGCAATGATTGAGGCTGGGAAAAGTTGAACTTTAGTTAAGAGTTCAAAAAGATTCTGAAATCAAGACGTACCACGTCTGGGATGGTTTCGAACTAAATATCGAACAGAGGGACATTGTTACGAAGCATTGTCGCATGTATCTGATAATAGTCTTGATAAATTCAAGCGCTCAACAATGAGACGTTACCATGACTTTTTCCAGTCACAAACAGTGTTTTCCGAGGTGATGGCTTTATAATTGGGTGCCTGGGGGCTTCATCAATATGGGTACCTCTAAAAGACTTTGTTTTAAAACTCTTTAAAGATTACTTTATCAAAATTTGAAAGTCGCACAGCGCTCGTACAGGTCTTTCCTTCAAGAAAGAACTTTGTATGTCTTGAGTAATTCCTTAAGTTAATTGCCAACCCAAGAAAAACGATTTTTATATTTTATTAATTAACTTAAGGAATTTGAACTTGCGCAGAAGATAAAGTCACTATTTTCTCAGAAATCTGACGTCTTTTTCAGAGCTAATTAAACGAAAATAGAGGGCGACTACTTTTCCTTTCAACGCTTTTTGTAAAAATTTCTCGACTTTTCCATTAATTTCTATTAAAAATTCCCTCAGAAACTTTTCCTGCAAATTTTATAAAATAAATGATTCAAAGCCGAAAAAGATGGTAAGAAGTCCCTATTTCTTTACGTAATTGCGAATTTAGAGGTCGGCTGGTCTTAATTAATCACGTGAATAGGATCAAAGGTAATCCTTTTTTCTAAAAGTGCTTCTTACTGCCGAATAAGTAACTTTGTAAATATAGAAACCAAGAGTGAAAGGGAAAAATAGTTATCACTGGCAGCACGGAAAAAACTATTGCATATTACACGGAGGTGTATAACTAAATATTTAGCTCTCAGGATTGCATTAAAAAATATCGTGGGAAAAGTTTTGCTGAAAAAATAGAATTAATGAAGTCAAACAACGAAACTATAATCTTGTGGAAATTTCTATTTCAATAAAATTGAATAGAAGCTTTCAATAGAATTTATGTTGATATTTGTTAAGAGCTGAATGAAATTTAAGGTGAAAAATATACAGAAGTTATAATTTTGTTTTCTTAATTTTCGACGCACCGTTTTTTTCTGGTTTTTAAGAATAAATATCAGAATGTCATTCTTTGAGTAAAGCATTATGGGAACCCTATGCTTCGGGCCTTTGATACTGCAAGTCTCTCCCCTCTTTTTGAGAACTTTCTGGTCACCAGACCTATAATGTATGGAAAAATACTCCTCATAAGACAATAGGGTCATTCTATAGCCCAAACCGGACAAGAAAAAACTCGACATATCCGGATGCTTCTAAAACTCAGTCATAACATTGACAGTGACAACAGAAACATAATTGCCAATTCCTGGAAAATTAGTCCGAATAGTTACGAAATAACGCGTGGATAAAGTTCGCAAGAAAGCAGTATAAGAAAAGGATAATATTTACTATCTTTTCCTTTGAATACTTTATCGTTTAGTCAAATCATTATCCAATATTGTGGATCGCAAACAAGCATTGGGCAGCGTTCAGCATGAATAGAGGAATAAAGTGGAACACCACACAATTGAATGGGCATCCAAATCAGATATACGCAAAGCAATTTCTGTTTCCAAACGGTTCTGTCCGAAAAGAAGAACGCCAGGTGGTCCGAAGAAAAGATTGAGTTAGAAACAAGCTGCCGAAGCTGCGGACGAAGGGAAGAGGAGTTCTTTTTTGCTCGTTTTGCTTCTTTAATGCTCCACAATTGTGGGACCAGGGGTATTTACGAAGCATTGTTTTAGTTCCTCGACCTCCTGACTCACACGAACTGTAGCCAAAACGTAGCATAGGGACCCTAATTTTTGGCCGCCGTTTCCTCGAAAAAATGAAAAGGGTACACTAGTAAATAAAGCAATAAAGGGGATTTATTGCCTTGCTAGTTCGGCGAAAGATGCAAAAAGAATGAAACTTAAAAGGCTGTTTAAGAATCCGTCGTTTTGTTATCATGTCACATAAATGCGTAATATTCCATGCAAATATAACGGTTTTTCTTTCTAAGTATTATTTCTCATCTGAGATAACATGTTGTTTTCCATCGAAACCAGGAAAATTATATTGAGTACTTTCTTTATTTATCTCATGTGTATGATTCATTTATTTGATTCATTAATAAAATTAATTTATATTTGATACATATAAATCGTTACAACTATTTATTAAATTAATTCAGCCTCATGAACGTCCACGGTATCTCGGTGTAAAAGAGATTACTCTTATTAAATCACACGTACTTGATGCGAATATAACTGCTACGAACGATTTCATACTGTTTTATATACCTTATAGAGATGTATGCAAGTGTTTGTGAATAAATCTGAGGCTAATTAATTTTGTGCATCGGCTGAAGTCGTTCTGGTTTAAAACGAAATAAATCCAAAATGGGCTTCGAAAATTTAATCCAACATAGAGAGAGAAATAATATGCACTGTAATATAATACTATTAATTCATGGTACATATTTTGATGTTGATCTGATGAATAAATCCAAACGTTTAGTTTATTTATATCATTAATTTATGATAATATCTAATGTATATTGTAAACTATCTGATAATGCCATAAATTGTCCGAATAAAGGCAGTGAACTCTAGATTATCCGGGCTGATGATGGAGAGAGTATGCAGAAATAATCAGAAAACGCAGATAATCCAATATTTCATTTTTATTTCTTACGACATCCATAATTTACGTAAAAAACAATTTTTAATATTTGTGAACGCCTTACGTCATTTCCGATTGTTTTATAAGTTATAAGTGTTTTCTTAGCAATTTAGCAACGATACTGTTCTTGTACTCTATTCCCTCTGCTCAGTAGTAAAGGTCTTACATTAGTCCTGCTTCTTTTAGAACGAGAGAACATATACGATTTTTGGAGTGGATTTTTTAAGAAGACCGTGGAAAACATACAACGTAAAACCGTACAACGGATAATCCCGCAAAGTATAACCGGTAGCTCACTATATACTATCCATGGGATATGCAAGGCGCACATGTTTGATTTTAGGAACAGAACAAAAAGAAGAAAAGTCTGAAGTAGTGGAGATTTGAGTCTCGGCTAAGCCAGACGTTTTCACCTTGGGTTCTTTCTATAGAATAGGTATGTATCAAATCAACATTGACGCTAAAATAGTACGAAATCGTTTTATTTAATATGTAAATGGCACAGCCGGAAATAGAAGATCATTAAAACACACAAACACAGATGTTTTGCGCTAGTAAAGTCCATTCAAATCGCGTAATTTCGAAATCTCGCAAATTAATGCAGCAAACCCACCCCTCCGTCCGCTTAATTATATTTTTGCGGTTTTTTTTTTTAAAGTGGGCGATTTATTCCCGCATACTAAATAGCAATCCCTCGCCATTATCACCGCAGCAACAAACAGATGCTCATTTGTTTACGTCGCATTCCTGGCAACCGTGCTGAAACCACTTATCTCAGACGCAATTGTTGCAATTTTCGCTCACCCCTAATCTAGCGACGCAAAAATCGCTGAACCCTTTAGGGATTTAAATGGAAACGCAGAATGAGATTCTAGGAAGAATTGCTCAGCAGCTAGATTGGGAAGAGAGAGGGGAGGATTCCACTTTCTCGAGAAGTATAAATCAGGCAGGTCGGCGGAATGAAATTGCCACAGTGTACGGCCCCACAAACCAAGTGATCGTCAGAGGGGTTACTATATTAGGAGCCCCCGGCCAATTAAGTTGAAATATAAAGAAATGTGTGCTGTCCACTCGGAGTAATTATTCAAGTACATAATATAACGCAGTACTTTTTCCATTCACAATTAACGTAACACCGGAGTTAAGCTCTCAGAGGACCAACACTATGAATTATTTAAGCTTTAAGTTAGATTTTTTCTCCAAACACAAATACATGGCAGTAGTAATGCTAATAATGCTTCGACAGCTGTGATACATGTGGGCTACCACCGGGAATTGAACCCGGAACAGATTTTACCAAAGTAGAACGCGCTGCCCGCATGGCTATCCGGAAGTCCCACTAATAAGTACTAGAAAACTAAGTTGCTTTTCTGCAACAAGAATAAACAGCTTTGAATTATAAGTGCGATTCTTTAATATCATTGTAGATGGTGGATAGAATTTAAAGTATATAAACAACATTAATTATGCAGTAAATTCTATAAAAATACTATGTCTACTTGTTCTATATAAAATTCTTTTCCGAAGCGGAAAAAAGACTCGTGAACACGCAGTGTCCCTTTAAATTAGAAATAAATTGTAGTGCTTTATTGAAAGTTCAAAAATAGTCTTATTTAGACCCCCTCTGTATATTTATTTGATATCAACGAATGGATATCAGGAAACATAGTTACAGTAAGCTTATTTATATCAACTAAGAATAGCTTCGGGAAGAGGTGAATACTTTGTGTTAATTAATCACTATGACTAATTGTTTCACGTAGTCACTATTGTTCCATAACCTGCCTAACCTTAAATCTAATTATTTTCAATCAATATGAAAGAAACAATTTGAATTGTTTCTTTCATATTGATTATGGAAATGTACCACCAAATATCGTCTGAAAGCATCTACTATCTAATTATTTTGGTTCAGATGAAAACTTTGAGTAGAATATATTTTCTCTCAGCCGGCTGAAAAGGCAGAATTGTTAACTAAGAACATACATTTATCCGAAAACACTATATTTTCCCCTGGATTTTAAAATCTCGGAAAGAAATCGAAACATTTTCAATTTGATCAAGTAGTCATGACATGGAGCCATTAATGTGAAAGTCATGAATTGTCACTGTGACACTTCAGTGCATCGCTTTCTCAGTTAAGTATAACAATGACCACGAAATGCAATTTGTCACGATAGTTTATTATAACAATGCATTGTCCTCATCCCTCTCCCATACCAACTCTACTACTATCTCCTCTCTGACATTGCTAGTAGCCATAAATCAGCTCACTATAATTTGCATCTTATCTGATGATTGCTTGATCACTCTCTGTAAATAGTGGTGCTTAATCAAATCAGAGCAAAAATTAATATGTCTTGTTCGTCATTCTACACACAATAATACACAATGAATTTTCATAATTCAAGGTCCTGTTTAGCACATTTGCCCCGAAGAAATAATACATTCTGACCTCTACCTGGTGGCTTGCGAAATTATACCAGGACGTATGCAATTAATGAGGAATTTGCACATACAAAAGGGAATAGTTTCAGCTTGGTATAATTGTACAGCGAGATTAATCATTCTTTGAATTTCAATTACAAGAACTGTTAATCCTTCCAAAATGCTCGAATCAATCACAATGGTTACCGTGTGATGATAATTGTAATAATATACGACTTTTACTTTGGCGTGACTGAGGAAAAAAGTTACTTAAATTTTACCCTAAATAATATGAAATTTCGGAGAAAGATATAGCATGAAAAAAGTGTACAGAAAAAAACTACTTCTAAAAATCTAAGTGTAGGAACTTTCTTCGGAACACAAAAAATCTCTTTACTTTGGACTAATTTTAGTGAAAAATTGTCAAATTTCCGTGAATATTTTCCCTCAATTATCTCAACATTTTTAAAGGATAACTAAGATCTCCTTAGCCAATGTTTAAGTTGGAAATTACATTTATTTTCATTCCTAATTTTGGTTTAATTATTTAAGGAGTTATTTCTTTTTGATCTTCACTATTTACTGTCAGCATGGCACTGTTGGTTATTGCTTTTGAAGTATTTGAAATTTCTTCCAGAATATTTATCCGGGAACTCACTCGGATACCAAACTTTGAAATTTTGTCTTCTACTTCAAGGGAATCCTGTTTTCTTTGTCATGATTTTCAAAGAGAATGAAATAGGAAGGCCTTAACTTTCTTGTGAAACATCTAAGTCTAGTTGTAGTTGTCACCATATTCTTTTTATGACACTTTATAAACAATCAAATATTAAATATTTACTATAATTTTAACCGAAGAAGTCCTGCCGTATCCATACCCGGAAATAGTTTAATAAATTGAAATTGTTTGAAGATTTTTAGTTTTTCGTTTATCTCTAGTAAGGCTTACAAAGCCTCTTTTGGTGTTCTTTAATCATTCTGATTCTCCTGGTACACTCCAGCCATTCTTATCCTTTCCTTAACGTTTCAAAGATCGTACATTAAAGCTTTCCTGAAAAATTTCCTCATTCCTCGCGTAAGGAAACTCCTAGCAATTTTTCTTTTAAAACGGAAAAATTTCATTTACTTCGGGGTTTATAATCGTCCGTCTCGGAATAAAATATACTGCGACTCTTTTGATGAAAGTTAGAGACGGAATACTAACGCGGTGACGATACTTTCTAAGGAAACTCGCAAAGGAACGAGCTCTTTCACTCGAGAAGGTGAGAGAATGTATGCGAATGCTGCGCCATATGGATTCCACACGTTGAGAGGGGAAATCACTTTGGAGAGTGTTTCCCTCGAGTAGAATGTACGCGAGACGAAAGCCTTCTGAGGCCTTTGAGAGAGGATGCAGACTTTCCGAGTCGCCATATCCATCTGCCACTCAGAATAGCCTCCACTATGGATGGATTTTGATGAATAAATGGATAAATATTTGCTGTGGGCTTCCTTCTATCCGATTTCGCTTTCAACCGACCGCAGCGCCGATGGATCACTTTACCAAAGAATAGGGTCGATCACTGTACCCTGCGACATATCTGTGTTACATTTTTTGTTGATGTTATATTTAACAAAGTACAACAAAATGGTGCAATCGGGCCTCTAGTCTTCGATATTTGTTTAACTTTGCTTCCTTTAGTAATTCTAAATTATACTTCAGACTTTTCTCATGATTATATACCCTTAACCTACTGATAAACTTTATAATATATTCTTCGAATAGAATGGCCTATGATTGGGAAAAAAATTACAATATTTTTGGCTAACAATGTATTAATACAGCACCTATTATAAAAATAGAATCCTTATTTATTATTACTAAACATCCGTTTTAGGTTACCAGTGCTGTTCTCCCTTCACACTCAGTCAATAAATATAAATGACGCATCATTTTAAAGAAAAATTATCCCGCTTCCTGATGAAAACAGACCAGCAAATGATAAATGCATCATTTGGTCAAAATAATGAGTTAAACTTTGGATTTGCCGATAGAGTTTCGTTACTGGATTTGAAGATTTCGATATCTACCGATAGTAACGAGTTAAATCGGAAAAGTCTATGCAGAATATGTAGGTATGTTTTATTATTTGTGTATTCGTTTGTAACGATTAGTGTTTGTTAAAATGTATTTGGGTGGGGAAATAGAGTATCAGTGTCCATGTGCGAAATTTTTGCATAGGGCGACTAGTTTTACTTGAGGAGTAAATTTGATTTTACACACTCTAAACGCCATATATTTCAGCTAATAACTATACAAACTACCGTAATAAAGTTCTTTGGATACGAGTTAACTCCCTTCCCTTATAAAGGACACTAATAATTCCTATTCTTTTCCATCTTGGTATAATACAATGCTCATACAATGTATTTCCCTGGTATGCTAACATCTAAAGCAGAGTTTCCCTTATTCAACTCTTGAAATAAAATCCCCAAGATCTCGTAAAAGTTTCCCTTTAATCTCTTTGGTGGAATCGACCACGTACTTTATTGGAAATAAAGAGAGAAGTTCGATTAAGCCGTGGAAGAGTCTTCCGCATCTGTTGTCAATGAAGAAACTTTTTCCAACAACTGACTCAAGATTATGAAAAAAGTATTGATACATATTGGCTCTTTAATAAAGAGGCTATTTTATACAAATGCTTGTCCTCTTAGGCTAATAAAAGACCCTGAATTATTTACGCTAAATTCTTCAAACTTTGTTCTGATTGTCGGGATATTTCCTGATTCTTAACCGTACATTTGATTTTTAGATGTCTCAATCTTGGGGACTATGAAACTTTCTGTGGCTACGAAGATTCCATTTTTACAAGTCATTAAAGTTATTTCTACGTCTATTTATGTATACGTAAAATCATATATGGTCTATTTAGTGAACTATGGAAAAGACTATTCTCTGACAACTTCTAATAATTTTTCCTTTCATTAATAAATTGCCGACCTTGGATATTTATTCCTTACAATACCCAATCTTTCACATCGTTATTTAGAATCATTGAAATATTTATTTACGATGGCCACCAATCAGTTGTCACTATGAACTATTGCCTAGTTTGAAAGCGCTATCGTGTAACATTAAAAAGCAGTGGACTTTTATGATCTTTACAGTAGTTCTTGTCGGAAGAGAATCCTTAAAATCTTCATAGTTAAGAATACCGCATAAGACGTAGTGAGGATTTGGGGACTGTATTCTTGATCTATCGCAATAAATATTATGGAAATCTATACATTCCCGTAAGACGGAACCTGCTTTTTAACCTTAAATATTGGTGAAGAATTTGTTTTACGTTTTACATGCGGTACACTGTTTAGTGTTGCGAAATACATTGAAATGGCAAGGTCCATCATTTATCAAAAAGGTTAAATGAATTTGAAATCGAAAATATTTACATGAAAAGTGTAATTAAGAAATCCTAGAACAAAGAGATAATGCTGGCTTCCGCTTTTTCAAAGAAATAATGTTAAATAGTTTTTGTAATGATTAGATAAAATATTTAAGTAGAGAAGAAATATTTTGAGGATCAATTCGATTTGTTTTAAACAATTAGATACACATAAATATTTATATCCGTCATGATTTACAGTGTTTCATAGTAATTTCAGCGATATTTTGAAGTTGATGATCTTCCTAAATATAGCTTAAATTATATCAACAGTTCTATACTTCTGCGAAGTTTCTTCATAATCCGAGAGGGATAAGTTTTCTTAGAGATAAAGGAAACAACCCAACCTGTGAAGCTCTCAAGCAGTATTATTTCTTTCCGAGCCATTTATTTTATAGCAAACCATTCTGAACTTCTGCTCTTAATGTTTAGAAGTATATATTACATACATTTGGCAATTATACAGTATAGAATTACATACATGGGAAGTCGTTAGTTTTCTATTTCTATGAAGGAGTATATGTCAGCTTTGGTCTCGAATGAAATTTCATTATAAAACTTTTTAATATTCTTTAATTAAAATTTCAAGCAATATTAAAATATTAAAAAGGATGGGCGAACAGCGTAACCTGGATCGTTTTTGTTAAAAGTATTAGTGGACTCCACAAAGTGAATTTTTATTTATTTTTGATTATGAAGGAGTTCCACCAAGTCACACTTCGAAATTCATCAGAACTTTTATTTCGCTGATTATAACTGCGGACTTCTATTTGCCTTTATGAGGCCATAGACAATATAATATGGTTACCATGAGGACATGGTTGTTATATTGATGTAGCGCAGGACCTCATATAGTCTAAACCCGGCTCTGTTCCTAATATTGTCTTTTAGAGAATATAGTTACGGAATAAAAGCACGTATGGCGGATCGTCTGGCGATGAGATGAAAGGGCGAATTAGGCATATGAAAGAAACGCCGTCCCATATATAGTAGGCTGGTTATAGCGGCGGTGAAATGAAGAGGGTCTTAGGGTCAGCGAAGACAAAATACGCGATTAAAAGCGGCGTCTGCGATGGAACTGCAGTCCGTGCATTTATCGAACGAGACAACGGCGTTTGTGACGTTGCATATCAGCGGAAAAATGCCCCATTCAACACGTCTGGTCGAATGGGCCTCACTCTATCAGCCCTCGATACGAGAGCTGCCCAACAACGATTTTTCCCGACAAGCATAAAAGGCCTCGCATTAAATATGCGCAAAAGCACCAAACAACGGAGGCTGGATACATCCCGGCAGATTCTCTGCGGAAATTAATTTTTCGGGTCCGTTCATAAAATCTCGCGGTGTCGCCGTGTACTACAAGCGGCGGACGACAAAAGAAAGTCGCCGACAGCTACTACCGTGACCGTTTTTTATTTCGGCTGCGCGGCGCTGGTTTTTTGAAATAAAAATCCCCGGTTATCCGTGTTGCGGATTGTCCGCGAGTTAAAAAGAGAGAATCAAATTGGGCGGAGGGATTTCTTGTTTAACACGTAGAGAAGTAGTAAAGTTTATCACTGCTGAACAAGCGTGGTTTACAACTGGGAAGTGGGATTGGAAATACTGAATAGGAGAAAATCAATGATGTTTTGATTCATTCTGAATCATTTGACACTGATATATAAATTTGGTCTCGTGAGGAAAGCAAGGGAAAACTACCTCATTCCTCATGCGTATACCTCATTTCATCATTCATGCGAATCATAGTGATTATGAAAAGTATCAATACAATTTAGTTCTGAATCACACATTAGTTATACTGTTGTTTTTAAGGAAAAGGGTTAAGGTATCTTTGCATATAAGGGCGTGCACCCAAGAAAAATCCCAAGGAAAAATCGTCCTGAAAAAAAGTCTGACGGGACCGAGGTCAGGTACCAATCACGCCAGACTTATTTTCAATTCCCTTTCTCCTTGTTTTAAATTTTACTTTGCTCTCACTCAAGCCTTCGAACTTCAATTAAGTTTTATGTTATTTTTCATTCATTTTATTGGTATGTTTTTCTGTGAGCTTGTTATTTCTACAATATTTTCTTATTTTCTGATTATGATAAGGGTTTTCTCTTTTACTATCTTTTAGTTAACCCTCTTATTAGGTTTGTGTAGGCTTTTCACAGCCCCCTTCTTTTTGGATGTTTTCCTGCAGTGGATTATTTTAGATTCACTTAAGTTTTACATCTCAGACTTGCTATACCTAACTCATTATACGATACCAGTTTAGGGTGGTAGTAAATAAAACCATGCCTATAAATGTTATTGGTCAGTAGGCCAAATATCGGAAGAATACTGATTTGAATCTTAATAAGTGACACCAGTAGATAATTTTATATTAATAATTATTTTAAGTTTAACACTTACCCTTGCAGGCCTGCTCGTTCATTCTCAAAGGAAAAGATTGATACCAGTCATAGCATCCTTGCTGACAGAGAGGATAAACTATTATCTCTCATGTAAGCTTAGATCTTGGTATAAAGTGGAAACTAGCTGAAGCGTTTAATCCTATCATGATACGTATTGCGTATTGCATAGCATTCAGCTGTTATACCTTCATTTTTAACTCTCCGTGAAACAGCATTGGGATTAATCCCCCGAAATACAACGATCGAATCTCTAGTTATTATTAATATAAATAAGCTTATACAAAGCTGAAGAGTCTAAATTATGTGCATTAAATGTGCAAAAATTAATTAGAAATCCGTCGTTATTGTGTTTGAGAAATGTTTAATCGTAAATTTTCTACAGTCTAACTTCAGAGACAGTAGGTCACTTATCTGTCGCTGCTACAGAGTTGCTCTCTTTTGTAACTTTATGTAAATGACGAGTAAATGAGCATAAATATAACTTAATTAATTGCATATCGTTTGAAAGAGATGATTTTTGACAAAATTGGGATATGATTTCGTACTCTACATTTGATATAGTGACATACGAATCATATGACAAGTGGTCTTACATGATTAAAGATGCACCTCACGAATACACGCCGGGCTCTCTGTAACTTGAGGAAGCCCTTATGGTATACATCACAAACGCCGCCGACATCACAATGAGTCACGATCAAGATGTGAATACGCCGGTTTTTTTTGGTAAGGGAGAATCCCTTTCATCTCTACTAGTGAACTAATGAAATTATGATGCTTTAGCTTGTCTCATATATTTTGGTAATTAATTCGTAATTTTTCATATACAAGTCCAAATCTTTAATACTACACACTCCAAGACAAATATAGAAATTTCCATTGAGATTAAATGAGTACAATGAAAGTCACAACTTTGAGCGAAACAAAGGCAAATCTTTAAATGATAACGAAATATCTTCTTTAGGAGCCGTTCATTGCCTATCGCTGCGGTTTCTTTAGTCTAAGCTTTATAAATGGAAAGGTTAATGTAAGAAATTGAGGGCGTAAGTCTTAATTTGCTGCTTCAGGGAAAATAAAATCAAAGCAGGCATTAAAATTAAGACATAGTATCCTAAGGTTCTAGGGGAGAACTAAAATGAAGAAATAATTCACATTAGGTTATCGCAATTTTTAATAGTAATGATGATACTTGTGTGATTCGGAGTTGATTACAAATATAAATTGTATATATAAATTGTAAATAGAATATGATCAATAAATTTTTACCAATGATAACGGAAAACAAAATTCGTAAAAGGCTTTAAACAATCTGGAATATCCATGGAGACGAGCTTCATAATGACAACACCGTTTTCTTTTCGCTTTTATAATGCTTTCTAAAAATTCGCGTCGCCTAAATGATATACCTCGCAAAATAAATATTTCTTCATTTGGAGGGAGTGCCTCAATTACCGCAAGTAATTATTCCGAATAAATAATAACAGGCTAATTGTGGTTGAAGGTGATATGCTGTCCAACTCTGGTGACTGTTTTCATAAAATTCATTTGGCAGAGGTTTTCGAATTCGTCGACGGCGACTTTGACGTCAAATGGTAACCGCAGAGCATGAAAATTTCAGAACAGTTGCTATTATTTTGGAATCACATGACATCTTTGCTATAAATATTAACGATTATGGTAAATAATAGCAGTCATGGCTCCGAGAGCAATAAACTTTGCATTTTGTGGTCACGCTTCGAGCTGATTTCGGGGCATTACGAGCTTTTTCAGTCACGCAGCTATATAGAAAATCGCAACCTCAAAACAACCACACAATGTACAATGTTTTATCTACAATTAACTTTATTCTATGAGCTATATATAAAATACTGTATTCTGCTAAGTACTGGATAATCCACTTCATAGGAAACTTCTTCATGTAGTTCGACACTACGTCTAATTTTCGGGCTTCGCCATCTTGATTTTTAGGCGATAGAAAAATAAATAAAGTAATCAAATATTAGAATAGACTATTAAAGAAAGTGGTCAATAACGTCAAGTAGCTTCAACAACTTATAAGTCAATTGACTATAGGGAGCAACTATTATTGGAATATAGAAAACATTGGAACGTTGTCTAATAACGAATAATTAATAATAATAATTATTGCGTTTTCCATTTTTCCATTGTCGACAACAAGAGCAACCTATAACGCTGATAATTTTTTGTTTACTTTGTTGAGTACAAAATGCAAAGAATTAAGGAAACACATTCATATACGTCTTCGCGATGGTATTTCATCTAGAATTTCTGACTACGGAAAAAAGAATATTAAACAAAGTAGTCGATAGGCAACTTCAATAATACTTAGATAAGAAAACTACGATAGTAAATGAACGTATTTTTATTGTATCTGGACTGTTAACGAATAATGAGTTATTGTTTAAGGTTTTAATTGTTGACTTTTAGAGCCACCTATAATACCGCTAATTGTTTAGTTTACTCTTTATCGTGCAACATTTCTGTATAAAATTATAAAGGAAACACATTTTTATACGTGATTATATTAGGTTTCATAACCCTTAAAGCAAACCTTGAGAGCAAGGGCAGTGTTCCAAGTGATGTTTCGGACCACACGTTCTGAGAGAGACAGCATGGCGACTTCTCAAGACCTATTTTTTTCTGGCTAAAACATCGCGGGACTTCTAAAGGAATCTAACTAATGTTTTCCGCAGCAATTTGTGAGTTTTATTCGACGAAATGAGCAGAGGGCCGAATTCCGGAGCGTCTAATTACAGAGGGTAATTCATTAGAGAGGAAATCTGCGGAGAGCATCATCCATTCCTGTCCCTTCTTTATTTTAGCCGTGACTCAGTGTCTCCTCCCCGTTGGGCACAAATAGCCTCTCCCAAGACCACCGAAACAGGGGATTTCAATATCAAGGAGACGTGTTCCTTCCTCTCTCCTGCACGCATTTACAACTGCATACCAAACGAGATGGATCTCCCTTTTTGGTTAACATATCGGTCGCTCCATCCTCCTTAAGGGCGTTATCTAGCTGCTTTATTCACAATTCTCCTCCCTTCGCTTTCTAGCAGTGAAATAATTCTTTATTACGAATAAGGGAACACAATTGTAATACATAGGCACGGAGTTCAGGCTGCAAAGTTTATAAGTTATGATAGTAGTTATTCACCATCGTATTTCTAACGATTTTTAGGAGTTTTATTTGTCTATGACGTATATTGTCCACCTTGGTTGGTTGTTGTCCTTGTTGACATTACTTCAGTACCTGCATAGATTTATTTAACTTAATTTGTAACTTTTACGTCAAATTATATTACTAGAGATAAAGTATTTGGATTGAATTAGAGTATTGCTCAAGTCTTACTTTGATGTATTGTAAATGTTAGCTGTGATGTTCTCATCGGACTATTCAACGTGTAACTTAATAATAGCTGTCCTTGATTGTTTTGTGAGTAGGGCGTGAAAAAAGTTCCCGGAATAAGCTGATTGTTGTTCTTGAAAGCTATTTATTCACTTAATCATTGTTACGCGCTTGAACTTTTTCAGACTTTTTGTTGATAAATACTAGTAGAATACTAAGAAAACAGTGCTCGGTTTGACTTGGCTTGGTTTGACGTTTCTTTTTCGACTAATGAGATGGTATTTACAATTGTTTTGCTTTAATGAAATTACATTAACTAATTGAAAATAAATAAGTTTAATAATGGTACAAGTTATTCCTCGCGGATTATTCCTTAGCTAATCATTGGTATTTCCACAATTCATTGAATCTACTGCATCTGATTTGGATAATAATTTGGATCGATAGTGAGACTTCCAGCGTGTAACTAATCACTTACATGTAAATATGTCTCTTATATTAACCTAAATATTAGTTTTATACTATCACCAACATGTAGATCTTCATATGAAAAGATTTTACTCTAAGTTTAACATAATGATTGTCAACAGTAAGCTAGGGCATTCAATATACAAAGTTTATATTTTGCGTTGGTCAACAGACAAAAGCCTTAATTTAATGCTTTACATAGTACTGATTTTGGCTTATGCATCTTTCTTGTTTCCCCGATTCCTCATCATTTTATGATTTCTTTTGAGTTCCACACTTTCGCTACTCATTTCGAATGTTTCCAGAGTCGTCTGACATCATTAAACCAACATGAACGTCCCCAACAAATGCGGAAGCTATCACTAATAAGGAAAGAGAGAAGAGTAACTAGAAACGATCCTTTGTTTTAGCTCTAATTTGTCCGGAATGTTTACTCAAGCGGTCACGAAATCCATGGTTACGACAAACGGAAACAACTATTAGAGGCTGCTCAGTAATGGACCGTAATTGGTATTGTAAACACCAGGTAGAAACAGGAGTTGTTTCAGCTTAGGGATTTTTCGGACAATTCACACGGTGCATTTGACGTATTAGGGTTCATCTTGTGGTTAAATATATAAGTACACGTAAAGGATAATTTAAAGGTATGCCTTTGTCCTATGAAAGCGTGAACGAACTAGATGAGTCTATGCATTAATATTCTCATTTTAGGCTAGTTTGTAGCTCTTGATTACTGTAACCATTACAATTACTAGCGGCACAAGGTATAATGGGAAAAAATTTAGACTAATTTTACCCTTTGAAACTACGCCTATTCTATACGGTTTTTCTAACCAATAGATAAAACACCTTGTTGGAGGCTGGGAAAGAAATCTTATGTTAGAAAACTATGAAATTTAAGGGAACATTTTAGTGGCAAAATTTTGTATGATTTTAAGATATCGATGAAATAAATTTTTGGCTTATGAAGCGCAATATAAGAATAAAACGTGTAGTATTCCAAAATTCAATAAACCGAGGAAAAACACACCGAAGTAAATTCGGTGAACTAAATTACGGAATATTACCAAACTAAAACAAACCATAAGGTTAGCGAATTGTGAGATAGTGAAAAGTAGGTTATTTGTCCTACTTTGTGTTTATAACACGTTCAACCAAGTATCGCTCTAAAGCTATCAGTACATTGATAGCTCTCCAATGATCTTTCATGCTATCAAGTTCAGTCACTAACAATTTTTTAATTTATAAATTGATACATGTTGGTATATGTGTTGCATACATTGCACCTTTTAGTCTATCGTAATATCGTATATAATCATATTTGGTATTAATAATTATGTAGTGAACTATTTTGCTTTAATGACGAAATATAATTAGTGAATGGTAACATAAAAAGTAAGAGAAAAACTTGATTTTGAAAGCGATTACTCCTATTATCTCAAGGATAATGGAAGGGTGTTTAACTTTGCGAGTTAACGCTCGCGCCTCAAAATCCCAAAGATAAACGAAAGAGAAAAAGTTAGGTTAGGCTTCTAACCCGACGTGGGTTCAAGATCCAGTCACGTTGACTTTTTCCTTACCCACCTTAGTACTCCTAGCCGATTTCTCTACTTTTTCTCTTACGTATTTGCAGAGTAAGGTTAAAATAGCTCATTGGTGTAAGAATGTAGACTTTCGCAGCTTTTACAAGTTTATATCCATGTCGAGCTTACAGAATCACGCAGTTCAGTAATGAGTTTATAATTTGAACGGTTAATCAGCACTGAGATCCATTGTGTTATAATGCTTCTAGATAAAAAGTTTAATGATAAATATAAATAGATCTGCATCAAGGTGAGAACCATTTTCAAGACCGTAAAAACCTCAAAAAACCTTAAAGTCTAGACACTCTTTTCTTGCGTGCTCTTTAAAATATCGGTAAGTTGAAAATGTTAGTTCGATAACCAACCACAGGATAAATAAAATAATGTCCCAATATTGAATAAATCGGAGAAAGTGAGGTCGCCACATTATGAGATTATAAAAAGAGATACAGGAAAAAATAACGGGGGTCTCGTGGTGAAAAATAAAAATCGATAACTAATCGAATTCTTCATCCAGCCTGATACATGAAATGATGTTTAAATTTGGAGCCATTTTTCCATGTTTTCTAAGAGGTGAAAAAGCAACAATGCTCGTTGCTAGGTTGCATCCATCATTGTTTAAACAGCCATCGGCGCAAAGGCATGTTGGACGCGTATCCATTAGCTACCGGAAACTTTGAAGAGGGGATGAAGGGGGTCGTCAAGATGAGGAGTGAGGTAGTTTACCTTTTCTCTCTTCACTGAACTAGAATGTTCTGAAAGGGAAACTCTCACGTACAGCACTAAGATTCCATGAATAACGAATCTCACAGCACTCCATAGAAAGTGGCTAGGATGACTATTCAGCATCATTCTTACCTTTGTGGATTTTATGTCATTACAGCTATGAACAATACTAAAATAAAAGTAAACGAAAGACATATTTTTCTGTATTCTGTACCAATGAATGAAAAATATTCAGTTATCATAGGGGCCAGGTACGGGGACAATCGTCCCTCTCTTGGTGACTATAGTACTAGTTACATCCTAGGATGTGACGAGAAGCTTGAATTAAAATCAGACTTTGAAGTTTTTCCACGATTTCTGTACTTCTATCAAATTTGGGCTCCCGGATAGCCAAGTGGGCAGCGCTCACGACTTAGGTGGAGGCGGTCCCGGGTTCGATTCCCTATTCCCATGTGTGAGAGGACAGCTGTCGAAGCAAACTTAACGATATAACTACTTTTATTATGATAAAAATACGTTTAAAAATTGATTGTAGATGAGTTCATAAGGAAATTGTCTTAAATATCCCCCACTGACTAGTTCGTCCCATTCCATTTAGAGTTTCTAGATCCACCCCATTTCCATTCATGAAGATATGGCAGTACGAATTTCCCAAAAATCAAAATCCGCACATTGTAAATATGATTTTCCGCTATCTTTGCAATAGCTGGCTGAATTAATCCGCGCAGTTCGACCCACCACGCCTAATCGGGATTTGACTGCATTTCGGAATCGCTTAATACATCATCGCCTTTAACGGAAATATTTCATCAGTAATATCCGGCCCAGTGCGTGACCGCCGTATATTAAATCCCGTGTTGTTTTACCTGACCCTCTGCCGAAGCTCCAATTCCAAAACTAATCAAATAATGAAGAGCTTATGTGGGATCGATCGGTCGCACGTCATTCACACCGAGGCTTTCTCAATTATTAAAAGCGCATGTCGCAACGCATCTCATGAATTATGCCGCGAAAATTTTCGCATAGTAACGGCTCACCGCAGCGTGCGATGCGAAAAATATGGCGATATCCGGTTCGCTACTCCCACCTGCGTTGTTTGAGTAAAAACTCCGACGAAGAAACAAAACACTCGCGATGAACTGTCCCTCCATTTTAGGCTGTCATCGCCACTATTTGCAGTCTGTTTATCACCAAAGTGATCCATTGTCAGCTGATCAAAAATGCAAATGAAAGAGGGATGAAATGTGGACAATATGCTATTTCTTCGTAAGGCGAGAAAACATTCCTTACATCGAGGGATTGTTACGTGGATGCCTTAGTTACTTACTCCTCTATGTCAAATATACAAACTTGTTTACGCCTAGCGTCAATTGCGATCGAGGTGTAAGTGAATAAAACCCGGCTAAGATGCTTTTCAAGGGACCATATTATTTATTTATTTGACCCTTTATTAGGCGAGGTTAGGCCCGAGTGGGCCTCTCTTCCACCTAACCTCGTATGAAGATACATCGTTATAAAGATTCAAAATAATACTAAGAGAATAAAAAAAAGAGAGAGAAAAAAAACGAAAAAGAAAGATTTGATTTGATTTTTAAGCCGGATTGTATTTTAACTGGGAATTTACAACATTTAATTCATTTTACTTTAGGAAACAAAAGGAAAGGATTTATTGGCTCCTTAGTTTTGAGATAAGTTCTTAGAACCTTAGAACGGAAAAGAATCTTCTTTAGCTTGCTATACTTGCCACAGCTGTAGTTATCTAGTGTCCGCGAACAATTTTTATGTATTACCTTCTCGTCATATTTTTAGGAATGGTCTGATTAATTGATTTTGGTTTATTTATTCCGTTTATTTTGGCTGTTTAATTTGGTTTAGTTTTTCGATATGTTTAACTTGAGATTGCGACGGAAGGAGAAACGTCAATGACGTCTTAAACTAACGTTCGGTCCTGAGACAAGATTCAAGGGGAAGATCTCACCATCTCACTCTAGCTAGTATCGGCTCCTACTCTGGGATTGAGATTGTTCTGCTTTGCAATATCTTCATTTTCTTCTCACAGAATTAGTACCCCAAAACAACGTAGTCAAAAGGATAACACCCTTAGTGATAATGCAGAACAGAAGAGGAGAGAAAAAACGGTGTTAATAATAATATGAACAAATTTAGTTTATCGGATAAGTTGGTAGATTGTCGACAGAGACTTGCTTTGCACTTGGAGAAGGAAAAAATCCGTGTTATAACCGGGTAGAAGAGCATTTTAAGCGGTACTTTTGCCCTAAGTTTTGTGCCTAAGGTATTGGGACCGTGAGAAAACCGCATATTGAGCGGGATGTTCCGTAAAGCAGGAGTGTCTAAAACGGGTTTTACTGTATTGGGGAAAAGGTCTGTAAGACCATACATTAACAAATTAAGATTCAAGAATGTAAAGGGGATAAATAGATAGGATAATCAAATACCAAATGAAACAAAGAGTGGATTAAAGTGTAAAGAGTAAACCTCAAGTTAAAAGTTTCAGCTAGGAAGCCACCGTCAAATAACGAAAAAAAAGAATTTGTGGGTGACATACACATAGATAGGTTGACTCTTTATTGGCGAGCGTAGGCCCATGTGGGCGTCTCTTCTACCTTCTAACTTTGTATGACATTATAATATTTACAAAATTAATTAAAGCAAAATAAATGAGTTTAGTGTGGGAAAAAATCTTTGCAACTGAAGGTTGACAAAGAAAAATCCCACGCTGAGGGGAAAACACCCACAGAAGAGGGAGAAAAACCGCGAAAACATAATGAAAAATAAAAAGGCAATAAATGAGAGTTACACAGCAGAATGAAGAAAATTAAAAAAATTGATTTACATAAGTATGAAACACAGAGAAATGTAACTTTAAAGAGACGGATAATTATAAACCACATAAAATTACTAATCTCAAAATGATAAAACTAAAACTAATTCATCGAAAGAATGTGACCATATCCCATAATTTAAGATTATCTTACAACTAATTCAGCTAGAAGAATTGTATGATAAAGAATGAAAAGCAAAAATATAAAGCAAAATACCACGGTTTGCAACAGTGTCGTGTAGTTGGCGTGAGTCAGAAGTTGAAATTCAATCGGAAAAAACTGTCAGAGTACAATTGAGTGCCCATTCCTTTAAAAACCCCCAATACTTTAAGAAAATCAAAACAAACTAAAGTATAGAAAGTTTATAAGGCACCTCTCCGAAGGAATTTTAATTTAATTAAAAATTAAATAGAAAAATTGAAAGCACAATTTTGTACGAACTAATCTTTTAAAGCATAATGGAAGATAAAATAAACGAAAAACTTTAGCACTTCTCGTAATTAATTTATATTTAGTCAGTTATAATAATAAATTAATTTAGATATACATATAAATTATCATTATCGATGACTTTAGTATGGCACCGATACTCATTATTCTCTCCAATTACAAGTATGTACATTTAGCTCAAATTTGAGCATCATAAAAACTTCACGAATGTATCATTTCACGGCAGTCTAAACTCGGTACTCGGCGCAATTTTTCTTTCTCACACCGGGCTCTAATTAATCGGATATTACGGGAATGAAATAACGTATTAAATTCCCAGTCACATAATTCTCGCAAACTGTTTACAGTTTGGCCCCGCTCTTATTTTCACCGGGGCTTGGCGAGTTGACAATGAGAGCGAAATATTTCAAATGTACCGTCCAACTTAGGCGTCCTCCCCACTCATCACAGAAATAAAAGAAGCATCTTCACACTCGGGGAAACAAGCTACAAAAATATGCAGTGCTTCAGAGCAACTTGTGGGACTTAGTAATTTTCCCTTTTGAGCTGTAATAACCCACGTTTTAGCCAAAGTGCGAGTGCTATGGCATTACGACTCACTATTCCGTCCCGTACGTGCGAAAGCTTGCATTTGAGCGAAACTACGCTCTCTGAATATGTTTCGCCTCCTTTGCAAGGGAAAGTAATGAAGTGGCGGATTATCTGGGAAAGCGTGAATGTGCAACACTTACTTGAGTGTGGACGTGAAGAATTTGGTGTTGAATCGCGGATGCATTCGCTTGCATTGTTTGGAAGTTCATTTCGCATGAGGATCGTCCTAAGCCTTCAGAATTATGTGGGGCATTACATCTGTGGTCTCATTTGCACACCGAGTCCCTAGCGCCCAACTTTTCCTACATTTAGAGGATTTTCGTGTCTAGATTCTAACTGTTTCCACAGTAAGCATTTCACATATTTTTTGATCTTAGAACGACTTTAGAGAATACTTAATTTAATGTATATACCAAGGGCATCTTACCGGAACCGATCCGGAAAAACTTTATCTTTACCGGAATGAAAATAGAAAACGAACCTAAAATGTGATAAACTCAATAAATTCAGGTTTCATCATGTTGAATCTCATCCTCAAATAAAGATTATTTAAATTTATTTACAAATAAAATAGATAAATTCTACACTTCCTGGAGCGTCTCCAGTATTAAAAGGTTGAAACTTTAAAATTACTAATCGCTACGTGAACATAGAGTATTCGTTAGTTTTTTTTATTTTTTTCAAAAATTTTGACGTTCTCAACGTTACATTTTTAATATGAAATATATTTAACTCTGGTCTCTGTCTTCTCTTACTGTTTTATACTCAATCTGTTGTAGTTGGTTCTTTGTTTCTCGCTGCACAACAAATTCCCTTTCACTGCAAGTTGTTTGGATTTTTAACATAATCGGTTTATACCTTGCGAATTATTTGCCTTGTTGGATTAGGCCTTTCGTTTCGCTTACTTAATTCTCTTACCCTCCTCCGCTACACCGACAACATGTTCTACGATGACTTTCACACTTTCTCATTATTAAGTTATTTCTTATTTCAAAAATTGCAGAACGCTTTTTCTTTAATTAACATTCTTTGTTGTCTTGTACTCTGTCTCTCTTACAGTTAAGATTTACACATTGACAACTAAAAATCGTATAAAATTAAAACACACAATTTCTATTTCATTATTTACTTTATTCATTTCTTTTTGTCTCATTCACCAACATTTTAGTCAGTTTTAGCAATCCTTTCAACTAGTTGACTAATAATGCAGCGGAAGTGAATAGGTTTTCTTCATTTCATTTTCTTCTAGTACTTTGCCACCTTCTGCAGCACCGTCATCATTCTAACCACCACAGCAAGAACGCTCCACATTTGTATTCATTTGGATATATTCCCACTCGTAAAAATATTTTTTCTCATTACACGCGGAACTTTATCCATCTCAAGTGACTCCAGAAAATTGCCTTCCTTCAGTGGCATCTTAGCGGAATATGACACCTCCATCTTATTCGTCTGTTTCGTCCCCCTCACCGGTGCAATATTGCCAGGGAATGCTGTATAAATTAAGGCTGTTACACGAGCCAAATAGCTCGTTTCGTCGACTTCCATAGGATTACGTCTGCCTCCGAGACCGCCACAAGAACGTCTTAAAAGATCCCGTACGTTGGGAGTGCCGCGAAATACAATTAAGTGGGAATTAGGGACTGCGGGGAAGGTTTATGGAGGAGCTCGATCATTCCGTTTCCGTATTAGTTCCTTCGAAGGCATTTTCTTTCGTAATTGGCCCGGATAATTGAATAACTGGATGAGCGGGTAAAACGATACTGTTGTGCGGATGGATAATTGGCAGTTCTAAGGCTTTTGTCAGGCATTATTTGCCATTAAATTCCCCTTTGAATAATGACCTCGCCGATTTGAATTCAGTTTTTGGGAGGGTTAATGTATCTCTAGCTATCGCTGGGCAATCTTTGTAATTTTAAGAATTGCTACATTATGTCGTTCGTACCTGACATGTTCCAGAATCGAGAACGATAAAATAACAATTCCAGAGAATTCTCGTTTTCGTTTGATTTTTGTTGATCATAAATTAAAAATACTATTGTAGTTCAATCTATCATCATTGGTCGACCTTTGTGGAACGACATAATGTGGGTAGAATAAAACTTTGCAATTTCCGCAGAATTCAGTTTCAAAACAAAAGCAACCGGTGTCCGCTGAATTCAATAAATAAGTAAATAATAAATATGCTGAAGAAAGCAACATAGCTGGAACCGGTCGTTTTTGTTTTTAAATTACATCCTGTGTATATTATATTTATTCCATTTGTCTTTTGGAAAAGACTGGAGGAGAAAGCATCTTCCATTTACTTTAATCTCACAATCAGTCTTGTTTGTTCCTTTGCTAATGTGAAGGTTATTGAGGTATGAATGATACTGAATAATAGTATTCATTTTAGTCTCTACTTATTTTGAATTCTTTGAAAAAGGTTATTCATAAGGTCTTTGCGCTTCACTTACGTGGACTTATTCTACTTATTTATTTACTACTTAGTATTACAAATAAACCGTGAAAGAGTTTTCTATAAATATATTTGTTATATATTATATAATATTTGTTTTCACGAAAAAGAGTACATAGTGTATGCAGCAAAATATTAAATTAACTGTCGCAGTTAATGAAATCGCTGAGAAAATAACATTGTCTTCACTTTGCCTGCATTTATGGCAGAAAAGTAAATAGGTGATATTTTCGCCGTAATGGAGTTTGTTGAGTAGACTGGTTTAGCCAGACCCACCGCTGGTGGTTTGCACTGCATGTGCAGGTTAATGTAAACAAGGAGAATGTTCATTGTAGTTAGGGCCGCACAAAGGTCGGGGTAGCGCTTCTTTTATTGTATTAGCGGTTAAAGCAGACCACCGTGGCGCATGCATCAGTCGGGAGATAAAACGCTGAGGGCAAATTCATGATAGGAGCCTGTTCCTGAGAATTGGAAATTCAGTCTGCAAATGAAAGGAAGGACCTGCTATCAGAGTTTGTTTTACGGTTGTCATGGACCATGCGAGAGATATTTTCGTGGTCATATTTCGCCGAATTGATGCTTACGCAGAGGAGATGCCCTTCGGTCTCTGCAAATATGATTGCTCCAGGAAAATATTTTGGGGAACTGCGGATAGAGATGGAGATTGAGGGAGAGTAATGATGTATTGATCATTGGGTTTGTATTCACTAAGTCTTCTCAGAGGGAATTGTTAATGGGGATTGGATTTTATTCCCAAAATCGCCGGGGATATGGGATTAATTCCCAATAGTTTGAGGTTTACACAGTCTATATTCGTGGCAATTGAGGCATCGGGCAGTAATATTTTTCATTCCGATTTCCTCACCGATTAAAAGAAAAAGAACACAAATATCGGTTCAGTTCCGGTTTAGCTCCTTTTGCCAAATTAGGAAAGATTCTCTTCGCCCAATGTAATGTTCAATCTTTCTGAATTTTTTTCATTGTTGCTAGCTTCTATTTTGAATTAAATGATACTTAATTTAGGATAAAACTTAGCAAAAGTTATCTGGAAAACCAAAAGTTGCGAAAAAGTTTATATTAAAATTCCTTAGTTTAAAATGTTCACTACCTATCCACTAACTTTTAAAGTAATCAATTTTAGTTAATTATTTTCGCAACTTTTGGTTTCGTAGATGTGACTATCAAATTGCTTCTACGATAGAATCACAACGTAGAAATGAACTGCTAATAGTTAAAATTGAGAATGGAGTCAAAATCAACTGTATCGTGTTTCATTACGTCAAAGGGAGAGGTTTGACGTAATTTCATCTGGGATTCTTTTGATGATTTTTTCTGTTTTCCCTCCCTTATCTGAAAGGGATGCTTTCAATGCAATTCTTCTGCTACAATGGACAACAACTGCTCAGTGAACTGACTCGAAAGCCATTTACCCCAAAGGGGTTAATTTTAAAGTAATCATCTGAATACATCTTTAAACTTTTGGAATTTATAAAATGAGACGAAATTCAGAAACTATGATGGTAGACGAGAAATGGTTTGATAATATATGCTATGGACTAGTAAATCACTTAATAAAACTGAATTTAATTGTTAATTGTGATGTAAGATAACAATTACTATTGGGCAAATAATATTTAGATGTAAAGAGTTTCATAACAATTTCCTTTGATGGTTCCATTTCCAATGGTGTTAGTGAGACATATTATATGCTCAAGGCCGTATCTTGAGAGGAAATACATTTTGTTCTTACGTGCTGGAATTTCGTAATTACGAAGTTATGACTACACTGAAAATATTGTTTTCATATCAGTGACCAAAGCATGGGAGTATGAAGGACAGCCCTTTACTTGTTGGCCGTCCAAATACGATATCGTTGATGAAAATGTATCGAATTTTGCTCTTAGGCGATGTTTATGAGAAAGCAAAAATAGTTACTTAAAACGTAATAAACAGAATAAACATATGAACCATTTGAAGGTGTTTTTCCAATGGTTGCAATATTTACATTTCCATTGCTTTCAACTCAGAATTGTCGTGTTTTGTGAAGGTTTATTGTCAGAGAATACAATTATACTTATTGAAAATTATTAGTATGCTAAAGTGTATAGTTAAACCTGCAGCGAAGCAACCATTTGGCTAATTAACTTAAGCGAGCACGTACCCGTAGAAAGCGTTGAGTAGAGAAACTCGCAGTGTGTACTTCTTAATACTCTTTAGTGTTGCGTTATGTTCTCATTGGTGTCCAACATTAAGAAAATCTTATCTCTACAGGGTAAAGATCATTGAATCCGATAATTCATTTTAATTTTCGAAGTGGTCGTAGGCTGTATTAAACAATGTATTGCAAATGTAGACATGCTGTAAAAATAAATTGGAAATTTTATAGATAAAATTTGTAAGATGAAGTATATCTCTACCAAGTGATGAAAGGAAAAATCCATAAAAGTTTTATTCCAAAATTTTTGGCCCTATCTTACCCATATTCGCTGATTTTTGGAAAAATTTCGAAATTTTAAAAATTGATAACTTTAGAAAGAATTTTTACTAAGCTGAAACTGCCAAAAAAGGCTTCTCATGGAAGTGCGGAGGTATGAGAATTTACAGAACTTAAAATAATAGAGATCAAATGCTGTCCGATTTCCTTTGTGATACCCCATATACAGGCAGTGTAAAATATAAAAATTATTCTACAAAAGTATAGGAAATTCAAAAAGACGAAATGCACGAACAAAGATGTAGAGTATCGAAAAACTGCTTGAAAAAATAGACGGAGAATTACAAACCACAAATATTACACGCCTTAAAATAACGATATGAACAAAATTTATCGGTTGTCTTATGAGGGATATACTTAGGTCCACATAGCTGATTATCTGCCATCCCCTTCCTACCGTAGGTAAAGTTTTGAGAAACTATGTACTGAATTTAAACTCTAAAATATGAAGTAGCTATTTTGGTTAAGGCATGAAATTGGTTGCTTCTACGGTCCTTTATTCATAACGCGAAGATATCTACATTCAGGTCCATTATTTATTCATCGATACATTTAATTTTGTGACCCAACAGGTTTCACGAATCTGTGACGCAATTTTGGATAAAGCGTTTCCAGTTCATGGTTCAGGTGAGCATCATCCGATGCTTACGTTATCGCCTGTTTTCATAATGAAGCAACTTAATGAATATTTAAAAGGGTTTCGAAGGCTCTATATGTGTGCAAAATGTATTTAAAATGTGGATCCTTATGATTAATCTAATACTTATGCAGTATATATGCAGTATATGCAGTATATGCGGATAATATGTACGTAAATGTATAATTAATATAATTCAATCCAATATGCATCATATTAATTTATGATTTGAAATACTGGCATATATGTACCGTTTTGTAGTTATTCAGCGGTTAACGCAAGATTTTGATATGAGGATATGCGTATTCAAGACCAATTTTCTCTTTAAAACTCCAGTTGTTTTGGCCTAACTTTGTGGAACATCTACTATAACCAGTTAAAAACGAAACATAGTATTTCCCCCAAATTTTATCAAAACGACCGGTTTCGGTCATAACGATCAACGTCAGGACTTCATCAGGATATTCAGGTCACCTGACGATGATCATACGAACAAAACCGGTCGTTATAAACCGGAATAAAATTTGTGGAGAGTAATAATTATTTTTTTGGTTGGTTTTTCCAAATTAATGCTACTTTACAATAGTATGTGCTAAATTATGCTAATTGTCTTAAAGCAGAGTCTACCAAACCACGGAACACTGGGTGTCGGGAAGTTTAGCTGTACGTCAAAGGAATTTAAGATTAGCTCCGCTGTTAAATATAAAGATTTGCGAATGAAAAATGGTAAATTTCGCAATCCAAATCTAAGTGAAATGTCAATTATCCAAATTCCGACATTTGTAAGCTTATTGGGAACGTGTCCCTAACAAACTTTAGGGTGATGACATGTTTGCTCGAAATATCCAAGCGAACGAAAAACCAGCACGCAACAGAAAATCCTCCGCTTTAATCTTCAAATAAATATTAATTCCACTGCCACAGCTCACCAACTGAATAATATATAATGGTACAAACAATCTTGCAAAAAATTTTGTGAACTTCACACCCTAGCACAAATTAAGGTGCAGAATAATTTAAAATCAATTGGCTAACGTTCAAAGCTTTACATCGAATCTACAGTTAAATTGTATACTACCGGCACAATTACTCCTCATCGCGGAACACTATTGAGCTGGAATATATAGTTCGAATACACGGTTTTAAAGAGATGGAACACTAGCAGCGGAAGCAGGAAAAATCTGAATGCTGTTGGAATACTGTACTTACGAAATGCTTGGTGAGATATTGATTCAGTAACGCACGCGTACTGAATGAATGTGGACTTAAAGCAACACTTCATTACCAGCATGGAAGAAAATGTTTTAAGTTATTACAGACATAAAGTGGGTGTATAATAAGTGGTTGGAATGGGAGAGGTTGTGGAAGAAATAGCACTTGAATCTGATAGGTACTTTAATGAAGGGATGTTTATGGAATAAATAATAAAATGCATAATCTCACGGGACGATACAAATATACTGATAATTTTCTCTTCATTTGTCATTAGTAATAGTGTTTCTCTACTATCTCAGTGTTTTTGCGATCGTTTTTTCAGCCCCTTCTTCTGTGGGCGTTTTCCCGCAGATATCGTGCGTTTTCCCCTTAAACCTTGAGTTTGGGAGTTTTTCGCTACGTTCCATAAGTTTCTATGTTAATTTTTTCTATAGCTAGTTACTTTATATTAGTTTTTATTTATTTATCTACTAGTTTATTTTCGCTTGTAGTAGCTAGTTTTTTATAGCTAGTATTAGTTTCTACTAGTTACCTGTTATCTAATTTTTGTCTGTTTGTTTGTATCTGTTAGGTTTATTTTTCTAGTTGTAAGCTAATTGTAGTCTTTGTTGATGCAATATTCTGAGGTTATCATATAATAACTTCAAGTACTAATATACTACTGTTATCAATATCGTCAATATCAGAATAGTAAAATTGACAGTAAAATAACAATAATATAGAGAAACAATATTCATAATTATATTTTTTATATTATATTTATACAATATAAAAATGTATAATATAAAATCAAAATACATAATATAATTAAAAGAAATTATACATAATATTCATTGGATTAGAATAATGAAGGAATAATTAAGTTAGCAATATATAGCACAATGAATTGACCAATACAGTACAATAATAAAGAAAGTGATTGGAGTAAAATTACGTACGGATATATTTATAGAAAAAGCAGCATGCAATTCAGGAAATCATGGAGGAGTAATTTTAATAAGACAAGCTTTAAGCTATCTTCACAAGGACATGCTTGAATGTTATGCACATAGACAAGCGCGTAGGAAAGTTTTTCACTCCGTATTCATTCTAAATAGCTGATGTCATTTTTCTAAGCAGAACGTAAAAAGCAGTAGATTTCGTTAATTATCTAGGGATTTCCGTCACAAAGAGCGTAAAGGTACCCGCATTCAGAGGAAGTTAAAAATACATGTCTCCTTCAAAGGAAGTGGAAGCAACGAGAAAGGTGTTAATTCAGCCGTGCCTCGGCACGCGCCTTACGAATGACAGCACTTTCGGAAAAATTCCAAAGTAATGAGAGGAAATATAATGTCAGTAAAAATGATACAACTATTATGCTCTTTTTAAAAAACTCCGCTTTCATTTTTGGGAGAATGTTATTAAAGGAAGACGAGCTAAATTCACATAGTGCTATTCATTCTTAATAAACAGTGTCGTCAGTTTAGCTTGTTTTCATCTTAGGCTATGGGATTTTGGACTTTCATGAAAAATTTTCAATACTTAAATTCAACGTTTATACGAAAACGGCGACTTTTAAGTTATTTTTAAATGCTTTATTTTTCCAAGGGTCATTGAAGAAGTTCAGACGTTACCGTCGATAACTGTCCACTGACCTGGTGGAAAGATGAACCCTCTAGGGTAACCAAAAATAAGAAATGAATTTAAGGAAAAATCGAGTTAAATATTTTTAAACAATAACTTAAAGCATTAAGATAAAACTATTCCGAGGTTCATTCCGCGTTATATAGAGATATATTGGAATATTTTATTATTTTTTCAATTTTAATTTATCTCAAAAAGTGGAATCTGGTAACAGTGCTTCCCCCACAACAAATGCAGAATAGGCGAAAGTTAATAGCTGTAAAGTCTTTCTATACTTGTCCAGTGCTCTCTTCCCCCACCACACCGTGAACATCCTAGCACCCTCCCAGACACGCAGATAGGTAGCTTTTAGGGTATTGATGTGAGTGAAGGCGTTTCGCAGAAATTGGTCATATCTGGCCCTTTGTATGTGCATACTTATTAAAGGGTTAAAATTTTTATAAGTATAATAATTTTTAAAGTATTGTATAACTGATTACAGTATTTTTAGCGACAATCAGAATTGTTAAATGTACAAAAAAATCAAAATAATTGCATCGCAAGAGTATCGATAACTCTGTAAAAATCAAATACGCACAGCTAACAATAATTTATAGCAATGCAGAACCCTCATAGCTTACAATAGATTTTTAGTTTCCATCCCTTCGTTAAGTTTCATTCAAACAGTACGTAACCCTACATTCCTTCTGATTACATTGACCTCGCATATGTATGACCACACATATGTATGAGCATAAAGATGGACGGCGTTAAACGAGCGTGCGGATCAATCCCACCTAAGTGGCGAACTTTGGAGCGCCGCACTCAGAAAAGCCAATTTCGGACTTTTTCATTCCGCAGCGGCTTTACGATCCATCGCGGTCGATGGCGTTAATTAAGAAAAGAAAGCGGTTCCTTTGAAATCGGATTTGCGAAACACAAAAGAAGGCTTTACTTCGCTGTAACGATATTCGTAGTAAAGGTGCAGTATATCGAGAGAGATCGTTGCTCGGCACCCCTTAACGAGGCAAACAAACCGACAGAATGGAAGCGACCCGATCACCATGGCAACCGGCGTTGAATAAAGAGTCGCCTGTTGGAAGAATGCTTTTCCGGAACACCTGTTAAAGGGGAGATGGGGGCGTGACACTCACTTATCCGATGGGGACACGCGTGCTTAAGCACGGCAATCACACGACGACAATGTTAATTCACTCGTGAAAGGACTCGCGCTTTCTGATTAATCTCCGCTGGAATTATTCCCTTCATAGCAAATGCCTCCTTTGTCCTTTCCGGGGTCCTGTTCCTCTACTGAAAGAATCGCTGATGGGGGGCGACCTTCAGGTTGAAACAGTTGAGTGACGAACTCTGTGTCATCCAAGATGCCGTACAGAATTAAAGGGAAACGCTTTTCCTTGAATTATACAGTAATACGAGGGTTAATACGGGCCCTGTACTATTTCTCACTAAAAATGTGGCAAAATACTGGTATTATTATTGTATTGTTATGCTGTTATTGTTACAGCTTGTTGCCCAAATGCAGCGCTCTTCCATGATTATTATGGTTGCATTGTTGTGATTTTTTTTTCATATTAATTTGGTAATAATATCGCCAAACTGGATCTATGGCTGATCAGCATATCCATAAATTTATCTCTTTTTCTCGAGGTAATAATTACCAATGGTTTACATCCTATATTTAACTTAAGAATACTGTTAAATCCGTTTGAAACCCTCCCGCTGCGGTTTTCTCTCGGTATTGTTTCCCTTCACTCAACACACAAGGTGAAATTACCACTTAAGACGTTCTGATAACCTAGGTTATCAGAACATAGGGTGGATTATTTTCCATTCTCCATATGCTCTGCAACCCACTTTAGACAATCCTCTGTCTCAGTCAATAACTGGAAATTGTTCACCCTATTCTTCCCTAATCAGGCATCCTAGAATTCTTATATAATCTGATATTCTCGATGGTATTTTATGCCTAATCTATCTGGTAAAAATTGCTTCATTGTGAGAGAAAAAATCACCCTAGTTACGTAACAGAGAAGAACGATATCTTTGTATGAAAAGCAGACCATTCTTTAAAGAAATATGGCGAAAAGGCAAACAGTATTACGCAACAATAGTTCCCGTAGACGCTAGATTTCTACAGTTATAGCTAGAAAATCAAATTAAAGAAATTCCATTTCGTTTTTAAAGTGTATCGCACACGTTTAAGCATTAAAGAGCAAAAACACTTCCTGTGTTTTCTAATATAAAAGAACCAAAATTTTTAATACCTGGAAGATAGATACGGGAAAGCAACAGTCTGAATAGCAATGATTGAGGTATTATTTAACAAATAAAGCTGCAGATAATGTTCAGTCCCCATCTGCTCTTGTACCCAAATAATGCATCCTTCCCCATTCTCTCTTTCCGAGCACCTTCCCATCAAATTCGCAAAAAAGCTATTGTGTCCAACCAGGTATCCTACAAATCTTATATTCCTTTCATCCATTGTTTTGAGTAGGTTTTTTCATTTATCCCCGTTTAAGCCTCTTCATTACTTTTCCTCTACGTCCAGCTCAGCATCCTTCTCCAAATCCAAATCTCTGCTGATTTTGATTGCTTTTTCCCATTTTCTGGAGGGTTCAATTCCCACTTTCGTAGACCAATGTACTCCATATGAATGTTTCGCAAACATTTTCTGAGTTCCGATATCCATGTGATTAGCTGTGAGAATGCTTCTTCTATTTTGAAAGACCTGTTCTGCTTTTGCCACCATTTCCTTTATATTTGCAAATTTTTAGTCGTAGAACTAAATTAGTATCTTATGAAAGGAATTCAAAAACTATCTTTCTGAAGAAAATTGAAATAGATTTGATGGTTTCGGCCTTTAGATTGTAGAATCAACACTTCAAGAGTGTTATTAATTCATTATAACATAACATGGTTGAATTAACACATTATTTAATTCTTCTTATTAGTCACTATATAGGAAATTTTTGAGGATTTCGCCTGATGATGATACTAGGTTATCTACTATACTAGGATACTACGATGATGATACTAACCTATTGAAACCTAGGTTGTGAGTGTGTGGATTTCCTGTGATATTGTACAAATGAGTGTTAATTCTACCAGACAATTGAAATGTTTTCGGATATAAAAGTTCTTAAATATCATTTACATATTGGTCTCCTTTAATCGTAATTTATTTATTCAATGTATTAATCTTTGTTATTTAAGCAACATTTTACTCTGATAACTATCATTTAATTGAAATAAATGGATATTTTCGTTATAGCAGCGCTGTTTCCTCCATTAAGCTTCCTGTACGTAGTATTAGTAATGTAGTAATGCGGTATTATCCATTGCTATTTCATCCCTAGGATTTCATTACTGCGGATAATCGAAAATAGACGGTTATCTCACGAATCCATACATTCGGAGTAAACAGGCTGAGAGAGGGCAAACATGAGTACGGTTGTTTGTATGTGTTTACGCAGCTTCGATTTTTCACTTTCGAAACGATGGATGCCCAAAACATAAAAAATGACGAAAGTCGATGAATTTTATGACCTTTTTTATACTTGGAGCGTTATCGAACTGCGTCGTTTATAAATATTCTCGAAACATAACGAGTAAAACAAGAAATTAACTAAAGGATGGCTGAGTTTATCTGGTAAATGTATGGATAAAAGATGGTTAACTAATGCACAAGATCTTAATGCGATAGGTTTTTATGTCGAATCGAGAGGAGAGTGTTTGCTTAACACTTTTTCGAAAAGTTTACCTTTGAATATCTCTTATCGCTGAGCAGAAATTCAGTATTGGAGAGCAAAATTCGTAAACACTTTTAGGCATCAATTTTTCGAACATACATCACGCGTCAGGACAAAAGGTCGATCGCAAACGATGTATCGATCTTTGAAAGAGATTCGGTCGATTGTTGTCATGGAGATAATATTTAACTATTGATGAATTTTAACAACCCTGAGTAATCAGCTTTGTGACAGGCACTCAATTGATTTCATGCGTTCGTTTGCGTATGAGGTTGACGATGATTTGTTATAAACGGAATTGGAAAACGTTCTCATCAGTGTGAATTCATTTTGTCTTTCGAAGTCAATCGGTGATATAATGGTTGGGAATTCTCTACAGAATATCCGTGAATACCTTCCAGGAAACCTGAAATGATAATATAAATACATAAGGAATGTAAAATAACGAGCGATTGTTGACATATGGGAATTTGTAACAGAGTATCCTAGATTTTATTTGAAAATGTATCATTTTCGAGAGAGGCATCTGTATCGTAATAAAATATTTTAGGAAAAAATACAATAACTTTGTAAAGTTCTACTAAATTATTTTAATTATATATGCGATATGCTTCGTCTCTTGCATGTATTATTAAAATAATTCAGTAGAACTTTACAAAGTTATTGTATTTTTTCCTGTAATGGAGTTCTACAAACTTACGGCAAACTCAATATATCAGATAAAATATTTTAATTATTGGGAGATTTCAAAATTGTGATAACGCATTATTATAGCCAGGAAATTTCAATATTGTGATAATGTATTGTTGTGCCTGGGAGCTCTCTGTATAGCAGGAGTGTATTGTTGTATCTAAGAGATTTCCATTTTGTAATGATACATTGCGGTTAGCACCTTGAAGAGAAAAACACTTCGTCACTTCCACAATAGAATTTTTGTTTGACATTTTTCGTCAACGTGTTGGTATATTCAAGTCCACATTGGTTACAGTGAAATTCCATTAAGTTACGACTGATCTCATTAATTTTAAGTGCATTGTGGCAGCTAGAAAATATCTGTATTTTTGTGAAGTGTAATGTGATGTAACTTGCCAGTAATCTAGCTATCGGACTACTAGTCTAACGTCCTCTATGTAATACTGATAATCGCATTCAAAAATTATTCCACGATTAGAAGCTACCACTCCTGAGAGGGATGATGATTTTCTTTAATTTACTAATAATCTAATAATCATTAACAAATTCTGCAATGATGTTGGAAGAATAGAATTATGCAGAAATCCATAGAAAACACCCACCAGAATTCAAATTCAGTAAATATTGGGAAGAAGTATGGTGTTGTATTCCTTCGCAGGGGCGATACTCACACGTTTCTACATTGGAAGAATGCAAACTGCCTTGGATCCAAATCCATGTGCATTAACTAAATTACCGGAAGCCTTTCACGAAGTAACGGCAATTCGCAGCACTTAAAAAGTCTTCAAACACTACATCGAAATTTTGCGAAAACGAATTTAATAGCTCAGTTAACCATATGCATTTATATTTTAATTTCAGTGGGCTAAAAATGAGACTGGGAAACAAAATTATTTATATAACTGAGGTCATTACAAAATGTGAGGAAAGGTCGCTGATTAAAGCCAATTATGGCCTGAATCCCACAGGTAAATTTCCATTATCGAATTTATATAATATAATCTGCTGAAAATTAGCAGCTGATTTCCTACCTTAGCCGAGTGTATACATCTGCATTAATACCATAGGCTGCATATAGGCGTGTCTATCTATCATAGAATAAATTTTTATTGATTCTATTATGTAGTTTTTTGTTTTTATTACTAGATTTTTATCATTTTCAGCGTTTCAGAATCCTACATCTTCATTCAAGACGATGATCTGCGAGGAGATTATATCACTAGAGATTATATCAGGGAATCCGTGGTTCAAATACTCCAAAATACCTTAGCAAAAATACGTTGATATGGTGGCACTCGAATATGCTGTAGGGAAACACTGCACATGCGATCATAATAAATATTGCAGCATTAAAATATCGCTTGTTGACCAAATCCCGATTGATATTTATACTCACCTACGGGTTATATATCAGCGCTAGAAGGGAAACCACAAATTTATCTCTGAATTTTATTATTCCTTTAATATGTCACTCTGGGAAGGAAATAAAAGGGAGCGAAATGTGAGATCGATGGTCGTAAAAAGGACATTTCTTCCTATTGGACATGCATTCGAGCCGATACCATTCCCCTTTTTCTCTTATAAACACGGACTCCGTGCGTATAAGAGAACGAGCGTGTTCTTTTCGATGTCTCTTTTATCTCCTCATTCCACTGATAACTGTTCCTCTGCCACATTTTCAGAAATAGGAAACCTTATTTCCAGACAGGTCACAAAACTTTTACTCCACCTCAACGAACAAACAAATTTGAACAGCACTACTGTATAATAGTATCGTTCTTCGACAGCTAAGGTCATTGAACCGCACCTATAAATTCTCACTGGGAGTCGAACCCGGGACCGCTTTCATCTAAGGAGATTTCTGTATAGTAGTAGCCTATTTTTGTAGCTAGGTGATTTCAGTATAGTAATAGTATATTGTTGTTGATAGAGATTTCTTTGTATTGATAGTATATTTCCATAAATAGGAGATTTCCGTTCAATTTTAATAATAAAATTTCCATTCCGTAAGTCGCACGAAGAATGACTATTATCAACACAAAATTGCTGCTAAAGCAAGTTGGCTATAGGTTTTTATATTTAGTAGAAAATGATACCGTTGCATTGTTTTAATTCGGAATACTTCGTAGTCAACACCGAGACTATGGAATGCATTGTTAAGGTTGCTAGGCGGCTGACTCTGGCTTGCCCTCCGATAGCATCTGCGGCAGTCATTCCCGATATGGGAGGCCGTTCAGTGACAGTAGGACACATGCTAAAACCATTCCAAAAGCAGTTGTCGCCTAAGAATTAGTGTCTCGAAATGGACTTAAGCAGGTGCTGCATGAAAAGGGATGTTCGGTGGGGGCGGCCGGCTGCAGGAGGGCACCTGAAGTGCAGAGGGATTTCGATGGGAGAACCAAGTGGTTGGTGCATGCGGAAGCCATGGTCGAAAGAACGCCAAAAGGAAGTGCCGTTAATCCATTTAGGGTTACACAAATGTAGGGACGGGTCGCCTTTTGAAGGAAGATGCGACGGTCAATGCTAGATGTGGGGAAGATAGGACAACATTTTACGGGTCTTCCTTTTATTCCGAAATTTGGGTCGGTTCCGGTCTGCGTAAAGGTTGCCATTCTCCGTTTACTTTGGTTCCAAGTCGTTTACATTAGGGACGTATTCGGCAAGTTTTCGTTTTCATCTCACACAAGTGACCAATGAAGCCCTGTCCTGTTAGTTAGGAATTTATTTTCATTACGTATAAAAATATCTCTTAGTGGATGGAAGTTTAGGGAAGATTCTGTGATTGGAATCAACTTCTATAGTTATGAGATTATAGGTGATATTCTATGTAAATATGGTACATTGTAGGCATATTTAATAATTATTATAATAATGTGTTTTGTCACGATTACATTCAGGTACACAGAGCCAAATCTGTATTGAATTAGCGACATGACTAAATGAGGAGCTTTTAAAAAGTGGTGAAAAATTAAACAAAATGATAAAAGAAAATAATGAATGCACACAATGCCACTCGAGTTCCCTCGGTTACATTTGAGTATCTATATTTTTGGGTGAGTGACATTATATATAAGTATTCCATTGCATATGTTAATATCTTAAATTCACAGAACTCTTATTTTATAACATTTTAAAAAAGACTTTCCTTAAATATTTATGACTATAGATTAGAGACGAAGATTAAGATCAGTTAATCGATCTAAAAGTAATTTCTAAACCTTGAAAGCTGTTAAATTTGTGATGCCACTTAAGTTCGCTTATCTCATAGGTTCTTAGTTTCACGCCGAATACAGTGTTTGTTTGCAATTGCATTGACAACAGACGGAAATGAAAATATATATTTTCCCCATTAAATTTATACACCTTTCCAAGGAAAAAATATTTTCCTCTTTACAATGTCATTTTAGCTGCTCTTTGACGTGACAAAAAGGTATATTTTGGAAGGTGAGAAGACTTATATTTGATTAAAATTAGCCGGTTAACAGAGCTGTCATTCCGAAGCCATAACTTCATTCCCCACCCACTTTTTCCATTTTAAATTATCCATTTTTTGCGAAAAGCATCTCATTATATTAGAAGAATTTCATTTTTATTTCACTTCAACTTCGGAGGTGGATCACCTGCTGTTATAAGTGAAGCTATTGCTTCGCTACTTTCAAAAACTCACTCTTTCAAACTGCATTATCTCTCCGACTGAATTACCACTTCAAATGAAGGTAAACTTGAAAAATAAAGATGCTCTAGAGAAAGAAGATGATCTCACAAAATTTGTAAATATTCAAAAAGAGCGTTAAGAGCGTTTGTGAATAAACAACCGTTAAAATTACATTTCCATCGTTGTGTTAATTCCGCGAGAGGGTTTCTCAAATATCGCTTTGTTGGGTGGCTGCCTCGACGAGGACCTCTGGTGGTGGTTGGTGCCACTAAGTGGAGCACCATTACCTTGCCCATATAAGCTCCCGTTTACAGAAGTGAATCTGCGCGGCTCGGTAGTTTAATGGATAGAATACCTGCCCGGCAAGCGGGAGACCCGGGTTCGAGTCCCGGCCAAGTCGCAATTTTTCACTTCTTGTATAACCTTGGGTTAGTCGCACAACTTCATGTGCTAAGTAAAAAATTACATTTCCATCGTTGTGAAACAACCGTTTGTTTGGCCGACATCCTCTGCGATTCTTTCGCCAGATTTCCGCAGAAATATCTGAGACTCGAACGTGCACAAATTTCGGGGAGGTAACCTTGGGGATCCCTTTCGGAGAACAGAAATAGCTACGCGATTCCCAAATCCGCGATCTGGGAAACCCCAACGGAGTGACCCCCTCTCCACTGGGAAATGGGAAGTGTCTCTCTTCATTTGAAACGCAGACTAGTGCAGAAGACTCCGGATATAGGAGTTGGTAGCATAGCAACGGATGGGGTGATTATCTAGCGTTTCAATGAGACGAAATACGTGGCGAATATAGACTGTGAAAAGGTTGGTGATGGTAACTTATAATGGAAAATTCGATATATCGATCGATTTATATTGAAGAATCGAAAAAGCTGTAAGTCATATAATATTTTATATTTAAATAAAAGTTATCGTTGCTACCCTACTCAGGAATAAATCTGTTCTGATGAAAATTATAGTATTATTTATGGCATATAAATATGCCTCTGAAAGCATATCCAGAGTCATAAACTTGTTAATCGTATAATTTAACTAAATACCAATGGAACACTAATAATATTGTACCAATGAGGCACTATATCAAAACTTTTATCTTAATAGATTCGAGCTTAATCCCCGTCTCTTCCAATGTGTCGTTTCTTTCTTTTGATACGAGGGCATCTTGATCGCACCACATCTATAAATAATGTGCAGACATCTGGCGTGGATGCGGAATGACCGGCGGTTTCGATCCATTAGAATTTTTATCATGAATTTCGGCATACATCTGCAACTTATGAATGCAAGGGCAGTTTCGTGAAGAAGAGAAAACAATGATCGTTATTCAGCTAAGATACACGTGTGAATGGAAATCCGGTGAATGGAAACTAAGTAGAGCATTGTATGAAAAAATACAAGCAGAATGATAATTGTATGATAATGAATCAGTCGTTTCTTTCGAGTCATGAAATGGTTTAAAAATATCAAAGGCACGCTGTGTGAAAGAAATGGTTCGGTCGGCATAATCATTGAGCTTGAGAAGATAGAATTATTATTTGAGACAATTAAGAGAGAAGTTAACTTCCACAATGTCCTGCAAAATCATATTTGAACGTAGAATGGTCAGAATTTCAAACAAGAGTTCTTAATGCTTAAATCTATTAAATGTTCAGAATGCCTCTCGTTTCATTCTCAAAAGTATAGAGATTCTTACGAAAAGATGTTTGATAGTTGTTCAAAGACGCATACATTAGTCTATATTATATCATTGTCTATAGTAAGATATCCTATATAACAGACCTAAAAGCTGTTTTGAGAGAAGTTTTTGCAAAACAACCAGTTTATTCAGCTCCATAATTGGCACAACTTTAACGTATTAAATAATTGTTCTTAGGTTCGGGATTCTTAATTTATTCGGTTCTGGTTCTGTTTTTTCTCCGGCAAAAATAACTTTTCCTTTTTTTCCGGCTTGGTTCCGGTTCGATGCTCTGGTTTCAAGTAAGCGAGGTAGTTTAAGGTATGTTATGTTGCTAAAATGAAGCAGTCTCATACAATCTATAGGGGATTATTTTTCTCTTTTAATGGATGTTTAGGACATAGGCGCTGCTTACAGAAATATGAGATTTTGGTCTTACAATTTTCATATAATATCTATGTTGTTTATGGAAACAAAAAAAAATTTAACCGATCCTTCTAATTGAAAACCTAATGAACCCAAACATTTTATACGGGGTGATTATTATTGAAATCAAATTTCCCTTTAAATAGTGATATCGCATAAAGTTTGTATTTTATTATAGTTGATACATCTGAAGGTATGTGTTGACTAATTGTATACATGGTGTTAAATTATTACATTTATTTTGTTCCATTATCATGCATAGTTATTTAGACCAGCAAAATATACATACGTGAGATAAATACCGTTCATTGTTATCCCTTGCAGCCTTTATGTTTTTACCAAATTTAATTAGAAGCAATGGTCTCGAATACCATGGGAATGGAATTTAATCAAGGCTCTCATTCAAGCCATCGCATTGTTTTCCAGATTATAAAATACTAGATGAGATTCAATTAATTAAACTTTGATTTGAAATATTCCGAATCTTCCTAAAATTGTGAACTATTCGTCTCTTTGGCAACCAGTACCATTGTTAGAGAAAAATGGAAACGAACGCCAAATGGATTGAATGGGAAATTACAAAAGAAATCATGAGAGAAATCAATTTCATTGCCTGCGGATTTTAATTCTTTTTCAAAATAAACCAATTGGACTGGCTCAACGAAATTGCAAATAGAGCAGTGAGAAAGAAAATTCAATGCAATATATGTGCGTGTAGTCTTCCATCTTAGAATTTAAATTATTGAATGGTGTTGTACTTAAACTTTCACTAGCATTATAATTCATAAGTTGCTATTAAACATTCAAGTTAATTGGTTTCATGAGTTAGTTGGCAAAATGTCTCATTTTTGATTCAAAGAAAACGTAGACACCTACGTTAAAAGTTCTTTTTACTAATGTACGATAAAATATGTATACCATGAAAGAATCTTCTCATACTTTTTATCTCGTAGTGTAAAATTGTTCGACAGACCAAGCGACTTACAGATAATTGGTGCATAGAAACATCGATTTCATTTCAGCAGAAATTCTCGCTTTTGCAACAGAATGGCTGTACATACATATTTATCCGAGAGCGAAGCTTTTTCTTGCTTAAAGTCGCATCGCATACAAAAGCAGGAAAAGAACAAGTCCCCCACGACGTGCCTAATGCGCAGGAAGAAGCAAAAGGGACTGAAACAGGAGCTTAGGAAGAATAAGGAGATTTATAAGGATCTGAAAGTGGAAGCAGAACACTGGGAAATATGGTGGCTCTTCGAAAGATGGTTTAGTAACTATGTTCAGAATAACCTCAGTGGAGAGAATATAGATCGAAACGTAAAGAAATTGGAAAAATCAAAGAATTATCATATATATATTATATTAATTATAATTATAATATACTATTATTAAGATTACGGGGAGGCTTAGCAATTCTCTCTGAATGGTTCTCATTGGAAGCTATTTAAATCTAACAAAGAATGTGTTATTTACAATTAGAGGCGAATAGGCTGAAAAATATTTCAGTCTAACCAATAGATGTACAGCAATAAAATAATGTTTTCCTATTCTCTGATTTCCATTATTCGCTTCACTTATAATAATTTTTCAAACATTACTTCAAACAATTACTTTAAAACGTTTGGAACATTTTGAAACATTCTTATTTTTCTTTTAGTACACTACAATTCCTCTTAACCGGCTTCGCATTTACCGGCCTGTATTTTTTGAATGTGAACAACGGGCTATTCACGTATAAAGACGTATTGCAATATGATTTCAGTTTAAATTTTCTATTATTCGTTATTTAGCACATTAGATGAGAAAACTGAAAGAATTCCGCATTCAAAGATTCACTGACGGTAAAAAATAGAGGAAGAGCACAGATATTTTGAAAACTGAATCTTAACTTGTTTGGAAAAATCTCAAATAAAAAAAAACGCGATAAGAAGGTACATTTCTCTAGCTTTTTATTCATAATCCCTTGGAAATACGTTTTAATACGTGGAAATACATATATGTATAGGTAAAGTAGGTACACTTCCAATGAATCGGCCAAAATGGCAACCAGGCGGGACTACCTTATTCTCAGTTTCAACCTCAATGAAAAACTAAGTTAATACAATCATTACAAACTCATTTGAACCAAATTTAACCAAATTCTGACTAAATCCTTTAAAATAAATTTATATCGTAAGTTAAGTAAGATTAGATCGCGTCTTAATTAGGGTGATATTGGGACTAATAAGTCTCCTATGACATCAAATCCAATCTTAAAGAGATAGATGTAGTACATAAATGTGCGGAAATATACGCAAAAAGTATAGGTAAATGGCCTGATGTATCGAACTTTGCAAGAACCCAATTCAATTTATTTTATTTTAATATTTATTGCGAGAAGGATCAGAGAAATAGATGCTAAGACCAGTCCATTCAAGAATTCATTTTTTCCGCGAATGATACTCGATTTAAAGTTAATAAAGGATTACAAAAGTAGAGCCGACGTGCATGCACCCCCTGCCACACTCCGAAGTACGGCTTGCAGTGTATGTATGTAAATTTAGATGATAATTATCATAGTGTTAAAGTTAGATAGGATGATGCGACATCAACTCATGTAACGTATTCACGTGAGGGTACTTCAGCGTAACTTTTCATAATGCGTAATGCAGGAATATCGAAACTTCTCCCTCTCTTTTCCTCTCACCGTTAATACTATTTTAAAGGATATTTCGAAAGGACATAAAGGACGATTGCTTTCATCCGGTGTTCATTTCCTTCGGCTCTTGCTGTTACACTAAATCGCAAGGACCTCTCCGTTATTTACGCTTAACCTGGATATTTATTTCATTTCCGTGGAAACAAACGAAAGGCGGTGAAAAGAATTGAAAGGCGCAGAGCGTCGCTTAAAGGGCGCTCCCAAATCAGGTGCGTGTAATCGATTTATCGACATTGCTTCGATTCAATTGACGCATGGCCCCGAGACGCCCTTTTTTGTCTCCCCAAACAGGGAAATATATTACTTAAACGGCCATTTTTCAAAATTAACTCGGACACGGGGTTGCGTGCCGTGTTTATTTTTCCCTGTGAAAGCTCTTAAAAGGACGAAAACGTGAGCAATCGACCGAATGACTTCATTCCCTGGGACCGGATATCTACAGGGTGCTCCTCTCTTCATAGATTCAGTAATTTTATTCTGTTGGAAGCGGATGTAAAACAGGATATCGGAAACATTTAATGGGAGGGAAGACAAGAGCAACTCGACTTGCGGATCCAATTAGGGCTCTACCGTGGGTCGTATCTCGAAAAGTACAGATATCGAACTCGATATTCCGATGCTTATTTACATTATCTGTTATAATGACGATGTACCTAATGTATGTAACCTATGATGGTAGAATTAGCACTTTAATCTATACCTCATTTTTATGTGGTATAAAGTATGTGGTATGTATAAATTAAAGTGTTAGTTCTACTATCATATGCTATTATGGCATATCACCAAGTAAAGGCTTAAACCATCAACGCTATAATGAATGCATATAATTTTTAAGTACAGTTTACTAGCTAACAGTGTCATTCATTTTCCTAATATATTCGATATGGATCAGCCTTACTTTGTGAAATGCCAAATAGAATAAATAAAATACTTTGTAGCTTTGTCTAGTGTATTAATAGAATACTATTTATTGATAGAATACTTATTTCAGTATTTACTTCTTCTATGGATTTAATACTGATAAGAAATTTATGTATGCTGTGATGTATGGTTTTTATTTATTTTACTCTTATATTCCTTATTGGATTTGAGTTTCATCGTGCCTAGATTGTAACATTTCATTGTGCCTAGATTGTAACATTAACTTTTTTAACTCGCATGGTAATTTTGATTATGTGAATTAGATATTCTAGTTGTAGCATCGTTTAAAGATCTACGACGACTGAGGTCATTTTGTACGTGGGCTCCCATCGAGAATCGATCGCGGGACCTCTATCACCAAGTAGCCCATGGCTATCCCATTTGATACTCTATTTTTTAGACACTCTGAGCTTTGCGGTTTTTCTCTCTCTCCTTCTTGAGGGTGTTTTCCCGCACTGTGGGGTTTTTTCTTCCTTCGACCTTCAGCTGAGAAGATATATCCCCGCTGACGATTTTTTTGTGCAGTATGTTTTCAACTAATTCTAGATATTAAATTTCATGTAGGCGTACGTGAAACATAAACAATACCACGTAAACAATAAGGTTGAAGAGGTCTCAACTTGGGTCCAACTTAATAAAGAGCTCATTAATTTATTCATGTTCTTTCACTCTGTTAGCTTTAATCATCTTACAACCCTTCTTAGCGGGCGTTTTCCTGTATTGGATGATATTTCCCTTTTTTCTTCTTGTTTTTTTTAAGAATCTCTTGGGTGTTTTTATATCCACGTATATTCTCATTTATCTCAAGTAACAACTTTAAAATTTATCACTATACAGGTCACTCTAATAAGGCAAATGTTGCCCTAATTTCATTCAGCTTGATAGTCTCTAGTAGTTTGCGATCCCTCATGATATATGCGTTTACATTTGCTGTATATTTCGATATTTCACTATTTTGAGGCCTAAATATCCCATCATAAGTTTATTGTTCAACATAATATACCTAAGGCATAAAAGCTTTCCCTCATTTCTCAGGAATAATTCTCTAAAACAAAGCTTTCCAATTATATTGGTCTGGATGCCACTTTATAAACTTAATTAATTAAGTGGTTTACGAGGAGGGCATCGAACCGGATCCGAACCGAAATCCGAAAATAAAAAAACCTTCACTTTTGCCGGAGAGAAAACCAAACCCGAACCGATAAATTTAAATTCGTGAACCGGAAACGAAAAATGTTATATATTCCGTTCCGATTTTCGGTTTAAAACAATGCAAATTTATTTAAGAGTAACTGGCGGAACGCTTGTTAAGCATTAGTAACTACGGCTACAAATGAACTATTTCTAACTTTTATTTTAAAAATTATTGCGTGGTATTGTAAATGAGACAAGCTAGAAAAATAAGATAAACATTCAGAGAAAACTACAGTTCGAACTGAATTGGCAGAAGAGGAACCGGAAATCAACCGGTATTCGTTATTTTGTTGAGGCGGAGCGAAAACTTGAATGAAAGATATTACCATTTGCTGCTCTGTTTACGAGGATCGTGAAATGCATTCATATATTATATTTTTAGCCTCACAATTCAAGCTTTCGTAATTACATTGATCAAATGATTCCGTAGTAATGCAAAGTGCTTGATGCGACTGGAATATATTGTATCATATCGTAGTAATTCTCAAACCTTATCGATCTTTAAAGTTGCCATTTCTATAAATACCGATTTCGATAGGATCGCTCGACACTCAACGAAGCATTCGATTATAATTGAAGTATTTATCGAGGAAAAATCGTTTAGAGCGAGAGTGGGTATCACTGATGGACGAGTGATGTAAAAATCGGATATAATTGGCGCTTGAAACTGTTTAATTAAAGGTGAGACGCATGTTTTACTAACGGAAAAATTCCATCGTTATCCAAGAGAAAGTTTTGGAATTTTATTGAGGAAATATGAGGAGAACGTAGCGTGGTTCCAATTAAAGCCGTTGATTGATTTTTGCCATCATCCCTCATAATGGAATTTTGTAATTATAATTTTCGACGGACGACCTGCGAACGAATACAAATGTAATTGAATCCATAATTGGGATAAATTAATGAAGTCGTAGATGAGGAGGTGAAGGCCTCGTTGAAGACAATTTCACCTCTGGACGACACGGGACCAATTATCATTGCGACCGCGGGATATTGTCTTAAAAGCATTTCACTCGATGGTACGTGCTGAGACTATAGCGAGGAGACCAAAGCAAATATTAACATAGCTGTATTTCTCCTCAAGTTTTCCTCCTCTGGAGATTTCCTCCGCGAAAAGTAGCCGAGTCCATGAACGGCTTCCTTCTTACAGACGAAAAAAACACAAGAAAGAGAGAGTTATTGTAATGGGAAACAGAATGAAAAAAGTCACAAAAATAACAAAATCAGCTTGGAAGCCAAACAGCGCCGCTTCAAAAGATTGGAGACAAAGGAGTTGACGTGTACAGAATGCATCGAAGGTTTCCGCTATTGTTGGATGGCGATCAAAGAGAAACAAGAAACAAAAGAGGGAGGAAAAAACAAGAGAGGTGGCGGGAAAAGGACTGAGAGCACTCCAAGTTGAGTGTCGGATATTTCGAGAGCCGCTTTTGTTTATGGAAAGAAGCCCCTCTTTGTGAGTGTATATTCGTCGGATATATAAGCAAAGGGCCCTTTCATCGTCTCCTAGTATCACAGCCCGTTAATCTTTCTCTCAATCACGGAACGGTTATCTTCGAGAGAAAATAACCTTCCGGAAGTTATCGTGGACGTCACCGAAAAAAGAGAAGATCAAACTCCGCATCCGCCTTTTCCCGGCAAGGCAAGTGAGCGCCGAGTCAAAGGAACTGAATGGCAAAGGAGGATGGTGAATGAGAAATGGTGAACGATGTAACTTACGACTCGATTGAAGAGTTCTGAGAGATGAAACACAACGACATATACTCCACACTACAGTTTTGTTTCAAAGCGATCGATGGCAATAATTTATTGCCATCGATCAAGAAGAATACAGGAAGAAATACAGGAAGAAATTCCCGATGATGACATCAAATTGCTGAAACCGGTCGCTCTCAAAATTTTCGGAAAGAAGTCACTGTCTTTCATTTTCCTGATGGCGGACTGTCACGAAATCAAGCGTCTATTTTTAGAATATAAAAAAGTTCATTTGAAGTTAACTCTCGATTATTCAGGGTAATGATTGAGAGAGTATGGGCGGAATGGAATAATCAGAAAACATGGACAATCCAAACTTTCACATTTGTTTCGAATAATGTTCATGATTCATGTGCATTAATAATTAATTATTAATCGCGCACATACTCAGTTATTTTCTATTGTTTCGTGGACTCATTATTCATAATTATATTAATATTAAATTAATTAATTCTAGAATACAGTTGATAATATTCGACCTTTCATGGTGGAACGCCACTGAGAACAAAACCTTTGTAATTTACACAGAACAGTTATTTTTTCATTTATATGATTTTGCGCAGCATCTTCAGGTCTTCTTCAGAATGATGGCTTCAATTGAAACCGGTCGGATTGAAAAAATTGTTCTGCAGAAAATACAAAGTATTTTAGTTCTGACCCATTAAGAATTTTCTTCAGGGGCGTCAAGACGATAAGAGTAAAGGGCTATATAATACAATTTCCGCATGAACGCATTTCCAATCAACTTTTAAATGTCGTTTTTGTCGTGATAAATATAGCAGATTTATAGAGAGCGTATAAAAAGATTAAAATCAGATTTTAATTCGAGCCCATTGTCAGATCCATCAAATGAATAGTATGTACTACATAGTCATTAAAGGGGGGATGAACGCACAATTGCATTGCCCTTGGATTCACCAATGATGGGATATATGAGAAAATACGTGGACGTAATAGTATAAATAAAAAAACCGCATGGGAAGACGTAGGGGTGTGTGAAAAAATGAAACATATATACAAATATTGGGAGCTGTAGAGGAGCACAGCGAGTAAACAAGTCTATTATAGTAAGCCAGGCAAATACTCTGCACATAGAGTCACGATGCATGTATATACGTATGAGTTCAGAAACGAACTATTCGATCGTTTTCATAGGAAAAGAGTTCTTTCTTTCGGTATATCCATTGAATGTAAGGGAAAAGGGAATGAGATGGTGAGAGTAAAATGAAGGATGGAGTATCGAGTCTAGACAAATAATGAAAGGTGTTGTTAGGTTATCTGCTTTTTCCACCCAGACCTTACCATGGTTGTATGCCACCATCTTCATTTTTTAATATTTTCTTTCCATCTTGACACTGTCTGTCATCTCCTACCTCATACGAACTTTCCCCATTTATCTTTTATAGCAGACTTGGCCAACAGGTCGATTGCTATCGACTAATTGAGGGATTCAGTCATTTTCAATAGATAACTGTATTTAGGGGATGACCTTAATTATGTTAATCACTGAACTTTATGTTATCAATTTCATATCCGGTAATATGTGCGTGATATTTTATATATGTCTGATATAAGGTAGACCTAAGACTTGAAATGGATCGAAGTAAGCAGAAAATCCCGAATTATGACGATGCGATGTATACGAAAAGCTACGAAGTTTCTAATAACCTCTCTACTGTAGATGTTGGTTAACCCATAAAATATATAAATAAGCACGAGTAACTATGACTTGTAAACTAACTGTTACTATTTTTTATTCTAAGTTGAGTGTAGTGTAATTTAAATGAAAAATAGAAATGATTTTATCATTATAAGGATGTAATATCAAATTGATTGTAGCAAAAAAGGACAACACCTAGGTATGAATCATACTAATTAGTGGCATTTATTCTAGCCTCTCATTAGAGAATGCTATGAAATGTGTTATTCACTGAATCATTGTACGACTGTGCTGAAGCTTTCTGCTCATAACATTCTGGTCCATATGAAAAATTGCCTCACTCCTCATCTTACACAATATGCTTCATTCCCGGAACTTATGAAATGCGAAGGGGTTCGACGTTGATTCCGGGGTGAATAATTTACTGTGAATGAGTTACAAAAGAGAGACGTATGAGAACAAAAAGAAAACAAAGTGCGAGATGAATGATTCGAGAGAATGAGAGTGCGATGAAAATGAGGCCAAGATGAATGAGTGGGGAATGAAAGGAAAATGAATGAGGAAGAAGTAGAGAGGGGGAATGCGAATAAGGAATGAGTTGCAAATGAGGAATAGAAAGTGGAAGGGGCAAGATAATGGATGTACAGCGAAGATGAATCGAATACTTAGGAAACGACCTAAAGATGAAACCAGATTGAATTTAGAATGCCATAGGAAATGTAAGAGATTTTGTCAAATACTAAAAAATAAAGAGTGAATGATGATGTAGAAAAAATTAAGATAAAAGACGGAAAGATAACCGTACAGTTAACTAGGAAATACTGGAAGATAAATCACTAATAAATTACAAACAAATTTACACTACAAAAATTTACACTATTAATTAAAAAAATTAATTTTTTATTTCAACGATAGAAAAACTGTAGATGATTATAAAAATGTTATTTTTTTCTCCATTTTCCTTGAAAGTTTAACAAATATCTTTATATCTTTTTGCAATAGGAATCATGTGTGGATTTCTAGTTTTTATTAATTATTTGTTTTTATTTAAATGCTATATTTCCACGTAATGTGATCATTTTCAGATTTTTTTAAATACCACAAAGATTACCTTTCAAAGGAGTACTTAATTCAATTTTGCAAAATTTAATCATCAATTTTTTCTATGAACGAATAATTTAATTTATGGAGCAACGAATAATAATAATAAAAAATCTATAACTAATAACAAACGTTCCAAAAAAAGAAATACCAACAATGGGAATGGAATACTGGCAAAAATATTCATGTGATTAATTTCAGGTTAATTGGTTTCATTATTTTGCAAGTCAATTGTATTATAATTTACGTCGAAAACAAACCAATCTGCATTATAAAACAGTCTTCATTACAGCTGAGTGAATAACCAAATAGCGCGGAATAATGAAATTGAAATGCAAGTTGAAAAAGAAAATAAATTATTCAGAGAAAAAGTACTGTTCTGATCCTAGACCAAATCCTCAAATCTAATTTAGTTCAATTTGATAAAATGCACTTCCCCAGACTTTCGGGCGCTTCTTTTGCCCCCATTAATTAGGAGCGTCCTCGAGATAAATTAATGACCAATGAGAGGCAAATGAGTGATGAATAAGCGTCGAATGAGGTATAAATTAAAGCAGCGAAAGTGCGGTTAATGAAAGACTGATGAGCAGCGCTCAAGAGGGGAATGAAAGATGAATTTGGTCCACATGAATGACGAATTCGTGTTGAATAAGTTACGAACGAATAATGAATATGTACCGAATAAAAAAGGGAATTAGGATGTCTGGACTAGGATTAGGCGATTTATTGTCTATATTCACCATAGTTAAGTATATAAAGCACAGTTATAAATCAATATTTTAGGGTTTAACTCGCCACAACCATACTCATTATAATAATAATATTGTTAAGGGCAAATAGAGGACCAATCAATCCCCCATAAATCTAATGTCTTCCTTATTCACACATTTAAAGCTTTTACTCACAAAAAATTCAATGTTTCTACTTTTTACTTTCATTTCTATCATAGGATGTTTCAAGAGCCCTGAAAAAAACGTGTTACTAATAAAGGATGTTTGGTTAAGAATAGTTACCTGTGTAAAATTATATTTATTAAGTTAGCTTCACATGAATATGTATGACTTGTTAGTGTAGTTGGATTGAATTACCTTGTAGTTGTAGCTAGGTGTCAGGTGTGTTGCATATACTGTAATATTGTAGCTAGGAGGTATTTGTTTCATAATAGATTATTGTTATTTACATAATTTGATTCAACTAATTTCTAACACCTAATTTAAATGCCTAACGTGGAATCTCGTGCAGCTGTACTATCACAGGATTTTCCTATCTCTGACTGAAATAAAATTACATTACAAGTTTTTCTTAAGCAATTTCAGTTATAGGGATTGAATTTCATAAACTATAATTAGTATTCAAATTAATTATATTTTCATATTTACTTGCAGAATTCACGTTCCAATCGTTAGTTCTTTTTCCAAGCCTAGTTAAGATAGGTTAACGGACCATTTTTAGAATAAAAGTTAATGAATTACCACGGAATTTTATCGCTGAAAATATAGCTCAAATTTTCTGGCACGTGTAGGATGCTACGTTTGTAAAAATGAGAACCATTGTAAATCTCACAGCACATGAGGAGCCAATCGAGAAGTTCTGACGCAGGGGTTTCAAGCACCTCAGATATCTTTCACAACATAGCGCGAGAAGTGGGTTCGCTATTAAGATTGTCCGCGACTGGAAGGTGCCACACTCTTAGATGTTTATGTACGTAAGCAATACGCAATGGCTGCAAAAATGCCACAGTCACAGCTCAGCATTCCGAGCTCTATGGCCATGTGCTAACGATGACTTAATTGTTAACTCACGGAGTAAACAAATTCCTCAAATGCAGGTCTACCATAAATCCTGAGAGGAGCTCTTCCAATGACTCTCGGTGCTCGTGGGTTGGCAAACATGTTATTCGACAGAGATAGGTGGCAGGTAGCATTATAATTCACTGCCATTTTGTATTATATAGAAAATAATGATGTATGATCCGAGAGTTTAAGTATGGGGACAGTCACAATAAATGCATGAAATTTATTTTATTAAATACATATGTAAGCTTAGTACATGTTCTGTTTAGAGCGGAACTGTTCTGGTTTCAATCAGAGCATCGAACCGGATCCGAGCCGAAAACAGTTAATTAACAAAGTTAAAGGTATTGCCTGAAATCTGGTGGAAATTCATTTTAAATCCAATTAGAATTAAATATTTTATTATCCACAATTTTATAAATAAATACGACCATGGTTTCGGTGTTACAGTACGGTGTTACAGTACGATCTTCAGGTGGATAGTAAAACTTTTAATTCTAATTGGATTTAACAGTTAATTAATTTTAAACGTACTACTATCACCGAAGTATTACAAGAAAGATGACAAAATAATGTTGTAATATTGCAAATTAGAAAGGATTTCGGCGGATGATAAATTATTGATTTTCGGTCATCAAAAAAGGTTCACCTTTCTGTAGACTCTCAGCAGTAGACAATCAAGCAACAATCAACAATTTTTAAAATCTCAGCCTCAATCATTGTCACATAATGCTGTGTTTGTTGCAACAATATTCCGCTTTTCTCGAACGAAACTATGCAAGAATGCTTCAATTACATTACGAAATAAACTTTAAATTAGGAACTATCTATCGCTATGTGCAAACACATTTAAGATTAATTATCGTTAATACTAAGCACGTCCCTTATTACTTTCAATACCCAATAATGGAGGTTCTACAGATGGCTGCACCCTGAAACGGCTATCTAACATCCTACTGTCTGGAGTCTGGGTCTTTTATAGAACCGACTGATTTGGGTATTTTGGCTGCACGTCTTTGAGGAAAAAGCAACGCAGTCTGTCGTTCGGGAAACAAATGTCCTCGAATCAGCGCTATTTTGGAGAGGAGAAAAAATGCCTTTCAACGCCGCTTTTCCGGGTGACACAGGGCTTAAATAAAAGCTCCAACTTCCGATCGAATATCCATTAGAATGCACCTTCCGGTGTGAATGGCTCCCTCTCTGTAAATAGTTTGTATTCTCTTCTCCTCTGGGAACCTAAATTACGTGAAACTATTTCCCCACTTTCGACAATGAATAACGTTCAACCTTAGTCCCCCATGTGTCTCCTCCCGTAACGAATAGTTTTTCTTATTTCCGTTCGCTCTATTTGCGCGGAATTCGGCCTTTTACGAGTTTCGCGGCTTAAGCCCTTTTCCCAGCGGGGCGAACGCTGAAAGAGGTAATTTTTTACGCTCAGAGAGGTCAATTGATTTAAGTCGTGAATTCTAACGTGAGCCAAATACAACCCATTCAGGTGACGACAAGAAGTCGCTCTTTGAATTTTTTTACTCTTCTCTTGGCTTACCATACGTCACGTTTTCATCGGGACTGTCCCTGTGAGTTATTTTTTATCTTGTCTCGATTTAAATGAAATACGCTGATTGAGAAAATGCAGGAAATTCAAAAGTTTGAAGGAAAAGGGGTCAGAGGACTGAAATTAAATAACTCGAATACAGTGCAATTACCGGGAAGAAGATTAACATTCTCATAAAATTGTATAAAAAAAATTTTCAGGCAAAGTTCCGGATTTGTTCCGGTTTAATTCTCTTCAGAATTTAAGATGTCAGTTTTTGTCGCTATTGAATTATGGTGACCCCCACTCTTTTCACTTTTTTTTAGTAATCTGAGTTTAGGCTATTGTTGAATATTCTCTCAGTTTCGATAATTCATTATTGAAAAATGCTTATTTATTCAACAATTATAAAATACAGATAAATAATATAAATATTGAAATAATTATATTTATCTCTAGAGAAACATTATTGATTGATATCTCAAATCCTTAGCTAATTAAAGTCGAGGTATTTTTTTCATCTAAATGTTATGAATAGTTTAACATTTTCCAAGTCCACGGTAGGCGTCTGTGATTCGTGATTCTCTTAAAAGACCAAAAGTCACCGCGAGTAAGTAAATAAGTGAAGTAAGTAATGTAAGTAAATTTTGACTTAGCAGATTTGAAATCTAGAGAGTTTATTACTAAATTATCTCGAGATAACGATTCTCATTATTCAAGTAATTGGTACATGAAGGAAGAGGAAAATTTCGTACGATATTTCAAGTAGCTCCAAAACGGAAATTCCAAGAAGAGAAATCTAACAAGAAGATTGTGATAAAATAGAACAAGCTGCAAAAAGGAGTTTTCTTGATATTTTTCTGAGTGAAGAAATATTAGAGGAAGACAGGATCGGGTCGTGACGTATATAACTTATTTTTAAGGCGAAATGATGGATGTTAAAGGTGAAGAAATTACATACGTTGAGAGGGTTAAATGTGGGGGAGGAGGCAGAGCTCCATATGGAAACACTATTCCGAAAGGCAACGAGGAAGGATATAGGCGTTGAGTCCCTTGAATGTTAGGGTAGCAAGTTACTAACACCTGGAAGTCATTGGGAAGAGAAATTATGATTTGCTATAGTGTTATTCCTATATCGAAAATAGCATCGAATGCTTTGATGCTTGGCCTTATTGCTATTTACCCACGATACCACTGATTTCATATTAAGTATCCATGCCATCCAGTATCATTAGGGATACCATATTTTGATGGCAAAACCCGGAAGCTATCAAGTTTCTAAGAGGGAAAAACCGGAACACTGCTTTTAAACTTTTTTTAAGTTTAAAAGTAGTTTGTTTTATCCAATTTTATGAGTGTGTCAGCCTTAGAGTATTTATTAAGTCACCAAATCATTTTATTTTAGTCTTCTGACCCTCTTCCCCTTAAATCTTTGAATCTCTCATATTTTCTTAATCACTTATTGAAAAAGTGACCGGGACTATTCCATTCAACTGGGAAAGTTTCCCTCAAAACGTGTGTGCCAAAATATAATAATTTATTCTCATTTCGTACGGTGTTGAATGGCTTACCATAGATTATATTTCTTGGAACTACCATCAAGTCCAAAAAAATCAAGTAATATTTAAAGTTAGCCAAATTTTTTAAAAAATTTCTGCATTCTAAATGCACTTGTAAAAAACCCAAGTTTCCATTCCTGACACTCGTATTTATTCCAATAGAGGGATTAAAAAATTATAGGTAATAGGTTCTTATCCTTACAGAATGTACAACCATGTATTGCAGACTTAAATGTTTACATTTTTCCTTGTTATTACAATTTAAGGATTTGTCTAAGATGGAATAAAATGTCTTTCATTATCCAACATTAATTGTATTTTCGTTGTAACGAGCGGATTTTGGTGCTTCTATGTGTATCGTTCTACTAATATCTTATCAGATAGATTTAGGAAACCGAGAAATTCTAAGAACAAGTTCGCGCGATCCAGATGAATCCTAGCACTCAATTATTTCAGCAACGTATTCAGCAATCAAAACCATCGAACATATATGGAAAATTATGTGTGCAAAGCATATAAAAGTTTACGTTTCTGCTTTGCAAGAGCAGCTCATAACCACACAAATAAGTCGCATGCGGTCTCCAAATTGGTCAACCCTGGAAAAGAATTTAAGCAGCTGTCGAAATGCAAAAGTCAAAATGCAAATATTCCTTTTAAAGGTGGTCCGGAATTTTGAGGAAGCGTAGGTGTATGTATTTGATAGAATCCATGAAAAACTAAAATCTTCTTCTGTAAGCATTCTTCCCTTCTCATAGTTGATGCCAATAACCGTCTCGAAAGAACCATTTAGATAATCGATGACACTGATCAGAGGAAAAAACGTTCTCCGTCTGACTACAATAGTGCGAGAAAGATAAACCACCCCCACATGAATAGTTAGCGATAGCAAAGAAGTTATGATAAGGGGAGAAAAATGGAGAATTGTGACGAGGGGGGATTCTTATGCAGCTACCATGACAACGCCATTCTTGACTTGGACCCTTTTCCTGAACAAAACACATGCACAATACATGTATTATTCTTCCCATGTCTGTTAAAAATTGGTCTATGTTAACATTTCTACCTGTCGATACTTTTTTCAGGTACATAATTTCAATTAACTATCTTAGTGTACCACTCTTCTTATCTCCGGGTTAAGGTGTTTTATAAAACCAACAAAGGAGGCTGTGATATTGTATGCATGTATTTCCAAAGGAAATGGTTACAGTTTAATAATATTATTATATCCATGGTAAATGTTTCTCTATTATTATATTATATTCGTGAATTACACCGTCAAAAAAAGACGGGAATTAATTCAAATTGTAGAAAAACATACATGTATTATCGGGTGCATCTGATGTATGTCAAGTTACCCCGTTAAAAACGTCGAAGATTATTTTAAATGTATCTGTCGTTTTATATATCATTATCTGGCATGCAGTTGTCTACTTAACGGATTTTTTTCTCGATTTCAAACTATGTCAGAATGGCCGAGTGGTTATAGTGACTCAACATTCAAACTGTTCTAAAACTTCCAAAGATTAATCTAAAAGTTTGTCCTCAGTGGTTCGAATCCTGCTCAGGGAAAACTTTTTTTCCGGAAGATGAAGTTTCGGCTTTACAAAGTAGATTCATAAGAAGAAAGCAAGAAGTTTCCATAGGTTGCTTGTTCTAATGAAGTAGTTGTTTACGTGGTTACTCCATTGTTTATTTTTATGACGAACAATTACATATATGTACAGGTATTCATAATAACTTTATAATTTTCGTATATTTCGTACTCTAAAAGGCATATAACGTTTGCTTTAGTTCTCATTTCGTCTCTTTTCTTTTTCATTCAATTTCCATTCTTTTGGCTTTTATCTCGATATTGTTGGACCATTACTTCTATTTTAATTCTGCAAAAGAAAAAGCGTCTGCAATCGATCGAATGAACTTTACGTGCATTTCTAATGAGAGCATTTTCGAGTCGTCCGGAGTCGAACCCGGGATACCATTGGTCGAAAAATATAGGTGTGTTTTTGGTCACTGATCTTCTAGTGAATCTTTAAAGTCATATTTCTATTCGTCGGGAAGTGCGTGGAATCAATGTTCCAATATTTCTCTCAAGCATTTCTTACGAGAGCTACTGACATCGGATAGATAAATACGTACACAACGGTGATTATTATAAAGGATACATGGTAACTCTTTTCTAATATCAATGTATCCAGGGTAATTGTTTACCAATGGCAATAACTCCATATAATCTTAACCTAGGAATATCAGGAGGTACGGTAAATAACAATTTCAGTTATTATTGGCATTTTACTGTTTGAATTGTTATCCAATTGACAATAAATAATTATAACATAGGTCGTTATTTAGCCGATACTGAGAGTGTAAATTCCTTCATTAAATACAACGTCAAATATATCACAATGAAATAAATAATTAAGTGTAAATAGAAATAGAGAAGAAAAAATTACTAAAATCTGTGGAATTTAAAAAAAAATATCCAAGAGAAGAAGGTCTTAATAAAAGGTCTTTTATAAAATCTACAGAGGAGTTAGCAACCCTACTACAGGGCGAGAGTTATTTGCGGCAAAACAAAATACTCCTCAAAATGTATGATTATTCGTCTTTGTCACGAATGAAGGCAATCCTTAGTTTTGGAAGCTCGTACAGTATTTCAAGACATTTCGGTTACAAGTTAACCCGATGGACGCCCAACATTCTTCCAATCAAAAAGGACGCATATTTATTTCGCAGCGCCCTCTTCTGAGATGCCTTTCTCCCTATTTATAGATATCTCGTATATGACAAGCATGACGCATTCATGTCGGAGGCAATGTCGCTCCCCCAACAGCACCCCGATCGATCAATTCCAAGCAGACTTCTGCAAGAGGGTTGCTCTTTATGGAACGAAAGAAAAGTTAATTCACTTACGGAATTTATTTTGCTTCCATTTACAATTCAATGGCCCTAGGGTATGCAACAGGAATTCATTACTCCTTCCTTGTAGACGCTCTATTTGGATGATGAAGTTGGAATTCAGACAATAACGGCATTTCAGCGTTTATACAAAAGGAAAAACTTTCCAGCATGAGGGAAGATATTCTCCATTAAATTTACCCTTAAAAGTTTTTTTAAAAACTTCCATGTTAAGGGTATTATTATTTCTAGAATAATTCGAATTCATCAATGCGAGTCGCAAACGAATTTCCTTAGAGAAAATGAGTGAAGGCTACGAAAGATACATCAACTCTTGTAGAATTTTCAGTTAGGAAAATTAATTATTTGTTAAAAATTATTTATTTTATATTAAAGTTATTGATGATTGATTGTTGTTCATTATCTACATTAGCATTTAAGAGGATGGTGTAAATCCTCAAGAGTACAAGTAGAATTGAAGTCTATCAGAAACCTGTATCCTCTTCATTAACAAAAACATTACACATTTGAATAAAAGGCAACGAAAGGTCAAGCTGTAAACCCTTTTAGAAAGAGCAGTAAAGAAAAACCATTTTATGGAGATCTAACATCTATTATACCGTTAAAAATCAAGGCAGATAGGGCTTACAGAGGAAAAATGACGTTTTCCGAGAGGTCGTTCCAGAAATTAGATTTCCTTATATTCTCCGAGAGAATCCCCATTTTGAATACTCTTCTCTTTAAATCCCGTTTTTTTCTTTTTAAAGGCTCAGGAAATTCTTTCTGATGGAGGATGCCCATTATGCGCTCAATTGCTTAGTTTATAACAAGGATCCTTTAAACAAATTGAATCCGCACGAAAGATTAAACAAAGAGCGGTTCTTTCTGTTTAAATAATGCCTCAGCTTTTGTAAGGCGTCGCGGTGATTTGTAAGGCGTCTTTCTCCTCCTTGAATCACAAAGAGGGCGAATTTTTACGAAAGAAACGAGAACAAAAAGAATTTTCTTTCTTCTTCGTCCGTAAAACCCAAGTTGTGCTCTCATTTGCTTTCTTAAACAGGCTTTCTTAAACATTCTTGTTTCTTGCGGATTCGAAGGTTAATATAATAAAAATATGTAAATCATATTAACCGAAGAAATAGATGTATATAAAATATAACTGTTTACTGATTTAAATATATCCATAGTAATTGCTTAACAAACTACAATATATCCATGGTAACTGTTTACTGATATAAATGTATCCATGGTGATTGTTTAATCATATTCTGGAATATTCATTCTGGAATAAAATAGCATTAAAATAGAGAATTTAGGAGAGGCGATGAAAAATTTCAGAGTGATGGTCTAGGAGAAATATACACCTTGAGCTGGAAGTGCTCGATAGTACTCGAACGTAATGCTGGCGATGTTGTGCAGTGAAAGCTAAGCATCAGCGGCTCCCACTTAACCGTAGGAAAGCAAGCTAGCGCAATTGCAAATCGGAAAGCCCATCCCATATATCCATTCCAAAATGAATACTACGTATAGGAATTAAATAATAATCACTACTTATGTTTAAAGGGAATATATTTCCATTTTATATCCAATTTCCTTTGTCAATGACACAGTTAAAAATATGATTTGATTGCACAGTTGCTTTAAAAATTGTAGAAACGGCCTTACGTTCCCCAACTCTGGTGTAGGCAGGTAAGATTAAGTTACGGGTCGAGCGAAAAATGCTTTTCTGTCATAAAAAGAGTGGCTGAATGTTTCATCCAATGCATACTACCCATGTCACGCGATCAATTTTTCGAGTCTGTCTCATAGAAGATTTTATTCAGAAGAATTTCGAAAGAACGATCCCATGTAGGACGCAATTCTACTATATTTATACCCTATATAGAGTAAGTATGCTTTCTTCGTGCTGACAGACATTTAGTTCACGAATGGGAAAAGGTAGAACATAAGGTATTACCGAGAGATTCATGTTTCTAAGTTTAGAACAGTAATAATTATAATGTGTATTAATACACTGTTACAAGCCTTATTAAAGGCGAGATTGGGACTGAAAAGTCTCTCCTTACATCTGTCGTAAATGATATTGATAAAAGCATAAATAATGAATTTGTATATACAAATAGAATGGACATCTCAGAAGAAGTGGATGTAAACCTATAGTGTAATATGAAAAACGAGCGAAAACTTACTGATAGTACTAGCGAAAAAAAATTGTAGGAAAACTGTAGGAAACATGGAAAACACAAAAGGAATACGATGACAAAAATTACATAAAATGAAATGAGTTGCTTGATTGATTACAAAAATTCACTCATGAGAAGAAAACAATAGAAATCACAATGAAATTAGCATCTAAAAGTTAAATTATGCTAATGGATATAATTTTACAAAAGGAAAGGTATATAAGTCATGGGAAAGTTAACCGTTGGAAGAATAAAGATTCTATTTAGGTTAAACTTGTTCCCTTGTCTCGGAAGACGCAGTTGATGCTGAACGCTCGTCACTCTACATAACCGATACTGCAGGAAAAATTCTAGATACTTATTGATTCAAAATGTCATTTTCTGTGGGAAGGAACGCTGCATCAGCATAAGAAAATAGGTCATAAAGTGCACGCACATTCTGCATTACGTCAAAATGCGGCTCTCAGAGTTGATGGTATAGACCCTATCGAGCTTCCGTTGAGGATTCCCTCATGGAAGATGGATAACTAAAAATTCTTGACACAAAGATTCCTGATGAACACACTTTAAGAATCCTGACGTCCATTTTCCCACTGCGGATAACATCCGAAGAAATAATTTTTTTTTCAGAAGTTGAATGTGCTGACCAATGATTTAAAACGAGAGAGACTGTACTATACAACCAAAATATTAAGGAAGGCTTAGTTAGCATAATAATTCAGTGATGGTGCGTTCTAAGTTGATGTCTCCGATATTATGTGTACTCCCTGTTACGTAGTATAACGAGGATGAACAGGGATCAGGGAAATGTATGCTAGAACACGTCGCTTCAAGAATTCATTTTCTCCACGAACGATACGCGAAAGTAATCGATTGGGGAAGTAGAGTTAATGTGCATGCACCCCCTGCCTCTTGCATGGTTCATGTTTAGATGTCATTAAGATGCGTGAGAACGCAGTACACTGGAATTAGTACGTAGAAATTTGCATAGATAATATAAGAAGAGTTGTATGTGAGGAAAAAAGTTGTTTGAAAATGCTTGAGAGTCGAATACTGTTATCACAAAATTATGTCTTCTATTATAGAAAACCTTATTCAAACAAAAAAAGGCTATGTATTGGCGTGAAAAGTCCTATGGTAGAATTGCTTTGGGTGGAATGTCCGTATACCCTTTCAGCACGGCCGCCCGTGTGTAAAGTTGAATTTGTCCCTCTCTGTGAATTAAAAAATAAAGTTGTAGCAAGAGTCAAAAATATCTATCAATTCAAAAAATTTTAATGTCGATGGAAAATAAAATAATTGCTGTTACCTGAAATTAAATAACATATATTATAAAAGTAGGGAAGATAACCATTTTTTCGGTCTCGTTATGTTTACGGAAATGTAGCTTCGAATTTTCAATAAAAATTCATCGACACCGATGTTTCATTGAAATTTAAAATAATTCGTAAACAAGCTCAATTCAGTTTCTATTTTTGCTTGTTAAGATAAATGTTATTTTATTAGTTTAGTTTAATCGTAGAGCTAAAAGTCATTAAAAATCGTTAACGGATTTATTAACTTATTCATAAGCTGGAAGTCTTTATAGTCGGTAAGGTTGGAAAAGTTTGAAACGGTTGGAAATATTTTACGGCAATAAGTTTCTAAGAAACTACCGTTTCCAAAAATCACCCTAAGCACTCTTGATAGATTATGCCTCCCCTTTAAGGCTGTCGCCCGCATTGCACCAATTGTAGGGTCTTTAATATATGTTACTAAATGTTACCTTGACAAGCAAATGATTGGTTCAAATCGAACACTATGGATTTACATATATAAAATTCGTTTCCTTGTATTATATCTATCGTTATCGTTTCCCACCCATTATACCCCACGATCCATCTCATTTCCTCTACCCACCAACGTGAGGACAAACCGATAATCCTCTTTGGTACCTCAAATCCCCAATTAAAATCCTCTCTTTGCGAAAAACCTCCTTTTCGGAGAAAAAATAAAAGCAATCGTCTATTTGACAATTTCCTGGAATTACAAGGAAACTAAACCCAGGTAGCCGAATAAACTCTAATTGACGAATTCTTTTCCTTTCTCTTCTTAAGCTCTCCGAAGCGTCGGTTTCCCCTTCGTTAGACTTCACTTTTCTACGTTTTTCTTCGCCCAATTTCCTCGTTTAAGATTCGGAATGATGTTGACATAATAATGATGTGAGGGTCCACTCGTACGGGTCAAAGGTCAAATAGATCAATAATTCGATTTGAATATCACTTGTGCCCCTGTGAACGTTTAACATAAATGTTAAACGCGAAATTGTTCTTCATCATACAATCATCTCAAGTTAAGGGCTTTCATCTCAATTTCGATCAGAGGCGACCTTGAGGTCATCAAAACATTGAGGTCACAGCATTAACTACGTCATGGAATTCTTGGATTAAAACTTTGCTGTATTCTAAAATCACTCGGATTCAGAGGAAGGATTGGGATTTTTATTACTAATACTTTACCAAAGGTCTGACAAGAAGCTTGGTTTAAAATCATTCTGACGCAGTTGTTTACTTTCGAAGAAATTAACTACGGGGCATTTATTCACATTAAGCTCTAGTTGCCATTTTCGAAGCACCTTTGAATGAGAATAAAATCGTATGATAAAGAAATACGGTAATCTTCGTTTTGATATTTCTCTAAATATGACCGACTCACCAACAAATATCTTATAAAGAGAAGTCCGATTGCTCTGCCTAGGGGAAGCCTGAGGAACATGGCTTGAAACAACGCGATCAAGTACTACTTGTTGTTCCCTCTTGTAGAGAAAATCCCTGACCCAGTTAATTAACTCCTTATTAAAGCCTCAATTAGTAATCTTAATTTATTAATTAATTTGTAGAGAGGGACTCTGCTTTTTGCTCTCTGCAGATTTATAACAAGATTTCGTGAAAAATAGCGTATATTGAGTTTCGCATGATCACGAAATTCTAAAGTCGTGTTGGTTCTTACTAAGAAAACGATAGCTATCTAAAAATCATGCGTACAAAATGACTTCAGCTATCGATATTCTTTCAACTATCACTGTAATTAATGAAGACGAAAAATTTATGTACTGGTATTTCGGAAAAATTTTGGGGCATAAAGTACTACCTTTAGTCTCTTCTTGAAACGAATGCTCAAATTTAAATATTGTTTTCAAATCTTAGTAACGCCACCAATTGAAAAATAAGATGCAAAATGCTTTGTCTAAATTTACTCATCGAAAGATTCGTTTTATCATAAACTTTCGATGTTTAACTCTTTGATTAGGCAACACGTAAGACAAGGGTGACCTGATGGTTTCATATACGGTCTTCCTTAGAAGACTGGATGCTGAATGTGGTCTTCCGATGAAAAAAGGTTCCCCACCCATTGTATAAACAACCGAGGAAAAAGAATCTAATTGAGAATATTGTGTTCATTAACGCCCTCCTACAGCAATCGCCTAATGCTTCTTACTGCAAATCCACCCCTGCTTTCATCCTTTGAAAGAGTTTGACGAAACAGCTGAAAGAGGAAAAAAGGAAGGCGCGAGAAAGTCGAAAGTTAGCGGAGTGTAAGAGAAAGGAATGGGCCTAGTAATGGAAACAGTTGAGGGGATCTGTGCGGTCACCAGAGGGGTGGGTTCCCTTCCAAAGGGGCAAATTGGTGTGGGCTGAATGGCGTGGGAAGGCTTGTTCTGGAGAGATAGTTCTGGGAGGAATTAATGGAGGGATTTAAAGAGGGGGGAAACTCACAAGTAGCAGTTTGCAAATATTTTAAGATGGCCTCTTCTTCCAGATCGTGTTTCCGGAAAGAATCCATCAGATGGCGGCGCTATTCGTGGAATAATTCCCTCGGTAACCGAATCGGCGACAAGCGAAAAACAATTCCCCGGAACCATTAACCTCCGGTGATTTTCGACGCGTTTGAGATTCTGCCAAAATTTTCAGGACAGTCCTAATCCAGGTCTTCCAATCTCTGACTTTAAATAACGGATTCAAATTCTATCTAAAGCGAATCTTGACTCCGAATTTAACTCGGGGACGTTTAAATTCGTCCCGAAAAAATCTCGGAACAAGTTCTGATTAAACATTCAGATGAGGAGAATTTCTACTCTTGGCTGGAAAACCATTTCAGTGGAGGGATAAAATATTCCGCCCGGAGATAAATTCTGAAATTACGATATGAATTCTTATTAAAAGGAGAGTTTCGGGAGAAAGCCCTCTTCGTTACGACACAATCGACATTAATTATGCGAATAAAATTCAAAAAGGACGGCACTGCGTTGTATAATTACATTATGTAGAAATGTAAAGTAAGGAAAAATATCAAGTTCGTTCCCTAGAGATTTTTTAATATGTGATCGGTGTCCATGAAATAATTTTTTACTCAGGTAGCATAAATTGTATAGTAAGCTTCTAGTAATAACGTTATATCATGATTTTCACCGCCCATAGTTATATATTATGACTAGGGTGTCCATAGCCCATTTAGTAGAAAAAGAAAGGTTTCCAATCATCTACACGAGAAAAAACGAAACAATGTTATCGCTTTATCTTTCTCGAGGTGTGTTTTCATTTATCAATACAGATTATAGCATAACCACTCTATTTACTCTATACCATTTATTGATGTAACTTAATTAATTTTTGTCCAAATCCATGTGATTATAAAATTTACAACGAAAATTATTATCTATTAGATTTCAATTTTACTATATTTTTAACCTTTTTAGCTGAGTATTTAATTTAGTATCATTACTTAATAGTATGTAAATAATATTTAGTTAATTAATTTAATAATGAAAATTTTAATTCTCCGTACTTTTCTATCGAATATTACTAAACGAACACAATTTTGACGAAGACTTTAACGAGAAGAGAACATTTTTGGCTATACTAAAGAAAAAAAGGAGGATTGCATGTATAGTCAGCATAATTATGACCATTGTTTCGGGTTTCCATGGCTTGACACTTGGGTAAAACACTTTTCCGCAACTGGATAATTCAAATTAGAAAATAAGCATTGTTATTAGGGAGGCAATAACGTATGAAATGGGCTGGGAAAGAATGATTTTGCTTACCAAAAACGGTGACATTAAATGATCAGAGATAATCAATACAAGCAAAAAAACGACAAATATAAAAATGATATGTTTGGCGGAAGGTGATAAATGTGAACAAATAGACAAACAAAAGCAATCACATAGTCCCAATATAGATCTAAATACAATTAAATATATAGTAAAAGGAGTTCGACTGTGCGAACAAATTCCTCAATTAAAGGTTTATGGAGAAAAACCCATGATGCGGAAAAAGCCCCTCAAGAAGAGGGCGAAACAAAACCACAAAAACCCTGAGGTAATAAAAAAGAAATGATTCACTGGAATTTATTTCAGAAAAGAAATCCAATTTATTTGATCGGCACTTGCGTCCCTCGTTAGAAATGATTGCAACCGGTTTATTGTTGAGAAACAGTGGTCGATGCCGACATTGTTGAAACGATTGTCGAAGAAGAGAAGTCAACAATTGACAGCCGCTGAATATAGCACCAGGCGTTAAAAGATCGGCGAAAACATGGACATATGTATAAATGCAAATAAGTTAAACTATGCAAAAACAGTTCTTAAACGGAAACATCACTCTCGATCCTCAACATGGGCATAGTTAGTCATTAAGGAGGGGAAATTCATTTATTTATCACATAAAATGCAGTTTCACTATATTCTGGTGGCAGCTACAACTAAATAAATTTACTAACAACATCCCACAAGAAAAATACCCCACACAATCCTTTACAATATAAAATCTCGTACTGATTAACAATGTGGAATTACATCACTGGATTATTAAACAATATTAGAACACACAGGTTTATTAAACAACAATAGAACACACACAAATACCACAGCAAGCCTTAACTTATACAGCATCCCAATGGCACCCCCTTAATATATACATACACCCCAGAATTTTCATAAATACAATAACTGTAATAAATAGTTTTTGTCGTGTATTTGCCAAGCCACATGTCCATTATAATTTACAAAACAATTTACAAAAGTGTCCCTTTCACATCACTCTTTCACAATAATTATTCGATTCGTGAAATTTCTCGCGTTGGTCTTCCTTATCGCGTCGGGGACATAAACAAGTTATCCTGTTGTCGGCGAACAATAGATTGATTGTAAGGCTTCGGTTGGCGACATTATTACGTCTGCAAACGAAGAGTGACAAGCCGCAGAAAGAAACTCTCGATGACTTATTAATGTCAACGAAAAGGTCTTGTGCGGTAACTGCCTCTGTAATGTACCCATTTGGGGGAATTGAGAGGGGATCCAAGGAGAATTAAAGGACGTCTAAGAAAAGAAGAACACAGGTGTGGCTCTGATGGAACGCACCTGTGAGCTCATAATGCCCTCAGAAATGAATGCTTCCTCAAAGTGGGATGTTAGGAACCCAAGTTCGTCATTTATGCGACCGAGGAACTTGGAGTTGAAGTGAAATCTTAGATTCAGCAAACCCAAACTTTCTCTAACATGTTACAAACTCGTCCTCCCCACGCTGTGACATATCCTAAAGCATAAAATGGGTTTTGTTAAATAGGCGTGGGTGGGTTTCCGGCTCGGAAGGTAGAGAGGTTGATACTGCTACTTAACGATCTTGTCGTGAGATATAGCGAATTTCCTCTTCCTTTTGCGCCCTTTGTACGTTTTAACGAAATCTCACATTCTGTCTTTCACGTAGACCAACGTAATTATAACAGTAAACTCTTGAATTACTTAAAAATAAAATGGAATTACGTTTTCTCGTCAAAAGATGAATATCACATTAAAAACTTAATTTATGTCATACCTAAACTGATATTGAATCCAGATCTATATAAATGAAAATATATTTTTGTTTTATATTTATCTATTGGTTTGTTTATTAGATTTTTACCAATGGTATACCTTTTATAACTGCCGATTATTTTAATTTATATTTTTCTAGATGTAAATTAACTGTAAACAATAGTTTTGCATTATCTGAGCACAATTTCATGTAGTAACTATAAAGGCTCGGTGAAAGAGAGGCCATTCTGGCCTAACCTCGCCAAAAGAGTATAATAATATCATGGGAGGTCGAAGAAGTCAATGAAGCGTCGGTCCTCTTCCTCGAATAGAGAAAGAACCGGCGGATTACTCATCTTCTGAGAATAACCCAGGCGATGGTAATTGGATGATTAAGAATCACCCAGGTGATGGTGATTCTTAGGTGATCTATATCTATGTTATCTACCTTGATTCTGCCAATTTTATTACAGCCGTAAGCAACGTTATAGGAGAATATAAAACTTATTTATCCACAGATTTTTAGCGAGGAAAAATCCTGAATTAATATTCTAATTTAATATGAAATGCGTATAAGAAGACGACGTGATTCATGCATCTGTGTCCCTATGGAATTTATTTCCTCTCCACGACAGGGTTATTTTAAGGGGTTACCCTTCTTTCCGAGAAGGAATTCCAGGCAGAGAATGTTCCTCCCCTTTATAATTTAGCATAAATATTTACGGTCGAGTGGGTTAAATACAGAATATTATCACGCAATTTCTGCGTAATGTATTGCTATCGGCTACAATTATTTGTTGGTAAACGTTTCTCTTATTTATGTTCATTAACTTAGCCTTATAAGTAGACTTATTAGTGTTTAGTACTTGGCATTCAAAAAATTTTCAAATATAGCATTTTATATGACCATTTAATTATGCATGGATACTTAGAAAAAGCAGAATTATTATAATATGAGTACAAACTTTGTTAGACGAGCGCATTCGGACGAATATTCGTCGCACTTGGTTTATCCATTATCTAAAACTGTGATATATGATGTTATACATATATAGTTAGTATTTTGCGGCCAAAATCATAATTTATTTTGAAATTTATCGCTAACTTGATATTCTCGGCAAGTAATGAATCGTCATAGTTGCCACCGATTTATAAACAAATATAACTAATGTTTGGATTGGAGAAAGCGACACTGTAACGAAAGAGAAACTGTAACAGCAGCAAAAATTTCATTGTAACACCATAAAAGATAACCAAATTTATCACGCTTACTTCACAAAAAATCGAAGTAATTCTGCAAATTTCCCCCGTGCGTATCGTAGAAAATATTTTATGGTAAAAATAAGTCTATTTTTATAGCCATTCTCTCGACTTAGATCTAGCATAATTTCTCATTGTCTTAAAAAGGAAGAAATTATTATAGAAAAACAAGATCAACTATGCGTGTAGTTCTTGCGTAATTCACTGACATTTGATATATAAATGTATATTTAATGGAGATTATTAAAGCAATTGGATATATAAATAATTGTATTCTCGAAGGAGATTTTGATATTCCTTAGCTTTTTCTTTATTTTGAGTTATATACTTTTTCTTCCTCTTGAATCTGACTATAACCACTCGAAGGTAATCGCCATTTTAATTTATGCAGGGAAAATCAAAGGTTAAACTTAATTCTTATTTTAGTAACTCACGTTTCTAAGTCACATTCCGTAGAGTCACGGTTTCTTTCGTGCATTTATCATAAAAGAAAACTATATGCAGAGGAGACTTGAAAATCGAGCAAAGGAGCATCGATTTGTTTAGTTTTTGCGGCTAGACGACGGCGCGAGAATCATCGTTTTTTCGGTTCATTTGCGGTTCGGAAAAAGGAATCGCTTCCGAAGATCGGAGGGGCGGAACTACGCATGCGTGACGATTTTATGCTGAGGGAAACATCGGAATAGCTCCCGTTTTTATACCTCCCCCTTTTCGATTGAATTTGAGCTTTTTTCGTTGCGGACCACGCTCTGGGTATGGAAGATTGTATAGATATTCCAAGAAAATGCCAATCTCACAACAAATGCGTACAAGTTATTCATTTACATTCCGAACCGAATACATAGATTTACATGATGGTATTCTGGTTGCTCGGGAGTAGAAATAAAGATATTGAATCTCAGGGTATTTTCTTTTGTATTTTCAAGTATATTTTAATAATTATTTTCAGCGCACTCTTCTTTTGATGGAATCCCTAATTTTCGTCAACTGCTAATGCATCAGAATTAAGATATTTTACAGCGAATCCAGCTCTTTAAACAGAAATGAATCTGATCTTTAAACGAAGGGTAAACGCAATTCCTATAGATAAAAATTTATTTTTCACATTATTTGATTCTAGACAAGGAAATTCGTGATATTTAGATACTGAGATTTAAATGTCAATTTCTCACCTATATTATTTGCTTTTTCTGTTTACTCTATGTCAATTCGGAATGAATGGTAATTCGAAGAATGTTTTCGTGAGCTTAAAATATTAAAGTGAAATATTTAAGAAATCAGCGATACAGATCTAGTTGTATTACACTATTGGAATTCATAATTTTATAGATATACGAATACTTGGATTACCACCCAACACAGTTAGCATATCTTAACTTATCCTTCTTAATTAATCATATACGTGATATTTACCATTTGCGTTGTCTCAAAACAGTAAAGTTTGAATTCATAGATAATACTTTATAAACTTTATAACTGTCATCTTGAGATCAAAAGGTAAATTTTCACGTCGTTGATACAATACAAAACTATCTTATTTATGAAGTTAAGATTTTGACGCGATAAAAATGATCGATAACATTATCAAAGATCTGGAACTTTACGACACTCAGCTAAAAAATTGCTGATTACAATGATACAAAATTTCTAAATTGACTCAATGAATTGAGAAGATACAATTGTCAGAACACTATATTTTTTTTAGAATTATAACACGTTCGATAATGATATACTATTACATTTACAGTATTTTATCGTAAAATTTAATTGATCTAATTCAATTTAAGTGTGATTTGTAACTAGTGCTTACTTATATATCGGATCAGAGCTTTAATTTCATTATATGTTTATAAATAGTACAACTTTAGCTGCAATATCTTCTCCAACCCTATCACTCTTTGTGTATAGCCTTATTAGAGGTGCACCCACTTGACGCATCTTTCCAGAAGCAGGCTACTGGAAGCCTTTGTCCAGAGCAAAGCGGCTCTGGAAGGAGGGATAAAATGGTCGCAAGGGCTCTCACGAGATCTCCAGACAATCAGGCGCTTGGGGTGACATCTGCGGGATGTTCCCGAAAGAGGGCTCTGTCCTGTGGAGGGCCTCGATGGAGGGGAAGCTGTCAGTGAAAGGGTTTGATGTGTGGTGAAGAAAGGAGGGGAAGCCCATGTAAAGAACTCACGATCAGGTCGTCGCACAAACATCTAACCGAAAGGAGTGAAAGAACGGTTGTGTTTTATCGGAGAAAAAACCGAACTTAAGTGAGAGAAATATTATAAATATTGAGTTGATTTTAACCGTGATAATCTAATCGGAAACCGTGGCGTTTAAATCCAGGTTTTGGCTCGCAACAACTCACGGTTTCGTCGATCTTCCATGTTATTTCTAATCATCTATTTTCCCCCTTCACATTCCATCGAAGCAAGTAAATGACTGACTATTTGAAAGAGAAAATTTTACTGTTCTAAATAGACCGAAAAATGGAAAATGCACCATTTGGTAAAATAATCGAGCTAAAATGACAATTTTTGAGTTTCGTTATTGAATGTATATCGGCGAGATATCGGCGTTGCCATGTTTAGAGTTTCATGTTTACTTGGTTATCTTTGTTATGCTAAACAAATGGTTTTCTCACTGTAAACTGATATTTATTCTAGGTCTTAAAATGATCGAAACTGTTTTCGAAAGAAAGTTTCGCTCAGTCAAACGTCGTGGAGTAAACGAATATTATATCTTCTTAGTTACTGATGTTTGATTTAGTGAGAGATTTCCATGAAAGTATCTGAATCACTAGGAAATTTCTATCTCTGCAATATACTTTCCATTCTAATACATGAAAATACTCGCGCATGTACGTACGTAGGAATCAGATGTTGATGAATTGATGGCAAGCAAGCTTCCACATATGTTTTCAATGACAGATGGCGCGGGTGAATGCATTCTTCGAAATACACGTATGAATGTTTAAAAAGTAAAAAGGAAAAAAAAACCTAAGTTACATTTATAAAAAAAAAATATGTACATTTATTTATATTTAATAATTTACTTTTTCATCATTTTTTGACTATTCGGTCGATATTTTAGCCTGGTTTAACAAGGTTTTCAACGGTAGGTAGTAAATATATTACTGCTATTCCAGAAAGATAGAAATACTATATATTTTCATAACAAAATCAATACATTTTCAGGAAAATCCGTTTCATAGACATCTTTTCTCACCACCGAAATAGGATTAGAAGGGGTATTCGTTCGGTCAGAAGAAAGAACTATTATAGACAGTTATTTGCCTCAGTTTGGTGAAGCGGAAGACTGAACGCGGTGCGTAGGAAAAAACAGTATCTTTGGCTCGGAAATATGCTTCGGAACAAGCCAAGCATTAGAAAGATCGTATTAGGAGAGATCGAACGTCAAATGGAGGCGAGAATCACATTTCGGAGGAGAAAAACGTGCGCATCGAACTGCGAAACAATTATCTCAGAGAAACAGTGGCGAATGAGGCAGGACGAGATGGGTTTCTACTGTGAACATTTTCTCTTCTCTTCGAACATTCATTCCGCTTCTTTTATTCCCGGCGTGTGAATACGGGAAAGTGTGGATGAGTGAATAAACGAAGTGAATATGTTCATTTGTAAAGGAATAGCGTGACTGTATGCGTATGATGTTCGTATATTTATGTTTATGAATAGGGTATCAAATACTATCAAATATCAAATAATCAAATGTTATTACACTGCTTATTTCCGAATTATTAGTTCCGTTTTCGCTCTGGTTCAACGAAAAATTCAATTACCGGATAGTTTTATCATTTGCACTAAGTTACATTATAATTTTAATGAAATTTATCCATAGTTGATTGCAAGGCTAAGTAAAACATCCGTTTTAAAAAGCTATTTACGTAAATTTTGCACTGCTGGAAACAGAAAATCGGAATTGAATGAACAACTGTTTTCGATTTCAGTTCGGATTACGTTAAATAATGTTTGTATTTAGACCGTATCTAACTATGCAATTAAGGTAGCCCGAAATTCGAGTTGATACGTGACGTGGAAGTGAAAATGATGGGCAGCAATATCTTCCACTGCTTCTACTGATTTCTAACCTAGACGCGCCATAGCTCAAGGGTATTCCTTCCGCATTACCGTTCACGGATTCGTGCATCTTCTCAGATTCCGTGTAATCGCGTGCATCCGATTCCAGTGATCACGCACTAATCCTCTCAATTTGGGGGTAATCCGTCACTGGATTATCACGGGATCACGCAGTCGCAATTGCATCACGCGTCGCCTCCAATCATCGTGCATTCAATTCACGTTTGACAATCGGGGCATTTTTGAGTAGTCCAAAGTGAAAAAACCCAACCCTCGAATTGTAGGGTGGAAATTTTTCCGCATATATCAAAATCTAATCTAACATCGTATTAGGAAATAAAATAGTTCAATAGTAAAAGTAAAATAGGCAGATTCATAAAAGATTGAAATTGTTGATTTCATCATCTTATAGGGAAGTGGTGAAACCTGAAGCAATTAATATGTTTAAAAGTTGAAAATTAAAGCACGGAAACGTGAAGAGAGCTTTATGAAATAGAATTACATACTATGAATACAAGCAACATTTTGCATGAATACGTACATGGAGAAGAAAAGATCTACCTCCATCTTACAATTAGCATACTTATCTATGGACAATAAATTTAACACACATGACCAAGGCTTTAATTTTTGAATATATCAGTAACGCATAGAGTCGAAAAATATCACAGAGATTTTTAATATTGAATTTAAGATTCGATCAATGCAAAGTCAAAAAATTGGCTTCAAAATTCCGCCGTATTAAGCCAATCACTTATTCAGATTATCATTCTAGAGTTTCGCAGAATTCCATTCGGGAATCACAGTTCTATCACATTGATAAAAAGTAGAGTATTGTATGGAACATAAGTATTGATACGAGTCAGACCCTATCCACTGGTAGCACCCGTCGTGATCCTAATTCTAATTCCATTCTGTGGGTCCGAGATCGAATCGAAGCAGAAGGGAAAGTCCCTAGGTTTCAGGTGTGACAATAATACAATCCATCAGTAGAATTGGTGGCTCACTTTGAATGAACTGGGAGCAAGCAAGTCTATTGACAAGAATCGATCATCCAAGATGGCGGATGCGGTGAACTCAGATTATCTCGATTCCTGGACCAATTACGCAAAGTAGAGGACCCAAATGCGCTTAAGCCGATTCTCGACCAGGAACATCACGCACTACACGCCCCCGAATTAGTGATGGCAAACGAAAAAATACGTTTTCGTTTCGAAAAAAGCTGCTTTGTTACGTGTACTGTTACGAATATACTCGTGTCGTTTTCAATTTGACACGTTTGACATTGCTACGAAATAATAAAGTGTAGAAAATTAATTTTTTCTAGGCGACTCACAATTTTTTTTATTATTTAGAAAATATCGCAAGTTCCCTATAGGGGGTCTTAGCGAATCCAATTTATATGGTCGGTCTTATAATACTTGTTTCCTTAAAAATTATGGCTAAAATTCCTCCTAGATATAATAAGTGTAATAATTCTATAATAATATTTTTCATTTAAATTTAATGGATAACATTGGAGATTATTTATTTTACATATATTTTGATATTTCGTCTCAGTGTTTAAAACAAATCTACTTAATAAGAGCATATGAACAGTGCAAAAAATAGTAATAAATTTGCTTAATGAGTTAACTGAAAATGTTCAAAGCTCACATCTTTTTTCATGTCAAATTAAATGGATTCTCATTCACTAATCAGCTGGCTTCCGGGAGGCTAAGTGAGTTCGCTTTCTGTGAAAGAAGATCTGAGTTCGATTTTCGGTGAAGTACAACATACGAGATTAACTTTCGAAGCATTTTAAATTTACTGCTATTACTACTTAAATTTCATTTTTACTACCCAAATACATTTCTTTAAATTATAGTGCGAAATATGCAGCGATGCACGGTATACGGCGATTTATACGGTACTTTCAATTCCATAATAATTCTCAACCGAATCATTTATTTTTTGATTCATTCATAACATGTTTAAAGCATTTGATAGTTAAGGACGAGAATCATTGATTTATCTTATGTTAAATGAGAAACACTGCATAAAATAGTGAAATACTCCACCAGTCCTAATATAGAATTTTTGTAGTTCTAACGATACACATGACAGCTTGATGTTTCCAAATTTCCAAACCAGAAATTCCCAGATGTTCAATCCTTCAAACTCAGGAGGTTCTCAATCAATATGGTAAAGGGGATTCTGGATAAGTTATTGGTGATTTCCAAGAATAGATAAGCCCACAAATCCCTCACAATCTTCGTTTCTGGACGTGAAATATACATCAATTCTGATTCTGCAAAAAATATATTGGTATATCCAAGTATGGTATGCATACGTATGCAAACTATGCAAATTTTTCCCAAGGATATACTTGATTTCATTAAAGTTATCGCAAATCCTACGAATGAATGACACGATGTTTCTCAGAGAATAATTCACATACAGTAAAACCTGGTTAAGACGCTTTTCAACGGACCTAGTTGTAACCGCATTATAAGTGGGATAGCGTTTTAACCGGAACATGACAAATTTTTAATCTTTGCACGTTGGAAAGTTTTAAATAAGTGTTTCACAGAATCAGGCGCTGCATTATGGGAATCTATAATGGAATTTAGAAGAAACTCGAAAATTTGTACTTTTTCCGCAATGTTTAATTTAAAAGAAACTCACGACCGGTTTCGACGAGAAATCGTCATCATCTGGTGAAAATTGTACCTAACTTTAAATATCAACTAACAGCACTTTACCAAGGGAAAATTTACCAGATAATGCCTACGGAAAAAGTACTTTTTGAGTTTAATTCCTCTGAATAAGTGCTTGACATCTTAAAATGAAATGAGTATATATTAGTTTGATTTATTTGCCACAACTGTAGAAAGGAAATCCAGAGAGTCCGCCAACTATTGCTGTGCAATAATTTTTGTCTAATTGCCATATTTGTTAAGGAAGATCAACTTTTCGGATAGATAAAGCGAATTTTGTTGTTTCATTTTGGTCATTTTTTACTCCAAAATGATTTACCAGGTAGACAATCCATGATTGTCTACCTGGTAAATGGATTTATTAGTGGTGGTAACCATTTTCGGTTTGTAGAAGGCAAAGGATTGACTGAAGCAAGTTGTAGTGCATCCGGGGAAAAATCCGCCTTTTAAGCGGGTGTCATAGCGTCTTAAGCGGTATCATTAGCACATATTTCATGTAAAATGGACCTAGACCGTAAAACAACCGTTTATTAAGCGGATTAATGTCTTAAGCGGGTTTTACTGTATATTAGGAATGGTAGTTTATGGGGTATCACAGTGTCGGGTTTTCCTTAGGATCAAATTTATTTACGGCGAATCACTTACCCAAAATACAGACAATTAATTAGCTGAAGAGATCATGTGGCCGCGCATTCCATGAAAGCATTCTCTTAATGAATTACCCACGGATACCGCCGTCAGTTCGCAATGATCGCTGACACTTTAACAGGTTGCCCGCCGAATCGGAACACTCATTTTAATTGGTTCCTCAGCCAAAGACAACTAGTTAATGCCCCAACGAGTCATTAGTAAAGCGATCTCTTATATTACGTTTTGTGTCATTGCTGTATAATGCTGGCCATGCTTGTTTGGAGATGAACTCACCTGAAAAGAGACAAAATATGGAAATTAGTATACAGAAATGATTATTTTTATGAATTAATTACAGATATTTTTATAAATTAACCAATCCTTTATGTGGACGAGGTCTTAAAAATTAGTAATATCATCAATTATGCTCTCTGGTAACTCTTGGTTCCTTCAGCATCTAGATGACGCTCGTCCGACGAACGAATTACAGTCTTTTACCTCTTAATTCCGAAATTTTTCCAAATATCTTGACAAAGATGAAAAACATTTTAGATTACGCAGGAGAACTTTAAACTCTGAATGAAAATTGGTCACGAAGATATTTAAAAATGGCCAATTAGTGTACAAAGAGTAAGCTGATTATAATTTGATAAAAGCGGGAGAAAAACACCTCAGTCAGGGTAGAGAGATAATTTAAAAACAACTGTCCAATCCCATTGAAATCTCCCGGCGAATTTGAGAGAGTGGTCATAACAATTAATCACATTGGAAATGACTACTGCTCTTGGTCATTATGGCTGGAGATTGGTTTATAAATTCCTTAAATAAGATTTATTTCTGTCCTTGAATGAGAGCAGTTGTTTCTTTATCGTTTCGTAGTGCTGGCAATAATTCTCGATGTCTTACGACCGAGACGTACGATCTTGGTTAGAAGGCGGATCAACTAAGGACAGTGAGTATGCCTTTGGTAAGAATGTCTCCTTGTGAGTCAGATGTCTCCAAAATGGCGTCCCAGAATGAGGCCGACAGAAAGGGGAGGCTCTTAATGTAATTGCGTACATTACCATGGGATTTGGCGCTGAAGATTGATGGCCGCCCACTGGGATGGCAGGGATCGATGTCGGAATGAAAGAAGTTATGGCGAATTCTTCAAGTTATTTCCAGCGCCTCTGACATTAACAACCTAAGCAGAGGGCGGTCTGCTCCGGAAGATTATTGTTCCGCGAGATAAATTAATAAAGGGCTGTGAGTATATTGTTACCTAATGAATGCTCACGTAACAGTGTCACCTGTTTACATTAGTCGTGAATGAAAGAAATTAAACAAAGGGATCCACAACAAATGTATCAAAACTGACAGCTAATTACGAGGCATTGTTGTCGCCTTCATCAACATAAACATCTGTTGCAATGAGTTTGTAGAGGAAACAGAAATTAAATTTATTTTCAAATTAGGCGTGGAAAGCGGTGGAGAAATTTTCAAACGGGAGCTCGTATTAATTCTTTACACACATCTCTGAATTTAATATTATTCTTTCTAATTCACGTTTATGAATTACAGGGAGTGAAATTTCCCTTTAAATATTCTAATGAATGAAAGCTACTACACTTCAAAAGCTTCAACTACGTTATTCTAATATAAAACGAAAATATTACGGGATACGGAAATCATTATAAACAGAATGCCTGAATTCGTCAGTAATGCTCTCCGAAGTGTTCAAGTCTAGAATGTAGGATATTGCGTAAAGAGGAAATATAACTTTTTATTGCGCGCAAAAAAGTACTAATAAGCACAGTACCTCTCAACAATTTTACGAAATATCGAGTTACCATATATTCATAGTAAGAAACCGTATTGTATGAAATTATGAGTTGGGTGAAATCGGGATGAAATGAGGATATCGCTTTGATACACTCATTTGATTAAAAAGATTCAAGATTTCTGTTTGAAAAGAGATGATTCTTACTTATTGTTAGAAATAGTATATTTGTGACCCTTTTTGTTTCGGGGTTTTTGTCTCCATCATTTTTACGGTTTTAGGAAGTTTTAAATTAGTAGTTTGCACACATTTTGTCTGGCTTGAGTTTTTGGTGTGTGCCTTTGACAATTTTCATCTATACAGCCGTGGTTGGATATAAATCTCTGTATTCATGGAACACCCTATTTATCAATTTATCATCATAGCTTTAAGCCAGGGCTTCCAGATAGCCATGTGGGCAGAGCGTTCGGCTTCAGCGAAAGAGGTCCCAGGTTCGATATCCGGTGGAAACCCTCGTGGGAAATGATCTCCGCTCTCGAAGCACTTTTTACAACAATACGTCTTTTAATATTACTACTAACACGTATTGCAGTACAAGAACCAAGGAATGAACGGATATGGGTATTGAGAGTAGTTACACAGTATTATTACAATACTACAGTATTATTACTTTCACGTAATTGGAATAGGCTCTGATTGGCCTGAGCTTCAGGGAGTAGATGAAATGAGGGAAAATTTATATCCCTCCAAAATTTTTTTCAGCATAAAAATAACCCTTATTTCAGATAAAAAGAACATCTTTGGCGGAGGCAGAAGTTCTGAGCTCCCGTACATATTCTGAGAAACTTTTGAGGGCAACTCAACCAGTTAAATTCTTCGCGGAGATTTATTTTCAGTTCTAGTTTTTCATTTCCTCAAGAATATTCTCTAAAAAGATTCGTATGGTTATTAGAATACCAACAGGTCTTAAACCAATAAAATAAGGCTGAGAGCTTCTGGTTCTTAACAAATATAATTCTTATGAGGAGCAAGGAAATTTTGTCCTCACAAATGTTGGAAATTGTTTTACATTACAAATTGTTTTACATTACGGAAATGTGGGTAGTTAAGCTAGGGAAGGAAGCATTGAGATGCCAAGGGCATTCGAAGACTGGAATCGAGTGGGAGCGAAAGAAATTGCCTCATATAGTAAATTGCAGTGGGGCCAATCTCTATCGGGAGAAATCCCATGGGCAGAGGATTCCGCTACGCAAAGGTGTCGTAACGGACCCAAGATATCGGAGATGACTCATTGCTTATTTAAGAACACTTACTAATGAAATTTATTGTTCTCCTACACGTATTCATAAGGGCTTCTATACGTAATTATTTCGTTCCTTTTCTCACTACGGTTTCATAAAATAGCGGAATTTCGGTTCTATTCCGGTTTCAATCTAGCACCACCGAACCAGATCAAACCGGTTTTTCTTCGATAAATGAATCCCAAATCTAGGTTTATGTTATACGTGACCTTATGTATAATTATTTGCAAAATATTTTAGAATAAAAATATTGATGTAGAAAAAGTAGTCTCTGAGTTCATTTTTCAATATGTAATTGTTAATTATTGTTCTTCTATAAGTTGCTACCAGGGCTTTGAACTAGAATTGTCCTTGTTCCGGTTTTTTACTCCGGTGTAATGAAATCGCCGGATTTCGGTTCGTTTCCGGTAGAGACCATCTAAACGGTTCGAAACTGTAATTTTCTCCGATAAAATAATTCCAGTGCAAGATTCTTATTTTATATGACTTTTATATAGAATTTATTTCAATTAAATTTCAGAGTATAGCTGTTTACAAGGAAGACATGATCATACACTAAGTAAAAATTAACAGAATTAAATTGTTAATAAGTAGCCGTGACATATATTTGTTACTATAAATATAGCTAATATTACACTTGAAGAGAATGCGAACCGAGAATATGAGTGGGAATATAACGATCTCGCCCCTGTCTCCTTTAGAATTATATTTGAGCAAAGTGGGAGCTATTTCATCAGCTTCGGTTGCTGACTGGAATTCACTTACCCACATGAACTACAAAGCTTCATGATAACACTGAATTTCACTGGAAATATGCAGTCTTTGACCTCTGTACGGAGATGGAGAAGTGGCTCCTTTGCACTTGGGTGGCTGTAATATTCCCTCTGAGGATGGAACTTTATGGTTTCTCAGAGTGCACTCGGAATCAGAGGGGGTATAGAAAATTTCAGAGACTGAGCACTACTACAGAAATATAGTGGTAGAATGCTCACACTCTAAGAATGCGCCCCAATGCATTAGAAAACTATGTGGAAAGGCGCATCCTAAGACCGCTAGAACTATATGCAGTTTCTATTAAGTAAGTCATTGTCCTTTTACTTTTCCACAATAACAATTAAAACCATTCATATGTGATGAAAGGATGTTCGTTGATTTTGCACGTAGAGGTGTTCGGATAGGAAAAATACCAAGGAAAATGATTCAAAATAATAAAAAATACGTATAAGAACAATAAAAATCATACAATAAAAATAAAAATATTATGAAAACAAATATAGGGAAAACAATAATTCAAACATATTTATGTTTACCTTCGTATGGTAACATTATTTTCATTCTTACTGTGATTAAATAAAAATTCTGTTGTAAATACTATACGTCGTATTTCCACCAACTTAATGACTTTTGTTTTAAAATTTCCTTTTCAAATTTATGAAAATCAATATCATAGTGATCAAAATAATAAATAGATATGAAGTTAAATTAACGAAATTAATGAAATCAATGAAATAGTTAATGAATTCGTACTAAAATAGTTCATTCTTCTATGTGGAAGAGAAACTAGGAGAGGTTTCCCTCCATTTCCTTAGAGGGTTCAAAAATAGTGCACCAAAGATTTGGAACTCAGAGTAACTTTTCTCTTTTTGCGTTCCTCCAAACTTTGAAGTTACTGCGGAATTAATTTAAACGAAAGGCATTCTGAAATACGTATCCAACGAAGCATGACGATTTTGCTCTGACCTCATCCTTCGTCCGATTTCAAATAATTCACCAGCAGAAGTAGCACTATACAGAAGCGACTAAATGAAATTCTCTGAGCAAAAACATGAATGGGAAGGAAGTACACGTTTATTGACTGTCTGAGAAAGCTTAAAAGAAAATGTAAGCCTAATATTTGTAAAGAAAGTTTTTCTTAAGTTAACTTCGCCAGAAGTAATTAAGTAGAACTCGGTAAGCACTATTTATTTACAAAACTGATATAGTACGATTATGTTTATTTAGTGTTAGTTTTTAGTATAAATACTAAACACGATTTTTCTAGCAAATGGTATACCTTTAGAATCATATAATAGTATTGTAAAGAAACATCCCACTTACTTTTGAATTTCGTGATTAACTAAACTTTGACCGAAATCGAATTCAATGGAGCTTATAACTGTTTATCATAAAAAGGAACTATAGCTCTAGGTATTCTAAAAACAACCACGTTCCTTATTTATATATTTTATATCAGTATAAACATCTGTATCATACTGGTTTTTAATAATCTCCCTTTGCAATGTAATTTCCACTATAAAGAATCAAAATTCATTCATTGAAAAATCGAAAAAAGAAAAGATAATTCTTCAAATCCCGGAGTATTTGAAATTCGGATAATATCCTAAAACTGCTGCGGTTAATGTAGTGCTATAAATTTTTATTATAAATGAATTTACTTTGAAAGTGAAGTTCAGCACAAAATTAGAGTGAGGATTGAAGAGTCCTTATTTTGTTTATGTGAGAACAATCGATAGATCATTTCCTGTAGTTTGAAAATTTTCTGATGAGGAAGATGAATATATCCTGACAAATATCAATAAAAGACTCATTCGTACATTCTAAGAGTAAGAATTGGTATCGATAGGAATGCTTTGAAGGAGAAAAACAAACTGTATAGGTCATCACCTGAGAGGAAAGTCAAAGGGATGATGAAGGCATTATCAAAGAGTTGATTTGAATGGAAGTTAGAGGGTATGAGGGCAGGAAAAGGTAGGAAAACATTTCGGCAGATAATGGGATGAGTTACCAGGAATTGAAGGAGAGGGAATTAAATAGGGAATCAGGGAGTACATGAACCTACCGAAACGTAGAACACTTGTATATTTAATCTAACGTAAGGAGAGTGAATGAAGTTATTGGGATCTAAATAGAGAAGCAGAAGATATTAAACATTAGATAGCTCGTTATAGATAAATCACTGGATAAGATTTGCAATATTATATTCTTCATCAAATGCCAATCAATATTTAATAGACCAATCAAAACAATTTCTCCAACCTATTTAGGAAAATTGTTGGATTATTTTACTAAAAGCATTTAAAATAACGTTTAGAGTATCGGCGTCTTATTTAAAACCAAGATAATTAATTCTTGTTTATGAAGGAAGTGATGTATGATAGTAATTATTCAGTTTTTCTTTGTGCATATGAATTATGTTAATCGTAAAAATCATCTTCCTTTTCGATTCTTTCATCAGTTTTTCGATGTGATACAGTATAATTTGGTTAAGACGCTTTCCAGGAGAGAAAACCGTGTCATAAGAAGAATAGCATTATAACCTGGTTATAACAACTTTATATTTCTTTTACGTTGGAAAAAGGTCCTAAACTATGCTCAACGGTTCAGAAAACATCTCTTTTCTGTTTTTTTCGAAATGTTTTACTTGCTGAGACGAAAGGAAACACAGCCGAGTGGCATTTTAATCTAACGTTCAACCAATAAAGAAAGTCGAAGATCTCACTCCATTGAGTTCGGATCCGACAGTGGGGTTAAGATTGCTCTGCTTCGCGATATCTTCATTTTATTCAAACGAAATTAGTTTTCCCGAAGGAGAGACTCACAAGGAGCTTATTTAGAGACAAGATGAAGCTGGAAAGGAGAGATAAGGATGGCGACAAAGATAATGAAAAACATGAATAGTAATTACTTTTGGTTTATCGAATGAGGTTACCGATTGACTAAAATGGGTTGCAGCATATCTGAGGACTGAAAATTCGTGCTATAAGTGGGTGATAGAGCGACTTAAGCGGTATTTTTACCATGTGATTCGTATGATAGGGACCAAGAGAAAACCGTGTATTAATCAGGAACATCTTAAACGAGGTTTACAGTGTCTTCTTCTTGTGGGTTTTTCGAGTGTAATACATAAATCGAGAAGTAGATCCAACATCATTATCAAATGAAATTACATTCGTTCAGATTAGAGAATTGTGAACTTAGCAAAAAAAGGCGACCAATCCCTTTGATTCTCTTCCAAATTTTCTTTCTCGTTCTTTTCATTACCAAGAACAAAGAAGAGGAGTTATAAATTATAGAGAAAGTGTCGTATAAATCAGATTGAACGTGTCCCTGGCGAGTCTAATACTGTCTGTTGGAAAAATTCTCAATCGAGGTTCCAATATAATTCTTAGAAAGGCTCCTGAGGACCTGAACCTGTTATTGGTATTAAAATACATTCGCAGATATCTGAGTATCTGAGGCTATGAGTAATCTTCCTTCTATAGGTTACATGCTAGTACACTGTACATACATAAATGAAGGGACGATTCATCGGTATTGGAAGTAAGTTAACTTCTTTGGGCATCGGAATCGGAGGATTTTTAATTTTATTTTCGATTCTAAAAACTATTCTTCAGAATTTTACGAAGTTCAATGTTCTGTTTCTAATTCTCTCCGTTTCTGATTATCGGTACAAATTATACATACACTCAATAATTGAAATGTCCGTAAAACTAATATATATAGATCTTAATAACTCCTAAATATGGTATTTAATGTGTTTTTTACTTATTCTTGTGTAAATATGGAAAATATTGAGTTTCTACCCAACTCTCTAACTTTCTAGAAGTTCCACAGTCGTTGTACTTTGTTTGAGCTCCAAATAATTTTATATTTTGAATATATTTTAAAGATAACAATTCACTCATTTTATACTAATTAAATAATTATAATTAAAATTTTCGAAATAATATTAAAATAATTCAGATTGTTGTTTTGGAATTTAGGACTTAATAATGTGATAGCTAGCTGATTTGATTTAGTAAATTACTGTCTTTGTTGTTTTAACTTCTCTCAAGTTGTTTGAATTTTATTGAAAACTTATATAAAAATATATCTTACTCACTTCACATACTAACGTATTGATTAGTATTGTGATAGTATTGTGATATAGGAATTCAATGTTTTTCAGAACTTTTTTATGGTCTCCTTGTACTACACAGGACTCGTCATGCAATTCTTAACAGAAATGCAATAGAAAGAATAGCAATTGGTCTTGAAAACAAGCATTATTTATTAACACAAATGGCATATTTAAACATAGCTGTGGACTTTCGACTTTCCGGATTAAAGATAAGGATAGGATACACGAATGATCACAGAATAAATAAGCTAACTTTCATTTCTTATAAAGTTCCTAATTCACGTAAACAAACCATTTATTATTGCTTCCACTATAACAGTTCGTGATTTTTGATCGTTTCATGGACTCATTACAAGTTTTCTTCGCCTAAATGCATATCATTTTATCAGCGGTAATGTAAATATAATTGTACTCCCACTACTGGATAGAAAAGGTATTACGTAGGTATTGCTTGTATTTAAGCGTGAAAATACTGACGTGTTTTTGAGTTTGAATTTTTACAAAAAGATCGTAGAAAAGTATCGAGGAAGAGTAAAATATTACCCACGGAGAATCAGCTCACGGATAACAGGGATTTCATTGGTTTGAAATACAGTAATCTTTGACTATAATACCAATGGAAAGATATTAAATTCCTAGAGGTGCTGCTACCTGTCTTTTACCTCGTCTCCGGCAAATTTACGATGTGCTGTGTATGAGAATTTTCAAGGCGGCCGCAAAGCCCTGAGTAAATTTTGTTTGTAATTTCGCGGCGCGATTGCTGAGGGATGAATGACCGTTCTTTATAATAAAGAGCGCGAGGGAACAATCGGGCAATTAAAAAGGAAAAACGAGCCTTCCCATGCGGCCCCTTAATTAGTGGGGAGATTAATCTTCGTCAAAAAAGCTGTGAAATCCGGCCGATTTCCGCGAGAGCGACGGCAGCGCGACACCTCGGCGAAAATAGGAAACGCGTTCTCATGTTCGAGTGGAAAAGCTTCGAGATTGATCCGTCGGATGGCAGCACATTTCTCAAATCCTCTATAGAGAGGAGGAAAAAGGATCCTCATGTTATAGGAGAGGAAGAAAACGTGTATCGGTTCGCCCATAACAAATGGTGCTGTTTGAGGTGTTTCCTTACACATACACAATAGTGGGGGGATCGTTCAAAAACTGATTTGTTATAAAAATGGCCGGCGGTTAGTTAAATGCCCCTATACTATGTCGTATTCCTGACAACACATCTTTGCGATTGAAATATTTTATATTTACATTGTACGGGATGGAGAAATACCTGTCTGTCATTTCATTTTATCTTAGTGTTTTTATTCTAATATGAAGGACCAGGCATCTACCAAAGGGGGCCCGGGTACGAATGTTTACATAGTCCCCTCCACCGTATAAGTATTTTGAAAAGTGCTTCGACGGCTGAGATAACATATGGGCTCCCATCAGGATTCGAACCCACGACAGCTTTCGCTAAAGTCGAATGCACTGTCCACTTGGCTATCAGGACGCCCTTCTGTGCTTCTTTTATTTGATCAATAAATTTTAAGAAATTAAGGAAAATATTGGACGTAACAAAATTTCTATCTGATATATTGCTTTTCGTCTGCAAAATAAAAACGTAACCCTGGAAAATTATGGTCCCCTCGAAACAGTTTGATAGGTATCCTAGAAACCCCTATTTCCTGTAGGTATATGATATTTAAATACCCCTTATCGTGTTATTTGAATGTCTGCTACACACATTGCCTAAGAAAAGTGTAGCCGATATTTAAAAATCTCCCAGAAAGGTATTTCAATATTCGAATGAAACATTTAAATGCCATTAACCAGGGTATTTAAATATCTCCTAACCTTAGTTTCCTTTAATTTTTTCAAACTTTGGGCTCTAAGAAAAGTTCTGCGGGCGCTTAGTTTACTTAGCTGCGCAACTATTGCTAAGGAAGAGAAGCAAATTTTCGATTTTATTTATTTTAAATAACGAACCATTTAATCGAACTATGTAATTCATAATATGCAGTATCATTCATGCGATTATCCAAACTCATGCTGAATGATTACGAATTTCTCAATAAACACTAGGTGTCCGATAAGTTGCGCTTAAAATGTATTATGAGATGTAAAACTTAAAAATGTATTATAATTTATATATAAGAGACGAAAGGTGTACATTTATAGTTAATAATAATCACAATTCCTTACACTTCCTTACCGTGCGTGTTCATTCGAGGTATTGATGTATGTGTACTGTATTAGTACTATATACAAATGCAATGGGGGTTAGTGATGACTTTACTCGTGATAAAAATTGAAAAGTTGACGGAAAATAAAATATGGGTTAATCAAGTTTGCTATTTTGGCAATTTTAAACATTAAAGCGTATTGTAGTTCTAATTAATTCTGTAAGAATGTAGAATTCCGGAGTTTTGAAAAATTAAGAATCTTGGCATACTCCGAATTAGAAGGTTGGAACCTTTGAAATCTTTTCCCCATTTCGAAATTTGGTTTTCTCTCTCATCTTCGAAGTGAATCAAAATTAAAACAGTAGGATTTCGGCTGATTAGGTTCAACAGGTTTCCCTTGAATCCATTCCGAAGTAATTATATATAAATATTGCTTTACCCAAGTACGCTATGCGTACTGGCCTTTGGTAAAATAAATGTATGACCTTAATTGATTCCAGAACTTAGAAGCTTAGATAAAAAATGGATAAAGATGTGTTTGCTGCAAACAATATATTTCGTAACTGCCATTATGACTTTCGAACCAATATCCTTTTTAAAAGGATAAATATTGAATACTATCGCTGCTATGGCATACCAAAAGAGCCAATGAATGCTTGGATAAACAATCTAAATCGGTCGATGGTTAACTTTAAGGCTTAAGCCATTTCAATGGGATTATGCTTCCCTTAATTTCGATTGCTAATCATGTTTATTCTATCTCCGGAATTAACGATCCCTCCACGATTAAAACTTCCATCAAAATCCGCTAAGAATAGTAGTTTAAACTTCGGCGAACTAATCTCCCTCCCTTTATGACCTTTTAATTTAAGTATTTTATGCTCGGAAAACGATTAAAAAGTCTTAGCTTAAGCCAATGGAGAACTCCTGACGATAAGGGAAAATTCTAAAGGTCAACTTCCCGGATATCTTAGAAAGTTTCTCAGTTCTCTTACTGAACATATTTTCGCCTTTTAAATTGGATTCCGCTCACTTATTTTTAATCGATATTAGAAGTACACGGGAGAGGATTTTTTAATGAATCAGTAATAATAAGTAAACTGAAATTACTTTGTTACAATAACATCTTCGTAATGACATAGGCACATTAACAATGCTGCAATGCCATTTCTGTAATAAGATTGTTGGAATTCCATTGTTTAAAATACAGCGTTATTAGTAAATTTTTAAGAATACGTGGTTAAATAAGTTGCATTGTTACACGGGCGTATGACAAATTTTACGCAGTTAGAAATATTAGAAATTCACTATCTAAAGCTCATTTTTTCCTTCATAAGGGTGATTGTTACATCATTTTCGTATAAAATCATGCCGTTAATCCTTATTAACATTTTAATTGCAACACTTTCAAGTCCATGCATCGAAATCAGTCGTGTGTTATTTTCTCTGTACGACGCAACGTTAATTAAAATAGGATTTAATTTCTTCGGAAAAGTTCTTCGTTTTTGTCATTTCGTTATGGAACACCACAAAGTGACTTGCAAATTCGTTGATATTAAAATATAATATTATGCATAAATTAATATAATTTTTATGTATATTTGTTGTTGTTGCCTTGTAGAATAATACACGTTGTGTGCTCTTCTTTGTGTTTAAATTCACCAGTGTAAAATCGAATGAAGTCTACATTTTAATTACGTCATTTTTGGATCAAGAAGAATATATCGATATTATAATTTTATCTTAATTTTATCTTAAAGGGTAATTTCTTACAGAAGTCGTTTCATCAATGACTATGATACAAGTAAATGTTTTTTTTCGATTTTCGTGGAATAGCGGTACATACATAAGAGCGAGGGAAGCACTTGTTGATGACGTTGGCGCAAGCAGTTCACTTATTCACTCGTTTCGCCACTAACCATTAATTCCTGGTTACTCCAGCATTCGTTATCCGGAGTCTCTACGCCAATTGCTTGTGGACTCAACTCCGATTTCGAACTTTGCCAAATAAACTGGAACGTCGTTCGGCACAAACATATGTCAACAAGTGATTCGGAGTACAAGAGGACTAATTTTAGGAAGCAATAGCTTTTCCATCTTCCAGAACGTGATCTATTGATCCTACATTTCTGATACCACTTAAAAGTGGAATTTTATTTCGCAGCATCACATGTTCTCAATCAAATTCAGCCAATTTGAAGGATAAGACTCGACATAGGTCACCACGAGTGCCACACACGAAAAATTGTAGCTAATTGTATCGCATTCAAATTATCTTCCTTAAAATCATTCCGTAAAATTTTTCATTGCGATCACATTCATTAATCACAAGGGCTACTCGTCATTGCTAGATCTTATAGATTCGCATACATATTCATATTATTTTCCTTTATGGTATTTCCTCGTATTTGGTTGTCCTATCTTACAATGTTAGTTAATCGATTTCGTCATTTTCCTATATTATATAAAATATGTATGGATAATCCTGACTTCGTGCAATTTAAGAGCAAGCATGATGAAAAGAAAAACATTTCGTAACTTTTACGATAGATTTTTAACTTGAAACGTTTCGTCAATGTGTTGACACCTTCAGGAAACATGAAGGCAGTTGAAATGTTTTCCTCTTCAGGATTATTGCTATTTCGAATTTATTATAATTTTCATTTTTAGCTATTTCGATTAACATCATAGATAAATTTGTATATAAAACAGACGTCATCTGGTGGACTCTATGTCGATTTTCTATGCCGAAAAGTTACTGCTATTATAATCTAAGAGCGTAAATATATTTATTCTATTTAGAGTGGGAATAAGAAGAATCTATAAGATGAAGGAAGGCAAAAATGCAATTATGTAATGGGCTAAAATCAAACAGTTCTCAGATACATTGAACGATAAGGGATTCTTTAAGCGAAGGAAAAGAAATTATTGTAAAACAACCAACTTAGAGATCCATCATCCAGGATGAACGGAGTATATTTTATTAGTATTTGGAAGTAAGACTGAGGACACGTATGTATCTCTTTTGTCTTAGTCTTGCCTATAGTTCTGATAATGAATATATATCTATATAAGATGATTGTGGCTAATAATAGAAAAAAATGTTGAAGCAGGAATAGATTACTATATTGCTGTGGCAAGAAACTGGAAATAACGGGACTTTTTTTAACATAGTCCGAGTTAATATTGAATTATTTCAAGTCATAGGCTTTTACAGCAGCACAACTTATCCACCACAACTTGTTAGCACTTAAACACTGGATTCGACTGGAATGGCATTGCTGCTGTAAAAATCACCAAGGGAAAAAAATTTAATGAACTTAATGAAAATTTGCTTTTGAAAAAATTGTCACATCGAAATGTTTCCATCTTTCTTGTTTTCTAGATCGGAGTTATTACTTCAAATAGGGACGGTTAAAATATTGATGGGAACTATTCAATAAAACCGGTACTGTCCCGGTCAAAACAGGACGGATGTTTAAGCATGAGTGAATTTGAATAATGAGATCAATTTTGGACAGTTCTTGTTGAATGCTATGAAAAGAGTTATGGATTGTGTTACACTAGCGTTACTTGTTACACTTAATGGCATTCTTGTATGTCTCATTCTCTCCCCATAACTCATGTAAGCTAGTGGTGGAGGGTTGGAAAATCCAGAAAACCATCTGTCTGATGACTTCACAAAAAAGACATGCGTGCAAGTATCCAGTATAAGCTAATGGATCGAGAGGGGCACAAGATGGGGATTGTCGGCCTCCCCCTTTAATTTTTCATTCCTTTATTAATACTTTTGTTGCTCTCTCGATATTTCTTTGGAATATATTTCTATCTGTATTTTCCTAGTTTTATTCTTATTCATTTAGTTGAACTTGTTATGTTATTCATTTCTCGTAAATTATATTAATTTTCTGTATGCATATTTATTTTTGTATCGATTCGCGATTATATATTTCTATTTCTAAGCATGTTGCTTATAATGATGTTTCATTTTCTTTTTTATATTTTTATTTTTTATGCACTAACGTTTTTCGAATATTTTTAGAAACTTAGAATGTACTTTCATCTTTTTTTATCCTTCAAATGTCTTAAACTGCCTTTTCCTTGAAATTTACTTTATCATATGTAGTTTTGGCGTGTTTTCCACATCTCCATTTTTGCAAATATTTTCATGCTATGGTACAGTAAATGCAAACTTAGATTTATAAAACAAAGAAGTAGATTTCTTCTATGCACTTTTCTCATACCACATAAAGTTTCAAATGACTAAGGATTGAATGTAAAAAGAGAAATATTAGTCTCAATCTCGCCCCAATAAAAGTCGTTTATTATTATTTGTAACTTAATCCTGGCCTCATCACTTACCATCAACAAAAAGTTAATGAAACAAGTGAAGCAATAAATGTTGCGAAATGCGATTTCTTCCAAGCAAAGGTTCCGCCTTCTTCGGAATTTTAAAAACTGAAGCTCATATCGAAGCTCTGAATCATCTCTTTGAAGTTATGTGGTAAGGGATTAAAGCAAGGATCATCGGCGTGAAGGGAGCAAAGGGTTGACTCATGGAAGGAACGACACAGAAATGCTCTTTAGATGCCCATGTGGCGCAGATTAGAGAAAGTAAGGTCGGGGAAAAGAAAAACAAACGAAAGAGGGACTGAAATACCACGGGATGAAAGAGTATCGTTGGAGAAAATGAAAAAGTGGGTGGTCCGATACGTCGGAAGGAATCGACGAAAAGCAGAAGTAATGGAGGATTGTGGGAGTGAACTCGATTCCGTGGAGACTTGGGTAGACTCGAGAAATAATATTATTTGGGGTTAACGGGGTTAATAGCTTTCTTCGGACCCCATCTTATAGTCACTAAGGGATAAAAACTCGCTTTGTAGAGTACAGAAATACTTGAAATATAAACGACCTAGGTTTCGTTACGGCGAAATATCTTCTGCAAAATACATGGAAACTTAACGTGATACATAAGCAAAGAAGAGCTCTTTCTCATTTCTTCCTCTCTGATTATGTATTACGGTCAGTTTCCAAGTATACACAGTTATAGATATTACGCTGTGACGAAACCTAGGTCGTTGTTATTTCAAGTATTTCAGTACTCTAAAAAGTGAGTTTTTATATCTTTGTGATTATGAAGGAGTTCCACCAAGTAACACCTTACTGCCATGCCAATCTCGTAGGTTTAATTTTACTGGGAGATGCTTTGAGGTTATGAAGCTAAAAATTTATAATAAATCACCTGGCCCCAAGGGTGGATTTAGTCTGTCAAATTAGAGGTCCAAAGATAAGAAAGAGGCCCTACCAAGAGAGAATAAAATATAGATACATATGTAATACATTATAGCATACGTAAAATACATACCATACACAGTTAAACGTTTAATACGCTTCTATTTAAGATGTTATCTCTGACAAGGAATCTTACGGTCTTGTTACCTTTCACACGAAATATATGGTTAAATTACCGCGTAAATCGCCCTGCTTCCCTCTTAAGACGCGGATTTTCACCGTTCAGAGATGCACGGATACCCCATTCAGCTAATCGTTCACCTTATTTTCGATGAGCCAAAATTTCTTTATATCATCTCCGTCGTCCTCTTAAGTTTTACCTCATCTTTAGAATGGTTCTTCTGAATTCTTTCTTTCGTTAGACTAATTTTGTGAGATACAAGAGGAGCTATCTGTATCACCATCGGAGTGGATACGAACTCAGAGATAGAATAATATCTTTTCTATCACATTTTTCTCACCGCAGAACGTACATTAAGAAATCGCATTTTGGTGTTTCCTTACGTCACTATCAGAAGAAACATAAAACACCAGAAAAAGAGTTTTTTGGACTATTGAGCGTAGTCTCGGGGAGATTGTGATGCCCTTTCACTGCTGTTAAAGAAAATTGTTTTTCTTCCCTGTCTACCTAGAAAAAACTGCCTCATTTTAGAGTTGAAAATGAGCAAACATAGGTAACTAAGACGCTCTCTTTATGCGAATAGCAGACCATTCTTCAAATATATCTTGTAAGACAACAAATATTTCGCAACCCGGTTATAATTTTTCCGTTTAAGACACGGTTTTCGCTTGGTCCCGTGAAAAACATCTAAGCCGGGTTTTATGTAATTATTTTATCGCTTCAATGCGGCAAAAACATACAATATATTGAATTTTCATCTTTTGCAAAGGGTACTGGAGCTTTACATTAAGAATTTCAATGAATGAATTTACATTACAAAAGGGCGTAAAAGTAAATAATGTATTATATTCTATGAAGCTTTTATGAAAAAGTACACAACACACAAAAATTTCTTCCTTGAAATAAAAAGCGAAAATTCTTGAATGTCCAGTGATTATATTAAAATGGAAATGTATGCTTTTGATAGTTCATATGCGTACATGTAGACTTTGAATACAAGAGATTTAAGTCCGATATATTTCGTAGGTATTGTTCTTCCCTGTTCGAATACTCACTTATTTGATCCTAAACATCTAGGAAACCCTCTCGTTGACTTCAGATATTTTCGCAACCCCATTTCCAAAGCCAAATTACAGCATGTGTCATTGAACTCCGCTTCTCATTTTCAGTGTTTCCGCTGCCAGATTTCCTTACATTACTCTGACTTCCTTATGAACTGCTCATATCCCATACATCTCAAGTCGTAAAACTGACAGACATAGGACAAAAAATGAAAGGCTCATAATTTAAAGTTAAGGAAGACAGTAAAGCACGTATGATAAAGTGTGAGAGATCTTTACTTACAGAGATATATCCTTGTATAAAATTTGCTAGAAAGATCAACGAACGAAAAGTTGACTATGTATCTCAAAATTGAATTCTCTTCAAATGATGAATATCCCACTTTTATAATATGGGTTGAGACAACTGCTTTGAGGACAATCTGTGAAATGGATGTCAGCTGTCAACTCCCTACTCAAATGCTGTAATAAAGGATTGTCAAGTTCCTTGGCTGTTAAATCTTCATAGTTAGAAGAATTTATTACGCCTACCAATGTAATTTATGAGGAATTCAACTAAATTTATTTCTGCTTTAAGTAATCACGCGATAAAGAAAAGAAGTTGGAATTCGGCTGTTAATGATTCATTTTCAATCGCCGAATATTCCGGTGAACGTCGGGCCGATTGCTCTAAAGGAGAAAGGAAGTCCCGAATAACAGACGTTCTGGGAAATACCCAATAAGTATTTCGACGACTACGCTGCCATCCTCAGGGGGTAATTCATTTAGATAGTGATGAATTGGCCCGACTTTCACTGGCATTCGCTCTTATTCAACTGATATTTAGAACTGTCTCAGATCACAAGTAATTTATGTACAGTTCATAGAAAAAACGACTTTGACGGTTGTTTGTCAACTTTTTCCTGTTACCCCCAACCACTGAAATATTTTATTTGTCTTTTGGTACAGGTTGGAGAAAACGTATCCGTCACTTACTCGAGCTCGTATATTGTTGGTGGCTATGATATCAGGAAAGCTACTGATGTATTAATGATATTGAATGTCATTCATTTTAGTGAATACTGACTGAACGCCATGAAAATCTTTATTCATGAAATTTTGCTTGGTAAACCCCATCCCTCTCTATGGCTTTTCGTAGTTATGCTGGAGTATTTAAGGTTACAACCACCTGTAGACTGATTGTTGCATAAAATTATGTAAAAATTAGGCAAAAAGAATATGTTTTGAAACCACAAAAAGCTTTTATATAGAGTAGTAAAATTATTGATTCAATCTTTCGATTATTAATGAAAAATTCCGCCAATGATTCGAGCGTAATTCATGTGAAAGTAAGTAAGCAATAAACTAAAAACTTGGGTTTGCAAAACAAAGAAAGTGTTTCAAATTTTAAATCAATAACCAGCGTTTGATCCTGATTGAGATTTGATGAAAAATTCGTCTCTTTAAACCGGCAACACAGCTAAAAGCAGTGATTTAACTTCTTTGTCGTTGTATTCATAGAGGATTACTTTGATGAAAATTTCTCTCATAATCCTCTACGGAATCACGAAAAGATAGACGGGCATAAAAGTTTATTGGTTCTTTGCGCCCCTACCAAAATAAAGGGTGTGAAATTTGATAATGTGGGTTCAAATACTTCTCTAGTTTAAGACGCCGTAAAAAACCATAAGGACAAAGCAATCGTTCCGGAAATAGTCGACATCTGTTCTTTAGACCTCAGAACATCTGTTTACTTTGGAAACTAAGATCCGATTTGATGAACATCGTTTTAGCTTCACTTTTTTCGCAGTCTGGATAAAAATGTTTTATTTAATGGAAACGGCGTACGTTGCGCCGTATGTTTTCCTAGAGAGGAGCTTTGAAGTTCAAAGATTTATAATTGCAAGTTCTGCGTTTCATCGGTTACATTGGGGTTCTTTTGCGTGAATTGGGGATTCCCTAATTTTTCGTTTCAAAAGATTTCTGGCGTCTGCAAAACTAAATCGAGAAACGTTTAAGTAGTATATGATTACGTACGCATGACGTGAAATGACATCATGATTCGGTACTCAGCGAACGCAATTTCCGAGGCAAGAAGTCAACGAAATTTCGCACAAATATAGCATGAACGGATAGCCATTACTAGTCTCTCCGTCTCTTCAGATAGTATAAGGTACACAAATTAGATTGCTAATTAGGGAGTTGAGGGTTTTAAAACCCCCTGTGGCAGCTTGTGGGCTGTTAATATGAATGTTAAGGTAAAAATATTGGACGATATAGGAAATTTTTTTCTTGTCGTCAAATAGATGCCAAAAGCCACCCATTTCAACTTTTTATTGTCAGAATGATATTTTTGTCGTGAATTGCAACTTTGTTGTATCTTCTTTATATATTGTATAAAACCTGTTTTGAAGGTTTTATACAATATATAAAGTATAAATTTATAGCCTTGTAGAGATTTTTCTTGGTGGTTACATAAAATGTTCCGCGCTGTTTCTTAATAAATGTAACTCAAGTGAAGAAAAGAATGTGAGTACGAGTCTACTCTCAAAACTTAACCACTATACTCACTTATCATATCACGGTCTTATCTGTATAGTCATAAAATTATCTATTTACTATAATCATCGTTAAATTCAAACTACATCACGGAACACTTTCTGCGACCGACGAAATAGTACTTAAATAAAACTGCAGTAGGCATGAGAATTTTTTCATCTCCAATTGGAGAAAATCTCTGTACCCGTTCCGGATTCAGAGACTCCTCTGAGTGAGGTGTTAAACCGATTAAGGAGCGCAGCAATCATATGTACTTCGTTTTAAAGACGTTTTTCAAAGTTGTGTCTTAATGCTTATCGGTCTTGACAATATATTCCTTTAATGTGTAGAGCTCTCCGGACTATCTCGCTGACAACGCATAACTCAGTAGCAATATCTAACGGGATAAAATTCAAGGATACCGGAAAAATAAGAAGCTAAAGAAAAACGGAAAAGCGAAAAAAGGAGGTGAAAAAATGAAAACAAAAAACTAAGACGTGAAAAAACACAAAATAGTGAAAGAAAAGCTTAGCGTGAAAGAAAAGCGAAAAGTGTGAAGAAAACAAAGATGTGAGGAATGGAAAAGATGAAAAAGGAAGTGTGTGAGAAAAAACAAAAAATGGAAAAGAAAACAAGAAGTGACAACATAATGTACTGATTTTAAACGAGCCAAAATGATGAATGAGATGTACTGGTTGTCCATATGTTAGCTGCCAAAACTTCATCTGTTAAATAAGTTACAAGATGTCCGCCAAGAAACATTTGGAGGTCATTATCAAACCTCACAAAGGTAACCTTCTACAGGAGTAGGACGATATGTCCGGATATTTGGCTCCGGTAAGTCCGTGTAACCATTTGTCCAGGCAAAATCAATTAACTCGATAACAGTGGTAACAAATAAAACTCATATGATGCATATATGCACGTCAAATGTGAGAATTATATACTTTTCGAAACAAAATATATAATCGATGCCATGTGACGGTTTATGCTTTAATCTCAGACCAGTCGAAAATACTGAATACTAATGATTCTAACTGAGACAATGAGCACACAACGTGATAGTCATCGCACTTAGAATTGTGTACAGCCTCATACTAGGCTCTGGATCTCCACTCTCGTTGTATTATAACGAGAACTTAACAATATCGAATCATAGGACTGCGCTAGCTCGCGATTTCTTTCCCAATCAGATTCCGCCTCTATAGATGAACATTCCCTTCTCACCTCTGAACTTAGGGACCGGAATTAGCTGCGTTAAGAGTTCCGCTGAGGATTCTGGCAATCTTTGCAAATTATCGCCGCTTCAGAATTAGATTTAAGCTGGAGCTAAGCCAAAGACGAGGTTCTAAATTGGCCTCCAAAGGATTCTTGCGATATATACTTCTCTCGTCGACTTGATAACGAGAGGCTTTCTTGATTTTGGGCAAAACTCGCAATCGAATTTGAAAGGAATTGCAGTCATCGAAAGTAAACCCAAATATCGACGCTGAAGACTTTGGAGAATCTATATATGATGCCAGCTTTTCATTCTTTGATGCGCAAGTTAATGTCCCCTTTTCCGCACTGTACCACTCAATTATTTCCTGCCCTTGATTATTATCTTGCTTTAGACACATCCATACATCTTTCCGTATATCCATTTTTATTTCTAAGACTACTCTACGCAATAAATAGGCAATGATAGAAAGGTTTGAGATATAATAATAAATAATTATTGTTGAGTAATTATTAATTTTATGTTTGATTAAATACTCAAGGTTACTCTTTGATAAGAAATTATTTTTGAATAGAAACAATTTTGGAAAGAATTGTGCCTAAAAATCAAATAAGTTATGTTTTAGGGATTTTTTATTTCAAATTAATGTATTCTTTTCAAAGAGTAATACTGGGCTTTTTAACCAAATGAAGAAGTAACAATGATTCAACAACAATTACTCATAATTTCATGTTGGACATAGTTCATATATTTCTTTTGTTTAAATTAAGAATCGATTTTTTTACGATTAATTACGAATTGCTGAAGTCAAAAATTATGGTTGTCGTCTTCTTTCATGGCGTTCCTTTGGAAAATTTTCGTCCCGATTTTAGACACACCAAATGAGGTTGTTAGCCTTATTTCATTTTCTGCGAAAAGATTTTATATAATATTGCATTACGGATGGAATGGATAAATGTATTATATTACTGCTACAACATTGTTTTTCAATTCACTGTGGCGGCAGATTCAACTTAGCTCATGGGCGGCACACGCTCTCGGCGGTGGTCGTGGATGACTGCCCCCGAATCTTATGCAGCCGGTGATACGCAGAACTGCCTGAACGGACATTTCATGGAAAATCGAACACAATCTTATAAAAGTTGCGAACATTTTTATATTTGCGCACGTCAATGAGAATATCTTCATGCCAAAGTTTCAGCTCAGAAAAATCTTTTTGCAAAATTATTAATTGTTTGAAATTTTGAATATTTTTTGGAGAAATCGGCGGTACCTATAATGACATTCTATGGCAGAGATTTCACAAATATTGGTGTAGCGGAAAAGAGTGATAAATATATATCAATACCCATTTATCACAACTGCCATTTAGGTTATTTGCATTCAAAAATCACATTTAATTAAAAATTGCAATAATTGTTTAGAATATTCACTTTTCCATGCGCAAGTGAGATTTTGTATTTATCGTTTCCTGTACTCTAGTCTTTTCCGCAAACAATACGGAACTGTAAAACTTGAAACTTCTTTACGAACTTCAACCTCCCTGATATCCATTTCCATGACAGACCTGCTTTCCGGAAAAGCATGCACAACAGACTCCCAACCGAAATATAAATTTATATTTCCTTAGCCAAATATCTGAGGGATAAACAGGAAGAGACTGATATAGCTTTGGAAATAAGACAGATTATGGATGTTTGCCGTCATTTTTTCTGTAACAAAGCTCGAAGGCATCTGGTTACTTTCTGCGGTATACGTTCTTGGTTTTCATGGTCAATCGTAAACTGTTGGTATGTAATTTTTGGTTCACTTGCGTCACCACTAACGTATAAGCTTTATAGGAATCTAAATAGAGCTTCTTAGTTCACAAAGTAGTGCGTTGAAGTTAAACTAGATTAACAAGAGTAAACAAGTGAATAAATTGTTCTATTCGTTCACTGCTGATCAATAGCAGGGTCCTAAACAATATTCCAAAAAGCTTATGAGTACAATCCATTATGCATATCCATTAATTTAAAGCGTTGCGCCAGATTTTAAGTCCAATTTGCAGCGGAGATTTTAATACATTTAAATAAATAATAAATAAATTTAGTTATGTTAATGGTAGCATGCTGGATACTCAACTCCTCTGCAGTAAACTAACGAAAGTTTGGGGGTAATGAGGTATTCTAAATAAGATGAGGATTGAGGTATTTAACCATTACTTACCTCACTGATATAGAATGCGTATGAGTTAGGGGCGTACTAATGGGCCCCGAAATGAGGGTGATTCTGATTTTAAAGGATAACTTATTTACTGCGGGAGAGCCTCAGTTAAGTATAATAATAATATTTAAATAGGAGATGAAAGGTTCGTAATTGATTTGATTGATTCCTTGATTTAATATTCACAGTTGCTTTTCCAACATTAGCCATTTTTCTACCTGAATAATGTAGCTTTTTACCCTTGCTCTTTATTGTGTCTTCCCTATTTTCTTCCGAGGTGTTATCGTGCTTATTAAGTCTATTATAGCATTTCAATTCAAAACTTTTCATGTTCAGGACAACATTACATTAAATGGTGTAGGATGTAAATATAAATGAAAAAGGCGTTCTATTTTGTCTTCACAAGATTAGGCGTTTCAAATTCACTTTATAGCTATAAAATATAGAAATAAATTTGAGAACTCTAAGTATGTAACACATTTTATTCAGTGAAAACCTCTGGTTAGTAACAACCAAACAACGCTTACTTACATTATTCTTTAATCTATTTTAATTATTAAGAAACCTTTTCAGAGCGTGACCAAGCGAAGTTTATTCACACACCTCGTTCTGAGAGCACAAAAGTGGAACATGGATTAATGGATTGAAGTATTCACAAATTAAAAGGATAAAGCATCATTCGCCAAAATGGTTCAAACACTGTTTTGATTCCATGTCCCGTGGGTATATTATCTCCACTGGCAAACGCGATTTTATAGTCCGAAGCCACTTTTCCCAACCAAATTCCCAACTTCATAACCCGGTGAAATGTTGTTACAGCACGGGGATTGGGGGAGTATATATTGAATTCTCCGGCGAACAGAACGAGGATCGCCTTCTCTCTTCCCAATTCCCCGGTGTTTGCATTGTCCCATCCGATCACCTCATACGCACGCCCGTCTTCCCCGATCACGAAGTTCGGTAAAAACAGTAAATTCTGCATTTTCAGAAACCTAATCAAAGATCTCACCTCTTGGACGCAGCCTTGGTAATTGAAACACCTGGAACCTAAATTACTGATGACCACGTTTTCTATCGGAGGCGTGATAGTGAACAAGTCCGGTGGAGGTATTCCGCTTCCCCACTCCTCATTCACCGCTATTGGAAACAGTCCATTGTCTACGTTTTCGTTACCGAAGATGAAATCCAAATTATTGGTGTAGCGATCCCAGTTGACCATCACGGTATCTTCGAAATCTTTCCTTCCGGAGCGGTAATCCCACACGAGATATTTGGGTATGAGTTTATAATCAGGGGACAGAATGTTTCTGCAGATGGCAGCCTTGATCAGTTGCTCGTACGCCTTCAAGGCCGCCTCTGATGGAATTTGAATCTCAACCAAAGCTGTGAAGAAGACGATTAGAGACCTCTCCCCAAGTCCTCCGTTTGCCACGTTGTTCCAATTGTCCCAACCCAATCCCTCGAAGATACTTCCGTCGTCTGCGATGTAGAAGTTGCTCAGGTGCGCTCCGAAGTAGGAGAACTCGAATTCCTCCCTATCTCTCATCCAGTGGACTTCTGCCTTGCTCTTGAAGGTGTTTCCCTCGACTATGAGTAAATCGGCCTTTTTGGTGCGCTTCTCTGAGATCGAGGTGTTTGTAGCTCTCCACTCACTTCTGGATACGATTTTGAATGTAGAATTGTCTATGAATTAGAGAGCAGGGGAAACGGGTTAAAAAATTTTATCAGCTTAGATCTCGTCGATGAAATGGGGGATTTTCTACTTTGGTTAACAACTATCGCGAGCTCCGAGAGAAAACGAAAAAAGTACTCTTTACACGGAGTAAAGGAACATACCCAAGTATACCCATGTAACATTTTGAGCCGATTTTTGTAATTAATATCTCTGATTGTAAAGAGAGCCAAATTTATCCGAAGGATTCAAAGCTTAGGACAGTAGTGGTGAATCTATGGCACACAGACCCAAAATGATATGCGAGAAAAAGTTTTGGCATGCGGGACTCTTACTGTAATAACCTTGTTATTTACATAAAAACCTATAGTTTATGCAAGTGGATTCTATTAATAAGTGGAAATTTGCGAGTATGAAAATTTTAATTAATCCCATCGCTTAAAGAATAAAAACAAAGTGATAAATATTTTTATTTCGATCGTGGAATATCGAATTTTATTAGAATTTACTTTGCTTTGAATAAAATGACGACTTAAATCGCCCCTTTGGCAAGTTTCTAGATCTACTCGTGATCATAGTAAGGTTCATTAGCTAGCGTATGATGGGAAATTACCTATTTCGGAACAGTATTTATTCCTTGTTTCCTCTTCTTCTCTTGAAGTGACCACAGAGAGTACAGGTGCGGTTTTCTGCTTAGAGTCTCCATCTAGAAAGTCGTGACACCAATTATACAAATCGCAAGAGAATATAAATATTTCCATCATAAGTAAGTTCGAAAAGATTTGTGACGCTCATGTAAATCGTCTTTAGGAAGAAATTTCAAACCGTATTTCCATTGAAAAGGTTCCGTTCTGCTAGTATAATGTTTTAATCGCAGTAGTGATAAATCAAGAAATGAAATAAGAAAGCATTTGTGCACTGAGAGAAAAGCACTCATTGATATAACATTATAATAACCTTTTTCAATTCTTCCAACTGTTTCAATTTTGTAGGGTCCCATTTTCGCATTCTTCATTGCATTTTCTGGAACTTCAATGTTTAGCTTTTCGATGACAATAGAGACTTTAGGCGATCCGCAGCATTCTTCATTCGCTGTATCATTCTTCTTGAAAACTTGTTCGCAAACTATAAACGCACTCAATAGAAGAAGTACGAGGCAGTTGTAGAGAGTTGACATTTTCCTCACGAAATTGTTTTGTAATATCTTTGGTCAACTAGAGACAAAAATGACAGGATCTGAAAGAGATGCATCAAGATTAAGCTTCATTTTGATCGTTATTTTCTTCTGAAATTAACTTATTTCGACGGGAGGCTTATTTTGATGGTTGTCCGTGAAGTATTCAACCACTAAGTCACCTCATCGACTCCCTTCCGAGCAACGGAATATGGCTAATGTTGTAACTTAAATGTCGCGAGAAGATCATCCATGATTTAAATTTAACTGGCAGTGAAGTGTTTCACCAAACTTTCTTTCATTGGATATGTTTACAGAGTAAGAAGAAGTCAATTATACGCTTTGCGATGTATATACATTAACGTATATTAGAAGTTTAATGAAAAATATGTAACTTTACTTCAAGATTTAAGTTAAACGCATAAGATTTAGAATGATACCTGTATCAGAAACCTTGAAAAGATTAGCAAATACCTACTAGGCTCTGAAGAAAGATTTTTGGACGATAATAAATGCAATTAAAATTGAAATTAGGCTCTCTAATGAAAATAAAGCAAAAGAAAAAATTATAGGCTGGAGGCTACTAGTTTTGATTGTATATTGGATAAATGTGGGTGGATGAGAAAAGTAAGCTTATTTGATAAAAGAACGAGATAGCGCTTGAGATAAAGGCAGAGGTCAACTGAACAAAAAAAAACAGAGCTAGATGAAAATTAAATTGAAAGAGTGTATCCCTGAAACAAGTACTGGTAAGTATGATGCAAGGAAAAAGAAATAGGTGAAGTCAAAGATAAAAGTGGATGAATTCTATGCGTGAAAAGGTTAGCTATGAAGAACTAAAGGTTTGACCGTTACGCGTGGAACTGTGGGGCACACGAACCAAATCTAAGGTAGAACCATAAGTACAAAGTTACTCTGGATGACGCTACTTATTTTGATTTTTAAAGCTAAGGATATACGGAATAGTACTTACGTGATAACAACAGGTAATGGTGAAGCTACAGTCAAATATCCACATCTACAGTTTACAGTAAATATTAAATAACCAAATCCGATGGTTAGATTTTACTCTGAAATTTTCAGCACCAGCACAAAAGAAAAACAATCCTTCTCCGCCGAATGCTGAATTCAGACTGGAAGAAGGAACCCCTCACGATATCTTTAGACAGTCATTTTTCACTCAAGGAAATCTGTCGTAACAGTAAAATATATACAAGGATTGTTATAGGGAAAATGTGTCTTATTTTTAAGTATCGTTCCTAAAATGTGTGGAGATACTACCACAAGTGCCCTTTGAACACAGAAGTAATTTTTTTTGTGAATTGTCAGTTATCACATTAAGTTATGAGCCAATTGTATCCATGAAAAGAAAAAAGGTCATTTTATAGGTGCTAATATTAGCACTTATGTTCGTCCTCGTATAGAAAAAAAGAATAACAGGCTTCCCAAGATGTTATTGTTAGAAGTAGGTCATTGTGTCGATCAGATTGATTCAGGACAAAACGTAAACCTGATATTAAGATCCATAGTTCTCAGCTAATTATATATATATATATATATATAAAGAAGGGTGTTTTAGAGTAATCCTGTAAAAATATACGCAATTTATTTCGAAACATAAGAACTTGTACTTTTGAGTGTAAAGTATGCAAGTGGCAATGACATAACTTTATTTCCCTCAATAGAATTTTATTCTTAAATTTGGAATTGATCTTTCTTTCTTTAGGTAGAATAATTGTTACTATATCTTAAAGCATTACTTTTTTATAATACACTTACTAATTCTTAATTTTTTTGCGGAAAGTCTCCTAGATTAATTAATTAACAAATTACTAGAAAATCGATGTACAAAATATAAAATTGTAATGAGCACTCCATAAAGAAAATAAAATAATAATCTGTAGGGTGAAATATACTTTAGGTGAACACTAAAGTGTAAACATTCTTTGACGAAAAGTCTTATGTGAAATTTTAAAGGTTGAAACTCCCACGGGCGGTCTGTTCCTGAACAAAACATTTTTGGGTGAAATCTATCAAAAAATTATAATCCTATTACGTAGGTAAGACCGTGAAATTAATGATAAAATGATTCTCCCATTCATTTCTTACGGGAGTTACTGGCATCACTAAAAATAAATATATAAAGATACAAAATTTCACACAATTGGCGCTTCTTTTTTTGCTGAGCTGTAAAATTTCTTCTGAAAACAGCAGTAGGTTGTAAAGAACAAGACCTCAGTATAGTTTACAGCTTAAATAAAAACTGTTATATATTTGAATAATTAATATGCATCGTCACTGAATACGAGTAAATATTATATTTTCTATGCATTAAATGTGGACTTGTAACATACTTCAAAACTTTTGTTTTGGAGAATTTGTTTTGGGAATATTATTGGAACCGTCATATACTCCTTCAAATACATAGCATGTGCTATATTTCAAAGATAGTAATTTATTTAAATGCGTAATTCTAACGATTCCTTAAATGTCATAATAATGCATCCAGTGAATGTATGTACATGCGAGCATGTTTATGAGAAAATGAAGAATATTTGTAGTGAATGTGTAATAAGGCTCATATATACTTACCTTACCTCGTGGTGTCAATTGCTTCTTATCTGGTTATAATGGTAGTTATTGAATCAAATCCGAGTGGATTATTATTGGGAGAGATCTTGATTTATCATTCGTATTTCTTGAAGCCTTAGAGGTACAGTAATTCATGTTCAACCAAGATCGATCTTTGAAGGATATTCGATTGATCTTTTGTCGGGATACTTCTAAACTACCGATCGATATTTATAACAATGAATTTGTATCATTCATTATATTGTTTATTTGGATCATTCAGTATAAAATTAATTACGTAGACGGTGACGTTCAACGCAACTGTATATAAAACTTGGAAATGCGAATATATACGAGGGTGGTCTGTAAAGTTTCCGACCACAGGTTTTTCAGAAAATTTTCAGAAAACATGTCGAGAAATGGCGAAATGTCGGAGACTTTTCAGAACACCCATGTATAAGATCATAGTATAATTAAATTGCATTACCTTTTACGTACAATAAATTCCATTACAAACGAATCTATTGATAAGAGGTCGATCATAGCGAGGAATATGTAGGCCACTCCTGATTTCCTTGGTTATATATTTAAATAAAAGACTACATTAGAAACATGCGAACAAACTTTTATTTGGCTAAGGTCACGATGTTTTCAAATGCAAGTCGAAATTTTTTAAGGCATCGAAAAATACAGTAAAGGAGAGGGTCTGTGTTTGTTTGAAAAATAAAAATAACTTGCGGAACATTCATCAATTATCATAAAACTACGGTTTTCACTTCGAGTAGAACCCATACTAACAATTTAGCATTTTTATTTACACATGGTTGGCTGATGGTTCATTGTTACTCGAAGATGGAATAAAAAAGTGGTTCATACGCTAACATTGCCACAAATACAACCCGGAATAAAAGAATACGACTAATCTTACTGAGCAGCGTCGGCATCAATAAATAATATTACAGAAATACTTGCAAAACTTAAGACTAGAAATCGTATGGAAATTGAAGCACCTTCATAAACCACCTCTGGGTGCCTTAAAGTTAAGCGGAAAATGTGTTTTACAGATGGTGATCACGGGTGGCACCAGGAGCTGCAAGACTGGCAGTCATACGTCGACAGACGTAGCTGCTTAAATTTGAAACAATGTTTCAAACGAAAGTTGTCACCTCATTTGCACTAATCACATTTGGTTACGGATATCGAAGTCGAAGAGGTTTAAGATTCAATTTAAGATTTGGTTTCTCCGATGAAAACTACGAAAAAAAAAGAATGTCTTTGTGCAGTATTTAGAAGAGCGACTCAATACACCAGAGTAGCAAATAAATGTTTGGTCGTTCTTGTCTATAATTTCCCTAGATTCTTGTTGAAAAGAAACACTTCTTGTCCTATTCCAGTGATTCTCAAACTGAACCACACCCCAAGGGGTGGTTCCGCCCAATTTGGGAACCGCTGCCTTAGACCTTATTATCTTCTTCGATTAACAAGGAAGGATGAAGCAATATCTTTCCCATACCGTCCCCTGAGATATTCATAGGTTATCCTAGGGACGATCATGGTGTTCTGATCAAGCAACAGAAATTTCATGTTTTTGTATAAAAGCGGCCTACATAACTCACAAATTCTAGAAGTAGTAACAAAAGTAGTAACACAATACCATAACAGAGACGGATTTCAATGTTTGTAGATAATGCACTGATAGTTACCGATCAAAGATAGACTCTTTAATATCCACATTCACTTTTATGGAATTTGTAAGAACTCCTAGTACGGAGAAAAGTCAGTGTTCATGTTTATTAGTCCTTAGTTAGCTTAAAAGCAAAACTTTTACGTCAGCTGTGTGCTCTCGGATGCTCTAGATGTATTGGAATTCCATTGGATCTCGAGAATATGTCCTTCCTGACAGGAAAGCAGCCATACTCTGGTGGATCCAATTAGAAAAGGTGGCTTTACAGTTACGGCTTCATAAACAGGATTTAGTATATGTAGCGATGGTGATTTCAGGATATCTGAAAGCAAATTAAGAAGTAAAGGAAGGAGTGATTTGAGCGTGTCAAAGAAATACTTCAAAATGTTGGCACATAACACTTTTACAACTTTCCCTGTCGGTGTCAGCACTGATATTTAGAGGCGATTCGGCCACTGATTCTTTAAACTTCTTGATATTTGAATGCTGTGAAAGTAAAAAGGAGCATGAGAACCCTCTTTGGTCAAGACTACGGCTGCCAACTGTTCACCTTGTCACCTTCAAAGTCCGGTATCCTGGAGTCAGGGGAAGACCCTCTTGGAAAGCTTATTTCTTTATAAAAGTCTTCGGCTGATTTCACTTTATGAATGTAGCTATGAAAGTGTAAACATTTCCCTAGCTTCTCTCTTTCCCAATTCTCTGAATGTAATTTGCACTAGCATACTGTTGTCTCCTGGGAACAGTTCAGAAAAAGGTGGAATACCCAGTCACAACTGCAATTACACCGTTTCACTCCCTTAATTATTTCCTCGTATTGTCTGTAATGCTATGCTGTAAAGCCGTAACAAAAAGCAACACCACTCACGAGCACCGAGAGCACACAGCTGATTATCAGAAACAACCATTGCCCCAACACCCGCACCAAGGCAGGTCCTTAGTGGAGCCATCCTTGGCTCCTGCGACGGCCACTCCTCCAGTGATACTGCGTCTGGAGGCCTCCGAGTCAGCCTCTACACCACTGCCCCCTTCTTCACATCCCCTGTTGGACCTCTCCGAAGCCTTCCTTCGTCTGAATGAACCTCTTGGGTCCAGCGACAAGCTGCGTTGGAAGTGCAGTCGGCACGAGTGCTCTTCCTCACCATGCGACGTGTTCCTCCTCAGAATACCATTCTTCCTCTTGCCCTTCACTTGTGCTCCAGCGCAGGTCTCCTCGAAGTTGACCCGCTGTTTGCCATTGGCAGCGTCCGCCGATGCAGACCTGAAATGTCGCTTGTCCGTCTGAGGCGCTGGGAAGGTGGGGGCAGCGGTTGATGGCAGGGGGGTGGTGGGTAGCGATAATGAATGGGGGGCTGGGGAGGGAGACCTCGTTCTGGGGGATGCACACGCTGAAGAAGTCAGCCTCACGAAGGCGTTGCCCTTCGTGGTTTCCTCAACACCTTCGTCTTCTTCTTTTACGGAATCCAACTCACTCTCCTTACACACTCTTTGGGTGAGAGACTCGCATGGCTGTGCTGTTGATGCATCCGATAGTGCGTATAAGTTCCCTCTGATCTCCAGCCCCGTGCGAAGGAGGGCCTCGAGGTCCTGAGGGGTCCTCACGCTAATGAGGGCCAGGGAAGAGGTCGCTGCTGGTGCAGAGAGAAGTCTGACGCCGACGATGGTGTCGAGGCGGTTGGAAAGCGAAGCGAAGATGTCCCTCATTGTGATCTCTGGGGCGTTGGTTGCTTCCAGGAGGGCGGTGCAGGGCGGAGGGGGCGGGTGGGCGGGGCAAGGAATGGGCGATGTACTGGAAGAGGGCGTGGAGGCCTGCGAGGACTCCTCCAGTGGTGGGGCGGGCGAGAAACTCAGTTTCTGTGCGAAAGTGAAAAGGAGTTGATTTGATGCGATGTGTTGTATGACCTCCCGAATACATGGTATTTGGAAGGCCGGACATAGAGCTTATTGTAAGAATTAGTACAAAAAAGGTAATGGCTATCCATATGGAAAGGAAAGGACCATTCGGAGGAAAGACACGGTCGAACTTGCAAGCTGAAGTACATAGGTATATTATGTTTAGCTCACTATATATGTTGATCAAGCGACGCCAGGTGAAGCTGGCAGAAGGAAAGAAATCTCGAGGAAAAATAAATAAAAATTCGCAATAACATAGTTTCAGAGTCGAATATTTTGGGAATTTCTGTTAGAAAAAACAATAAAAAATCTTTGTTTAACGATTATACTTCTTTTAAGTAGATGGATTTCGTGGTTGTAAAAGCACTTCAATGATTCTTCAAGTATTGTTACATGTCTCCACGATTTGCTAACGGCATTCTTTGTTATTCCCAAATTTTGCCAAGTTATTCCATTGCATTATCTCTCAAGGACCTCAAGATATTATCTTTTCCTTGAATATGCAAAAATCTCTGGCGTGATTTTCTTCTCGCGTGCATACCTTTACCGTTATCTTTTCTCGACCAAATTCGCCCCGTTTCTTTTTCCTAGCACATTAAACTTATATTTATGATCTGTTTAGATATTATCTCAGGTGCAATTTTCTCCATGTTGTGATAAAAGTAAAAATTACGATAACTTAAGATTTTTGCGTATACACGAGACTAATCGCCAAATTATTTTCTTTGCAGGTTTGCCTCTCCAGCGGACTCAAAAACGTGAGTAGTCTGTTATATATCTCTCATGCATGGCTTTTAAATCTTCCCTTTTCAGACTGATGATAAGTTTCGATCAGATGTGTTTGGCACGCCTTTCTTGCGAGGTGCTGATAATTTCTTCCGAGGAAGCCGATTTGTTTTTTTGCTTCCAAATATTGAGGAATTGGCTGATCGTATTTGTCTCATAAACTTTAAATATAAGATTGTTTTTTACTGCTACTGATTTTAAGACGTTCAAAGTTTCCGTCAAGGCTCTACCACGGAGTATTTCTAAGCGTTATTCGATTAAGTATTCGGTATATACCTTTTGGAGGTGAAATTTAAGGAAATTTAGTATGATACCTTACATCACCGCTACAGAAGCAAGCTACTCTACGCTGGGATCGCATCGAAGCCTAAGACTAGCATTGCTTGTTGTGGGAGGGAAAAATTAACTATTTCTTCAATTGTTGATCCCTTCAGCGTTCTACCTGTTAGTCTTTGCTTTCTATTCACCTTTCTTATTATATCACGAATACGTTCTTTAAACGATAAACGGTAGCTAAGTGCCTCTCTTAGGTATTTATTGCGACATGAACTAAGTCATACCAATGCTCTTTTTAATATTCAAATCAAGCCGCAAATCTTAAAAACAACTTTACATAACACTTAGATCTTTCTGTGGGATACTGCTATTATATTCTGAAGTAATCTTAAGTTTTGTCTTGAGGAGATCAGGCATGTGTCAGTGCTGACAACTGATATGTAATTTAATTTCTTATCAACTTTTATACATCAGATTTTCATTTGGACTAGAGTAAAGAATGTCTATATTGATATTTTTATACAAGGGTACCCGATGTCTCATATTTACCTTGAAAATTGAAGGATTAGACAACCAGGGAATTATTTAGTCCTCAAGTAAAACGGTAAACTAAAAAAGTCGACGACTTAAAAGTTTAGGAATGCTCAGGAAACTTGATAAAAGTAGTTGGAGTTCCGAAAACTCGTTTTTTTGGGTCCAATAAATATTGCGTAGGATATGAATGAGCGGCGCCCCCATTACTGAGTGAGATCACGTTGTTTCAGAGTTCGGCGCCAACTGAAAGAAGGATCTCTTATTCTTATTTCCTCTCTCTCTCTTTGCCCAACTGGAATGTGTTAGTCATTCATCCAGAAATTGCGGTATCCCATTGTTCCTTCTAACTTATACTCTGAATTCCACGCACTGCCGAACTTTTGCAAGACATCTCGGGTTCGATTCCAATCGAAGTCATAATTAGTATTTTGCCTCTCCGAAAGTTCATTTGCCCTAGAATTTCTTATAAAATAATTACGAGTCGGATAATAACTTTTACCTTGGAATTAAGAAAGAAAAAAATTATTAAAAATCATGAAAAATTATGAGATTGACAAAAGTAAAATTTTAAGATAGTCGTAAGATAAAAATTTGTATTGCAACCCCGCAAGGTGAATGCAATTTCAAAAAAAGTTGAGAAGATCTAGCCTAGAGAAAAGTATCGTAAGCTTTATTGATATTGATAGTGATAAACCAATCCTTCGAAAAAATTGTTGATTCAGAACTATGTGACGATGCGTATAACTATGCAATTCCAATAAACAACGAGCGCGGACTCCGAGAGACATCGGCCAAACATTACCATGAATTAATCACTGAAACGGATGGATATTTCTGGTCGTTCTTTTCCCGGAACATTTGGAAAGCTAACAGGGTAGATTCGGGAAGGATGTTGGTGTTAATAGAGCACGTGCCATACGCAGTGGCAGCTCGCGGAGCATAAATCTTAACCTAGAATATGAACAACGAGCGTGAAATTAGAGAGAAGTCGACAAAGAAGCTGAATTGCCCGGGGAAATAGTTACCTCTATGCATCATCCAGGGTCACGTTGGGACTACGTAAATCTTAATGTCTCGTGTATATCTTATTTCGCACTCATCATAGTATAATTCAAATAATTTAAATAAAATTAGAATATTAAGCTCGAGAAAATTATTGATTAAATAGTGGGAGATCCTTACTGTTATTTTAGAGATATGTTTACTTTGATTTTCATTATCTGAAGGAAGAATTTGATAAATTGAATACGTTATTACTACATGAGACCTTGGAAAGCAAAGGGCTAGATTGCAGAAGCGGGAAATAACGTTTAAGATTATCCAAAATCATGCAACTAGAATATACATAAGTTTAGCAGAAAGAAAGATAAAGAAACGAGGACGAGTAGGCCCTCTCTTTTCCTAACATTCAATTCCTTTAATGAAGACAATATAAACCTTATTAAACCAAAGATAAGATCACGACGTTATAACACAATCATTACCTTCGGTATAACTAAAACAGAAAAGTTTTTTTTAGAGTTCCTGGATTAATTATACGTTAGGTTGCTCTTTGTATACTATCAATATAAGTAAGCGTGATGATTTCCTTTCGAGGAATTCAAGGACTTTGATAACTTTTCGACAAAAAAATGCCTTTTTTATTGGATTGGATGCTCGAAAGGGATTAATAAATTCATTTGTGTATTAAAATTGTCCCTTTTGCGCCCTATATATATATGTTTTGAAATGAAAACAAAAATTAATTTCCGCAGAATACTTTTTAATTCGACAAGTTCCGTCAATGAGTTGACATCTTTCTTGTCTTGTCGCATTGCTGCAAATAAAACTTGTCAGATAAAAATATACAGTGGAAATTACAGTGTTTTCATTTCAAGATGAGTTCTACAGAATTCCATCAAGTAAAGATTAAAAATTTTGATATTACGTTCAAGTTTTTTTATGAGGAGATCAATTCGAAACGACTTTACCTTAGAGGAATGAAATACCAAATACATAACAAACTCCATCTGTAAGTGAAGTTGAGGAAGAGAGAGCTGAACATAAATATTAAGAAAATAAAAAAGATTCTATTAGTTAAAATACGCCCACGATACAAAAGTTATAGCTACGATAATCACGTTTAAGTTATTCATTAGCTGAACCCGATATATTCATCTGAATAGAATAATAAAATTTCATTAATTTGGCAGGATATTTTGAAGCAACTGCACATTTTCGGATGGTTTAATTACGGAGCGTCTTCTTGTTTTGAGTTTTAGTTAATTCTTTCCGCAAAAATTTATAATTATTAGCAAACGTTTTATGCAGTTAAGTGTGGTCTTTTTGTATTTTATATGAAAGTAATAAGATAGCATCAAATCTTCTTGATCAACTTTATGTTATGGTATCCCTCTCATAGTGAATAACATCCATTAAATTACCTTTCTTTACAAATCGACTCCATTCCTAATCTTTTCCACCCACATCTCTATGATCACCCGTAAATGATATTAAATCCCCCGATTTTTTTCGCTAGTGAACAATTCACGCGGTTGATTCTCTGCCTGATGATGTTACAGTAGTTGAAAAATGACGTCTAATAGTAAAGTACGAGAATCTCAATCAATTAGTTTACTAACTTACTAACTGCTAACTTGCATTGGAAATAAGGAAAATAGCTAATGTTGCGATTGATACGCTCTTGATTTTGCTTGACAAAATGATTTATGAAATAAGAGGAATAATGTAAGAAATTAGAGAGGTCCCTTTACCATTTGTACCGACTGTTTCAAAAAGTTTATTTTTAGAAAGTGTCATATTATACTGATTCGTCCGCTGAATTTATTGGCAAATAAACAGAGAGCCGCGCATATGGCGCATTTCATTTTATAGTGGGACCTGTTGACAGAGTGCATTGGAATATTTTACTTACTGTGGAGGAAGATTTATTCGGGTACGCGGATATTTGATTATTTTATCTAATAATTGAGAATTTATTAGTTTATTTAATCTTTATTTTTTAATAATTTTTCTCTTTGCCCTTTAAGTGTTGAATACTTATCAATTTTCAAGCGGTTTCTATGATAAATGATAAATGAAAAATGAAGATTATTCCCTTTTATTAGATGCAACCTCTTTTTCTACCTAATAAAGGTTCTCTTCAAATCTCATATGAAATAATAATAATTTGTGAAATAATAATATTTTTTAAACTCTTTCCCGTAGATTTAATGCGTAGCAGCAAGGACACCAAGCCATAATTACGTCTAAAGATGTGCGTAGTGCTTAAAGGGAATGGCTCAATCTATCTGTATCTCAGGCGGTAATTATGTCCCTAGGACTGCAGATAAAGCTAAAAAGTTTGACATACCTCGAAAATTTCTTTAATTTGAACACGAACCATTTCATATTTACATAATGATGGAAAATTATTACATTCCGGCTCTCACAGAAAAAATCTATAGATATCATTTACAAAAGAATCATCCGGAAATGTTACCAAAATAATAAATCTATCAGCAGACCGGATATTAACTTTTATAAACGTAAAACCGGGGAGGGATTTATTCCTAGGCGATAGCTGAGGTCGTTAAGATGGGCCAGTAAAGGACGTTTTGTCGTTCTAAAGGCAAATAATATCTTGTTGGGGCCTCATAATGATCCTTGCACCTACGGTCTCCAGTTGTTAAATTTTGCCTCTGATTAAATTTTTAATTAACTAATTAAATTTTTAGCAACACTATTTTATTCATTTATAAATTAAATAATTAGGATCACTTACGATAATTCACTTATTGTTATTTTTGCACCGTGTCCTAAGCCCTCAAAGTTAATTCCGTGTTATATGCGAGGGGTCTGTATTTGTTGCGCGTTTATCTGAGATGAATTAACAGAGATGTTTTCTTTTGAGTCGTAAGAGGAAAATAAAGGGCCCTCGGATGTTTTTATCGGAGGAAAACACCGAGAGTTGCCAAATGTTTCAAAGAGCCGATTCAAAAAGTTGGCCATCCCAGAAGGACAATCACAGCAGATTCCGCAATATCAAGCCAAATTCCTTAATTAAACTAACGCCTTAACATTTACGATGGATGCGTTCCCAATAACACCGCCAATAATGTGATTCGCACATTCTTTCTACAAGGTCCTCTCCTAAATAATTTTTCCTTAGAAAACTATAAAACCGTACAAAGATGCTTTACTTGTTTGGTCTTATCGGATCTTGTTATATATTTACATTATTACAAAATATTAATTACAAAAACAAGTTTTTAAGAGAGCACAATACTGAGGGCAATGTGTCAAGGGCAATGGTTTTGCTTAAGCAGTACGTTCTCCATAATTCTGTCTTATTATGTTGAATTGATATGTGCTTAAATTTTGATATGATGTAACGTATCTGTGGTTGACTGTAAAACAAAAAAGTAAGCATATGGGAAGTGGGAACCCATTAATTTCAGAATCATAAAAAGATACCGACTAAATTTTAATTAGGTGTGGCAACACGGCTTTAAATGATTAGTAATGAAGTCTTCTCCCCTCATATTAGTGATCATGCCAAGAATGATTATTAATAAATTTCGCTACATAATTTTTCCAAGAGATTATCAAATTATACAGTGACCGTAAGTTGGACTAAAAATCGTTTAGCGGGATGATTTTGACCTTTACTAGCTGTATAGCACTTAAACAAAAGCATAAACTGCAAATGACGGAATTAAATCTATAAATTTAAATAATGACTGTTAATTTATATATTTTTTGATAATAATGGTCTTGTTATTCCTGACTCAAAATGAATGTCAAAACCTGGGATCCCTATGCTTAATTCGGGGGGCTTAACAACCTTTCATTTCGTCCATTTATTCTGCATATCAATTAGGTCCAGATCTCATGCGTAGGGGAACATGTAATGATTTACAGCTATTTTATCCAACATCATTGGTCCTCATATACGCATTTTGCACGAAACTAACAATTTCTTGGGTTTTAGAAAGCCAAAAAACAAACATGGAGTCGAAGTTAAAATTTATCGTGAAAATTATGCATGCAAACCGATTAACGTGCTATTTATCTCTCAAGGTTTTAGCAAAAAACAAAATATATTTCAATGAGAATTCAATAATTTTCTCGACAAGTCACACTGTTTACACATAATTGTAAGAATAAAATTTACCGCGATATAAATGTATTTACCAGTCTTGCGAAGACCGGCGGACCAACCCTCGGTATAGAACCCTCGGTAATATACATTCTGGCCTGCGGACAGTTTTAGAATGAATGTGCGGTATTAATAAAATCATACTCTAAATAAAATAACGGAAAAATGTAATCGTCGAGTGTTCATTTTAATTAGTTGATGGCGCTGTTACCCATATAAAGAAAATCTTCCCGCATTGGAACCAATAATGCTTTTAGTAAATATTAAATTAAATTTTAAATGATGGGTTCAGTAAAATTAAATGTCTCGAATTAAATTTAGTGGGATTCCAACATAGAAAATCACTTATTGTAATCAGTTTCCAATAAATATCAATAACTTGTGCATAACTACATATTAGTAAAAAATACGACCAATTTACCCGAAATTTCTTCTTCTGGTGAATTGAAATTTTTGCAAGCTTTTTATGAGGGCAAGAAACAAGATAGGGAGTGTTTTTACTAGTATACGGCTTTTCACAAGTTCTTTATGTTAATGTAAACTGCAATAAATGACTTAGTATATTGGTTTAAGATTCGGGTAGATGCCCTCGTTAGACAATTCTTACAAGAATAAGGGGTAGCAATTTAAGATTGCAAACCATGGAGACACCTACACTCCCTGTCCACTTCCTGCTCCCTCCCGCCACGGCCACCTCCGCTTCCGCCGCCTCTGGACTCCGCCGTTCCTCACCCTTCGACTCCTCCGGAAGCTTCCCGCTGTTGTAGTAGTTGACCTTCTGCAGATTCTCTGCATTTTCTTCCTCTTCATCCTCTTCGTCACCATCAAACTCTTCCTCCTCATCATCGTCCTCCTCCTCATACCTCCTCCTCACCACCGTCTTGCCCTCCTCATGCACACCCTCCACACCCTCCCTCATCCTCGCCATCTCTGCTTCCAGCCTCTCGTACTCCTCCCTCAGGCTCCAAATGTCCCTCCTCAGCCTCTGGTTCTCCCTTCGCAGTTTCTTAAGGTCGCACTGTCCTCTTTCCACCTCCGCGTTGATCTCTATGGTCCTCAGCCTTAGCTCTTCGTTCTCGTACAGCATTCCCCGCGAGGACCTCTTGTCCAGCTTCCTGTTCGGTTTGATGTTAACGTCCTTCTTCCTTGAACGCAACATCTTGGAAGGTTTGTTGGGCTCTACCGATGGGGGAGGAAGACTCTCTTGTGTTTTCAACCTCTCCCTCCTATTCTATCTCTTCGCACCTCTAAAAGCTGTCTTTAGGGTCGTAAATAAATTGGAGATAAAAAGGGTTTTGTGAGAAGGATAAACCCATTTGCGAGTTGTTTGGGAAAAATGGATTGTTATATGAGGAACTAGGGGAAATAAACAGTCTCCCCGCAGAGGTTTGTTCCTTCCTTTGAATCACCAGAAAGCGCTCTGTTCCTATCCCCAGGCATGCGACATTAGGAATGATTTAGTGCTGCATGAATGACGTCTTCCTCGAGAAATGTTAAATCGCGGAATACCAGCGGTTCCCCCGAAATAGGAGTGGACAAATCCGATTTTTTCCTCGTCTTTTTTCTGGCTTCTGGAAACGAGCGTTGCATCCTTCCAATCAGGGGCCACGTGTGACGAGATGCATGGTAAACAAAAGCAATCGGTTGGAAAAACGGAGATCGCCGAGCGATATGGGGCGGGTTTCTGGGAAGGAGCCCTCTGAGGATGATTCAAACGATCGGTAAAAATATACGAGTTATCGAAAGAAGGGGAAACGTTTCGTGAAACCGTGCGTCTGGTTCGGGCGCGAGGAAAACGTATTGCGGCGGACTCGAGTGTTTGATCTTCCGAAGAAATCACAACCGAGGTTTATTCCGAGAGATGTTTCTTCAGCAGCGAATTTACCTAATCCCTGCAATACGCCTTCGCCAATTCTCACTCTGAAAAATTCCATGCAATGGTTTATGTAATTGTATCACATTAGTTCATCGCCACTTTTAGTATCACCTTAGATACTTTAACCGTCGAAAATAATCTTGAGATAATTAATTTAAACAACGGGATGGCGACGGTTGCCAACGTTTCCAAACGCCTGCACGCTTAGTTGAATATTGGCGTCAACTTCAGCCACATTCTGGAGATAAAGGATATCACAGATTCTTTCACGAGTGTAAGATGTCATTCAAAGTATTCTGTCTCTTTAGAATTGGAAAAATCCCAACTTTTAAGTTGGCGATTGTTGACAACCCTAAAGTTGAGACTAGATATAAATACAGCCCCTTATCCAGCTGATGGTAATCGATTCAAAACATTGATGAAGCAATGTATTCATGAATTCGCCAATGTTTTGCTTTGGTATTGTTTGCGCGGGAAGAGCCCAAGCGCACTATTGTTGTCTGACGGAACCTAATTAGAATATTATCCGTTTGTTTACCTGGGGGCGCGGATGGCGGGTGAATTGGAAATCACCGATGGTCGCTCAAGGAAATGAAATTTGACTTTGAATCGAACTAATCCATTTAAACATCGACGGTTCACTTTTTAAGACTTCACTCGTAATCCTAAGAAATACAATGGTTAAAAATCTGTATTTTTGACTCCTTTCCGCAAATAAAGAATGGACTTAAAACAGCAAAGCCAGCGAAAGAAAGCCGAGGGATGTAATTAATGTCCGGCGACTTGACAGGCGGTCAGCCTGCTTCCCTTCACAGAATCACGATTTCCTTCCGAGCAAAGCCAAGTTCAAGATGACAAATTTAACTTCGCGAGGAAGTTACAAATGACCAGAGAGCACTTGCAATTTGTTTGGCTTCGGACTCGGACCTTCCAAAATAAACTCTTTAAACTCTAAGATTTGGCAAATCTCACCGGAAAATCGGGGTCGGCCGGAGATGAAAAATCTGAGACGGCTGCGCGATATTAAAAATAAGTCTAGATAACGATAAAATTGGCCGTATTCTTCCCTGGAAGGGACCTTCAAAAGAGCTAGAATATCCCTTTGAGCAATTAATAAGCCTACCTCGGATCAAATACTTCAAAGAAGGGTTGTCAAAACAAACCTGTCCGTGAGATAGCCGAGGCAGCTCTTCTTTCTGAAGGATTCAATTGTTTCGCAACTAGCAACCGCGTTCCACAGAACAATGCCTAGCGACGCCGTTTATTTTCGACGCAATCCCATTTATTTCGACCTCCATATTAATCCAATTTCGCGCCGATTAAAAGGCGAAAGAAAGCGACATCTGTTGAGCGTTGCGGTGGAAACGTTTCCCGCCTCGATATAAACACATCCCAAGGATTCGCCTCCTCGAGAAATTTACGATCGGGATAATATTTGCCGATTGACGTTTCTTTTCCCCTCTGCCCACGTTTCCATTGGTAACCGGGCGTAAAAATCCAGAGGTAAACAGCCTTATGGCCGACGGAAATCGCACGTTCATCAACAGAATCGGCGCCCGAACGTAAACTCTGCTTTGCAACCCGGAGGGAATGGGAAGTCCGCGAAAAGATGCACTTCCGAAGAGGCCAGTTACCTCCAAGTCTTGAGGCCTTCAAAAATAGAATACGTCGATGCGGAGATGAGTTTTCCGCCCCTGCAAAATCACCATCTTGTCGAATTGGAAAACAAAAGGAGATTCACGAACTCGTGTCCACTCGGAAGCACTTTTTTCACACCGGGAGTCACTGTGACCACTGGGAACGAAGGCACTGGTGATGTGGAGGTGAAATGAGTCCCTCATCGGGTGTGGATCGATATTAGCATCTGCGATCAGATGATAACAACTAGATAAGGCGAGAAATGCGTGTGGGCGCCCACGGGGAGCGACCGGTTCTGAAGAGATGAGGCGCTTTAAGTTGAGAAGGAGAGTAAGGGGGGAGGGGAGGACCGACGGCGGCGACGCGAAATATTGCCGAACTACGCGGGAAAAACAATTGAAGGAGTTACGCGGAGGGCGTGATCCCGCCACCCACGCATTCCATTAGACCTCAAGAGACGATTAATTATTGAGGCTCATTTGTTTTCTTTCGGAACCGAACGAGGACCGAAATATAGACTCCCCTGACGGTTGAGAGATGATGGGAAAGAAAACAATATAAATGAAGGCAAACAAGATTAAATCTTGGAGAAACGAAACGGATACTGATGAGTTTGACTGGCTGCTGCAATCGCATCTTGATGAGTGACATATTTTATATGTCTTTTAGTACAGGATTGATAACGTTTCTTTTATTTACTTTTGTTTCGGTCTTGATGATGTCTTAAGTAATATGAAAGCTACAAATGAATAAAAGCTGACGAAAGATGGCATTTCATCATATCATATTCTCCCCATGTTGAATGCTATGAAATTTTTTACTGGTAGAGTTATAGAGATGCGCTTGCGTTGATATTTTCCACTTACAGCACTCCGGCTTAGAGAGGAATGCAAAGATAAACTACCTCACACCCCATGCTACTTTTTAAACATAATTCTCTCTTAAAGCATTTCTAAGGTGATTCCGAAATGCTTTAGGTTTAAACCAGCCAGCAGTAGGTATCAAGATGACTAAAAATGGTTTTTCGATAAATGGAACATAAAAATGGGGAAAATGTTCATCATGTAGGTATGTCCTTTGAGTATGAGTTTGCTGGAAAATGCTTCTGTTAACAGCAGTGAAATTGACGCGGTATGGTAATTTAGTCGTTTAAAAACCTGCCCGGGGTGGGTAATATAATTATTTGACCTCCATGATGTGGTAATTCTCCATTATAGAGAATAGTTTTAAGAACACCTCTACCTCCGTGCCTTTACCACAGAATTATGATATACTGTGGTAAATGTAGAGGCTATTAAAATATAATTTATTAGGTTCTTTTACTGCAATTACGAGGGCTTGTTCCGCTCATAACATTTTGGCTCGTAGAGCAAAGTAAGGGAAAAATAGCTCACACCTCATTCCCAGCCTAATTAAGAATACCTCACTTTTAATTCCATAAACTAACAAATAAGTTCAATATCTCTTCAGGGATCTTCCACTCTTTTTCTAGACAAGATATGTTTATTCAGTTATAGCATTAGAAAAAAGAGCAACAACAACATTGCTATTACTCAATGAGAACTTTCCAAAGTTAAAAAACCGGCGGCATCACCGAAATTACTTAGATGTAGGCAACACGCACTTCAGAGCTTCTTTATTCTGTATCTGCCAAGTGAGTTCCCGAAGAGATGCCAAGAGGTCATTAAACGAAGCTTAGGAATTTAGGAAGTTAATTTTGTTTGATATTCAAAAACCGTTTCCAGGGTGAACGGAAGGGAAACGAAAAATAATCCACGGATGGGTGAGAAAAGTTATGATGTTCACAAATAGAGAACAGGAAAGGAAGATTAAAGTCTTATTACGAAGTAGCATGGAAGAAAGTTAGCAGGAAAGTTTAAGATAAAAATTAGTCTTAAGAACGTGAGCCTAAGACAGTGCTACCCAACCGATATACCGCGGTACAATGGAGTGGTATAACCTCTTGGTTTCCTTGTAATATCGGAAAGTATACTTTTAAAATTTGGCAAAATAATCCATAATTCTGCGAGACATCTTGCTGTTCGATGAGAATTAATAATTACCATAAAAATATTTCGTTCTTCTTACGCTCTTCTTCCGTAATTTGTAGTTGGTGGGTCTATGAGCCAAGAAGTTAAGGCAATTTTTCAGAGAGATGGTGGGAAAAGAGTTGGGAAGTAGAAGCTTAATTGAGTAAGTGGAAAGAGAGTTTTTTCAACTGGTTTACACATGTGTATGTGCATGCCATGTATTCAACTTTACCCAGAGAACGTAATTTCATCGAAATTATTTTTAATTCTTGAATTTTGTGCATCTCAAAAAGCTCGTGTTGGCAGAGGAAGGAGTAGATGCAACTCATCAGGAAGTGTCGTGTGCCAAGGAAAGCCCGAGGAACAAACGGAAGCGAAAAGTTATGCAAAGGGTTATTATAGTATGACGTTTACAGGTCTGCTCATTTTTTGTGTTTCAAAGAGACTAGCATTATGTGAAAAGGATACTTAGTAAAACAAGGACTCAGAGAAGAAGTGCACAAAGTAGAATTGCGGAAGGGGTTACAAGGAGCATAATGAGCATGCATCTGGTAGATAATGAGCAAGGAAGTTGCTAGTCTACGTATGTTAGATATTGGATTAAATATAGATAAATCATAATCTTTCATTTAAATAAATCAGATTTACATAAATAAGAATAATCATCAGTAGCAACATCAACTAGGGAAATGAGATTGTGATCAAATTAGGTATAAAGCGTCTGTGTATTGGAAATATTTGATTGGGCTGCTGAAATGAAGGCAGAACGCTTGATTAACAACAGTCAAAAACTTTAGATATCTCCGTAATAAGATAAATCATAAGTACACATAATTTATGATCGGGAGTATGATTTTTGCGAACACTATTGATTTTCAAAGGAAAAATGTAGCATTTTGCACTTTTACTTCACTATCAAAGTTTTCGAATTTTATTTTCAATATGCTTGCCGATTACGTGAATCCGAAATTGCGAGAGGATTTCTATCTTAAAAAATTTGTATTTAAAATTATTAGAAGATTTTTTGCTTCACAAACATGGAGTATATACTACGGACAAACGAAGTAATCTCTGAAGAATGCGTTACAACATAAACTGTTCTTGCAATCTGAGATAAAAGTTATCAGCGCCACAATTTACTTCATTTTACGAATTTCCCAACACAAGATTATTTCTCGAAGCTGTCCAAAAGTTCCGCTCCAAATTGCCAAGAAATAAAAAAAGGAATGTGTCGTTCTTTCCCACAGCCGAATTTATCAACCAACTGCGGATTTCATTCATGAATACATTTTATAATCCGAGCCAAATGTATTTTTCAAAAACCATGCCAATCGAAGAATTAAGAATATCGTCATATCAAAAATGGAGAGTGATAATATTACTATAAACTTAATACATTTGACACAAAGTGGTTTGTTTTCTATTTTTTTCCCATGGAGAGATTCGTCGCCTCCCCATACGGTTGCGACACTTTGGAAGATGCTCTGGAGATAAGTCGGCCGATATATATAGTTTCCCATCTTTTTCCGTTTTATTTCCATCGCATATTTTCGCACTATTTTTATATCTCACCACGCACGTTCACCCATTAAGCGACTTCTTCGACTAATTTTACTGCTGTTGCTCGATACAGCTTCATTCATGCTTATACCTGCGGCTCTCTAGCAATGTTTATGAGCGTCTGGTAAGAGGATGATTTTCTACGTGGAAAAACACAGACGATGAGAGCAAACAGAGCGCATTCTTCTGGAGTTACGTTGGAGGTCGAGTGCCGGAAATTGTGATTCTCCCGCGATCGCCCCCGGCGCGTTGTTATGGGATACCTCCAGGGACAGGAAGTAAATAACTCAGGATGCTGCAATCAAAGGGGTGCCAATACGAAGAAATCGGAATCCAGTACGTAGCTCTTGAACCAAAGATACGGAAAATGTGGAATATATTGTATACAAGACTGATCATATGCTAATTTAAGTTTCTATAAAAGAATTTTTGATATGTTCATGTATAATACCAATAATATATTCTTATATAGTTGAGTTTACTCACGAATAGCAATTCATCGTTATAATGTATCTCACTTAAAACTGTAGTAATTTTATTTAACGTATGTGAATTAAATCAATCCAAATATTTTAGGTGAAAGTAATGAAAATGTTAGTCTTGACCATCTCGACCAATTGAATATCGACTATAGAGATGTGTTGATATATCCCTTAGCTCCCGCAAAGTTTGGAGACACCCAAGATGTAAGAGTTCCATTTAATATCCATAAGATAACGATTCATATAATTTGTCCCCAGATTTACCGCCTAAAGGATTTATGTTAATCATAGCGTTAGTTTTCAGGAAGAAGTTAAGCTTTAGAAACATCGTTCCATGCTGGATTTCAACAAATTCATATCAATCAATGAATTTAAACGCAATTTATACCTCCTAAAAATCTGCCTATTTCTAAACTTTGATTAATTCTGCTGGATCTGCTTTGGAGAACTGAGCGCAAATCCTAATATTCGGTTGTGAATTTCTCTTCCTATTCAATTAAAAAGCTGCTTTAATTCCACCCTCCTATCACGGCACCATTCTATAAATGAAGCCACCCAAGGTCCTTGGTTTTTCACTCACCTTGAGAAATGTTTCCAATAGTTAGATCCAATCTGAATTACACATAAGAAAATCTGCATGTCGCATACCTTTCTTAGAACATTACTTGTCACCCTTGATAAAGATTCCTCTGAAAATTCACAGAATAATTCATTGAAAATTAACCATTCCACAATAATATAATGACATAGGCGGCTGCTTCGTCCAGTCGTTGACATATTATTGTACCAGAATTAATTAAATAATCTTCAAATGTAGTCGATATTGCAACATTGGAAATAAAAGAACAAGGGAACCTTACCTGAGATTATGACAGGCTATCTTTCACAAAAGTTAAGATTTTAAATTAGTTAAAAAACAAAGTACCTTTTCTTCTTTTCTTTGGTCTGCATATTTATTGAATAATAGTTTTGGTATTTCTAATAAAGGAATGGGGTCTATCTCACCAGGAACGCCATATTTATTAAAAATTAAATTATGAAGTGGATAGTCTCGTGCCAGACCCCTTTTACATTTCTTTGTGATATTTACTCAGTTTTTGATTCGCCTTTTTTCAAATATGCAATGATAATTAGCTTTTTATATTTAGGTTCACCAAAATTCTTTTTACGTAACATCTGTGTGATGATGTATGTAGTAAACGGGCCGGTCAATCTGTCGGTCGATTAATTCGATGAATTGCTAAGATGAATAATAATATGTAGGATATTACCATCGAAAGACTAAATTTCATACATATTTAATATATTATGTGGAGCACCCAGAGTATTTGCCAAATCGGTGAAAGTCTCTGTAAATGTTTCTCCCACAATTCTTCGGTTAATCCACTCTGAGATAATGAAGCGTAGAGTCCGAAATTATCGCCAGACAAACGTGAGATGGAATAGAGTGGAAAGTGCGAGCGGAGGCACATTTTAGAGGCACCGGCATGCGAGGCTCACTCAGTAGCCGGCTGATCCGGAATTAAAAACAAATGAGTTATTTTTGGAATTGTGGGAAGGAGGGGGAGAAGGAGAAGGCGTTGCGAAGGATTGGACGGAAAATAGGACAGCGAAGAAGAGGAGATGAATGGGAAAAAACGGAGAGGGCGACAAAATATCCTCAGAGGAGAACAAAGATGAATGAAAACGGGGAATAACACGGCTTCTGTAATACGAGCAGCCCTTCTTCGGTGCCTCTTACCGCGGGGATTTCCCAACTCTTAATCAACACCGTTTTTTCTTACTTTGGAGCGTCATTTCTCAGTGTGTGGTCCATGGAGCCCTTCCTGGAACCAATCGAACTAAAATCAACTTTTATGAAGGAAAAGAAAAGACGGGACTCGAAGCCTTGTCCTTCAGATCACGCGCAGATGCGGTTCCGGGTTCGAATCCCGGTAATGAAGGTTTTTCGGTTTGTTTGTTTGTCTCCGTTCATTCTCATTGTGCTTCCAAGACCTTTATCTATACTTTATTCCTACTGGCCGAATTCGGACATTACCCAAAATTTTTAATCGCTGTTTAAACTACCGTGAATATTTCCATTTACTTGATTGCTTAACTGAAAGTTTCCTTCGGCCATTGTGTAAATGACAATAACCTCTCCTCGGAATAAGTTATCAGAGTATCTAAATAATTTACGATACTTATATAAATTCAAAGGATCATATACATGATATTAGGAGCCTTCAAACTAAATGACACAAAAATAGAAGTTTACCGTTAATTTAGTTCTGATACAGAAAGTAAGCTATGTAAATATTCCCGTTCAAATTTTGTGTTGATTGAAATAAAACCTTATTCATAACAGCGTGATAAAGATAAAATCGGAGGATCATCTTTCCAGGAGAAAAGGCAAGAGGTTAATTTTCATAAATTTTATTTTAAATTTATTGAGAAATAAATTTCAACACTTAATGCATCGCTCATTTCTAGGATTGATTTCTTAAGTCAGCAAAGTAATCTTCCGTAATAACCTGCCTTGCGTCTTATGTGGAAAAGGACCTAAATAAAATCTCCGCTGTCAACTAGATGTGGAATCATTCCAAGTGCAAAGAAACATTCCTCTCGGAAATTTTCCTCCTACCGACCAAAAATTTATGACAGCGGTGGGATTCGAACCCACGCCCTTTCGGACTGGTGCCTAAAACCAGCGCCTTAGACCGCTCGGCCACGCTGCCTTGTATGGGCACGGAAAGCAAAGTATGTTCTCGAATAGGAATGAACGGAATTTCAGCTTCAGTATGACTAGGCGTCGAGTATATTCCAGATATTCCATTTCGAGCCGAAGCGGAAAATTTTCCACGTCTAGTTAACAGTCACTCACGTATGACTTAAACACACACTTTAATTTTTAGGGTATTCCTAGACGAGAGCTTCTAAATTCAAAGTTACTTTCTATTCCCATTCCATTCCTCAATTTCCTACTATTTCCTCTATGAAATTATAACATTAGAAAGAACCGAGTATGGTTCCATTTATACGGCTATTTTATCCGAACAATTCTTAAACCGGAAATGAGAATTCAATAGAAAATTTTATTCACTTTTATTTTATTGTCCATAATTTTAGAGTTTATTTTAAAGATTATTATTTATTTATTTATTGTAAAAACGCTGCAATTTGGTCTTTGGACCAGGTGGCAACGGTGGAGGGGAAGAAAGGAATTACAATGACATGACTGTCTGGCATTCGCCCTTAGGCGGGAGGAAAAACCCTCCAAAAACCTCCCGCAGACAGTATTACTGAACTATATATAATTGAATATATATATATATGAACATAATGAAGTAATAAATGTAGTCGCTTCCCATTGAATTCAAAAATTGTCTCTTGCTATTGCTCGTACTTGCAAATCCATAAAAAGTATGTTATCAATCGTGGAAGGCTTTACCGTGTGGAAATCCATGGAAAAAATTTAAGGAAATATTTCCCATAATTGTTTTCCCCAAGTATTCAGCATCTACTAGTACTACATCTAGTATGCCTTCAACTACCGTATTACAGTACGGATAAAAGTTACAAACTTTTATCATATACTCTATAATAAAGTCATGTAACTGAGAAGATTTCATTTAGCTCAACAAACATTCATAAATTAACTAATCGCATTTGTAAGCTTCGGATTTCAGAAAAAAAATCTACAGGTCTCTTTGTTACCTGATAGGAATTTCCATACTAAATTACTGTACTATTTACCATAATCCTGGCGTATATTCTAAGCCAAAAATTCTCAACATTTCAAGCTTTTGGACCCCTTCCAGAAACAATACAGCTGTCACTGACCCTCCAAAACAAAAGGAGCCAAAATACACAAGGTGAAGGGTCCTTCATTAACTGAGTCATACATTGAGTTAGATATTATATTCTGTGAATAATAAAGCGCTAAATTCTGCTCAAAATAATTATCCTTCAATGTCAGTCCGAGGACACGGAAAAATATTTAAAGCTTTCAAATCAGGTGATCAAAAATGTTCCAAAGATACTTCTTAGCTTTTAATTTATTTAATGAAATAAAAACTCTTGTTAAGTTGGAATGAGATAGAGCTGAAGGTTAAATGAAATTTATATTACTTCGGTTAACTTTGCTTAAGAAATCCAAAGCAATTTGTTCACGGAAGATGAAGTAGTTTATGTCATTAAAAGTTTTTAAATGGAGTACCTCCACCTTGCAACATAAAATGAAAATATCAAGGAAATGGATTTTAATACTAGTCTCTGAAAAAACATTCTTTCTGAAAGCTTAACTCAGAAAGGCCGAATTAAAAAAAGTTCGAATGGTCAAGGAAATCTCGGCCACACGCCAAAAGACGGTTAGCAATATACATGTAGATGCAGTTGCAAAATTTCCAAATTCATGAAATTTCCGCGCTCCTAGTAAGATTGCATCTTAAATTATATTAATGGAGAATGACAGATGAGTCCAGCTTGTGAGTATATTAGAGAATTTATTTAGGATAGTATCAAAAAAGAAAGTTATGATGACATTGATCTCCAACTTTTGAGACTTGACCAATCTCCTTGACGAGTTACCACATGGTTAAGTGCGTTTCGACCTCTTTTAATGCATTATTTTTAAAAAATGAACTGTAAGGTCTTTGCTATAATACAAAGAACCAAATGTTTCGTGAAAGAAGTCTGGTATTCAGCCTTCTCTCCAACTGTTGACATTCCGAATTGCGAGCGAAGCTGCGAGACATCGGCTGCATTGTACTTCACATCACATGAGCGACAGAAAAAACTCCAGCTAAGCAAACGAGGACATGAAAAAACAGGCCTTGAGAACCTCGTTTCTCCGAAGGGAAGTCTTGGAGATTTAAAGTGCAAGTGGAACGATACTCTTGTAGAATATTCCCATCGCGGATTAAACTAAATGAAAAGTCTGTCCTCTAATCCTGGAACAATTTTGTTTTTCAGATGTCTGTCTGACTGAGAATTCGTACTTTAATTTTAAATTGATTCATTTTCATGATGATATATTGGAAAATTGTCCCTCTCATACCCCGTGTTTAATACTGATTGCAGTATTCCTCTTTTCCATTACGTTCCTCACTTCAGACTTTTTTCATGTTAATTTTTCCTTTGAAGTTATCCTTAGTGCACCCCTTTAGTTAGTCACATTTCACCCTCTGCCTTGAAATTAACTACGTTCATGCTTCTGACTGACACATCTCCTTATTTCTAATTCAAATAGTTAAATGAGATTCTAAAAAGAATCTCCATTAAATCCATCAAGTGTAACAAGGAAATACGGGCATTGGGCGATAGAATAATATTTTTGCATTCATTAATGTAAATGGAAAATTACTCATTTGATTATTTAATCTGAACAATAAGGGAAGATATACATAATTTTAAGGTGACAACTTCTACTCTCAACTAAAGAAATAGTCTTACCCTTAAATATTCTCTATAGTTAAAATATTCGACTACTAAGGGAAGAAACATAACTGATCTTAAACATTTTCTTTATAGCAATTATAGAAGGTTTGACCTTTTAGAAATGATTCTATAAGTACAATTAGGAATTATTAGGAAATATGGATGATGCAAATTTTCAAAATGAGAAAATCTCATTATATTTTGTAGAAAGTGCATAAATAATCGAATCGGAACTAATAGAAAAAATCAAAAAGATAATTTATATTCGGAAATTTTTAATCTTTATCTGCACGGGTAGCGAATAATTTGATTTAAAGTGTCATTTATAATTGCCCTCTAATTTGTCAAAAAGAAGCAAATGTAGTTCTCAAATCTTTATGTCGAAGAACTTGACCATCATCAGCGAATGTAAAGTTTCTTTTCTTTGTCACATGTATACATGTAGACTAATGCTTTAATAGCGACAGATGTTATCGTCAGCTGAGCGATAAGATTGGGTGACGAGTCTTTTCGGGTGGAGCCGACTAATTGGTCTCAGTCAGACCCTCCGTATGGCACGTTTAATCAGTATAAGCGATAAACGAGTAGTATAAAACACCAAAATCAGGCAAAAGTGCACGCTAATTCGTATTCTATTCTTCTCTTATAAATCATTTCCCAGACTTTCCACTATTTAAATCATTCTGGTAACTCAATTCATACTTACTTCCGTTATAACTTCGGTTTTTCATTGAACACTCCTCCGGAATACATTCCCAATCCAAACTCTCCTTCATTGGTAAATCCACTAGCATTCTTCCTTTACCTATCCCTTCCATTCCTGAGTATCTGAAAATTTTATTTTGGCAGACCTCCAGTATCTATTGTTTCAAGTCTTCCTCCATCTTCATTTAATAACCTCCATGATTCCTTAGCTACTGAAATTCAAAGAAACTAACTTTCAGATTTCCGCGTTCCTTTCTTTTAGCCTCTCTTTTTGGAACCTCGAGAAAAAACAGCCGAAGCAGAAGGTGTTTACAAAAGGTGGAGTAGATACGTTCGGATATGGTATCTATTAATCGGCTGATTCTGAAGGCAATCGGATCGGCGGCATTTAAAGACCACTTATAAATGCCCACGATTTGGGACTCTGCCCAGACGAGTATGCGTTCCCAACTGAAAATGCAGTACGAACCGCGTACAAAGGGAGAATCTTTTAAATCAATGGTATCGATATCATTCGGAAGGATATGGTTAAAAAAAAATGGTCCACAAATAAGGTCAACCTCTGATTTGTAACGGGTTGACTTCACAAAAAGGAATGAGGCTAAATAAATTTAATTCCTTTCTAGAAAATCCAGTCTTTTAAGAAGAAACCTGCTTCCGTAATGTAGTCGTAAAGAATTCGTATATCTTAAAGTAGCATTAGTTAATTAAAAGACGAATTTTGACAGGAATAGAGGACTTCCTGGTGATGTACAGTGAGGACTCCGTGTCCTAGGACAGCCTTGAAGGTCTATTAGAAACCCTGGAAAATCTCTCATGATTTACCGTTTAAAATATATGATAATACAGAGAGTAATGTTTGTGATTTTATTATTTATAAGTTTAATTCCTGCATTCGGTCGCATATATTCAAATTTCCCTCAAAAATAAATACTACTAATAACGCTCTAAATACATACAAATCCCCTCTTAAGTTATTTTCAGTTTGATGGACGATAGGAAATATACCTTTCTCTAACCGTTCTTATAAGATAAATTATTGTGTATTTTATTGTAAAATGAAACCAAAACTTGGTTATATTATAGATTCCGCGAACCATGACTTAGAAACGGACGAGCTTCCTTATCTCTCGTCCATGGAGAACCAAAAGAGATCATTCTATAAATTATATTTTTATCTAAAGTCTCAAAAATGTAATTCCGTTAAACGCGTCAAGTGCTTCATCGGCCCCGAACAAATTGCTCCTCAGTTTACCAAGAATTAATTGAGTTATCTTTATTACTCGATCTTCGATAAGGCATTATCGGTCGACAACTCTTTTTATGTCTTATCCATAATCTTCAGTGCGAAGAACTTGTTTGATCGGCTCTTTAAAACGTTATCAATTTGTGTTATCGTGGGGTTTAGATTTTCATTAAGATGATGGTTAGTCGATAGCACTCTCTACGCTCTTATCAAATGTTTGGTGAAGGATTTAACTTTGAGATTATCTGTTATTCCTGTATCATGAAATAATGATCGAGAGTTGAAGATACTTTGAATACATTTCAATGGCAATAGGAGAGCATTTGCTGATCCAAAGGATGATTAATCACCATCTAAAATTTTCCATCGATGGAATACCTTAATTTCAATAGGATAGATAAATTCAAAATATAAATAATTTCCAGAGAACACCTCAGCTATTTTGCAGTGTTGTCAAATATTGGTAATAGATATTTGATGCAAGTAATAATCAAGAGTTTAGTGGAAGTATAATTCCTTTTAACCGATGGCCTGCTAAATAGATATGTGTACAACGACTTGTTTGCTAAGAAAGGCGCAAGATTTGGCTCCAGTTTACTTATCCCATTTTCCAAGAAAAAGAAGAAAAAAATTTCACTTAAGGTGAAAAAAGAGGAGAACATTATATACTTTTCAAAAACTGACTCTGAATTTGTTGTGAAAAAGGTTAGATTTTATTTTACACGATTATATATGTCTGCAGTGTAAAAAAGTTGTGAAAGGAATTCTTAATTTTTTACTGACAATGACTTGAATGTATTTTCTCCACATGGATATACATACGTGCACACATAAAGTATGTGGGTATACGTTGGTTTAAAATTGTTTTATTATCGTTGTTTATTGAAAGTTTTAGTAGACATTTTAAAAGTTAAACAGAAATAATTTGGGCCCTAAGTCAAAAGTTGCTTTAAGAGGAATTTGTATAGAATCTCTCTTGAATATAAAATCTCAACCCTCTTGATACGGATAGATCCGTTTTCATAATATGGGAACGTTAAGGAAATATCGAATTAAAATTACCTTCGTTCTCATAATATTTAAAGTAAGTACAGGATGAAAGCAAAACTAGTAATGTGACAATAAAAAATTTACTTCCTCGATTTCTTTTCTGGTTCCATGAAAGCTCCAGGAAATTTTAAATCAAGACCGGCTTGGCTTATGTGTTAACTTAGTAATTTAAAATCTAGTGACAATCGCACTTATGAGAAGAAATACGGAGCATTTAAAATTTACCCAAAAATTATTCTATTGGGAATTGAGATCAGATTTTTTATGTAAACCATTATGAATATGAATAAATCATAGCTTATTTTTATTATTCCTCGACAGCTCTCCTCGTAATACCGTCAATAAAAAGAAATATTAGGATATTGAGGAAAGTTTGTAGTCTTCCCTTGGTAATGCTCCCATTAAGCTTTATTTATGTTCGTTATATTACGAAGTAATTATGGCTCCGTCCTTGTGCCAATCTTAGAAGCAGCTGTCAACTAATCTTAGAAGGTAAATCTTGTCCAAGACTTATGGATGTTAAATATAGATGAGGTGTATACAATAGCACTCAGGGGAATTATAGATGAAATGATTGATGAGAAGATCCCGGTACCTTCTGCCAAACACCAGAAGGTGGTTTGCAGAGTATTAATGTTGATGTAATGGGAATCTGAGTTCGAGTCCCAGTCATTTCGCTATTTTTCACTTTATCCTTGAGTTTTTAAGGTCGCACACCTACATCCACTAAGGTTAAAATCTTTCTCCATTCTTCTTCATACAGTTGTAGAAAATATTGCAAACTATCAAGAAGAATTCTTTTAATATTCCTTTCAAGTGTGCATAAAATTTCATTACTTTTCTTAATTATACTTATTTCATACTCCATCTGTTTTCAAATTAATATCTTTTTTTATTTCCAATTAACTTTTCTGCGAGATTAATCCACTTATTCCTTCGGTTTCAGAACGGGTTTTATCAGTATAAATTCGCTCTCCTCTAAATCTTCTCTAATCATAGGCCCTGAGAGTGGAGCTTATTTCGAAATTAGATTTTATTTCTTCGCACTTTTGCGGAGAAAATATCCTTTATTCAGGATGTCAACTGAGGGAAATGTATTTATAAGTTAGGGTAATTCCGAATCCAGTTCTCCCTCCTTTCCCAAGCTCTGGGTTTGTAGAAATCGAGAGGGTTAGGAAGTTGCGTGGGCGGGTTACGCTCTTATTGATTTTAAGCTAAAATTTCCGAATGAAGCGGTAAATCTGTTGCGCCTTATGATAGCTTTCGGCAGTCTCAATTTCCCACCAGATCTTCATCGGTTTCACATATGTTGCGTTCGGTAACACTATCGCTGTGCCCCAGGGGTTCGCAAGATGATATAATTCAGTTAAGCCTAAGGTTACCAGACTAAATTTTAGCATGTCATTGCCATAATATGATTTTGGGTTATAATTGAAGTGAAAATTTCGCATTTATCGTTAGTAGATGTCAATTGAGTAATTAGAGGTTCCTTAACCTTTTGAACTATAATAATTTCCAATGCGGAGGAATACCGTTCCCTACATCTTAAAGTTGACCGAAAGATGTTCATGTATTCGCGTTTTCTGTGGAATTAATTTGTTACTCTATCAAAGAGAATATTGCATTTAGATTTACACTGATTAGCCATAACTATAACTTATGGTATTTTCTGCCAATTTTGCAGAAATTACCACATTTTATTTTTTTGCCATACATTTACCACATATTTTACATTTTACCAATTACGATAGATTTTTTCCCTAGATCTAGCGATTTTCTCATCTTTTCTTCTTCTCATCAGCAACTATTTGTTTTAGCACTCTGACTGGAATCTCTGTCACGTACACCCTCCGCTGAGTATTTGTAACGTTGAATACCTGATAAATGAGGTTCCGTTTTGCTAGTAAAATATAAATTTAGTGTTTTGTCTCTTATGTATGAATATTATCTTTAGAGAAGAAAATTTAAGTAATCCTATCATAGCTACTCTCTCGCGGTATATGTTTTCTCATTTCAGCGATTTTTTTCAGGGCACATCTACTTACGTTAAAAAAATACTTTGGCAACATTATATATTACACATCGTGTGGAAATTTAAAAAGATCACAATGTTATATTCCGACGACATTTTTACTTTAAAATTATCGGTCCTATTTCCAAGCAAACTTTTGCCGGACTTTAAATATAAAGTAGTAATCTTAAATTTCGCCAGTAGCATTTTTAAAGAGTTAGTACAGTGAAATTAATTTACCTGTTGAGGAATTTTTTGTCGGTATAAATGTAACTAAGAATCCGACCTTGTGTTGCATAAAACCTTGATACACACGATGGAGGCCTAGAGGGAGCATGGATATGAAATTTTGCTAAAAATAGGTGACTAGCCATTAGTGACCTCTGAAATCACGGATATTCTCGCCTTAGTTTGAAAGACAGCCTTCGGAGGGGCACTTCTGCTAATGTGAAGCTTTCCGAATGGGAAAATCTCGTGTATGGGATATGAAATGGAAGAATGATGGAGAGTATTACAAATGTACGGATCTTCACTCGTAATTTTGTATACAAAGTTAAATGGGACTTCCAGAGAAACGTCTCACTTGGTCTGAGGATTTAAAAGGCCATCAAATCCTTGAGGATAAGTTGTATCAATAAACTGTCTCAGTCTTGCGGAAAACGGGTATCGGTTTATTTATGTCATAGCGTCGCTGTTTTCTAAACTTCCGAAGGCAAAAAATAATTCATTTCCTGAGTAAGAGAGGATTTGAATCGCATGGCGGATTTTTTTTCTGAATATTTCATATTTGAAAGGTTTTAGCGTCTCAGAACCCTGCAACATAAAGGTTTAAATTTGGAATAATATATCCTTACAACAAGTTTCCCATTCCTAAATATTTTATATTTTAAAGGCTGATGTAAGAGAAATTGGTGATTGTGTTTCCCTGGACATATATTGCTCCAAAATCAAGCCTCATTATTTCTAGAATAAACTTCTCCGATATTACAACTGTATGTGTATGACTGAGAAGAGAAGCGTCTTCCAAAGAAGTCACAAAATATTTCAATTTTTAGCTCCATTCGTATACTTTCTGAACTAACAAATACTTAATCATACCTTTTCCACTCTACGATGAGTTTTATTTGGTTTTCCTTCTTCAAGAGTCTAAAGATCAATAACAGAGCCCTAATATACTTTTGTACGTCTCCGGTGAGGCAAACATCTTTCACTTGCTACTATGACAAAACGTTTTACTCTTACACTCTACTTATATCTTCTGAATATTTAATACAACATCAGCAACAATACTGCCAATTTACAGGACAGCAACGTCATACTTATAACTTTTATTATGCTGTACGGGTATCGCAAAAGGCCCCCGTGTATATATTTTAAATGTATAGTATAATGGGATTAATATAAAAACGATTATACATACTGCGTTGAGATATTCGAATATAAAAAAAAACAATATTGAAGGATGTAAGATTAACCAAATTTTATTGCATAGAAAAGGCAAATATACCTCGTAAAAAATTCAAAATTAGGTGATTCTTAAAAGTATAAGGAACATATTTTTAAGATATTTTCTTTACGTTTTCTTTTCGACTGTCGGACTGGATGATCGGCAGATGATTTAAATGCACTCCGCAATGGCTTCTAGAATGTATGCTTCTTTAGGATGAGGGTTAGATGTAAGAAGAGACTTCCTAGTCTCAATCTCGCCCTAATAAATTCCTATATTATTGTCATTATTATATATTATTATTCTTAAGAAATCCCATGCGTTCGGATGAGAGCAACCAATATTCGATTTGAAATACCGATGTCACGTAATTATTAGTCTTGAGAAGCTCGACTTACATGCTGAGTGTGATGCATGTTCTAAGTCTTGATTTCGAATATTAGGGATCTTCTGACCCTTCCGTTTGGTCTAAATTACGGAAACTTATGTTTTTTGAAATAATCCTATCTTTTTTCTGGGGGCTTTTCCTTCAGAAGAATCTATTCCAAGGGCTTTTTTACTCCGGGAACATTTTTCTAGCATTTGATTCATTTGCTATGTACTTCTTGTTAACCGATATTTCGTGCTGTACGTTTTCACTGTAATGGGTTACCTTGTAATTTCCATTTCGTCAATTTGGTATTCCAGGAAGTTCAGTATCACGTCAAATCATATTAAAAACATGAAATCTTAAGTAAAAATACGTGTAATGCAAGATAATATTTTTCCAATTCATCCACGCTTATTGGAAGATTTCACCATATCATACTGCTACCGAGACGTGTAAAGATCGGAACAATTGCGGAAGAAACAGGAATAAGTATAAAATTGAAGGGAGGGAAAGAAGCTCTTTTTGAGTTACGATTCCCTGCGGTGTAAATATTTAGGACGCTGGTTTGAAGTCAAGCGTTTGTATGCTAGCGGAGGAAGTCCAGGAACGAAAAATAAAATTCGGATTTGGAAGACCACTCTATTTTTGACGGGAAACCATACATCTCCGTTTATACAAGGAACAGACGAGGTGGGCCACAGGAAATTGGGAAATGTTGTTTTTTCTAATTTTATGCGATTCATACCATCCAGGCGTCGGTTTCCTCAGCTTCCTACCGAAACGCATTAATTACCCGAGAATCCGAATGCTTGCCTCATACGTTGCGTGATTACTCCTTTGGCATTATATTTTCCAACCGACCTTGGAAGTTCTATAATGATCCGGTAGGAATCAACGGCAGCAGCCTCCGATCACCATGACTACGTTCCTTGAATTTTCTGTTTCCTGCGAGATTATAATTATTATTATCATATTTATAATTCCTTACTAAAAGTAGGTGAAGGACCTAGAGTTGATGGATATAATTCAGAAGATAAAATAAGTATAGGGAACTCTCTTGGAAAGAAAAACACCTAGCAGCATTTTTCATTCGATGTTTCTCCAACGTGTTGACATATTCATTCGAATCGAATTAAAAATCCGCTGTGGAAGTTATTTAGTGTTTATCTTCTCAAGACGATTACTGTGAAATTTTATGAAGTCACGATTGATCGCATTCATTTCATAGGGATGGGGGAGCGCCACCTCACTTCTCACCTCACGCAGTTAGTGTCACGTAGTGTGTTAGCCTCTCCCTCTGCAAAAATTTTTGAAGTCAATAGCGAAGGGGATGAGGATTTAACCAGGCTTAAGGCTGATGAATTTACTAGATTTGAAACTGCCCCTTGTTATGCGTGCAGAATTAAAATAAAAATTTACGGCTGCCTCTCCCACAGAGACGTGTCGTAATCAACGGTTTTAATTGGTGGAAAAAGAGCAAAGCAGGCCTGGCCTACAGATCGATTGCGAACGACCTATCGACCTCTGAGGTCATCGATTAATCGATTGGGTTTGTTCATTAAGGCGATTCTTAAGCTCGGATATTTTATTTATTTAAAATAGTCAATGGTATATATGCTGTACGTACGGATGTGAAACGCGTTCTATTATAAAGGGATGTGAAGATATCGTTAATATGTTTAAAAGAAGCTTTTTGAGTATAATTTATGGATTGGTTTGCAATAAAAACTGGGGGCAAATTCAGAGAGGGGAAATCGCTACCAATCGCCACCTCCCTCTGTGACTTCGTAGAACTCAAAATTTGCTTACGTTATGACATGAGGATTTTTCTTAGACTGAGAGAGAACCGTTTATATAATCAATACCTGTTTTCACGATAAAAAAGCATACTTATCGCCTTATAATGTAGGAACTAAGCGCTGAGATCAGCGGTGGTGGAATTCAAAACTTTTAGAAAAAGGTTATTATCCTAAGGAGTAGGCAGCCATGCACTGCTGTCTGAAGCCCAATTTCCTTGTTATTTTAATTCAAAAATTTGTAAGCATGAAATAAAATAAGACTAGCATTTTGTAGTCTAATATTGAAGCTATAATCTCGTTTTAACGAGTGGGTTGTGTTACTTCTACGTATAAGGTTCCACTCCGCTATAATATCAGATAGATTTAGGAACCGGTTCGGTGAGATCGACAAATTCTAGGAATCGGTTCGAGTGAGCCAGTTCGAACCGTCTGAGTTCGACCACTGGCTAAGACTATCGTGTCTTTACGATAAGTATGTAAGGAAATTGTCTTAAATCGCTCCCATTGGCAAAATTTTAGATCTGCTCCCACGCTGTAAGAAAGCTGTTACTCGCTTATTTTTCATTGACGATAAATTGCTAATCTTTCCGATATTTAATGAATCGAGTTAGAAATAGTTAGCTCTTTTTGAATTCCTCTCACCTGACAAGGATGAAAAAACCTTTCCTTCTTAAACTTCCAAGCATATTGAGGCACTTTCCAGTTTATGGCTTCAATCAATAATCTAAAGGAAATCCGAGATCTCAGTCCCTACCTTATTAAGGAAAATAACGACGGTCTTTCCCAAGATAAAATGGCGCCGAGATGATCGAGGAGATCTTAATAGCTAATTAGTTTTAATGAGTAAGAGATGGTGAAAGCCAGATGTCTGCTGCTGAACCAATTTTAATAAGGTCGGATTTCGCTCTACTTTGGCACAAACTTGATAACACAAGATGGCGTGAGACCCAAAATAGGAAATTTTGGATTCGTGTATTTGAATTTTGTATTAAGATTTTCGAAGTTAAAGAAATTGCTCTTATCTTGTGCCGTATTGTACGTGATCAGTCTATTAAAACTCATAAAAAAGATGTGTACTTAATTACTTTGTAGTGTAGGGTTTGGTTAACAACTATTTAATAAAATAAGAACTCGAATACTTAGATTTTACTGACTGTACTGACTTCCAAACTTTCCTCTCTCATTTTCACTCTCTTAGAGCTGTGTTATCTAACCTTTTTTCTCCCACGGCATGCCATTGGATTACGCATAACTCAGCAGTGGACCACATCTTTATTAGTTCTGGTCTAAATTTCAGTTGAAAAGGCCTTAAAGGTCCTTATTCAGGCGAGGTTGAGACTAAAAGTCTCTTTTTCCATTAAAAGAAGAAATCACCAACTGTAGAATAAAATATTTTAGTAGCATTACAAAGAATTCTTTCAAAACGAAAATTTTCATCCCATATTATAATACATATGTAACTTATAAACACAAATTTAATTTAATTTAATTTAATAGACCCTTTATTAGGCGAGGTTAGGCCCGAGTGGGCCTCTCTTCCACCTAACAAAGAATACATTTTAAATTTAATTTTCAGTCGCCTTATTAAAGGCACTGAGAAACTTAACGTCATAAAATGTCTAATCTAAATGTTTGTGTTTGCTTATGAATTGAATGAAAGGCAGCTCATAACCCTGATAGAGGCCGCACGTGGCTTGAAGGCCGCAGGTTCCCTTTCTGCCTTAGGCTTTCTAACTCTAGTGTATTGAGTTTCACAAAAGAGTTTTCATAGTCTGTGATGATAATATTGCGAAATTAAGCTCAGTAGGGGGTTTATGAAAAGTAAACACTTTTCTGGACTTTCAGAGAACGCACCCTTCATTCTCAAATATAAACACACGGAAATACGCGTTCGTAGACGTCGATACCCTTGGCTATCGTTTGAACTTATTGAACATCTGTGCCCCTATTTTGATTTATATTTTTAATATCTCGAAGGTTTCCCATAATTTTTCCTGCCTCATTTTTTCCTCCACTCGCCTTCTCCGATATACTTTCCTTACATTCCTTCCTCTTATTCATTTCCTGGTATTTGAGCCAAGGGATCGCTATGCAGGAAAAATTTCATTTAAATTGATTAAATTTAGTAATCAACCCCAAATTAATTATCTCGTTAACATTAACCTTTCCTCAAAATAAATTATTTCATTAAAATAATTATTAAATAAAATCAATTCATTAAGATACTTAATTAAATCATCTTGCTTAGCGAATTATCTTGAAACCAAGTGCACAAAGAAATGAATATAAGGTAATTTTACATTCTATATGACCTCAGAGACAGCATATACCCTCAGGATTTATAGTAATGCTTTAATTTCATTTTCCTCGTTAACGTTGTGCATCAAAAAGATCTAGCATATTATTCATCGAAATATTAACCCAGAACATTCGATATTATAACAGTACTTCTCATATATCACTGTCGTATTTTTCTGTTTTATGCACATAGTTCGATACATTATTTATGAATCTAATACATCCATTTTTCACATAGTCCGTCACATTTTTGGACAACGCTGCTTTGTAATTATTCATCAATTGTCCTCGATTGAATATCATGGTATTTACCTATACAATTCCTAGCTAATCATAGCAATCAAAAATTCATTAAATATGGCACACATCCAGTATTACACGTGTATCCATTGGAAACATCAAGAGGGGTATATTTTTTGTATCGCAACCTTGGTTCGGTAAGCGAATCAGTGTTCAGCTTCATCTGGTTTCGTGTTTACCATTCTTTCCCTCAAATCCTCCCATTCGCAAGGTAATCAAGGGAAACCAGCATTGGACCTGCTCTTCGTTTCGGTAAGCTTTCATGGCCCGATACGCAATCACGGTGTCTCATCATTCACTATAAACCCAAGATTAAACAGCCAATACTCTTTGTTTCCATGGCTTTAAGTAGTTAACCGGAAATGGGCTGGGGAAAATGCTTGGCAATACTTTTGGAAAGTTAACACGCAGTTAGTGGGATGCATCTTCAATTTCTCACTCCAGTGATTTACCAAAAGTATCCGTAATTCGACTCCGGATGACTCAAACATGCCTTCATATGATTGATCAATTGCAGACATTTTCTTATGCAAAATTAAATTATAAATACTGGTCTTAAAAAAACGAGACAAAAACCAAAAGAAATACTTTTGCGGTTGAATATATTTTTCGAGTCTACATAGTAAGAATTCGGAAAAACATGAAATCTATATAATTTTGCGGGTTTAAACAACCCGTCCCCTTGACGATCAAGTTGGTTGTTGAATTCAATCATGCATCTTACCGTAAGAATACACGGAGAATAGAGGTCCATTTAGAAATCATAGTAATAAAACGATAGTCTTCTTGAAAATGTGGCGATTTTTGGTGATACTCCGATTTTGACATTCACGATAAAACAAACTTTAGACTTACGACCATGTAAGCCCGATTTTCCGAATTTTTGCATATATTCAATTTCAGTCATGATAAGCATTTAAAATTGGGGAGTGATTAATCTTATTTTTTATTATTCAGAAGGATCAGATGTATGCAATAATAGTTGTACATTTTCTATAAGTTAGAATATCTAATAAGTTTTCTATGATTGTCTATAATTTCCCGGGGAAATTCACTACTGTATATATATCTTGGTTATATATTTTGAGAAAAATGTCAAACACTCATGTTCATAATTTTGTTCTCCTTACTTATACTTAATTACATACGAAATAAAATATGAGAATTTGTTTTTAGCTTTTCTTTCGTTATTTTACCACGATTCACGTGAACTGACTTAAATTAGATGCTATAGATTTCGTCATCCAAATCATAAGCGACATGGAACATAAGATTTATCGTCAGAGTTGAGTAAAAAGATGATAGAAGATAACGCTCAAGTAATTCATCCTCATTGACTCGTACCGATAAAAATATCCTTGGATTAGTCAGAGATAAGACTTTTCTGATCGCACATTCAGCAATGCGTCATTCATGCCATCTGAGTAATAGCTTTCAGTGATTATGGTGAGGAAACATTCGATGAGTGATTATGTTACTACAAGACTTATAGATCATTCTTTCTTCATTAGGTGCTTGTTCGGTTCTTGCTCCGTTACTCTGAATATTAGGAAAGTTTCATGGACTTTTATTACAAGACAGAGAAAAAACTATCATTCATTTACTTTTTCCTTAGTAAATCTTTCATATTATAAGGAAACCCCTCAAAAAGATGTTTTAGAACAGGACGATAGGATCATCTTAGTATTGGAATGTTTCCTCGCTGATCATTTCGCTGTTTATTTAATTTTATTCTTAAAATATTCGTTATTTCGTTTCACTTCTACGTACGCTGTATCCCTACTCCTTCCCTTGCCAATTATTCTCACGCTGTGCGTAACATTTCCAATGGGTCTGATTCTATTCTCTTCTCCTTGCTTCACATTCAGCTGTAATCTCTCTCACGATGTTATCCAGTTCCTCATGAAGTTCCTCAAGTTTGTCTTCACGGAGAAGGATTGGGCAAACAGAGGAGGCAAGGTTAAGGTTAAGGGAGCTGGGAAGCATTAGAGGTGGTGGTATGTTGCATCTGACAATGAGTCATAAGAAACTATCAGAAATAACGGCGTCACCCAAGAGTAGAAAAATATTTATATAATGAGAAAGATTTAGTCTTTGATGCTATGATTTGCGTCAGTGTTTGAGCGGATAATGAAGTCATATGTTTCAGCAATAAAGGATGATTCTTCTTAATTAGCTTCTCATTAACCGATCGACGGATTAACCGGCTTCTTTACTAGGTATGTGTACTAGGTATGTATGGTCTGCTCAGGTAGAAAGACTCATCGCAGTTTTTCTTCAGTTTACTTATTATATTTTCCAAGAAATACTTGATTAATTAGATTAGAAAATCGAGAGAATACACAACACAAACCATTCAACATTCTACTTAAGGTGAAAAACAGAAGAAGACCTGATGTTTTTTCTACACCTAGAAAAAATTGACTTTAAACTAGTTTGGAAAAATGCCAAACTTAATGTCTAGATATTATTATTCACATAGTATGTGTGAATTTGGAATAAATACCTCCTTAAAATAATTCCTCCATTTTTTACTCGTGACACTTTATTATTTCATCCAAGGTGGAAATGCTTATGCAGTCCATACATAAATATGGAGTTGCACATCGGATTTACCCCAAAACGGCAACCGTCCAGATGTGCAGTTGGCCGGTTAACAGGGATTTTATTGTACGTGGAAAACCGATAAAAACGCAATCTTTCCCACTGACCAAGATTCAATGACGAAAAGCCAAACATATGGTGCTCATTGGGTATTGTGTTCTTTCGTAGATATTCGTGGCGTTTTCCTTATCTCTAAATGGATTCCGGGTATACACTGCTTGAGTCTTGAAGATATAAACAGGTGAAAACGGCGTTATACATTCGAGCCTTGAAAAATAGTTTATTTAATATATATTTTGTTTTATTAATTTCAAGGAAAATAATTTTGAGTCAATAATCCAATACTTGATTCTATATTTATATACAAGCAAATATTTTAAGCAGAACTTGAAAGCTAACAACCAATACAGAGAAACATTATAGCCAGTTATAATACCAATCAATCACAATTTGATATTTTTTTCAGGAAAGAATTCTGACGTGAACATCTTCAAAATGAATTAGTGTTCTTCTACAAGCGTTCTCTGGGGTGGTCTTCCGGTCGTCAAAATTTTCCAGGTGGATTGCGTAGATCTCTGATGCCAAAAGTAACAAAAAGAGTATTTTTTTCTACCATCTAGAGGAAATTCCAGACAAATGCGCTCGCTTTTCATATATTTGATGCAAATCACCATTTATGTTCGCTTATTTTATGGATTTCACTCACTGCAACCAAGTCCTTCACCGACCTAAAGTGTGGAATTTCCTAATAATTTTTGTAGTTCATCACCCCCATTGACTCCATCCAGAGTTAATTTGTTTTCATGCCCATTTGAAAAAATTGAAAAAGACCCTCCTGTTGTAGTACTCTTAATGATGCTGAGGGTCGTTTCGCAAAGATAGACCATCTCCGGGAATCGAACTCGGGACTGCTTTCATCAAAGGCAAACGCGTTACCTACTTCGCAAACCCCACTTCGAGTGGGTTTTCCTGATGCTGGGTATTTTTTCTAAGCACAAACTTAGGCTTTCATACCCACAAATTAATTCTCTTCTGTGCACTTTTTTATGCTATCTCTTTCTTTCAAGTGTTAATTGACGAAGGGTAAGATGTAAAAAGAGACTTTTTAGACTCAAACTCCTACGAATAAACATGAAATATTATTGGCTACTCTGGATCCTGAAAAAGATGCCTTATGCCTTCTTTAGCGCCATAATAATGATAAAATTTACAATAAAAATATCACTTGGTTCCGATAATTACGTTAGAGTCATAAGGAAACAACTGTCACAAAGGTTTTCGCTCGAATAACTCTTCTTATACAGGTTTACCCTACGTCCCGTCAAACTGATTTTTTCCCGTTTGGAATGAAATACCTTCATTAAGTAAATTACAGTAGATTATTAAATATAAAAGAAAAAAATCTTCGAAGGCTACAAAAAATGAATTTTCGACGCTGTCTGCAATATGATATTCAATTAAAATCTCATAGAAATGACCGCAACTATTTCAAAGCATAATCCTTGTGTGAGTCCCTTCGAAATTGTATCCATCCCGGTTTCTTGCGATAAATATTCGGCAATTTATACAGAACCTCGCTTAGCATACGCATAATTAAGATTAGATTCTTCATTTAATCCAAAAAGGAAGGTCAGTACAAATGCTACTATTTGCCCCGGGCGGAAGGGCCTTCTGCCCCGGGCCTAGAATTTTTAAGTGCCACAGTAACCAAGGAAGAAAATTTTACGTTGAAAATCTGACAGAAGCATAAGAGTGGGCCGAATAATTCTATTTTACCATGATTTTTTTAGAATTCATGGCATCCATGGTATGCAACGTTGAATGTATGGTTGTGCAACCTCTTGATTTTCTCGTCTAAACGATTTTTGGAAAACAAAATATGTAAACTGAATCCATAGGCATCTCTTGCTTCTACGTAAACAGACTGTTTTACAGATACCTAGTGAAAAGTTCGGTTAATATTCGGAAGAATTCGGTTGATTGTAATTCTGATATTAAAGCAATGGAAATCATCGTGCCCAATACTACTACGCTTAAATCGCAGTAAAAATCCTCCTCTCACACATATTCGGCCGAGTTTTTTTTACAACATCATGAGCACAATTTTTTTCATAATCTGTTTGCTCCCACTAGAGCGACCGATAAATCTTTTTTATTAAATAATTGGCGACTTTGAAATCGGAATCCCGAGTTTGGAAAAGTGCCACGAAATGACATCATAGGGAGAATGTTAAGAGAGGCTCCTCGTGAATGGCGAGAGAGCGTTGATGGCCAGGATTAACGACGACATCTTCAAGAGGTCATGATTTACGAGAAGATGACGTCATATCGAGAGATCCACACAGAGAAGCATCTCTGCAGCACCATCTGCTAAGGAAGCGGGGAATTAGCTTTGGCGCCTTCGATCGAGACGCCCTCTTGTGTCGATGGAGGGAATTTCCTCAACTTCACCAGCGCTAAAGACAAAAGGGAATTAATTGTATGCACTAGTGTTTGATCCAAAGGATCCATTTGTACTTCATCCTTTTATAGGATCGATCTTTTGTATAAATAATACCCAGAAGATCAATGTTAATACCCAAAGGCCCGCTTGAGCAATGAGATTTTTAATGACAACCGAAACAGCGCTTTATTTTACCTCTATTGTTACTTTTACTAAAAGTGGACTTATAGGCAGCTATTGATTTTACTCATATTGTTCAATTTAATACAATTTATACTTCAATTTAGCATTATTTGGCATATTTAGTGTAGGGGTAGATCTACAAACCCCCCAAGGGAGGGGGAGATTTAAGACAGTTGACTTTTTAAATGAATTTTTCGCGATAAATCTAGTATATATATTAAGACGTCGAAAAACTTTAAGATCTGACTTTAATTCAAGCTCTTTCTCAGATCATAGGCAAATAATCTAGCCCCGCCCCTCTGTAATGCTTTAGAGGCATTTCTTTGCCGATTTGTTTTCACGGTTTTTTCGGTCCGCTCTTTTGGGGTGTTTTCCGTGGGTTCATTCTCTATTTACCATCAAGATGGGGAAGATTAAATACATTATATTCTATTATACATGTATTGCATATATAGTTTCGCTGTAGGCGTTTTTACTATTTAGGTTCATCTTTAGCGAATTTTCTCAGACCCTCAACTTTTAGATGTAAGTAATTCCTGCAACTAAACAAACTTACGAATTATTTCATGTTATTTTGAAAGCACTTCTCGGAATTTACGAATGGGTTATGAGGTTAATGATAGACCTACTAAGTCTCGAAATTAGGTAAAAATTGTCAAGTAGTAATAAGGAAGTATCTAATATAGAATGATTAATCCCGTCATAGTACACACATGCATAAATATTTAAGCTCGAGCGATTAAGAGAGAGCGATTAGCTTATGTTTTCTAATTCCAGCATGCTTATGTTTTCAACTTGGCGGCACTTATGGAACTTGACAGCAGGCAATCCAGTTAATCGAGCCAAAGCCGTCTTAACAGAATTATTGGCAAATTAACGTGCTGGGGCGACCACCACTCACAGATGTGAAATATAAATTATGTATAATGTTAACCAAATATTTAAGGTTGCGAATTAGTTGCAGTAAAAATAGTTCACAGACTGAAAAAAGTGAAATAAAATTTCGTTTTTTTATTACAACGTCAACTATATTTTCATTTATGATAAGGTACAGATTAGAATGGGGCCCCTATGCTTACGGGGTCCCTGGAAAAGTGACCCAAGCCCAAGCGTTAAGCTTGCACCGAGCATGCTGCTTTCTGATGGGTTTGTTTGATCTGTTTAGGGCGTTCTATTTAATTTTTAAGTGTGGTTAAATAATCACGAAGAAAATTTCATACATACTCAAACTGAATCAATAGTTGTGCTAATTAAAATAGTTCGATTATGTGAAGCAAATCAAGTGAAATCAAATTTTTAGTCATCCCTAAATTGCTTATTTTGAAGAATGGAAATAAAGGGACGGTTAGTTTTCCTATGGAAGGAACGAATGGTCTTTACATTTAATAAAATGTGATGTATTCTGAGCCAATTTAGAAACTTATGGTGTGTGGAACACACACACACATATGTGACTTTCGTTGAGGAATTAAAAAGCATCCGTCTTCTCCGTTTCACCAACTAGGGTCTCAGTCGGAAAAAGGGCTTATATTCAGCGGAATGGCAACAATAATACCGTAACGTAGTACTTGAAACCTAAATTTATCATACAGCGGATATTGGTACTCACTGCACGCCTGGCAGACGGTCGGAGACGGTGAAGTGACGGTCTTCTCCTTTAAAAGAAGTGTTTCTACGAAAATTTGAGCGAAGCATCCCACAAAAAAGAGGTAGAGTGATTTATTATTGCTGCTTGAAAGATGAAATGGCTATCATTTGTTTTCAGTAACTTGGAAAGAAAGTAAAATATAATGTTTTCTACATCTAACGGATTGATTCAGAAAGAGAAGTATTACTTCTTTAATTCAGAAAATAAGAGTTTTACTGATTTTTAAGCAGCCAATAGTAAAATTGCTTCGATATTTAATGCAATTTTAAATATAAAGGCGGGAAAATTCCAATAAAACCAGGGTAACATTCAAAGATAAAACATCTACAGTTCAATTAGACCATTAAGTTGTATGCGGTCTACAAGATAGGAGAATCATTTAATGATCAAAAAATTATACTTCAGAAACAAACATTGCTCAATTTCTTAAAGAAAACACTATTATTATCAATATTATTTATAAAAATGTTTGTAATGTGATATAAAGTAAAACAGAAAAAAACTCTCAGAAGCATATAACATTACAACGGTCGGAGCTAATAAAAACTGTTCGAACCGGTTCGACTCTGGAAATTTTTTTTTCGTTGAACCAGAATGGTAACCAGAACGAAAAATATTACGTTCGATGCTTAATGGCTTGATGAGGATCTATCATGAATATGTTTCTTTCTTGAGGTGATAATTTTTAGACGATGAAGTAAAAGAGAAACATTGCTACAGAGATAACTGTAGAAGCAGACATCTTATTTTAATAGTAATAATATTCCTGTATATTACATGTAAATTTCGATTTTAATTTAAGACCGCATACGAATAATTCTATTATTACTTACCGTTAATTGAATACAAATAATGTAATGCATTCCATTAATATATAATTCATACAAATATGTAAATCCAAATTCCGTTTTGCTGATTGTAGAAATAATTATAACCACGGGAACTTAAAATAAATGAAAAGCAATAATCAATCCATAATAACATATGCATAGTCTAAATCTTCATATTAGCCTAAAGAGTCCGTTATTTTATGATCTAGCTTCGGCTCTTTGATTCGGCCATGATTTGACAGCTAATCCATCTCCGCGCTTTCAGAAGTGTCTACTTTCACTCATAGCTTACTTGACCGGTTGAGAAAAACATAAAAGAAAAGTTTAAGCTCAAGCGTAGGCTTTAGTTAAAGCTAGGATAAAAAATATCGAATTTTTCTCGCCAAGATTTATACGGTGCTAAATGGTGCATGATTCCATCGACGAAATTTCTCTACGAGCTGCCAAAGTGCCGGAAATAGATCAACAACGATCCGGAAAATTCGAATGGAAGGAAAGAAAGCAATTCGTGATGGTCGTGCACGCCATTCTAAACGGATAAAATCCGTATAAAATCAAAGCAGAAATATTCCCGAATCTCCCGACAGCCTTCAGTTGAGTGAAGATGAGAGGAATCTTCTCCCAACGAAGTGACCTACAAATTCTGCGTTGAAAGCGGTGGATAACGGGGCATTACGATCAATCACGCCAGCAAAAATAAAATGACGAGATCCACGACCTGAATTGAGGGGCAATAGCCTAATCATCCAGACACAGCGGGAAAATTGATTGGCTTCATACAGTGACCAACTACTCAATAAGAGTAGTTTTTCTCAGTGCACGTAAAAGCTCATGGCAGTTAAAATTTAACTGGACTTGTTTGAACTCTAGAATTCGTTCCGCGTGTAGGATGTTGGTATGAAAAAGGTAGAAGTGTTATACATATAATAGATTATGGGTTATGAATATTCTATCGCAAAGACCTATTTAATGCCTCTCGATATTCGATAGATTCCACTGGTAATAGCAAATATTCTTTTCTACCGAATAATATAAATAAGTTGATCAATCGTGATTTCGTGGATTTTCACAACCGTCTGAAAGAAAAAATGCCATTTGCAACTCCCACAACAGACTTTTAGCATTGATAAAAGTGTTTCTACAGTTAGGGTCATTTCACAATTATTGTCCCCCAACAGGAATCGAACTCGGTACCGCTTTTAAGGATGCTGAACGCGCAGCCTACGGGGCTATCCGGGCGTCATGAAGAGACCACGTAAATCTTACTGTCCCTTGTATTACTTACGGGAATGTTGGACGAAGTATGGCATATCAAATTGAAAATCTGCTATCAAAGTGTTTTTCTTTTGAAGACGGTTACTACCGAATAATTATTACTTCTTCAAGTATCGGTATTTATGATGCATCTACGCTAAATTAAATTAAAGATAAAGCTCCAAAACTTAAAAAAATCGGGTTCGGTGACGCGAGAATACGACTTTTAATAATTCATGTCTAAATAATTGTAAATTTTTCTTTCTATTAGTCGGTAGCGGTCGAAAGATTAGCATAAAATTCTATCGAAGCTGGAGATAAATTTGCAATATTATCCATGGGAAGGAGTTTTATGCGAGAAAAATATAGTTGAACTTCAGACAACCAGAGGAAATTTTTGCGCCAGATGGAGAGCAAAAACAAACCATTCGACTTAATTTCATCACAGGTGCTTAACTATTAATATAAACTTCATTAGCTTTGAAATTGTTATTGAAGTGAATGGAAAAATGTTAAACACAGTATATGAGTAAAATGACAAATTAAAAAATTCATTCTTCAAGATACGATAGCAGTTGATAGTATTCTACAAATAATTCAATAGATTTTATAGAATTATTTTTCCATTGGTCAACATTCTTATTTGAAAAGCTCTCCCTTATGCTTCAGCTTATTCAGGTTATTCCGGGTTTCCAAAATAATTGAGGCGTACGCTGTGAAATATTGAAAACAAAGCCGAGGGAAGGGCGATCGAATCAAGAGATCTCGCACGGAAAAGGAGTGCTAATCCGCGGAAAAGGAAAGCCGCGAAAGCTAGAGAAGTTTAACGAGGACTTCACAGTGGAATCCAATAACATGAAAAGGCAGTCCCTTAAAGAAGGAAAGCGCCTTTGAATCCCATTCGCATAAAATCCTTTCACTTGGGATTAGCATAAGAACTTTCACTTCCTAGAGGAAAAGTGACGAATTGAATTTATACGAGCTGAGAGGATTTTCTCTAGGAATTGGCACGATGCAACTAATTCGAACTCTTCTGTCTATAGAGAGATTTTCGAACAGCTTCTAGTGCTTTCCTGCATCTCTTGTACATGGAATTACCTTCGATTAATTATAAACACTTATTGATTTGAATGGTATATTAACTTATGCGATGCGGTATATCACCTGTAAATAATTCATTGTGATTAGGATAATCCTAATTTCTCTTTAAATATTATTGCTTAATGCTCACAATCATTGATCATTACTATTGATAACCATTATCATTAAAGCTTGACGTATCAAACTTAGGTGATGGAGTACACATTTTCATGGGGCCAAAAATAACTTTCTTTAATTAGAAAAGGTTTAAAGAAAAGCATTTGGAAAAGAATATAGCATTAAGGAAACTCTGGTGGAATTGAACTGGGTTCTGCTAGTTTTTAGGATAGAATTTAATAGTTTAACATGTATGTACCGGGCATACACTAGTGAGACACCCTGGAAAGATCTGCAAGATAGGATAATGCCTCCTTGTTTTCTGGGGAAGAATGACCGCGAATTCAAAATCAGAACAAAAGGTCGCAGGAGAGATTTGGGTAAATTTTCTTTTTTTGGAAAGAACGGCTGTAAACTGGATTGGCTTGCCCGGGAAAATTCTCACACTAACTCCCGTTCCAGAAATCGGATTTATTTTCAAGAAAAACGTACAAAAAATAACGGAATAAAGTACAACCGAAGCATATAATTAGATAACGCTTGAATTCTTTTCGTTTAATTTTTTTATCATATTAGTGTAGTAGATAAATATTGCAGCAATATTCTGTATCTTTAGTATAGTTGATAATGTAGGGTTATACAATAGGTAGATTGCTGATGAATGTCAATGTAAATTGGAGGACCATTAATACTAATTTAATTGTGCTAAAGAAAAGAAGTCTGCAATCGATCGAAAGGTACATAACTTTCATTTTCTTATGAGCGTCTTTTCGAATCGTCCAGAGTCGCACTAAGGTTAATGTTAATAGGATAAAGTGAAATCATCCGAAACTCTTTCGAAAGTCGATGAGCGATTCCCCTGTTTCATTCTACAGGTCCTAACAGGATCAATTCCTCCTCATCATAGGTTTATCGACATTTATTCGTTTCCGATAAGTGGCGGTTATCCTCAATTGGACCCCTCGAGCCATCTTATGAAGCTCCCCCTTTAAACTTCCTTCTGAACCTGGTTTCCTCTTATGAGGCTTTTCCGTCCGTCTGGAGCAATACGTTAAGGTCAGGAGACCATATCATTAAAGGGGCAGAGATTTTTTTTCTCTAACTAGGAGATGGGACAGGTTTCGAGGAAACATGAAGAGATTTGAGGGAAAGGAAGTGTGAGATTTTCCCAGGCATGAGAGATTTGTCGCACTTATTGCTCGAAAAATATCCTTTCTCTCAGATCTCATCACCAAAATGAATACTAAGATGATTGGGTTAATTGAGTGAAACATTCATAAGCCTCAATTGAGGGCAATATGGATGAAAGTGCATCTTTTATTTAGTACTTCTTTCTCAGTCTTGCTATTTGCTGCAATAATATAAAAGTTAATGAGTTATGAGTGATTCTGTGCAGTGGCTTTATCTCGCTCTTTTCTTATTGAATGCTACGAAAGTATACTATCAATAGCTTCAGGCAGTACACAAGTACTAATCTTAGGGTCATTGTGCTTTACTTACATCGACTTGTTCCACTTGTAGCACTGTGTCACAGTGAGGAAAGCAAGGGTAAACTTCCTCAATCCTCATTTTGCTTCGTAAGCCTCTCCAGGGCTTCTGGTTGTTAATGCTGACCTTATAGTTCAAACAGTGGAGGAGTTTAAAATACAACCAGCCGTTGAGCTGATAACTTACCAACATACTTAACCGTGCATTCTTCATTTTAATCCCATTAATCTTTCATTGCTATTTCTTAGTGATATTATTATCATTTAGTGCCTTTCTCATTTAGTGACATAGACTTGAAATAATAATCTACATTAGTAATTTCAATTTGAGTCAAGTTTAAACAATTTAACCAAATCCACGTGGCCTTATTCTAAAATTATAAATTATCTCTTTTGGAATATATAACCAGTTTCAAATCATATAAATATAATCAAATAAATATATATAAATATTAAATACTTCAATGGGATAAAAACATAAAGAAGTGTGTGCTTTATTAAATTTGGTATAGTTTATACAAGATTTGAGAAATATTTTATTCAGTACACGATAATATCGAATGCAATACAATCTTAAGATCTAATCTAATTTATGAATATCCTTTGAAGTAGTACTTCGAAGTTTGTAATTAATTCTACCACTGAGAATGCTCTCTTTGATTGCAAAATTCCAATTAAATCTTAAAGAGACAATGAACATTATACATAAGCATAAACGCATGCATACCATTCATTTTATCGCATTCCAATTATGAACGTATCAACAGCTGTTGCGGAAGATATAAACTCGAAGCCGAAAGTCGGAAGAGATTTCTATAAAGATGTCAAAATCTGGGAGAATCCTAGAGAAACGGTGGAGACCTTACCGTTATTTTTCAGACATTATTTCGTAGTCTCACGGAAGGTGTATTCGTGAATGAAAACTTAGAACTCCTGCTAACTTTTTATCATTTTCGAGTTTTCAAGAGGGTGGTATTTAATTCATATTCGTGAAGGTAAGAATTCTAAAAACACTAAAGATACACAAGAAATACCAAAATGGGTTTTTGAATGAGTGGTAGCATTGAAGTCACCAACCTTAAGGCAAAGCGGAAAATATTTTATGATGGGCGTTTGAGCCCATTCGCGAAGGCATTCATTAATGATTCTCTCTGAGAATTCCTGGAGATGGAACAATGGTAAATACGCTGCAACGTTCGTTTATTTGCATGCGTCTACTTCAATTTTACGTGGTAGTAAAAGCTCTTTTGTGTGGTTGTTACACCTTTAGCTATTCCTCTGCACTCGCTGATATGCCCTACGTTAGTTCTATCCAAGTTCAGTATGATCTCTCTTAACCGAACACCTCGGGACTATACATCTGGCCAGTTAGTCCAATGAACTTTACGTATGTATAGTATATGTGGTTTCCCGGATGCTGGATAACCATGTGGGCAGTGCGTTCGAACTTGGTGAAAGCGGTCTCGGGTTCGATTCGCGGTGGGAGACGTGCAAAATGATGTAAACTGTTGAAGCATTTATTTCTACATGTTTCTCCATGCGGAAAAATATTTCCAAGATATTATGAAAAACTTATGTAGAAATTTTCTTTTTCACCGCGTTCTATATTTTTATGTAATAATAAGCAGAAACTAAATCAAGTTTTGAGTCATTTTAAAAAATGTTCTTACAACATAACAAAAGAACTATAACGATTTGTTAATAATAAATGAAATATTGAATGCGTATACCCTCAATCTCTTCTTATCTTTATTTTTAAATAATTCATGGGAAATAAAACAAGTGAACTGAAACTATATTGCAGCGCTTATTTCTCCGGAAACAGGCCGATGTACTCACACCAAGTAAACATGCCGGTTAATTCCTCAGCCGGTTATATTGTACAACGGAGGTCTCTTCCATTGCTCCTGCACATCAAACTTAACAACGAAACAGAAACCCAAGATGAGGGAAGACTAAGTGCTGCCATCTCCAGGAAAAAGAAGGAAACGTCTCAGAGCAAAATCACACGCGATGCGTCCATAAATTACGATTTAATTAAGGTCCCCTAATTGAAACATCACAACCATCAGCGCCGCTACGCTCATCTGCGGATGGCCTATGATAAATGCATGTCACACCTCCGGAAAACATGGCGTCCGTATCAGAGATGGAGGGCGAATTAAGCTCTGAGAATGTTTTAACGAATACGGAGTTTATCCAGAGGCTCATCTGCCGAATTTCCCTCAAAGAAAAAGCCTTTGGCGTGAGAAAGAGAGAACAACTTCCACGAATTCCGTTACAGCTAAAGGCACCAATTAAGTCTAGAAAGAGACGGAGAGCTCTTTATGTTGGAACAAGGCCCCCACGCTCCCTTTTTAGATAGACTTTTTAAAACTAATTGGGTGGGTGTATGGTAGATGGCAGTCTTCTGCAGGGATTATATACGCTTTTATGCACCCAACAGTCGCTACCTTTTGCGGTGTCACGTGATGGCGGTTTATTTACCTGGAAACTCTGCAAAAACTATGGAAAGGTTCTTTAATGACATCTGTGGTTATTAGGGGGTTTCGGAGTTGTTTGGATCAAAGCAAAAGCTGATACAAAGCGGAATAGAAGCTGATGACCGATGACTGTTTTAATAACCCAGCATTATGACTTCGGAAGAAAAACTTATACGACCAATTTAGTTATAAAAGCGATTTCATCAGGTGGAATAGGAAGTATCGTGGTTCAGACGATTATCAAGGAATTTCGCTTTTAGGCTGACGAGAGGATTGATGTTTAAAAACACTACTTTCATGTGGGTATAATGAGTATTTAGAAAATAAAAGATTTTGTGACAGCATGATGTCGTTGGTCTAATACCTGTGAAGATTACTATCATACAGTGCAGTTTTTTAGCTCACCATTCGCTACCGTACACTATAATTGGATTTTTATTATTTTTTGTAGTGTAATGGTATAGGATATTGCAAATAATTAATCGAGACCTTATTTGATTGATATTGAGGCTACAAAGTTCCCCTTCCGTGTGCCCTATAGTCATTACTAATAAATCCCTAATGAAAAGTAATTCAAATAGAGTTACAGTACATAATATTGAAGGTTATGAGAATTAAAGAAAATTAGGTGAAGCTGAACAAAAAATTCCATAACTATAAAGACTAATAAAAAACTTACGGAATAAGATGCGCGAGATTCCTGCAGAATATTACAATTGATAGAGCTAAAAGACGTACTCAACAGTATTGTCAAAGCATTTCATACAAGTGTAGTGCATAAAAGTAATATATTTCAGGGTAGAGAACACTTCGAAAAGTCAGCTGATTGATAGTTTACGAAGTGATATTGAAAGTTTATGGCTCCTGCGCAGAAGCTATTTGTCCAGTCAATCTTCAAGAAATGATGATGGAATGGGGTTACACACTTATTGATGACGATTTATCATAATTTATGTTAGAAAGTGAAACATGCTAAGCCTCTCTCTGCCGATCCTCTTTACAGACAAGGGCCGTAAGCTTTCATTTTGCTCGACCATATAGATTATTGCTAACTAATGTAATATATTGAATCTCTTCGTTTTTGTGTTTTTTTTTACTAATGGTTGTATGGCATCATCATCATCCGCTATTTTCAATCCGATGTCAGATGTAGGCCTCCCCATACTCTCTACAATTCTCTCTATTCTGAGCTTCTCTTTGCCTTCTATTAAATGGTCTTGCCAACCATAAAATGATATCATTTTATTTCGTTAGTGAACAGTCATAAACAGTTATTATCATACAAGTCGTTCATACCATCAAAAATAACTGCAAAATTCCTCGAGGCGATTTATTTTGTTCAAACCACCCTGTTATTAACTTGTATAGTAGTATAATAATCTCAAAAAGGCTTGAAATTATCAAAAGGTATTGTGCATAATAAAATACATAATAAAACAATTAATAATAATAGATAAGCAATAAAAGTATTGTAGTGATGATAGTAATGGCTTAATGATGACTTACAACCGGCTCTGAATTAGATTTATATGTAAATACATGTCAACTGTCTGTGGTGGGGGCATCTCTCCCCCTAAGTCGTAGCAACGTATTTATTCAAGAAGAGGGGAAGTTGGAACCCTGGGGACGAGGGGAAGAAAGGGCTAAAGGAAAGGAAGTATGTAGCAGGAAGTACAGTGGGGAGGAAGCCAAGGAACAGGGTAGCTATTTGAAGAGAAGAGCGAGAGGACTGAATTCGGAAAATACACACAAAGACGGCGTATTTTCCGTTGTATACGTCGAGCAGGAAATATTAGAAGCGATGCCTATGTAATCTTTGCAAAACAGCTGATATAGGGATTGCGGAACCGCATGCGGAGTCCTTGTCGATTATAAATTGTTATAACATTTCTTTCATTCCGAAGAAAACTGTCAATCCATGTGGATGGAGGATAACTCTTTAAAATAATTAACGTTTCTTATACATTTCTGGTGAACTGTTTTGAGTTTATTCGATGGACCAATCATTAATGTTTGTATCAGTGTCTGTAAAGTGGGTTTGCATCAGTTTTATTAAACTTTGAAATAATTTTTGTCTAGGCTCAAATCTCTTCAGAATTTAATGTGCCCCGGTTTTTCTATCTCAATATATTGTAACGCTATTACTAAAGTATTAGTTTTACGAATTTTAAAGATGAGTTTTCTCTGGGCTTAAGTCTCTTCAAAATTTCATATATCCAGATTTTCCGATATTAAGATACGGTAACCATATTTAAATCTATGCTTATAGAATACACGTTATGTAGGTTAAGAAATTGTCTTTTTTCTTCTCATTAAAACATTAGAGAAACGCAGTCTTTTGATGATTGCGGAAACATATTCGAAGCAATTAGATAGCGATGAAGAAGGATTGTAGCTGAATCAATCTTTACCTTCTCTTCAGAGCTCTCTCGAAGTAAACCGTCCCACTAGAGTAGTCATCTAAGTATGTACAATATTTCATCGAGTAAACCCAACCAAAGATCTTTGTCCCTCAACATCAGATATGAAATTGGCTTCGAAACGTTGCCCTTGGTAATTTCTTCGGGTGGTTACTTTGAGAACGGATTTGATCGTCCCCTTCTCCGGTTCAGCTCGAAGTTGTTCGAAAGATATCTTTATTGCCCCACCATTATCCGAATTCCGCGACATCTAGCGCGAGATGACAACTCCCAGATAACACAATGAGAAGCATTATGAAGTCACACGCGTAAAGCGCGCAAGTTATGGCTGCTTTGCTTCATGATATCTGAGGAGGGAAACTCCCAACTTCTTGGTAGAGGTGTAATTCTCCAGATTACAGGCATCTGACGGTTTTCATTCTGGAATGCCACTTTAACGAAGTTTCGAGGGAAATTCCAAGAATTCACTCCTGATACGAAGAAAAATAATTGTCCTGCTTAATTGAAAACCTTTCAAAAAGCGGGACTGTTGGACTATTTTCGTATCAGGAAGTAATAAAGCGAAACCTATCTTTTGCAGAATCCTTTGGAATCGCGATTTTCTCCGGATATGTAATTCAACTCAAGCTTTAATTACAATTAATTATTTATAAGATCTATGATAAGATCCTTCTTTTAACTATGACTGTTTCTGTACGGTGGGGTTAGTTGAATCTCAAGTTTAGTAAATTCATGTGACTTTAATATTTTATTATTATTATTGTATTGTTAATATTTTATTATTATTACTATTTATTATAATTAAAGCTATTTTATTATATATAGGGTTATTTTAAAAACTTAATTTTCAAATTCATTAAACTTTTACGATTCTTATTAAACTTGTTTGAATTATTTGAATGAGTAGTTCCAAAACAGAATAATACAGAGACAATGATTTAGTAGATTTATAAAATATTGAACGTACAAAAAATGCCGCAGGTTCTTCGTCTATGTGCTAGCTTCTCATGTGTACAGTCAAGCAATAATATTACCCTGTTCATTTGCACTTTTATCGATGCAGTTCACAATCCCATAAGGCCTTCAAAAATCCTGCAAAGCAATTTTTTCCTAAAATTGCCCTCTCTATCGTAGTAAAGCGGCAGTTATCCAAGCATAAAATAAAAAACAGAATATTGCCCCTGCATTTTCGCATGGGATAGATAACGGTGTCGTACCAGAGGAAAACTTTTGTCGGGGTAAATGACACGGGAGGTAATTCGCCTTCCCATCAGCCAGTGCCATGTTCGACAGAAATTTTCCCGTAAAAAAGTTGGTGTGCGGCTGGAAATCACGATGGAAACAAGTCAACAAGAGATGAGCAGGCAATCTAGGATGGGGGGATCCCGAGTTGATTAAAGGGGTGGAATACTTGTTCTCGGCGTCAAATTCAGTGAAGCGAGGGAGTGCGTAGGGGGAGAGCTTTCCAATTGGATAAGCGGTTTAAAATGGGAGAGTGGGAGTAATTGGCGGGCGGATGACCAGTTGCCGCTGTAAATAAAGCACCGCCCCTCGACACCTCTTACAATGATTTAGGGTCCAGCGCAGCTTCACGCGCTTCAACATTAATATTCTTCTTCCTCTATAATTGTTGGTGAAATATGGACGACGACGGCCGAAAAAATAAGATTTTTGTTCCATAGCGGTACTCTTTCGGGAATTTTCGTTTGATTTTTACATCAATGTGCGGAATAGAGCTAAAGGTAGGTGCTACCGGTCGACGTACTAAAGATGAAGTGCTATTCTATTCCGGTTTAACTACAGATAATTTTTAAGGTTTTTAGTATTAGTATCGTAGTATTATCATCAGATGGTGCCCATTGTGTGCACCTGAGTTTGTATATTGATTTATCCATAGATTCAGTAATAAAGCCGGTATACAACGAGCGGTCGAAATGAACTCAACAGTGTAGGCTTCTTCCAAACTTAAATACAAACAAAAATTAAGTCGTAAAGTGGAAACAAGAAAGTATACCATAAAGATGATTTAAGAAGAAATGGATATATCAGTGGTGGACAAATGATAACTAAAATAATAGCAACTGCTATAATGATTATCAATATTTTGATAAAAATTATAATAGTAAGCTTGTTTTAAAATCCGTTTGTAATAAGGAAAGCTTTTGGTGGAGGGTTTGAGGTTCTTGCCGTAATTCATACAGGATACTTATAAACTGTGCTGCTACGGGTAATCTTATTTGAGGCCATTCGAAGTTCAATCACATCCACGTATTATTAATAAACTGGAAATAAATGAGTTGTGCCATGTTACGGTAGATTTGCTCCATCTTTCATCTTTTGAAGAATTCATTGAGCAGGAAGAAGATAGCTCGGATCCACATTGGAAAACTTTTGCATCCACCCTTAATGTATGTAAATGTAAATGATTCTGCAGTCAAAACAGTAAAAATTCAATTAAGAGTAACATTATCTTCAATGGAAATTTCGCCAACAGTTCACTCACTTTATTCGTTATCAAATCTTCAACGGTTGCCTATAGATAGAATAATCTGCTTTAAGTCATAATTAAGGTAGCGAAATTTTGGAAACGAATGAAGTAAACAACAAATATCCATTAATAACTAGAAGACACGTTATGTTCTATTCAACGCGGAAGAATTTCCTGTTGTTGATTCTAGTTGCTATCTGCCAATGACTTCAGAGGTTGAGTATCCACAATCCGAAATTCCTAATTCCAAAATATTCCGAAATCCGTAATGTTTTATCAGATCACTTTTCACTGTGTTTTTTAATATCTTTGGATACATCGGCTGCAATACCATTACCATCTCTCTTCCTGTCAACTTTCTATCGGCAATCGTATCTTTTATTGCCAGGAAATATTTAAAACGTGCATCCGATACGGTTTCTTTCCTTCATCCCTAAAGGATACAGTACTTGGTCGATCAGCCTCATTCAATAAATAAATGTACATTTCGATTTTTTGCTTGTCGCAATCTATTCGCGTTTTTATGTAAAATAGAGAATAATATTTCTGGAAGTCTGACTTAGCCTTAATTCACCAAAGTGTATATTCCAAAATCTGGAAAATTCCAAAAAATCTTTGCCCAAATATTTCGGATAAGGGAAACTTAATGAACTAACGGTAAAAGGTATCACGTTATTAAGGCATTTTGTGAAAGAATAAAAACAGAAAATTATCGATTTACTTTAAAGCTCCATTCTGGAAATTAACCTGTAAAAAAGACAACTTTGGGTAATTTTTCTTTGGTGCTTCGCGTAGGTTAAATCGAAATTGGGAGTGTAATTTATGTTCAGGGGAGAAGAAATATGTAGCTTACTCTGTCAGCGCAGCCTTCGGCCGGTAATACCGTCAGCCGTCTCTGGGAAAACCAATCCCAAACAGTCAAAGAAGAGTTCACTCACCTGGAAGAAAAAAAGAAAATCGTTTTAGCGTTGTTGGAGACTAAAGGGACTAAAGTATTACATAATATAAATCTCAATCCATTAAAGGTTTAAAACCTGTTCTACGAAAATGATCTCATTACTTATAACCTTTGCGGAGTTTATTTTTAGATTTGATATTTACGAGAGCTACAATGAGAAGAATGTGGTATATATTGGGATTAATAACCTCCATCGATTAAACATTTCGTAACTAAACAAGTAATTTCCCGTTATTTTATTTAAACACGTTGAAACTTTTCGGGTATTCAAATTTTATGCTAATGTGAATTCATGATACATGGAGGTCATGCTAATATATATTTAGGTAATGAAAAGTGCCTTATAGTAATCATAAAATTACTTTCATTGAATTTAGTTTCTGAAATTACCAAAGGGTTTTATTAATATTTTAAGTATTCAAACAGACACGTTTTCATGCAAAAATAACGTGATGAATTGGATATTTTTCTTATATTTCGAAAAACAATGGAGAAAAATGTATCCCTCATTTTTTGTCTCGGTCTCTTTCAAGGCTATGATAAATGAAATCCAGGAAGAAAGAAAGGTTACGCGACGAAAACTAAAGCGGACCGAGAGGGTCAGTTCTGTCACCCACTCTTTACCCCATACAAATACTTTTTCAAGGGAAATCTCATATTTCTTCTTCCTCCATGCTTGAACTTCCCTACCGTAAACTTTGTCGGATATTTATTTAGGGAAAATCTCTTAACAATGTTCTGGTTGCCTGAAGATGATGTAATACCTCGAAACCGGTAGCATTGAAGTATATATGCTCTGTGAAGCTAGTCAGGTTTTGTTTACTCATTTCATCTTAACGAGGATAGCTCCGTCATATACGACTGGAATTAGTTACAGATACTCTTGCGTTACGTATACATTAAAGTATAGAAAGCAACCCAACTGACAACCCAACAGAATCGTCCTAAGCTTATCTAAGGTCCGCATTCATCCCCATTACTTTCAGATGAAAAATTTCCACGGTCCCCGAGGGACTCAAAATGAGAGATGAAATGGCGTGAAAGAGGTTTAGCTGAACGCTTTCGTCCGAATTTTCCGTGTCGTGCAAGATTATTTTTCCTCGCTCAAATTGCTATTTTCTAATCTTCGCAATTAAGGCCCGTCTGAAAGTTCGATAGTCAATTTACTTCCGAACGAAATCGCCTCTGAGATGGGGCATCATAGGCCGACTTCCAATCTTCATTTCTCTGACAGTCCATTTCAGATCCTCCCGAAGTTTTAACTCCGGAGGGGTGACAAAGGGACCATCTGCCGCGTTGGGAGTGGGAAAAAAGGAAGAAAATGAACGCTGGGGACTTTTAGAATGAAGAGCACAATGGCAGTCCACTGAGGAAGTCCCTGTGAAAGAAGTCGAAATAGGGTTTGGTGGACAAAGAGATGGAATTAGAGAGTAGGAGAGAGAGAAGTAAGGTTATGTGTTATGAAAAGGAGAGGAGGAGACGGGAAATAAAATGGGTACCTCAGTCGCGAATGTGTATGGACGACAAAAGGATTCTAAATCGTTTGGTGAAATTTCTTCACACGTGTATTCCTAAGGGTGTTGCTGTTGAATAGATCGCCTTACCAAGTCTCCAGAGGATTCCAAAGAAAGGGGATTTAAACTCAATGGCAGTTAAATATATATGGGATGCAATGCAGAGGAAAATTCTAACAATGAAAGTCTTATATAATTAAATGCGGAGTATATACTTATACATTTATTTATCAAATCTCAATAACTCCCGTGAGAAAAGCATGGGAAAATTCTTTAACTTAAATTTCACGCTTTTCCACTGGTTACTAAGGCTGTGATTTCAATGCTAAATCATGAACTTTGCTGGGCAAATTCTTCCAAGTTACCAAGGTAAACTCCCTTAGTCAAAATTGATTTTTTTAATATGAGTGATATTTTAATCTTAAACCCCTATTCTGCAGGTTAGTGTTAAAAAAGTTTCTTTTGTGGGCATTTGATGTAAAAGTGGACGCTGATAAAATATTTCGTAGCTAAACTGAAAATTTGACCACTCTATTTTGCTGATATCAAATTTTAGTATTAAAATTAAAATAAGTTACCTAAAACATTGTTACATAAGTTATTTAATCCCTTTCAGATTTCGGTTTTCGTGATAAAGCTGAATCAAAATTTGTTTCTTACAAACACTCACATGAGTTAAATACAGTTTAGCAGACTTTTTTCGTTTGTCGGTATGAAAGTCACAGGAACATGTTTAAGAAAAAGTCACAATTTTGGCAGGAAAAAGTCAACAAAGTGTATAAGTGAGCGTACGTCATCATCAAAACGGCTCGCTCCCCATAATTAAATATTATTTCTGTTTATGATGCGGTAATTTTCCTCGGTAAGCACTTTCTACGTGCTCGTAATTAGCTGCGTTTGGTTGGGTGGTCGGTTGGGGGGCGGGGAATTCATTCATTATAGGAAAATCTTGAGTAATAAATTGATAAATCTGTTATAAATTAAAGATATGATACACATAAAAAGATGTGATACATAATATAATTAGCGATATAAATTAACATAAGAAACAGGTTTATCGTTCAGTGTTTACACCTCCTGCCTCACGGCTAAATGTGTTGATGAAGTAGCGAAGATAAAATCATTTTTTCGAGTACATATCAGAGGATATTTTGGAAGTTCGACCTTAATTTGAAAACGCTTGATAAAATGCTCCGGATGAGCCAAAAAGTGTGTGGGCCGCAAAGGTCAGACTGATTGACCTTTCCTAAGGGAGCGGACGCTCTCAAAAGCAGGAGCTGTGAAGTGTAAGATGTCATAGCGTCCGTGAATATGTACCTATTGAAGAAACCAAGATCCGATGAGTGTGTTTTTTCTTACGTGAGATGAACAAAAAGAGACATATCGATGAAAGGTTCCGGCGTAACTTATTGGAAATTCTTAGTGACCTAGGTATAAGCACACAAACATGGTATCACTTTTAATTTCCGGATGAAATTTTATTGAAAGACCGAGATTTCGTTATAAAGCAGCCTCTCGAGGCAAAAGATATGACCGCTTTTCTTGAAAAATCCGTCTAAGGAGATGAAAATTTCGGAAAAAAACTCATACAAATCAAATAAAATTTACATGAAGGAGAATTATGTACATACATCTCTATTGTCGAACCTTGACTCATGCACCATAACTTTAAACTAATACGTAATACAATAGGCACAGAATCAAGTGATTGAGAGATTAAGCTGATCTAACAATAATAATCATATTTATACTAGTTGCATTCAAAGCTCAAGGCTGTAACTTGAATCTATAGGTCCAATTCTTACACTCACACGTAGACTTGTTTTCTGAAAACTTAAGAACCTAAAAAGAAGAGGAGGGATAAAGGTTTCACAAAGATTTTATGGACGTTGAAAGCCGTTACAATGGAATATGGAGATGAATACGATATAATGGGATACTTATCCGGGAAACGGGCATTACCGAGAAAGGAAAGCAGGATAAGAACGAAAGAGAAGAATAAAAGGTTACAGAGATCAAAAGAGAGATTACTGAACAATCACAAATGTGTCATGAATGGCAAATGTAATTCTAATTTACGTGTTCAAGGGACGATGTTTTCTGAAAAATCACTGTATTCAACTTCCTTATTTTGCAAGAAAATTGTACGTGATGGGGGAAATGAAGGATATTCTCAGACTTGGCACACACAAAAACCAGTGAAATAAACCCATGCAAAATGTTAATGTTTGCAGAACTGTGTTTTCAGTAGAATTCCACCATACAAAGTATTTCACTATAAGTGTACAATAAATACGAAAATAATATTTTATACAATGAATATTTTTCAATAATTTCTATATTCAATATACGTAGACTCTTGGTGCAATTGTCTATGTTACGAAGAGGGTCTTTGAATGAAGCGGTTGCCATCTAGATATTTGGAACTGCTTTCACTAGCCTTTAGTTAGAATGGATTACAAAAGGTTCGGGTATCAGCTGGATTTTTCTTTCGCTTGCATTTTTGTGTGAGCACAAAATCATCCGAATCTTTGTGAAGGATACAAGTATTTTAAGTCCCTTGGAGAAATGTTCGTATAACACGATTCCTACAATGTTAATAAGGTCTGGATATTTCACCGTAACTTATTTGAAAGGAATACCCCCTTTAATATAGAGATTAAAAAGTATGAATTTTGCTATTATTATTAATCTAAAATTTAACATTCTACTTTATGTTTAAAACTGAATTTCGCTGGTTTAGCACAAAATGAAATCCAAGTCTACAGCGTGCCGTTAAACCAAATAGTTTGGCAGACACTTAAGCCGACCCTAGATAAGAGAAAACCAGAATAACGTTCAGAAACCGTTTTTTAATGTAAAAAGATTAGACATCACAAAAATACGCGCTTGGAACATCATAAAGAATGTAAAAAGGAAAGAAAGAGTGGAAATGGAACGGTAGACAAGCTGGAGTGATGCGGAGTTAATATTTGGATGTAGTGAATGTGGGTGAATGAATGTTGTTTGTCGGAATGTAAGAGTGGAGTTGCTACGCACTGCTGCCACAAAGAATATGAAGAAGGAAAATAACAAAGAGGATGACGGGAGGAAAAATGATGCTGTCGAGAACGCAGAGGAGGAAGTTGATTGAATCTGAAAAGATGAAGAATGATTTTCAAGGGAAATATTAGAGTGAAGGGAAGGCAGTAACAGTGTAGGGCTTATGAAAGATGGTGAATTGATTAAAGGAGAGAATTGATACATGATTTGTGGGCGGGATCAAAATTGATAACCGCGATTGTTTTTGGGCTTATATAATACTCAATTGAATCTGCAATTGGCTATCATCCAATTGAATTCAAATATTCTCATCAAAGGTGAGTGGGATCAGTTTGACCAATGCGTTTCATTATATTGGTCCATGTTTCATGATGAAAAGGGATTTGCAATACGGAGAAACACAGCTGTCAAACGCCATTCTTGCAATTTCTAGTTGCTACCAAGAACTTCAATGCAGAGACAGAATTCATCTTTCCATGTTTTAAACCAGAAATTCTTGTCGTTTTTTATTTACAGTGAAAATAAGATATTTGTTATTTTTCCTTAATTTTAAGTTCACTGTTTTACACTGTCAGTTTCGGTGAAGTAGGAATACTTCGTGCATTAAAATTTGTGTAACAAATATCTTATTTCTATTTCTACCATGAATATCTTGATATTTATTTTTTTAATATGTTTGGGCCTAACTTAATTGTAATCCCTAATAAGTAGTGCATTAACTATTATAATATCTAAGGAATTTATTGGGGATTATTTGGTTATTTTATCAATTGTTACTTTCCCCTTTTGAATCATATACTTTGGTTTTATTATCGAGAAATGAAAGAAATTTCCTACTACAGCCTCTCTTAACACCGAAATATCCATTTAATATTCTAGTACTCGTAGCGAACTACTTTAATTTTGTAGTGTACCCCATCTCTTTGAATTAATCCACTATTTGAGGTAAAATTTATTCGCACATTTTACATTTGCCACTCTAATAGATCTTTCTATCCAGTCTTATGGATAATTATTCTATCTTTCTATCTCGCGTTTCGGTTGAAAACCATTGATCTTCAGAGTGAAGCACTCCGCAGTTTAAACTCATACATATTCCGTTAACGAAATGTTTTAGAAAAAAATATGGGTGGGCGGCCGGTATCAAGGTGAATTTGTAATATGAATGTAGAAGAGTAGAGATGCGGAATCTGAATTCTTTATGAAAAAAGTTGAAATAACTGTATAAATTAGCGTGCGCAAAAGCTGTTGCACAAAAAATGGCAGGTAGAATTACAAAAGACTACATTAACAGATAAAAATAAATATATTGAAAAAGAACCTTATAAATCATTTAGGCTCCAAAAAAATGTTATCATTTATCCATGCTTTATCTTTATCTCCCTTGATATTTTCTGAAGAATCCTAAATTCAATCTTATTTTTCAGCAACCGATAACTTTTGAATATTTTAATCTTCGCACTTTTTCTGCGGTTTAAATATTTCCAGTCAAATTTCTTTATTCAAAATCAGGTATCTGTCCCAAGTTATAGCCTTATGTCTTAGGTGGTTCAATAGGATGGACGTGATACATCTTTAAGTCTTACTCTCACAATCATTTCTATGCCTAAGGTCCACGTTTCATACCCTTAATGGTGTGAAAAGCGGACGTATCATTATTAAGGTTTCGCAATAAACATTGCCTAGAATTTCCTTGATGAACATGCTACCCTCTAATCTTTCCTAAGCAAGTCAAATATTCACTATTTAAAAGGTCTTATTCTCCAGAATAGTAGTTATGGTACACAACCCCTCAGAGATGAAAATGAATTAATTTTAGCGATACACGATTAATTATTATTCACTATTAAAAACGTAAATCGATATTTGCAATGAAATACAGCTAATGAAAAAGACTCAAGCTAAATGTTTAATCAGTTTTTCGGTGTATGTACCTCTATCACGTCTCCTTGCTCTCAATTTCGAAAAAGGTAATCCAGGCAGCATTCTTCTCAAATTGTTCATATAAAATATTATTATTGTTACATTACTTCTCACTCTTTTATTTTTCATCCGCATTTGAATATCAGTGTTTTTGCTTAGACATGGGTCGGTCAGAGGTGAAAACGTTGGAAAGTGCTTCTTATTTTTTCAGCACCCTCTGGTGGGATTTCTCTGACGTTTCCGCACTTTCTACTCATCGGCGCCTCGCACTGGTCATTATTCTATAATGGAGATTGATGGATAAATTAGCGATTCTCCTTTTTAATCTGGTCCGTGATGGATAACTGATAATCTCCCTTCCGAAGCACAGCTTTCCTGCATCCATCATCTCGTTTCTCCCCGCAAATATGCAAGGTCAGCTTTTCCACCGTTTCTTTGCCCGAGGGCCTTCAAGTCCATTAACAATGCAGCAGGAATACACGCCTGCATTTGCCAAGTCTTCCCATCCGCTTCCGCAGCTATCAGTAATTTTTTCTTCGGCGGAAGTAACATTCGTTTGGGCGCTCGGATTACTGTAACTTTAATTTTTTGCATTTACTCGCAGACCTCGAAAGTCGCTAGTCAGGTGTGGAAGATATTGTACAACATTGAAATTCATATCTACCTCTAACTAAAGCTCTTCTAATCTTCTGTGAAAAAGAACAGAAGTAGCTATGGCGATTATTTCGTTATAAACGCTTTTTCGTTTCCACGGAGCTCGCGAACGTTGTTAACTGGGGTAACTAAATTAACTCAGTTTAAAATCCCGCTAATGAGATCGATTTTGATAAATTTTTCGAATAGCTTTCGTCTAGTCTTCCATCCTTAGGTGAATCCCACCCGAAGAAGAATATTATAATCGAAACACTGCTGAAGAATCTAAAATATCCTTTAACAAATCAATTTGTTCTACCATATCTAGATCGAAGACCACTCTTACCTCGTCAGGATCCCAAATCGCACAGAAATATTCTAGGAGAGGTCAAATCAGAGAAAAATATCCGATTCCTTTTACTATCGATGAGCAACCCCTCAGAATTCTACATGCTAATCTTAGCATCCATACCTGATTCCAGTCGTTAGAGACATGTCTATTTTAAGCAATATAACGTTTTGAATTTATTTTAAACTGAAAATACAATATTTGTCTAAATAGGAGTCCCTATAATTTCGTATTGAACTGTTTGAAAATTTACACCGCATTTACCTCAGAACATGTGAGAATTTTTGTTTTTCCTACAGAGGAATTGTCAATCGCAGCATTAGAATTATTCATTTCTCATTATTTTTTTGTTTTTACTTAATTTTATTCTTGCAAATTTTGATGCGGACAGAAATTCTCAAACATGGTTTTCCTTGCCAGGAAAATAGTCGACTAATTAGCGTGTCGCAGATGAAAAAAGTTGAGAAGCAGCGCCGTAAGAACCACACCTGAGTGGCTTTAATTATAAATCAATTTCTCTCTCATTAAAAAGGATGAAAAGTTGACAAGAAAATCACAACAAGGCCCACGTACAATGGACGGGAGGCCGTTTTAGACAGGAGAGCTAAAAGAAGTGAAAAATTGGACGGTGAGATGTGAGAGCGTGTGCGTTATTTTAAATTGAAGGAGCACCGCAGAGGAAATTTTCCGTAATGGAATTCAGCCGCAGCCAAAATGGAGCGGATCACCTCCCGGAACTCGCTGTTGGCAGTTTTATCGCAACACACGAGATATCCATTTGCTTCTGATTGGAATTTGAGGTTTGCGGATCTGCGAGCGAAAATCATCCTCAAAGACTTCGGAAGATAGCTGATGTTCATGAATCAGTGCCGCTTATGCAGAGATATTATGGCTATCACAATTAAATCGTTGAAAATTTATCAGAATCGGAGGAAATGGTGGGAGAAATTTGGGAGAAATAGATGAAACTTGAGGTCGTAACTTAATGAGGGCCGAGGAGGGCATGGTCCGCTGTAGAACTTTTAAGTTCCTCAATGGTCTGTATTATAGCAATTACTACGTAAGTATTATATAAAGTAAAAGTAAATATCATTGGGTGATACTTGGTGAAATTTCATTATAGAAGAATCTTTGACAGCGATTCTTGTATGTACAAGGGAATATCTGGGAATTCCCGGATTCAATTCCCGGTCCCGTCGGACTTTCCAAGTATTTTTTTTCTTTTGATTTTTCCTAGATGCACGCTCTGTGCAAAACTACCCAAACCTCTTCCATAGCGATTATCTATTCGTCCTGAAGACATATAATTAAAGGATAAAAGGATCTTGTTTGTTTTTTTGTGTTTGTTTTTTGTGCCAAAAAGGAACCGCGTTCCTGCGGAAAGAGGACTTTAAAAAGACTGGAAGATGTCGATAAGTGGGGTCGTTTGGAAGGAGTTAGCTTGGGAGACAAACGAGGAAATGCTGGAGATGGCGGAAGAGGAAAGGGATTTTGATTGAGGAAATGAAGCGAAGGAGTGGGCTGGTCAGAAATTGAGAGAGAGGATGGATTGCTGAAGGAAGTAATTGAATGCAAGGGAAAAGAAAAGACGAAAGCTGCTGGATGATGGTCTAGATTATAAGAAAAGAAGCAGTTAAAGGAAACTTAGAACACGTTAGCCTAGCGAGAGGTGGAGAATACATATGTATAAATTGTTTGTAATCATTTGTGTTGGTTTTACTAAAGATCTCGTTTCAATTCGTCTATCGGTTTCAACCAACTATGCGTATAAAGGTCGTGCTTCTTGAGCAATAATACAGTGAATACCCTATTATCTGTAAGCTGGTTATCCGTTTGTTTACAAAAAATAACACAGGAATATTTTTATGCTCTAATACAAGCAGAAACTGCATACGTTTCTATGAAGCGATTGAAATACGGAAACAATCAGCCATTGCTGCTAAAAGGTTCCGTGGTTGGCACTCTTAATGAGTCCATATGTTAGCAAGATAAGTTTTACAACTTTATTTTTATCTTGCATTTTGAAAATCACTAGATTTTGTACTGGTGAAATATATTAAATATTTAATCATATGATACGTGTGAATAATTCAGGCTGTATATCGGTTTGAATCGCGATCTATCCACCATTTGCTACAGAAAGCCAAGGAGAAGGAATGAGGTATGGTAAAACCAGAACCAATTTGAATAAGACATCTCTTAAGTATTTTCTTAGCATTCAATTAAGTGTTCCAAAATAAACACCATTACTCGGCATAAACTACCCCAGGAGCATCGTTTTATCATAACCATGAACGAAATTGAGATGAAATTAAATGAGAGATGAAATTTTCTCCATCTCTTACCTTATAATTTTATATGTTGAACATTTATCGTTTTACTCTTTAGATTCTGACTACGTAGGTTAAGCTTCGTTATTGATGCCAGATCATTTTCAAGTTCAGTTGGTAAAGCAGTGATGTAATTTATTGTTTAAATACCTTTGTTTCCACAAACTTCAGTTATTAAATACCAATTATTGTGAAAATAATGGTAGCTATAACATACATTATTACAATACGTATATTGTTCTGAAGTATTTTGGTAATTTTAAACCTCTCCCATACGAATGACATACGAGTTTCTGTACCAGGTCGAATAAATCTCGGTAAATTTTGAAGTTAATTGGGAAGTGTACTCGGCTGCAGTAGCAGAGGGTTAATTCTCATGGATAATAGACCCCCGCAGTGCATGTTGTCTCTTGGGATGCAGATCCGAGATAACGGAAGGAACCAACCCCAAGACCATTGAGTTGGCCGAGTGCTACCACAGATTGTTGGTGTAGGGGTTTGCTCTTCAGTTAGAGGGATGTCTGAAAGGGGGCTGCAGAAGGCTTCAAAGGGAAGCCAGACTGCGGTTCACAGTTTGGTTGTAAAGGGATGGCTTCATAAACAGGACGGCGTGTTTATGCCCGCTTGCCCTTTCGCTCTATAGCGCGAAGGTTCCAAAATGAAGAGACGTACGCTGTGCTTGGCCCACCTTTACCAGAAGATTTATTAAGAGAGACTGCTCGTTTATTTTTAAATTGCGATCACAGCTCTACGCCTATTGCATAAGGGAAATGAAAACGATATATTTAAAGAGAAACCGCATAAAAATGACTGAAATATGGTATGAATGGAAGAGCATATATTCATGCATTAAAAATAATATATATAATCTGTCATAGAAAGCCAAATACCGTGGGAGTCGATGCACTGACCACGAGTCACCCACGGTGAATGCCGCCTGACTACTACATAAGTCTGAAAATTGCGGTATTTCCAGTAAGTTTCCAGTAATTTCCAGCTACTAATAACTAATTTTTCTGTTGTACTAAACTTATCTGCTGCAATTCATTACAATTTTCAAAGTGCTACAGTAGAGATCTCCTTACGGAAACTGTGAATCGTGATTTCATTCCTTCGATCGTTGAACAGAAAAACAGCAAATTTCTAGAATGTGACTCAAATTAGAATAGAAATACCAGAACGCAGTATAGTCATGATGTAATTGGTTGAGAATTCCTCGAGAATATCCTAACTTTAATATATAACCTAAGGTAAGAAATAAAGAAAAGATAATTGAATTCGGCTGTTAATGAATAAGAAGTTCGAAATACTCGAAAATGCTGGTGAGCGTCGGGCCAATTCCTTGAATAGAGAAAGGAAGCCAGGGATTCTGGAGCTTCTAGGAATCGATTCCTAGAAGAAGGGAAGAATATAGAATTTCTTATCCTGAGGTTCACGTAGGCTTACCATAAGTCCCGTTCCCAAGACAGCCTTGGCATTGGTAAGAAATGCCAAATGTTTAATGAACGCGAATGAATAAGAAATTTTTTGAAGGAAGATGCTGTGTTTTGAGTAAATCTTTGAGGAAATAGCAAAGCATCCTTTTGAATATTTAACATCTTCTCGCGTTGCCTTCTAGGATGGAATTCATTCCCAGGCGTTCGTTATTTATTTAAGTGACGGATGTATCAGTAAACTTATGCATGGGAGAGGATTTCGGCAATTTATTCATAGCCCTTGGAGGTTTTTCTTCGAATGCTCTGAATTTCCTTCAGACTATCTCAAGGTCTTACTTTCTATCCACAAGTTATTTATTTCAATTAAAAGAATTCCATGTCTTAATTGAAAGTGATTCAAGTACTTGTCTTGCATTTTTGACCGCATGCTGCTGGCAACGTTTGTGAGAAGTTTTACTATGGAGGGATATTTATCGCCTCCATAGCCACTCTATCTCAGATTTCAATTTAAGTAGAGGGCTTTAAAGGAGAAAAACGGATATGCTTCGAGATATTTATATCATACAATAAATATATGTACAATATTATATTATGTTCGTACCGGCTGCGAGGGCATTTTATATAGATAATACTTTCTTTTTAAACTAGTCATTTTGTCCTAATTTTCTTAAGTAATGCGAAAAATCTCTTAAGATGTTTCTAGGAATAGTAGCACTTTTATCTATCATCTGATGGCACCTTTATATAAGTTTTTAACAGCTTACATGAAGCATATATGGAACAAAAGTTTGGTAAATATCTTCATAAGATTTTCCGCAATGTTATTTACTCGTCACCAACATTAGCTAAGGCTAACCAATTGGCAATTGGCAACGTTAAAACATTCTTTCGCCTCGATCAACTAACAGGTACAAATATGTTCCTCGTACGTCTTGCGTCATATAACTTAGAGGTAAGACAAATCCTTCACTATGGCAACAGAATGAAGAATGTTCCATGTATGTTTGCGCTGTTAGTTTGTTAAAAGAGGAACAAAGCTAGTGTAATATATCGAAGAAACGCACCGAGATTCCATCGGAGTAGAATTTTGTCCCTGAGATCACAGAATAAAAATTAACCGGATAAATCTCCGTTCACTTAACTCCGATAGACATTGCCAACAACATAACAAAGAGATCTTGTTTTCCTACGTGGCGAAGGACAGTTTATTACAACATAATCTCAAATGAAAGAGATTAACAGCTGTCCTCTAACAGGGTTATTAATCAGCAATGCTTAACGCTTCGAGAAGTAATCTTGAATCTCGTTACCTTTCTTTTCACTTCTAAGGATCAAATCAACATATTTCTCGACTTTAGATTTTATCTCGTACGCTTATTGTGAAAACGGGAACGAAGAAGGAATTCACTCAGATTCCAGTGGTAATAGAATCCAAGTACTTCATTGCTCAGATATTTCGAACAAGTACCGAGCTTTAAGTTCTCACTGAATTGAGAATTGTTTCGTAATTTGATGGCTTATATGAGTTGACTTGAAAGGACTATTATTGTGTAGCAGCAGAGTGCTTTAGGAAAATAACAAAATAAAAGTGTAAACATCCACTGCTGAAGACATAGATATGGAGACATTTCCGTGTTGATCTGGCAAGATAAAATTCTTTGGATTAGATTTAAATGTTTTCCCATCAATTCAAAGCTTTTGGCTTTGATGATTATTTACTTATCTACAGGATTTCGTAATTATAACTGGAAGAGATTTCAAATTCCAGTATCAATTGACAAAGATTGAGAATTTCTTGATTCTTTTGAATGAAAATTGATTCTTTTTCAGCGTGGCATTAGGAATGTTAATAGAAAGTTCATAGTCTTTTGATAAAATTTTTTCATATTTTGTTGTTAATTACCGAAAAATTTAATGTTCCCTTTGATTAAGAAAGCTGTGGCGATGTTATCCGTTGCCAGGCGCAACTGGTAGCTCTAAGGGAAACAAGTTAAGTGGTAATGTACAGTTTCCTCTTTTTAAGGATAAAATCTTTCCGGAACTCCGTGAAAAAGCTTTAGCTGGTTGAGAATTAAAAAAGGTGCTCAAACGGTACATATGAAGACTTTCAAGGAAAATCAGAAAAATTTTCAGAAGTCTGAGAAAAAGTTGCGTAAGCTCCATCGGTTTATTAAGAAATATTTCAACGGCTCTCAACCTTTTAACCAAATTAAGTTTATAGAAGTCTTGGTACAGCCAGAGCAGGGCTTTAACTTCATCCCCCATGAATTACAGAAAACTTTGGAAAGGGGATGAGGTTGAATGAGGAGTGAGAGGATTTAAGCAATCAGAGACTCAGAGAAGTGTAAAGATCAGATTTAAGGCCAACACTAGGAATTTTCCGAGTACAAACTCGATTTTTTCATAAAAACATAAAATAAGTTTCATAGAAAGCTCCGTCGCTTCTCTATTGGAAGAATAAACAAAATATAGAATAATAAGTAGTATTTCTTTAAATAACAATGAATTATGGTTGGGTTTAACATTAGATTGTGACATAAATTTTAGCATGTATTCTATATTATGTAGACTTGTTGAAAATATGTACATTTTTAAGGAGATATGCGAAAATCCGCGAGCGCATCTCCGAAAAATATGTAATATGTTATTATGAGTTCATAAGCTCAATCTTATTGTGGCCTTCAGCTAGTATAAATCCGCCCATGGGAGTGAGGTAACCCTTGCTTTTCTCACTGAGCCAGAATGCAATAAGTGAAGAAATTCCAGGTAAGCGCAGCACAATGACCCTATGAATAACACTTATCAAAGCATTCAGAATGGGGATCGACCAAAATGAATGCCATAACTCAGAATTATACTATAATAGATTTCGTATTATCACAGCCATGAACAATTCTGAAACAAAATTAGATGAAAGATATATTTTTCTACGTCGTGTACCAAAAGACTAATGAAAAAAGTTCTATTTACCAAGCTATGGTAGAAGAAACATTTAGAAATAATGTGGGTAAAACATTCTCTATCTTCCAACTATTTTATCATTATAGAAAATTAAAAATACGTAAAATTATGCATATTTAACATTTCATTATATATTTTGTCCAACTGAAATTAATTCGTAAACTAATCATCGTTCATTATGTTACAGATTTAACATTAAACTCTCCTGTACTCTTATATATAACCACGCCCCCATCCTAGCAAAACATATATCATAATTTAATGTCCAGTATTAAATCCAGCAATAAGATGTTTAAATTAACGTTGAACCCGTACAGAATTAATCGAGAATTTAGAAACCGTTCCTGAGTAAGCTCGGGCATCACCAATTTAATAAGAGATAAGATGGTAAAAGTGAGATTAATTCGAGTTTCGATAGCAGTGAGATGGCGATGCGATGAAGCGAAACTTGTGAGAAAGACCAAATGAACTTTCCTCGCTTTCATTCCGAGCGACCGGTTTCCGCGTCGATTATCTGGCGGTAAATGCGCCGACGGAGGTGCCTCATGTGTGAGTGTACGTATGGGTTGAGGCTAAGGAATGAGGGGGGGATCCATGCGTGCATTCTCTCGAAGAAGGCTTCTCGACCAACCCTTCCGAGCTAAAAACTACTATTTTTCTACATTCTTTGCTTTCCTCCAATTCCGGAATTCCTGGTGTTTGTTACTTATTTAGATAAATATCTCCCATTTCCGGGAGGCTAAAATATCTCGAAAATCCACTGATTCTAATTATATTTATTATGAATCATCACTACAAATGGACCACATCCAATGGCGAAGAAAAAAATATTACATAAATTTATACTGTATGATTGTATACTACTGCTTCTATTACTTGTATGAATGTACAAACACGAAAATGAATACAATATTTGAATTTTTTTCAGTAATCATGTTAACTATATTACCAATTCCTTCGCTTCCGGTAATAAATTAATTCTTTTAAATGTACTTTTTCCCCAGCTCACCAATTACATCATATTTACCAATTAATTTTCGAATTTTCAACCTCTTGTATCTCTTTCCACGTTAGTTTAACTGCATATGCCTGGTATAAATCTGTTTTTCTCTTCATTTTCCGTCTAATGAATCCAAACCAAATTCTCTGTACTCGATTACATTATCAATATGGTGTTTTACAATACGCCCAACAAAGCCGAAGTATTTTCCCGGAAAATTTACATGAAAACTAAATGTTGCAAAAAGCTTCGTACTCAGCCATATTATAAATATTTTCCTTTTTATAATTGACTTTTTAAGGATTTGTACAGATGTTTGATATCAAAGCAGCACTTTCAGAAGCAGAAGTAAGTAATTTTAAACACGAATTCAGATGTAATCAATTACCGTATTTATCGGCGAATAACACGCACCTTTTCCCTTAAAAGTTGGTGCTGAGTTTCTATTTGCGAGTTATATGCGCGTATTTCTTTTTTATTTAAACTAAATTATATAAAATATATATTTGACCTATCTTTTCATACTCTGTTTCAGTATTTTAAATTAAAATCGTTTTTTAAATTTATACAAATGCTCTAATAAGTATCAATAAATTTGCGGATTGAGTTATCTAAAAAGGTTTAGGGCTCAAATTCTTGTATATTAAATTAATATGTTTTACATTAAGTTTCTTTTTAAAATTAAGGTTCACGTTATAGGTTGATTTGTTGTATACATAAATAGGTTACTTTGTCTATGCGTAAATTCCTGATATTTTTACTACGTACGGTGTAATGGTATAATGGTCAAAATCTCTAAAAATAATTTAAGTTCGCACTAAATTATAATCAAAAGGTTCCTTAAGTTTTTTCTTCAATCCTCCGATTCCATATAATAATAATATTCCGATTTTTCATTCATTCCAAAAGATGGCTCACATCGACCCAAAATATTGGATGCCGGATTAATGCCACCGCTGATTATTACCGCTTAAATAATTCCCATATTTTTTATAGTTCTTATAAGAGAATAAATTGCTGAGTAAATTTACAGAAGGATACAATAAATTGGCTACCTAAACATTTTCTATAATTAACAATTTATATGGATGGCTTCCTCTTTATATTTGATGATAAAAGAATATTTACTTCCGAAATCTTCCTGAGCTATTGTGCATAAATTAGAGCTCTCCTGGAATAAAAAATGGATGGTAGATCCGTTAGATGGTAACTCTATTCCTCAGCGTGGTTAACAATATTTTCATGGAAATAATAAAGGCATCGAGCTGGGTTCATAAAAGCTTGCTTTCACTTTTTTAGTGCTCTTTTTGCATCGTCGATGAGAGTTCGCGATACAAACTCGGAAGCAGATATCTGATAGGATTTTTTGTTCGTGTGCGAGCTACCGATTATTTTATTATTATTTACGATGCATATGCAAAAGAATAAAATAACTTGACGGAAGAACATGTTAACTGCGTATATTTTATTTTTACCAAAATGATAACATGAATGAGAATAAAATCACAGAATGTAGTCAATAAATTTTTGTCGATAGTTGCTTGTTAGTGATACTCATATCAAAAACGTATGGGTCTAATAAGATTTCTACCCGTTTTTCCAACTCGGTACATATTGATAGAGCGAACTTCTGCTGTATACTTCTTCAATGAATACTTAAGAAAAGGGCTACGACGTCAAGTCAAAATAGCGCAAAACCGTATCTTACTACCTCTCTTTTCAAGTATACATACATCTGTTTCTGTGGTATTTATTGAGTATATTAAGACGTTGTTGCTTGGAAAATATTCAATAAAATTTTATGGAAACCGTAATACTATGTGAAATTATGTTAATAAATACTAGTCTGAAGATGAATAAATACTGGCTAAGATTTTAAGGAACGATTTTAATCACTATTCCTTGGTAATTTCTTGGCTGGAAAGAGCGACTGAGTCATCGGGGGCAAATGACACGGGTTTTAAGGATTTGGGAAGGGAAATTAAGCCAAAGAATCGTAATAAGAAATATTTAGACAGAAAAGCGACGGGTAGATTGCGAATTATTTATTTTCCGGAAGAAATAACGTAACGTGATAGTTGCGCGTTCCTCACTTCTTTATCTCTGATGAGATAGCGCGTGATATACGGGCTTCAAAACGTCGCTTTCTGAATTAAAAACGAGGCATTAATATTCCAACTCTTTATCTTTTATAATAAGGTTACCCTGAGGTGGTATCCATCTCAGAGTAATTTTCCAGGAGAGTAAATTCTGTTCGTTTGAAGGTAGAAGGAACAAAGTTCAAGTGAAAAATTTTATGGAAATGAAAGTTCATAAAGAAAACATTCTTTTAAAAATCTTAAGAGAATGGAGAAAACCTTCTTGGCTATGATTTTTTTTATTGAACTTGTATTGTATCCTTAGGGGATTTTTTTATTTTTATGACCTTTATTTCTCGTATCTTGACTAATTTATATAGTTGCCACATACAGCAGATTCCAGACTGTAACCTTTAACTACCTACTGATAATAATAATATTATGGGTTCCAGTTCCATATTTGAATGATATTATGATTTTCCAAGCTCAACACTGGTTCGTAATGTTTGATCAACACTGTCAATCACTGTCATATTTGCACCAATTGCAAAATTGATCAATTAATATTGTTCTTTCGACCTTCGTCTGAGGAATACATGAATAACGGATTCATTTATTTACATCAATAACTTCGTATCAAGTATTAAGAATATCAATTTTTTATATATGTTTATTGAGCCAGACTTTGGTTTGATGAGGCCCTAAGCAATTTAAAGTAATATTAATTACGCAATTTAAAATAAGGTTAGAGCCCTTTATGTGTCCAGCAGTTCTTTGTTAATGACAATTGTTGTCTTTAATATATACTATAAGCATATCTATAGCCATTTGCAAGTGAAAAAATATGTATTAAATATGTGTAGTCTTTTTCCTTTAAATTTTTAGAGCCCCCACGAGAGGGGAGCCCCGAAGAGAGTGGGCCCCTGAAAGAGTGAGGCCCGAAGCTACAGCTTGTTCAGCTTATACGAAAACCTGGCACCGTACGCATACTATAAGCTAACAGTTCGCATGTTATGGAAGATACGGAACCATTTCCACGTTTTTCTTTCAATAAGGAACGTTTACATTCAACGTAGACATCACACGAGCTCTCTTTAATATATGATGAAATTTAAACGGAGCCTGGGAAAGCATTATCTCGTCACAGTAAACATTAATACTCGCCGGTTAGAAGGATACAATGCTCTTTCTAAATTCAACAGTTGCACCGAAGCGCGCTGTAGAGGGAAAACCTAGCATATTTATAGAGGTGAGGGAGAGGAAAAAACTTGCGCCTTTAGCGATGTTCCCTCACAAAGAATCCTCTCTGTGAGTGGGGACCAGAAATGTAACCGGAAAAACAAAGGAGGGAGCAGATGCGATGTCCCAAGGGAGGCATTCTTCCGAAACCAGTGAATCAAGGCAGCGCAGACAGAAATGAACTCGCCTCAAGAAAACCAGCGGATCCAAACGATTCCTTCCTAAGCTTCGATGAATAAACAAACTGAGCTAGAACATTTCGATCGCATATTGACAAAATATCGAATTCTAACAAAATGAAAAACTGAGGGATATTACAGATTAGAAACATATATATGTACGTTCATTCTTATTCTCTTACGTTAATCTTGCGCCTTAAGCGACGTTCCCTTACAAAGAATATTCTCTCAGAAGGGGGACCAAGAATCATCCAGAAATGAATAGATGATGAATATAAATGTTGGTACGATGACTGGCAACCGGAGCTTAATTTAGACAAATGTTCAGCAGTTTACTCCTTTTAAGAAAACCTATTGTCAATGACTTGTCATATAGTCTCCGAGGGAGAAACTCTCTAACAGTAGAATCGGTGAAATAGCATGGAGTAACCCTCACGAATAGCTTAACAAGGGGTGCCCACATCCATAATATATGTGGGCGAGCTCTTAAGAAACTCGACTTCGTGAAGAGAATAGTCGTTAGAAGCGAAGAAAAAGTCCGCGAGCTATGTTACATTGCGCTACTTATATCTCACCGAGAGTACAAATGTAGTGTATGGAATCCAAATAAAACGTGTTGTATTCGCGAATTAGAAAAGGTACAACGAAAAGTTTACGTTTGTAAAAGATTGCTGTGGCAAATCGGTGAGCGCTGATCGGATATTTCAGGAGGCAGAATGGGAATATTTAGAAGAAATCACATTAATTCAAATACTTAATTTAATAAAGAAATTCAGGGAGAGTGAATTCATAGAAGATGTAGCCGATATTATGCGTCTTCAACTTCAATTCCCTCAGTTTTTCAATTAATTTTTTCCGAGAACGATTGACGAAAGTAATCGATGAATAAAATAATCCCATAATTCAAAGTGGGGGCCTCTGACTGATTTTCACGATAAGAGCCTGTAGCTTAAATCTGCTCGTCTTACCGTAATGTTACAACAGTAAGAAATTGTGATTTTCAAAAATCCTACAAGTTTAATTTCATTCTATTTCAAGGTTCAATGTGGATGTTACTCGGCATTTCTAAAGTTGTTTTAATGATCAGGCTATTTTTTGATACGCGAAATTCTTGACAATTACCTTGTAATTTAGAGAAAATGAAGAAAGTGGCTCTCAATGTTTGACATATGCGCTCAAATTACTTCATCTAATTTAAAAGTCAGCTGTTATCAGTTTTCTTAAATTCCGTTTTATGAGTATGGACATCCGTAAAGGGATTGCTCAGTGGTCTTAAAATTTTGATTACCTGGCATCTTGATCACCCGCGCCGAAACTAATGAGCAAAATGGGTAGTTAAGATTCCTGCAGATGTGTTCCTAAAAGCCTTATGCCTTTGAGAGCAAACTGAATTTTAATAGAAGGTAGCGGCAAGGGTCCCATTGCCTCTAAGTGCTTCGTGAAACAACCGCTAAACTCACTCCACATCTTCCATACGAAAAAGCGGTCTGGAACTCCTTTTAAAAATATTCCCGGCGGATTGTTTCGGAAGCTATTTACTTATTGAGGTAAACACTTAACTTAAACTGGATTAAAATAACTGTTGGCGAAAAGTGTTTTAAAAATTTTCTCATATTTGTTTATATTGAATTCCGAGGGTTTCTCGACTCGATGACTCACCAAATGACCGAATGGCTTGGTGGCGCATGACTAGAATATCGCTCTCATCCTAATTCAAACTGCTTTCTCGCGAAGGAATGCGGCCGGAATATGAGGGTTCCCCAGCAAGTACGAAAAATTCCCGAAATTGAAGTGAATTCTCCAGAAAGTATAGCAGAGGTTTATTCATAGACTAATAAGAGCCGATAATTAAACGAAATGACGACCTTCTTAATTTTTATGTTTATTTATTTGTAAACGTTTACCTGACAGTGATTCTTATGTTCATACTACACACTAACTTAATCTCTTAACTTATCCTAATCTTAATCTCCCAACGTAATGGTCTCAATCTTGCCCAGTAAGAGACGGTTTATACTAATCATAATTATTATTAATTAAGAACTTCCTCTTATGTTCAGTTTTATGACAGGAATACTTATGTCATATTACTTGTTTTATATGTTAATTAATTTTTTAATTTTTATTGTTCACTAGGTTGAAATCCCTCTCTATTTTTCTTTAACCCTTCCCTCAAAATTTAAGAGGTTTTTCACGCACCCCTTCTCTTTTCGTGGGCGTTTCCCTGCTGAGGGTAAACTTTTTCTGTGATCGATAAAATCACAGTTTTGTCCTCTCCGAAAAACCAATCCTTCTCTCCCTTTTACTGTATATATTATATTTTACTCTACTGCACAAAATCTGAATTCATCTACGTGTGTATTATTAATTAAATTCGGACAAGGACTGAATGGAAAGTTGGAAGATCTAGTCCCAATTTCTCCCGATAGTAAAGATGTTTTGTAATTTACATTTAGGTTAGTGGTTGATTAAAATATGGGCGCCAAAACTATTCCAATAGTATTCGAAGAACATTGAATTTATTTTAAAATTAATTATTTTCCCGATTAATTAATTTAATTAAAATATTAAAATTAATTAGTAAAACGAAGTCTGGATAGAACATGATTATCTTTGGGAAGTGAAAGCGGGAATTCAGATGTATAGGATGGGAAACGCTGCTCTGTAATCTAGAACAATTCGGAACGCTTTACATTATTCTAGTAAATACCTTCCTCTCAAAAAGAATATCGTCTTTTTTTGCACAGCTATGTTTTTTCCGGGAACTAAGGGAACGTTATCTCCGGTTAAAACAAAATATCCATAAACAAAATGGTCAAGAATTATTTCAAATGATATCAGCATTGAATCATAACATATATATGTAATGATAACATTCCTAACAAAAAACTGGGGGAAAATTTTTCCGCGTTCCTTTTTACTCATGGAAAATATCATGTTTCAGCAATATGGTCAGCTTTCTCACTAAGCAATGCAGAAATACATTCTTATTCCACATACAGCATAGCAATACAATCGCGTGTTTCTATCGGCAGCGCGAAAATACAGCAATATGTTTCATAAAGAAGAAAACTCTTGTATACTGAATACAGCTTTAATATTATATTACGTGTATTTATAACAACACAATATGATCAATAATAATTGATACTTCCGTAACAAGGATTGGATATTCATCGTTAGACAGAATACAAAGGTTCTATACCACATTTTGTAATATTTCACTGTTCTAACATTGTGGCACTTCACAATTCGTACCAGTCAATTACCACACTTGTCCCCCTGTTCATGTACCACATCTGGACGAGAGAGACTACCAACATCTAGCTGTAATCAATTGACAGCAAAGTACCCAATCGACCTAAAGTTACCGGGAAAGAATAGCCCGTTAGAGGTCATTTCATTTGGCCGCTTTACCCTCTTGGTAATAGGAATGCATCGAAGTGGTGTTACGAGTAGTGCTCTTGAGTCCCCACCCCCTTTCTAATTCCTACATCTCAGTGTGTCTGAAACTGGAATTGGCTCTTTAGACACACTGCTAACGAAATATTCGACAAATAGATTGCAATCTCATATTCGGAAAATTTATTTAAGTATTTATATCTTAAAATTTGCTAGGAAAAATCAGAAATTTTAAGTCTGAAGACACAGAAAGAGCGTGCATGGAGCTCGTGATTAAACTATCTTGCCGCAAGTTGCTCCGTTTCGTTGAAGTTGAATTTTGAAGACCGTGAGAAACCGCGCATCCCAATAAGTAACGATAATGGGCTTCCTTCTATATTCCATCTACATTGAATCTTCTTCAGCGAAATAGTACAGCGAATGTACGATAAGAATGTAATTTTTTAAAAAATCAATGTAAAAGTCATTCCCACGGGTTGTTTTCAAGATCTGCAATAAAGTAGAAATAAACCCTGGAGCACATAAGTTTAAACCGATCGAAGCCAAGATTAACGAGACCTACGGCCTTCAAGCCACAATCAGTGTTTTGCGGTGTGCGTTGCGACCCTGTCTTCACTTATTTAAATTAACCTCACTTATTATGTTTCTAGGCAACATTTATCACGACTAGTGAGAAATAGAAACGTTGTTACTGATTATACTCAGCAATTTAAGAAGTTTTCTTAAATAAAATTCTGATGTGCTTGATGAAAAATATATGAAAACCTATTATGTCAGAGATATCATCAGCATTTTATTCAAGTATATGATCATTAGAACTTTCTTAAGTACTATGGGGATCTTCCACGCCAAATTGAACAAAAAAAAGGACTTCGAGCTTCTTCAAACTTGATCATGATATTCAAATTAATGACAAAAATTGTACACCTTAGTCTATGTAATAGTCCAAATAGTTATAAGATGGTGGGGTGACAAAACTCGTAAAAAGTGCATAACTCTCATTGAAATACCTGTTTCGCAGAGATTGAAACAGAGATTTTCATATAACTATTTTCATGCCCTAAAATAGAACTTTCCTTTAGCGTAAAACGTGATTCATTCTATTATACGATGTCTATTTTGGGTTATTTTTCTAACTTAAACTAAACCCACCTCTTTCAAAAATACCACAAATTTTCCTCAATTTACTTCAGATATTAAAAATATCATAATGGAATTCGGATGGATTTTTTATTAAAAGGATAAATTTATCTCCGTCTCAAACCTCACATTATTATAATTATGACTGTGTTCGCAAACTTCCGTGCAATATAGAAAGCCAAAGTAACCGTTGAAGGCTTGCATACATGGAAGTAGACGCCAGCTTCATCCTTGGATAGAAACCACAGAAATGTTGCCCAAGCTTCCCTCTTCCACATTTGGACATCTAGGGGTGGGCTCAATGCAAGTATCGCTACTGTGGCAGCACTGTAGCGTTACCCTATAACACACGCCTCCCCCCAATTTCGTCCCCCCATGCAATTCCCCTCATTTTCACCAACCCTCACGCCCATTCAACTGAGAGCTTTCATTATTCCGCCATCTCTTCCTCCCCCTCGGTACGCTCCCCCCTAAAAATCCACCCCAAGAGGCGACGAGCGAACCTACGTGATATTAAAAAAAGGGAGATAACACCAAAGATATGAAAGTCGCTTCGATAGGAAAAGTTTTTTACGGAAAGATTTATGACCGCCGCGAAAGATCTGACTCCTCCTGAGAACTCCAGCCGTTTTAGAGTCGAATGATACGCTCGCTTAATTCACTCACTCGAAAGAGGGAAAACCATACTTCCGAGGAGCCGATAAAAGAGTTCTTCGTGACTAGGAAAATAATATCCGCGTAATTAGTGCTGAGACTATAGATGAATTTACGGGCATTTCCTCAAGATATTGTCTTAAACCCAATATTTTATGATGTATGTATCGTCCTTCGAACGCTTGGTTCCAGAAAGAAGAACCTGAGGTTTTTTTCAGCATTCAAAATGGTCTTCTTTAAATTCTTTAAAGGTTAGGTATTTCAAGTATTTTTCTCCGTCTCATTAGTAACTTCATGAGCAAACCAAATAGAAACATTATCCTTAAAGCGGTTCATTTAGTGATCCTTATTCTCTATTCTGAGTTGTTTTAATATTAAAAACGCTCCTGAAATGCGGTCTGATAGCTTTAAGTCCAGATTTCAGGTGAAAAAGGTTCCTCGTAATAGATAAAATAAGTATATTTTCAAATGAACCTCAAATTTTGAAGCTTGAAAAAATGAGATGATGTCGAATATTTGCTTATTGATCCTTAAATGACCTAAAATGCCACGAAGGCACTTTTATTAGGAATGAAAGCACTTAAAACCTTCGAAAATATATGAGATTGGAAGAATAGTAACTTCACTTCTCTGCCACAGATCTTGAAACCAATATAAATGAAATGTTAACTCCAAAACTTTCATGGGCAAGTTTTTTTGGATTTAGATCTTAATTTATAAAAAAGAGAACATTTGAAATGTTCAATGTGATTGCTACTTGAATTATCTTCTACACTCAATAAATATGATCTGCATATTCTTTCTAAATCCAGCGAGCATCCTTATCAAATATGTTCCTTATTAACTTTCTGTTAGAATAAAGTAGGCATAACATTATCGATCGTTGAAAGTTTTAATTTAAGTAAAAGTAAAACTCATTGCGCCGCATCCCAGTGTGAAAGATTTCTTACAATTAGTTGTGTTTACAGCGGGTGATTTATGATGAATGCATCGACTCCCCATCTGGAATCGAACCTGGGACCACCTTTATCGAAAGAGAACATGCTATCCAATTGGCTATCCATTGGGCTCTGAATGATTTAAATTGCTGACCTTGATTAATGTTAATTTTCTTATCTGCTGTGTAGTTTTCATGGGTTTAAAGGGGTTCAAAAACAGGATTTAGAGAGAAGATGCAGCATTCGCCCCGCCCCTAATTTAAATGTAAATAAGAGCGTGGTCCTGGATCAAACTTGTTCCTTCCACTTAGCGACCATGCAAAACATGCGGACGGGACTAAATTTCACGCCGGATTACAAATATGTTTACGATTCCTCACCAATAAATGACGCATTTAAACGGCCTTTGTCATGGAGGTAAGCGGATCAGCACCCTTAAAGGATTATATCGTACAATCGCATAATCGGAAGCAGTCTATTCAGCATTAAAAAGTGACTTATATTCGCTTCCTCATACTGTCACTGGAGGATAGATAGGCACAGTGCATTCCCAAGCGATTGGGTATGGATAGAGCATCCTGAAGAGTAGGAGCAAACCAATCTTCTTTTCAAATATTGACTAGAGAGAGAGAGAGAGTTATTAATTCTTCAGTATGCAACATAAATCATAAATATATTTAAAAATTTCATTGCTTCTTATGATATTATTATTTATCAAAGAAAACCCTCATCTTCCAAAATATTAATAAAGAAGAAATTACTAAAAATAAATAAACTATTTTAATTCTAATTTCATACATTTTACACCATACTATACTCATGAGATAAATACTAAGGAGATAAATTGTAATTTGTAGCTTAAATTGTATAATAGAGAATTTTTGTTGTGCAAATTAAGTATTCTGTAGTTCACATACATAAAATCCGCTTGTATTCTGCACAGTTAATACTTTTATTCATAACAATTTCATGCAATAAAACTGAATGAATAAACATGAAAAACGTTCAACACTATTTCCGTATAGAATTATTATTTGACAACCGGTTTCGCCTTTACATAGCCTTCGTTAGGTCACTAATAAGTTTAAAATTAATCAATGGGTATGCAAAGGGAAACATCATCAAATAATATATTTATGTAGTATTAACATACATCGTTCTTCATCTGATTGTTTAATTTAATATCAATTTTCACAATATCTCCGCAACCTCCGCAGATTTTACTGATACAACATTATACGATACATTCGCCTGAATAGTCAACGGAGATTGCGAATTAAGTTCTTACTAATATAAACAAACTTGCCAAAACGCCCTAAAAATTACGTTGCGGCTTCCGATTCCTGCGAAAAGCGGCTTCTTCTGACATAAGGTTTGAGAACCCTAGAGCGAAAGGGTAACACAGCGATACATCCAAGACTTCCGCATGGACTCCCACAAGGGCATAATCCTCCAAGTTCAGTCCTCCAGTTGTACAAACAAATAGGATAAGGGAGGGAAAAGACTGCTTCTGGCGCAGGAAATCCGCGTTAAAACAGCGCCGCCAAAAGGGGGAATAAATTATGAGAAAGGGCGACGTCACGCAACAAGTGCACCCCATTGTCACTTGACCCAGTGCACTCATCCGAGAGGGGGCGGTTTCACGTGCACTTTCAAAGGGGTTGCGAAGAGGCAGGGAAAAGAGCCACGGATCAATACGGGAGTCACATTGGGGAATAAATGGATGGGGGACACTTTGAGCATAAGCTCCGAGGCTAATTAACCAAGGAAGAAGAGATAATCTCCATCCGCGAGAGGGAAAGAATCGGCGTGACGTATTCAAGGAGACGTACTGGGATCGAGAAAAGCTGGACCGAATTGGTTAACTCGAGTGCGGAACTAAGGGGTTTTGTAGAATTACTCAAAAAAAGACTAGATTCGAGTTTTTCTGTGTAATTTTTCGTTACTTGTACGTATTTATATTTAAATACACTTTACGTACTTTCACATATATTTTGTAAACATAATCGGTTTAGGCAAAGTTCGGACTTCATCGAGTGAGGAAATTACAACCAAAAAGTTTTGTATAATAAATAGATAGCGATATAAAACACGTATATATAAGGAATATATCCCTCTATTTCCAGTATAAATCTTTTTGGTTGCATCGTCCTTGCCTGGTTATGGCCAAGCTGTATCTAAACCGGTCATATTTTGAAAATGTATGAATATAGAAATACGTAATGTATTATTTTATATACTACTTCCCATTTAGTTAAGGAAAAACATTTATTTTATTCTAGCTATCATATTCAAGTCCTAACATTCATGATATCAATTTAGGTTCATTTATTGTTGTATAGTATAATTTTAAGCAGAACTACAACATTAATACTGAATGAGAAACTTTAAATTGTTCAAAGATTCCGTTCCAAAAAATTGTGAAAAGCGTTAAGACAGTATAACTGATGCGCTATAATAATAACGGTTTGATTCGGGTGGATTATAAAAATTCATGAAAAATAAATAAAACAAAAGTGGAAATCAAGAAAATAATATCCGCATAATTAGTATTGAGGTTATATATGAATTCATGCATTAGATTCTTCAAGGTATTCTTATTGACCCCATAATTATGAATAATAGAAATTTTATTTTATATTTACAAGTCAGCTAACATGACAAACCTAAACCACTCAAGAAATAGGCATGATTCAAACATTACTATTCGTGAAGGATGCTGGACCATTTTCGTGAAAACATACTAGTTATTCCACACGTTCCCAATTTCGTAACTCGAAGTTGATTTTTAGCCGATTTTCGGCGTTTCCCTCATGTTTGTCGACGAAATTCTAATTTTAAGTTGCTGACGAAGGCGGCTGAAAAAGCAAAGAGAGCCCCACACATTGTTTATTCAAAAATGTCCAATGAAAAGTCGGGTGGTCTTGAGAGCATTCATATTATCGCTCCTCTCTCATCGTACGGCGATTCTGAACGAAGAGGAGTTGGCGGTGATGTGGAATGGCGTATTCCGAAGCGCCGAAAGACATTTGTACCATGAACTAGATGAAACGCACGTTTTCAGAATTTTTTCTCATAGTAATTTCGCTCTTTGAAAGGAAAATGTCATCGCAATGAACATTAAAATAAGCGCCCCACGACAAATGGGAAAATGTATACATTTAGAATCATCATATAAGTTTTGAGATGTAAAAATGAATTTCCACAAAGGTAAAAGAAAAGTATGGAAAAATAGCAAATCCAGTGTTTTCCACTGAAATTTATTTTATCTGAATATTATTTGAAGACGATTTTAATGAATTTTAATGAATATTTCTATTCTAATTAATGAATAATTCTAATGAATGATTCTATCAGAAGATGATCGTAATGATCTAAACCGATAGATAAATTAAAATTCCTTGGAAAATACAAGATTTGTTTTGTTTTGTTTGTTTGATGGCGTTCCACAAAGATCGGCTATAACACTTTGATTTTATAATAAAAGTATGCTTTTTCTTCGAAAGATTTTATCCTTAACTGGGTACAACATGAAACCCAGCCCAGCCGTTCCTAAGTGAGCGATTGTATTGCATTTTATGCACAAAGCCCGGTCCAAGTACAACTTTTTCCCAAATTAGTCTAGATGCGACTAGCATACGTTGGATTTTAATGCGTTAATAATATTTCATTCGTTTAATTGTTTCATTTATTAAATTAATTACATTTATCAAAGATAATTCTATTCAAATAACCGTAGAGATTTTCGGCCGTCCCTTGGAATTCAAGTCATCTAGGGTCGACTTTACTTTTACCCGGTTTCAAATCCCTATTTTTTTGAGACAGGGTACATCTTATACGCAGGGAAATACGTTACCTTTTTTAGTTTTCACAAAAGGTATATTATAAAAATATGACATACGCAACAGCTGCTGCGACTAAGTAACATTCGGGTCCGGTAGTTAAAAAAATTCCTCCGCGCTTCGAAATAAGAAAAATTTCGCTGGTTTCCAAAGCATTCCTCGAATATCTGAGAATAGAAGAAAGGTTCGATTTTGCCATTTTTGATCTTCCGCGGAAACAGCTTATCCGCTTTAAGCATCGACCGTGATAATTTACAGCTCAGAGAATTCCAGACTACGTGATCCGTAAATCGCCCGAGCAGAATTCCACAAATGGATAACTGATCGATTTTCCAAAGTGGAGGAAATAAAACACGACACGGAATGTTTTCCAGGAGAGCGGAAGGCACGCGGAATTAAAAAAACAAACACTGGAGTCGTGACAAATTGCGTTATAGGAAAGATAAATTTTTCACATATCCACCAGCGCCACCTGATACCCGCAAATAATTTCAATTCGGAGACTTACATACGGATCGTATTTTAACCTAAGAGGAATTCTTGATTTTTGAGTTTCTGATGAAAACGGACCCGAGGGAATAGTTGGTCATAGTTTACGAGATTCCTAAAAGGCTCTATAGTGTCTTTGCAATTTAAAGAGTACATGCACTGTTTCTTACTTCAAATGCCAGTTTTTTTTTCGCAAAATATTAGTTTCATTTTATCTAAAGGTTTCGTAGGTTTTTGTTGGTAAGCACACACCCCTTCGTATGGGTGTTTTTCTGCTGTGGGATATTTTTACTAAGCTTTAAACCTAAGAATTAGCGTTTTTCCGTGCTCTCTTTTATGCTACCCCTTTTCAAGTGTTGATTGACGGAGGGTTACATATAGAGGGGAGACATTTTAGCCTCGATCTCGCCCGAATAAGTTATTAGTATCCCGTTTTTCTTGTCGGTTTGGTAGTTGATGCCTTCAGTTTAAAGGTAAGAGAGAATGGAGCAAATTGTACAGTTCCACTTAATATAATTATAAATATTGGTGTTATTTGGTGTAACCATACAAATATCTTTCTCGTTTCTACATTGAAAATATGGAATTTCACAAGGTATCGCTTGTGAGGGTTGAACTTTGGAACGTGAATTTAATATCCTCCAACGTTAACTAAAAGTCGTAATTTTAATTGCCAGAATGAAGAACAACACACAGGGGCGAATCCGAATGAGGCTAATCTTGCAGCACGGAGAAAAATAAATAGGATTTTATTCCCATATAATCCATCGATGGTGACTAAATACACGTACATATATTCTGATATTCTACCCTCCTTTCTTTTGATATTTCCAAAACTTCAGAGAGCATTTTGTCATCAACCATAACGATTTATGTTTTATCATATTATTTTAACAAAAAACGGTTGCATCCTCTGCGAAAAATCACCATTTAATGACAGAATATGGATCAAATCAAAGGGCTGTTTGCAAAATAACAAAACGAAGGAGGTTATACTCGAATGCTGTTGAGACATTCCCATGAACTTTCGTTATTGTCGACAAACATGAGAAAATACCAAGCTTATATTTTGAATATATACGTCTTCATTTCGAACTAAAATGAGATTTATTAGTTCCATCTCATATTCAGCCTGTCACTATGGAATGGAATAATATAACAGAATTTCGGTGTTTCACACCCCCTGCCATGCGCCAGTGGCGGTTTGCAGGATCTAAATGTAAATGTAAATACAATAATCATAGAACAGACGTGAAAATAAAGCACAAAATTCCAAACAATAAAAATATAACAAATACCTTTTAAATATACTTAAAAATAAGATATATGAATGTACAATGAATTATAAAAAGAAAGAGTAAATCTATATAAAACCGTGGTGAATAGTAGAAAAAGAGTAATAGGAGATGGAAAATGTTAGGAAGATCGAAAAAAATTCGTTAGCTAATGCACGTACTTTTCATTTTTAATTGAATTTTTAACCATTCCACCCCACCTTACCGCAATGAATCCAACAGGGCCGGATTTGCGGTGTTTTAGAACCTAATGGAACCGGAGCACATAACTCGTCATTTTTTAAGGTGCTAAGGCTTCCTTCTTCCGTTCGCACGAGGGCTGCTGATTGACGTGTTTATTGCTGGCTTCTCCACATGCTGGAGGAAGGGCACTCGGAATTTCAGAAAGCAAGCTTCCGACATGGTACCGCTCTTAGAGCCGCAATCAGCAACTTAGAATGCGTCTTCATACATGCACACGAGCAACTTCCATCTGCTTTTGAAGGCAAACACGGTTCATCCTTTACATTCCAAAGTATATGCAATGATTATGGAGAAGTAACGCATGAGAAATGGAATAGATTTTGGCTGTATCACGGTACTCATCTAACATGCGTTCCATAGAATATATTTATAACCGCGTGTAATAAGTAATTCATTTACTTTAAAGGGACAGTTCATCTTTTTTACACTTTAGGAAATGTTTATAGTTTCGTTTACAGACCGTAATGTATAGAAAGAAAGTAAATTACACTAGGTTGAATCCATTCTTTTTGGCACGCCTGAACATGATTTAGTTATGACTAGTGCTGCTTCCAACCAAAACAAACGATATGTTATGCCATTTTTACTGCAAAATAAGTAATTTCGTTAACTGGTATGTTCTGCATCAAATAACATTACATTATTTGTATTAAATTGAATAGAATACGGCGCTGGTCCTAAGAATTTTCCAAAGTCGATTAGAGGAAGCAATATAAACGATCAATTAAGGAAATTATATTTTGCGTTTTTTCTTGTTTTTTCTTTTTGCCTTTTGAAATTTCTGTTAATTCATTCGTTACGTTATAATATTTATATTGTTTTGTAATAATATTTATATTTTAGGTTATGATATTTATATTTTTACACCATAATATTTATACTATTACATTCAAATATAATTTATTTACATTGCTCCTTGCAGCTGCGTATTCATGACAACTCGTTTTCTTAGATCCTTTTATTGCACGAAATAGTATCTCCTTCTTCTTTAGATATTTGGCAACACTGCAATGGGTGATAGAGGCATTACTACGGCAACATGTTCAGATGAATATCAATTCAAAGAAAAATAAACCTTTCGACGATTCATTTGCATATAAATTTTTCTTTGTTTGCTCTTTTCATCGGAAGACTTCCGCCGATTCCCACGCTGTTCTCCAGTCTTTTATTCGCTTAATTTTGCTGAGATTGCATCTGTGAATGTATGCTATTCTTATACAATAATTGCTCAAATTGGAGGATATTTTTAATGAATATTTGGTTATCACGGAATCCAAGTTCTATTAGTCCTCATATTAATGTATATTGTAATCCTTCTTACTCTCGGGATTGCGCGTCTGGCCGGTTGCCCTTTTCGGCCAGTTTTTCCGATACACACTTGCATACCTTATGTACATACATATATACTTGTATTTGGAAAAATATCCAGGAAGTCATGAATAAAGGATTGAGAAATGTTTCTTTTAAAGCGTATTCATATATGATAGAATACAAAACTAAAATCTAAGATTTTTCTAACTTTTAGAAAAAATGAAGTATAGGAGAGTTTTTCCACAGGATTAAATATGCGAGATGTCATATGAGTAAAGAAAAAATAAATATATTTCTATTGAAGTAATGCGCTGTTACTCCGTACACGTCAATCTTCCACGTTGATTAAATACGCATTATAATATATGAATATATAAAAAGTGATGAAAGATATTGTGTTGTTATGTAATGTATTTGACATTGTGAGTCGAATCGTAGAATTGTTGTAATAACAAATTATTGCTTGTTTAAATAACCTTGTATGACGTGCTGCTTTCGGGAAGTTTTTGAAGTTTTCCTACCGACTGGGGTGAATTCCAGGCAGGGATTATGCTTTTCTATTTGCCCCTCAAAAAACATCTGGCACGTTTCGTATTAGTAGTTATAAAATATAAATAAATAATTAAACAAATAAATAACATGAGATGCTGTTGCCACTACAAACTTGATGCCAAAGATCACAGGAATTAGAAGCGATGATAATACATCAGCTCTTGCATTATTGTCAGTTAATCTAAGAATTACTTATTCTTGTTTCAAGATTCAGTGATGTTCGTTTCGTGTGAAACCTTAACGCAGTCTTTAATTTTCTTTCATTGCAAGTATGACAAGCAATCGCAGCGTTCCCGCTTTTCTTACATTATTATCGTATTAACTTCGTAATTATGGCTTTAATTATTTTATGTACAACTTCCATAGGGATTAACTTAAATGAGCCTAAAATGTAAAATGAGGGTAATGGGTACAAAACAAACAAAACTTCGTACATTTTTACCCTTTTATTCTAATTATTAAGGCCTTTCACGAGATTCCAATATTGAGTTTAATCAACGAGAGGTTCGCACGGGTTTGGTTAGGATCCTCGATTTTAGGAAGACCAACAAGGAATGTTATTGTAATAGTTAGTGCTCCATACACACGTAATGTTTTAATAATACCCATACTTCAGATTAACGTACTGGGTTTTAATGAGAAACAACATCAATACATTCGTAATTACTCAACGTAATTCAAAACATCGAAATTGGGATTTTTCCCGGAATTTGCGACCCATCTGCGGCCACGTTTCCCATTAACGATAATTCTCTTTTAGAATGTGCTCATTCATTCTAAAACATGACAAACCAATAATATTTAATTGGTTTTCACGCGAATTTTGCAATCTCATCCATACAACCATGTCTTTGTTCTTCTTTCAAAAGTCCTCGGATGTTTTGAAGTTTCTGACTTTAGAGTGGGGACTTTGGACCTCTCCTCTCTTCTCCCTATATATTGAGACATTACTGTTTGCCCAATATTTTTGACGTTTTCATCTTAGTATTTATAATATATTAACTAATTTTTCACTTAACATTAACAAAGGTGGTTTCTTGGAGGATTCTTTACTTCTTTTATTTTATTTCCAGTCTGTCTATTGCTATTTTTTACTGAATTACACTGTAACCCCAATTATTTGCAAAGTAATCCAATTATTTATTCAAAATTTTCTCTTGCACTTTTCTTTTTCGCAAACACATTTCCATTTGTTATATCTATGTGAAAGTGTAAACGATACAGATTCAGGGTTAGCCTTGTGGTAATTATTAATGTAGAAAATCTCTTAGATTTAAAAGCATTTTACTAAACCATAAAAAATATTAAAACATAACAACGACCTACCGATGTGGTACCGTTGCTATTAACCCTGCTTTCTCGCTGAAATTTAGTTAATTATCTACTGGCTCTTATTTTAGTCGTGGAGTCCAGTTTTAGATTTGCAATCGCAAGAACTTTGATAAAATAATCGAAAGTTTTGTAGTGATAAACAACCTGGTCCCTGACGACCAATGCGATCATTGAATCCGATGTATTTTCCATTAGAAAACAGGGAAATTTAGGTCTACGTAGAAGTAATGGTAATAAGCTGATAGTTTATTGACATGATGATTCATTTTGACGGTGATTTCCGGAAAATATTTCGTTTACAATTGCAGAGTAAAAATCGCAGGGATTTGAAAAACTTAATTAAGTGCCGTCATAATTAGCGGAGAGTTTACTTATCTTAAATGATGTTCCCGATTCAGATTTTTATATTTCTTTTCCAAAATTTTCTGTTTTCATCATATTAGAAAACAATACAACAGAAAAATTCTTACAGTGCTACCGCCAACTACAATGAAAAACAGTTTAATAAAATAAAAATGCGGCAGACAACTATGTCTCCACCAACAACTTGTACATTCCTCCATACACTACTGAGGATTTATGAACAAGAAAATAAGAAATGTTATTACCGCTGGGCCGAAAAATGAATTGGTTGGAAAAATGGAAAGGATGTAATCCTGCTCCTCATTTCCATGAGACAACTCTTCATGAGGGAATCTTTCCTGAGGGAAATAAAAAAGCAAGACATTTGTGAAGTATTCAGGACAAAGGGGTATTTGCTGTACTTCGGAAAAATGAGATGTAGACTAATACTGCACTTGAAAAATTACCCAACTGTCGAAGCACTTTTATCAATACTATTGCTATTACATTTATGGTAATTAAGCTAATAATCCCAAACTTCTCAATTTTATTTACTTGCTGAGAATACAATGATACATACAGTGAATTCTGTTTAAATCGTTCCAGTTGAAGACACTATCCCGTTTATACAGCGATTTTCTCTCGGACCTGGTCCCTAACACACGAAACAAATGGTAAAGATTCCGCTTAAGACGCTCTGCCACCCGCTTAGAAGCCGATTTCTCCCATCCCTGGATGTCCCGCAATAGCCAATCCTACAGTCGATAGACCGAAAATTATTCAAATTTCTCTTCCCTAATTGTCTATCTAGTAATAATCGCTTCCTTATAGTGTTGAAATGACCGAAATCGATTTAAAAAAGGTACACGCTCTCTTTGTATGAAAAGCAAATCATTCTTAACGTATATGACAAGATGGCAAGCAGTAATACAAAATAATAGCTCGCTTGATATTTAGAGCTGTGGCAAGGAAAGCTAACTAAAGAAAAATCCTCTTTGTTTATAAGGTTATTGAATTTAGTATTTAAAATTAAAGACCCAACAATCCCTTTATTCTGACACGAAAGAAATAAAAATTTCTTTTATCCCGGCTATAATGCTATTCCACTTATAAAGCGGTTTTCACTCGGTTAACTGAAAAGCGTCTCAAGCGTGTTTTACTGTAGTTTAATATTCTTTCATTTTGAATGGTGCAAGCACGTTGTTGACTAGAGGTCCTCCAGTTTTCACTCCAGACGTTTGACGGATTCATTTCTGAGAAACCCACTCCCCTCCTCCTACGGAAGTTACCTGTACACATATTTGCTCAAAATTGAGATAACGTGTTATTTGGGGACACCCGAGAAAAAAATAATTTCTGGAAGAACACTAGAAGGAAGACGTTCTTCGAGAGCCGTTCAGACTTAAGAAGAACTCGTCTTGATCAGCGTTCGAGAGCACCACTGGGCGCGCTTTTCTGCAGCAGGTGATACTTCAATGCAAATCGTCATCCGGAAGAGACAGATAAGTTGTCTTTGGTGAGGAAAGGGCATCGGCAGTATTTCGGATACTTCCCTGTATGGAGTTGGTGAAAGTGCGAAGTGAATTGATATTGAATTGCTCAACTGACCCAGATACAAACCTCCATCGGTGATAAGTATGTTATTAAAGCCACGCGCTCCAGAGATGTTTCCATGGAAATGCTATCGCAGATGAAATTGGAATCAAAATATACAGAAGAGACCATCTGTGGTGATGCACCCAAGTGATCTCAGTAGCTGTCACGAACGTCATTGCAAATTTTATTTATAATAACGAAACGGCATTTCCGCTTGGATATCTTTCGAGCAGCCTATGATACACGTGGGTTCTAATTTTACTTCATGGAGAGTCGCATAAATCAATCATTTTAACAACCTAATCTCTTTAATAGGCAGATGAAAAAACTGCAAAGTTCCTCCAGAATAGACTCGTTTAGGAAATAAAGACTTGCAAAAATCCTCAAATTGATTTCCGCGAAAAAGCGATCGCGATGAAAGTTTTGATAAGTATAAATAGACCTATCATGTATTTTGATCGGGACTGTTACGGTTTTATCGCATGTTACCGGCCAATTATTCCGTTGTCCCGGTTTGATGGAGAAGCTTTAGAAAGAATATAATGTAAATAACGAAGATGTCATTGACAGAAATCAAATTTCAGGAACTAATTTTGTGAAGTAGTAACGCTGCATACATTTATATTAGTGAGCATTTGAGTGTCTTATGAAATTTACTCACATGCCAGATTAAGTTTTAAAGCAATGTCATTTTTTCGTTTTACCTGCTTTAGAAATTTGATAACTCCCGGTTTCTTACCTTCAGTATGTGACAACCCTAAATATAAACAACATATCACCCATCCCAAATCACTGAAAGGGCAATTTAGCGGCAACAACAGGAATTAATAGATACACAATAACATCACCGCGCAACAAAATTTACTGCGACGCAGTAGATATAATTAATAATAAGATATTAGATATAAATAATAATAACAACGTTGTAAACAAAATCATGCGTGTTGGTAAATTCTACGGCGATGCATACATATTAAGTTTCGTTGTGCATAAAATCACTTGCGTTTTCCTGGTGCGTTCACGCAGGTTTTGCTGATGGTAAGATTGAAAACATGCAGATCACATTAAGTCCTATCACACGAGTTATTTTTAAATGGTAATATTCGCGGACGATTATGACAGCTATTTTTCTTATCCATCTGGTGAACTGAGGAGTTATTTACATTTTTTTGGGAATCGCCCGTCGCAAATTGCGTCGGAATGACCCCTCCTATCGTCGCTGGAATTAAAGCAGTCCGCCCCGCACTGTGGAGGACGTCAAGGGGGATGGACTCACCGAAGATGCAAAATCCCGCGGCGAGGACGACAAGCAGCTGCATCTCCGCTTTCATTTCCACCGGTTTAACACTAAACACCTGAGGAGTCGAAGCACCGGTCCATATGAATCTCGTACACATGAAGATCGCTAATCCTCGGAGTGGTTCCCTCGCACGGAACTTAAACGTCCAGAAGCACCAGCGGAGTTCTTTTGAAAGTCGGCAGACGACCTCTCGTCGACCGGGTCATTGCTCTCGCGTGGGACTGTCCTCAGAACACTATCGAGGGAACGGCCTGTTTGCCGGGAGATCTCGCAGAGGCCGACGGTGGCGGCATCGGACGACCAAGGGCGGAACTACGTGACGATCCGCTGTAGGAGGGGTGTTTATGGAACTACTTTGACTGTATGGAGGCAAGATTCAAACGGATTATGAGGATGATTCGGAGCTTTGACTGCAAATCCGAAACGTCTGATCATCCGGTTTAAGTTCATTTCTGATAGAGGGCACATTTGGGGTCAATTCGTTCTTTAAAAACGAGTGTCATAGGTAAAACTATGTACTGTAAAACTGTACTCTCATGAAAGGTGGTAGAATAGTACCAGGTTGATATAAAATGAGAAATTAATTAGTCTCAATCTCGCCATATTAAGTCCTTTGAATATTATTATTATTATTGTGCTAGGGATATTAACTTCATTTCATACCACTAGGCTTGAGTATTGACAGTCTCAACCTGCTAACACCCAATGGATTTCTTATGCTATGAATGGGAAACTAATATTAATTCCATCATCTAACCACATTTGTCTTCCCTTTTGCCTTTGCTTCAAATATCTTCACAAGCAATCAAACCCCCCTCTGAGGAGGTCCTACTATTTTCTTCTCTCTGTGTGTAGATGCTATGATCAAAATCCTTTTCACTCTTCCCCTCTTCCTTGATCATACAAAATCTACACAACTTCCTTTTGCCTCTCAGTACATCACCCACATCTTAAATGCTTCCAATTTTTAACTATCCTCCAATTATAAATTAACATTAATTTGATGAACAGAACCTACGAAGAACAGCTAGAGCATCTGGAGGAGCTCCCATACTTTTTCAAGTTGAAAAATTATATGTTCTACCATGTACATAATATTTTAATGCCATTCCTTGAAATGGAAGATGTATAATGTTTTGACAGGTACAGAAATAGTCCCCTGATTCACCTTCAACAGTGTATTTCTTCACAAACCTTTTGTTTCATATCCTGTGTTTATATATTGAAAATAATTTCAGTTGCATGGCAGCACTATATGACTCCTCTTTCTATGGCTGCCATTTTTGATTTTCCCCCTATCCCCGTAACATGTTCTGATAAACTAAAAATTTTGTCCAAATATGTAATATAGTCCAATTTTATCGCGCCCTTGCATATGGTCACTTAGGTTCTTAACTGAGAGATATTTTTTTAAATGAAATTTTTAATTCTGCTCACTGCTGAATTCATTTGAGCAGCAACTATTTTCTTGGAGGAATTGGAGTACATAGAATATAATATCAGCATGTTTTTATATTTCACTCTTTGAAATATATTAACATGTTTCAAAATATGAAACATTTCAGTATAATATATATTTAATGAAACATATTTTTCATATTCTGCTACCTTTCATCTTTTGAATGAAAAGCTTAAATGGTGTGATATGTGCGATTTAACAAATGGATTAATTGAATAAACATTTCTATCTTCTTACTTTTTCCATTACCTTTCATTGATATGATATGAAAATATTACTCACTGTAATTCTTGGCAATTATTACACATCAGTGACAAATAAACTGAAAATTTAACAATTAACTTTGTAGAAAAAATAAATGTAATATAGAGAGAATAGAACCCCAACATTTTTCCAAATGAATCCATAAGAAAATTTTAAGAATACTACCTATGCCCCCCTCCTCCCTCTACCCCCTTCCTTACCTAGGCCCCCTTCCTACCAGTGCCCTCCTCCTCCCTCTGCCCCTCTCCCTCCCACTTATCCCCTTACCTACTTAGGCCCCTTTCCTGCCCTTGCCCTCTCCCTCCCACTGCCTCCTGCCCTTCCTGTGCCCCCTCCTTCCTTTGCCCGTTTGCTTCCACTGCCCTCTATCTAGACCTCACTACCCCTTTCCCTATCTAGGCCCTTCTCCCTCTGTCCTCGCTTTCCCCTGCCAATTCCTCTGCTCTTCCCTGTCCCTATCCCTGCCATCTACCGCCCTCTGCTCCTCTCCCACTGTCCCTCTCGGTAGCTTTGCATAGTGGGTATATCTGCATATATCCCTACCTCTGCGCTCTCCCTCCTTTTCTATATCCCATCTAACCCTTTCTATCTAAACCCTGTCATATCTCCCTTCTCTTCCCTCTCCCTTGTTTTTCCCATTTTATTTCCCCGATTCCCGTGTGTTTCAATTTATTGAAGGAATTTCAAGGGAAAATGATTATACAATACCCAGTAATTATAAATTTTCCTGGCCTTACAATATTGTGTCTATACATTAGGCAAAAATAATGGCCAAGGATGCAATATTTTTTTGAATTTTAGAAAATGATAGAGAAATAACATAAGTATTTTTTACTATTGTTACATTCTAGTCCCAATATACATTGCAATACATTTTTCATATTGTAACAATGCTCTATCAGGCATAAGTAGATTATAGTAGTACAATCATTAAATTACTAACTACATCAATGCCAAAAATAATACAGTATATAATATTTGCCATATAAAAGCACTTAGGATCTTAGGATGCTAATATAGATTGAGTAAATTAAAAATTTACACTAGTTTTAGCAATAAGTGAAAATAATTATTTATACATTTTCCATACCTAAGAAATACAAATATTAAAAGTTACCCTTTGATTTAAGAGTATTGTTTATTAATACATTTCATAATTAACAATATTTATTCAATATGATGTGCCTAGTATCCTTCCACATGGTAACCATCTAGTTCTCTCTTCAGCCATGATTATTCTAGCATCCTTACACCCTGACTCTTCTTTTCTTCCATATCCCTGTGTTATGGATTCCACTGGATATATGTATCATTTTTCTGTCCTCAGCTGTCCTTGATTTGCATCTCCATTCTAGAAAAAGATATAATAATGATGTAGAGTACTTGAAATTTTCTCTTTGCCTTAGTATTTGCTACCAAAATTTATTTAAAAACAGAAAATTGTGGAAATTGAACTTCTACCTCCACTTGTACATACAAAAGTTACAAATAGTACTAGGTCCCCATGGTCCTTTTGATTGCAACGCTTGATTTCATAAATTCCCTTGAAATTATTATGACATTTATTCTGAGTATCAGCACTTCTATTAAAATATTCTATTAGAATATTTTAAATTAAGGGAATATATAACTACCATTGGTATTTGCAGAAGTATTTAACAAATATGTTTAAAAGTATGGAATACAGGACCAAATTAAATGTAAAGACTATGTGGAGCAATAATTAAAAGAAGTAACACAGTTAATCTCTACATTTGATTTTCTCCCTTGAGATATGTGATAAAAAAACTCTGCCATTACAAAAGAGTAAATACAAATAATATAGTATCTAATAGCTAACATTTATCTGTAACCAGTTGTGTTATTTCTTTATATATTACTAATCTCATATAAAATATTTTGTGAACTGACTTTAATTTGATACAATAGTTTTGAAAAATAAGATATTCATTATCAGCATCTCTGCTACAAAAACACAATGCATTGCAAAAACAAACAAATCTGGGAATGTGTTGGTAGACATCTCAAATTAAAACTTTGCTATATCCATTCATAAAAATTAAATATAACTGAATTTTTCCAACTGAAAAGGATACACTTCACTTTTATAATATCCTATTACTTTCAGATTCTTATTTTTGGGATTAAAATAATTTACAAAGTAGGTGCAATAAGATATCAAAACATCAGAATATTTAATTTTCTGTTAAAGAAGTTTGTATACGTTAAAGTTTGACCAACACATCCTTCCCATTTTCTGCTTTCAAGGAAGATATCAAATAGTTAAATTGCTATCACACACCTTTCCTTAAACTATATCCATCAGCAGATCTATTGGTTCCTCAAAGAAAAATGAAACTATGGAACCTGTAGGTGAGGAATGAAAACTAATTACTAGTTGATAACAAAAAAGGAAGTTAATAGGTTTTTTACATGAAAAACAAACTTATTGATATTTAATATTATTTTGATTGCAGCTTCAAATACTATAGATAATTGATAACATTACATAGGAAGAGGTACTCATGCTTCATAACATGCACAAGAATAATATGAATATAATATTAAAAGCAATAATGTATGAAGAAAAATACCAAAAATGTTAATTTTCATCAAATGCAATAAGCACAAAAAGGAAAGGAATGAATATGGTTTTCTAAAATAAAACCAGACGAAGCAAATAAAAGTTCATTCATTAATTCAATTGTTAAGAAATCCACCAATTACAACAGCTGTTACAGGAATAACAAAGTTGCTTCCAAAGTTTTATTCAATACATGAAAGCCTATATTTATAACTGGTAGGAAAACCTGCTATATAAAATCAAACCACAATCATGACAGAAACTCATAAACCATGTATGTACCTTTAGTAAGATGTAACTTTCTAAGGTATGAAAGAATTCCTACATGCTATTATTCTTATACTGAAAACAGTGAACCCCCTAACATACCTCAGAATAAATACTGATGATAATAAGGAAGGATTTTTTCGGCAATAAATACCTCAGAACAGCTACAAGGGGTGTTCAAATGAAAGGGTATGAAATGACACTGTGGGTATAATTGAAGATCTCATCAGTGGCTGAAATGCAACCTCACTTTTGAGAGACTTGGGCAGTGGTTTTAAACATTTGTTAATTAAAATTTTCACCTTAATATAAGAGGCCTCATTCAAATTCACCTAAATTAGAATTAAATTGAGGCATTTGCTGAAGATTCCCTACTAATTCTATTTTCAGCACAACCCTTGAGGATGAATTGATTCTCTATAGATGTATAATCTATCATAGATGTAAATCAAAATATGATATCCACCACTGTGACTGATTCTAACATGAAAACCTTATTTAATACAAGGCATTATTCATATCTCTTTAAATGGAGGTCAATAGTTCATCTGGATAAAATGCTTTACTATAGTCACTCAAAATCTAACTACATATATCATTAGAAGATTCAGAAATTAAATATAATGACTGGTGATGATGCTATTGAAGGTAGACCAAAATGTATTTATATATAAAAAATAATTGCTAATCTACATTGACCAACACTATCTTTTGATATACTTTTTGATTAAATTTATGATAGCATTTTTTATCACTTGAATAAGAGTATTGCACTAATAGCCTACCTGTGGAACTTGCTATCTTTTAAATATGAGGGATAATATTTAATTTCTTAAAATAAGACAGTTTTAGACATAAGTTTTAGATACTGGCATCCCCAATAATAGGAAGAGTAAAGAGAAAGTTAAAGAGGAAATTCGATATCTGTGTGTTACATTAATTTCTTCAAATAATATCGTAATTGATCTAAATATAATCACAAAGTGTAATTTCCTTAGCATATAAAAGAGGTTAATGTAAACAATCACAAATTATAGATGCTAAAAATTTCATCTTCATAAATCAAATTAAGGAAGCCCAATCTGAGGAATGACAGTTGGTGAAATGTAAAGAGCTTGTGACATGAGTACTTCAAGATTACAAATGTAATTTCATGGAACGATGCTCTTTCTAAAAATGTTTGGGTGCAAAGGAAATTGAAAGGATTCACTGCTCACGTTAGCACTTAACATTGGATTGTTGCATTATAATATATATCATAAAAATGTGAACTGTGAATCCTAGAAGGGTGGTAAAAGATATATTATTTTCATAAGCCAAGGAGGGATATTCACAAGGGATAACAGTATGTAATTAATCGAAGTATGAGAAAAGTAAACCTCTCCAGTATTAAGAAAACGCAAAAAAACAGAGAAAATTCACATTTCCATGCAGATTCCCCATACTTATGGAAACTTCCTGACAACTTATATCAAACAAATGATTGAATTATCTGCCTTCACTAACAACATTCTTCAAAGGTATTGACTATTTATGTGTGTCCGACTTTAGTATTGAGAGTTATATTCAGATTAAGTGAGCCCCTACCATAGAATACTCAATAAACAGAGTGAGATTGGTGTAAAGCCAGCAATGATATCCCATATAGGGAAACCGATGACTGTTTATTTGATGTGACCATTAGATGTCAAGGAAAGTAAGTTACGTAAAGCCTAAAATTTAATCTTGGGGAGGGAGGGAGAAAAGAAGCGGTAGAACCCAATGATACTGTAAGTAACACTAGCAAAGCTTGAAAGAAAGGAGGTTGGAAGTAGTTATGCAATCTAATAATGATTCTTTATTAATTTTTAATGATTAGATTAATCTTAATTCTTAATGATTAGAATAATGATTCTTAATTAATTTTGATTTAATTATAGACTGATCAGACTTGTATTTTGTTGCAAATTTTATCGAGAGGAAATACACTTGAGGATTATCAGATAATTGAGTTGATAAACATCATCGGATTAGCAAGAATAATCATCTGCATTAAAAAAGGACTTTGCCTGAATTCTCATTTGAATAACTCGGGAATTGAATTGGATTACCACTTTTACTTTCCACACATTTACACATCATCAACTTTGTTATATCTATGACAACCAGTACTACCTACGACACAAACTCATATCAAATGAATCTCTACAAATCACCATATTTTAATCCCAAGCAAAACACCCAAAGCCAAGTTAGTCAATATGCATGCTGAGAAAGGACATTGATACTATAACTACAGGAGTTTGCAATTCATTCATTCAGGAGTGCACTCCAAATATTCATCCATCTTTCACTCCAAAGTAAATGTGGTAATCCAATTCTTCTATTGAGACTATACAAAAGATGGCACTTGCGAACTCAAAGCCATTGAATATGCCTTTTACACTATTCTTTATCTCCTTGACACGTGACCAGACATGGCTAAAGGGGGTTAAGAAACTGACCTGAGAAACTGAGTGAGTTTATTATTGTCTGTACTGTTGGAGAATTTATTTATTTCAAGTTCTAAGAAACTATTTTTTTGAATAAGGGAACTTTCAACTCAACTCATTTTATCCCCTAAACAATTAATATGCCCCAATATTAATTATGCTATTTGTACTACCCATAAAATGAATCTTGTTGAGGCAATCATTACTAACATCACAAATGGCATAGGGAACTCATGTTGTCAATACTGGCTTCACACCCTTAGCTCACAGTTTAAATAGATTTCAAAGAGCATGCCTTTGCTTTTCGATCTGGGTTCGCTTCATAAGGGAGCTTATCACAGAGTCAAATTGAAAAAGTTCAAATGTATTTTTGCTCTTAGTGTAGTAACCTTACCTAATTTTCTAACGAATGCATAAACTAAGAACTCTAACCTTGGCCAATACTAAACAAATGTATCCAAAGGTACTAAATGGTTTTGTCACAAGCTCTTCACTGGGATGTTCATCTAAGATGATCTCCTCTACCACTGGCAGTTATCATACTATAGAATTATTTCCCCATTTCAAATACTTGAGATATTTTATCTAACATGTGACTATTAATTACTGAATTAAAATTGGTCTAGCATAGGTATTCTCTCCAGAATATGTTTGGTAGGAAAATCAAATGTTAACTGATGCTCCTGGAAGCAGTCGTGTTTTTACATTCACATTTGGTAGAAGTGGACCTGGGTTCAAACCCAAGTAGGGGCAGGGATATTTAACCAGCATCAAAACAATTCAGAAACAACCTAAATTAAGAGGTAAAATCATAAATAACTTTTTTAACTTGGATTTTTATTTTTAATAGAATTTTTTAAAATTTACTATTTAATTAATTATTTAATTAATTTAATATTTTATTAAAAAACATTTTTATTTATAATTTTAAGTTAATAAATTATGAATAATTTTTTTAACTTTTAAAAATAATTTTTTCAACTTAGTCCAGGTTTAGAAAAAGCCAATTATGGTGGTGTGGGAGTCAATCGCTGATCAAATGATGAAGACAGCTGGCTTAGGCCAAATCCCACGTAGGAATATGTTGCCATGGACTTTCATCTCATGTGAACTACACTCTGTTCTAGACAATCGTTAGAATCAATCACAGTGGTGATCTATCTAGAAGTCGCTGCCATATTTTATGTTGTCTCCTCTGCATCACCCAATCCAAACTTAAGTTAGAGCATATTGTATTTCACACTACTATGAGTCAACTTTTTGGTAAACACAACTTCATCTCAATTAATAGTCAAAAGAGAATTGGAGGCTAGGATAATTATAATATGAGAAAAAGTCCATCAGACACTCTTACAGCAGAGTTAATCTTATGCTAGTACTTTCTCATCATCTAAATTTGCAAGTTGATTTCATAGCAACAGTGGTGATGCATAGCAGTGAATTTATTCTAAATCTAAAGGAAGGAAAATGAGCTGCTGATTACATTAAACCTAAATTTGTAATGCATTCTGACCAATGTTTGGAGGGGAGTGCAAATTATTCCTGACATATAGAACTGGCAAAGGTAAGGGAGAGGAAGTGAAAATAATTATGCTAAGAATTCCTGAAAATTTTCATAATGTTTCTTATGCTACATCCCAAGCCATTGAATAGTTAATGGGCAGCATCCTCTGGTCTTCTCAAATGTGAAATTATACTGCTGGGAAGGAAGAGCAAACTCTTTTCTTCTTGTTAAAAATCATTACCTCTGTTCCCCAAATGTCAGAGGACACAGAACTGATCAAGTTTCCCTATGATTTTAATCAACTGGAATTCAATGTGTTAATTAGAAATATTGATAGATCATAATTACAGAATAACAAATTAAATTAGTTGGGGAGGATGACTTTTTGTTACTGAAACATACTAGACGATTCATGATGAGGGATATTTAAATCAGGCAATCTAGAGTGTAAACTCGACATTTACTTTACTGCATAGACTTAGGAAATGGAATTATATAAACCATAAAAGTATGCATCCTCTACCAAATGCAGACAAAGGCATATTTATCTCATTGGGTACTGTAAGAGAACATTTTAGGTTTAAAGTTTGCATATATAGGTGACAACATAACATAATAACAGTTACTCATGCTTCACAAACACAAAAAAATCACAGATAAATGAAGTGTAGAAAAACAACAGCATGTGATGGAAGATAATCAGAAATCATGTTTCATAACATACAATGAGGGTAAAAGCATAGGAATCATATGCTTTTCTCATAACAAAAAAACAGAGATACAAGCTAATTCATTTATTTAATATTTAAATAACCAGCAACTAAAACTAATATATAGAGATATAAAAGTTGCTCACAACACTAATTGACATCATGAGAGCCAATGTTTGCAACTCATGGGGAAATTCAAATAATTTATTACTCAACACACAATGTTACCAGAACCTCTTGGACTGGGTACCTTTGACAAGATATCACCTTTATAGTTATGAAAGAATTCCTCTCACCTTCCTTCATTTGCTTTGGGTTCAAGTGGTGTACTCTATATCTAGATTATAACATGTATCTTAAACATAGCCGGCAATAAGGAAGGAATTTTTCTGCAATATCAGGAGAAATATGAAAGAAAAGGGAGCAGTTTTTGACTAAAGTCTGTCAGCTAAATTGAAATGGAGAAGAATAATTTATTTGCACCAGTGGCGGTTTGCAGGTTTAGGATGTAAATGTTAAAAAGATGTAAATTAAATCTAATTGTGAATAACCAATCCATCATGTTCTCTATCTTGAGCTTAGATGTTTCAATACTATCCTATTAAGAGTTGGAATGCTTAACAAAATGTTATGACTCCAATGAAAAGTATTAACTTCTGAGGGACCGAACTTTATAAATTTTTTTAGTATTTGATCAGAACAGTGTCACTATGGCATGATTCCTTAGACAGAATGCATCACTTGGACTATGGCTTCTACCCAAAATGGAGATGAGAATTAACTCAGGTCAATCTACAGTGTTCAGAGAGCTACAGTGTAGTGAATGCTTCCCTCAAAGTAAAAATTGACTATGATGGCAAAATCAGGGATGATTAACATACAATGGTTTTCCCTCTTTTTCATAAATTTAATTTTTGTTATTCATGATGCTACTCCTCTTTCTGAGAATTTGTCCCATGTAAGCAAGTGTCCTTCACTTCTTAGTAGAAAGGAAAATGGATCTAGAATAAACTGCAATCTTCAGGCAGTCTTTCAAACAATTCAAAGGAAAAGAAATTAGCAAATATAATATGTCTTTTTTAATTTATTTGATTTATATCCATCTATAGTCAAGGTTCCTGCAATTCATAAATTTCCTTTGACTAAATTAATAAACATGACATTAAATGGGGTGCAATAGATCAAGACTTAGTTTATCAAATTCTGGAAACTCACCTGAAATCTGTGAAAGCAAAAGCTAAAAAATGTAGAAGAGTGACCTATGCTCTATTTAAATTTTCTATTGAATACTCACTCTCATGAGTGGTTGAATGCAACCTCACTGGAGATTGTCTTTGAGAGATGTGGGAAGTGGTTTAAATACTTGTAAATTGAAATTGAAAGTTCTTTTTAAAAGGCCTCTTTATAATTCACCTAAATAAATATTAAACTCATGCCTTTGCTGAAGAGTTCATACTGAATCTACATGCTACTCCACATCCTGGAGGATGAAATTATTTACTAGATCTATCGCCAATCAGAGTAATAAATCAAAATATAAGATCCACCACTGTGACTGATTCCAACACAAAAACCTTATTTAATACAAGGCATCATTCACATGTTTTTAAATGGAGGTCAAATAGTTCATGTTGTTTAAATGCATCACTAAAGTTACTAAAAATCTAACTACATATATCTTTACAATGTAATTGATTCAGAAATTAAAAAGTAATTATAGGTGCATAATGTATTTAAGCTAAACCAAAATGTAACTATATAGCAAAAACCCTAGAAGAAAAGTTATTTTGTAACCTACATCAACAAACTCTATCTTTAGATATAGTATAAAGTATCCCTGAATTAATGAAACCATTAATTATATCATATGAAGGAACCTCTTTAATGATTAACTGCCTATGGAGCCTGCAATATATTTAATTTGCAAACTTTATTTCTTAAGATAGGACAAATGACAATTTTAGATATATGGCTACCCAAAAAATTGTGAAGTGCAAGTGAATGGCAAAAAAGCAATTTGATAATTGTGTTATATTATTTTATTCAAAGTAAGTCATGTTTAATTTAACTAACCAAAGTCTTATAAATGTGAGGGACTAAGCAGTAATTCATCACAAAGTGTGATTTCCTTGACATAGAGAAGAGATTGATGTAAACGATTGCAATTTATAGACACTTAAAAATTCACCTACTAAAATCTGAGTACTGACAGTTGGTGAAATGTAAAGAGCTTTGTGACATGATTACTTCAAGATTAAAAAGGAATTTCATGAACCCATGCATTCTATCCACATCTTTAGGTGCAAAGGAAAATGAAAGGATTCACTGCTCATGTTTGCATTTAACTTCTGACCCTTGCCATATAAAATTATTAATGGGGACATCTAGAAGGGGCAATTAAAGCTACATTATTATCTTAACTTATGTAGGTACGATTGCACGGGATAATAGCATGTAATTGATTGAACTAAAATAAAAGTAAGCCCTTCCAATTAAGAAAACATGAATGGTTCAGAAAAAAGTAACCTTTCCATGTATTATGGAATTCCATATATTATTCCCCTTACTAAAGAAAACTTCCTGATATGTTAAATGAAACACATGAATGTCTCACTCATCTGCCTTTGCTGCTGACAGTCTTGAAACGGGTTTACTACTTATATGCTCTTCAATTTTAGCATTGAGATTTATACTGATTGTTAGTGAGCTCCTTTAAAAGAATCCTTGATACACACAGGAAGATAAGTGTAAAGCCAGCGTTGATGTCCTATATTAGGATACCAATAATGGTGTATCTACATGTGACCATCGAAATCGAGGAAAGAAAGTTACGTGAAGCCTAAAATTTAATCCCAGGAGAGGGAGGGAGAATGGAGGTGGTGACCCCAATGATATTGTAACTATCACTAGGAAGCTTGAAAGCAAGGAGATTCAAAGTGGCTAAGCCTGATAATGATTCTAAAAGTTCTATCTCAGATGCAATATTTTAGCTCAAGCATTTATCTTCAGCTTGAATGAGAACAGCAAGTGCTAGACTGATCAGACTTGTATTTTGTTCAGATTATCATGAGGAAAGAGACTTCAGGGTTATTAGACCATTGACTTCAGTATCATCGGTATAGTAAGAACAGTCTTCTGCACCTCAAGAGAACTTGACTGAATTCTTATTTGAATAACTCAGGTAATAGATTGGATTACCACTTTTACTTTCCACACATTCACACATCACCAACATTGTTATATCTACAACAACCAGTTCTACCTACTACTACTACTACACACATACACGCACACACAAACACACACACAACAAAGGAATGTCTACCATAGGTTAACCCCAGAAAGAAGGCCTCAACCAAGTTAGTCATTCTGCATGCTGAGAAAAGACATTGAATCTATAACTACAGTAATTTGTAATTCATTCACTCAGGAGTGCACCCCTCGCAATAATCTATACAACTATGACCCAAAAAGTAAGTATGATAATCCAATTCTTTTATTTTTTATACGAAAGATTGCTTTTGAAAGTTCAAAGCTATTCAAGATAAGATTTCTACTTTTCTGGAGAATAAATTTGGATGGTTTACAGGAATATTATTAATGGTATATTAGTTGAGATTATTTCTTATAATTAAATCTTACTTATGTAAGATTTGATGAGAGTGAAGATCAAGCAACAAATAATCATACACACAATCTTTTGAGTCAATTGCAGTGAAACATAGCGGGAATTCTTATCGTTTTCCTATGCTTTCAAGCATTTGTGACTGATGAAGGAGGAGTTATTCATGCTGTAAGCCTCCTGTTAGCCTTGTAGGTAATGTGTTATGTTTTGGTAGAAGTGGTCCTAGTTTTGAACCCCAGTAGGGGAAATTTTTTTAGCCATCATTGAAACAATTGGGAAGCTACCTAAATTAAGAGGTAGCAGGTCCAGGTCTAGGTAATGCCAATAATGGCAGTTTAATGGTTGATACACTAACCACATGTCACTCATTGTAAGTAATGCTTGCTTTGGCAGAATCCAATCATAGGGAATAAGCTTCATGGACTTGACTTCTTTCTATTTCAATCACTTAGAAATAATTTCCTTTGAATATGGGAACTTACAAATCAACTCATTTCATCCCCCTAGCAATTAAAATGTCCCAATCTTAATTATGAAATTTGCACTACCCATTAAAGTCAATCTTGTTGAGGCAATTATTACTAACATCACAATAGGCATAGAAAACTCAATTTTATCAAGTCTTTTAATACTGGCTTCACTCCCTTAGCTCACAATATAAATGTGAGACTTCAAAGAACATGCCTTTGCTTTGTGATCTTTATTAGCTTCATAAGAAAGCTAATCATTTATTCAAATTGAATAAATTCTAATAAATAATTGAAACTGAATTGAAATTTCGTCTCTCAGAAAAAGAGCTTTGGCTACTTTTCTAATGAACACAAAAACTATGAACTTTAACATCAGCCAATACTAAACAAATCCTTCCAATGGTACACAGAAGGTTATGTCACAAGCTCTTTATTTCTTCAACTGAAGTTGTTCTATAAAGTATCCTATATGTGTTGGAACTGCAAAACACAATTCAAATGTCTGTTGCAAGGGTTATATTTTAATTTGTTGGGATTAAAATAAATCAATCAAGGTAAACTCCTATAACATAGGCAGTAGTCATGTATCTCCATTCCCTACATGCATTAATCCAGTAGAGGACTATAGTTTTTATATCTTTCTGTTGAGAATATCCCTGTATTTCAAATACTTGGAAATATTTTTCATCTTATGAGAAAGTTGAATAATGTGAATATAAAAAACATTTACCAAAACATCTCTTTGGATAACTTTTTTGTTATAATTACTGTATAAAAACTCTTTACCTATGCTTGGAATTAATCACAGTGGTGACTGATGGAATTATAAGTTTTCTTAACCAAATCATCTAACTCAAGAGCTTAACTTTATTTTATTCAATGAATTTAAATTGTATAATATAAGATTACATTATTGATTGGTGGTAAGATTTAATTATCAGAGGGCTTTCCAATAGATGCAAAATGTAATTTGCAGCATGGATCAAATCTAATGTGAGATAGTGCTCATCAAACTGTATATTTGCTATTAAACTGATACTATCTCAACAAGAGTCTCTTACTTTACCTTTCCATTTCAGAGCCTAGGGGGGATAATAATAAGCAATATTTAATCAGAAGTGTGTGTGAGGAGAAAAGAAGAGTATATTGAATACATTTAACCAAAAATCGTTGAGTATTCTAACCCATGATTGAAAGGGATAGGAAATTTTACCGACATTTACTTACTTGCAAGTGGCAAGGGATATATATTAAATCTATTCACTAAAACAAATCTATGAAGTTTCTTTTGTTATGCCAAAAACATTTAAAGAGAGAATGTACTTGATCCTTTCAGGATCTTATACTTAATTTTATATTTCTAGAAGGGCACAGTTTGGTGGAAACCATTATTTGTCAGACCATTGTCTCATTATTATTTCTCCGCTTCCTAAATTTGAGTGGACACTGAACTGATCAACTTTCCCTAAAATAGGAATCCATGAGAACTCTTTATGAAATCTATATCAAATTTCTGTTAGTGATAAATAGTTTTCACTGATTATCAAATTTAATGAACGCAACTGGAGGGGATGATGGATGGTTGTTCCCTTTTGATTGAGATTAAGCTAAATAATGATTGAGGTTGTGTAAATCAAGACACTATAAATGGTTAACTTGAGTTCTACTTTAATGTCTCAGAAAATGGGGTTATATCATACACTGTGAAAGTTAGCATAACCTACTGAATGCAGAGAGAGGGATCAGTTTTTACATGGCTTATGAACATTTATTTGATTACAAATCTAATAAGTTTTAACATGTGACAAGATTGCATGAAAACAATAACTTCTTCTTCATTACACACAGAATGATAATACATGAGTGTTGGGTTTGGTTGACAATAGTGTGTGAAAAAAAGACTGAAAATATCGTATCTCACATGAAAAGTTATATTAATTTAATCACTAGTGTTGAAATAGTTTATTGTTCAGTGCTTCAAAACAAAAAATACAGAGATATAACTATCATGTTAAAACAAAAGAAAGTTTCCATACTGAAAAGTTTGAGGGGTGTTCAAATGAGTACGGAAAACACTGTGGGTATAATTGAAGTCACATTCAAAAGTAATCACCAGAGGCCTGAGCACTAATATCCCACTAATATCTCCAAAAGCAGCCCTGGCTATTTGCTTTTATGGACCTCCTTGGCTATGGAAAAACAGTCTCCCCCATATATGGCGAACATCTAAATGAATATTGACCAACTTAACACTTTCCACAGTCAGAAATCTGATGACTCCTTGCTACTCCTCAATTGTGGAATATTGCAATGCAAACACCATTATGTCCTCATACGCGATGCTGCAGATTGGACGGAACACACAATTAATTGGTTAAGGATTGGCTCCTGTCACAGCTACAGGAATTCTGGGAGCAGGGAATCTTTTGGCTCATTAAACAGTGGGATAGTTGTGCTCAAGCCACTGGTCATTACTTTTGAATTAAGATTTCAATTATACCCACAGCGTCTTCTCGTACCTTTTCATTTGAACACCCCTTATAGTTAAAATAGATTATGAAAAATTTTATACCTAGGGAATTCGATTTATTTCAGCAAAAGTACATCCTGTGGGAAAGGAAAACATTTACTTAAATCCTTCACCTACCATTCGCTGAGGATTTTCCGTCAGGTCCTCCAGTGAGTCTGTAGGAATGGCCAACTTTATATGTACCTCAAGGAAAAAATTACTATTAAATTTTTTTTTTCAGTAGAAGGAAGCAGTCCTGACATTGTACCATTAGAAAACATGGTATAAATTATGGTCAGAAATTCAGAACTACTTTTTTTATAACTTTACTTCATTTATTGCAACCACTTTTAACAATCAGACCTGTAAGAAAGGAATGAGGCTCACCATGGTGGAAGATTAGTGTGGTACTTGAAATGGTTATTCATCAGGATTTTAGGGAACAAACTAAATTAAAATATCCTTGATTTAAATACTTCAGGTTTTCGATTATCTAATACTTTGCAAGTCAAATAAATGAAAAAAACTTAAATGAAAAAAAAAATAAAATGAAATCCATTAAGTAGCCAAGATATTGTGGAAATTGAAGTTCATAATCAAGGAAAGTAGTTATCTTCTTTCCTTTACTGTAAACATTTAATATCCTCCCATGCAATTTAAATCATTTGTAAGTATTATTTAAAATATCTACTGGGTAGTATTTATTTATGTAAATAGTTAAATTTGTATGCAAATAGTTAAATTTGTATGCAAGTAGTTAAATTTAGGTCAGAATATCTCAAAAATAAGCATCCACTGTTATGCTCCAACTTAAAAATCTCACTCTCGACTTTTCAAATCAAAGACAATTTACATTACCAAAATGATAATATTTCTTAAATTTATCCTCATTAGAAGCTTGTTTTGAATTTTTACGACAAAACATTTTTGAAAGGAAAGGAAATGCACGGAAGGAAGTCTGCACGCGATAAAAGCGTATTTATATGCATAATTTTCAGTGCATTTCTTTTGAGAACTCTGACCCTTCTGGGGTCGAACTGAGAACTTCCATGTAAATAAATAGTGCTTACTATTATATGCGAAGGGAGGATAGATAAAATCCCCAAAAGTGTGAAAGCCTTGCAATTTTTTGTTCTCGAGATTTACTAGAACATGCATAAACACACGCCTTACGTCATCCTAAACGTTATAGGCACAGGCTGATTACAACTAGAAAATCTAACATTATTTTGGGTTATTTTATCGTATTTCTCGCGAATTTCGATCGATATATTAATATATAAAAGATATTCCATTATGAAAATAAGGATATTAAATCGATATCCCTTCTTACGGTTCTTAATTAGATTTCGTAAGTCCATCACTTCTATAATAATCTACAACTAAATATGTACTCTTCAATTAGTCCTTTTGCGTGTGGCAGGGGGAGCTTTACACCGTGAATATACCTTCTTAATCGATTACTTTCGCCTGTATTTATAGGAAATAATAAATTATTGTACCGACTCGCTCTAGCGTCCACTCCTCGCAGTATCAGAACGGCCTATGTAACAAAGAGGACGCAGCAATGCAATATTTCCCCCTGATCCTCAAACGTAGAATACATGGTAATTACAATTATTAAAAATTATCCAAATACTTGAGTTTGTTTACGGAAACACAAAGGCAGCCTTGAACCTTGAAGGTTTATGTAGTCTGATACGTTGGCCACCTCATCTAAGAAACACTTTACAAAGAAAGTTACAGAAGGTCAAGCAATATATGAATAGGCCTTGAGGAAATTCCGTAACTTCATTTACTTTCGTATACTCATAACGGTAACCTAGACAACAACGACCTAGAAATGCTAAGCGCACGTTTTGAATAAAAAGGAAAGTATTCAGAAGAAGGCATCAAATATAACACTCAAGAAATGAAAATTTCAATGCATCAGGGTTAGTACCAGAAAAAATATGGTCATATATTCTAACTTTAACATCGATTTGCTTATATATCAAGATGATATAAGGATTCAATAATCCATATTAAATATTTATTGAGACGTGAGATGGTCATTCATTGATTGAAAATTAATTCATACTTTACCTCAAACGTCAGAAGTTTGGAATGATGATGGGATTATAAAGAGATTGCTTTCCCTTCCCTTAAAATCCGGAACTATATCTATATACCTAAAATGAGCAGAATATATGAAATCATTTCTCAAAATTAATTGAAACCCTTACCGATTAAAAATGTTCGTTCACTAAGTATTTGGAACTATAAAACATTATAAGGATATAGTACTATTTTCATAAGAAAGATTTATTTAGGACAGTGTTGGTATAAACCGAGATCAATAAAATTCTCCTATTAGAAAAGTATGACATCCTCATTCTCTGCAGTCACGAAAGACTTCTACATCACAAAGGCCGCATTAGTTGAATTTATCAGGACCTAAGTTTTTTGGGTCGCATAAGCATATACTCGTGGCGTATGCAAGATAGGTCAGTAAATTAAATAAGGCAGCTCTTAAGGCTGTATATGATAATAAATCAATACGATATCACTATATGTACGACGATCAGGTAATATTAAATATCTACTCCTCAGCTAAAGTATTATATGGTCCAAGATGAATCTAAATATTCGAACGATGCATTCAGGAATAAAGAGTCATAGAAGCGAAAGTTATTACTATCGCTTTTCATTACTAACATTGATACTTTAATTTTACAAAAACGTACAACAAAATATAAATACTTATGATCAGCTTAGATTAGAATTTACTCTATGTTAAACCAACTACTCTATGTGGATTGATAAGATTAAAGTAAAAAGAATACTTTCCTTTTCCTTTCATTATTGATTCCTTGTTGAAGGCAAAATTTCAGTTGCGGCGGTTCATGATCTTGATTAAAAATGTCTTAACTTCATCTCAGATTCTTTAAAAGACAATAACTTGGATGATTCCAGCACACTGTATGTAGAATAGCCAAGAAGAAATAAATGATAATCAGTATACTTGACACATGAAATGCGACACACACACAGACCTACCATGTTTGAGCCACTGAAAGCCTGCGTCCAGCGATGACGGTCCTCTCCACAAGCAAGACACGCAGTTACCGGAGAGAAAATTCTCATTCTCGAAATCTGAAAAAAGGGAGAACATATAAAACAAGTTACGAAAAATATAGCAAAGCACAGCTTTTAAATATACAGGTGACAGAGAGAGAGTTATTTCACTGTCAATCTCTTATGATTTCCATCGAAAAACGAACAAATGAAATTTTCGTGGGATTGATAATAAATGATTTTAGGATTCATTCCCGATATCTCAATTACGTATAGGATTGCAAAAGACTTAAAGACTTCAAGAATGAACGCGCTAGATACACATATTCTATTCAATGATAACCAACTTGAAATTGTCAATAAGAATCAATGCTCATAAAATTGAATGTAACATTCAATTATTTGTGAGTTGGTATTCCCTTCATTAATCTTCGGTAATATTTCTGATAGGAATTGAACGGGATACATCTGAAGTAGTAACGAAAATCTTAACTTAAATTTCAAACTCCGACATCCGTTGCGACTTTAGCTGTGGGCATCTTCAACCACCATAAAAAAATGTTACAAGATATAAGAGAAATATTTGCGGGTTTGATTTCCCTAGATTAATTTTCTGTAAAATTTTTGGTAATTAACTTAAGATATCTTAAGTCAATAGTTTATCAACATAAAGTTGAAGTTCTCAAACATGGACTCATGAAAATCAACAAAAATCGTAATTTAAATACATTAATCATAGCCTAATTGCAATTATTTGTAAAAGCAACACATAAGAGGTAAAGAATTTTAAGCACAACCGATCGAATCGCTGACATCGTAGAATCTCAGTCTAAATAAAAATGACAGATGATATGCACATCGGAACTTTTAAAACTTGTATTCATTATTTCATTAAAATGAAAAATCAAAAATTTAACTTAGATAACATAATTAATTACATTCGACTTACCAACATTGTGAAATCCTCCATTAGTTGTGCGAATATCTTGACGGCAGCAAAGTTTTTTCCCCTTACCTAAAAAATAATTCGTACATACAACAAATTAAAAATACTTGATAAAAACTAAGCTTAACTTTGAATCTCGTTTGCTGGACATGGATTTCGAATCATCACTATGTAACAAATTTAAATGTTAACGGTTTTTCGAAGAGAACGATCAGCAGGTCAGCATCCATCGATGTTTCTTCAGCAACTGAATTTTCTGCCGCCAAAATAACGTTACAATAAAAATACTGATTTCCTATTGGTCCACGTTACGGTTGAACATAAAACTGGATTCTTATTGGTCAGTTTTAATTAGTCGTAAATATAATACAACATTTAATTAAAATATAAATAATTAAAATCTAACTAAATTGATTTTAAAAAATTTTCGGAAGATTAAATTTATTTAAAAATTATCTTTTTACTCCATGAAATTTTTCATTGCACCGAGGTAAGCTATGACTCAGTCGTAACAATATTAAGCAACAATAAATTAAAATTGAATTCGTAGAAAAATTTTAAATTAATTTTTAAAATTTTTAGAAATATCAAATATATTTGCTTTTACATTTCGATTAATTTACTTGATTCTACCGTTATGGTTATGCTTATCCACAAACAAAAGAATGCGACTATGGATTTGAGCATTAAAATTTTAATATAATATATTTATCAATAATCTATGGGAATAAATAATGTTGTATATATTTTTTCGTAGGTTTTCATTCACTTCTGTTGGAATTATGTTAAGTTGATAACTGGTGTCATTACTGACCTTTATCTTACGTAATATTTACGTAAAATTGATATTCGTACAAAATCATGGAGGCGCCATGAGAAAATATCAATCTACACCCTTTCTACCATTTAATGTTATTTCCCATCTGAAGTTATGGATAAATGATGGAATATGATTTTCAGAGAGCGTACGAAAGTAATTTAACTAATAATTCCGTTGCTCTCAGTTCTTTGCTGGTTACTTACGATGTAGCTCCAAATACATTCAACTAATTCACATTACTGAAATGAATATTTTTCAATAAACACAAAGCTTACCTCCTAGAACCGTTTTCTGAATCCACTGCTATCCTTGTAGATTTATATAGTGGAGAAGAAAGAATGATTCCTTTTGGCCATGGCCATTTCAACAACTCTAACCTCGGGAATTTCAATTTACAGACACCGCCACACACTTTTCTAACTCATACAAATTTTAAACTCTTTAGGTTTTCACCACACGTATATCCTAGTATTTACTGTCGACCACTTCCATTCAACTTGAAGCACAATTTCACATCCGTAGAAAAGGAAACACAGAAATAGTTTCATAACACGAACACTTAGGAGATCCATTACGGGCGACAATTCATGGTTTAGGAACAGTGGATTTCGGTAGATCTCATGACAGGAAGTTGTAGTTTCGACTGTCAGAAATTCTATACCATAATCCACTCTCTGAAAAAAACGCGGTATACTGCCATAGTACATACATGTCTCTTGGCTTTTCTGTACTTGTTAAAAGGGAAATTTCTGTTTTTGCTGGGAAGCTCAAATCATAGTTTTGTGATATAGACGCAGAAAAAGTTTTTCATAAGTGCTCGTTATTGTGTTTTATTATCAAGCTTCAATTGGAGTTTGTACTTTAAGTGAGTATATATGTTTGCTGAATATTCATGAGAATTAGTCCATCACCATTATAGACACAGCATTTTTTCCAGTGATTACGTATTAAAAGTGTGAAGATTTCATCAGTGAGAATAGTGTTACGAATCACCCCCAGTGTTGTGAGTTTTGGATCACTTTTACAGGCAAGGGTGATAATAATTTGTGCCCTCTCTGCCAAATTCCAAATGTATCACTCAACAATCGCCAATATAGCGAAGAAATGTCTTAAGATAGTTGTATTTTGTGTTGGAGATCAATGGAAAGAGATTTGTTTGCATACATTACCACTAAACGTAGGTTGTGCTAGAATATGACATAATACCGGATGGGTCTTAGATGTATGCCTTTTTTCACAGGGAGATATAAGCGTAAAATCATTTTCCAAGGTTATAAAATCATTATTACGTAGTCCTGCTTTGTCCACTCCCCTGTAATTAATAATTTTTAATTGCAATGATGCTAACAAATCTAAATGAGGATTGTGGTAATCTGACCCTCTTTTGATAAGCTGGAATGGTAAGAGTGGAGAACAAACGTAAGCAAGTAAATAATATTTATAGTTTGCAAAAAAAATACCTCAAGTCTAGCTTCTTACATATTTAAATAATTTTCATACAAAAGCAATCATAAAAATATCTGTGATAAACTTGATGTATGGCAGGGACATATTCATCAATGGTGTATAATGTAAATTACAAATAATTCATTCGTCAAGAAATCGTGTCGGATAATAACATTGACTTTGTTTCAAATATATCTTTTCAATTTATGAAGCTTAAATCATGGCATTGAATGCCACATAATCCTTTCGCAATTCTGGCTATTATGAGAAACAAGAAAGCCATAGAGAACATATGTTTTCTTCATGTAGATAATTATTACATCATTTGTAGATAATAGAGTTGTCCTTTGGAATGGAAAGTAATGTATAGTTTATTTACATTTCTCTCAGTCCTGTTCATGGAAAGCTAAAATAAAAGCAATTCATTTATTAGTAATACTAAAGGATGGCTATTATCTTGTTGGCCTTGGTCTTGATTGAATTGTATGATTTTTCAGGTTATTTTGCAGCAATTATGTGGGCTTTCCAATGGTTGTATCTTGGCTCAGAGGGAAAGACTCAGAGGGGAGATGACCTCAAGTTGATTGCTAAGCTTAATTCTCCCTCCAGGGCTATCGTTGGCTGATGTCAAAGGAGTTAAGATCCATCCAACAGTCGCGCATAATACTTAAAAGAAACATGAATTTTATTTATTTATTTATTGTAAAAACGCTGCAGTTTGGTCTTTGGACCAGGTGGCAACGGTAGAGGGTAAGAAAGCAATTACAATGAGATGACTGTTTGGCATTCGCCCTTAGGCGGGAGGAAAAAACCCTCCAAAAACCTCCCGCAGACAGTATAAATAAAACAGTATACAATACAGAGATACAGTCAGTATGTACAGAAGACATTAAAAGATATCAAAATTACATTATGGTTACATTACTAGTTATAGCTACATTAATAGATATATGCAGAAATTTATAAGCGTTTAAGCTTCTTTTTAAAAATTTTTATGTTTCTAGGCATTGGAGTGAGAACTCCTCCAGGTAATGCATTCCACTCCCTTATACCTCTATTAATAAATGAATATTTCACTACATCGGATTTCTGTTCACGTTCCTTAATTTTTAACTCATGGTCGCCGCGTCCGATATAGTTAGGGGTATGGAACCTCGATCACAGTTCCTCCCAGCCGTGATTGGAGTTCCACGTATTAAATATGCCCGTTAGTTAGGTAGTTATTCATTATAAGGAATTTTCAATCAGTATAAATTGTCAATATAATTGTCAATTTTCACAGTTATCGTTAGTGAACTTTCATTCTTTATAAATCACATTCATTTTAATATGGTAAACTTCGTTATAGCCAAGTGTCGACTTAAGCGATGGATGTATCGAGTTCGATTCCAGTGAGAGGGCACTTGCAAAATGACCTCAGACGTATCGAATAACTTTAAATAATATCATAGGATCTTATATTTCAGTCAAAGAGAGGCTGAAAGCTCTCCTAGTATTCCATATTTTTAGAAGCGGCGAAATTCATTTAACTAACTCTGAGATAAAGGTGAGAGGTTTTTCAGCCCCAAATCTGCTTTTCACAAATTTGATTTTTTTACTCTGCTGATATTAGTTGGGGATTATAGATTTTTTATTAAAGCAATAAAGCGACAGCAGAGAAAAAGGATGAGTTAAATATTAAGAAGAATTGGATTGCTGCTGAATGAAACCTGTGGTAAGATGCCAAGGATAACAGTATATAATAAAATGTGTCAGATGTTATAATAAATGGGATAAACTACTTAAGAAGAAGGAATGAGAAATGAATGTCGAAGGTTGTTAATTAATCACTTACAGCAATTCCTTATCATCATTATCGCTCTCATCAGCTCCTAGTCACACATACTTCAACTATTATTGTAACATTAATGTTATCCCAAAGTGTTTCCCAAGAGAATACGAGCTTAAGGAAAAAAGGCACTTTGACCCCTGATACATCCAATTTTTATTAGGGAAACGATGTTTTGATAATCCAAAACCAATTAATCTTATTTAAGAATAAATGTATAAGTAAGCTAAAGAAGATAGGATTATTCAATTGGGATTTCACGCCGATGAGTAAACTATTGCAGGGGGCCATAATCTCACTTCACGTATCGTTACATTTTTGAGCAATTGCCTTATTGCATCTAAAATTTGGCCAAACAGGTAAATCTTCTAACTTCATATCAAATTGGCCATTCTGGAAATACTCTTTGTTGGTCATATTCATTCATTCGGGAGTATAAGATTTCGAGAACTTCAACCGACCCCAATCCCCAGAGCCCCATCCATCCCAAGTTCTTCTGTAGGCTCCCGAAGGTTAAAATCCGAAAAGTGAGTCTTTGGGAGAAAATAACGATATCGTTATATCTTAATCCTGTAAATTTTCATAGTTAAGAAACTGCTTCATTACATGCGAGGTTCTCTTTAAGTAAGTTGTGAGAGCCTTCCTTGCCTCGGTAGCCCGTCTTTACATTCAATCTACTCTTTGTTCCTCAGATAAAAACCGGAAATATGTACCCGTCAGAGGCATGAATAGAGAGAAAAAATTACTCATCCACTATATGTAAAGAAAATTCAAGTGTGATCCCTTTAAAATCGAAACCGCTTTCAAAGGAAACTTCTCCTCATATTAATTTAGCCTCTTTTTACATACATTTCTGAATTCTGAAAATATTTCAATTAATTTACTGCGAATGGTCTCACATTTAGAAAAAAGATTCCGTTTCATAATTCCTCTCAAAAATGTGTAGCTTTTATTCATTTTAGCTTTATTATATTAATGGAATTGACGACAGAGTCTTTTGAATTTCCATTTTCTCGGTTTTTCGCTCTTCGCTTATCTAATGTAAACATATATTCGGTGAATGAATGTACAAAATTGAAACTATGTAATATGTAGCTCGAAAATTCCAGGTGTATGATTTAAATGTCAATCACCTGAATACATTCTATAGTTGCTTGTTTTTCCTTAATGGCGAAGTGGTATATAATTAAATTAAATATAATATTTCAATTGAAACAATTTCGATAAAATCTAGATCTTATAGAATTCAGGGACGTTCATAATATGGTCAGCATTCAAAATATACCTGCGTAAAAAAAAGAAAATGCCTTATATAACTATGAATAGCCAGTTTTTATAATCAAGATATAAACTCGGAGGAACAAGTGTAATTCATAATACCACATTGTTTGCTAACAATGTCTTTCATTTATCGTTCAGAAATTCTTAAACAAAGATAAACAGGTTATAAGATTAAGAGACAAGGGTTCTCCAAGCGCCGAACGCGGCGACCATCTAAGGGCGATTCCCGGGAAACGGATAATCGTTTAGCGGTCCCAGTTATTCAGAATCCCTAATGCGCATTTCGAAAGCAAAGCTTTCATGATCACAGGGGGTCCAATGCTGAATGCGTTCGGCGCTTGGAGAACCCTTGTCTCTTAGTTCATTGACCGCCGAGTTCCTTTTTCTCTCTTCTAGGTTATAAGATGTCAGAGTTATCTTTAATTGGTTGTTTTTCATTTATATCTTAGAAATTTATTCAAATATATTAACATAAATACCGAAACATAAGTTGTAAGGGACTAGAATAAGAAGGGGGTAACAGTGACCGGTGATTAAATGCATGCATTGCATGAGTGGCTAAAGCATCGATGCGATAAAAATATTCAATAATGCTCTCCCTATTCTTACATACATTGTGTCACAACGGAATTCCATTGATTATATCCTCGAGTCCTTCACGAAAGGAATTGAGGTTGTTTATCTGTACCCCCTCCGACATTTCTCCTGCAAAATAACAGAGCACAAGACCTGAGGTCGCCTTCCCCATACGTTGCACGCTCCTAAAGTCAAAACTCCTCAATCCCACGTAAAAATCTAACGCTTCGAACAAGTGTGGTGGTGACTCAATACTGAAAGGCCTTCCTGGACAGTTAACATCAACCCTCTGCTCCCCCATTACATACCTGCTCCTTGCCCCTGTAATTCGAAAGGGAAGTCGTTTTAACCTCTTAAAGACAGTTTGCGTGGAAGACACTTCGATGATAATGAGAGGGTAATTCAAGCAGTGAAAACATGGCTTCGTGCTCAGGACCAGTGTTGGTACTGGCAGGGAATACAGGCACTTGTTTCACGCTGGCGTAAGACCGTACAAGTTGATGGAGACTATGTTGAAAAATAGTATGTGTAGAAGAAACATGTATCTATATTGTCACCAAAATTTAACATTTTTAAACAAATAGTTTCCGAGAAAAAAATATGGGGCATTACTTATTGAACGACCCTTGCATTTTCTAATATAACTACGATTTCAGATTTTGTCTTTTGGGAAAATGAATGGCCAAAAAACGAGAACTGTGTCAATAAAACTTACATTCATTGCTCTCTAAACGAGTCTAACCTTCTTCCTCATCTTTTCTTGTAAGTTGTAGTCAATGAAAGAAATATACATTTTTCTTCGTGGTGTGCCACAAAGAAAGGAGAATCATTCAATTAGTCAAGATATGGTATCAGCTTCTCCTTAATTTGTTTGTTCATTCATTAACATACATTACTTGGTTGCAATACAATATGATTTCGAAATGACACAGGAATATTTCGCCTCCATTAGCGATAAAAATATTTCAGAGCTATAAAAGTAATTGTGTAATTTAGTAGTATTTACATTAATGTGTAGCATTACATTACATTACCAAAGTCTTGATGAAAATTAATTTATGACCAAATAAAATTTTTGGGATTCATAATTACCTTTACTTCGGGTTTTATTCAGCCAACTTTGTTATCAATGTTTTTCCAAAGTGTGATTACGATTCTGATTGAGATTTAAAATTTTTCGTTTAAGAAGTGGTTGGTTGACTTTTCTATTTGAAGTGGGAGTTTTCACTCGGGCAAGGAAGGTCCGAAGACCAAACGACATGTATATACACTAATATGCTGTCTCCTCAAGGAAATCAACTATCAAGACAGTGTTGTTGCTCATATTAGCTCCTAAAATGACTTTTACTCATTTATCAGCTGATTTATAAGCATTATAATGGAAGAAAAGAGACCCGAGAATATTACGAACTTTCATTTTCTAGAAGGGTTCTTAAGATTTCTTGGACGATGGATATTATTATGCAATGAGATGACTTCAATTTCATTGCCAGAAATCAATTCTAAGCATCGAAAATTATCTGAGTGACGAAGAACAAGAATGATTGAATATAAATAAAAATCTGCACTATATCAATTTATAAAAAAAACATGAGATTACCACTATATTCCTTCACCCTATATGTAATTATTATACAATTAGATACCACCCCTTGGTATATGACGAATATACTCTGCTGCATCTGATCTCCTACGTAAGTCTGAAAGACTCCTTTATAGCTGATGAAACTTTACTTTGCGTAGTGCGCCTTCTTTAAAACATCTTGCATTGCGCTGAGCGCTAAATCATTTGGTAAAAAAGCGTTACCAAACTATTGACGCGGACTCAGCCACTGATTTAAGAAGGAGAATACTACGCTAACGTCATTTCCTCATACTATCTTTTAAAATGAGTTTTTGGGGCATAAATTACAGTTCCTCTTACGAAAACGTTCAACTTACGAGAAACTTGATCTGTGTTGACGTAGTAGTCTACGGAGGTTTATTCGAATTGAAAGACATTACGGTGATGCTTTTCATATTTGGGACAATTTTCCAATGAACTAGAATCGAAGGATCTGGAAAGGCTTCACATTAGTCATCCTCATTTGGAAGTATGAGGCAGCTGGAAAACAGACGCTCTTTTCATCAGTTGTTCTTTATCTTATCGAGAATTCCTCGGCGCGTGCCTGTAAACGTCCAAATTCGCTAATTCTTGGTTAAAATCTAATGCACAGTATGTGGGTTATGAAAGTTGCTAATTGACTTTGTATTGCCGTTTCAGGTGTAGCCTAAAGGATGGTTGGGGTATTCCTCGTGCCTTTCTTCTCATCTTTTCCTTATCTTTCCACTTGCATTCATGGATATACTCTTCCGATCTTAATTGAACGCTTGAAAGGCGAATTGATAAATAACATAGTATTTTATCTTTCCTAAGATAAACTATTTTACGAACGGGAGAGATTGATCAAAATATGTTATTATAAAAATATTAACCCTTCTGGCAGAAATTCTTCTAACTTCAATAAAGTGCAATAAGTCGATCTATATCATGTTTATTTCTCTCAGTACTAATTCAGAAAATTTCTTCTTGTTGTATTCCCACTGTCTTTAATTTATCATTCATTAAATTTCTTAAAGGTCATATTGATCAGATGCTAATTTACCTAATACGTAAGAATTAGGATAGTGAGTCCTCATTATAAAAAAATATGAAGAATGAGCTGATTTTATCAATGACTAGGACTGAATAATACTTATATTACTTTGAGATACGTACCGCAAATGACTATCGAAATATTGATGTTAAGTAACTGAAATGAGATGGGAATAATAGCGAATACACGTGGTTGGTCTCAGCCAAATAAGCCAAATAACATGTAGCAAGTTACAATCGTTATCATAACTCATATTACTATAAATATGGTATTAAAATCTAATGTAATATACTGTATTGCATTTGCTCTGAAGTGGTAAGCATTATTTTTTCTGATTCAATAAGTGCACTAATCATAATTGATGCAAAATTTTCACTTTAAATATATTTACCGGAAAATTCCTTAAAAATATAATTTTCTGTTATTCTACAACATATCATTAGCAATGAAAATTTAAATTATTATATACATATGGATGTCTGCGTAATCCTGAGACTCGTTTGTAGAGCTTATAATTATTTCGCAGCTTATATGATTATCTTTGCAAGTGCCTTTCAACGGGTTTGTTTACATATAGAATCTCAAAGCTTGCCACATTCCCTTAAAAAGGAGCATCGGTCGTGAAAATTTCTGAAAAAGTTTACTCTACCATTCATCCCCTCAGATGTTTATGCAAACACCGATATTATTAAGAGAGTTACAGAATAGGATCCCAGTATTTTCAAGATGAGCTTTGCATTAATATCTCCAATAATTCGTATTAATAACTGTGGATACCCGATGACAATGGATTGCACTTTTAATGATGATTTTAAGATTAATCTTCCGAAAATTGTCCTTGCAACAATTGTGAATTCGCTGGAGGTCTTGGTTCACATACTGAACACATTCACGGAAGCAGACAACTGTAGAATCGAGATATATCTGCAGATCATCGGCGTATAAATGATGCTTACAGTTTTTAATATAATTTAATTTTTAATATATTTCCGCGTCAACAGAATCGAAGGCTTTACTAAAGTCCAGTAATTCCATTAATTAGTCCACTCCCTCAGACGCTTAGGAAGTTTCCTAACGCCTTATATTAAAATGCAATTGATAAATTCAATCTATGATTTATCGCAAGAACTAGCTAGCAAGACGCAACGTACCCAGAATGCGTCTGCTCGGTTAATGTTTAACTTTTAAAAGTATGAACATACTTCCGATATTTTTAAAGAAAGAAAAAGATAAAAGAATAAGAAAATATCTTGGATTAAACTAGAACATCGTCAAAGAATTCATGTTGTAACGCCAGGTTTCAGGGTAGTCTTGCAAGCACAAACTGCGGAACATCTCTTTTCTGAAATTTTTAGCTTAGAATATGTTCACCATTACAATACTACATGTAAAAAATCTAAAGTAAAACTATGTCAAAGAAACAACTTTTAAACCACCAAATAATCCATTCCGACCTCCGATTCGCTATAATATTACTCTGCCATGTTAATGTCACTAATGATCGCTTTAAATAAGAATGTTCTGAGTTGTCTGAGAATCAGCTGAGAAGATCCTTCTAACTATAATTATAAAGGTAGAGAGACCCGAAAATTTTACGAACGCGTTATTTCTAGGAAGATTCTTAAAAACTCTTGGACCATTGATAATATATTTCAATAGCATGACTTCAATTTAAGTGAGATATATTTTGAAATTACGAGTAAACATTTTCTAGAATTTCTTCTGTGCATTTTAAGTCCTCGGCCCACAGCCGATTTGCTTTCACATTTCTAATACATTCCCTGAACGAGCAATTTTCGTGTGTCTCAGAATATTAGCAGAATTTGAATCTTATGACTTTCAGATGAAAAATTTTTGGTATTACATGAAACGTCCATTAACTTCTATTAAGCACCAAGTGCTCCAGTATGTCTGGTCTATTCTACATAGACATATATACATATACATGTTATAACATAGGTTGCACACTTTTCAAAAGCTCGATATTGCAAATTAATCATAATTAGAAACGAAAAAGACACGGGGAGCTAAATAAGTACGGGATGAATCCTGCGATGATATTTATTTAAATAGTATCGTTGATTTTTATGGGATTGCACGTCATGTTAAGAATACGTCGGACGTAAATTATACATCTATTAAAATCTACTACTCGTCTTTCCGTAACATACGAGAGAAGTGACTATTAAGATGCAGTGAAGAATAATAAGACACGTTGGCATAAGGAAATGCAATGGAAAGAAGGCCGCGATGTATTCAAGATTCATACATATATTATTAAATGGCAAAATCCACATTTATTAGTGTATATTTTATTTAGAACATTTTTGAGTGAAGAATCTTCACCTAGGAGTGCCCTGTGCCCAGACATTTTTCTCGAGTGCCATAGGTTCGCCACTCAGACCTTGGAAAAGGTGGAAGACCACAGAAATTTCCTCGTTACACCCTTTTCGATTCTGATTTTTCTGGAAAGAATACGCGTTGGATTCGGACCCGTTTGTGCGTCCTTCACTGTACCTGTTTACATATTTCTTAAGCCACCTCAACCTTCAATGAGCACCTCATGTCCTCGAAGTCAAGCTGAGTTATTCATAGTCATTTCAGTTTGACGCACGCTTCTCACTGAGTAAAGAGTGGAAATTTCCAGAATGTTCACGTGGGGATTTACATCGAAAAACACGGTGAACCTAAAAGAGCTTTCCACTCATCAGTCCAATTCTCCTCCTCCCAATTCTTCTTTCCTTTAATTTTGAGGATATTTCGGAAAAAAATATTACATCCGACACTTCAGTATCGTAGGAGAGGAATTTTGCCGTATTAAATCAATATGGCTTAAGATATTGTCTCTATTTGCAAGCAAACACCGTTTCATAACGACGATTAAAAAAATATAAGTAACAGTCCTCTCCTCTGCTGCAAGACAATTAAGAATATTAGAAATGGATACCCAGCCAACTCCTCTTTTTAACAGTTTTATCAAACTTTTCAATATGTAATCTTTATTATAGGAATCAATAATAATAATATTAAAACTTCAACTCATCAAGATTTCCATTCAAAAACAGTTCACTCTAGTCTCAGCCAATGTTTTTGGCACTGAAGTTATGGCCAAAGCAAACTATTGAACTGATGCGCGTGACCGTAAACTCCTTTCTGGGCCCGAAGCTACTCATACATCATACGAGCTTGAAATGATATATAAATGACATGCATCAGATCCCCTACATAAGTCTGAATTATTCCTTTGAAACGTTGCTATGAGTAACACTTCTCATTTCACAAATCTTGCATTACACCTCTTGCGCTACACCTTTTGATAAAGGATTACCGAATAGTTGACTCAGCCAGTAAAGAAAAATATTACGCTATCATCATTTTCTGACGCTATTTTCAGAAGGGGTTTCTTGTTGGAAGGAATTACAATTCGACTTAATAAAATATGCAATGAGTGACTGCGAGAAAGGTGGTCTCTGCTGTCGTAGTTCCACGGAGGTTGATTCGAATTGCAAGATGTTACGGTGATGCTTTTCATTTTTGGGACAATTTTCCGATTAACTTAAATATTAGGTTCTGGGAAGACATCACATTAGTCATTTTCATTCGGGAGTATGAGGTTGTGAGGAAAAAGTCATTCTTTTCACCGGTTGTTCCTTATCTCATCGAATATACGTTGTCGAGTTCCCATACACTATTCACTCCCTGAAGTCCAAATGCGCTAAATGCGTCATGGAAATTGGCATTTCACCGTGTATGGCCATTTCAGGGGTAACCTAAAGGATGGTGGGGATCTCTCATGCCTTCTCACCCTTCCTCTAGTTCATACCCTTTCCTTAACTTTTCAGTTGTATTCATAGAAATACTCTTCTAATTTCATCTGAACGTTTGAAAGGTGAATTGATAAATAACATAGTATTTTATCCATCCTAAGATAAACGATGTTACGAAGGAGAATGAAAGATAGAAATATGTGTTAATAGTTTCATAAATTTTCATTTGATAAGATATATTAACCATCTAAGGGAAAATGCCTTATCTTCATTGAAGGGTAGGAATGAAATGCTTTAACTTCATCTATCTTGATAATGTTTAACTTCTCTTAATCCTCATTCATAAAAGTTTCTCTTTTTATTCATAGTTGATTTCCCACAGTCTTTAGTTTATCATTTAAAATTTATTACGTATTATATTAATCGATTTTTACTGATTAATAAAATGATAAGAATTAAAGATTTTTGCAATTATTAGATTAATAAGTTATTAGCAGGCAAACATATACATATCATCTTTTTTTATCAATGAGAATGACAAAATCGCTAAACTACTAAAAGCAAACTAAAAATACTACTTATTTAATCGGTAATTATATTAATATAACTGAAATACTTATATAGTAATATAATTTCCGAAAATGTAAGCTTGAGTACCAGAAATAACATGGGAATAAAAGGAAACTCATGGGTGATAACCACTCGCGCCAGCTGGAATTGCCAAGTACGGCCAACATTTCGATGATGTGGAAATGTTCGGAAATCATTTTCTCATTAATTAACGCTATATCCGGTAATACATAACGAATTTCAATTTATTATATTATGGACCCTTTCATGTAGGAGTGTGAGGTCGTTTACAATCTCTCCATCCGTCGATTCTCTTCCATTCTCTGGAGAGTTGACATCATAGATAAAAGTAGTTATGATATTTTTTAGTATTATTACCTTTCTTTTACAAAGTATTGATGAAAAATTAATTCTAAATTACTCGAGTGCTAGCAATTTTTCGATATAGTAAATAGCTTTGAGAAGCAAAAGTCTTGACCTCGTATCCTAGTTTTCATTTGATAGTAAACGTATGTCCCATCTTCTAACTATTATTCCGAGTGTTGCAATTAAAAACTACCTAAAATTAAATTAGAATTGAACATAAATGTGATCGCGTTGCTTGAACCACTTTATTCTATTTTATGAATCAATGAAGGAAATTCGATACTTTGAAGTTTGGTCTCCCAGATGGGCTAGAGGACAACGCACTCGTCTTCGACGAAAGAAGTCGCTGGTTCGATCCCGGCGAGACGCACGTTGCACAGGACCTCGACTTGCCAGACACTTTTGTTATTAGAATCATATATTTCAGTCACGGAGAGGCTCGAAACCCTCATAGTTTTCCCTCTTTTTTGACGATGCGTAAATGATATTTTATTGATTCTGAGAGATCTGAAGCGAAAATGAGTGATTTATTTTTTTCAATCCCCATTTTTACGATATCACCAATTTCTTTTTGGCCAGTGAATAATTTTTTGACGCCGTAAAATGATAAGAGAAGGATTTGCATACACATTGATAACGCTATTGAAAGCTGTAGGTTATAAGTCGGCATTTTCTAATTATCTTTACGCAAATGAAAATAGTCGGGGGAAAAAAGATATTTGATTTAAGTAATAAAGCTACAGCAGACGAAAAGAATGAGTCAAATTATGAGAATTAGATTTCTACGATAAGTAACCTGTGGTAGGATGGCAGAGAAAAACAGTAGAGAATAGGTTTTAGGTCATGTGGCAGAATTCTGACTCAGTGAGTAAAGTAAGGGCTTACCTTACTCCTCAAATTTTCTATTAAGTCTCTGCGTCTCAAATTGAATCATCTGTAAGATTTAAGCCCGTGTTTCCTAATAATCTTAACCAAGCTGAAGATAGACGTGGAAGAATGATATTTGATTAAACTAGTAAAGCGACGGCAGAAGAGGAAGATTAGTCAAACATTTACAAGTATTGGATTCCTATTGAAAATAACCAGAGTTCGGGTGTTAGGAAAAAACAGGGGAAAATAAAAACGGTTTAGGTGTTGTCAGAGTAGGATGAATTACCCAAATAGATGGAAGGGGTACTGAAAATCGAAGGTTGTTAATAAATTATATACAACGATTCCTTATTATCATTACCTCTCTGTCTCTTCTCCAAGTTACAGATATTTTAACTATTCTTGAAAAACTTCGTATTAATTTTATCCTAAAGACTTTCACTTTGAAGTACGAGCTTGTGAATAACGAACACTTTTCCCCCGATGTTTATTCGGGAAATGATGCTTGAATAAAACGAAACGCTATTATGAGTTACATTTCACATTTCCAGTGTCCTTCAATTTATAATTTAAATTCAGTAGGAATCATGAGTAAATCTCCAGCCTAATATTTTAACTAAGAGGGAAAATTTTTCTCATTTCATTTCAAATCGACGATGCTTGCCCAACTCCATATTAAGACAATCTTATCCAATGATATCCGAGGTTAGTATGGTGTTGGAGAATCCCTTGCGTCGCACAGTGGGCTAGAATCGAAAAAAGCTGGCCAAAAATACGAAAACGCTTTTCTTGAGTGCGGACCTCGAAACTTTGCATGATTGATTGTGAATAAATCTTGTATACAACTATGGAGGTCATTTACGCTCGATCTTTAGTATTAAATTTATACAGGAGGTCAAAGTTGACCAATTTTTGCGAAAATTTCCCGTTTCCGATTTTTCGCGAAATTCTTCAACTTTGAGTCGATTGTGAACCCAAACTAGGAAAATAATCGGGTAAAATATGATGCTATATTATAAATATGTTTTTTGTCCTTCATAAGACTTAGTTTCAATGAGTTCTGTTGAATATTTATACACTTTAGATTACATAATGGCCGACCCTTATTTTGGAACAAATTTTTACATAAAGCGAGGAAAATAGTAGATTGAGACACCGTATGACACGGAGTTATTTACACCACGATATGCTACAAACCTTTCTTAATGGGAATCTGAAATAAAATGTTGCCCCAATTTGCTCCAATAATATATATGTCGACCTTTCGACAACGCTGCAAGGGCCAAATCCGCGCGGCGGAGCACCGTCCTCCGTTACGCTCTCGTTTTGAGAGGAACAACGAACGAATACGATTCTGGTTCGTTCTTTTTGTATATTTTTAGCATTATTATACTTCGTACATATGTTACCCTTTTTACCCTTTCCTCCCAGATTTTTAAGAAATTCTACTGGGATCTCTTCCACACCCGTTGCTTTCTTCCCCTTCATGTCTCGCAGTGCTCTATCAAGTTCACTATCAAGTATGCTCGGTACAACATCGTCTTCCTCTATTTTTTGTATACTTTCTATCTTTATGTGGGTAGGCTTCATGTCTTTAGAATACAATTCTTCCACATACTCTTTCCATCGTCCCCTTATGCTTGCTGACTCCCTTAAGACGTTTCCCCAGTTATCCCTAATAGTGGCCGTTTTATTACTAATTTTATTCCTCGTTAATTGTTTCACTTTTCTATATAATAGGTCGACCCTCCCACTTTCTGCCAACTTCTATATTTCGTTACTCTGTCCCTTCCACCACGATTCTCTAGCTCTGTTCGTTTCCCTCCTCAGTTCATTGTTCAGTGCCCTGTACATTCTACGCCCGTGTTCTGTGTTAACACTTTTCCATTTCCTTCTTTCCTCCATTTTATTTATCATTTCAACCGTCACCCATGGTTTCCTAATTTTGTTTTGGTTGACCCTCCCAATGGTTCTTTGGGCACTCTCCTTTATGCTGGATTTGATCTTTTCCCATCCCCCGTTTACGGTGAGTTCCCTTTCTATACCAACTAGAGCCCTGTTTACTGACTCTTGAAACTCTCTAGCTTTCCTACCCCTGAGGGCTTCTACGTTCCATTTGGGTGCGGTTTTTGCCCTATAAATCTTTTTGAATCTAAGCTCGGTCTTCATCATTACTAAATTGTGATCCGAGTCTACATCAGCACAAGGATAACTTCCCGAGTTTATAACACTATTTCTAAAACTTTTCCTTACCAAAATATAGTCGATTGTCAAGAACTACTGCCGAAATAGTGAGAGATACATAATGAGTGAGATATCCTGCGTATGCCTTTATTATTTGGACATAGTGCGAACATACTCGTATTGTTTCTAGATTCTTTCCCCAAAGAATAAGCTGTTTATCTGGATGAGACCGAAATTGACCTATTTTCTGTATATTTGGAAAAGAATTGAAATGAATCAAATTTCCGTCCACGAGAGTATATATAGTTTATTCAAGAAGGAAAAAACATATTAAAATAAAAATCCTATCAGATTCCACATTAGGTAGTGAATTTCCACAAAATATACATACAATTACGTTATCTGGGTTCTTCCAGCGAGGTAGCATTATCCTGAGAAAGAGGGACTCCTCATTAAATTCGCATACTCAATGTACTAATATTTTTATCAATTATATAATTCACTATCTCTGTTGCAACTTTCTAAGAAAATATCTATCTATAATTTTATTGAAAGAATATTTCAATACATTGGGTAAAATACAAGTCAATTGAAAAATGATACTTATACAGGTAAATTAACAGTTTCATTTACTAATCCTGTTCTAGTCTGTTCCCTACCTAACCCCCTAAATTCATCCACTGCCCCCTCCCTTCCTAACCCCTTACCTCTTCCCTCCTCCTCCCACTGCCCCCTCCCTTCCTAACCCCTTACCTCTTCCCTCCTCCACCCGCTGTCCCCTCCCTTCCTAACCCCTTACCTCTTCCCTCCTCCACCCGCTGTCCCCTCCCTTCCTAACCCCTAACCTCTACCCTCCTCCTCCCACTGCCCCCTCCCTTCCTAACCCCTTACCTCTTCCCTCCTCCACCCGCTGTCCCCTCCCTTCCTAACCCCTTACCTCTTCCCTCCTCCTCCCACTGCCCCCTCCCTTCCTAACCCCTTACCTCTTCCCTCCTCCACCCGCTGTCCCCTCCCTTCCTAACCCCTAACCTCTTCCCTCCTCCTCCCACTGCCCACTCCCTTCCTAACCCCTAACCTCTTCCCTCCTCCTCCCACTGCCCCTCCCTTCCTAACCCCTTACCTCTACCCTCCTCCTCCTGCTGCCCCCTCCCTTTCTAACCCCTTACCTCTTCCCTCCTCCACCCACTGTCCCATCCCTTCCTAACCCGTCAACTCTACCCTCCTCCTCCCTCTGCCCCCTCCCTACCTATCTCCCTTACCACTTCCATCCTCCTCCCTTCCTAACCCTCTAACCTGTACTCTCCTCCTCCCGCTGCCCCCCTCCCTTCCTAACCCCTTATTTAAGTATCCCTCCCACTGTACTCTTCCAATATCCATCCCAACTCCTTACTTGCTTTCTTCCTCCCTATGCCCACAACCCTACCAGTGTTCTAATCTTTTTTTCTGTCCATTCCCCCTGATACTTCTGTCCATAATCCTCTGTTCTAATCTTTGTTTTTTTTCCCTTTCCCAACCATTGGATAAGTTTCTCAGTGCCCCTTTTCTCTCATCTCCCCTTACTTCCCTCTCCCTTGTTTTTCACATTTCATTTCCCTCATCCCAATGAGTTTAATTTTATTTTGGGTATTTGAAGGGAAAATCATATTACAACATCCAATAGTTATGCATTTTCCTGGCCTTAGAATATTTTATCTATATATTTGCTAAAGGTATTTTATAGACAAGGATGCAATTTTTTTGAGTCAAAAATGATTTGTTTTAAAATCATTAATTTCTGGTTAATATAACTTTTAAGCCCGTTCCCCCTCTATCATTCCTTTTATATTTCTCCCCTTTATTTTATCCCCTTCCCGCTCTTTTACTCCCTTTCCCACTCTATGGACATGTTTCTCACTGCCCCTTTTCTCTCTTCACTACTCCCTTCCCTTTCCCTTGTTTTTCACATTCTATTCCTCACACCCCAAAGTGCTTCATTTTATTTTGGGTTTTTGAAGGGGAAAATGATTGTACAACAACCAGTAATTATGCAATGTCCTGGCCTTACAATATTTTATCTATACATTTGCCAAAACCATGTTTTTATGGCCAAAGATGCAATTTTTTTTCAGAGTCAGAAATAATACAATTATTTTCTTTAAATTGTTAACTTCTGGTTCAAATATACATTGCGATACATTTTTCATTCTTCTAAAATGGTTCATCATCAATATATCTTTTATACCTGTACAATAATTAGAAAACAATTCATATCAACTTCAAAACAATACAGTTTAAAATATAGGTTTGAAAATTGATTACATTAAATAACACAATCATTCTGCCTCAATAAATTTAACAGTTTAGGATGAAAATATAAATAAATTAATTCTAAAAGTTACACTTTTTAACAATCATTAAGAATAATTATTTATACATTTTCCATACCTAACAATTATACATATTAAAAGGCAGTCCTTGGATTAAGCAGCATCCTTCATTAATAGGATTCTTTGTTTACAATTGCTTCATTCAATGTGGTTTGCTTAGTATCGTTTCACTTGGTATCCATCCAGTTCCTAATCAGCCTTGATTATTCCACCATCTTCACACCATGACTATTCTTTTCTTTCATATTCTTCTCTTTCATAGTGTTGTGGATTCCACTGGATTTATGTATCCTCTTATTTGTCCCTAAGTGCCCTTCGAATACTCCATCCATTCTAGAAAAAGACAAGTTAACTTTTAAGCGCACATCTTTGGAATAAAATATATGTATGGGTTATGATAATCTACAATAACATGTTTGCAATGGGGAGAACTGATCCAACAAAAATTAAAAAAGCCTTTTGTTATGTAGGATTCACATCAGCCAACATGTCATTCAACCCTAGACTCTCTTGGAATATTTTAAATTAAGGGAATAATCACATAACTACCATTGACATTTGCAGAAATATTCAACAAAAATACTTAAAATATGGAATTACAGAGCCAAATTAAATGCGAAGACTATGTAGTTCATGAAATAAAAGAGTAACACAATTACTTCAATTATTTGAATTTCACCTTTGGGATTCTTGAACAAAATTATATTCTTTATCAAGGCTTTTGCTATCATAATACAAATCATTGGAAAACAAAATTAATTATGTATCACAGGACAAATGTGGTATTGTGTTGGTATGCATATTAAGTTTATATTTCCTATATCCGTTTCTAAAACAAAATGTTGCTGAATTTTGACATCTTAAGAAAATACAATTCACATTTATATTCTCCTATAATTTGGAGATTTTTTTTCATAAACTTACAAAGTACAGTAGGTGCAATAAGATATCAAACCAACTGAAAATTTTACTTTTGGCGTAAGTCAAAGTTTGACCAATATATCCTTTCCTTTTTGAAAAGATGTGGGCTGTTGTTTAAAAAGGAGTAAATTGAAATTGAAATGTCGATTTAATAGGTATCATTATAGTTTGACTAAATTAAAATTAAACTCAGGCCTTTTCTGAAGAGTCCATGCTAAATCTTCATGCCACTCCACATCCTGTAGGATATTACTATTAACTCGATCTATTGCCTATCAGAGATATAAATCAAATTATGAGATCCACCACTGTGACCGATTCCAACATGAAAACCTCATTGATTTGCACTGATAGACTGCCTGTGGAAAACACTATCTCCTAATATTGTGTACTATATTTCTTAAAATAAGACAAGTATTAGTATTAGATACCAGAACCCCCAGAAATGAGAAAAAAGTAAAGAATCATAGGTAAAGAAGCAATTAGATATTGGCAGGTGAAATTGATGTCTTCAAATTATGCCATCAGTAATCTTAATACCCAAAGTTTTAGAAATGAAAATGACTATGCAAAATTCATCACAAAGTGAGAATTCCTTGAAATAAAGAAGAGGTTTACATAATCAATTTCACTTAATGGAATGTTAAAAATTCCATATACTAAAACTCAAATTACAAACGCCCAATCTGAGGACTGGCTGTTGGTGAAATGTAAAGAGCTTGAGACATAAATATTGCAGGATTAAAAAAGGAATTTCATGGACCCATTCTCTCTCTGCAATTCTTCTTTGGGTGCAAAGGAAAATTAAAGGATTCACAGCTCACATTTACACTTAACTTCTCACTCTTCTGTAGGAAAACATCTAATAAACTCTTACACCAACCATTAGCTGAGGATTTTCCATAAGGTCTTCCGAAGAGTCTGTAGGAATTTCCAACTGTATCTGTAGCTAGAGAAATAAATAGTTATTAAAAATTTTTCAGCCCTGACATTGCAATATTAGAAACCACGGCGTAAATTTTTGTCAAAAATTCCAGATTACTATATATATATATATATATATATATATATATATATATATATATATATATATATATGCATAATTGTGAGTGCATTTCTTATGAGACCTTTGACCCCTCTCGGCGAAGGAACTGAGAATCTGTAGATAAATATATAGTGCTTACAATTACATCAGTTACAATCCGCAAAATTTTGGAAAATCATAAAAAAAGTCCCAAATTCTCAGGATATATTTGTAAAACGCATGAGCTCGAATTTAACCGTCAAACTAAACGTCATAGGCACCGGCTGATACAATCTGAAAATCTAACATTATTTTTAAGATATATAATCATAGTTCGAGCGAATTCAGATCTAAATATATATTATACGGTGAAAATAAGGATATTAAATCGATATCCTTTCTTAAGGTTCTTAATTAGATTTCGTAAGTCTATCACTTCAATAATAATCTACAACTAAATATGTACACTTCAATCAGTCCTTTTGCGTGTGGCAGGGGGAGCTTTACACCGTGAATATACCTTCTTAATCGATCACGTTCGCCTGTATTTATCGGAAAAAATAATTTCTTTACCGATTCGTTCCGGCGTACACTCCTCGCAGTATCAGAACGGCCTATGTAACAAAGATGACGCATCAATGTAATATTATCCTTAAAGGTAGAATACATGGTAATGACAATTATTAAAAATTACAGAAACGATCGAGTTTGTTTACGGAAGACAGCAAGGGAGTCCTGAACCTTGAAGATTTATGTAGTCTGAAACGTTGGCCACCTCATCTAAGAAATACTTAACAGAGAAAGTTACAAAAGGTCAAGTAGAATATCAATAGGCCTTGAGGAAACTCCATTAACTTTCGTTTACTCATGACGGTAGCCTAGACAACAACGACCTAGAAATGAAAAGTGTGTTCTGAATAAAAAGGAAAGTATTTTGAAGACTGCATCGGAGATAATACGTAAGAAATAAAACGTTCAACGCATCAGGGTTAATAGCTGAAAAAATAACTTAAATTTCAATACCTTCACAAAAGGAATAAACTTTCTACGTGGTATTCGGGTCACTTCAGGTTGCAACCAAAACTCTCCATTACATTATCCATTACACGCAATCTTAAATTTTAGATTTGTATCAGATAAAATTAAATATCTACTCCTCAGCCAAAGGATTAATTGGTCCAAGATAAAGAACCATGGATGCGAAAGATATTGCTATCGCTATTCATCACTAACATTGATGCTTTAATTTTGAAAAAACGTACAAAAAATATAGATACTTATGATCACCTTAGATTAGAATTTAGTCTATGTTAAACGAACTGTGGATAAATGAGATTAAAGTAAAAAGAATACTTTCCTTTTTCCTTTCATCATTCATTCCTGATTAAAGGTAAAATTTCAGTTGCGGCGGTTCATGATCTTCATTAAAAATGTCTTCACCTCAGATTCTTCAGAAGATATTTATTTGAATGATTCCAACACACTTTATGTGGAATAGCAACGAAGAAATGAATGATAATTAGTATACATGACGCAATTAATAAGATACACGAGACATACTTAAAAGCAGAAAGCAAAGGCAAACGTTCAAACAAAAATGTAAATCAAGAGACCTACCAGATATGAGCCACTGAAAGCCTACGTCCAGCGACGATGGTCCTCTAACACCTCCACACGCAAAACAAGACACGCAATTACCGGAAAGAGAGGTAATTCCTGAAATCTGAAAAAGGAGAGAGCATATAAAATAAATTACGAAAAATATATCCAAGGACAGCATTTAAATATGCAGGTGACAGAGAAAGAGAGTAAATTCACTGTCAATCTCTTATGACTTCCATCGAAAAACGAACAAATGAAACTTTCGTGGGATTGATAATAAATGATTTTAGGATTCATTCCCGATATCTCAATTACTTATAAGATAGCATAAGACTTCATGAATGAACGCGCTAGACATACATATTCTATTCAATGATAACCAACTTTAAATTGTCAATAAGAATCAATGCTCATAAAATTAAATGTAACATTCAATTATTTGTGAGTTGGTATTCCCTTCATTAATCTTCGGTAATATTTCTGATAGGAATTGAATGGGATACATCTCAAGTAGTAACGAAAATCTTAACTTAAATTTCAAACTCCGAAATCCGGTACGACTTTAGTTGTTGGCATCTACAACCACCGAAGAAAATGTTACTGAAAATTAATTTAGGGAAATTAAAGCTACAAATATTTCTCTAATATCTTGTTACTTAAGATATCTTAAGTCAATGGTTTATCAACATAAAGCTGAAGTTTTCAATCATGAACTAATGAAAATCAACCAGAATCGTAATTAAAATACATTGATGATAACCTAAACGCAATTATTTGTAAAAGCAATACATAAAAGGTAACTAATTTTAAACACAACCGATCTAATCGTTGAAATCGTAGAATCTCAGCCTAAATAAAAAAATGACAGATGATATGCACATCGGAACTTTAAAATCTCTCTTCTCAATATTTCATTAGTATGAACAATCGATAAATTTAACTTTGATAAAAATAATTCATATTTCGACTTACCAAGATTGGGAAATCCTCCAATACGTGTGCGAATATCTTGACGGCAGCAAAGTTTTTTCCCCTTACTTAAAAAGTAATTCGTACAACAAATTAAAAATACTTGATAAAAACTAAGCTTAACTTTGAATCTCGTTTGCTGGATATGGATTTCGAATCATCACTATGTAACAAATTTAAATCTTAACGGTTTTTCTGAAGAGGACGATCAGCAGGTCAGCATCCATCGATGTTTCTTCAGCAACTGAATTTTCTGCCGCCAAAATAACGTTACAATAAAAATACTGATTTCCTATTGGTCCACGTTACGGTTGAACATAAAACTGGATTCTTATTGGTCAGTTTTAATTGGTCGTAAATATAATACAACATTTAATTAAAATATTAATAATTAAAATCTAACTTAATTGATTTTTAAAAATTTTCGGAAGATTAAATTTGTTTTAAAATTATCTTTTTACTCCATGAAATTTTTCATTGCACCGAGGTAAGCTATGACTCAGTCGTAACAATATTAAGCAACAATAAATTAAAATTGAATTCGTAGAAAATTTTTAAATTAATTCTTAAAATTTTTAGAAATATCTAATAAATTTGCTTTTACATTTCGAGTAATTTACGTGATTCTACCGTGATAATTATGCTTCTCCGTAAACAAAAGAATGCAACTATGGATTTGCGGAATAAAATTTAATATTATATATTTATATATAATTTATGGCAATAAATACTCTTGTATATATTAATTCGTCCTTTGTAATTCACTTCCGTATAAATTATGTTAAGTTGATAACTGGTGTCGTTACCGACCTTTATCTTGCGTAACATTTACATAAAACTGATATTCATACCAAATCAGGGAGTTACCCAGAGTAATTATTAATATGCGCTCTTTCTACTATTAAATGTTGATTCCTATTCGAACTTACAGAAAATATGATGAAAAACTATTTCAGAGAAAATTTCAGATACGAAAGTAATTTAGTGAATATGCTCTTAGCTCATTGCTGGTTCCTTACGATGTAGCTCCAAATACATTCAGCTAATTCACGTTACTGAAGTGAAAAATCATCCATAAACGTAAACACCTAGATTACCTCTTCGAACCCTTTTCTGAATCCTCTTCTACTCTTGTAGATTTATATTGTGGAGAAGAAAGAATGATTCCTTTTGGCAATGGCCATTTCAGCATCCCCGGAAGTTTCAATTTATGGATGGATGTTGTATGTATGTATCCCCGGAAGTTTCCCACACATTTTTCTTACTCGTACAAATTTTAAACATCATAAGTTTTCACCCAACACATACCAAAGTATAAACCTTCGATCACTTCCATTCAACTTGTAACACAAATTCACATCCATTGAGAAGAAACCACAGAAAGAGTTTCATAACACGAACACATACAAAATCCATTACTGGCGACAAAAATGTGGTTTAAGAACAGCGGAATTCGCTAAGTCTCATGACAGGAAGTAGTAGTTTCGACTGTCAGAAATTCTATACCATGATCCACTCTCTGATAAAAACGCGGTATACTGCCATAGTACACTCTCTCGTGGCTTTTCTACTCAAGTAAGAAGAAAATTTCCGTTTTGCTGCGAACTTAAAATCAGAGTTTTGTGACGTAGACGCAGAAAAGGTTAATAAGTGCTCGTTGTTGTGTTTTATCAACAAGCTTCAATCGCAGTTTCTACTTTGAGTGAGTATTTTTGTTTGCTGAATATTCATGACAAGAATTCCATTAGCATTAGAAACACTACATTTCTACCAGTGATTACTTATTAAAAGTGTGAATATTTCATATGTGAGAACAGTGTTACGAATCACCCACAGTTTTCTGAGTCTTGGAGTACTTTTACAGGCAAAGGTGATAATTATTTGTGCCTTCTCTGCCAAATTCCAAGTATATCACTCAGTAATCGTCGCAGTAGCCAAGAAAGCGCCCTATGATAGTTGTAATTTGTTTTGGAGATCAATGGAAAGTTATTTCATCGCATACATTACCACTGAAGGTAGGTTTTGCTAGAATGTCTTCTAATACTGAATTGGATCCTCCTCAATGTACGTCTTCTGTTACTGGTAGATATAAATGTAAAATCATTTTGCAAAGTTGTAGCGTAAGCATGACAAAGGAGACTATACACCCCTAATATTTGCAGAAGATTTATTTTCTTGTGATTTGTGTGTGGCTCGTTATAAAGTATTATAATAACAGCCGTAGCATGCAGTTTATTGAAAAGACTAGAACGCTTTGAAATTTTGATTACTTGGTTGATTTTGAAGACTTGCTTTGTCCCTTCCCCTGTAATTATTAATTTCTAATGGGAATAATGCTAACAAACCTAAATGGTCATTGAGTTAATCTGCCCTTTTTTCTCACTTAGGTGGTATGATAGGAGTTGAGAACAGATACATAAGCAAACATTTAAATTTCGTAGGAAGCTTTTAAAAAGACCTTAAAGAATGTCTACCTTCTATCATAATTCAGGAACTTTCATAGTAAAGCAAACATAAGATAGCTCAGATAAACATGATAGATGGCAGATATACATTAATCAATACTATATAATGCAAATTACAAATAATTCACTCACCAAGAAATCGTGTATGTAAAATGCTTCGACTTTCTTTTAAATATATCTTTTCCGTTAATGAAGCTTAATTCATGGTATCTCCATGGAGATATTTAGTACTTCATTTATAGATAAGAGGGTTGTCCTTTGGAATGGCCAGGAGAATTCTGTATATATTATTTTGATTTCTCTCTGTCTTGTTGATAGAACAATAAAATAGAAGCTACACATTTATGATTAATGCTAAAAGATGGCTATTATCTTGTTGGCCTTGGTCTTAATTGAATTGTATGATTTTCAGGTTATGTTGCAGCAATTATGTGGGCTTTCCAATGGTTGTATCTTGGCTCAGAGGGAAAGACTCAGAGGGGAGATGACCTCAACTTGATTGCTAAGCTTAATTCTCCCTCCAGGGCTATCTTTATCTGATGTCAAAATAGTTCAGATTTATTTGATAGCCGCGCACAATACTTAAAAGAAACGTGGGACATATTTATTATAAGGAATTTTCAACTGGTATAATTGTCAATAACCACAGTTATAGCTATCTAACCTCCATTGTTTGTAAATCACATCCATTTTAATAGGGTAAATTTCATTGTCTATACATGTTATGTAAATATATATTGTTAATAATAAAACATGTATAACTAACATTATAATAATAAAACATGTATAACTAACATTATAATAATAAAACATGTATCACTGAAATAAAGAGAACATTATAAATACTAAGTTTTCAGACGTAAAATGAGATAGTTGTTACCATATGGTATTTATATGTATTATGTATTATTTATATAAAATGGGAACGAGTTCTTTGGACATATTTGTTTCGTTTTATAAATATTTCAACTTTTTCAACTATTATTGAAACACTTCACATTAATATTATCCTTAGGCTAAGATTGATGTGAAGTTAAATCCTTAAGATAAGATTGAAGTGAAGTGAAACACAGAAGTGAAACACAGACTCTTTTGCCCCCGATATATCCCATTTTTATTAGGGAAACGATATTTTAATAATCCAAGACCGATTTATCCCATTTAAGCAGTAATTCATAGGTAGAGAAGATGGGATCAAATGGGATTCTCGTCGATGAGTAAACTATTACCATAATCTCGCTTCAGCTATCGTTACATTTTCGAGCAATTGAATTAGTGCATCTAAACTTTCGGAAAGGAAAAAGATTCTCTCCCTCATTTCAAATTGGCCGTTCTGGAAATACTCCTCATTGGTCATTCATTAGGGAGTATAATATTTCGAGATGCAGAAACTTCAACCGGCCCAAACGCTCTTGTTATTTCCACAAGCTATTTTGAAAACGTTTTTTGTGGCAGGATTTACAAATCGTCTTACGATAACGTTTAATGAGAAATTACGAGAAACTTGGTCTCATGGAGGTTTATTGGAATTGCAAGACATTCCGGTATTGTTTGAATGGAAGCTATTTGGAGCGATTAACTAAAATGGGAGGCTCCAGAAAGACTTCACATTAGTCTTTCTCATTTGGGAGTATGTGGTAGCGGAAAAACAGAAGCTCTTCTCAGCTGTTGTTCCTTATCTTCTCGAGAATTCCTCGGCCCACACAAAGTACAACCCCAGAAGTCTTAATGTGCCATTCTCGGTTAAAATCTAATGCATAGCATGAGGGCAATGGAAATTTCCGATTCGGTGTGCGTGACCTTTTTAGGGGTAACCTAAAGGATGGTCGTGGAATCTCTCACGCCTCCTCAACCTTCCTCAAGTACCTACCTGTTTCTTATCTTTCCAGTTGCATTCATAGAGATATTGTGCTCTGAACGATGTTACGAAGGAGGATGATTGATCAAAATATGTTTTAGCGGTTTTTCATTTCCTTCAAAAGAAGAACCACTCTTGCAGAAAATATTTCAAAATAATTCTAGGATAAATATTCTAGGATTCAAAATAATTAGAAATTTACCCTATTAAAATGGATGTGATTTATGAAGAATGAAGGTTCACTAACTATAACTGTGGTTATTGACAATTATACCAGTTGAAAATTCCTTATAATAAATATGTCCCACGTTTCTTTTAAGTATTGTGCGCGGCTATCAAATAAATCTGAACTATTTTGACATCAGATAAAGATAGCCCTGGAGGGAGAATTAAGCTTAGCAATCAAGTTGAGGTCATCTCCCCTCTGAGTCTTTCCCTCTGAGCCAAGATACAACCATTGGAAAGCCCACATAATTGCTGCAACATAACCTGAAAATCATACAATTCAATTAAGACCAAGGCCAACAAGATAATAGCCATCTTTTAGCATTAATCATAAATGTGTAGCTTCTATTTTATTGTTCTATCAACAAGACAGAGAGAAATCAAAATAATATATACAGAATTCTCCTGGCCATTCCAAAGGACAACCCTCTTATCTATAAATGAAGTACTAAATATCTCCATGGAGATACCATGAATTAAGCTTCATTAACGGAAAAGATATATTTAAAAGAAAGTCGAAGCATTTTACATACACGATTTCTTGGTGAGTGAATTATTTGTAATTTGCATTATATAGTATTGATTAATGTATATCTGCCATCTATCATGTTTATCTGAGCTATCTTATGTTTGCTTTACTATGAAAGTTCCTGAATTATGATAGAAGGTAGACATTCTTTAAGGTCTTTTTAAAAGCTTCCTACGAAATTTAAATGTTTGCTTATGTATCTGTTCTCAACTCCTATCATACCACCTAAGTGAGAAAAAAGGGCAGATTAACTCAATGACCATTTAGGTTTGTTAGCATTATTCCCATTAGAAATTAATAATTACAGGGGAAGGGACAAAGCAAGTCTTCAAAATCAACCAAGTAATCAAAATTTCAAAGCGTTCTAGTCTTTTCAATAAACTGCATGCTACGGCTGTTATTATAATACTTTATAACGAGCCACACACAAATCACAAGAAAATAAATCTTCTGCAAATATTAGGGGTGTATAGTCTCCTTTGTCATGCTTACGCTACAACTTTGCAAAATGATTTTACATTTATATCTACCAGTAACAGAAGACGTACATTGAGGAGGATCCAATTCAGTATTAGAAGACATTCTAGCAAAACCTACCTTCAGTGGTAATGTATGCGATGAAATAACTTTCCATTGATCTCCAAAACAAATTACAACTATCATAGGGCGCTTTCTTGGCTACTGCGACGATTACTGAGTGATATACTTGGAATTTGGCAGAGAAGGCACAAATAATTATCACCTTTGCCTGTAAAAGTACTCCAAGACTCAGAAAACTGTGGGTGATTCGTAACACTGTTCTCACATATGAAATATTCACACTTTTAATAAGTAATCACTGGTAGAAATGTAGTGTTTCTAATGCTAATGGAATTCTTGTCATGAATATTCAGCAAACAAAAATACTCACTCAAAGTAGAAACTGCGATTGAAGCTTGTTGATAAAACACAACAACGAGCACTTATTAACCTTTTCTGCGTCTACGTCACAAAACTCTGATTTTAAGTTCGCAGCAAAACGGAAATTTTCTTCTTACTTGAGTAGAAAAGCCACGAGAGAGTGTACTATGGCAGTATACCGCGTTTTTATCAGAGAGTGGATCATGGTATAGAATTTCTGACAGTCGAAACTACTACTTCCTGTCATGAGACTTAGCGAATTCCGCTGTTCTTAAACCACATTTTTGTCGCCAGTAATGGATTTTGTATGTGTTCGTGTTATGAAACTCTTTCTGTGGTTTCTTCTCAATGGATGTGAATTTGTGTTACAAGTTGAATGGAAGTGATCGAAGGTTTATACTTTGGTATGTGTTGGGTGAAAACTTATGATGTTTAAAATTTGTACGAGTAAGAAAAATGTGTGGGAAACTTCCGGGGATACATACATACAACATCCATCCATAAATTGAAACTTCCGGGGATGCTGAAATGGCCATTGCCAAAAGGAATCATTCTTTCTTCTCCACAATATAAATCTACAAGAGTAGAAGAGGATTCAGAAAAGGGTTCGAAGAGGTAATCTAGGTGTTTACGTTTATGGATGATTTTTCACTTCAGTAACGTGAATTAGCTGAATGTATTTGGAGCTACATCGTAAGGAACCAGCAATGAGCTAAGAGCATATTCACTAAATTACTTTCGTATCTGAAATTTTCTCTGAAATAGTTTTTCATCATATTTTCTGTAAGTTCGAATAGGAATCAACATTTAATAGTAGAAAGAGCGCATATTAATAATTACTCTGGGTAACTCCCTGATTTGGTATGAATATCAGTTTTATGTAAATGTTACGCAAGATAAAGGTCGGTAACGACACCAGTTATCAACTTAACATAATTTATACGGAAGTGAATTACAAAGGACGAATTAATATATACAAGAGTATTTATTGCCATAAATTATATATAAATATATAATATTAAATTTTATTCCGCAAATCCATAGTTGCATTCTTTTGTTTACGGAGAAGCATAATTATCACGGTAGAATCACGTAAATTACTCGAAATGTAAAAGCAAATTTATTAGATATTTCTAAAAATTTTAAGAATTAATTTAAAAATTTTCTACGAATTCAATTTTAATTTATTGTTGCTTAATATTGTTACGACTGAGTCATAGCTTACCTCGGTGCAATGAAAAATTTCATGGAGTAAAAAGATAATTTTAAAACAAATTTAATCTTCCGAAAATTTTTAAAAATCAATTAAGTTAGATTTTAATTATTAATATTTTAATTAAATGTTGTATTATATTTACGACCAATTAAAACTGACCAATAAGAATCCAGTTTTATGTTCAACCGTAACGTGGACCAATAGGAAATCAGTATTTTTATTGTAACGTTATTTTGGCGGCAGAAAATTCAGTTGCTGAAGAAACATCGATGGATGCTGACCTGCTGATCGTCCTCTTCAGAAAAACCGTTAAGATTTAAATTTGTTACATAGTGATGATTCGAAATCCATATCCAGCAAACGAGATTCAAAGTTAAGCTTAGTTTTTATCAAGTATTTTTAATTTGTTGTACGAATTACTTTTTAAGTAAGGGGAAAAAACTTTGCTGCCGTCAAGATATTCGCACACGTATTGGAGGATTTCCCAATCTTGGTAAGTCGAAATATGAATTATTTTTATCAAAGTTAAATTTATCGATTGTTCATACTAATGAAATATTGAGAAGAGAGATTTTAAAGTTCCGATGTGCATATCATCTGTCATTTTTTTATTTAGGCTGAGATTCTACGATTTCAACGATTAGATCGGTTGTGTTTAAAATTAGTTACCTTTTATGTATTGCTTTTACAAATAATTGCGTTTAGGTTATCATCAATGTATTTTAATTACGATTCTGGTTGATTTTCATTAGTTCATGATTGAAAACTTCAGCTTTATGTTGATAAACCATTGACTTAAGATATCTTAAGTAACAAGATATTAGAGAAATATTTGTAGCTTTAATTTCCCTAAATTAATTTTCAGTAACATTTTCTTCGGTGGTTGTAGATGCCAACAACTAAAGTCGTACCGGATTTCGGAGTTTGAAATTTAAGTTAAGATTTTCGTTACTACTTGAGATGTATCCCATTCAATTCCTATCAGAAATATTACCGAAGATTAATGAAGGGAATACCAACTCACAAATAATTGAATGTTACATTTAATTTTATGAGCATTGATTCTTATTGACAATTTAAAGTTGGTTATCATTGAATAGAATATGTATGTCTAGCGCGTTCATTCATGAAGTCTTATGCTATCTTATAAGTAATTGAGATATCGGGAATGAATCCTAAAATCATTTATTATCAATCCCACGAAAGTTTCATTTGTTCGTTTTTCGATGGAAGTCATAAGAGATTGACAGTGAATTTACTCTCTTTCTCTGTCACCTGCATATTTAAATGCTGTCCTTGGATATATTTTTCGTAATTTATTTTATATGCTCTCTCCTTTTTCAGATTTCAGGAATTACCTCTCTTTCCGGTAATTGCGTGTCTTGTTTTGCGTGTGGAGGTGTTAGAGGACCATCGTCGCTGGACGTAGGCTTTCAGTGGCTCATATCTGGTAGGTCTCTTGATTTACATTTTTGTTTGAACGTTTGCCTTTGCTTTCTGCTTTTAAGTATGTCTCGTGTATCTTATTAATTGCGTCATGTATACTAATTATCATTCATTTCTTCGTTGCTATTCCACATAAAGTGTGTTGGAATCATTCAAATAAATATCTTCTGAAGAATCTGAGGTGAAGACATTTTTAATGAAGATCATGAACCGCCGCAACTGAAATTTTACCTTTAATCAGGAATGAATGATGAAAGGAAAAAGGAAAGTATTCTTTTTACTTTAATCTCATTTATCCACAGTTCGTTTAACATAGACTAAATTCTAATCTAAGGTGATCATAAGTATCTATATTTTTTGTACGTTTTTTCAAAATTAAAGCATCAATGTTAGTGATGAATAGCGATAGCAATATCTTTCGCATCCATGGTTCTTTATCTTGGACCAATTAATCCTTTGGCTGAGGAGTAGATATTTAATTTTATCTGATACAAATCTAAAATTTAAGATTGCGTGTAATGGATAATGTAATGGAGAGTTTTGGTTGCAACCTGAAGTGACCCGAATACCACGTAGAAAGTTTATTCCTTTTGTGAAGGTATTGAAATTTAAGTTATTTTTTCAGCTATTAACCCTGATGCGTTGAACGTTTTATTTCTTACGTATTATCTCCGATGCAGTCTTCAAAATACTTTCCTTTTTATTCAGAACACACTTTTCATTTCTAGGTCGTTGTTGTCTAGGCTACCGTCATGAGTAAACGAAAGTTAATGGAGTTTCCTCAAGGCCTATTGATATTCTACTTGACCTTTTGTAACTTTCTCTGTTAAGTATTTCTTAGATGAGGTGGCCAACGTTTCAGACTACATAAATCTTCAAGGTTCAGGACTCCCTTGCTGTCTTCCGTAAACAAACTCGATCGTTTCTGTAATTTTTAATAATTGTCATTACCATGTATTCTACCTTTAAGGATAATATTACATTGATGCGTCATCTTTGTTACATAGGCCGTTCTGATACTGCGAGGAGTGTACGCCGGAACGAATCGGTAAAGAAATTATTTTTTCCGATAAATACAGGCGAACGTGATCGATTAAGAAGGTATATTCACGGTGTAAAGCTCCCCCTGCCACACGCAAAAGGACTGATTGAAGTGTACATATTTAGTTGTAGATTATTATTGAAGTGATAGACTTACGAAATCTAATTAAGAACCTTAAGAAAGGATATCGATTTAATATCCTTATTTTCACCGTATAATATATATTTAGATCTGAATTCGCTCGAACTATGATTATATATCTTAAAAATAATGTTAGATTTTCAGATTGTATCAGCCGGTGCCTATGACGTTTAGTTTGACGGTTAAATTCGAGCTCATGCGTTTTACAAATATATCCTGAGAATTTGGGACTTTTTTTATGATTTTCCAAAATTTTGCGGATTGTAACTGATGTAATTGTAAGCACTATATATTTATCTACAGATTCTCAGTTCCTTCGCCGAGAGGGGTCAAAGGTCTCATAAGAAATGCACTCACAATTATGCATATATATATATATATATATATATATATATATATATATATATATATATATATATAGTAATCTGGAATTTTTGACAAAAATTTACGCCGTGGTTTCTAATATTGCAATGTCAGGGCTGAAAAATTTTTAATAACTATTTATTTCTCTAGCTACAGATACAGTTGGAAATTCCTACAGACTCTTCGGAAGACCTTATGGAAAATCCTCAGCTAATGGTTGGTGTAAGAGTTTATTAGATGTTTTCCTACAGAAGAGTGAGAAGTTAAGTGTAAATGTGAGCTGTGAATCCTTTAATTTTCCTTTGCACCCAAAGAAGAATTGCAGAGAGAGAATGGGTCCATGAAATTCCTTTTTTAATCCTGCAATATTTATGTCTCAAGCTCTTTACATTTCACCAACAGCCAGTCCTCAGATTGGGCGTTTGTAATTTGAGTTTTAGTATATGGAATTTTTAACATTCCATTAAGTGAAATTGATTATGTAAACCTCTTCTTTATTTCAAGGAATTCTCACTTTGTGATGAATTTTGCATAGTCATTTTCATTTCTAAAACTTTGGGTATTAAGATTACTGATGGCATAATTTGAAGACATCAATTTCACCTGCCAATATCTAATTGCTTCTTTACCTATGATTCTTTACTTTTTTCTCATTTCTGGGGGTTCTGGTATCTAATACTAATACTTGTCTTATTTTAAGAAATATAGTACACAATATTAGGAGATAGTGTTTTCCACAGGCAGTCTATCAGTGCAAATCAATGAGGTTTTCATGTTGGAATCGGTCACAGTGGTGGATCTCATAATTTGATTTATATCTCTGATAGGCAATAGATCGAGTTAATAGTAATATCCTACAGGATGTGGAGTGGCATGAAGATTTAGCATGGACTCTTCAGAAAAGGCCTGAGTTTAATTTTAATTTAGTCAAACTATAATGATACCTATTAAATCGACATTTCAATTTCAATTTACTCCTTTTTAAACAACAGCCCACATCTTTTCAAAAAGGAAAGGATATATTGGTCAAACTTTGACTTACGCCAAAAGTAAAATTTTCAGTTGGTTTGATATCTTATTGCACCTACTGTACTTTGTAAGTTTATGAAAAAAAATCTCCAAATTATAGGAGAATATAAATGTGAATTGTATTTTCTTAAGATGTCAAAATTCAGCAACATTTTGTTTTAGAAACGGATATAGGAAATATAAACTTAATATGCATACCAACACAATACCACATTTGTCCTGTGATACATAATTAATTTTGTTTTCCAATGATTTGTATTATGATAGCAAAAGCCTTGATAAAGAATATAATTTTGTTCAAGAATCCCAAAGGTGAAATTCAAATAATTGAAGTAATTGTGTTACTCTTTTATTTCATGAACTACATAGTCTTCGCATTTAATTTGGCTCTGTAATTCCATATTTTAAGTATTTTTGTTGAATATTTCTGCAAATGTCAATGGTAGTTATGTGATTATTCCCTTAATTTAAAATATTCCAAGAGAGTCTAGGGTTGAATGACATGTTGGCTGATGTGAATCCTACATAACAAAAGGTTTTTTTAATTTTTGTTGGATCAGTTCTCCCCATTGCAAACATGTTATTGTAGATTATCATAACCCATACATATATTTTATTCCAAAGATGTGCGCTTAAAAGTTAACTTGTCTTTTTCTAGAATGGATGGAGTATTCGAAGGGCACTTAGGGACAAATAAGAGGATACATAAATCCAGTGGAATCCACAACACTATGAAAGAGAAGAATATGAAAGAAAAGAATAGTCATGGTGTGAAGATGGTGGAATAATCAAGGCTGATTAGGAACTGGATGGATACCAAGTGAAACGATACTAAGCAAACCACATTGAATGAAGCAATTGTAAACAAAGAATCCCATTAATGAACGATGCTGCTTAATCCAAGGATTGCCTTTTAATATGTATAATTGTTAGGAATGGAAAATGTATAAATAATTATTCTTAATGATTGTTAAAAAGTGTAACTTTTAGAATTACTTTATTTATATTTTCATCCTAAACTGTTAAATTTATTGAGGCAGAATGATTGTGTTATTTAATGTAATCAATTTTCAAACCTATATTTTAAACTGCATTGTTTTGAAGTTGATATGAATTGTTATCTAATTATTGTACTGGTATAAAAGATATATTGATGATGAACCATTTTAGAAGAATGAAAAATGTATCGCAATGTATATTAGAACCAGAAGTTAACAATTTAAAGAAAATAATTGTATTATTTCTGACTCTGAAAAAAAATTGCATCCTTGGCCATAAAAACATGGTTTTGGCAAATGTATAGATAAAATATTGTAAGGCCAGGACATTGCATAATTACTGGTTGTTGTACAATCATTTTCCCCTCAAAAACCCAAAATAAAATGAAGCACTTTGGGGTGTGAGGAATAGAATGTGAAAAACAAGGGAAAGGGAAGGGAGTAGTGAAGAGAGAAAAGGGGCAGTGAGAAACATGTCCATAGAGTGGGAAAGGGGATAAAATCGGAGAAATATAAAAGGAATGATAGAAGGGGAACGGGCTTAAAAGATATATTAACCAGAAATTAATTATTTTAAAACAAATCATTTTTGACTCAAAAAATTGCATCGTTGTCTATAAAATACCTTTAGCAAATATATAGATAAAATATTCTAAGGCCAGGAAAATGCATAACCATTGGATGTTGTACAGCTAGTTCCAAAAAAAACTTACCACCTAAGCCGCAACCCGCATAACAGACGTGAAGCTCGATGAGAGCGAGTCTAGTGTTTTCCACGCATTCTATTGGCTCTTGGAAGGAAGGCGCCTTTTTAAACCGTTGTGAAACGCGTTGAACGTATTTTTACCGTCTTTATTAGCACGAAATCTAGTTTAAATTTAGTGTTAATTTTTACTATGTCAGCAGCATAGTATTAAAAAATGAATGAGAATCGGATCTCCTTATTTCGGCCAGAAATTTCTGCGTAATTCACCTTTTTCTGGAGGCATCGGGTAAACTTACTTTAGCTGCTTCAATTATCCAATGAAAAATTATGTCATTGCAAGATTAAAAAGGATTATATTATTACGTTTTTTATGCTCTTGACGCCTACAGGAAGAACTTTTAAATTTATTTAGAGGAAATTCACGACTATGACTCAAATAGAAAGATGAACGAAAACTCAGCAAGGAGATAAAGAATAATTAGGAATAAGAACACAATCAACTGTATGTCAACTAATTTATGTTGCAGAAAAATTCTATCGAGAAGGGGAGTATGAAAAAACTTCGAAACCTACTGAGGAAAGCAAAGATGAAAAGAAACTTTATCTGGACGAATACACCGAGAAAGAATCATTTTAAGTCAACCTGGTAGAGAGCTCTGAAAATTAGACCCAAAACATATTACAATAAAGTAAACCAAGTAAATTACGATCAACTACATCAGATAATTACATCAAATATTATAAAAATTTTAAATGCCGCCAAATCATATGATAGAAAGTAAAATATTTATTGGTGTGCTATCATCATTTTCTAAGGTAATTGTTTAAAATTCAAATTGCTAATTTAATATTTTAGAAAATAACATAGGTATTAGAATAGTAGCACAATTTAAATACTGAGGGCTACAAAATTTTTTCACGTATCGAATTAAAAATTAATATACCACGAAATTAACGCCAGCATCTCGTAACATTTTTCCGAAAATATTGTTCATTGCCAGTCCCAGAAAAACTATCCCTTTAATTAAATCAAGTTCATGTTACTTGCAATATTATGCTGTCCCAACTTTTATCTGATGCTAAATCTCTTTCTTGCCCCGTGGTGCAAATTTTGACTCGATTTCTTCACAGTTGAATTATTCTGCAATACAGAGAAGTATAAAATTTGCTTGATACGACAATTATCAGAGCATTAGGAATTTCAGTATATATGCATCAACATGTCATTCTGTTCTTACTTCCACCAGGCATTCGTGGTGACGGTATCAGATGAAGCATTATGATTTTGAGATGAGATTTGGCTGTTTCTGACAAATTCGCGTCTGAGGTTTTACTAATTCTTCCATGGAGAAAGGAGAACTTTCCTTTCCTCCACCCTGGCCCTAGGAGTATCCCCTATTCATTCCTTTGTTGTTTCTTTTTCTTTTGTTGCGTCCATCGAAAGGTATTGTCTATTTTCTCAAAGGAACCATAAAACGGCCGATGGGTGAAGGTGAACTCCGCTCTGAGGAGAAAAACCCCCTTTTCGGCAGATTGTGGATGGTCGTATGTATCCGGGGTAGCGAATTTGAAAGCGCTAATGAGGATTCCTGACCGCACCCCTGCTGAGCAGGTATCAAAGGTTAGGGTATGGTGGCGGCGACCGATCACAAGTAAGGTGGGAAATGGTGGATCCGCGATTTGTAATCTTCGCCGCAGGTATTCCCTTAGGGAATGAAGATATTCAACTCTATTTTTGAGGTAGACGACCTTTCAGGACTTCTTGCAAGGAATACACTTTAAGATGGTTAAGAAACAACAGTTAGTATGGCAAATCAAAACCTTAAGACTAATTTGCATATTGCATATAAACTCCAGGTTTCCTATACTTGCATATTGCAGGTTTACACGTTAACACCTGGTTTATTATTACATTTGCATTAATACCCCGCGAGCCGCCGTATGACTTATGTCAGGGGGTGTGAAAACAACCACAACAGGATTTCCAATGTTACTGAAATGATTTTCAGAACTATACGCTAGACTAATGTTTAATAAGACTAATGATTAATGATTGCTGCTTCGGTTTCTGAATGCCTCAAGTAAGATATATAACCCGAATTATTTGAATGGTGCATAATATGTATAATAATTAAAAGAAAAATCACTATCAATAATTATGAATGATGGGTAAAAGGAGTCATGGAAGAACACGTTAAAAATAGAAACCAACGGATGGTAACCGGACTTACATGAGAATATTCCTCTAATTCTCATAATTCATACCTTAGCTGTTAAAATATTCTTGGTTCTATATGTAATCCATTATTCCAACATTCACTCCAAGGACCTTCGTAACACCCTCATCCTAGGCACATCATAATTCTCTACGAACTTTGCGAAGATGTTTTTTAAATTTTTCATAGTATTTTTAAATAGTAATGCAAGGAAGATCATTCCAGTTAAAATAGGACCTTCGGAAAATCTGAATGATAACATAAAGTTGACAATGTTTGGGTGCATCATATCAGAATTAGTATCTCTATATTCTGCTTTTAAAGTGAATGGTATAAACTGTATTAGCTTATACTAAATAACAAATTCAACAACAAAAATGAAAAAATAAGTAACGCTGCCTATCGTCAATTTATATCAATCAAGCTCTTCGTCAATGATTGTTTACTTTATTTATATAAATTGTTTTTTATGCTTTATTTCGTCCCTACATTGAGCTAAAAATTTCGTAGTTTGGAATAACTTGAGAAATGAACAATAAACTAGAGAAATGCCATCTAATATTTATTCCTTACGCTTACGAGAACCAAATCGTTTCACTTCTCTTATAACATCTATGATACAAAATAGATAGAGCGTTGAAGATGATCTTACTACATCGACTAAAGTTTCTATTATCATGTCACTAAAATATGAATTGAAACGTAAATATGGAATTTTAGATACTCCGCATATTTAGTGTCGCAGAAACTTAGAGTTTATACGCCGATTACAGATAAATCACATCTCTAAAGTTAGGTAAGATTTAGAATAAACCATTGGCTTGCATAGATAGTAATACCAATGTTAGCAATTTTTATCGGTTTGAAAAAACCGAACTCTCTTTCCAAAATAAATTGCTGATAAGAAGATGGTTTAGGTTCTGGCTTAGTAAACTACTCGAACTTTCTTATAGAATTAAAAGATTGGTACGATACATTGAACATCGCTATTGCATATAATTTCGGAGATCCTGGGAATTACTGATGTATCAGAAGGAAATTTCTGAAAGTATGATAAGCCATGGTCGTTATATCCTGTATATTTGAATGTTAACCATTCTTGACTAATATATTACTTAAATTGGATAAATGAGTAGTTTCTCTGGAGGCTGTCATAAACGGAAAAATATATGTTGGATGAGAAAATTGAGAAGGTGAGTGAGTGGGTTATACTTTTAAAAGAGGTCGTTGCTCCTACTCAAAGTAACCAATTGGTCAACGAGGAACGCAAGAAATGCCATTACCTATTGTGATTTATCCAAAAATCTGGAATTAACATACCTCTTACACTTTCGGTTGTTAAATTCATGTGAGTGTATGTATTACTGTTTCCGTCGTTTCTCACTTCCCTATATCTATCAAAACAGTCCCCCTCTTGAAGTCCTGGTGAATTCATTGCTTTAACCACTTCTTCCAATCACTCCTCTATCTTGCTTTTCAAATTTGTCATGGAATGTGGAGAGATGAAAAGTTTCTCATAGCCATACATTTTAAATACGAAGGAATATTTTCAATATCACCGAGCGATAAATATGTAGATAGACTATTCATACCAAACCACCGCCCATTCATCTCAATCATTAAAATTCTGTCGAAAAAATATGAGAGTTACGTAGGGCCAGCCATCAACCGAGGGGAGAAAAATTTCAACATGAGCCTCATATGCGCTTCTTATCCCCGTGTGATACTTACAGGGTTGGAATTACAGGTAAAAAGGCCCTAAAACTATTTCACTAAGTCCCTATTATTTCGCGTATTTTTAACGTTTTCTACATTATAATAATTGTAAACGTGATAATAAACAGTTGAAATATAAACAATGCAAGCAGTTTTGTATGCATTCAAAATTAATTGAAAATTTTACATTCATAGCTTACAGTAGCATTCAATGAGCATTATGACAAAACCTCATTCGCTCTATCTTTTTGTGTATTTTAGAACTTGATAAATACGAGAGAAGAACGTTTAAGAACGTAATGGTTTGTGACTGCAACCATTTCAAGAGGAATCCACAGAAGAAATCACGTTTATTCAATTCACACTTCAATGACACCAAAAAAATTCATTTTGGATTCAAAATCAACGTGAAAGATGGTTGTCTCGTATCCGTCATCTTTATTAATTCAGGAAAATCGATCCTAGCACATTTTCTATCAATTGATTTGGACGGTATATTAAAAATACCAACTGCATAGATGATAAAATTTACTGATTTTTTACCGATCGAGTTTTAATTTTGATGCTTATCAAATTAAACAAAATTTATCTAAAATACGCAGAGAATGCCTCAAGACTTCATACTACATATTTACTTATAGATTTTTTATGTATTTAAAGTAATAGCCTAGATATGGCCATGAGTTCACCTTACTTTACTTTTGTAGATTGCATTCACACAGGCTGTGATAAAACAGGTGATCGATATGGACTCCTTAGGTATATAATTTTAAAGGCTAATAACTCTTCTCTTGAACGATGTATAATATTATCTACTATTATAATATATAATACGACCCCTTATAACCGCAGAGTTTTACAAGCGAAGGCGTCGAATTCGAGGTCTATACATTTTGGGTCCGACACTGATTCAAACTGCGCGGAAATTTTCTTCCTCCCATCTCAGTGCTAAACATAAACTCAGAGCGGCTCAGAGGCAGATTTTGCAAAAATTTCCTTCGTCCTGCTTGTGCCTTTCGTCTCAGACTCAAATTTTATGAGGGGAAGGGGGTTTGCCTCGGTTTCCTAGGAATAACGGGACCTCGTGTGCGACGCTTCCCTCGGTGCGAGAAGCAAAGCTAGAATATATACTGATTTGTAATAACCATTTTATAATAACTGAATTCTTGCATTACAACATCGATATTGTTATAATACTATTCTGCTACGCCAATGTCACCAAACTAAGGATACTAATAAATATTTGCAATATCAATAATGCAAATAAATCCATTTCAACTCTGCAAGCGGAGCCAGGACAGAAGCAGACTATCTCCTCCATGTTTTCCCTCTCTCTCTCTCTCTCTCTCACTTCTTAAGGCTCGCTTGCAGGAAACTCACTGCCTGTTATGCGGGTTGCGGCTTAGGTGGTAAGTTTTTTTTGGAACTAGCTGTACAATGATTTTCCCTTCAAATACCCAAAATAAAATTAAACTCATTGGGATGAGGGAAATGGAATGTGAAAAACAAGGGAGAGGGAAGGAAGGGGAGATGAGAGAAAAGGGGCACTGAGAAACTTATCCAATGGTTGGGAAAGGGAAAAAAAAACAAAGATAAGAACAGAGGATTATGGACAGATGTATCAGGGGGACTGGACAGAAAAAAAGATTAGAAAACTGGTAGGGTGGTGGGCATAGGGAGGAAGAAAGCAAGTAAGGAGTTGGGACAGATATTGGAAGAGTACAGTGGGAGGGATACTTGAATAAGGGGTTAGGAAGGGAGGGGGGCAGCGGGAGGAGGAGAGTACAGGTAAGAGGGTTAGGAAGGGAGGAGGAGGGAAGTGGTAAGGGAGATAGGTAGGGAGGGGGCAGTGGGAGGAGGAGGGAATAGGTAAGGGGTTAGGAAAGGATGGGAGAGCTGGAAGAGGAGGGAAGAGGTAAGGGAGATAGGTAGGGAAGGGGGAAGTGGAAGGAGGAGGGTAGAGGTAAGGGGTTAGGAAGGGAGGGGACAGTGGGAGGAGGAGGGAAGAGGTAAGGGGCTAGGAAGAGAGGGGGCAGTGGGAGGAGGAGGGAAGAGGTAAGGGGTTAGGAAGGGAGGGGAGAGCGGGAAGAGGTAAGGGAGATAGGCAGGGAAGGGGGCAGTGGAAGGAGGAGGGTTGAGGTTTAGGGGTTAGGAAGGGAGGGGGTAGCGGGAGGAGGGTAGAGTTAAGTGGTAGGAAGGGATGGGACAGCGGGTGGAGGAGGGAAGAGGTAAGTGATTAGGAAGGGAGGGGGCAGCGGGTGGAGGAGGGAAGAGGTAAGGGGTTAGGATGTGAGGGGAAGTGGGAGGAGGAGGGTAGAGGTAAGGGGTTAGGAAGGGAGGGGGCAGTGGGAGGAGGAGGGTTGATGTTAAGGTGTTAGGAAGGGATGGGACAGTGGGTGGAGGAGGGAAGAGGTAAAGAATTGAGAAATCTCCTCATCATCGACGACCTAGAGGGTGAAATTATTGATGATGAGGATTCGGACGATTCATCCTCTGACGAATAACACTAAAGCTACAATAAAGTAACGATATATATTAATTAGCATAAATATTTATGTTGTAAATAGATATTTTTGTCATAGAGGTAATATACGTGGAATTTAAATTTGCATTAACATTTGTTTTAATTATATTACTTAAAATGCAGACGCATCTCATCTGAATGTTAAACTTTCCTTAATTCCACATCCGTTGTGTTAAGTAGAAGTATCTAATTCCTCTCTTAAACTGTCTTCACGTATGTTTGAAAGATAATTAGCTAGAATTTAACATGAAGGAGACCAATTGTTAGACTTCGTATCACCAAAAGGACAGCGAAACTGCATTCGGGGTTTCCACGGTGGTGAGTCGGAACGCGCCGCGCTTACGAAAAATCGACTTAACTCCCAAAAGAGCACCTGAATTGAAACAGTTTCTTCGGATTCCACATCTAGACACTTCTGACTATGACCTGGTATAAGAGACTCGATGCATTAGGGCCGTTTACCTATTTATATTCCTTACTTTATCTCGAAAATTGTCCGAAAAAGGTGTCCGCCATTTTGTTGCTTTAAATGAGCAAAAAATCATTTTTGTAAGCAGCGATAGCAACCAGTGGTCGCACCATTACACTTGCGACTGCGACTTGTAATTAAGCTTAAGTCTAGAGTAAATTTGTCTACGAAGCTACCAGTAGGCTTACTACGAACTTAAGCGAGCGCGTAGCCATAGAAAGCGTGAGGCTGAGGCGCGGGCGCGACGAGCACCGCTCAATGTATTTAATTTTTTCAATATGTTCATATTGCTGTCCTACTTTAAAAAAAATGTTTTTCTACAGAAAAAAGAGTGATAAATTTGATGGTGTATTTTAAAATCCGCTCTTTGGGGGCTATTGTGGTTAAACGTTGCATTAAATAATTTGTTGCTAATTTAAAAAAATTTATAAACAATACGTGAAACTTTCATTGATAACATTTCAAAGACACATTTAATCGCTATCCAAAACGGAAAACATAATTCCCGTAACACGTTTTATTAAAATGTTATAGCCCTTAGAAACGACCCTTGTTCGCCGTTTTTTGCAAAAATTTCGAAATTTTAAAAATAAATGACTTTGCAAAAAAAAAATTCTCTGAGCTGAAACCTTGACACAAAGGTTTTACGATAGAAGTACGCAAGTTAAAAAATTTTCATCGATTTTAAAAATACATTGGGTAAAATACAACTCAATTGAGAAATGATGCTTATACAGGTAAATTAACAGTTTCATTTACTAATCCTGTTCTAGTCTGTTCCCTACCTAACCCCTAAATTCATCCACTGCCCCTCTCCCTACCTATCCGCCTTACCACTACCCTCCTCCTCCCTTCCTAACCCCTTACCTCTTCCCTCCTCCACCCGCTGCCCACTCCCTTCCTAACCCCTAAACCTCAACCCTCCTCCTTCCACTGCCCCTTCCCTTCCTAACCCCTAAACCTCAACCCTCCTCCTTCCACTGCCCCCTTCCCTGCCTATCTCCCTTACCTCTTCCCTCCTCTTCCAGCTCTCCCATCCTTTCCTAACCCCTTACCTCTTCCCTCCTCCACCCGCTGCCCACTCCCTTCCTAACCCCTTACCTCTACCCTCCTCCTCCCACTGCCCCCTCCATTCCTAACCCCTAAACCTCAACCCTCCTCCTTCCACTGCCCCCTTCCCTGCCTATCTCCCTTACCTCTTCCCTCCTCTTCCAGCTCTCCCATCCTTTCCTAACCCCTTACCTATTCCCTCCTCCTTCCACTACCCCCTTCCCTACCTATCTCCCTTACCTCTGCCCTCCTCTTCCAGCTCTCCCATCCTTTCCTAACCCCTTACCTATTCCCTCCTCCTCCCACTGCCCCCTCCCTACCTATCTCCCTTACCACTTCCCTCCTCCTCCCTTCCTAACCCTCTTACCTGTACTCTCCTCCTCCCGCTGCCCCCCTCCCTTCCTAACCCCTTATTCAAGTATCCCTCCCACTGTACTCTTCCAATATCTGTCCCAACTCCTTACTTGCTTTCTTCCTCCCTATGCCCACCACCCTACCAGTTTTCTAATCTTTTTTTCTGTCCAGTCCCCCTGATACATCTGTCCATAATCCTCTGTTCTTATCTTTGTTTTTTTTTCCCTTTCCCAACCATTGGATAAGTTTCTCAGTGCCCCTTTTCTCTCATCTCCCCTTCCTTCCCTCTCCCTTGTTTTTCACATTCCATTTCCCTCATCCCAATGAGTTTAATTTTATTTTGGGTATTTGAAGGGAAAATCATTGTACAACATCCAATGGTTATGCATTTTCCTGGCCTTAGAATATTTTATCTATATATTTGCTAAAGGTATTTTATAGACAACGATGCAATTTTTTGAGTCAAAAATGATTTGTTTTAAAATAATTAATTTCTGGTTAATATATCTTTTAAGCCCGTTCCCCTTCTATCATTCCTTTTATATTTCTCCGATTTTATCCCCTTTCCCACTCTATGGACATGTTTCTCACTGCCCCTTTTCTCTCTTCACTACTCCCTTCCCTTTCCCTTGTTTTTCACATTCTATTCCTCACACCCCAAAGTGCTTCATTTTATTTTGGGTTTTTGAGGGGAAAATGATTGTACAACAACCAGTAATTATGCAATGTCCTGGCCTTACAATATTTTATCTATACATTTGCCAAAACCATGTTTTTATGGCCAAGGATGCAATTTTTTTTCAGAGTCAGAAATAATACAATTATTTTCTTTAAATTGTTAACTTCTGGTTCTAATATACATTGCGATACATTTTTCATTCTTCTAAAATGGTTCATCATCAATATATCTTTTATACCAGTACAATAATTAGATAACAATTCATATCAACTTCAAAACAATGCAGTTTAAAATATAGGTTTGAAAATTGATTACATTAAATAACACAATCATTCTGCCTCAATAAATTTAACAGTTTAGGATGAAAATATAAATAAAGTAATTCTAAAAGTTACACTTTTTAACAATCATTAAGAATAATTATTTATACATTTTCCATTCCTAACAATTATACATATTAAAAGGCAATCCTTGGATTAAGCAGCATCGTTCATTAATGGGATTCTTTGTTTACAATTGCTTCATTCAATGTGGTTTGCTTAGTATCGTTTCACTTGGTATCCATCCAGTTCCTAATCAGCCTTGATTATTCCACCATCTTCACACCATGACTATTCTTTTCTTTCATATTCTTCTCTTTCATAGTGTTGTGGATTCCACTGGATTTATGTATCCTCTTATTTGTCCCTAAGTGCCCTTTGAATACTCCATCCATTCTAGAAAAAGACAAGTTAACTTTTAAGCGCACATCTTTGGAATAAAATATATGTATGGGTTATGATAATCTACAATAACATGTTTGCAATGGGGAGAACTGATCCAAAAAAAATTAAAAAAGCCTTTTGTTATGTAGGATTCACATCAGCCAACATGTCATTTCAAATACATCAAAATATTTTTCCTCTTATGAGAAAGTTGAATAATGTGAATGTAAAAAGTGTTTAGTAAAAATTTCTTCAGATACACTTTTTGTTACAATTACTGTATGAAAACTCTCAGCAATAGTTGGAATTAATTGCAGTGGTGATGGATGGAGTAGGCTTTTTCAAATTATAAGTTTTCTTAACCTCATTATCTAACTCAAAAGCTTAACTTTTTTATCCAAGAAATTAAATTTTTAAGATAACATTACTGATTAGTGGTAAGATTAAATTATCTGAAGGCTTTCCAATAAATGCTGAAAGTAATTTGCAGTATTGATCAAATTTAATGTAGCATAGTATAAATCTGAGTATATATTTGCCATGGAAATGGTACTATCTCAACAAGGATCCCTAACTTAACTTGTCCATTTCAGAGCCTGGTAATCAGTATATTTAATCCTAAATATGAGTGAGAAGGAAAAAAAATACATTGATTATATGTTACCAAACATTGTTAAGCATTCTATCCCATGTTTGAAATTGGGAGGAAGTTTTCCTGACTGGTACTCACTGGCAAGGGGCAAGGAGTAGATATGAAAGCTATTTACAAAAATAAATCTATGGAGTTCCTTTTGCTATGCCCAAAACAGTAGTAGTATTAGTATTGTGATAAGTGCTTCAACAGCTGAGGTCATTTCGCCCTTGGGCTCCCTCCAGGAATTGAACCCGGGACCACTTTCATTGAAGTCAAATGCGTGGCTATTCAGGAACCCTTGCCCAAAACATTTAAATAGAGAATGTACATGATGCCTTTGCTATATTATAATTAATGTTATAATTCTAGGGGGCACAGTATGGAGGAGACTATTATTTGGATCTTTGTTACATGATTATTATATCTGTTTCCCAAATTTGAGAGGACACTGAACTGATAAACCTCCTCTTAAATTGAAATCTATGGGAACTTGATAGGTTAATGTGAAATTTCTTGTAGAGAAAGGTTGTTATAACAGAATATCTAGTTGAATGAATGCAGCTGGAGGGGATATAGGATGGTTGATTCTTATTGAATGATATCAAGCAAAATCCTGATTGCACTTTTGTAAATCAAAAAAGTAAGTTTCCATGTTGAAAAGAAGTTAAAATGAAAAATGTTTATACCTAGGTCATAATATTTATTTCAGTAATAGAACATCCTGTGGAAAAAGAAAACATCTACTTAAATCCTTCACCTACCATTCGCTGAGGATTTTCCTTAATATCCTTCTTCCCCTCCAGTGAATCTTATTGGAATGTCCTATCGTATCTGTAGATAAAGAAAAAAATTGTTGTTAAAAATTTTTGCAGTAGTAGGAAGAAGTAATAGTAGAGAACAGCATAAATTATCATTAACAACTCCCAATGACTTTTTCATTACTTTATATAATTTATTCCTACCACTTTGAACAATCTAACCCATAAAAAAGAGAATGAGGCTCACTATGGTGGAAGATTGGCATGGTAATTGAAAGTTATTCATCAGGGTTTTGAGGCATAAGCTAAATTAAAATAACCTTGATTTAAATACTTTAGGTTATGGCTTTATAGGAAATCACATTCTAACACTTTGCAAGTCAAGTAAATGAAAAGAACTTAAAATCAAATCCATGAAGGAGTAAAGATATTGTGGAAATTGAACCTTGGCAAAAATATCGATGTGTTCATTGATCATCTACTGAATCCCTAACTTTTATATTTCTGTCACTTTGGGGAGGGATTTAAATTAATGTTATAAAATTTCTTCATTACATTCTTTACCGAGAGTTATTGACATAGGATGGATAGATATACATATATCGGTGATTATTTTACAAGATTTCAATGCGAAAAACGAATGTGGAAAATTAGTTTGAAGGTAGTACACAAGGATACGAAACGATTATGCAAACTGTACATTACATGTAGAGAAATTAATTATGATAAGCAGATATTTATTTAAGCTCTGAAATCGCTCAGTATTTCCTATTGACTGTTTAAGTTAGATTAGAGATTCTTTTTTCTCCGAACGGTTCTATGCGGAAAATAGAAATTGCTACAGCTTGTTGTGGGTGGCATTTTAATTGCTTGGTATCATACTTTGCATCGGGAAAAGTGATTCTCTCCTTATAATCGAAAATGTAATATTTCCCCCTTATCCTCAAACGTAAAAGAAATGGGAATGATTATTATTGAAAATTATTTAGAGACCAGAGTTTGTTTGTGGAAGACACAAAGGAAGCCTTGAACCTTGAAGTAGCCTCAAACGTTGGCCAACTCATCTAAGAAACACTTCACAGGGAAAGTCATAGAAGGTCGAGTAAAATATCACTGGGCATTGAGGAAATTCCGTAACTTTCGTTTACTCATAACGGTGACCTAGACAACAACGACTAGAAATTGAAAGCGCATGTTTCTGAAGATAAAGGAAAGTATTTTGGAGATGGCATCAATACGTACGTAATAAACGAATTGGAAAATGCATCACGGTTAATACCAGAAAACTATGGTCTATGTAGCTACTTTTACAAAAGGAAGAACCTCTCTACAAGGTGATTGGGTCACGCCAGGATGCAATCGAAACTCTCCATTACATATCCATTATACGCACCCTAACTTTTAGGTATAAATTTTCAGACCGTATGCTTATCGCCGATCGTTAGTTATTAATATCAAGAAACTGTGGTTTCGAAAAAGATTGGAGTTGAGTTGAAAAGTTGAGGTACATACATATACTTTGGAACACGACATGTCTTTTCCAATTCTGCCTTCATAGGTTTCTGTGAATCATCTTGACACTTTTTTCCTTTACTACTTTCCAGAGACTACATCACTTTACAGTGATGTAGTCTCTGGATACTCCAATCGCTTAATTTATTTTTACAAAGAAACAATGACGAGTCCTCTCTACTTCGGGTGAATCGGCTTTAACCTCACCTCACGTAGAGACATGGTGCAAAATATATAGGTGCAAGGGCTAACAATTAACATAGACGGGATTTGGGCTTCATTTCCAAATTTAAGGCCATTATCTTTACTAGGAATAATCTGATCGGTCGTATGAGAGTTATAACTTGAAGGTTCAGTCTTATTAAGAGATTCGATATGTAATCTCGTTTATATTTAACATTTTCATCGATTCGTCAACATATCAAGATAACTCACTAATTCACACTAATTCAAGTTGAGTATTTACTGGAACGTAAACGGAAATTCACCGATCAAAAATGAAAATTGATTCATCCTTTACTTCGGACATCAGAAGTGAAGATTGGAATGATGAAGGTATTCCAAAGAGTCTACATTAATAGTTTGCCCTTTCCTTACAAACCGGAGTTATATCTATATATTTAATATGAACAGCTTATAAGAAATCTCTTCTCATTCACTTTTCAAAATCAATTAGACACTTTAATTATTGAAAATGTTCGTTCACTAAATATTTGGAACTATAGAACATATGAGGATATCGCACTTCCTTCATAGGAATAATCCAAATATTTATTTAGAACTGAATCGCTATAAATGTAATTGAATAGAATATACCATGGAAGAAGTATGATATCCTCATTATCTGTATTCACGATGACTTTTTACATCATGAAGGCTACATCGGTTGAATTTTTTGGAACTAAGTACTTCATTTTTTGGGTCGCGTAAAGGTATCTTCACGCATGATAGATATGTAAGTAGATTGAATAAGGCATCTCTTTGGCTGGTAACAATTATAATAACTGCAATAATTAGGTAAACGTAAATAGCCACTCATGAGCTAAAATTTATTTAGTCCAAGATAAATTTAAATATAAACATTCGGACGATGGATGCAGGAATAAAGAACCATAGAAGCGAAATGTATAACGATTGATATTATTATCATCCCTATTTATTTCTAAGATTAATGTGTTAAATAGCGAAAAACACACAAAAAATTACCAATACGTATGAATAAGCTTAAATTCGAATTTTCTCTATCTTAAACGAAGTGTGGATTGATTATATTAAAGTACAAAGAAATTTTCCCTTTTTTTCTTTCAACATTGATTCCTGATTGAAGGCAAAATTTCGGTTGCGGCGGTTAATGCTTTTAATTAAAAATGTCTTAATTTCACTTCATATTCTGCCAAAGACATCTATATGAATGTTTCAAAAACTCACTGTATGTGGAATAGCCATGAAGAAATTGAATGATTATCAGTATACTTGGCATAAGAAATAAGACACATGAAAGATATTTGAAAGCACAAATCCAACCGATAAAACAAAGGGAAACGTTAAAATAGAAATGTAAATCAATAGACTTATCAAGTGTGAGTCTCCAAAAGCCTTCTTTCAGCGACGACGGTCCCCAACAGCTTCATTTTCACATGCAAGATACCGGCAAGACAAACAATTACCAGGAGTGATATCACTTTCTCGAAATCTGGAAAAGGGAAACACATATTAAAATAAGAATAATATAGCCAAATATTTCAACAAAAATTCAAGCATCCAGGTGAAAGGAAACATAAATTTACGCTTAATCTCTTATGACTTCCGTTGATAGAACTAACTAATAAAGCTTTCGTGAGATTGATAATTAATGAAATTCGGATCTAATTCCGATATATTAACTCTATATAAGTCAACAAAATACTTTACAACTTCATGCATGAACGCAGCTAAAACATACTATATATTCCGTTCAGTGATAATCAACTCGAAATTGAAAGTAAAAATTAATTCTGATCAAACAGAATCTAATAATGAATGGTTACTAGGGTTCGAATTCCCCTCATTACCTTCGGATTATAATTCCGATAGCAGTTGAAGAGGCTTCAACTGAAGCCGTAACGGAAATAGAAATTTGAAATTCAATCTCCGATTACCATTCTGAATTTAGTTGTTGGCATCTTCAACTACCATAGAAAATATTACCGAAAACCAATTTAGGGAACTTAAACCCGCGAACATATCTCTAACATCTATTACTTTGAGATAACTTAAGTCAATCATTTATTAACAACGTAGAGCTGAAGTTCGCAAACTTGAAATCAGATAAAATTCAACAGGAATCGTAATGGTGACTTAATTACAATTTCTAGTAAAAGCAATTCATTATGGGTAACTGATTTTTAACACAACCGAACATTGATATCGTAGAAACTCAACCTAAGAGAAAAAATTCGATGACAAATGTACATCGGATCTTTCGAATCCCAGTATTATTTATTTCATTAGCAATAACAATCAATAATTTAAACTTAAATGAAAATAATTCATTTAACTAAAATAATTCATTTGAGTTACCGTTATTGGAAAATCTTCCATTACGTGTACGAATATCTTGACGGAAGTAAAATTTGCTTCACCCTTTATAAAAAATAATGATACCAAGAATTAAAAACACATTATAAAAACTAAGCTAAACTTTAAATCTTGTTTGCTGGATATGGATTTCGAATCTATCGCACTTCTACGAATTGTATTTGTAACGGTTTTTTCGAAAAGATAAAGTAGCAAAACTATTACCTCAGCATCCAGCGAAGTCTCTTCAGCAACTGAATTTTATGCCGCCAAAATTACGTTACATCAAAAATACTAACTTCCTATTGGACGAAGTAACGTGGCTTTAACGTGGTGGCTATTCATTGGTCAGTTTTAAATATTCATAATTATAATACAACTTTTAATTAAAACATAAATATTTAAAATCTAACTAAAATAAATTTTAAAAAATTTTGGAAGATTAACATTCTCTTAAAATTATCTACTTTATACACGCAATCTTTTATTCCACCGAGATAAGTCATGACTCCAATGTAACAATTTAAAGCCACAAAAATTTAATTCACTGAGAAATATTTAAAATGAATTTTTTAAATTTTTGTAAATTTTTCATTTTCATAAAATTGTTTATACATTTCGGGTAACTTTCGTGATTCTGCCGAGTCATGATTATCCATAAACAAAAGAGTGCAACTATGGATTTGCGCATTAAAATTTTAATATAACATATTTATAAATAATTTATGACAATAAATACTGTGTTGTATATATTTATTATTAACGATTCGATGATAAAATTATCGATGTTATTAACTTCGATTGGAATTGCGTTACATTGATATCTCGTTTCGTTACAGACCTTTTTCTGGCGTAATATTTACCCAAAATGATATGAATACAAAATCAGCGAAGCACCCTGAGAAATTTAATATACACACGGATAATGAAATTAAAATAATTTTTAGTTTATATACGAAAGTAATTAGTCAATATTTTCGGTGTTCACAGTTAATGTTTGGTTACTAAAATGTAGCTCCGAACAAATCCAGCTAATTCACGTTAGTGAAGTGTAAATTTTCAGTAACCCTAAGCAGAAAGTTTACCTTCATTTTCTGAATCCTCTGCAACTCCTGTAGATATATAGAGAATATCTTGTAGATACATAAGAGAGATCAATTTCTTTTGGCCATGGCCATTACGAGCACTTAGCTTTGGGAATTTCAATTTACAGACACTGTCACAAATTTATCTCACTCACACACTTTTGAACGTTGTAATATTCACCATACGCATACCTAAGTATCTACTTTCGGCCACTTCCATTAAACTTGTAACACAATTTCATATCCACTGAAAAGAAACCACAAAAAGAGTTTCGTAATAAGAAGAGGTAGGAGATCCATTGCGGGAGACAAAAGTATAGTCTAAGAACAACGGAATTCTCGTAAACCCACGACAGGAAGTAGAATTTTCGTTTGTCAGAAATTCTATACCATGATCCGCTCTCTACAAAAGCGCGGCATACTGCTTCATTGTGTTTCGATACTTGGTAGAAGAAAATTCCTGTTTTGCTACGAACTTCAAATGATAGTTATGTGATTTAGGCGCAGAAGAAGTTTCATAAGTGCTCATTATAGTGTTTTATTATCAAGCTGCAGTTGCAGTCTATATTTTGAGTGAGTATATTTGTTTGCTGAATATTCGTGAGAAATAGTCCATCAACATTAAAAACACAGCATTTCTTCCAGTGATTACTTATTAAAAGTGTGAAGATTTCATCAGTGAGAATAGTGTCACGAATCGCTTACAGTATTGTTAATCTTGGAGCTCTTTCGTGGTAAAGTTGACAGTAAATTGTTCTTTGTCCGCCAGTTTCCAAATATATCATTCAACAATTGCCAAAATAGCGTAAAAACGTCCTACAATGGTTTGATTTTGTGTTTTAGATCAATGAAAAGAGATTTATTCGCATACATCATCACTGAAGTTCTGTGTTGCTAGACTTTGTTAATTCTATTACTGGAAGGGATCTTCCTGGATGTATCTCTTTTTTGACAGTAAGATACAAGGCCAAAATTATTTTAAATTGAGGTAGTGTAAACATGACAAAGAAGACTACACAAAACCCACAATATTTGCAGAAGATTAATTTTATTGGGCTCTGTGTTCGGCTATCAATGTCCTGGTGATGCATTCAGTTTATTTAAAAGATTAAAACACTAAGAAAGTTTGATTATTTTAAGCAGCATTTATACAAAAGAAGTGTGATTGGAAATCTCTGAATAATCATAACCCATTACTCCCTTAACATTCGTTTCATCTTACTGCATCATGGATTCTACTAATTTTCATCTTTTTCAAGTTTGTCTATAAAGTCATCAGTCCAAAGGCTTGCTTTCGCACTCCCCTGTAATTACTATTTTTTAATGGGATTTTGCTATCAAATGGGGATTGAGGTAATCTGCCCATTTTCACACTAAACTGGAATGATAATAGTGGAGAACAAACACATAACCAAATAATCAATTTTCATAGAATGAAATAAAAAATGACCTCAAGGAATGTCTAGCTTCTATCATACTTAAGTAATTTTCATTTTATAGCAAACATAAAAACAGCTCAGATAAACTTGATAGATGACAGATGTACATTATTCAATACTGAACAATGCAAATTACAAACAATTCATTCATCCAGAAACATGGCTGTGAATAAGGTTGACTTTGTTGTAAAATAAATCTTCTCCATTAAGATGCTTACTTCATGTCAGTGAATGCCATATAGTCCTTTTGCAATTCTAACTATTAGAAGAAACAAAGAAACTATATAGCACATTTATACTCTCCATCGAGGTATTCATTACATCATTTGTAGATAAAGGAGTTTTTTGGCATGGCAAGGAGAATAATGTATATTTCTCTCCGTCTTGTTAATGGAATGCCAAAATAAAAGCTACTCATTAATGAATATTGATAAAGGATTGCCATTATATGGTTTGCCTTGGTCTTTAATGAATTGTATAATTTGTCGGGTTATTATACAACATTTATGTGGGTTTTCCAATGGTTGTATCGTGCCTCAGTGAGAAAATCAAGGGTATTATGACCTCAACTTGCTTGGTAAGCCTCACTCCCCCTGAAAAGCTGTGTTTGCTGATGTCAAAAGAGTTTATAAAGAAAAGTGAGATATATCAATAATCCATCCATATCACATCCATTTTTAATAAAGTAAATTTTATTATGTATACAATTCAAGTAAAATGTAAAAAAAAATAAATTGTATATCACTGAAATAAAGAGGCCATTCGTAAACCTTAGCTAAAATATATTAATTTATCTGAAACTAATCGGGGAAATTACGAAATTAACGCGGAGTATAAATAACAAATATGAAAGCGAGTTAATTTTCCAAAAATGTTCGGAATTTATTTTAATCATAGTTTAATTCATTAAATTCTAATTTGTTGTTTCTTAATAGTAACGGAAATATTTTGTTATACGTGAAAAATTAAGGAACCCCATATTATGTAGGGAATCATATTGCTGCCGTTTGAATAATTACAGAAATAACTTACTTAATTTACGAATGCAATGCTTATTTACTAGATCCCATTTACTGCATGCAAACTCTAGATAAAACAATTACAGATAGAAATCCCCCTAACTGCGGGTTTTAATTCTTCCTCCACCCGTCTACCCAAATAGAGTATAATAAATTCAACGATTTATAGTATTATATTCCAACTGTGAATCATCATCAATCTATCAGAGATTGATGTCGTAGACGTATTCACTGCATTAGTGAATGCGCGGATCATTTTTGAAGTATCTGCGATCTTTCTGTGTGGATTTTTTTATACCATAGCGAGAGAATCAATAAAACTGTTTTCCTCTTGTATAAGAAAATCAACTAAAACGGGAAAATTTAGAGCTCTGCGGAACTGTGGCTGTTTAGCCATCACTTTTATAAGGGATTTCAATATCCATCTTATCTGTGATAAGTCAAAAGTAGGACTTTTTTCATAGTAAAACAATAAGACTCAATGTGGACTTAGAATAATCTGTTGTTAGTTAGTTATAGAATAATGTTCTCAAGTTGGAATTTGAGAATTTTTCTAAAATGTTAGTCTTCTGCATGTAGAGAAGGATAGAGTTACTCAGCCTGTGATTTGACAAAAAAATACTACGCTATCATCATTTTCTAAAAAATTTCCGAACTATTATTCTAAACGGCAATTCTTCGAGGCAGGAATTACAAATCGTTTCCTGAAAATGTGCAATTAGAGATTGCGAAAAAGTTGGTCTCTTGTAACAAGATTCACGGAGATTGATTCGAATTGTAAGGCATTACCGTGTTTTCTCGATAGAAGCTTTTCATTTTTGGGACATTTCCTTCGATTTACTAAACATCGAAGGTTCTGGAAATACTTCAAATTAGTCACCCTCCTTCGGAAGTATGCGGATGTGGAAAACGAGTAATTCTTTTCTTTATCTCTTGTTCTTTATCTTTTCGAGAATAATTCGGCAGTGCCAGTACGCTGTTAACTTGAGGAAGTCCAAATGCACTAATTCTTGGTTAAAATCTAATGCATAGCTCGTGGGTCATGGAAAATACCAACACTGTGCATGCTCATTCCAGGGGTAACCCAAAGGATGGGAAGGGAGGTCTCTCATACACCTTCAAACTTCCTCCAAGCTCCTACCTGTTCTTTATCTTTCCAGTCGTATTCATGGAAAAATTCTTCCGATATTATCTGAACGTTTGAAAGGTAAATTGATAAATGGTATAATAGTTTATCTTTCGTAAGATAAGCAATTTTACGAAGGAGAATCACTGATTAAAATATGTTCTAACAATGCCATAAATTTTCATTTGAAATATAAAAAAGATTACATAAGAACTTAACATGAGAAATGCGCAGGGAAATAGATGGCAATTACGTTTAATATCCTTGAGTGCATCCTGAAATTCACTTCTCCTACTATGCGAAAGGACACGTAGTAGATTTTATAGATGTATACGATAAACACCCGCGAAATATTCTTAATGTAACAGATGATGGCAATAAAAGCCTAAAGTAAGCTAAGATGAATATCGTCGCAGAATCTTCACGATTAATTTCTAATTTATTTAGTCATTATGGTTATTTTCCATTTCTTTTTCGTTCATGTAAATTACAATTATGTATATACTTTAAGATCCCATAGGTAGAATAAATTCGAGAATTTCCAGGGAATCCGTTGCATTTTTCTTAGGAATCTTGGTTGTAGTTGATCTGATTAATTATGAACGTGCTTGTCGTATCGGTTTACAAAGGAGATTTAATCATCGTTGTCAGATAAATCAATCGTTGTTTTCCATATAGATAAATGAGTGAATAAGACATCGAAAATAACGTTTCCCATTTGTCCTAAGAAGCTATCTACTGCTGCACTCCAAGATGGATATATTTTACTTTGGTTATTTCCTGAGCTGTGGTCGTTACATTACATAAGAACTTAACATGAGAAACATTAACTACTCCCGCAAAAACCTTTCACTTCATTGAAGGGTAATACGTCAATCGTTCATTTTTCTTAATATTCATACAGAAAAGTTTCTCTTGATACTGTTAATTTATGTTATTATGCTTGTTTTCCCGCAGTCTTTAATTTACCATTCAAAATATATTACACATTAGATTAATCATGTACTTATCAATCTAATTCGCTTTGAATTTTGCGAAAGATGTCCCATCTTCGAACCCCGTGAGAGGACACGTCTAAAATGACTTCATAGGTGTCGAAGCAGTTTTAATAGTATCATAAGATCTTATATTTTAGCCAAAGAGAGGCGCCAAGCCCTCCTAGTTTCCCCTGTTTTTCGATAAGAAGTAAATATAATATAAGTGACTCTATGGTTCTGAAATAAAGTTGAGAGATTATTCTTTTCTCAATCCCAATTCTTCCAATTTAATAAATTTATTCTCTCCCAATAAATAGTTTATAGACCTAGCAATTTGTATGGCAATAGTTGTTTATTATTAATGTGTTTCAAATTGAATGAGCTCTGAGTTTTAATCCGGCATTTCCCAATTAGCTTTACACAGCTTAAGGTACTCGGGGAAGAAAGATATTTCATGAAAGTTTTAAAAGCGACAGCAGAAGGAAAGGATGAGTGCAATTATGGCAGGAATTGGATTGCTGCTGAAAATAACCGGTGGTAGTATGCCGGGGAAAAACTGTAAAAAGAGAAAGAAGGAGAAAGATTTTGAATTTATAAAGAGTGGGGTAAATTAAGCAGAAAGAAAGAATGGGTATTGAATTTTGATGGTTTTTAGTCAATCATTAACAATGATTCCTCGTTTTCACTCTTTCTCTTCTCATCTACTCCAAGTCACAGATTCTTCAACTATTCTTAAAACACTTCGCATTAATATTATATTAAAGTCCTTAACTTGGGAGCTTGAACTTGTGAGATACGGATACTTTACCCTTGAGGAATCCAATGTTAATTGGGGAAATGATATTTGAAGAAAGCAGAACCGTCGTCTGAGTTACATTGCATATTACCAGTGGTCCAAATCCTTCAAATTATATGTATAAGTTTTTTACCTTCTGGTAGGTTCATGTGCCCCCACATTCTCTATTTAATTCTCTCTCATTCAATTCCTGGTAACTCATCCCACCCCTTAATTCGTCTAACAACTTCTTTCTTTGTCTTCCCCTCTGTCTTTTCCCTAGCATCCTTCCCTCGATCGCTTTCCTTAGCAATCCCTTTCCTCTAAATATTTGACCCACCCATTACATTCGTCGATTTCTAATTACGTCAATTATTACCCTTTTCTACCCAACCATCTCTAGAACCTCCTCGTTGGTTTTTCTATCAACCCAACTTACTTTCTCAATTCTGCGCCATACACACATCTCAAAAGCCTCCAATCTTTGACATCCTCTTTTCTTAACGTATTCGTCAAATTATGTATATTAAACTTAGTTCGAGGTACGAATAAGTATTGCAAATTCCCAGCCTAAGTTATGGCTTGAGAAACATAACAAGTAATACATATTATAGCGATAGAAAAGTTAACCCCAATGAAGAATAAAAAGATAGGATGAATCAATTAGGACTTCTCGGCGATAAGTAAACTACTAAAGAGGATCACAGTCTCGCTTCAACTATATTTTTAAACCACTGCCTTGGTGCATCCTGCCTTTCGCTTAACGGGAAGATTCTCTCATTTTATTTCAAATCCACCATTCTGGAAATACTCTACATCATCATCCACCAAATGTGCCAAATGAGTCTTTTCGAGAAAATAACGATAGCATAATTTCGTAAGCCAGTAAATTTCATACCTAAAGAGCTGTCTCACCGCATCCGAAATTCTCTTTAAGTAAGGTGTGTGAGCCATACTACTACTCAACATTCTATCTGTTCTGTCATTCTATCTTTGTTCCTCAGTTAAAAACGGGAGATATGTAATCTTCAGAAGGATGAATAACGAGAAATAGTTTACTCATTTATATAAAGGAGATCGGCAAAAATTCGATAATTGTGTAAAGAAATCTCAATACACATGCGATGGATTTAGAAAGAAATCTACCGTTTATTTCTTCTTCTTACATTAGTAGCTTTTATCTTAGTAGCTTTCTTTTACTAATGCACTTCGCGAGAGAGAGGCTTACGAAATACCGTTTACTCGAATTTTGCTCATCGGGTGTCAAATAAAACATATATTCGGTAGTTTAAAGTAGGAAATATATAGCTGGGAATTTCCAGATTTATTAATTAAATCTTTAACATCCGAGAACATCCTTCGGTACTGTTGCTTGTTTTTCCATAACGGCTAAGTCGTTTAACTTAAAATATTTGCGTACGGATTTGTATCTCGCAGAATTCAGGAATGTACATGATTAGGTCAGCAAAGAGAAACTAATTTGACTGTTAAATCTTTTAAAATGTAAGCACCCGCATATGAGCAAAGGCCTGAAGGAACTACGAAAAATTTCAATTCATTATATCATGTAGTGTTTACAAGCATAATATTTAATTTGTCATTCGAAGTTTATTACATAAAGATTAACAGGTTGTAAGATGCTCAAATGTAGACATATATTCGGTATTTTAATTTACGATATTTAAAATAGGAAACATGTAGTTCTGAATTTCAAGGTGTACGATTCAAATGTAAAATAGCTGAGCACATTCTTTTAATGCTGTTTCATGTGTTTCCTTAATAGCGAAGTCGTTTAACTCAAAATATTTCAATTAAAAATATTGTGAAAAATCTAGATCTTGTATAAATCAGGGACGTTCATGATACGGTTTTCATTTAATCGTTAAATCTTTTAAAATATACCTGCGCATAAAAATAAAATGCCTTATTTAACGACGAATAAGTGTCGCAAGTAAGATATTAAATCTGAGAAATTTAGAAAACTTTAAATTCATAATACCACATAATGTTTGCTAACAATGTCTTTCATTTATCCTTCAAAATTTATCACATGAAGATTAACAGGTTACAAGATGTCATTTAATAGGCTGTTTTTTATGCAGACAAGTGAGTCAGATATAGTGACATAAGTACCGAAACCTAAATTGTAAGGAAATGAAATAAGATGGGGATAATAGTGACCAGTGATTAAATGCAAGCATTGCAAGTGTGGCCAAAACATCGATGCGATAAAAGACTTCAAATGTGTTCTCCCCATTTTTACCTCCACTGTTTCATAACAACATTCCATTGATTATGCCCTAAGTCTTTCATGAAAGGAATTGAGGTTGTTTATCTGTACCCCCTCTAAGGTTTCCCCTGAAAAATAAAAGGGCACAACACCAGAGGTCACCTCTCCCATGCATTGCACGCTCCTGAAGTCAAAACTCCTCAAACCCATGTCAAAATCTAATGCTTCGAATAAGTGTAGTGGTGCCTCATTCCGAGAAGAAGGCCTCCCTGAACAGCTGCCGTCAATACTCTCCTCCCCCACTTCTTACCTGCTCTTTGCCCCTCTACGTCGAATGGCAAATTGTTTCCTAATAAAATTTACATCCACTGATGTCTTAACGTATCTGCTACCATTTCTTGATGAGTGAAATACTTTTTATTCGTTTTTCGATATATCACTTCGACCTTATTTGAAAAAAGCTATATAGAAAGGTTTAGGAAAGAGAGATGTTGACAAAAAGAGAAAATGAGATGTTCATATACATTGTCTCAGTATATTTCACGACATACAACCCTAGTTACTGAGGTAAGAGTAAAGCTTAATAATGGCTATGATATTGACTAATCCTTGTGAAATAGTGCACGAAAAATATTCATAGGATGATTGGGCTGCACTTACGTGGGCTTCTTCATGTGATAGCATTCTGACTTAGGGAGTAAAGTTAGGGCTTACCTTACTCATTTTCTAGTAGCATTGAATAAAGGAGAACTACATTTCACTTTATCCAGTACCACAAACAAAAGGGAATAATCCATTTATCAAGATCTGATATCAGTTTCTCCTTAAAGTTTTTTAAAGAAATTGATTGCGAAACGATATTATTTCCAGATGACGAAGGAGTATCTCGCCTTCTTTCTCGATGAAAGTATTTTAGAACTAATAAAAATGTATATTGATAAGCAAAAAATGTATTATCATGGTCTTGATAAAAGTTAATTTATGACATGAAAATCCCACTATCTTCTATTAAGCACAAGGTGCTCGATTATGTCTGCTCCTTTCTATCGTGGAATTTATGTCAATGGAAAAGGAGCGGGGAAATAAATAAGCTAGGAATCAATCAAGCAATCCTACGATGACATTTATTTTGAGAGTATAAATGGTTTTTTATGGGATTACTTATTATGTTAAGAATTTGTTGGACGTAAATTATACATCTATTAAAATTTACTCCACGTCTTTTCGCAACATACGAAAGAAGTGAACATTAGGATGCGGAGAATGATAATAAGATACGTTGACATAAGGGAATTCAATGGAGAAAAGGCTGCGATACATACAATATGTATTCATGTATATTAATGAATAGCAAAAAACCAAATTTATTACGATATATTTACTTTAGAACATTTTTATTTTTAGTGAAGAATCTTTAACTAGTCAGTACTCCGTGCCCATTTTTCTCATGTGCCATAGGTTCGCAACCCAGACCTTGGCAAAGGTATAAGACCACGAGAAATTCCTTGTTATACACCCTTCTTGACTCTGATTATTCTGGGAAGAATACGCATTAGATTCAGACTCGTTTATACGATTTGCCTGTCCTTCACTGTCCCTGTTTACTCATTTCGTAACCAATCTCAACCGAAGTAAAAATGTGTGTTATTCTTAGTCATTTCCAAAGCATGACGTACGCTTCTCACTGAGTAAGGAATTCTAGAACGTGCGCGTGGGGACTTACATCGAAAAATATATGTTGAATCTAAGAGGGCCTTCCACTCCTCAGTCCTATTGTCCTTATCCCAACTCTTTCTTTCTTTAATTTTTTTAAATTTTGAGGATATTTTGAATAACGAATTATTTCATCCGACAGTGAGTTCATGATCATACGAGATGAATTGCACGGTAATAAATCATTGTGACATGTAACGGTATCTCTATCCGAAAGAAAATTCTGTTTCAGAACGACTGATTTTTAATGATAAATACAACTATGTCAATTCTCTATTCTTGCTAGACATCGATATTGAGCTAACTCATGAAAACAACATACACCACGTCTCAAAATATGCTTTATTTATAAAAAGTATGGTGAAAGATATAAATGGGCTCCCGATTAGCCAAGTGTTCATATTTGGTGAAAATGAATTCGAGTTCGTCTCCCGGTGGGAGCCCCGATATGCGAAATGCGAAACTCAGCTATCGAAACGCTTCTAAAATTATTATGCATCACTTATAGTTTCAAATACTTATGCATCATGAAAAACAAGTTGTACCGATGGATTGGCTCGCGTATTTTCCAGCAAATTACTGCTCTGAGTGGACTAAGCACCTCTCAACGATTCCGGCAGAGGGTTGAGGTCATTGGGAGTATTCAGTGGAGTTTCGAAGTTTGACGTCTTCCTCGTTTCTTGCATGTAACAAGAAAGAAGCAGTCAGGATAACGACTTCAGTAGCGCGGAAAGTTTACCAAGGTAAGATATTCGATAAAATATTTTAACTGCCGAAATGTAAATAACATTGGAGTACTTTTCCGTACGCATTCCAAATGAAGTATCCTAATGAGTAGATTATTCGAGAACAGATTTCTTTAAAAGTTCGATATGTACCAATTAAATTTTAGTAGATGAATTTCATTTATGTTCTTCAGTAAATATCTCAATTGTTAAGAAAAAATTATCGTTATATATGCTCAATTTTTAGGCAAACGTTACTGACTATGGAAAAGAGTAACTTGTGCTATGTCTCATATTTATTTCTTTTTTACGGGTGTATTTGTGCGGAAATCTAAAGAGATTTCTTGGTTATTTCCAGGATGATCTTCAGTTTGCCGAGGTTTAAGTTGAGCAGTCTCTCCTCTTAGCGAACAATTATAATGCCTTGGAGTTCTTTGCCACTTCTCTAACTCTTTCGGCGACATCATCTGAAGATCAAGACTGCGCAGAGCTTGTCCATTCCACGGTAATCGAATCTGCCTAATTTTTCAATCTTTCGTACGGAAGGAATCCTTGCGCTGAAGGTAAAGTGAAAGGAACATTGAGTTTTGATGGGCGCCCAAGTAGTCTAAGATTAATTTAAGTTACATTAAGAGGTTATTTTCGGGAAACTATTAGTTCTTTGACTATCTATTTATTTTCCCAACGATTTATTAAGAGTTCAATTTTCAGTGCTCTAAACTTCCACTTTTGTGTAAGTGTGGAAGGAAACTTTTCGGTTTCCATTCAGTCGCATTTACGTAAGATACGTAGCCTGAAATATTTCAGGTTTTGTAGAAAGATTTTATTCTTTCAAAATTATGGCATTTGTTCTAATTAAATTTTAAAATTCTTTCTTGTGGGTTGATTATATACGTTCATTAGTAAGACGATCGTTTAGTATTGAGATCTCTAACATCGTATTGACCTTTAAATATAACTTTACGAATTAATGAAAGATTAATTTTCAATCTTGCTTTTTATATAGGTAAATTATGTATTTTGGTATCTTACTTGAAATAATTCTTTCTTTCGCTCAAAATTACCAATCAATTTTCCTGATTTGTTACTTTGAAAGATATAACTTAGCTTTTCTGACCAAACATACTAATATTAATTTATCTTTACAGATTCCGAGTTGAGCACCACATTACTCATTTTTTACAGCATAGAACTTTATCTAGTAGCACTATTGTCAGAACCAAAATACTTCTGTTGCAAGACTACAGCAAATAAAAAGATGAGGAAAGAAGACTCGACCAGCTCTTTTTAAAAAGTTTTATTGAAATATTCTAATTGTACACTTTATTATAGGATTTAATAAAAATATTCAAACTTGAACACATGAAGATTTCAATTAAAAATCCTTTCACCCTTGTCCCAGCCACTCTTTCTGGCGTTGAAGTTATAGCCAAAACTTAATATCTAACTAATTAAGGAGACCGTAAACTATTTGAAGGACCGTAAGCTGCTCTTTTGGACCTCTCCTTGGCTCCTCTTGTTGTATCCATTGCTTGTTTAATTTAAAGTTTCACTCAGTTATATGAATTTTAATTTCCGATTGCAGCCTGAACTTCATTCTAAGTCCACCGTAAACTATCTGAAAGATGAGGTATAAAAATGATTGTAAAGAGATAAAAACTGTACAACATTAATTAAGAAAAACATTATATTACCAAACTCTTCTATCACCAACGGATATAAAATTATATACCACCATTTGATATATAAATAACATGCTCCGCTGCATCTGATCTTCTTCGTACATCTGAATGACTCTTTTAAAGCTGATAAAATTTTGCTTCACGTATTACACCTCGTTTAACAAATCCTGCATTGCGTTGAGCGCTAAATTTTTTGGGAAAGTGTTACCGAACAGATGACGCGGACTTAGCCATTGATTTGACAAGGAAAATCGTCAAATCGTCGCTATCGTCATTTTCACAAACTATTTTTTGAAAGGGGTTTCTTGCTGGCAGGAATGCTACAGTTCCTCTTACGAAAACGTGCGATGAGAGATTTCAAGAAAACGCTGACATAGTCTCACGGAGGTTTTCCCCAATTGCCAGACATAACCGTGTTGTTTCGATAGAAGCCATGGGACAATTTTTCTGATTAACTAAAATTGAAGGTTCTGGAAAGACTTCATATTAGTCATCTTCATTTGTGAGTATGAGGTTGCGGAAAAACAGACACTCTTCTCTCCTGTTGTTCTTTAATTTCTCAAGAATACCTCGGCGCGTGCCCATACATAGTTCACTTCTAGAAGTCTAAATGCGTCAATTCTTGGTTAAAATCTAATGCTTAGCATGTGGGTCATAGGATTAGCCAATTCTCTGTGCATAGCCATTTTTGGGGTAACCTGAAGGTTGGCTGGGAATTTCTCATGCCTTTTCAACCTTCCTCCTTCAAAGTTCCTACCTGTTCCTTATCTTTGCAGATGTATTCATAGAATTACTCTTCCGATATTATCTGAACGTTTGAAAGGTGAATTGATAAATAGTATGATATTTTATTTTTCGTAAGATACGATTTTACGAAGGAGAATCACTGATTAAAATGTTTCTACAATTCCATAAATTTTCATGTGAAATATAATAAAGATTAAATAAGAACTTAACATGAGAAACATTAACTACTCTCGCAAAAAGCTTTTAACTTCATTAAAGGGAAATACGTCAATCGTTCATTTTTCTTAATATTCATACAGAAAAGTTTCTCTCGTTACTCATATTTTATGTTAAAATGCTTATTTTACCACATTATTTCATTTATCATTCTAAATGTATTGAATGTTAAATTAATCATGTAGTTATCAATCTAATTCGCTTTGACTTTGGCGAAAAATGTCCCAAGTTCGAATCCTGTGGGAGGGCACGTCTGGAATGACTTCACAGGTGTCGAAGCATTTTTAATAATATCATACGATCTTATATTTTAGGCAAGGAGAGGCGCCAGGCCCTCCTTATTTTCCCTGTTTTTCGATAAGACGTAAATATAATTTACTCTGAGAGGTCTGAAATAAAATTGATAGGTATTTATTTTTATCCAGTATATAATTTTTTGACCTCGTAATTTGTAAGGATATCGACGTTTATTGTTTACTAATTTCAAATTCAATTAGCTGTAAGTTTACTGTACTCTACTATTGCCTTTGAATAGAAATGTTTATTCAATCGCACACCTACAGTGAGAAAGCGCAGTGAAATAGATGGTAATTACGTTTAATATCCTTCTGTGCAACCTGAAATTCACGACGCGTATATTTTCATTGACGCATACAGTAGAAATCCGCGAAATATTCCTAACGTAACAGATGATGCCAATAAAAGCCTAAAGTAAGCTAAAATGAATATCATCGCAGAATCGTCACGATTAATTCCTTATTTATTTAGTCATTATGTTTATTTTCCATTTCTTTTTCGTTCATATATATTACAATTATGGATTCTACTTTAGGATCCAGTAGGTAAAATAAATCCGAGAATTTCCAGGGAATCAGCTGCATTTTCCTTAAGAATCTTGGTTGTAGTTGATCTGATTAATTATGAACGAACTTGTCGTATCGGTTTACAAAGGAGATTTAATCATCGTTGTCAAAGAGTCGTTGTCAGATATATCAATCGTTGTCACCCATATAGATAAATGAGTGAATAAGACATCGAAAATAACGTTTCCCATTTGTCCTAAGAAGATATCTACTGCTGCACTCCAAGGTGGATATATTTTAGTTTGGTTATTTCCTGAGCTACGGTTGTATTTTCGAAGGATCCCAAGGAATGCCGTATGCCGTAAATTGGCTGTCTTTCCCTCCCATTCACCAAAAGCATACACAATCTAATTGACATCGAACGTTAATCATTTCGGCCCATATTTTCTAAAACCAATTTTACAATTACTATGTTAAATTTATTGAGGATGGTGGGAATCTTTCCCACAGGTAATATAATACTGTTATAGAATGAAGACTCGAGGAAAAGAATGGAACTATTTTTACTTTGAAGGAAGTCTGTTTTGGGAATATCGGGATTTTTCTTTTCCGGCCATATATTGAACAAAGTGGTGTAACATCAATAGTATTTCTGGGTGAGAGAGAATTCGTATCCAACCTCGCCGGAATTCCTCATCTTTTTTAATTTAATTGCGATAGAAAATTGGAACTAATGAGTTATCTTTATCCCATAGAAATATTAAACGTAAAATGTTCATCTCAAGTCTTACGTCTGAGCAAAGTTTATAAGCAGTTCATATGTATTTAGAATTTACCGCAACATTTCCAGTGAATCCTTTAAGTATCATTTTATAAATCATGCATAACATGAAAATATTCTAAATTTCATGTTATACAAAATATAAAACGCTGCTATAGAGAATTTAACATTTAACTTCATTGAACGGCAGATCGTGCTCATTCATAAAGTTTCATTTCTCTCTATACTTACTAACATAACTTTCTCTTAATACTGATATTTTTCCCTCAACCTTCAATTTATCATTGAAATTTATTACAAAGAGATTAATAACTTACAATTTTTCAAAGTTATTTTTAATTAGCTTGCTTTGGTCTGTAAATAAGACATTCTAGTAAAGTAATTACAGGAATATGAGGAACAAAACATTAATCTTGAGTATCTGTAATAAGATGAGAATAATAGTGATACACGTGGGAGATTAAGATGAGTCCACGAGTATTTCCAAGTAGGGCCGACGCTTGTTTCGATGGAAGATTCCGGAAATTCTACTCTCATTATCTACTTCTTTAGTCCACTCTTTCATAACGACCTCCCATTGATTATATCCTTGTGCCTTTCATGCAGGAGTGTGAGGTTGTTCCTATGTACCCCCTTCACCGTTTCTTCTGCAAAATACCTAGACACGTGGCTTGAGACTCCCTCCATGTACACTGTTTGCTCCTAAGGGTCTAGGACAACTCGCCGCCGCCAGCTCGCCGCCGCCGACTCGCCGCCGCCAACTCGCCGCGGGCCCAACTCGCCGCGCGCCCAACTCGCCGCGGACCCAACTCGCCGCGGGGCCAACTCGCCGCGAGACCAACTCGCCGCGGGCCCAACTCGCCGCGGGGACAACTCGCCGCGGTCATTTTTTAAATACGTTTAGAACTATGAAATTACTCGTTCTTCGCAAGGGTTTTAATTATCTAATATCATAGAAAGAAGAAATTAAGAGATCTGCTAAATTTTACGGTAAGAGTATAGCACCGCTTTATAAAAGCAATTAATCCTTGTTAACCCTTAATTAGGCTCGTGGGGTCGATATAACCCCAGGCGATATACTTCCTTCGATAAAACATTAGCTATTTAAGATATTTATATGCCAATTTTTTACTTATATAAATAATTTTGCACTACATTTATGATCTGATAATTTCGTTAATTTTGAGAAACGAAAGGTAGGCAATTAATGCGGTGTTAACAAATTACAAAAAATTTAAATAATTATTTAATAAGCATTATATTTATTTTAAGCGATGATCAATGAACTAATTCATAGTCAGTAATGAGTAATTCATAGTAAGTACCAGGCGCAGAATGAAAAATACTATCCGAGAGTTAATGGACTACTAGAATTTTGCTATATAATGATGTGACAAACCAGTTTTGTCGATTCCACTGATAAAAAGCACTTAATTTTAGCAGTTAACAAATTTACGAATTTAATAAATTAAATGATTATTTAACAAACATAATAATCGTCTTTTTTTGGGCGAGATAGAGACTAAAAGTTTCTTCCTCCGTCTAACCGATGAACCCTAAAAATCAAATCATGCTGATCACCAACTAAAAATAATTTCCGAAACAAATATTTTGGTCTATATTTCTATCTCTCCCTAATATTTTTATATTATATAAATATAACTATTCTGCTTACTTTAAACATTCTGAATCACAGTTTTCAAATTAATAAAAATAATTTTAAAAATATTTTCTCAATGTTTAAATTAGGACAAACAAAATTACGAAAAAAACATTTTTCTAATACGAGAAATCGATTATTATCATATATTTCACATTATAATAAATAAACATTTATATTTCATTATTGACGAGTAAGATTTTGGTAAATTTTACTTCTTTATTACATTCGGGATTTGATTATTTTCCGCATTAATTGTCTCATAGAAATGTATCCTCAGAAAGCAGAAATGTATCTCATTTCTGCTTTCCAACCAAAGGTGCAGTAAGCTGAATAAAAATATTGAAAACGGTTGTAAATAATAATAGTTATATATTTATTAAAAAATGTTGTCAACAATTAATATTTTTTAAAATTGAATTACAAAATGGGGTATCAGTTCCCAAAGGCAAGATTATGCCGATAGACCTACCACTGTAGTGCATCGTAGAGCATGTATTAATAAAATAATATATTTTATGGGTTGGTGACATTGATAAGGAGTGATTTTACGATGTTTAAATATTACTAATCGATTTCGGTGGTTGAAAATCATTAAATAGAATGTTCAATATATTTCTGTATGAAACTTACAGTTAGGGAGTTTCGACCATGGCAGATCGATCATAGCACGTTTCAAAATTCCAGTCAGTATGGAGAACTTACAGGGGAATAACTCATTGTAATTTGCCGTAAGTGAAGAAGTCAGCCTCGCGCAGGTTCGCCTTTACGTGGAGCTACGGATTCGTACGGGTATAATTAAGATTCGTAGTTTACATTTATCGATTCAAACTTAAATTCCGATGAAATTTGAATAAAAATAACGTTTTTAACTCAACAGTGAAAATTTTATGCTTTTATAGGAAAAACAACAGAGTTAAAATCGAAAATTCAATGAATTGCCGATCACCCGTGAATATTTTTGAAACTGCCATCACTCTCTTACAATCCAACATAAAATGCTGATTTATTCTTCAATTGGTCACTGTATCATCTGAATGCATAAACATTACATAAGATTAATTTCAGAGAAACCACATCTCAGTAAAAAATTATTTAGTTAGAACGTAACTCAAGAAAAATTCGTCGTGCAGTCCAATTTATACGTCGCCTAAAAGTTTTTGGTTTCTCACGTGAGGAAGAACTTGTCTCGAGAGAAATCGAGATAAATGTTGTAATTTTGATTTGAAGTTTGTTTTGATGCGATATCTTGAACAGAACTTTAGTTTTTGACTTTTATATCAAAGAGCGTATTCCGCTTCGGGCCTCGAATCGCCGGGGCTTCGGAACCTATAATGCAAAATACTCGTATATGCAAGATATGGTGTTCATTATTTTTCTGGTACTTACCAATGAGTTATGTTATGTATAAGCGCTTTAAAAGTAATGAAATACTGTTTGAAAATTATTCAAATTTATTTTTGGAAATCTGGTGAAACTGCCAAATTTGCTTACTTTTGATTGCTAACTAAATTCTCAGATTATCTTAAGAATGTAAAAATCTTTTCGAAACAAAATTTGGTTAAAATATCTTGATTAGTTTTTGTTTTACCGAGGGAATTACACCACCTGGGGTCACATTCACCCCACGAGACTAATTATGGGTTAATTACTTTTACTGTATTACGTAAATATCAGTTAGGAAGGAATATCTTTCTGTTAAATCTTTTTATGAAAAGTTGATTTGTATGTAATTATTAGTTGGTATGCATGATCTGATTTTGTTCTTTACATGGTACTTACAAATGAATTACTTAATATAAGGGCACTTATAAACCATGATCTGTTAATTATATAATTATTTACATTTATTTCGTAGATATGGTAACACTACTAAAATGGAATGCATTTTATCGGTTAAATCAACAAATTTGATTCGTCACAGCATTGTATAGCAAAGTTCTGGTGATATTTTAACTCCCAAATATTATTTTTCATTTTGCACCTGATATTTACTGCTGAATTACTTTGTAGATCACCGCTAAAAATAAATAATATGCTTATTATATAATTACTTAAATTAATTATTGTAATTTGTTAACACCGCATTAATTGCATACCTTTCGTTTCTCAAAATTAACGAAATTATCAGATCATAAATGTAGTGCAAAATTATTTATATAAGTAAAAAATTGGCATATAAATATCTTAAATAGCTTATGTTTTATAAAAGGAAGAATATCGCCTGGGGTTATATCGAGGGGTTATACGAAACCATCAAGGGTTAACAAGGATTAATTGTTCTATGAAATGGTGCTATGGTCTTACCGTAAAATTTAGCAGATCTCTTAGTTTCTTCTTTCTATGATATTAGATAATTAAAACCCTTGCGAAGAACGAGTAATTTCATAGTTCTAAACGTATTTAAAAAATGACCGCGGCGAGTTGTCCCCGCGGCGAGTTGGGCCCGCGGCGAGTTGGTCTCGCGGCGAGTTGGCCCCGCGGCGAGTTGGGTCCGCGGCGAGTTAGCGGCGGCGAGTAGGCGGCGGCGAGCTGGCGGCGGCGAGTTGAGCCATTCCGTGCTCCTAAGGTGAAAATACCTCAATCCTTTGTCTTTCTATCATTTACGATAAGAGTGCGAGTGATAGTGGCGCGAAGAAGGGTCTTCCTCCCCTAGAGCCATAGTCCATCCTCTCCTCCCCCACTTCATACCTGCTCCTTGCTCCTCTACGTCGAAATTAACAAATTATGATGAAATGACCGTTTTCTAATTTAACCGTGATTATAAATATTATTAGTCCTTCCCGGGAAGGTGAGAGATGAGTCTATAAGATTCTTGCACATATATTTATTTACAAATATGATTGATGCCGTAAAGTTTCTGCTACCGTTTCTTGACGAGAAGACTATTTTTTTTCTTTCAATAAAGGATAGAGGAAAGTGACTTATACTTACATCGCTTCAGTATAGTTCATAGCTGTGTGAAGTGAATGCAATGATTTACTACTTGTATAGAAACAGAAGCGCCTACGCGCTGCTAATTGCTGCCAGTGGAGCCGGAGATCACGAAAATCATATGTCCCAGTGCATTATTTACGGGATAATGGCGCGAGCTTTTGTGACTTTTGCACAGAAAAAATAAGTTGGTGATAATTTATTTTAAAGATATTCAGCGTAGAGTAAACTTGGTTTCTGAGAGAATAATACAAACGGCGCTCGCTATATTCCGGTAAGGAATATGCGGGGCCACAACCTTTACATGGTCTCTTCATAGTATTGGACGAAGTATTGCAACTTCTGTCTCTTCCGTGAAAATTTTAAGCAAAGATAGGATTTTTTAAAAAATAGGCACGATGATGATTATTAGGAATCATCGTAAGTGATTTATTGACAACCTTCAATTGGGTCATGTGCACTATTATTTTCTTTCAATTCCTTTTCCTCCTTGCTCTTCTTGTTTATTCTTATGATACGAGTTTGCAGTCCGCGCGAAAACTCTCAATGATTATACGTGATCCGAAAATTTTTCGTAAGTGAATCATTTTATGTGAGTTGTCTCCGCGAAGAGTGCAATATTTTAACTTCCTGATACTAATGAGTAATCTAAATATAAATATAAAATATTTGCGTCCTCAAAAATCTATTCATTTTCTCAATAGACAAAATATGCGATTCGCAATTGTTCAACCAGTGATCGGGCGTCTGTTACATCCACCACGGACAATAAATGAAAATAAATCTGCATTACCAATCACTATCTTTTGGATCGTCATTTTTATTATTCGCTGGTGATATTCTCGAACAGGATAAGGTGTCATAGGTGCAGTGTGGTATGGTAGGTCGGGACGATGACCAAGGGCATAGCCAAGGGCTATCGTTGCATAAGCTGGAATACTAACGTCCTTTGCTTGGTATCTTTAGTGTGTTATCTGCAATGCACATGTATCCGAGCCCTTCTAACCATCCCCTGCCCACCTGCAAACCTCCCACTTGTCTAACAATAAGAGGTTCGAAAAAGTCTGCGATAGTCGAATACGTCTCACCCCTGCCACACGACGAAAGGCTGCTTGCAGGTTATTAATGTAGAATGTATGAAAGTACGCGGCATCCTCGCAAGATTCTCCTGATTACCGACCTCGGAATATCGAGTGTTGATCGCCGTCACCTTTTGGAAAGTTTTGTGCATTAGAATAGAGAGTATAGTCTTTCTACCATCTGATCTCTACTTCAATAAAACGATATTTCGTGGGAGTGTTATAATACTCAACCCCTTTAATGGAATGAACAATTCCTTTAATATTCACAGCGGTCTTTTACGGAAATAGATGCTGTTATAAAATTTAAACTTGAGGAAAAGTGTCATTCAGTCACAAAAATATTTTTAAATAGGCCTAATCTCCCCATAAGAATCTTCTTCTCATCTTATGAGAAAATGCATAAGCTCGGATTCAACAGTCAAATTTGTCGTCAAACGGTTGTTATTATCATCAAAATTTCACAAAATTTTTGTTTATTTCATCGAAATTCTCAAAATGTCGTCCGTATTGTGAAATTTTACGGCCAAAATAAGAATCATTATTCAATTCAATTTCCTTCCTTTTGGTGTCGGTCGCAACTTTGTACGACTATTTTCTAATTTAATTTTGCAAAAAATAAAGCCTGCAAACAATAAAAGTAAAGTTTACATGTATCCTTTATGGAATTCTGACTGAGGGATCTGGGTTCGAATGCAGCAAAATCAGTGAAATAAATGCGAAAATATTTAATTCCTGGTCTCAGAGTTTGGCAAAAGTCGGACTGCCGGTGTGGACTCTAAGCTAACACACAATATTTGCCTTATATTTATAGATACAAATATTATACATTTTCATTGATAAGAGACATTTACCACTCTTGCAGAGTCTTAAATGTATTATATTCATCGAGGGCAAATCGCGTTTCTTCATTAAGTTTCATTTCCCTAAATACCTACTAAGACAACTATCTCTTAATACTGATATTTGTTTTCCACGGCCTTTATTTTATCAAGAATGTATTACGTAAAGTTTAATGAGTTATAATACGTAAGAATTATCCTTCACTAGTTTTTACTTATCTGTAAGTATATAAGTGAAGTACTTACAGTAATTTAAGGACAAAAAACATTAATCTGAAGTAACTGAAATAAAATGAGAATAATTGTGATACACAAGAAGGGTCCGCGAGTATATCCAAGTAGGGCTGACATGTTTCGATGGCAGAACCCGGAAATTCTTTTCTCGTTATCTTCTTACATTTCCACTTTCATTACGACTTCCCATTGATAACAACCTTGAGCCAATCATGCAGGAGTGTAAGGTTGTTCTTATCTACATCCTTAGTCGTTATTTTTGCTAAATACCTAGGCACGAGGCCTGAGACTCCCTCCACGTACACTGTTTGCTCCTAAAAGTGAAAATACCTCAATATTTTGTCAAATTTTCTATGGCTTACAGTTAGAATCCCTTATGTAATCCCTTCCTATAGTCAATCCTCTCCTCCCCCATTTCTTACCTGCTTCTTACTCCTCTGCGTCGAAAGGTGAATGTGAATAATGAATATTGTAATAAAACAGCCTTTTTAGATATGAATTGCCCTTTCCGAGAAAAAGAATAGCATGAAATTATTTTTGCGCCAATGAAATGTATGTACATCCATTGATGTCTCAACGTTTCTGCTACCAGTTTTTGAGGAGTGAAATACTTTTCATTCATCTGCGGGTATCGAGAAGTGGAGGAAAGCAAGGTGGTGGAAAAAGAAGAAAATATGACTTTCATATACATGGCCTCGATATATTTAATGTGGTACTATGAAAGTTACTAAGGTATGAGTAAAGCTTAATAATGGCAATAATTCTGGCTAATACTTATGAAATGATGTGAAAAGTAATATTGATGGGTTGATTGGGCTGCACTTATGTGAGCTTGTTCATGTGGTAGCATTCTTTACTCTTCGAGAGTAAAGTAGGGGCTTACCTTACTCCTCATCTTAGCTAGAAAGCCTCAGTTCGGTGGCCAATTTTGGAGGATTCAACCAACCTCCGGGCAATTGACAACTTAGACAGGAGTCGTAATGTTAATGTTAATCATTTTTTAATGCCTTTCCTTCTTAAATTTTGCGACGAGTTAATTTATTTTAATAGCTCAAGTCTTAGCAATCATCCGATATGCTTAACTGAGAAGCGAAAGTCTTGTCCTCGTATCTTTCGTTTCTTTTTAGCGTCTGTATCAATTCTCTATTAATTATTTCTGTTTAAAATTGTACATACATATGGATCGCATTGTATGGATGAATTTTAATCCATCCTATAAATGAATGAAAAAAAATCGTTATAGATAATCTTATATTTGTGCATACTAATAGCCTAGTGGACAACGCATTCGACTTTGGCGAAAGAGGTCAAGGGATCGATCCCGGTGAGACGCACGTGGGAAAACATTTCTTTTCACTTAGCCGATTGTATAGCCTACACTTAATACTTTTTCAATCGGATATTTCAGTCAGAGAAGGCGCATTACTTCCGAGTATTCCTCGTTTATGAACGACACGTACAGACAATTTAACTGACTCAGAGTGATCTGAAACAAAGTTTATCTTACTTCTTACGAATCTTACAATTTCATCCATTTATTTCCGGTCAGGAAACATTTATTCGACCGTGATTTGTGAGAAAGTCGATGTTTATTGAAAACGCGTTTCAAATTGAATTAGATGTAAGTTTTAAGTCAGCATTTTCTTAATATCTTTACCAACTGAAGGTGGTCGTGGAAGACAGTTTTTGATCGAAGTACCAAAGCGGTGGCAGAGGAAATGTATGAGTCAAGCGAAAATAGGAATTGGATTGCTTCTGAAAATAACCGGTTGAAAGATGCCATGGAAAAATAGCGGAGAATAAGAAGGTTTTAGATGTTATGAAAGGCGGGATCAATTACCCGATAAAAAAACGAATGGGTTGAATATGGAAACTTGTTATCATATTCAATGATTTCTTATTCCCAACATCTCGTTATTCACACGCAAGAAAAACTCATTTGAGCGAGTGAGACTCACTCACTGAAGTGAGTTTTTCTTACTTCTTGTGTGATATATATTACGATATAAACGTATTTTCGCGTATCTAAAATAAATAAAAGGGTAACCAGGTAAAGAATTGCTTTATTAAAACAAGCGAATTATAGAAACTTCTTAGTTTCTTCTTATGAAGCTTAGCAAATTGGAAGTTCGGAAAAAAAATTCCCGAAACAGGATTCGAACCACGAAGAATTAACTTTTGGATTAAACTTCGGAGTTTTTGGAAACTTTGGACCAGACACTATAACCACTCGGCCATTTTGACCATGGTAATTTTAGGGTTTAATTCAATAAAAAGGCTCCACTCTTAAGCAGACTACAGCATGTCAGATAGTATGATTGATATATTTAAATTAACCCTTGGAATTTTTATTTAACTTTTCTATAAATTAAATTTATTTCCGTCATATTGGACGGGGGAATTCAATAGTAGTAATGCGAATTGTAAATTTTAAGTGATTGGAATAATTTGGGAATAATAATGATCGGTGATAAAATAAGCGAGCGAGTAATGCAAAGTGTGGACAACACATCGATACGTTGAAATAATTTGGAAATATTTTCCCAAATAACTTCTTCTTAAATCATTAGTTTCATAACGACTTTCCATTGATTGTATCCTCTAGTCTTTCAAGGAGGAATGTAAGGTTATTCATAAGTATCACATCCATTGTTTCTCCTGCAAAATACTAGGAGACAAGACATGAGGTCACCTCCTCCATGCACTGCATGCTCCTAAAGTCAAAACTCCCCAATCTCACGTCAAAATCTAACGCTTCGTATAAGAGTGCGAGAGGTGGTTGTGTCTCTTTCCACGGAGAAGACCTCCTTGAGCAAATACCACCAACCCTCTCCTCTCCCATTTCTTACCTGCTCCTTGACCTCCACGTCAAGAAGAAGAATGTTTTCAAATTTTGGTGAAACGATGAACGCTTTTCTGATACAACAGTGTTTCCAAATACCAATTGTCTTTTCGGGAAGAAGAATAGCTAAAAGAATGAGCATTAATCAATACAATTTACATCCATTGATTTCTTAACATTTCTGCAACTTTTCTTGGTTAGTGGAGTACTTTACATTCGTCTTTAGGTATAGAAAATGGAAGAAAGGAAAGTGGTGTAAAAGAGAAAAATGTGACTCTCATATATATTACCTCCGTAAATTTCTTGAGATACAATCAAAGATTCTTAGATATGAATAATGCTTAAGAGTGGCAATAATCTTGGCTATTCCTTATAAAATACTGCGGAAAGAAACCTTCATAGGCTGATTGGGCTGCACTTACGGGGGCTTGCTCGTATGGTTGTATCCGACTCAGCGATCTAAATAAAGGCATCCCTTTCTCCTCATTTTGCAGATTAAGCCTCACTTCAAAAGATTTCTGCGGACAATTTTGGAGGGGGATGGGCTACCAACAAGCCTCCAGGCAGTTGATATGACAGACAAGTCGTAATGAACATTTTCAAAAACCATTATCTTTCCTTCCTAGATTGTACCACGTGTGAATTAATTTAAACGATTCAAGCAATTCTTTGATATGCCTAGTAACTAACTATAAGAGATAAAATTCTTGATCTCGTATCCTTTCTTTTACTTAACAGTTAGCACGTGATTCTATCCTCTAAATACCATTTATATTTAATTAGTATCTCAATTGGGCTCGCGTTGTTTTACGCACTAATCCCATTTTATCAATTAATGACGAAAAATCGTAGTAGATAATCCTAAGTTTAAGCTTCCAGATAGCTTACTTGATAACGCCTTCGACTTTGGCGAAGGAGGTCGCGGGTTCGATTCCGTTGAGACGAACTCGGGAAAGGACATCGGCTTCCTAGATCCTTTTAATAATACTATACAATTAGATATTTCAATTTACGAGAGAAGCAAAGCCCTCGTTTTCCCTATTTTTCCACGAGAGGTAAAATAAACTGATTTTGAGAGATCTGAAGGTGAGAGGTCTTTCAAAGCCAATTTTTACCATTGCATCAATTTATTTTCGAATAGCACACAATTTTTCGACCTCGTTATTTGTAAAGAAATGGATTTTTATTGATAACTCGTTTCAAATTCAATTAGCTTAAGTTTTAAGTCAGTATTTCCTTATCATCTCTACCTAGCTGGAAACAGTGGGGGAAGAGAGATTTTTGAATGATGTAATAAAGAGATGGCGGAGGAAAAAGATAAGTCAAATTATGACAGAAAGTGGATTGCTGCTAAACACATTCGGTTGTAGTATGCCAGGGATAATCAATGGAGAATAAGAGGTTTTAGATGTTCTAAAAAACAGGATAAAAGGAAGGAAGGACCCAAAAAGGAAGAATGGGTTGAATATAGATGGTTATTGATATCATTTTCGATTCCTTATTATCATCATCTTTCTCTGTTATCTCATCTATTCCAAGTTACAGATACTTCTAATATTATCACCTCACTTCGCATTATCGTTGTCGTAAAGTCTGTTACTTTGGGGTACGTGGTTGTGAAAAACGGACACGTAATCCCCGAGATATCCCCTTATCAGAAAAATACTTTTGAAATAAATGTAAGCTCTGATCAAACGTATATATATATATATATTAAACTTAGTGCGTGGATGAGAATGCAACGTGAAATTCCATCCTAAGGAATGGCTGGATAAACATAGTCTGTATAACATTGGATGGCGATAAAAACGGTAATCGGTAAAATAAATCCAGAGGGGATGAAGATAGGATGAAAGATTTGCGATTTCTCTTCGATGAGTAAACTATTGCAGTGAGTCAATCTCGCTTCAGCTATTATTATATTTTTGAGCCATTTCCTTACTGAATCTAAGCTTTCGCTGAAAAGGAAAATTTCTCTCGTTTAATTTGAAATCGGCAATACTGGAAACAATCCATATTGATTGAATCTTATCCGAGGTGCTTAATATAGGCGTGAAAGCCGTCCTGGTCGCAGTAGTCCCGCCTCTTCATTTTACCTGCTCTTTGTTCCTCAGGTAAAAACTGGGAATATATACTCTTCAGAATCAAGAATCACAAGGAATAATTTACTCATCTATATAAAGAAAATTCAAATGAGATCCATATGACTTCGAAAATGATGGTTAAGAAATGTCATCAACCCTCACATATCATATAAACGTCTTCTTACTTATCTATCTGTATTCTGAAGCTATATTTACATTAGTTTAATGCAATATATCGTATACTTAGAAAGACATCTACCGTTGCATACTTTCCTTATAACATTGGCATCTAAATTTTATCTTGCTTTTTTTTCTAGCTTTATCCATTCAAGCTTCCTCCTATTAATGCACTTCGCGACGGAGCCGTATGTTAGAAATCATCGACACAGGGTATTTCCGTTTACTAAAATATTTACTCATCAGATATCGAATGTAGACACATATTTGGTAGTGTAATGTACACAGTTCAAAACAATATACGCGTATATATGGTTCGGAATATCCAGGTATATAATTTAATTGTCAAGCATTTGAAAACATTTTTAATAGAGTTGTTTGTTTTCCCTCCTTTCCACACATTTATCGTTCAATATTTATTACATACTGAAAAATAAATTATAAGATATGAAAGTTATTTTTATTAGGCTATTTCTTATCTGTGAGACATGGAATTGAAATTCAGTAGTATAAGCACCGAAACGTGAATGTTAAGTAACTGGAATAAGATGAGGAAAATAATAGTTGGTTATTAAATGGAGACAGTGAGCATTGCAAAGTGAAGACAACACATCGATGCGTTAAAATAAATTAGAAATAATTTCCCAATTACCCTCTTCTTACATCCATAGTTTCGCAAAGGACTTTCCAGTGATATCGTTCTTTACTTGAGTCATTCATGTTCATACTTCCCCCCTTCGCCGCTTTCACTGCAAAATAACAGGGCAGAAGGCCTCCTCTATGCACTGTATGTTCCTAAAAGTCAAACTTTCCTTATCCCAGGTCAAAATCAAACGCTTCCAATTAGTGTGCGAGAGATGTCTCACTCCGCGAAGGCCTCTTAGAACGGCTACCATGAACGCTCTCCTCCCCCATTTCATACCTGCTCCTTGCCCCACCTCTTGGAAAAGGAAAACGTTTTCAAATTATGCTGAGTCGATGAACAGTGATTTTAGATAGAAGTTGTCCTCTTCCGTGAAAAGAACAGCACGAGGTCAGAATGGTAGCAATAAAATTTACATCCCTGGATGCCTTAACATTATCAGAAGAAGATTTTTTTCTCAGATATCATTTGTTGATGAGTGATATATATTTTATTTGTCTATCGGTGAAGGAATTTGAAGGAAAATGAGGTGGTAGAAAAAGAGAAAAGTGTGACTTTCATATACATCGCCTCGGTATATTTGATGCAAAACTATATAACTGAGGTATGAATAATGCTTTATGGCTGGAATAATCTCGGCTAGTCGTTACGAGATGGGGCGGAATGATATATTTACAGGCGGATTGGAATGAAAATACGTTGGTTTACTTTGTGGTAGTAATCTTACTCAGTAAGTAAAGAAGGGCTACCTTATTCCTCATCTTGGCAAGTAAGCCTCATTTCAAGAGCTATCATGGCCAATGATTGAGGGTAAGAGGATCCAACCAGCCTCCGGACATTTGACATCACAGACCAAAGGCCGCAATAATGTTATTACCTTTCCTTCTTAAGTTGCTATACGGGTAAATTTATTTTAATTGCTCAAGTCTTAGCGATTCTTTGATATGCTTATCAAGTAACAAAGAGAGGCAAAATTCTTGATCTATTATGCTTTCTTTCATTTCACGTTTAACGCGTGTTCCCAACTTCTAAATACTATTGATGTCTTAAATTGTATCTCAATTGGGCTCACCTTGTTTGGAAAAATTTATTCCGTTTTATAAATTAAGGAAAAAATCGCTACGGGCTCCCAGATAAACTTGTGTACAACACTTTCGACTGTTGCGAAAGAGACGTGGGTTCGATCCCGTCGAGACGCTTCTGCGAAATGACCTCAGCTTTCTTCAAATTTTCAATAATCCTCTAAAATCAGATATTTAAGTCGAGGAGATGCGTGAAACCCTCCTAGTTTTCCATTTTCGACTATAAGTAAAGAAAATTTAACTGATCCTGAGAGATTTGAAATCAGATGAATTGTATTTACTTTATCAATTCCAAATCCTTCAACTTCCTTATTTTATATTAGGCTATTCAATAATTTTGGACCTCATAATTTGTAAGAAAATCGATTTATATTGATAACTCGTTTGAAATTGAATTAGATGTAATTTTAAGTCGGTATTCCACAATTATCTCTTCCCAGCTAAAACAGTCGGGGAAAAGAAATTTTGAACTCTGCGATAAAGAGACGGCCGAGGAGAAAGACGAGTCAAATTATGACAGGAATTGTATTGCTTCGTAAAATAACCGGTGGTTGTATTGCAGGTAAAGAGAGTGGAAAAAAGAAGTTTTAGATGTTCTAAAAAGCGGGATAGATTAACCAAAAAGAAAGAATGGGTTGAATATAAATGGTTCTTGATAAATCATTTTTAACGATTCCTTATTATCATTGCCTCTCTCTCTTCTCATCTATTCCAAGTAACTGATACTTCTAATATTATCAACTCACTTCGCATTAATGCTAAAGTCTGTCATTTGGGAGAACAAGCTTGGGAGAAACGGAGACTTCCTGAGATATGCCGGGATTATTTAAGAAATACTTTTAAAATAACCGTAAACTCTGAATTACATTGCAGTGATCGAAACGAAACCCGTCAATTTGTATATCAAACTTGACTCATGACATGAATAAGGAATATATTTTCCTGCCTTAGAGATTGCTTGATAAACGTATGTTCTCCCCATTGTATAACCATAGTTCCATAACGACATTCCATTGATTATATCCTCGAGTATTTCATGAAGAGAAGTTAGAATATTCATACCCACTCCGTCGTTTCTCCTGAAAAATAAATGGGCACAAGACCTGAGGTCACCTCTCCCATGCACTACCTGCTCCTAAAGTCAAAATTCCCCAATCCCACGTCGAAAACTAACCTTACTCATCATCTTGGCCACACTTCAAAAGCTCTCGGATGCCAATGCTGCATGAAAATTTAAATGATTCTGAGACATCATAATTAAAGATGAGGTGTATTTATTTTTTCAATCTCAATCTTTCAACTCAATTTTATCTTCGGGCAGTAAATGGTTTTTGGCCTCATAATTTATAAGGATATCTTATTTATTCGCATATATTTTCAAATTGAATTATCTGTACGTTTTATGTCGATATTTCCGAATTATCTCTATTCAGCTGAAAACAATCGGTGAAGACAGATTTCTAATTAAAATAAAAAAGAGATGGCAGTGGAAAGGGATGGGTCAAATTTTGACACGGATTGGATTGCTACACAAAATAACCGGTGGTTGTATTGCAGGCAAAGGCAGTGGAAAAAAGAGGTTTCAGATCTTCTAAAAAGCGGGATAAGTTGACCAAAAAAAAGAATGGGTTGAATATAAATGGTTCTTGATAAGTTATCGATTTCTTATTATCATCATCTCTCTCCCCTCCATATATTATCTACTCCAAGTCAAAGATATTTCAACTTTCCTCAACACTTCGCATTAATGTTATCATAAAGTCTGTTACCTTGGAGTGCGAGCTTGAGAAAAACGAAATTTTACCGAGAATTGCCAGGATTATTAAAGAAATACTTTTAAAATAACCGTAAACTCTGAATTACATTCCACATTTCCAGCGGTCGAAACGAAATCCGTCAATTTATATATCAAACTTGTCTCATGGCATGGATAAGGAATTTAAAAAGAAAGAAATAAATTTAAGAAATTTTCCTGGCTTTAAGATGGCTTGATAAACGTATCCCATATAATATTCGATGGCACTAAAAATGTCATTTTTAAAATTCCGAGTAAGTCCAGAAGGAAAGAAGATAGGATGAATCGTGATTTCTCGTCGATGAGTAAACTACTGTACTGTGTCACAATCTCGCTTCAGCTCTCAGTCTATCTTTGAGCCATTGCATTAGAGAATCTAAACTTTAGCTGAAGGGAAAATTTCTCTCATATCATTTCAAATCCACGATACTGGAACCGATCTATATTGGTCGAATCTTATCTGAGGATATCCGAGGTTCCCTTTGAGTAACATGTGTGAGCCTTCCTTGCCTAGGTTCCTTGTCTCCGCATTCTATTTGCTCTTTGCTCCTCAGGTAGAAAAAGAAATATGTTCTCTTCAGAACCAATAATAGCAAGAAATAATTTACTCGTAAATATGAAAAAAATTCAAGTGAGATCCACAAAAATTCGAAGATTATAAAGAAAATCCCTCAACCCTCTGATATCATTTAACGTCTTCTTACATGTATATATATCTGAAGCTATATTTAGATGAATTTAATATGATCGGTCGCACATTAGAAATATATTTACCCTTTTATAATTTCTCATAAAATATTTGAAGCTTTTACCCATTCTAGCTTTCTCGTTTTAAAGCAGTTCGCGACAGAGGCTTACAATTCAATTTCACTGATTTGATAGAAAATTGCAGTTTACTAGGATTTTATTCTCATTGTGTTTCGAACGTAGAATTATATTCGGAAGATTTAACCCGCAGTTGGAAATATTGAAAATATTGCATGGAATTTCCAGGTGTATTATTAAAATGATTAACTGCTGGAAACTTTCTTATAATACTGTTGCTTGTTTTCCCACGGTCTTATATTCATCGTGAAAAGTCATAGCATAAAGAAAAATAAATTTTAAGTTATGAATGTTATATTTAATTGGCTGTTTTTCACGTATAGGAAGAATTGAAATATAGTAATTTAAGTACTGAAACATAAATTTTAAGTAACTGGTATAAGATGTGAATACTAATGATTGGCGATTAAAAGGAGCCAGCGATCATTGCAAATGTTTATAACAACTTTCCATTAACTTCATTGAGTTGCTCATATGTACCCTCTCCTTCGTTTCTCTTGCGAAATAACTGGGCACAAGACCTGAGGTCACCTCCCCCATGCACTGCTAGCTCGTAGAAGTGAAACTCCCCAATCTCACGTCAAAATCGAACCCTTCGAACAAGTGTGCGAGCGATGGTGGTGACTCAATCTGCGAAGAAGGCCTCCCTGAACAGCTGCCACCAACACTCTCCTCCCCCATTTCATACCTGCTCTTTGCCCCACTTCGACGTGAGGGAAATCACTTTTAAATTATGAACTATTTTTTAACATAACAGCGGTATCAATCACCCTTTTCGGGATGAAGAATAGCAGAAGATAAGGATGATGTCAATGAAACTTACATCTACTAATGTCTAAACGTTGAAACTACCAGTAAAAGATTTTTTCTGCTACCATTTGTTGATGAGTGAATTAATATTTTGTCTTTTGGTAAAGCAAAGTGTGATAAAGAGAGATGGTAGATAAAGAGGAAAGTGGAACTTTTCATTTGGAACATCTGTGGATGTTGGAACATTTTATCTCTATATTTCAAGTGAAAATTTCAGAGGTATGAGTAATGCTTAATAATGACTTCTAGGCTAGTCCCTATCAAATGGTGCATTAAAAATATTCATATTATGGTATTAAGCTACCCTTATGCGTGCTTGCTCTTGCGTTCTGAATCAGTAAAAGGACATACCTCACTCATCATCTTCCCTAGTAAGCGACACTTAAAAAGATTCCGGTATCCAATGCTGGAGGAGATAGCATCCAACATATCTCCGGGCAGTTGAAATCACATACAGAAGTCGTGATGATCATTTTCTAATAACGTTACGATTCCTTCTCAAATTATAGGATTGGTAATTTGATTCTATAAAGTACAATTCTCAGCAATCTTTGATGTTCTTAATATCTAACTATAAGAGGCAAAGGTATTGCCCTCTTATAATTTCTTTCATTTCGCCATCGTTCTCCATCCACTAGATACAATTTCTGATTAAAATCGGACATAAATCGGGCTCGAGTTATTTGGACGAATTTTCTCAGTTTCATAAATTAATTCAGAACGATAGATGCATATAAATTTACATTTGGGCTCCCAGATAGCCACGCATTCGACTTTGGCGAAAGAAGTTGCGGCTTCAATCCTGGTGAAACGCACGTGCAAAACGAACTCAGCTTTCTAGACACGTTTAATACTACTATGAATTTAGAAATTTCACTCAAATAGTGGCGCATTACCCTCCTAGTTTTCCCCGTTTTTCGACAACTCGCAGAGACAATTTAACTGATCCAGAGACATCTGACATGAGATTTGGGATTTTTTCAATCCCAAATCTTAATATTTCATCAATTTAATGTGATCAGTAAATATTTTCTCTCTCCTAATTTGTAAGGATATCGATATTTATCGATAATGTTTTTCGACTTGAATTAGCTGTTAGTTTTAAGTCGGCATTTCTCAAGTATCTTCACACAGCTGAAGATGGTCGGGGAAGACAGTTCAGTTGAATTAATGAAGCAACGGCAGAGGAATAGAATGAAACAAATTTTGAGAGGAATTGGATTGCTAGTGAAAATAAGCGGTGGTAGTATGCCAAGGGAAAACAGTGGAGAATAAAAAGGTTTTCGATGTTATGAAGGACGGCGTAAATTAATCGAAATGAAAGAATGAGTATTGAATATCGATGGTTTTTAATCAATCATAAACAATGACTCCTTATTATCATCTTGCTATTTCCTCTCATCTATTTCAAGTCACAGATATTTCAACTACTTGAAAAACTTCGAATTAACGCTATCCTAAAGTCTTTTACTTGGGAGTAAGAGCTTGTGAAAACCAGACATATTACCTCCGTGACTTCCCAGGTTTCCCAGGAAACCATGTTTAAATAAAGAAAAACTGAGTGTTACAGTTTCCAGTCTAATTGATCGCTTGAGAAACATAGCACTTACAGCATTTGATGGCGATAAAAAAATAATCCCAATTAATAATTAAGTACAGAAGTAAAAAAGATAGGATGAATCGCGATTTCTCGTAAATGAGTAAACTACTGCAGAGGGTTACAATCTCGCTTTAGCTATCATTATATTTTCGAGTCATAGCATTAGTGCATCTAAACTTCCCTAAAAAGGGGAAATTTCCTCTCATTTAATTTGAAATCGACAATACTAGAATCATTTCAGTTGACATCACAGACAAGACTTAATGATATATGTATTATTATTACCTTTCCTTCTCAAATTATATGATGGGCGATTTAATTCCAAATAGTTTAAATATTAGAATTTTTTGATACGCTTATTATGAAAAACTATGAGAAGCAGAAGTCTTGACCTCTTATCCTTTCTTTCATTTTCCGTCCGTCCTCATCTTTTGGAAAGTATATGATTAAAATTGTACATAAATTCGACTCGCTTTGTTTTGACGAATTTATTCCATTGTATCAATTATTAAAGAAAAAATAGTTGCAGATAATCTTAAACTTGAGCTCACATATAGCCTAGTGGACAACGCATTAGACTTTGGTGAATGATATCGCGGGTTCGATCCCGGTTAGATTAACTTACGTTAGGAACTAGGCTTTCTTGACTCTTTTAATAAATTATAATTCCATATTTCAGTCATAGAGAGGCGTAATGCCTTCGAATTTCCCCTGTGTTTCGACGTGTCGTACAAAATATTTTACTGACTCTGATGATGATTCTTAATTGATTCTGAGATTTACTTTTAAGTCGGTATTTCTTACTTATCTTTACCTAGCAGAAATTAGTCAGGGAAGACAGATCTTTTAATGGAATTAATAAAGCGACGGCAGAGGGAAAGGATGATGAAACGAATTGGATCGCAACTGAATATAACCGGTAGTAGTATGCCAAGGGATAACAGTTGAGGTTTTAGATATTGTAAAGGTCGGGATGAAATACCAAAAAGAAAGAATGGGTTGACTTTAGATGGCTGTTGAGAAATCATTTATAATGATTCCTTATTATAATATTCATTCCTTAGTATCTACATCTCTCTCTCCTTTCATCAATTCCAAGTAACAGATACTTACTAGTAAACTATTCTTGATACACTTCGCATTAACGTTACCATAAAGTATGTCACTTGGGAGTACTAGCTTGTCAAAAACGAACACTTTACCCCCGAAATATCCCAGGTTTATCAGAGAAATAATGTTTAAATGAAAACCAAAACCGCATTCTGAGTTACATTCCACATTTCGAGTGGTCGAAATTCGTCAAGTTATATATTCAACTTAGTAGCACGAGTAAACTATTTGAATTTTCAACCTAAAGGATGGATTGCTACTAAAAGTAACCGATGATAGGATGCATGGGCAAAAGAGTCAAGAGTACAAAGTTGTAAAATGGATGTTGAAAAGGGTTGGATAATTTATCCAGAAAGAAAAAATGTTTATCGATTATCGAAGGTTGTTAATGAATTATTTACAATGATTACATTTCATCATCAGCATGTCTCATTCTTCAGTCTTATATTTGTTTAATTTTCGCGGACAAAAGAAGTCTTTTTCGTTCCCTTTTAATAATTATCTACGTCTGAATACGTCTTGAATCCAAAAGAAAGTAGAAAATCCAGCTAAATCACTGTGAATTGAGGGATTAAAACTCAAAGCAGTCATTAGAACCTGCTCTAATATAAATGGTGCCATTAGTCATTCAGGTTTTGCTTTGGCTTCATTCGATTTTAGGTTCGAGCGGACGGGAGGGGTTTGTCATACCTATTGGAGAAGTAACTCTCAAGGAGGAGAAATTTAGGGAAGGGGGCGGATAAGTCATGATCTCCCTCTTTACCCTTCCCTCTACCGTCCCCCTCTTTTTCTACTATAAAAAGACCTGAAAATGGGCACCGATCATCAATCTGTCTCTGGACAACGACAGAAGTGCTGCTAGGAAGAATACTCGAGGAAGCTCTGCTTAGCTCTTAAGTTGGACGGAATTCTGCTAAAAACTGCTTAGAGACCCCTCTCGCTGTACGCCAGAAACCTCGACCGCTATGAAGGCTCGCCGCAGTAACAACCCAGGAGAAAGAATTTGCAGAAAATGTAAGTTTGTTTTCACATTACTTTACCTTTATTCGCTGGAATAGCCATACGTTTTGAGGGATAAACTTCGTAAAATTTAGTTTTCCTCAAATAATATTTTAGAACTTCTTAGATTCGGTGATCGTGCAAACGTTTCGTGAGAGTTCCTGGTTTTACGGTTATTTTGTGAAGACTTTTAAGATAGCGGTGCTCTACTTTTGTCCTACATTATGTACTCTAAAAGACTTTAGGTTTGTTTTTCCGTTTGGCGAATTTATTTTAGCGTTTGATCGTTTCCAAACTTTTGCTCAACGTAAATTAAGTCTTTAGGTCAAAGATTAAGATTTTGTGTAGAAGCTTTCGAAGCTTAAACTTTTCGGTGAAATTGACTGAGATGGTGAATTACGGTAGCATTTCGATATGAAAAGTTTCTTGCTCGGGAGTAATTTGGAATTTTTATACATCTCATAAAAGTTCAATGTCAATAATTGTAATTCTAAGATTGTTAATATTATAGATGCGTTAACTTCCTGCACATTTATACTAAAGATTGACATGGAGGTTTTTCCGGCACTTTTGTAATTTTTCGATAATTTTTGTTGAAGTTTAAATCGAAAGTGAACCCTCGGTTTGGAAAAATCGGAGTAGAATATCTGGAATGGAAATGGAAAATTAATTTTCGGATAGAATTTTCGTAAGACTTTGTCATCTGATATTTTAGTGTAAGAATTAAGTTTTGCCAAGCTATCGTCATAATTGTTGACCATAGTATAGTTTATAAATTTTCTAGTATCTCAGCAAATATCTTGTTGCTGTATGTAAGCGCTAGTTTCTGCTAAAATTTTGAAATGCAGTTTGGTGTTTTCCAGCGTATTCGGAATTTTTTTTTCATATAGCGTTGTAATTTTGCTAGCTATATTTTTTTAAGGCACGATAATGTGTAGGGAGAACAAAGTTTTCGGACTAAAATTTATTGAAAGAATAAGTGATATTTAGTTATGCAAATTGGAAAGTTTATTAAAATTTTGTATTAGTTTTGTCATGAAGATTTCTTTACAGAAAAGAGAATATGTAGGCAGGTTCTTTGAGTAATTGTAACCTTTTTCTTAGAATTCATATCTTTCTTAGTTTCGTTAAAGTTCTCCTTTAATCATGTCTTTCAATTTTCATTCTATGTAACTTTCTTCTCAATTCGGGTTTTCTATTGTGGCAATATTTTTTACATCTGCGTAAGTTTAAGGTAGTTTAAGAAAAGATAAAGAATCTATGGCGCATTTGTTTTTCTTTAAATCTTTTTATTTTGATAGATTAATTTTGCTATGAAGTTATTTTTCATATAACCACGTCAGATTAAAGGAATAAGTTTAATCGGCGATAGGATTGTGATTACTATTTTCTGTAAGATTAACTAAGAATTCCTTTTAGTTCGTATTTTTTGTGAATAAAAGATTATCAAGGGCGTTTTATTTCTAAGAATTTAATTTTGTTAAATGCTAAATGTTTAAAGCAAAAGATTTTATTTTAATTTTTACGTTAATTTTAGCTTAGTTTTCGAACAGTCCAGAAATTGTTTGGTCTTAGTTTAACTTCTCTTTAGGGACTGGACTGGTCTAACTCGTGAAGCTTCTATTAGGCATGGTATTTTGATCAGGCATAAAATTGAGTCTGGGTAGAAAGATTAAATCTTTCTTAAATACTTATTTTTGCCTATATTCTAAGATTGTTTTCCATTGTCACCTCGTAGGGAGGGGGAATAGAAGGGGAAGGAAAGGAATAAACGAGAGGTTCAACTAAATTCAAGATATTCAAAACTGGGACATCGTGCTGCGTAGGGGATCACTTGGTAGAAGTTAGACGATCTACACTTCGACAGAATGCTGAAAGAAATCTAACATCCAAGGAAATTGAGAATCTGATATAATACGGCCATGATGATGTCAGTGTGGAATTATTTCCTCCTTCCAGTTATTCTACGGAGTGGTGTTAGTCTTCATTAGAGGTAATGTTCGGATTAATGTATTTGGAGTTTACCATTGAAGTTCGTTCATTTCAGGGAGAAAATACAGTGGGCATTTTATACCCATGAGGCAATTAAAACTTGGATTGGTGGATGCAAAGTGAATTTAAAGATGTAGTGAGAAGCCCAATATCTGCAAGGTACAGGTACAGAAAACGGGTACAGAAAAATTGCACGTTATTTTCTGGTTCGTAGAATATAAGCGAAAATAAGTTTTTTTTCCATTGTCACCTCGTAGGGAGGGGAATAAAAGGGAAAGGAATAAAACGAGAGGTGCAACTAAATTGAAGACGTTCACAACTGGGACATCATGCTGCTTAGCGGATCACTCTGTAGAAGTTAGCCGAGCTACACTTAAACGGAGAGCTGAAAGAAATCTAGCATCCAAGAAAATTGAGAATCGAATATAATACGGTCATGTGTGGAATTATTTCCTCCTTCCAGTTATTCAACGGAGTGGTGTTGATCTTCATTAGAGGTTCGTGTTCATGTAGCTTGTATTTTCTTTCTACCTTTGTTTATATGGAGGTTTCTCTTAAAGTGACTAACTTCGTTCATTTCAGGGAGAAAATACAGTGGGCATTTTATACCTATGAGGCATTTAAAACTTGGATTGGTGGCTGCAGAGTGAATTTAAAGATGTAGTGAGAAGCCCAATATCTGCAAGGTACAGGTGTTGTTCGTGTAGCTTGTATTTTCTTTCTAGTTATGTGTATTTCCCTTGAAGTAACTTACTTTTTTTTCATTTCAGGGGGAAAATAAGTGTACAGTGGATATCTTATACCCACGGGTCGATTAAAATTTGGATTGGTTGCTGCAGAGAAGTCTTATATCTGAAATATCGCTTCAAAAGATTCCGTAATGGTATTCGGTATATATTGGCATGTAAGATGGTCTGTTTCTGTGAAGCAATACTTTTAGGTTTGGACGTAACCTTTAATCTAACTTTATACCATTTGGAAAATTTGTTACTCTAGAAGTAATTAGTCTAATTTTACTTTTTAATTCCTTTTATAGCTGCTAATATTACATTTATCACTTTACAGTATGAGTTGACTTCCTGAAAGACTTAGTCCGCTGCGAGCCATCCTCAAGTCATCCTTCTGAATCTTCAAACGCACATTGAAACTGCTTCTATTCATCATGCGGAGAGAATCCCAACAAGATTACTTCTACTGATTTGAAAAGGAAACTGAAATGCATCTGATATTATGATATCCGCCGTGCGTCAGGGGAACTTCAGGGATTCGACGTGTATCAGGAGAACTTCTTATATCGCTGTGCATCAGGGAACTTGGGGGATTCGCCGTGCGTCAGGGGAACTTAAGGGATTCGACGTGCATCAGGGGAACTTCTTATGTCGCTGTGCATCAGGGAACTTCTGTGAATCGCCGTGCATCAGGGGAACTTCTGTGAATCGCCGTGCATCAGGGAACTTCTGTGAATCGCCGTGCATCAGGGAACTTCTGTGAATCGCCGTGCATCAGGGAACTTCTGTGAATCGCCGTGCATCAGGGGAACTTCCGTGAATCGCCGTGCATCAGGGGAACTTATGGAATGGACATCCTCTGCGCTGCAGACATCGCGGAACATCTACTCAGGACCACTACAATTGGAGACGACATGGCAGCATCGCCAGAAGATTCGGCAAAGCTAAGTGAGATTTCTTTATAATTAGTTTATTCCAGTTTCAATTACTCCAGTCGGCGATCCATTCTCTGAACAGCGGTGCGTGTTGTGGGATAAATTGCGTGAAACAATTTTTATTTGCAGTACGTATCTAATTTAGGCTGCTGTATTTCTATGGTGTTACTGAAAATCCCGGAGTTTCGTGTGCGATGATTTAGACCTTTTGCCAGAAATCTCGGTATAACTGTACCCCTAGACTCGAATTTTCGCTAGATTAAAATTCGCATTAATGTTGCGGTGGGAATTGAGAAAATCCGTTGGCAGTTTTCTTTTCTATCGCGAATTTGGTATCTGCTTTTTTTCAGCGTAAGATCTTGTATAAAATCGTTCTAAGATGGAAAACCGTAATGTGCTAAATTCTTTAAGAATTGCTTAGTTAAATATTGCGAGGACCATAGAAAATTGTAATAGTAAACTAGACAATTGTCGAAAGGGAAGGCGATTCGGAAATAATGGATAGAAACGAGGAACATTAAACTAATTTCAACGATCCGGTTGAATTGCTGTGCGAACAACGTTTCTTGCAGTAAAAATATTCCCCTTTACCGTGATTGTAAAGTGTTAATGAGAGGGACATATTTCTTTTTTATTTGCGCTTATAAATTTCGCTAATCTCTTTCCGAATTAGTTCCCGTCAGCCTTTTAGTGTCTCATTTGAAAACCAATTTTTTAGATTCGTTATATTGTTCTACTGCGTAGGCCGATTTTTCTTTCAGGAAGGATCCAGTTTAGTTTTTGTTGGCACTGGTCCCTACGCCTTGCAGAAATTTGATTTCTGCCAATGTTAAGACACTTTTGCAAGATATTTTGTTATTTTCCCATCAATCTTAAATACTACTCTTATTAAATTGCTCTTCTCGTAATTTGCTTTCCATTACTTTTCCCTCCATCAGAGTAGCAAGGCATTCTTTTTTTTTTTTTTATAGTGTCCCTCTTCCTGATCATTTACCTTCTCAGTTTTAGCTTTGTATTCTGATTAGATATAGCTGTTTGTATAATAGAGTACGAACGAAGCTTAAATCTTAGCAAGATACGAGATTCCAAACCTCATTCAGATTACTCCTTGTGGCATTCCTCCGAATAATTTTGAAGAGTTAGGCTTCCCCACTGTCTTAATCCTTTTCATAGTTCTCTTCCGTTCGTAGACATCCTATGATCTCCCATCACAATTAGTTAAATCACTTAACATAAATTGTAACTTATTAAATCTTCAATATGGAATGAATATTCTGCCATATAAGGCAAGAGACCTTCATAACTGTTTCCGTAATATAATTCTGGTCTTCGTCCAGTACTGAGATATATTGGTTTTTGAATTTTCTGTATAATTTCTTCTTAATATTCTGGTACTTTTAAACTTCTTTTTTTTTTTTGAAAGCCTTGATCTATAATTGTCATTTCACCTACTTAATACTACTAAATTGACTTTACAATAATTTCTCTCACCCATATCTTGGTTTTCTAATTTGTTTCCAAAACATGATCTCTTAATTCTTTCATCAAATTTCATACTTTCTTAATGGATTATTCCCCATATTCTTAACTTGTTCCTCTATAATTTCGATTGTGAATTTTTGATCCAAATATATTTTGACACAACTTCAATTCTTGTTCATTATTTTTATTTAAAGCTGCTACTTAAGAATGTTCATTCCATATTAAGATCTTCACTCCCTTCCAAATTTTCACATGTATTCTTAGCACATTTGAATTTCATTTCGTAGTTTCCTAGCTAAAAATGTATCTATTTGATTTTTTTCCCCCCCTAAAATTTCTACCTTAAATTTAGTTTTTACTCGTGCTCCATTTCATAGTAAATCTGTTCCCAATTTTTGCGTTCTTTTTAATGCCTTGCCATTGAATTACCTTAATTTGATTTAGGTCTTGCTGCATTCAATTTTTTCTGTTTATGGACTTTTTCAGACTCGGTTATTCAAAATTCTGTCATTTCCCACAGTTCAAACTTCACTTCGTAGTGCGGGTCGAATTTCTATGTGCCCAACATCTCCTTCCCTTGAGATATTCGGCTCTATTGCGTAATGTTGTTCCTAAAGAGTTGAGTGCTTCTGAAAGATCTGAGATTGCTGAAAATGTTAGATGCGTTGACTAATTGCTCATTTAATAAATATGAAATTGAAACCGGTATTTTTTTTCATTTCTGAAATTCCGCAATGATAATGTTCCAATGATATTTTTTACAAATGTTGATGGGAATCTTTCGATAATCTCTCTAGTCCGGATATTACTCGGTAGCCGAAATGTTTTCCAATGAGCCAAACTAAATTTAGCCTCGATCTATCCTTTCCAATTTCATCTTGCAGATGAATTACTCTCTAGTTTACGTCGTTCTGAAGTTTAAATTTAACTCGCAGTTGCCGTAAAGTTGCATCTTTCTTTAATCTGCAGTAAGTAATGTCGGAAAATTACTTTCTTTAATACTTCTGTTATTTGCTTCTGTCAAAAATTGTATTAAATTGGTGAAAATTTGCTTTCACCCGTGTAAGGTTAAAATTTCGCTTACTTTGTTCTCTAGGAAACAATATCCGAAAGTTGTTTATATGAACGGAAAGGTTTTGCTAATAGCTCATATCTTGATATCAATCTAGTTACACTGTTGAGTGCCTAGACGGCAGATTTATTTTCGAAAGAAAGTAAAAGTGCCCACTTGGTTATCCGAGAATCCGGCAAATTCCTTCTCATTGTCAATGCTTGTGTTGCAACGTATAAAAATGGGATAACCAGGGATAATATTCGGTGGTCGAAATAAATGTTTTCCAGAGGGCGAAAACTAATTTTGCATTTAATTTCCTCTTTCGCCTTGCGAATTCCTGTAGTCAGTTTCTTTATCCCCACGTTGAAATGGATTATTAATTGCCAAAAATCGGTTTCTACAAGATGTATGTTGAAGAGCAAGTAAATTAATGTAGAGTAAAATTATTAGTCAGCACAGTTTTGAGCGTAATAGATATTGTTTCGGATCGAGATTTGCTGCGTAAATGAGAAATTTCGGTGATTGTTACAATTGTCCTTAGTGCTTCATAGCGAATTATATATTCGCTACAATCGGATTTGGGAGTTATTTCCCAATTTATCTAGTAAATCGGAAAATTGTGTATTTCGTTAACAAGTAGAAATTTTCCCGTCCCATGAGAGGACGGGACGTACTTTCTTTGGACGATCACTCCCTTAAAAAAATATTGCTGCTAACAAAGCTCAACCTTTCAGAGATGTCAATTAAGAAGGCAATGTGTTCTAATTAAAGCTACTTTCCAAAAATTTCTCTTGTTACTGAGATCAAATTCCGTAGCGTAATGCTTAGAATATCGGATTTGAAGATTTTTTTTTTTACGTGCTTTCCTAGCTTTACCATTACCCGTACCAAGAGAGATATTTGTTATCTGTCCTTGCCACACGTATCTATCCATGTCTGTTGCTAAAATCCATATTGCTGGAGGATGAGTAGTTCAAGAATAATAATTTTCTTTTTTTTCCTACCATTCCGTCAATTAAAGAGATGTTCTTTATGGGGAATCGAATTAAATTTTCCCCTTTTGCCTGTTTAAGATGCATCAGTTTGATTATCCGTAGCATTTTCTAGTTTCTGTTAACGGATAAGATTGAATTGGACAATGTTTATTTAGTTGTAAAGGTATGTTGAACTTGAATAGGTATTATTCCTTCCCATTTCTAGGTATCTGTATGCATGAAGTATTTGTATTTCAGGCAGTCATACTTTTGAGAATTGTAGAGTTTAAAGTGATTTCCATTAAACCGTGTAAATGTTTCCAAGGTATTATTCAATGTGATCAAAAAAGTACTTCATGTTTTTGTAGTAGATTAATTTCAGATGGGATAATAAAATACTTTACAGTTGGGACGTCTTTTATTTCTTTAAAATTCTTAAAGATTGTTACTCCTCTCTGAACAGTGTCTAGGGCACTTTAAGTGATGGTGAACTTTATTTCAGAAATTAAATCTAAATTCATCCAGCAGCTCTTCTGTGCCGGTGAGTAATAATTTTTTTATATTTTTTTTAGCTACTTTCGTAATTTTCATTTTTTATTTTTAAGTTTTTGACAATGTCTTAAATGTAAGATTTTTATGTTTGGTAATTTTGATCTGTGGATATCTTTAAGGTATTGTGAAATTCATGTTTTTTCTGTGAAATAATTTCAAATGGCTCAATAAAATACTTTAAAATTGGAAAATTTCTTTCTTTGTAATATCCTAATATAAGAATGTTACCAGTCTCTGATCAGCATGTAACAGATGTCTCGACAACTTGAAGGCAAGCTTTTTTTTTTTTTTTACAGAAAAAGAACCATTTTTGATCCAGTAGATCTTGTGCCTTGAGAGTTTTCATTCATGTAACCTTTTCATCATGAGAAACACTGATTTTTTAATGGATTTGCATCAAATAAGCAAATGCAATCTGTCAAATCGAGGATGGTTTAAAATTATAAAAGATTTGAAGCTGCATTTTTATAGATTTTTCTAGCAAATTATAGAATTTCTTTAGATCTTCCATTTGCTAAATCTTTTACTTTGCATTTTTCATTCTTGAACTTGCAATCATCACTCAATTTTATCCATATTAATAAATTTGATAAAATAAGCAAATTGGAAATCATTAAGTAAGATTTTTTGCTAAATTTGTTTTCTGCATGAAATGCATATTACTGCTTTTACTTAGCTATATGAAAGATGTTGGTGATTTTTTTTGCTGCAAAATTTGGCTAATTTCTAATAGCAGTTTTTGATTTCTATAGAAAATTTTTAACTCAAATTTGTATTTCAATTTTGTTGATTTGCTGAATCTTTAATAATTTCATTTTTTATTTCAGGCAAAGTGAATATTGTACTCAAAATAACCTAATTTGTTCCATTGCTGTATAATTATTGAATTTTTATTCTGTTTTGAACCATGTGATTTTGTAAACTGAACTGTAAAACTATTTTGTATTTGATTTTTAATACCAAATTGTGAGAAATGTAAAACCAATTTATGTAATTTTGATATGCAAAATGAAATGTAAGAAAATGTAAATTGAAAAAGTGAATAAAGAAATTTTTACCGAAATATTTTGTGGATTTAAATTCTTCACGGAAAAAGAAGGCTTATCAGGGCGGAGACTATCTCGACAGTCTTTCGGTTGACTGTCTGAGATAGAAAAGTTTTTCAAGGTGGAATTTGGACTTAGGATTTTCCAGGGATTTTCATCTGCATGCAGGAGTTGCGTCTTGCAGGAGTCCAGCATCTTGGAATATTTCCAAAGTCCAACTTGAGAACACGGCATAATATTCTAAGTCTAGAACAGAAGTCTTACTCAAGACTTCTGTTTTGGACTTAGAATATTATGCCGTGTCCTCAAGTTGGACTTGGAAATTTTCCAAGATGCTGGACTTGAACTTCTGCATGCTGAAATAAAACATTGTACATTTGAATAAATAAATACTTTATTACAACATTTATGCATTTGTCAATTCAATTACAATGAAATACAATTTGAAACTTAGCCTAAAAATGAAATTACATTCACATTTGCATACATTGAAATAATCTTTTCAATTGAAATAAAATATTTTACAATTAACTATTGGATAAAAAAATTTCATTAAAATTTAAATTCTTTTTGAACTTTATATGCAAACTTAAAATTTTGGATGGTTTAACTTTACGTGCAAAACTTCAAACCTATGCTTCAAAATAAAATTACAATTCACATCTGCATAATCAATTTTAAATAAAAAATATTCTAATTAAATGGAATCATTGAATAAAAACATTTTATCAAAAGAATTTAAATACCTTTTCAAACTTTATATGAAGAACTTAGAAACAGCAGCATGTTTTTCCATGAGAAGTTGGTTGTCTTGCTATAACTTAGGTCTGCAACAAGTAGACACTTCACATTCAGGTACTTAGTCTCTCACAGAGCTGCTCTTGTATAGTATAAATCAGACCTGTACATGAAAAATTATAAGACATTAAACTTTGCAATTATAATTAACATTTAACTTAGAAATTGAGTTACTTATTTTCTGTAATAAGATAGAGATGGATGAAACCTGGCAAAAAACTTATTCTCAGAAATTTCAGTTAGATAATCCTACGAAGTACAAGTTTCTCAGAATCAGCTAAGCAATTGAGTTTCTCAGCAATTAATTAAAAAATATTAGATCTCCAAAATATTTCTATCACTTTTACCATCAAAACAGTCATGACTTGACTCTACACAGAGACTTTAGCGCACACAAGCCTTACAAATCCAATCTTAAAAGCTTTTGTTTAGCCAATGTGCTGATAACTACATCATCAATTGCTATTTTGTCATGGCTTCTTCCACTGACACATCTTTTATAATAGTCTCAAATCTTAAGTAAGGCTGAAGCTGTAGTACAACTAACAAGTCAAAATATTTTGCAATGCATCACATCATTCCTTCTATGATACTGTACGATCTAACTGCAATAATCAAAATAATCCCCAGGTTCAATTAAAGAATAAGCAACAATAACATATTTAAGACCAAATGGCTTTGCTAATAAAAAGTATGAGCAAATGAAGAGTATTTACAACCCAATTATGAAAATATCTCAGAAAAAATCTCTATTTCTGAAATTGTAACAAATTTTTACAAATCTTACGAACAGTATTTTGTTTAAATTTAAAGTAGCGTAGATGTCCTAATATTTTTAATAAATGCTAAAAAGGTTTTGCTTTTGAATTTTAATTCAATCTTGTATTGCACACAACAATAAAGATTTATATGCATTCATAGTCCCCTATCACTTGGCTTGAAACCCATACATGGTGAATAATGCGCAACACTGCTTGCTAACTTTGAGAAAGTATCAAAATCATTCATGTTACTCTCCAATTCCATATTAATTAACATCAATTTCTTTATTCAACAACTCAACATACAAGAAAGTTATAATTTTATAGCAAAATAATAACAATATGAATAAACACAAAGTATATGGAATAAAATGAAGCTTAAAAGTTATTTAAATATAATTTGCACTGATTGCCTAAGTATAATATGTAACTGCCTTAAATTTATTAACTATTAAGCTTTCATTTAGTAATTCAATAATTCAACAATTAAGATGTCATTCATCTCTCTTTGTTTATGTGAATTCTATACTTTGACCTATTGAACAACATGATTTTAAGCATTCAGATTTTTGGACTCTTTATAACATTTGAATGCTGCTCAATAAACTGACCTACACACAAAACAGTCTATTATCAGTGTATTATCTAATGAATATTTTTCCTCTTATTCAATTAATATGTGAAAAGATAATAGTTTCAATTTTTAGGATGGGGAAATAAAATGTTATCCAAGTAAGAGGAAAATTCTAAACTCCATGATGTATATGGAAGTATGTATTACAGCCTACAAAACATAGCAGAAGAAGAAATCATTGAAAGTGAATCATGATCAACTAGCATTAATTATTTAATTTTCTAGTGATGATTAATTTCTTTACAGTTTCAGTTACATAAATCTTATAACTAAAGCAGTCACTAGTGCTCACGGAAAATTTTGCATTTGGATACTAACACTGACACATTGTGTATTGAGCTGCTCATAAATGCATAATTCATAATAAAATAAGTTGTTTTTTGAATCTAAGTCATAAGTTTTGAGTCATTAAAAGTCACCTTCAAGTTAATGTGAAAGAGATATGTTATAGACTGAAATTATCTTCCTAAACTATATATAACATACACAGGAAATAAAGGTATTCTAGAAAAAAGAAAATAATAAAGTTAATCCATAAAATAATCTATTTCACAAAAATAAAATGAAGTAACACTGCATAAATCAATACCTGGCAGTCTAAAATGCAGATGTTTGTATTACAGAATGTGTGGTCTTAATTATTTTGTTAAGAAACAGAAAATCTTCAAATAATTTAAGAAATAAAAATTCACCATGAATAATACCTCTTATATCTAGAGCTCAACTGGTTCAGGATGCTTTTGTAATAGCTCCGTAGCAATGAACATGAATGGCAAGTTGCAAGGAAATTCAAGAAAATTAAAATTAAAGTTTTACAAACAAAGGTGAAAATGTTTAAGCTTTGGTGAAATATATGGAAAGTAATGTTCAATTGAGGAAAAATGTCTTAAGTAGTGAAAAAACACAATACGTATTCATCATAATCTAGCTTAATGTGTTCAAGCTAACTGTATTCAATGTTCTGAAGGTCATTTTGTAAGTCACCAAATCTACTAGCTTCATTTACTACTTGCACTCATGGGTAATTTTGCCAAGAGAAAATTAATATCAAGACCTTAGACTTCAAATTGTTCAAAAAATGGAAAATTGTTAAAAGAAATTTATTACAAATCCTGCTTATTCCAAATCCACAAAGGAATGTAATGAAGTAACTTTTCTAAAATGCACCTCCTATTTAAATGGAATTGGAATTACTCTGCAATATTTAAATGAAGTTAACTAATGTTAGATGAATGCATCTAAGAATCTTGATCACAAACATGGGCATTTATATAAATTTGATGATATGGCATTAGATTTTAAAATTAAAATTAAATATAATGAAATTCTCAATGCAGAAATATCTATTTCTTTTGGAACTTAATGGGCCTACCATTCAGTGAAATACTTTGTTAATAGCTCTGCACAGCAAATTGAAACAATATTCAAGAAAATGATACATGAATTTAGAACCCATCATCAAGAGAAACTGTTCAGATATATGTTGAAAATAAACCAAGATATTCAGCTAAATATTAGATTGCTATAATGGAATATCTCCCACTTCCTACCTTGAGGGTACTTTTTATACTTCTCCAATATAAAATAACATTAACAATCAAAGAATCAAAAATATAATTCAGAGTAAGACTTTAAAGAAATAGTCTACAGAAACAACTCAGTAAATATGCACAGAGCTTTCAAAGTAAACATGCTTAGGAAAGGATGTCCCAAGAAAATGGTTAGAATTCCAAAGGAAATGATTTTATCAAAAGCTGACCAGAGATTAATAATATTCTATTTGAAAAATGATGAGTAACAATCAAATGAATAGTATCTATGCAAAAAAAAACCATTCCCCTAAGTTCTCAAGGTCATTTGCTTTGCTAGAGCTCCAATTGTTGAAAATTTTGTTGAAACTAATTTATTATTAATTCTCTCATTGAAGTTTACCTTCTTTTTTTAACATCCCTTTTAAAAAGTAAAATTTAACTGAACTATATTCACTCACCTATCACAGTACTAATACAATAAATTGCTCAAATTAAAATTGTAACTCAATGTAAAAATGTGAAGAAATTTTAATAAATGGTTTAAGGAATAGTTCCGAGACACGCTTATGAGAGACGAGACAATGCTTATGAAAAGTTGCCTAATACACAATTTTAGAACTGAAAATGTTTTATATGATATCATAAAATTCACCTGCAACAAAACATTCTTAAAAGTAGTGCAAGTAGTAAGATAAAAGGTCTTATCTGGCATCTATACTGATGACTTTGCTAAGACTCATTCGCTTAAGTTAATAATATTGAGACTGTGTATATGAGATAATGTTTTGAAAGATGAACATGAACACCTAATAATCCATAATGCAAATACAATACAAAAGAGAATTGATGTAGACTATGAAATCATCTTCCTAAAATATAAATAACATCTACAGAAAATAAAGATACTCAAGGAAAAAGAAAAAGTTAAACATTAAGTTTAAATAAAGTTAACTTAGAAAATAATCTTTTTCTTGAAACTAAAATAAATAAACAGTAGATGAATCAATACCTTTCGATCTAAAGTGCAGACACTAGGTTACAGAATGATTGGCCTAAATATTTGTAGTTAAAAAATGGAAAGAAAACCTCTTATTTGGAACTCAATTGGCCCTGGTTACTCTCCTAATAGCTCTATAGAAATGAATATGGATGTAAGTTGTGAAGATATTCAAGAAAACGAAAATTAAATTTTCACAAACAGTGATGAAAAATTATAAGACAATGATGAAATGTATGGAAAGTAATATTTGATTATGATGTCACAGGTAGTGAAGGGAATACAGGATACATCATGTGAAAGTATGTATTACTGTAATGTCCCCAAAGTCGTTAATTTCTTAAGCATTTCTGTCGACTAAATCTATTAGCTGCAACTAAATCTATTGGCTTCAACTAATTGCAGTCACTGGAAATTTGTCTTTAGGAAATTAATATTACTAGCTTGCATTTCAAATTTATCAAAAAATGCATGATTGTTAAAATAGATTTTTAGAAATGCAGCTAAATGTAAGTTCACATAAGAATCAATCCATAAGAGACTCATTGAATGTACTGAAATCATTCCCCTAAAATATACATCCCATGTAAAGGGAATTTAAGGTATCCCATGATAACTAAATAAAGTCAACTAATGTTACATGAATGCATTTAAGAATCCTGATCACAAACACTTGCATTTATAAGCAAATTTGAGAAAATAATCTTGAGTTTTAAAATTAAAATACTAATACAAAATAGTTATTACATAAGTTAAACTGAAATGCAAAGACTCCACTTTCCTCTGGCACTCAATGGGTCTACCATTTGTTCAAACCCTAATAGTTCCATAATGTTGAATCTAAATATAATCCAAATAAGCAGCAAATATTCAAGAAAATGAAATAAAAAATTGAGGACACAAATTTAAATAAGCTCTTGAGATATATGTTGAAAAATGATGAGTAAAAAAATTGAATGTCTGTATGCAAAACTTCCTCTAAATTCTCAAGGTCATTTGCTTTGCTAGAGTTCCAATTATTAAAAATCTCATCAAAAATAATTTATTTACTGTTTCACTGAAGTTTACCATAATTTTATTTTACCATCCTTTTTGAGAAGTAATATTTAGCTGAAATTTATTCAATCATCTCTTATGATGTAAATGCAAGAAACTGTTCAAATTAATATTTGTAACTCAATGTAAAAACGCAAAGGAATTTTAATAAATGCTTTAAGAAATAGTTCCACTAGATAATGCTTATGAAAATGTGCTTAATACAAAATTTTAATACTAAAACTGTTATCTGATACAATGATAAAATTCACCAGGACCAAACGATTCTTAAAAGTAGTTCAAAGAATATGAAAAAGTATGCTTCCTGACAGCTACACTGATACCTATACTAAGAAGAATTCACTTAAGACTGAGACTGTGAAATATTATATGAAATAATTTTTTGAAAAATGATCATGAATGCCAAATAATCCAAAATGCAAACATACATGCTTGAAAATGTAGGACTTTGAATCTTAAAATCAAAGAGAAGAATGTTATTTAAAATATAAGACATTAAAATGAGATTCAAAGCAAAATATATTTCTTCTAAGAAACTCAATTTCAACTGAAGATGTTCTAAATCACTTTTCTAGAAGTTTCCTTACACTGTGCATGAATGTGATAATGATATTGAAATTTTAACTATGGAAGTCTTGTAGTGTTATTTATATAGAAGTAAAAAATGATAATAGGGGTTTCACTTAAGTATAACATTGAGCTAATCATGGTTTAAATCTCAGAAATTTCAGGAAAAGTGTCAACAGAGTAAATGAAAATTCAATATGCATATGATAATAATATTAATGACGAGTTAGAATCAACCAGTCAAAAAGAAAACTGAGCTAATGAAGAAGTAGATAACAAATGCAGGCTAAAAGAGCTGTTCGAAGATAAAAATTTCATGTATAGTATAATGATCCTGAAATTGATCCATGTGATTAGGCTAAGTCCCAAAGGACAATTGTAAATTAGAAAAGAGGGAGACAGCGGAATTGAATTCTGTCAATATTAAAACTACAACTTGGTAACCTTCAATCATGAAATGAGTATGATGACATTAAAAAGAAGAAAGTGCTAAAAAACTTCAATGTTCTTGAAAACTTTAAATGCCTCAATGATTCAGTGAGAGGTGAGATTTTATGTAATAAATAATAGATTCATTGTCAATTAGAGGATACAAGAATAGTTTTATAACAGCATTCAGCTTTGGAAAATTAACCACAAAGTCAGACAAAAAGAATTTTCAAGGAATCCTGGATCATAGAGAACTAGTAGACTCCTCTAACAGAGAATTGTGAATGAATTTCTGAATAAATTATAAGAATATACCAAAGAAACCAAATTTAAAATTAGGATGATCTACCAAGATGCCCAGACAAACTGAATTAGTAAGTAAGAAAGCAGTGATAACAGATTCCATGTCACAGCAGTGTTGAAATTATGAGGATGATTAAATTGATCACTATATTTCTGAGCCATACCCAAAATAATGCACTTGCATGCATTACCATGTTATGATAGAATGATTTCATGAAATAATGGAAACATGCGACAAGTGAGTCAAAGATGCAATAAGAAAAGTGGCTGTCACTAACATTAATTTTGCGCAAAAATGATTCTGTGTAAGTTGACACTCCTATTACACATTTCACAAAAATATAGAGTATAAAGTGGAACTATTTGTTCCAAGACTTATCTACTTACGCACATCGAGGGCTTACAGAAGTGGTGCTTGGTATGTCGCCGACAAGGCCTCCAAGATCACCAATGGTCTTCATCGTCTCCTCAAGATCTTACTAATCACACATAAGCTGAGATATACACAGGACGGGCAAAGGCTCGACGAAACCAACATTATCAAATTCTGCATGATTTTCTCTCTTCTTAAGGATTGTGCACTCGGATGCCAACCATGCGATGAAGAACTGATTCCTTTGACACGTGGATTAACTGCGAAACAATCATTACACATTAATAATAATTACGTACAAATGCCTTTTAATATAACTTTATTTACCCAGTATATATCATTATTTACAAAAAAAAACATGACCTGCGTTAACTGGATTTACTGTAGTCAAATGAATAGATCAATCACATCTATCATGTTGATTTTAACAAACTTGTACAGCTTACTTGACATTGCCTATTGAAAAGTTAAATCGACATATAAAAATCTAATGATAGAATCTGCCCAAAAACGAATTTAAAGTTCAACGAGTTTATCTCAAAATTGCTTACTCATTTGACAAAATGCAACAATTATCTTAAATAAATCCCTCAAGATAGACTCATTAACAATATTGCAACAAAAAAATCGTTTTCGATTTTTATTAAGAATATAGTTTTCCTTCTGGTGACAGAAATAAGCCATAAAAATAGAGAGCACATGTCATGGCCAAATGATGAAAGGCAAGGTGCCTCATTGATTAAACGGTTCTTACTATTTCAGCAGTCGTTCTTCGATGATCTTTTTTACAAACAGCGTAAAGTTTAAACGTAAATAAACAAAGTAGCTATTCTTAGAATAAAACATATTTCCATTGTAAAAAGAATAAATTCACGATCTTAGGAACAGCTCATACCTTACACGTCCGGCGTCAACCAGCTATCACATGATTTTGACAAACGACGCGCCATCACGTTCTCTGAGTGAGACAGTAGAGTAACGATAAACTTTTTCTTAGCGGGAAACATGAAGGTAGTTTTCTAAAAGCTTTATATATACGGAGGCTGATTGATTATGCTTTAAGGAAGTGGGTTCTGCACTGTTAATGATTCTTTGAAACCATCCGTAATGGAATACATAGGAAATGTATAAAATTCTATCAACATTGTACCTCATAACTCTGTGGTACTATTACTTTGCAGCCCAGGGATGATGTGCCATTGCTACTTTGGTGATTAGTATTTTATAATGAGCAAAAGAATTAAATTTCTCCGTTTTTCCTGTAGGAGCAGAGTGATCCCTTAATTCTAAAGATTATAGCTCATAAGTACGACCGTTACTTTTGAAAGAGCGATTTGTAACAGGGGACGAAGTTTCTATTAAACGGAAAATAAGTTCACTAATTCTGAAGCAATTCGAGATTGTGTATGAAAGATATTATAAACAGAACTTTTCTGTTAATTTCTAGCCTCCCCTCCATGCAAAGTATCAGAATTGTTTCCCTTATTCCTTTTCCTTCTTGGAAACCATACTGATCTTCTCAGACCAAAGCCTTTCTTTTGATTCTTTAGTATATTTAAGAGTATATTAGAAGCACGTGTCAGAATTGAATTTGATCTGTATCACTCTTTGGCCATTTTGGTAACATAAAAGTTTTAATTTATCCGAAGAATCCGATTATCTTAGCATTCAATCATCAACTTAACGTCTTTCTTTAATCCCATTTCCAAGGGGTTTTTAATCCCGTATATAATCCACTTAGGGTTGCCAACTCACCCGGATTTAATGGGAGACATCCAGAAATGTTTAATAATTTTTAACATCCCAGATTCTGAATTCTGAAAATCTGTTTCCAAAGAATGACTACTATCAGTAGATCATTTTTAAAGTTTCTCTTTCACATAGTGTATACAGCTTAAACATAAAAAAATTCTTCATAATTAACTTTGCAAGATTGATCAACTCAGAAAAAATTATGGTATCACACATTCACTACTCTTGATTTTAGTTTGATTAGACTCACTGAAGCATATCTTTATGGAGTATTTTCTTTTGACAATTACTGAATGGATGTCTATGGATTCCATATTCCTATCTACATAAATAGATATCTATATGAATCTATAGATTTGGCCTTGTCTCCTCTTAGAAGAAACTTTTTCCGTGGCAGATTTCAATCCACAGAATATTTTGGGCAGATTTCTTTATTCACTTCTTCAATTTACAATTCTCTTACATTTCGGTTTACACATCATATAATAAATCACAGATCTGATATCCAGTTTCCAAATACAAATCAACCAGAGAAATAATACAAATTCAGTATTATATACAATAGAGGATCAAATTAGGTTCTTGTCACCGCAACTGTATTATTCACATTCTCTTTGCTTGAAATAAAGAAAAAGAATCAGCAACGATTCAGCAAATCAACAAAACTGAAATATTTCATACACACCGCCAAAGCGATCTTGGATTAGACTCCCAGTGGGAGCTAAAGGTGGCAGAGGGGAGCATACGTGCGAAATGACGCCAGCTGTCGAAGCACTCAACAGCACAACTAGATTTATGTCAAGATTTGAGCTTTGACTGCGAATAAGATTATCGTTCTTACAAATAACTCTCGAGAATGGTTTCCTAGAGAACAAAGTAGGCGAAATCTTAATCTTACACTGGCCACAAAACAGAAAGTTATTTAAGATCATAGGTTTTGTAAGAAGTTGATAATACTATAGTCATACGAAAGACAAAACTGCTGACATATTTACGCGTAGTTTCTACAGATAAAAGGATGAGGCAACTTCATTGATGACCACCGCGAGTTCAATTTCAATTCGAGAATAAAGTAAACAGGAGTCCACAGAAATTAATTCTAAAGACGAACTCGGAAGGAGAGATCTTGGGCTAAATTAATTTTTTGCTTCCTTGGAAAGCATTACTACCCAGTAATATCCCGGCTGTTTGTCGCAATTGTAGTTATCGAAGGATTGTTATAAAAAATTTTGCGAAAAGATATTCGAACCAATTTTCGCAGCGAAATTTCAGAAATTAAAAATCCCATATCTCTCCATTTCAAATTTAATAGAAATGCGCATCCAAGATTTTCAACAATCTTGGGTTTGTTATCAACATTTTACTCTTTAGGAGCAACGTATATGAAATAGAGCCGAATATGCCGCGATATAAGGCATATAGAAATTCAACCCGCACTACGAAGTGCAGTTTGAAAAAGAGTTTCCTCTTTGTCAGTTATCAACAGAAAGTCTTAACTTTCGATATTTATCTGTTACTTTATTTCAAGTATCCGCAATGGTTAAGATGTCAGTTCTAAAAGAAACCCAATTGATAAAATTTTCCCATGGTACTACAAATTAAGTGAAATCACAATATTATTCGACCACAGCAACTTTGCGATAACTTACATAAGATTACACGTTATGAAAGAAGCTGATATGAAAAAAGTACCGCTGACAACGGTGTTAGATTATAAGACTTCAGAAAAATCAGCCAACCATGGATTGTCAATTTTAGCGATTCCATTTAAGATATAATTAATAAGACATTGCCTAGGATCACAGTCCTACCAAAAGTCAACTACAATAAACTGTACTTGAGCAACTCTTCAAAGGGTTTATTTAATACCACCGCGTCTACTTTTTGCTATGAGATTTTTGAAATCATTTCTAAAAACGCATTTTCATGAAAGTCTTTTCCAAGCAAAATACAAGACTACTTCGGAGAATAGCATCGCTTATTAGAATAACGATAAAGAAATGTAATTTACCTTTGCCGAATTCTTCTGCAATGCTGCCGTGGTACTGTAATCTTCTCCTTCGTATTGATCATCTACTTTGAATGAGAAGCAACTTTTTAATGCAGAGAATAGATCCAAGTCTGGTGCTGTACGGAGAGAACGTCGACGTCTGCTGCTGAATCCCAGGTTACTCTCGCGAGAACAGAAAAAGTGACAATACCATAGGGCTCATTTTCACATGAAGAGGAGTCTTCGGTGTCGTTCGTCGAATCAGCTGCACGAAGACTTCGTAACGTTGCTTCCAGCGGAAAATACGTTCAAATTATCATCTGGACTCTATGAAAAGATTGAGAAAGAATCTCTCCAAACATCTGGTTGTAGTTTTTGGCAGGAATTTCGTGGAAGTATTAACCCTCGTTTAGAAAAATATATGGTCACAGATTCTCGACAAAATAAAGGTTTACTTGCGTAAAAATTACTTGTTTTCTTCTAAACTGACATCTTGGTTGAATTCACATTACATAAAACATTGCATTCACAATAAATACCATTCCGGAATCGCGGGAACTCCTCCTGAGAATAACTCCAGTATAAAAAATTAGCCACTGTACATCTTGTGGAATAGAGAGATCTGAAAGCACCCCTCAAACTCGTCCCTTGGATGAAAGCTACAATAGGTATCCTCCCTGAAATGTAGTCTTCAAAGTTTCAAACAACATAGGATAATCTTAAACTTAACCAAATTTTATCTTTCAAATTTTCAAGAATCACATAAGGAATTAATGAATTCATTAATGGGGAATTAATGCTTCTTTCATACAAACCAAAATATTAGACGACGTCTTTGTTTTATACTTACTGCCGTTGATCGAGATAAATTATACTTACTACCTTTCACGAGGCTTTTCAACTGCCAAATCTTCCGTAAAACTCTAAAAAGCTTAAACTATCGGTGTAGGAATCACTTCTTCCTTTCCTGACTGTAGTCCCATCGCCTGCACCGTGCAATTTTCCAGGTTTAAAGACAAAGATATGTTTATTTTTGAGCTGAAATATGCCTGCATTGCTGAATCAATTCGTCTGACTTCTATTACTGCATGATAATCAAACCATATCGTGTAAATCACTACCGTTTATTAGGAGAGAATTAGAATTCCTTCTCTCAGTTACTGCGTTGCATTTGAAGTCCAGTTGAGTCACGTCCGAAGACCTATAGAATTGCCACTGAAAGCAACCTCGATGAAAAAGGACCCTATGTTTCCCTCCAGAGCAGAGGTCTGCGAAATTTTACGGTGTGTGTCAAATGAGTTCACGTAAAGATCGAGGCGAGTCTGTTCTAAGAAGATAAGAAGCATTTACACAATTTTCTTAGAATTAATTAATACATCTATTTGAGAAAGGAATAAGTGAAGTGGTTTTTAGATCAAGCCGTGGCATTTTTCGTTCCGGTCTCAAAACAAATTTCCTTTAACATATAATTTCTGTAACTTTAAAAATGAGGGAGGAAGAGCAGGTAGTATGAAGGGATGGGACTAACGATACAAAGAAGGCTCTCATACGCAAGGGCAAAATGTCATGACATAGTGACTCAGATTTGGAATTTTCCTGGCCTGCAAAACAATGCTATCGTTAGAATCATGCCAAGAGGTCACGTATCCTCTAAAAACAGGAGGAGAGTTTGCTGTTCGCAGTCTCATTCTCTCAACTAAGGATATGGCTAAAATGAAGCAGTTCCAGAACTATCGAAAAATGGTGAAATAAAAAAATTACTCCTAGCTAAGGATGTACGTAACATCTTTGAGTCTTCTTTTGCAGAAGTAAATTCATTGACCCTCTATGCTCGTAAACTCGTATTGAATTTGAACTTTTATTGGAAACTGATTCAACATCTCTTCATTCCTTCTGGATATAAAATCGAAACTGAATTTTCTATCGCCATAAAATCTTATACGAAAATGAGATTTGTGTGGTTACAAATGCTATATAATTTCAAACACTGGGAGCATACAATGTATTGTAGAAAGGGGTTTTGGTTTATGTATGAATCATTGCCATAGTAAACTTGGGATAAAGCGTCTCTTTTACCATCCTCATACTCTAATATAAGGATAATGTTAATGCGAAGCGGAACAATGAAGATTTAAGAAAAAAGTACCTTCCTTTGCACGAATGCGACAACTGGACGTTAAAGATTTTAGCTAATAAAAACGGGTGTATAAAATTATCCTCAATTGTGTTTTAACTTAGAAAGTGTCAATTTAAATAATATACCTCCGATATTGTGGTGACATATTTTGAAATGGGAATAAACTGGGACGAAAGGAAAGGTTGAGCGAAATCACATAAAAAATTCCATTTCTCGTAAGAAATTCCTTGTGATCCTCTCAAAAGCTGCTTTAGAAGTCATCAGGTCAGAATATCTTATTTACTTCTTATAACGATATGCAGAGGCTACTTAAATCTTAGTTTCGCGGTAATGTCACGCGAAAAAATTCTACGGAAAGATTGCCACATTTAGGAGTAGGAAATTTTGCCACGGAAAAATTTTCCCAATGAGAACTGATGGAATTTGATGGGCGGAGAAAATGCCGCAATCTAATTTCTAAGGGGGTAAAACCATTTTAAGGCGATGTTTAAGACCATTCTAACAACAGTATAGCAATGACTCAAGAGGAAAAAAGAGTCTGTATTACCATGAGCTGACGCAAAAATTCATTATCTGAGGACTAAGGCGCGAAGGTTAAATTTTCAATTCCATTGGAAATTATCACAGTGTTGCAAATATCGAAAAATACCTATTTTTGTTACAATATATAAGCATATTCCACTGAAATTTTTATCTTTACATCACGACGAGAAAAATATATTACATTAAAATGCATCGATAACAACATATGGAATTCAACATTCATTTTATCGACGTAATCAGAAAATGGAAGAGAGAGTAATGTCTTCAGTTGAAGATAGTATGTAAGGATATGAAAAGCACTCCTGATATTAGCTACCTAAGTTTTACTTAAAAAATACAATTGTAATACGTGTACATATGGCATTAAAAGTAAAGTAAATTTAAGATAAGTATAATAAGTTACGACAACTTACATAGGGCAGTTGTATGATTGACAATAGAGAAATGGTTCGAAACGAAGAAAGAAATGATTGCTCCCTTCCGTATGCTCACAAACTCCACCAAGCGCTGATGAAATTACTCCTCACACCCGTGTATCCGCTGGAACTCTACATGACATTAAAAATATATCATTGAGGGTCTAACGCCTACTACGCCCCATTGCAAAGCCAACACTGACCAAGAGAGATCTCTTCCTTCACTTATCGGGCTCGTTAAAGTCACCAGCCGATAATAAATACTACGACAAAAGAGATGGTGATATAGATTCCACTTTATCTTGTCCTATCGTCCCTTAACGACTTGTTATTGTACCCTCGTTCAATAATGACCAATTAGGACTTTTACGGTGTAAGAATTCAAATGCCCAAAAACGTCTAACAGAGGTTCCCAGCTGGAATCGCGGCTTGAGACGAGATCTGTTTAGAGTAATAGAGAATCGAATGCAAAAAATTAACTGACTGTCTAATAGAATGTTTTGTTGACCGTGACCGAATTTGCAGGTCGCTGTGGCGATGTGGTCATCGTGCTAGCACAAGTAGGAAACCGTGTATAAAACAGTAAAATACAACTTATCACATCTCAAATTAAACATACGAGACAACAAGTATAGCAAGAGAAACGTGATGAGATTAACTGATTCACCAGCGATGTGGGAGTTAAATAAGATAAACTGACTAACCATGATAGCAGAGTTTGGTGACAACCATCTCAATAATCGACGTCACAGTGCCTGAAAACTTAATTTTCCGAGAAAAATTTTCTTCTATAAGGATTTGAAACACCGAGGATAACCTTTGGAAGAACTTCGGGCAATGTGGAGACTTTGAAAAGTAAACCAGACACTAACCATTCCGCCGTTCTGGTGATAAAGCTTCTTCAAAAGAAGTAGGTTATAACCCAACAATGAGGCTGGTTAAGCAGGATACTGCATGCACTTGCCAGCTAATGACAGGTATGACAGAAAACATAACGGATACATTTCAATCTAAAATCTGAAATTTAATAAATGACATTTCATGAAGATTCAAAAATCATTTCCAAGTGTAATGTCTAGATCAGGTGTGCAATTATGAGGAGCAGCTGACGAATTTTAGCCACCCCAAAATTCAACTGGTAGTACATCTTGTATTTTGATAATTAATAATTAAATTACAAATTTTCTTCCATTTATTGCGAGAATTAAGTTCGTCAGCCAATTTAAATTTTAAGATCTCCAATAAATTATCATTTAGGTGACGAATTATTTGTATTAGAGAGAAAATCATGGATGCGCGCCAAGAATCTCCTTAGTTATTTATTTGGCGTGTTATAGGGAAGAACAGATGCCCCATCCACTTTACTTCCAAAGGCGACGTAATGCTAATGGGAGTAATGCAAAGCTACGTAATGGTTTGAGGCAACTGAAAATTTTGAATTGCAAGAACAAACCAAAGTTGGGTTATTGTATTTGAACTTTTCTTTGACGATTTGTCACATTCTTAGCACCAGGACTATTTCATATCTAAGACTCCCCCTTGTCATATTTATTAAGGCTTCCCCCCCTTCAGGGGAAGAAGGAAGAGTGGTGACTGACTGCCCCAAGCAGGAAGGCTTACCTTTGTGATCATGTTGAGGGATAAGGTGGATACAGAAAGGGGGTAAGGAGGTGATAGAGGGGAAAAAGTGGTATAGGATCATAGGCAAGGCGCCCCAATACCCCTAGTTATAGAATTAGTGGTTCACTCCCCAATCCCTTGTTTTCCCCTTCTTCTTCGCCTTCAAACAATGTATATAATTTGAAGCATGATTTCCCTCTTCACCTGAAGATGAGCTGCAAAACAGGGTGATATTTAATTTTATCTAGTGGTTCAGTTTATATTTGGGGTTTTACATTGTTCTTTTTTTGTTCATCTGACATATTTGGCCATACATCAGCAATCTGAAGTATGCTGGTGCCAGTTGGTTAGTGCACAATGTAACTACATCAAGAGAGATAATCTTAAAAAAATCAAGTATCCTTGAAGTAAAATACCCATTTCACTGCCACATATTCACATCCCTGGATCAACAGAACAATGTTGCATCACAGACAGAATCCAACATAAAAATAATCTTTTGACACTAACAGTTCATCTGCTAGAAACCCCATTTAGTAGACATCCAGAAGAACACGTTGGGTATTATTCCATTAATTTGAAAATATTAAAGGATTCTTGTCATTTGAATAGAAGAAAAATGCTAGACTGATGCTAAGAGCAGGAGTTATGAACCAAAGTCTAGCAGCATGTGAGAAAATTATTTTTAGATGGAACTCTCATGGCACTATAACTGTTATGTAATAACTGTATGGGACTATAGTCTTTAACTTGAAAGATTTATACTCCAAAGCAAATAAATAAGGGTTCCATTATTTAACATAAGTTAGTAGTTTTAAGTCTATAACAAAATCCATTAATGAAACAACATGGATATACTCAGGATATACATGATGGTTTTAGCACCCTATTGGAAAGCAACTCTTTTGGTATATCAGTTCTTAGAAAATGTTCACAATTATTGGCCTATAGTTTATAGTAGTGTTTGTTTGCCAAACCATTGCATGCTACATCCCCCTTGGTTCCAAAACATTCAACAGCCTCCATATTAAAGAAAAATTGTTATCTGTACAAGCTAATCAGGTGATTAATAAGAAGTTAAATAAAAATTGGAATCATAAACATATCAACTTAATCACTAAATGGCATTTTTTGACTTTCTAAAAACCTATTAAAATTCATTTAATTGAAAAATGATAGGTAATGGAATAAAATCTTTCGCATCAAGGAACCCCATAGATTGGTTCAGTGCTGCTAGGAGATGGTATTGTCCTATTTGGAAATCACTCCTTTTACATGGACAGAATATTTGCTGCCTGTAAAAGGAAAGGAGACCCTGTCAAGAATGTTTGATCTATTCCTAGCAGGAAGTAGTTCTTAAAATATTTTCTACTGCCCTCAATCCTCAGTTACCAGTGTATGGTAAGAACATAGTTTATTTTATATTTTTTGTCAATTATTTCAAAATAATTCCATTTCATTGCCTATTATGTAAAGGACAAGGTATTAGAAATTGATGTTAATCTCACCTTACATTGGATTCAGTATTTCTGATTAAAAACACATTTACTATGTTCCATGTTTGCCAAATTTCTAAACTTAAATGTTAAGCTTAATTATAATATCTCTTGAAGGCATATAATCAAACACAAAATTACAGGTATGAAAAAGATATTAGAAACAGTGTATGACAAGCTTATTTCAGAGTATTATTCTGATTTATACCATTTTTATCATTCAATCGTCCATTTACATAGTGAATAATTGGTGAGGCATTATATATATTTTTCCTATATCTTTTTCAATGTCATATTCCTTGGTCAGCTTCATGCAATATCATGTTCTATTCCTCTTATTCTCAAAATTCTGCCTTTCCTGTCTATTTTTCCCTAAACTAGACAAATTGAATTATAATTTTTATCAAGATGACACTGAAGCAATCACAGAATTCTGGAAATTATACCAATGGAAAGGTAACAGATTGGTGAAACAAAATGGGCAATGATTGAGGTGTTGAAAGGAATAGCTGGAGAGAGTAGCTGAAAGAAGAAAAACTGTGGGAAGACAACAACATGGATAGTGGTTGGATGAGTTGTCAAGAGGTAGAGATAACTTTGATATATAAAAAATGTTACATATGAGAAACAGAAGTTGATGAGTCTTATTTTACCTTGGCCATGTGTATCCTTTCCCCTTTATATTAGCCAAAACAAACAATTTTAGATAGTAAAAATATCAAGATTCACAGTATGTAGTACATACTGCTAATCATCTGCAATTTTTACCAAACTGCTCAGAAAGGATTATCACCAAGGAGCATTTAAGACAATTGTTTCCACTTCTATATAAGATCATATCCTTGTTTATAGCACTACTCTGTTGGTATGAAGTACATCTTTCTGCAGTTGTGCAGAGAATATGCATTGATGAGATTGTACAGAACAATGTTACTCCCATGATAAAATTTGATTGAGTCATGAAACTATTTTCTAATGCAGATTAAGATTCCTTGAAGGCAAAATGAATGGTCACTAGGTTATGACTGCTGAGGTGGTGTAATAATCAGATGTAAACCTTTGAATTATTGGTCAGAAACTGTAGGGATTTGGGAGCTAAATAGGAGTACACATGTGATTTCTAGTCAGCAACTTCAATTCCTTCTTCAATTATTCAATCATTCCACAGTTATCAACAACATTTTTATTACATCATCATTTACGAAAAATTCATAGAATTGTCTTCGTTTCCACACCAGAATGAAATCAGTACACCATTGAATCTTGAAAATAACATTCCATATTCCACTTCCTATTAAACACTGCCCACATGCAGTTACTCAAGGAAATGAAATTACCTATTTGAGTAATCTTTCTTCAAGAGTCAAATAACGATGAAATCGAATCTGAACATAATACAGAAGTTTTTTTACACACCGGAAACATTATACCAAGAGAAAGAGTAATGGACTCCATCCCTTCAAGGCAAGGACAACCTCTACTACCACACTTCCTTTCAATTTATTAAATTTTGAACCATAAATTTTCACATGAGTTACATCCATGCAATGCTTCCAGTGTTACCAAAACAGATGGTTCTAATGCAGCAACATTCCCAATTCAGTAAAGTTGAGTTAATGTGGTTAACCTTCATAAAAAATGAGGTCGTCTTTGAAAATATCATGTCACACATTGAAAGGGAAAATTTCAAACGGGATGAAAACTGCTCCAGCGGTGAGGCCAACCTACAGACTCTATAGGTGCTTAATTGGGAAGGATTTTTTCTCTTTCAGGACATTAAAGAGGTGATCATTTTGGATTTATGAAAGAATAGGTAGAGGGGAGCATAGGATAAGAATGCCTTCAATTGTTTATTACATATCATACACTCAGGTGTATGTATGTGTATGTATTTGTTTGTTCGTGTATGTATGTATCTGTTTTTGTGTGTGTCTGTATATATATTTATGTTTATGTATGTGTGTGTGTATATATACACATACACATAACCTAATATTTTTGTACACATGCATGCATTTAATTTTCCAAAACTGAGTTTTTAGAGTATTCCACTGCAAATACTTCACAATTATTTCATTAACAATTTTCATGGAAGTTTACAAGTCTCGTTTTTCCTTACAACATTCAAGGATGAAATGTTTCTCCTGTTATAGTTCTTTTCAATCACTTTGATCTCTTTCCTATGTACAATGCCAATGTTCCATTCAAAACATATTCGTTCACACACATACACTTACACTCTCTTCTTACACACTAAACAAGATATATTACTTTGCTCTTGAGATTCCCAATCCATGTCCAAACATTCTTCAATATTACATCCTAAAATCTCCCTACCCTCGAACAAAAATAGTCTTTTCAGAATGTAGACAGTAGAGCTTGGATAATGGCAGGGAAACAACATGAGTAGTATTAATAGGAGATGGGGAATGGATTTCCCCGGAAAGGATGGGTTTAAAATGATGAGTTTCCCACCATACACTACCTAGAACACTTGTTGAGGAAGAATTAGGTACATATGTAAGTATTTACATATATTTTTTGACAATACAAATAATTCAACTCCAAACAAAATGTACCACAATTAACAACAGTCTGTCTGGCAAAGCAAAATATGAGCTTTCATGGAGATTTTAGAGGATGAAGTACTGGGGTATTACTTTTCATTCATACAGGGGGATAAGACATGTTTTCCTTTTTTTAAAATTCATTGGATGAAGAAAAGATTTCAGAAAGCATGGCTTCATTTTTATGTACTGAATACTTTTTGTATTTCATCTACTTCGTTTTTGTCCTATATATTGATTCCTGAAGAGATATTTTTCTCATTTTCTCTTTAAGTATTTCCACATCTAAAGACTAATATTCATTCACTTTCTTCTCTCTTCCATCCTTATAACTATGGCACACTTTTAAATCTCTCTTACAATTATTTCTCACCTTCTCCTCGTTTATGTGCTGAATATTTTTCTGGCCATACCTCCACATGATACGAAATAACAGTTGATATCTAATGTTTCACATTGATCTCACACTGTATTTTTCTTTTTAGAACTGTAGAGGAACCCTACCTCTGCTTCCTTCGGGTAGAGAAGAGGAGATATTATGCTTTGTCATCAAAGTCACTTTCATCTCCCCAACTTCCATGCCTCAGCAAAACTTTTCGAATGAAGGAATACAAAATTACTGGATTCCAATTCATTTTCTCATCCTCTGGAAACAAAACTGCTCCAATCACAATTCCCTAGTCTTTGCAGAAACTTTGAGCATTCTATCAAACACGAGCACTGTGAGAAATGTTTGGAGGAGGTGTAGGATTTGGATATTATCAGGAAATGATGTCTCAGAGTATAACATTCGGGGAGAGGGATTAGAGTTGAGTAAGAGGGAGGAGGGTTTTGTGAGATGGTTAGGAAGAAGCCTACGTCCCTGCCCAAGCTACAAACAAAGGCAGAACCAGAAGGGCATCTGCCGAAGAAGACACAAGAGCAACAAGAAGTGTGAGAAGCAGGGTGGATGGTGGTGGAGCAACAATGGAGAGTAGAGGAGGGGAGAGGGCTGCTGAGGGGGCAATGAGGGGGAGGAAGAAAAAGACCAAGAAAGTGATGGCTGTTGCTAAGAGAGCAAGAATGGCAACTGGACGACATGGCGACAGCAGCAGGACTGCAGCAGCATGGTTTTTACCCCTCTGCATGGCTGCTGGGTGCTCACCTGCATACATAGAAAATTGACTTAGTATGTGATCTCTCAGAATCAAAAATTTGTTCACTTACGTTATTCACACGTTATTAAAAAGAGACTTTCTAAACCAATGATTACCTATATATTTATCAGAAACATAATGCCATAAGTGGAATCAAATTAAAATTCAGTATTGTGTATTAGAAGTAGAAAAATAAAGATCTTCTCCTAACAAGGATAGCCTATTTACCACAATTTGCAGTGAATATTCCAGTTATTTTCATAAAAATTAAAGAATATAAATGTGAAAGGTATAATTGTTGTTGAAATTTTTGTCTATGCAAGAATGAAATCCAATTATTTTTATTAGATTTTCAATGAATCAATCTATCTACAGTAGATTTTTCATTTAAATTTAGTTAAGAAACATTAGGTCCATATCAAAAAAATTAATTTTTTTACTAAAAATGAAATATCCTAATAATTCTGGAAATGCAAGCTCAGATTATATCAATAGAAGATAGGAAATACACCTGTAAAAGAAATATCATATGCTTAAGCAGAAAAATATTACTACCCTGATATATAGCAAGATACTGTATAAAATAACCAATTAAAGACAAGGATTAGGACAAATTTTTAGAAGAAATAGAATTTTCAAGAATAGATCTAAACCACAGATATTATGGAAACCAGTTAACCCAAAATATTAGTTAACATGAAGTGCAGTATTGATATATTCTCTCTCCTATATACAAGGACTTGTAGCTCCTTTTTTGTTTATTAAATGTGGAATGGCTAATGTTAAGCAACAGTTAACACGAAAAAATGTTATTGACCAAAAGTAAAATATTCCCATATTATTCTATGGGTACCAAAAATGGCATTCATGGCGGAGTCTTAATCAATATAAAAGTTATTATTGTTTCTTAAATTTTCATCTAAATTTGGTGTTCTTGAATTCAAGAAATACTTCATAGACAACTGGGATCACAAAATTAACTTCTTTTATTGATTTCATAGGTTAGAAGTTTGTTCATTTAATAAATGCTTTTTATATGATGTTTTCAATATAGGAGATGATGAATACTCCTGCCTAAGGATTTCAAAGGAGAGGATATATTAGCAAGAAAACTGGTTGACATTTATTTATTTACAATCTGGAGTTACAAGTGGACAACTGTCCGGTGGCAACTCATAAAAAATATGTAGAAAATATAATGTCAGAGTTTTAAAACATATTCAGTCAACACAGTCCGTTTTACAACACTTACTACAATATAAAATTACCAGTCACCCTTAGTACAAACAAAAATATCTATGATTATAGAAGATATAGAATCTGATATTTAAACATATTTAGTCAACACTGTCTGATTTACGAATCTTATTACAATATAAAATTACCAGTCACCCATAGTAGAAACAAAAATATCTATGTTATTAACTAATGGTGGCAGCGTATACATATGCATTAATTATATAACTTTACAAAAAATGCTGAGAACAATATCCAATTGACCTATTGATAATCTACATCTACAATATTTTATCACATTTCTTTTTAAATGATTTGAGATTAGCTGGAAAGGGCTTCAAAAGCGATTCAGGCAACTTATTCCACTCTGTTATCCCTCTGTTTAAAAATGAGTATTTAGCTATGTTAGTTCTCTGCGGTCTAAGTTTTATTTTCTGGCTGTGACACCTTCCTAAAAAATCAGGCTCTTTGATTAAATGTTTAAATCCTTCCCATCCCTTCCTGCCTGAAACTATCTGATAAATGCAACCTAGCCTATTTATTTTCCTTCTCTTCTCCAGTGATTCCCATCCGAGGGCGTTTAGCATTTCTGTGACGCTATCTCTTTTTCTGAACCTACCCATAACATACCAAGCTGCCTTTCTTTGTACTTTCTCTAATTTCTTTACACGACAGTTCTCATGAGGATCCCACACTGTAGTCGCATATTCTAAGATCGGCCGAACCAAAGTTAGATACGCTAATTCTTTTGCTTTCTTATTGCTTCCCTTTAAGTTTCTCATCACGTGATGTAGTGTTCTAAACGCTTTCGCTACTAAATAATCTATGTGTTTATCCCAATTCAGGTTTCTGGTAAATATAATTCCCAAATATTTACAGTGATCGGACGTTGGTATAATTTCTCCATTGAGATGATATACGTGGGGTGAAAATGTTTTCTTATTTGAAAATGTGATGTGTACACTTTTACTCACATTAATGCTCATTTTATGTTCATTAATCCATTCTTCTAACGACATTAAATCCCTCTGTAATGCATCCCTATCCTCGTTATTGTTTATCCGTCTATAAATGATGCAATCATCTGCAAATAATCTAATACTGGATTTAATGCAATCTGGCAGGTCATTTATATAGATTAGGAAAAGTAAAGGAGCGATGACACTTCCTTGAGGCACTCCCGAGTTTACATTAACTTCCATAGAATATTCTCCATTCATCCTTACCTTTTGAGTTCTATCAGAAAGAATTACATGATAATCAGTTAATGCAAAATCTATTGATAAGTTGCTTAAATTCCATGTTAACTGATTTTCACTGATGTACATGGTATCAAAACAGAATATATTTAGAATATTAAATGATATTAATGGTTTATCAATGCAAATGCTCAATTGCAACAAATGGAGAAAGTATGTGAGTGAAATTTATGAAGTGTTACATAGAACCATATACTCTGCTACCATCAAAGCTGCAAATGTAACAGAATAACTTTCTTTCAAAATGATATCGGGTATAAAAAATCCTCAAGGCAAAAGAGACATGAAAATTCAGTTAAAGAATGCAACAGAGCCTCTTATATTATGTACCAGGGTCTTACATCATGTTCTCAATGCAATTCCAGATCAAAAACTTCTTTCAACAGCAAAAAAGTAACAAAACCAATAATATAATTTGAATTATGGAGAATTTAGTGTAAATATTTTTTGCATGAAAAATTGAAAATTTTATGTCAAATTTAAACAAGTTGTGATTAATGTTTATGGCTTTCATAAATATATTTTTAAGGATATACTCAATCATGAATGATTGATGAAAGAACCAGGTCTCTAATCACTTAAAGCCCTTCAAATGATCCATTTTCTAAATTAACAAGAAATTGGAATGTTAAAAATTCTAACTTTGCCATTGATGATTTCTCAAGGATGTACACATATAAAACATTTTTCTAAAATTCTTAAAAATAAAGGCATAGAGGAGACACAAAAGAAAAAATAGCAACAGATAATGCTCTTAGAAAAGGAAACAGCTTATTTGGTGTGAATAAAAACATTAATATAAATGTAACATATTATCAATGGAAAATATCACAATACTATATACTCATAACTGTAAAATTTCTTTTCATGAGGACTTCCTAACTGTAGAAAAATATAAGGTTTTTGGTGAATTGAATGGTCCCTTGAATTAATTTGAATCCTTAAGAAATGACAAAATATACTCCATGGTTAATGTGTCATGATGGTGTCACAGTCTTGCTGTTTTGCAGAGACTGATAAAATACTGATAAGAAATGTTATAATAAATCCAAACCAAAGAGGGAACTTCATTTAATTCCTGATAAAGAACTTCAAAGGAAATTTTCTAAAGATTCCTCAAGATACTTCCTAATGATATTTCTTCATACTATCTGTTCATACTACATATTCATTTCAGAAATTATTTTCAAACACGTGGAATCAAAAAGTGTTTTGGCAGAACGAAATACTTTCTGATAAATCCTTTTGAAGGATCTAAGAAAGTAAAAAAAGGCTGAAAAGAACTGCTTGTTATAGATTCTACAGTTTCATGGCTGGTTAAAGGCAAAAAGATATATCTATACACATTTTAACTAGATTATAAAAAGGCATTTAATGCATTTCTGGCTCATTCAAATTCTAGAAATCTATAAAATAGATCGTACATTTATTGAGTTCCTAGAACATATCATAGAAGTTTGAAAAACTATCACACTCAGGATAGATGTTCACTGACATGAAAGCTATTAAATCAGCTGCAGGATATTTCAGGGAGATTCTTCATTATTTAGCTCAGCAATACTTTCAAAATTGCTTCATTACAAGCTGACAATTTAATAGAGACCAAGCAGAAAGTACACAGTGTCAGATTTGATGCATGTGAATTATATAAAATTGTATGCAGGGCCAATGGTTCTGGTGTAGAAAATGATGACTACGGTAATTTCACAGCTTATATAAAAATAGAACTTGGTTTAAGTGAGTGTCAATTGATTATGATAAAAAAAGAAATATTAAAACATGTAGAATTCAATACCCAAATGGGAAATACTGAATCAATGAATGAATAATATAAATAGATTGCATTCCAGCAAGAAAGCAAATTACAGTACAGCACCATCAAGGAAGATCTTAAACAAAATTGAATAATAATTAATTTAGTACTTAAATTAAAAACAATTTTGAATTGTAAATCATTGTAAAGCCTATCTATACCACTATGTATACATGATAAAAGTAATTGCTTGGCATTATTCAATGGGCAAAAACAGAAACCAAAGATGTACAACCCAGCAAAAGCACCATGTTTTGTCAGAATTCTGGAAATGCAGTATTTTGGTGGCATTTGTGGTACCATAGTACAAACATTAAGGGATCATTGCTACTATCATTTCAGGGTGATTTTCTAAATATGTTTTATGCTGGTGAATTTCTAAAGGCAGATTTTAAAGGTAATGTGTTGAGCTCAGACAATGATAGCACTGATATTGAAATGAACATTGGGCGATTCCAAGAAGAAGGTAATCCTTGTTCTTCTTGATAATTTTTGTACACAGAAGATGCTAGTCCAATACTCCAACAGATAGCTTACAGTTTATTTTGAAACTTGTAATTCAATAACAGCTATGCTCCTCTCTAACTATAGATGGGAAAACAATGAAATAAAAATAAGAAATTCCAGAAAATATATTGGAAAAGAAGACTGGAAACAAGTATAGATATTTTCTGAGCTACAGAAGATCTTATAGATAATCACATTCTATGAACTCAGTGTAGGAAAGGGAAGAATAAAATGATTGATATGTATGATCAAGTGAATACAGATATCAATAGTAATATTTATAATCCACTTTTATATATAAAGTACACCTTCTGCCAAAAGGCTAAAGCAAGATCAAGAGGTATAGTATTCATAAGCTAACAAAACAGAGCTACTTAATAAGAATTTCCAGATATATAGGAAAAAACCCTTCATTAACTTGATATGTCTAACAGCATCAACCTGATATAGGAGAAATGGATGCTGAAAATTTTAGGGATTACTAAGGGATAATCTGGTCAGGACCAAAGTATTGTTTACAAAAAGCAATATGACTACCACATGTCATACATCAATATTCTCATACACATCCAATGAGTTTGACAAGATGTCTTAAAAGCAGCTAAAAACATTACAATTGGCAATCCCCTGGACCTGAGAATCTATGCAAATTCTGATTAAAACACCTATGATAAATAAACCACTTGAAAGCTGTTTTATTATATCTTTTGAAGCTCTCTATGTCTATTCAAAAAGCCACCATCAGAAATACTTCATACCTATTTCACAAAGAATAATATCCAATGATGAACCTATAAATTACTGACCTATCACCAATTTATCAGTCATATATAAATTATTTACAACTTTAACTAAAATATATAGAATCAAGATTACTCTAGAAACACAATCATTGTAGAGGAACAAAAGATGTGCATTCTAGGAGGGAAGGATGCCAATAGAAATTTAAGACAAACGAAATTATTTGTGGATGAAAAAAGCAAAATATAGGAGAAAAAGGGTCAGTACATATACTACTCCTAAGCATTTGTATTGGTCCCCATGACTAGCTCATAAAACCATAAAAATCTTTGGGAAATGCCATAGAATCATAATATATCCATAGATTATGGTACAGACATGGGAAGCCACTTTTTATTTCCCTAAATAATAGTTTAATTTTCTTTAATAATAAATAATATTAAACTTAGTGAGGTCATCAACAGAAAGTATTTTCTAGGGAGAAGTATGTGAAATCATGAATTATATAAAATGTCTTTTAGCCATGATATACATACAATAGTAAACATGAAAGTCTTCTTGGCAGAAAGCCTTGAGGAAATAAAAGAATCAAAGCCCAAAGATGTAAACTAATATTTAGGCCTTCACTAAAATGTCTTCCTGAGAAAGGCATAAAAACCAGGGATGTAGAGATGGATTTAGAATCAGTTTTGCTAAGAGATTGGAAAGGAGAGAAAAATTGGTTAGAAGTATTTTGTAGCTAATTTTAGAACTTTTTAGAAAACTCCAAATGTTATTGATGTAATAATTGAGTTTTTGGGCATATAATGATTATTCAGTGATTAAAATTAAAAACATCAGTTGTTTCTCATGAAGCAGGTTGTACAGTGGTACCTCTCACAAACACTCACAAACTAAATTCATTTTAATTCACTCAAAATCGTCTTTGACATTTGCTTGAAAATCTTACTTAGAAAACCTAGAGATTTGCAAAGTTTTGATGACTGCTTTTGTAAATGATTACTTAAAATTTCCTCAGAAAAATTCCATGTTTCATTAATTTATGAAAATTCCAAGTAATTAACCCTTAGAGAACTGGTTTATCGTTGAGAATGCAATGTAGCCTATACACCTTCAGTAGAGTAGGAGATTATAGGAAGTGAAACAAATCAACAAAATGCCCCTTTTTGAAATTTTTGCATCTTATAAACCTACGAATGTCCCTGCCTACCAGCATGGCAAACAGCAAAAAGATGGGATAATCCTTCTGCATCATTTTCTTTGAGTCGATGAATGTCGCTTACCATTGAGGACATGGAGGAGAACACTGGCTGAATCCAAATTCGAAGGCGCGCACGTGTAGTTTCCTGAGTCCTCCCGGCGCCCACTGTAGATGATCAGAGTGCCAATGGTGGTGTCTGCAGAGACCCTCTCCACTCTTATGTCCTTTGCTTCTCTGTCGAAGTTCAGCACCCTCTCTCCATCGTGGTACCAGAAGATGTATGCGGGCTCTTCTAAGCTCTGGGTGATGACGCATTTCAAGTTTACTGTACTGCCTGTCTTTACGTAGATGTCCGATTCCCCCATTATCTCTATTTTGGGCACTGTGAGAACAACAAATTAGAAATTAGATGAGATTTTATGAATCCGGACGAATCAAAACTTAGATGTCATTACGAAACGAAACTTAATAACTTTAGCTTGAAGTTTTCTGGGGGAAAAATGTGAAAATCTTGGAAAGTTGTAAGAAAATCCATGCTCAATGAACCATATTTATAGAGCATAAAGAGGCTCCAAATAGAGAGATAATTAAGTTTAGATGCAAGCATTAAAATCATCAAGAACAGATACTGATGGTCATTATTAATTTTATTTAGATTTATTTAAAATGTAACCTTGTCGTATATGAAGACAGATGTCATGCTCTGTAAAGTATAACAAAAAGTTTAACTTAAATCAAAATACCGTACAACGTTATTTGCTGGATATTTCACGTTGAAATCAATTTTCGTAGACCTTCTGAGAGAGCATTTACAATAAATTCAAATTCATAAGCCGTTAACTGATATATCACATAATTTTCCCAAAATAGGTATATTCCATGCATATTTCCTTGAATATCGTCAAATGAATTATAAGTATATGACCTCTATCTGCTGAACAGAGCGATCTAGTCTTCTTGAGAGTTAACTTATATCTTTGCATTTCATGTTGGACGGGTATTTTTCCAAAGCTCGTTCATTAAATTTAAAAGGGAGAGCTGCTGTAGGATTTCATACTTTCACAGCTATTCAAATGTGTGAAATTGTGAGATCTCGCGACGATTTTGTACAAGGATTTTTGCTGCTTGAAGGAACGGTCTCGAAACTTCCAGACCATGATTAGTTCAACTAAACTGGAGACAAGAGATAAACAATGAAAACTATAGGAACGGCAACCCTAAATGTACAATCGGTAAACTCCCTATATGGCATTATTTCTTCTTGCACTTTTCAGCATCTTAAGACAAAATTTTGGAGCCATATATTCCTACTTTTATAGTTTTTCCTCACTCTTAAGATAGGTAAGAAAGAGTCACATTTCGTGAAAACCTGAAAAATCGAAATTCTTAAACCCGTACCGAAACCGAGAACTGATATTTAGTCTGTTCCGAATTTTGCTACCCAACAATTCATATTTTATAACTTGAAGAAGGTTAACCAAACATGTGTAACATTCGGCTTGTAACTAACTATTACTAAGTATTAATCTAACTCTTCGCGTAAATGAAAAAAGCAAGAAATAGTAAAACAAACTTACTAAAGTATGGGGCATAAAAATGATCGGAGCGCTATTCGAACCGGTTCGATATAGTAAGAAGGAGTAAAACCGACACTGAACTGATATATTTTTCTTTTTCGTTGAACCAGAGCGAAAACCAGAATGAAAAAATATTAAGGTTCGATGTCTGTTTGCGTTCCAGAGGTTTGTCACCTCCAGTCTATAACTTATAACCTTACTACGTAATAAATGAGGTAAATAAACAAAAAATAATAAATACCATTTGATTTCCAGAGGTGAAGGAAGAGCGGCACTGAGTAAAGTGAAAGGCCGCAGGTGTAAACTCACCGACTACGTTGAGCGTGACGAAGTGACTCATCTTGGGCTCCGTGCTGACCTGGCACTCATACTGTCCAGCGTCCCTTGCCTGCACGTACTTGACCTGAAGTGTCCACGTGTCACTCGCCTCAACGTGGAATGCCTGGAAGCGCTCGTCCGCGATGAAGGTGTACCGGTCCACAGTGAGGATGTGAGCATCTCTTCTCCGAATCCACGACACCTGATGAAAGAGAAGTTTAGTCTCCAAAAAAGAGCATTTTACGCATAAGAAAACATTCGGAACCATTGGCAAACCATGGGTTTTTGATGTGCAAAAAATTAACTAAATGTCTATACAATTTATGATATATTTAAGAAACGTAAACGGTTCGTTTTCATGTAAACGAGTCATTTTTTTGTCAGGCAATCTCAACACAACGTGGGCAAATTAAGGAACTCCAACGCTAATAGGCTGTACTATCGGACAGCCATCTGAATGAGATTTATCTAACAAGGGGATTACATGACATGTGAGCCACCGCTTTTGATAAAATTCAATATATCTTTCATGAATTAAACCTCTCTTGGATGTAGGAACATGATAATTATAGCGTAAATAATATTTTATTTAAATCAATGTCATTAAAACGTTTAAATAAGGACGATGAAGTTTCTAATGGTTATAATTTGCTGTCTTGATAAGTAATTTGCAAAGAAAAACTTAAAACCTCCCATATGAATGAAGGGACAAGAATTTGTACTAATTTATGAGGCAATTGACATCATTGAAGAGTTTTAATTTGAAGATAACATGAGATTTGATTAAGAAATGGTCTCTTTTTACTCAGGAGTTGAGCTTACTTGAGCACCGAGCGGGAGGTTTCTTTTGTATCTTACAGTTTGCATCTTTATTATTTTGGAGGTCTTTATTTGGTCAATTTCTGAATCTTTATTTTCAACTTTGAATCCTTCCTTCGCAAATACCTCAAATATATTCAGAAGTGCACCGTCAACATTTCATAATAATGAGGAGACTTCAGCTTCAATTGGTTACATTGGTTATCTAAGATTTTTATAAGTCCAACATAAGTGTTATGAATAATGTTTATTAATCTTCATCTCTCAGTTGATAACCAACGGGCACTAGTGCTTGTATATTATACTACTGAGTTTCCCATCAAAAATGACGGAACTAAATTTAACTTATATTAAACGTACATACAAATGAAGAAAAAACAGAAGTGGAAAATGTACAACTATTATTGTGCACATTAGATTCTTCTCATAAACATGTTGATGTTGATGACAAACGATCCGCAGTTTTTCTTCTGAAAAGTTCTTCTGTTATAATCCCACGCAAAAAGTTGACGTTGAAAGTATTCGTTTGTTTGATTACTAAAACCATATCACGTTAGTTTGAATTGTTGCCTTAAAAATCCCTTTCATGGTAAAATTTTACGGGTGTTGGAGAACGAAAATCTTTATCATTTAAAATTTTATCCACGAAGTCAAAGTTAAACTGCAAATGTATCACGTAAATCTCACCGATTTGTTTCCCAGCTGTTTCACTTTGCAGGGAAGATAGGCGTGGGTTCCCAGCTGCGTGGTGATGTTCGTGGGAACAGTGGTGTCGAAGTAGGGCCCCGTGTAGAGACCACTGAACCTCTTTGAATGGCTGTGGAGCCGTGAGTTGTCCACCGCCTCGTCTTCCTCGTCCACTCCCCATGGCCGGATTTCTATTCTTTCCAGAGCCGAGAAGCCCTCTGCCCCACCTAGCGCTGCAAACAGAAAATAATTATAAGTTTGTTCATCCAATAAATATAAAATGCATGTATACATATAAATAATGAAGATATCAATGAACTGCTGTTTACATAATAAAGGTACATCTCAAAAGATTTCAATTACGTTATTTATGTTAGTGAAAATTATACAAAAGCTTTTAAATTACAAATATATATACTGCACTATGTTAAATTTTTACAATAGATTTATATGGTTTTATCAATATATATTTAATGTGATAATCAGATACATTTACATAAATACTTGCACACAGTCATAATTTTTTTTCATAGAAAAATTCATTCATTCTATAATACGAGTTGGAAAGTAAGTATGTTTCCATTAATTTAAGAACATAAGCACCCTTAAAGTTCTTCAATTCACCGGGAAGCATGTTATATATTTTAAATCTCATTACCCCAAATCTTCTGCCAGTCAAACCCAGCCTATAGTCCTCAGAATAAACCTCATTCTCGAAAAGCTTCTATGGATATCTTTGGGTCTTTCACATTTTTCTATTTTCACATGAATATACACCACATATATGATTATGAATCAATTAATACACCCAAATTCGATTTTTACTTAGAGAATGCTCCGCCAAAGTGCAATACAAATCTGAATCATAAAAGAGAGATTTGCATTGATATATAAATTAAAGGGATAGGTTCTCGCTCTTCTTTACATAGGCAGTTCTGATACTGCGAAGAAGATCAGAGAAATAGGTACTAGAACAAGTCTGTTGAAGAATTCATTCTTTCCGCGAACAATACGCGAAAGTAATCGATTAACAGAATAGAATCATTCTTTGCCGCATGCCGAAAGGCAGCTTGCGAGGTACGAATGTAGAGGTAGGAAATAAGATACTTTTATCCAAAGTTTTTCATTAGATTTTACGATTACAGTTTCGTGTTTAGGAGAGTCCTTCGTCTCTAAATGCCTGACGTGCTCTTCCATGGTCGAATCTTCCCAAGGCGAAATAATTCAAAGGAAATTCAAAAGGACTCTTTCTTCAAAGGAAAGAATTTTAAAGGAGGATTTCTCACGACGTCCTCCTCTGAAGGAGAGTCCATCAGAAAAGGAATTTCAGTCGTCTTCTTTCCTCATTTTCGGTCTTAGAGGACCGCTTGACGTAAGTGTTGCGAAATTCCTCTTAAAGGAATTCTGCGGTGGAGATTTTTTCGACCATTAAAAGTTTCCCAGGGATTGGAGTTCTCATTGTATATGGTAATATATCAGGAGACGACAAGGAGATTAGATAGGCGACCACGTTTTAGGTTTGACGTAAATCTAAAACTGAAATTTTCTGAAGACCTATTAAAATTAATAAGCTACGCCAAAGAAAAATAATGATAATGAGCGGAAAACTCTGGCATGCTCTCCGAAATTTGATCGCGAATATTCGGCGACCTAATTGTGTTCTTATCGAAAGCGAGGTAAAAGTAAAATATAGGTAAAGTATTCATCCAAAAAATGGTTGGAGCCGATTTCGTCCTCTGTATGTTTACAGAGGAAATAGGTATAATGCCTGCAACCCGGCCAATCCCAAACTAAGCTTAAAATACGAGAAATAGATACTAAAAAAGTGGTTTTAAAGACTAATTCTTTCCGTGAACGATATGCGATAACATTCACTATAGAAAGTTCGGTGTTTACACCTCCGGCCACATGCTGAAAGGAGACTTGCAGAGTATTAATGTAGATATACGAGTAGATGTAAAATAGGCGAATGAAGCCTACTAGGCAAGATGAGGTTTTCACCCTTGATTTTCTCACAAAGCCGGAATGCTTTAAGTGGAACAAATCCACGTAAGTCAAGCATAATAACTCTACGAGTAACACTTTTTATAGCATTACGCTAAGAGAGAGCTTAATGCTATTATTCAGCATCACTCATACCTCATATCCTTATGCCTCATATTAACATTCATATCATCACATCCATGAGCAAGACTAAGACAAAGGCAGATGAAAGATACATTTTTCTCCATCGTGTACCAAGATACAAATGAAAAATATGAATGCCAATATGTTAGCAGAATCAAGAAAATGTTAACGCACAGAAAGTACCCAAATAATAGAAAAAAGACTGATGAAGAACATCCCAAAAATTGGGCGGAACAAATAGCGAAATCGTTTTTAAATCTTCGTCAAGTTTTTCCTACTAGACTAGTTTTACAAGTTACATGTCTCAATCAGAGCACGCCACAAGAGACACTTTTATAGCGCGAGACTTTGGGCCCATTACAGTTGGAATTAAAGCACATTTTTCTCTTTTGTAAATGGTTCGAATATAAAAGCGTCACTCTATGGATCCTATCGAATTTAGCACACGAAAACTATAGCGTTTGAAGTTCTAAGTGCCGTTGCACATAAAATCTACGTAAAAATGTATTAAAATGAGATACATTCGGTGATGGAATCTGCAAACGAGTTCACTAATAATGACGATAAATTTCACTGAATTTATCGGCGACGGCTATTGAATTTAGTTTAAGGTGTTGGAAAGTCTTTTCGAGGAATGCGAAATATCGGCTCTTCATTTATTCCTCCGCATTTGGAATTAATTGAGTTCGAAACTTTCACGTCCAGACTCTTAGGTTTTTGCATAACCTCAAAGCGCCACATTTTAACCCATTTCGCTTCTCTCTCCTTAAACATTTTCCTCTTTTTTCTCCGATATCCTTTTCCTTCACTTTCATTCTTCCTTCTTTCCGCTACTATTCGGCCTCAATACTCCATTCGACTTCATCGAAATTCCCCAAAATTGGATATCCTTGCTAAATTAACTTTTCCTTTTTCTTCCAGTCTTTGAAAGGACAAGCCGAAATGACCCATTCATGGTCTCTCACAATGTATATGGGTCCATTGAGGTCACGATTAGAAGATTAGAATTTATTAAGCATCTTGAGATTTTAAATCTCGGGATATTACTTTTTCATCAGTAGGAATCTGATACAATCCAACTTAGAGATGTGATTAACTTGCTACAGGACCTTGAGATACCAACGAATCTCATAAAGATGATTGGAAATATCTATTCACAAAATTATATTCAAGTTAAGAGAGGTCTCAAGATGTAATCCCAGCTAATAATCGTATCAGATGAGGCGGCTCTTTATGTCCCCCCTAACATACACGATAGTCATGGAAGAAATAATTAAAAAGGATAAAAATGGAAGAGGTAACAGAAAGAAAAATCAGTATATTAAAATATTCTATGCTGATGATGTCTTTCTGTTGACAGATAGCGACTTCTGCAGATATTTAATGCTACACCGAAAAAATAATATATACAGAAGAAATCAAATCATCAAATCCTGTATGAAATCATCAAAGAAAGCCCTGCGTTGTTAACTGGAGATGAACGGGAAAGTTATTCGAGAAGAAATATCTAAAATCGTAAGAAATCTAGGAATGGGGATATCAAACTCATGGGAAAATTGAGAAGGAAGTTGGAGAACAAAAGCAAACAGAATTGCAGTTCGTCTGAATGCTTCTGCCTAGCGAAGCTCTAAGGAAAGAGACAAAGGAGAGAATTTATAAGGGAGTGATCAGAACAATTTTAACGTACGCGGAAGAAGCAAGACCAGATACCTCCAAAAGTAAAAAGTTACTAGAAATTACAAATGATATGAAAATTTGGTGGAGGAACACAGATAGAAACGTTAATTGACGGAGATGTCGGTCTTTAATTTTCTTCCCAAACCATATTCCTCGATTTTAGTCAAACTGACTGGTAGATGTAAGAATAAAAAGTGTCTTCTTAGTGAAATACTCATTTCTTTTACAAATAAAGCATCGAATATCAACAAAATATATATCTTAATATTCAACTTGGCGCCTGAGAGCCTCACCCTTTGGTATATCCCTGAATACATTCGTTCAATGCCTCCGCTCCTTTCGATGAAACCCTCTCAAATTAGTGCGAAAGAATCGCAGGAATTCGACTCGCTATCGGAAACGAAATTAAAGAAGAAAGAAGTATCTGATAGTTGGAAACTGAAGGCAGTTCGGAAGCCGTCCACACACTCTTAAATTACGCAACTACGACCTTCACGTTCATTGAAAAAACACTCAAAGAAGGTCAGGGTTGTTTCTTCGAGTTCTTTTGCATCGAAATTCCGCCTTGGGCATTCTTCCCGATACTTATCTCGTCCCTAATTTGCATTTTGAGAATGAAACGGAGCGTATATTTCTTTTAAATTTACACCGGTTAAAGAAGAGAGAGAGAGCAATGTCTACGGTATCTAAGGCTAATCTCCTACGTTGACTACAATGCCAACTAGAGAAGGTGCCGCTCTATATAAAAAATGAAGCCGAACTTCGGAGATGCCTGAAGATTCCTACTGGAATTAGAACACGAATTTCACTTTGTTTGGCCAGTGACTCCATAAGGTCGTGGTGAGAACGATGCCGCACAGCCAAACGACACCACACTTGTCCTTGCCTAAAAAGCTCTCTAAACGATATAAGAAAATTTTCTGACCGGACAGCTTAGTTGGACAAACCAATAAAGTACTTTCAACCTCTCTAGAAACAGTAGCGAAGGATTTTTTATCCTACCAGGCATGCAGACACATGGGTTCGATTAGGGTGCCAATCTTCGAAAATGTCCAACAGTCGAACCAATATCCGCAGCAGTTGTAACTCCATCCGGAGACTATCTAAATCCGTACATTTACGGATAAGGAACACAAGTTAAAGTCAAGCTGGCTCAGCTTACTTGGGATAGTATAAAAGCGGATCGGAATGAAAAAAATGAACTGGAAACGTAATATTGATGTTGAATGCTGCTTTGTTAGGTTGGGCTACCTGGAAACGAGGCGTTTAAAGGGTATTTTATTAAACACTTAATCAATGCAATGCAGATTTGGAATGCGGAAATGAAAGTAATTACCTTAATATTGGCGTTCAAGCAAGCCTCAAGGGATACCAAATTCCGAAAGCAATTACGATCGATTAATCATTTATTAAATTTAAATTTACAATACCGTACTTTCATTTTCCAGAAGCGAACTTGATTTCAAGGCTATAAAAAGGCACGGGTTAGAGAAAGCCAAGATTCAAGGTCGGATTATTACGGAGGAGAGAAAATGCCTCCGAGGTAAATATCCGAGTTTTCATTAAGAGAGGAAGCAAATCAAACGAAAGGATGGAACCGCACCTCAGGGGATGCACCATACTCGAATAGTTTACATTCGTGCGTCGCCGTTTAAGTATATGATGAGGTAATCTAATGGGCAGAGTAGAACATTTGTAATTATGTCTCAACGCTTACCTATGTTTGGAGATTTATAATCAACACAATCTTCCAAATCCGATAATCGATAAATGTCGTCGGGTAAAATTAAAGCGGCATACTGATACATACTTTCTTACCAGCCTTACCTTTCTTAACATCCCTTTGTGCAAACGCATTCCCCTTTGTATTAGCAATTTAAAGTTTACATGTATCGTTTCTTGCTTTCAGATACCCTCCTTTTTTCTTAAAATTTTAGTTTCTTTCTATCTAGAGGTTTCGCACGTTTTTCACATCCCCCTTCATGTGAATATTTTCCTGTTGTAGGGTATTTTTCATAAGAACTAGCTTAGGTTTTAACACCCGATAATTAGTTTTTTTTTCGATACATTATGTTATGCCATCTCTTTTATTCGAGTTTTGATTGAGGAAGGGTTAGATGTAAGAAGAGACTTTTTAGTATCAATATCGCCCGAAGAAGACCTGTTATTAATATATATCGTACCTAAAATAGTGTTTCCGAAATTTTTAATTTGAACAAAACAGATATTGTGAAGCACTGGGATGAATCTCTTTTGATAGTAAAAACCCTGGTGCGAATTTTTCGGTTGAATCCGAAATATCTTATACAACTGCACCGACATCTAATTATCAGCTTCAATGCCATGACTATTCCAGAATTTCTGGTAAAAAGTATATTATTATGACACATATGAAGAGTTACTTCTTAAATAAAGGATTCTTCTTAATATTTCTTGAATTCGATAATCATCGTTCGACTATCAGAAAATAATTCGCTCTCACTTCTCAAAAGTAACCGTCGAATAAGTATACTAAAAGGAGCATCGATGACTTTATATTATTGCAAATAGCACAGTTATCGATGAATTATATTATTCCAAATAGCACAATTATTGATGAATGAGGAATAAAAACACTTATACATGTTACTAAAGGATTTGATAAAAGGATCTAGATTTCGATACATGCCTGAAGATGACAGTATGCGTCGAAGCCTACGTCATTTTATTAAATCCAATGGTAACGTCCGTAAGTGCTATTATTCCTCTTTCATCATGAAGAGCTACCACAAAGCAGAGGCCAAAACAGTGGATTTTGTTATCTCGATAATTGAACCTGAAGCTGTCGATATAATTACAGTACAAATGACAGGAGATCTGAAGTTATCGCAAAATAATTCAATTGGGATTGAAAATACAAATTCCTTTAACCTTTTCGTTGGCTCTAAAGAGGAAGCGAATGTAATGGGACGAATTCTAATTGCAGAGCGCTGTGAAGAAGAGCTGCTGATGTGGAATTTCAATAACGTGGCGCACAAGGAAGAAGTTTCATAAATATTCAGCGAAAAAGAGGGAATCTCTTTCATTCCTCCACATGGAAATAATTCCGTTGCATTCTAATACGCGTTCGCATTAATATTAATGGGGTCATTACGGCACGGATAATGCGAATGTGTATCAACTGCAGAGTTACGCTAACCCACCAACCCATCCGCCATCCGAATCCGTTGATTTTTACTTAACCAGGTTAGATTTAGATTCCGTTGACGGGTTTGGGTTTCCATCCTATCTCTCCGGAGATCTATTTTGATTAATCTTCTCGGATTGTAAATAAGGAAGAGTGCGCCGTTGGTGGGAACGCAGTTTCGCGTCAAAGAAAAGGTCAACGCAAGTGGAAACTTCGTCAAAGGGGCACGGCGTTGAATTTGCACTATGAGGGTTTCGCTTGGGAAGATCAGGGCTTAAATCCGGATCTCTGGTCGAGAGCAAAACCATCGTCGCTTCAAGGACAAACGACCTATCCCCATTACCAATCCCTTGCCTTCCCACACATTCTCCGCTCTCCCGTATGTTTTCCATTAAAATCGTCCAGAATTTTGTGAATCTTCAGCTCCCATGAGCATTACATTAATTTATTTTATACCGTTGCTATTTGTCTATCTAGCCCAAGGGGAGTCTAACTTGCTTTGTTATTTATTCTGTCTGGTATTCACACAAAGACCGGAAGGAAACCCATACAAAATCTTCAGTAAATAGCACATAAAATCTATATATAATGTATGCTATATATATGTTACTTAATGCATCAAGATAATGAATTCATCAAACATATGTCAGTACAGTATTGAGGATGAAGGGTGGTTGGAAACTCACCCGCTACAAAATTATCTACCAAAAGTTGGGAGAGAAGAATGACGTTTTATTTGGCAAGATGAGGAGTGAGGTAGTTTTCCCTTGTTTTTCTCACCCAACTAAAATAATACTAGCATTGGCACAATAATTCAAGGAGTAATAGGATTCGCAGCATTTTACAAAGAAAGGCCTTAATCAGTGCCATTATTTAGCATCACTCATATCTCAGTAACTTTAATGAAACATGAGACGAAGTAAGATGAAGGTACGTTTCTCCCCATCCTAAGTATTGGAATATTCCACTCATTAAGATATCCTGGAAGGATCTAATCAAACATATACTGTCATAAGAGAAATTGGCAATACGTAAATAATCAATATTGCATATTATGAAGATGGAAGTAAATCATATCGTTAAATACATAATGAAAATATTCTGCAAGTGGATGAGAAAGCCTTCAGATCACAAGTCTCTCAAAATTTAGGTTTTACGATTGAAAATAAACGAGTCTCCCTTAGGCGGTTATTAAGGACATTGAAAAACGGCATCGGATGACCTTACCGATCCGTCCTTCCCTTTATTACAGTCATTTACCTTGAATTAATTCGAAATCATTTGAAAAGGAATGGATACGAATTGAAAACTCGCAGTTCCATATAGGTTAAACTGCATTGCCCAGGTTTATCTAAAAACGTCATTCAAGAAAAATGGAGGCCAGCGGGAAAGATTAATCATTACATATTCTTCAGTGTCAAATCGAAATATTCTAGAGTACATCAAATTAATTCCAAAAGCGAGAACAAGCACAAAACTCAGAACTGATTTATCACTGCAATTTTTCTTCCACTATAATTAATTAATTTATGGGGAGCTCAATTAATTAGCAATGAATTTAATAACGTATTTTTCATTTATCTTTTACCAAGCCTTCAATTTTTTTGTAGTATACATAAAATGCAAGTCGTGGTAAAATACTATTACTAGCGAATTAATCTAAAATAATGGTTATAACATTTATATAACCATAATAAACCATACTAAACTATTACAACGGGCGATTTTCCTTAGTACATTTTCGCCTTGCTTTTTCAAAGCATTAGCAAGTAGAGTGTGCAAGTATTCACCAACCTAAAATTTGGTTACCAAAAAGTGAAGGTAAAGTTGATCATGTAATGAACTTAAACTTAGCTGCACATACGTTAAGGTACGAAAATATCTAGGATGGAATTTTATATAATCATTTATGATTTTATGCTGCAAACTGAATTTCTAAAGGTGGCAGCCCAAACCATTGTCTAACATTTAAAGCACAAACAAAATCCCTCACACTAGAAGTCTCATTAAGATAAACATCCCAAAGAAGCACCGCTTTATTCATTTGGCTTTATTTGAAGGATATGAAAAATATCTGGACATTCTGGCCAAAAGTTAAGGGCTAGACTTTCAACTGAGATCGCATGTTACATGGATCTATATAATGTAAGTATATATAATAAGTCATGGCATTAATGGCAGTCACTCCTTATCGAATGCTATGGGAACTGTTATTCATATGGTCATAGCGCATCCCTAGCGGGGAATTGCTCCGCTCTCTGACTAAATGATAAATGCAAAGGCTGACTACTATTCTCTTTATATTGCCCAGCTAGCTTTGTTCCCTCTCAAAAGTTTTTGGTATTGAGGTTGAAACCGGCCTTAGGGCTGATGACTTTACAGAGTCCGCTACAGTCGATAAGCTGAAATTCGCCCAAAATTCGAAAGAAAAGATAAACTGCGTGGGAGGGAAGAGACATTCATCAGTTTTTATAGAGTGTGGAGTGAAAAATCGCGTTCTCCGCGAGTTTTTCCTCTTTTCCTAATGGGAATCCATTCTTTTTCCGATCTTCGACCGAAGAGATCACCACGTTCTCTAATCAACTCCAGATTTCGCGAACGCTTGCGCAATACTTTTATTTCTTATTATGGTTGATCATAGGTGAAATTAAGGATAAACATTCTTATGAACATTACTCTGAGGTTGCTCAATAATTTTATAATGGTAAGCAACGTTTCATCATCAGTTAAGGATAAATATTCTTCTGAAAGTTACTGTGATATTGTTTAGCTACGTTAAAGAAGACACGAGCATTTAGTTTTAAACGTGGAAAAAGATTTTTCATCCAAAATCGACTAAATTACTCCTTATACAGCAAATGTGAAACGTTTTCTTCAATTGTAAAACACAAATAAGTTGAAGATGTAGTTTGGGAACCATAAAGAAAAAAAATAATGAATTTCAAAGAAATCTCATTTATGGGTATATAAAAGTTTAAAGGAAATGGAAGGATTTGTTAAGTTTCGAGGAGATTTGAAATACAAGTGAGGGCAGTAAAGCGCAAAATAAGTATACTCAATAGCTTAATATTAGTATTCACGAGGTTAAGCAGTTGTGTTTGATGAAGCCCTATTTGATCAATGAAAAATATGACGAAAAGAGGACCAATATTATACAAGAATAGTTCGCGGACTCCCCAGATATTTACACCTTGGCAAATAAAGCAAACTAAAGAAATTCCCTTTTCGTTTAAAGGTGTAAAGTACCTATCTAAAAATTAAACAGCCAAGAATCCATTCTTTTTTCTTTTTTGATGTATAAGAAATCAAAATTTGTAGTTTACGGGTTATCGCTATGTCGCTTGCATTGCAGTTTTCATTGAGACCAAGGAAAAGCGCCTTAACCGGATTTCACCGTCCAAATCATTTTATAAATAAAAATAAACATGTAATTTCAAACTAGATCTAGATGAAATGAAACAGTCGTGCAAAGGGGAAAATCATATAGACTCGCAGAAATTTAACAGTTATCGCATTACCCTGGCAAATTGAAAATGACTTCCATTTACGCGAGAGTGTAATTCCCCCACAACGCTTTGAGTGAAATCTCAAATGGATAACACGGGTATTGGCTCTCACCTGGCAACCCGATATCCATAGCTTCTCATCGCGGCCGCCAGAGGCGTAGGAAACGAGAGACTTAAGTCTTTGCATCTCGATTTCCAGTGGCAGCTGAGTAAAGAGGAATGTTTTCTCTGTGCTATTGAAACTCATCCGTTCCGCTTAAGGCCTTGCGCTTGACTTTACAAAGAGCGTTTCTTTCAATAACAAGGGTCCTTTTACGTATCTAGTTACATACGTTTAAAATTCTCCCTTTTCGATGGAATGGTGACCTCAATGCACTTTCATTTCCCGCAAAGAGATGTTTTTATTTTTTAAATTAAGTGGACTCAGGGAGAGAGATTCGTCTGTTTGAAACGGAATATGAGCCAAAAAACTAATGCATGCGGTACACTAATTTCAGGAGGAAATACAGCATCGTTTTCCTTGTTTAGACCACTTTGTACCGAGTGTTGTTGGTTTTCCGGCTTTCCGAAACAAGGCAAGAAACAATAAACACCAGCATAAATAACAATGGCTTACAAAAATATGTTAACAATGGCTAGGAGAAGAAAATTAGAACACGACTGTTAATGAATTAAAGATTGAAAACAGTCCGTTAATCGTTTGTCGAGGCCAGTGTCTTCTAGGTATTGAGAGACCCGAAAGTGTGGGATCACCACTATTAGGGATCATTCAATGAGCATTTCGATAGCCATGCAATGATTCTCAGTGTTAAAACGTATTTGCATTGAGTGACTCCTAGAGGTTGGTAATCCCTGCCTTCCCAGGTTTTTTCGGTGGCCCAGCAACGATTAACGACTTGTTTACAATATCTAAATCAATAGCTTACTTTATACACATTTTGTGTACATCTACATACACATTGAAAAGGCGAATAAAATGCAAAGATAAACAAGTAGAACTCTGTGGGGATGTCCATCGAGATTCAAGAAATAGCTTATTTTCCCGTATTTCGACCCTATCTCGAATACTGCTGCGCGATTTGGGATCCTCATGAAGTAGGGTTAGTCTCTGATGGTCCAACGTAGGGCATCTCGTTTTGTTAGTAGAGATTTCAGGTTCGACAGGAGGTTATGAGAAAATCCCTCGGGTGGAATTCGCTCCAGTTGTGAAGCTCAGATTACCGACGTAAGGTTTTCGAAAAATCATCGGTTCAGAGCCTTTAGACGAAGTACATGCCATTGTAATTCTAGCAGACAAAGAACGCAGTTTCAGAGATGAATCGATAAAGCATTACAGAGAAGAAATCGCTAAAAAAGACACAGTAAAACATTTACTTCTGGTCTTTTTTTTGCAGAGCGCTAGTGAAGCTAATGAGTAGATTAGGTAAGGATGTTAATACACCATACTGTGTTCATACTCCCCTACCATAGTCCACTGAAAGTTAGCGGGATCTAAATCAAACTTTTTAAACCGCAAAAGGGGACTTGCATGGAATTTAAACACTTATAGATTGATCAATTTCTTAGGCCGTATCCACGGGATATGAAACAATATTGATTTTATTTACGTTTGTTATGACTAACTTGAGGTTAAAACATCATTGATATGTGGACAGTTTTCTGATAGGCAAAACCCGAGTTCTTCTACTAGAATTAACGTTTGGAACAGTTTGACACTGTAAATTCGACAAACTAAACAGCGATAATAATTTTCAGGACCCGAGATGAATCCCGAGAATCCCGAATTGAGAAAAACTCGAGAAACGCAAATAACCAATTTGGATGCGAGACGTGGAGATAAATGAAACGGAGATGACGTTTGGAAATGTGATATTGGATCCTAAAATAGAATGTTGAAAATACAGTGGTGAGGTAAGGCTAAGGGCAAAGGTGAGGAACCTGCGGCTTTCAGGCCACATATGGCCTTTTTGGGCGTTCATTCTGACCTTGTGGCCAGAAAAATCCTCCTATTTGAACAATATTGCTTTAGAATATTGCTAATGACATCAAAAGAAAAATAAAGTGGAAATGTTCTCATTCAGTTCAGTGAAGAAATTGGTTTTTCGAATATGAAAATACGATGCTTAACTACCATGATAGGGCTATATATAACACAAGAGTGGCCTGATGGTTTAAAATGAGGCCTTTTTTATGAGATCGAATGCCATTTGTGTTCCTCGGATGGAAAAGGTTCACCACCTTTAGAATGTTTCGAAACAACTGTACAATAAGGCTCAGAGTTAAAGGAAATAGAGAAAGTGAATGGAATTGCCTTGAAAAGAGGGAAAACCAAAGAAATAAAAGAGAGATTTCAATTCCAATGAGCGAAAAACAGAGAATCAGCTTAGATGATAATGAGAACAATTAAATTAACCGTTATCACATTCCTGCAATCATCAATGAGAAAAAGCGCAAATCGCGGAACTCCTGGAACTAGGCAACCATTGTGTATTGCCAGTTAAGCGTGTAGTCTAAATTTCGGGGGCGAAGGTCGAGGGCGTAGTTTGGAAGTTATTATTATTAGAGGCATAATAGATAGCTTTTTGCTATCCTCTTGTGATCCGACGAGGGACGAATGTACAGACACACCATCAATATGATGATACCAACATGTTGAATTCTTATGATTATGAAAAATTGTGTATTTTTTATTTGTTCTTTTTTTCGTTAGTTTTTTCGCTCCCCTTTTTATGTGGGCGTTTTCCCGCATCTAGGGGTTTTCTCCGTAGAAGTTCAGTTGGGGAGTTTTTCCCACAACCAATTCTTTTATATGTCATAATTACATTAAGACCTAATTTGAAACTGTGTTTGCTCTTATTCATTTTTTAGCTAGTATGAATAGATATAAAAATTTGTGTACTTTGATATCTTTGGTTTATTTTGCTATTATATTTATTAAATATATTTATATATATTAAATAGTATTTATATTTTATTATTTTCTAGATTCAAGTTAATTGTACAGAGAAGAGTGGATATTGGAAGAGAGGCCATACTGGCGTTCCATAGGACATACGTCAATGATAATAGAAACAGGTGCTTATGAGCTTGCTTCATTACATTTTTTTCTGGGCGATAATAAGTAACAACATAAAAGATGTGCATAAAGATTGAATAGTAATCCCCGAATAAATGGTTCCATTTTACGGAGGTAAAAGAGAGAATGCTATTTTAATACTTTCCTCGTAAAACTCAAAGATCAGAAGAGTCGGAGGGAATGGACGATTGAGGTCGCTTTGATTTGAACGGCAGGTGTTGCTGCTACGTGATCACTTGCTAATGGCCCCTTGGTTTGCCCTTCTCAGGGCATTATTTAATTACGAATTCAGCCGCGAGGGACGCCCTGCGCGATGGAATGCGTCTGCAAGCCATCGCTTCCCCTTGAGAATCTCCATTAAAAATCGGCAAAACAGAATCCGACTATCGAAGCCAAATGGTTTTTAACCTCTATCACGACGAAATATCCATCAGTTTAAAGAAATTAACCGAAATAGGGGTTAGAAAATTATCAAGGAGAATGGTTTTAATTTTTTCCAATCAAACATCATGCTGTCCTGAAGTATCATACAGACGATGGTTTATCGTAGAAAAGCTTCGCCATTACCTCTCAGTTGTTTCTCGTCTTTCTTAGGTTGGAAAATCATCAAGGGTTAATTATTATTTGCACTCACAGTCAGTTATATTCGATTGTTTGATGAATTTATTAAGTTTTTTTCTCACCCGACCGCGGATCTCTTTAGCTGAGATAATTTTATTGTAAGGATGTTACCACTGCTTCAAAGAAAACGCCTTACGCAGGTCCTGTTAGTTGTGGAATTGCTTGTTTGTTTTTGCCTCTGAAAAGTTTCTAAAATACTGCAGAAAATATCGAAGAAGAGTAAATAATCCCGTACGGGTAATCTTCCCATGGATAATCGGGAGTTCAAAGCACTTTCGGTGAGCTACGGGAATTTTTACCATCATTAATTTATTTAGTGGCCTTTTCATAAATGAGTATCTATTGCAAGATCTACCCACCAAAACCGTGTAAACATGTTTATATATTACAACTAGAAAATATTTTGTGAGTTTGAAAAAGAATTTGAGTTTAAAAGAAAACGTGGAAAATATAAAAGAGTAAGATACCATGTACGAATAATACGCTTGCAGATGATCGGAAGTTTAAATCGGCCAAGACTAAATGTTCTTTAGGCATCTTCTTTGAATATGCAGGGCGTTACAAAATTTGCGTAATAGTAACTTTGCGTAAAAAGCTATAACAATTATGCCACCGTAGTTATTTCTAAGCATACCTTTCGCATTGTATATGGTTATAAGTCTTCGAAATTCGATAGTTCGGAGAATACAAAATATTTAAGGAAAATCTCTCTTTCGGGGGTGAATCAAAAGTGTGACCATTTTCTTTTCTGTATTCAATACAGAAAAGTTCGACTGAGGGACATTTTGTTATAAACCTCTAAACATTTTTCGCTCAGGTGAACCAGCCATTTCATTTTTACAGAGTGAATTTTTTATATTCATCATCTAACAGCTCTCACAATTAGATTTCCGAGAGAAAGCTGTTGTAAATGTCAAAACAAGGGTGGCATTGTTTGTATTAATAACGCTCGGGTTAAAGGTAAGTCACCCTTTCTTAAGGCTGTGGGGGTTGTAAGTTAATCCTTTATATTATATCTTATCAACCTCTGGTATTATATCTCATAATAGAGAGTTATTTCAAGCTTCATGAGTGGGTGTTATCGAACTATGCATTAAGAATTTATTAAATTAAAGCATAACAAACACCTTAAGGTTTTTGGTAATGGATAAGATATTTATTTCCAAACATATCCCAAGATAAGATCCCCTATAGCGAGTTGTTTCAAACTGACTGTTGTATTATATACAATGTTTTGGATATTAATCAGAGAAAACCGTCCCTGACGTAATATATATATGAGTGAATTAGGGAGCGCGAATTGATTTTGTTAATTGGCAAGGAGTGAAGAACTTGGCGTAATGGTCGGCTTGTCGAAAACACGAATATATTTGTCTCTTATTAACATCAACTAACAGCTGAGATCGTGTCGTTTTTTCCTAAAGGTACAAATTGGGTTAAAGCTTAACTTTAGGGGTTCTTCACATTGCAGACAATATTAAAATAATAAATCCTAGCAGAACACTTCAGCAATTGAAAACATAAGGTTGGTTTCTGTTATGCACATTTAACACAGCGATTTCCTACTAATGGTGTTACTAATGTTCACGCTTTTCTAGTCTCCCCTCTTTCATGACTTATTTTTTCAGTCAATTTTTAGTTTCTATAGTTGCTAAGTAGCACTAGTTTTCCTCTTGTAGCATCATACTGCTTATTTGTTTTATATTTAGCTTGGTGTTTGGATTTTTAGTTTTTTACATTTTACATAGCCTTCTTCTTCATCTTATTACATATTACTATCCGGCACACCACACCCATGGGGTAATTTTAGTGATAAGAGGCCTTTTTTATCAAGAACTATTTTGAGACCCCATAAGGATATATTCAGCATAAAAATGACAAAAAGTTCTTTATTGACGCCCCTTAACGGTGAAGCCTTCAGCCTGCGGCTAGTGCGCCTAATGGTATATCTACCTCTTACCACATCTCAGCACTATATATGGCTTAGAAATAGCACTCTGAATATACAGTTGAAATTTCATCATAGCCTCACTTTTGTTCTAATTCCCGTCTTGCGGCAGTTTCAAGAAAAAGATTCCGTTTAATGTGCTTTGGTCATTCCCTCTCATAAAACGCCGTCCGTTTCTTCTTCTTACGACTTTCAGCCCAAATCTTTTGAATTATGCTTAATTTCCCCCCTGAAGCTCTAATCTATTGCGTCATAATGCAATCCCTCCTCTTCATACACCCTCATTTTCCGCGCAATTATTTTTAATTTCCTCCCCTAAATCCACGCCTCCGGAATTATTCTCTTCCTTCAAGAAATACGCGTCCCCTTCTTACCCTTTACAGGAATTCTCCCCATTAACCCATTTTTACATTCCTCCAGAAACAACCACGCGTTAAATTTTCTTTCCCGGATATTTCTCTCTTCAAAAAGAGGCGAAGATATGCCGGTCCCAAAAGTTCTTTTGGGGAATCATATCCATCCGTGCGAAGAAGCTGAATTGCGACATTTCAACAGTTCCTCTGCTCCAATTATTCCTGAACTATATACTAAATCAGTGATGGATAGTCTTTCACAGTTTATGCTTCAATCATTTCCTTTTGGGTTTAGTTGCGTCATACAAATTCTTGGGATGATTTATAAAACGGGCAGTAAACTACACAAATAAAATGTAATTACATCTTCATTTCATTGAAAATAAAATAAAATATCATATGCTCCACCTACAGAATTCTTTTACAGTGTATGTATTATTACCTTTTATGATACCTAAAAGAAATCTTATATTTCCTTCAAATACAACATTATTAACTCCCATATTTATTCTACCAAATTAGTTTCGCTATTCAAATATCCACCAAAGGCAGCTAGGCTAATTCCGCTCCATATTCCTACATTTAGGCTATACTTTGCACAACATTCCCTACTATATAGACTTTCAAACCTTCTGCACTCCCTCTATAGACTCTATCAGACTGTCGCTGGACTTAAAATTATAGGAATGTTTGTATAAATAATTATACAAATAATTTTCTACTTAAACTATATTTTGTACATATTTCTGAGTCAAGTTTTGTTGACTTATTTGTTTTAATCATCGCTCCTTCAGTATCAAGTAAAATTTTGAATCTTAGCAGCTTTTCTTAGACTTCAGCAAAACATTTTATACCGTGTCTCAAGAAGTAATAATTCAAAATCTCACCGCCTGCACAATTGACAAAAGAGTGGTAGGATACATAAAATGTTTTCTCGATTAACATGAAAAAGAATTGCGTTGGATTTGATTGTCTTCATAAGCAATTAATTCTGAAATTCATCATCACAGAGCCTTGTGAATATGTAAATAAAAGTAATTCTAAAGATAAACTCCTTTCTCCTAGCCGTAATTGCAATTCGTCGAGGGGCAAACACGTTTGTATATTTGATCTTAGAACTGGACTGTTGCATTACTTTCTGACTGATATTCATTCCAATAGACAACGAGCGAGGACTTCGAGAGAAATCGACAGATTAAGAACTAATCGCTTAAAGAGATTGTTACTTACAGCATAGTTACATCAGGTCCTTTACCTCTGAACATTAGAGAAGCTAACAGATTAAATTAAATGGGGATATTGGTCTTAATAAACCCCCACCATGCGCCACCGGAGGCTTTCACGATAGATATGTAAATGTAAACTAATCGTTCCAACAAACTGAATTAAAACCGACGAAGGTTTCATGAATCCCCTTAATTTATTTCAATTTCTACGTGAAAGCAGTTCCCGACAGAAAAGGAAGTTTCAGAGCGCGTGGCAAAGTCGCGATTTCCACGGATTAAAACTTCCGCACCACGATTTGCAGTTGGCTAATTGCTTTTTGATGAATTCGGTGGGAGAAAAACCAAAGATGTTGCTGAACGTTTTTTCATTGCGTTGAAGACGACTATAAGAGTCTTCCTGCGGAGAGATAAGTATTAAACTTTCTAGTTAAAGGAATTAATATTTGTTGAACGTACTTCGTGAAAGGCCATTTACTATAATCTAATACAGGCTATGTATTTCTTGTAGTTATCTGGGTATGTGTGGCAAGGCCGGTCACCAGATTATTAAAACGTGCGGTAAATTTGAAGTCTGTTTTTCGGTTTGTTTTCCGTGTTAATCATCAAATACTATTTCCCAGGGTCCCTCAATTAACCTAAGGGGTGTGCTAGATGCAAAGGAATGTCATTCTATTGCCTATCATCTTTCTCTCAACTGAATTAACTAGATCATGGAAAGCAATAAAATTGCCATTTCCTGATTTAGTTCATGTATTTATCATTACAACTTTTATTTAGCTTATTCTTAATCTCTGAATTAGGTCGTACAGCAGTTAATCCTCATAGATAACGATTGGGGTAGGCTGTATGCGTTCTATGGAGCCAAGAAGACGGAAGTATGAGAAAGTTTGGTAAACACTGAACTTAGCTAAGTAGGGAAATATATCAACTCTTAACTATTCTCACCCAAAAACTTAGAGAAATGGTCGCTTCGGGTCATAGTGACTGGAGATGCATAAAATGCAATTAAAAATGTTTTCAGGATGCTTTTGAATAATTTTTATTTATCTTAGTTAATTAAATTCCTTGTATTAGAGTAATATATTTTTATTGAAAAATAGCCTATGTTTTATAGACAACAACATCATAAACATTGAATTAGACCAATCTTGTATTAAAAGGACATAGGTCAAGGAATAAGGGACTAGAAAGAAGAACAACTGAAAACGAGATCATTCTAGTAGGTAGTTAGTGAGCTATGTTAAACTCATGGTTTAGTAAACGCTTTCCAGATGGTTTTTTGCGTTAATAATTACCACCTTACAAGTACAAACTTAATCTGTATGATTTGACTATATGCCATATTTTTTGACCACTCGAAGGTCCACTTTTACGCAGAAATATACTTAGGTTATAAACATATGCATGTAGTGAAATGTATAACATGTGATTGTGATGAAAGAAAGATTTTTCATTCTGCATACACCCCTCCTGAGGATGGTAGTATAGCCACCGAAATGCGCACTGGGTGATTCTTGGGATGGTCGGTTCTCCGCGGCTTCTTTCCTTCATTCGAGGAAGTTGCCCGACCATTCTCTGACGAATTCGGCTAACGGAGAGTTTCTCAAACCTCTTGAGCAAGAAATAGTTTTTTAAAAGTCGTATTGTCAGCATTATCCTACGCTTTTTCTTTTCACAATTTAAAACAGCATGTGAAAAACAGTTTGTATTATTTCCCGACCTCTTTATGTGAAACGCATTCAGAGAGAATTCCGATTTCGTGAAGGAGACCGAGCTGAGTTTAGCGACCCGTTTCAACATAGCGAAGATATGAAGTATAAACAGGAGGTGATGATAGGCGAGAGGGTGATTCTTTATTGTCTCCCTTTCTCTCTATTTATCTTCGCTCAATTTCAAAGAACCGTTGCCCTCGAATCGAGAATCGATTCCAACATCTTGCGCGGAGGTGGCGCCGCGGAGGGGGATGCGGCCAATTCGGGAATCGCAGCGGAAATGACGAAATTAGAGCGGAAGATGGAGAAGCGGACAGCAGAGGGATTTTTATTCCCTTATCGCTTCAGAAGTGGTCGAATAAATTTTTCATAACGCCGCGGAGATGGTAATAGGCAAAAGGGGCACAAACGATGTTTGGAAATGCGGAAAGCAGATCAGAAACAGGGTTATTTACTTTGAAGGGAGAAAATGAATGGAAATAAATATGAGAGAAAGTTTTACTCGTAGAAAGAGGTGGAAAAGTAACTTATACATTGTATACTAACCATATTAAAAAGAGAATTCAATTTATACATCCAAATCGAATATTTAAGAAAGCGTGGTAGCAAATTTATAAACACTAGGGACATTCAAATGATCGTGGAATACTTCTTTACCTCGTCTGGGATGGTTTCAAACATTGAAATTGATATGGTCATGCCTAACTTTGTGAAATGCTATGGTACAGAAGAAAAACCTTAATAAACTCGTTTGAAAAATTTACTAAGATGATTGTTTTCTGTACTTTCAAACTACAATAAAACCAAGCGATACAAAGTGATTGTTGCAAGGATTTAATAATAAAAAGCTTAAGAACTTCAGATGCTTGAAAATGACACGCATCAACAGCTATCAAGAAACGACAATCAGAGCTTCAGGTGGAAAATTGAACTCAGTAACTAACTTAAAATATCAAAAAGCAGCAGAAAAAATGTAGTGGGAAGAAGCAAGGGTGGCAGATGGCGGGGAAGGAGTCGGAGCAGGTAATAAATCTCTACTCGGCTACTAGTAGATATTTCAATTTAGTTACCAAGTGCAATTTAATAATGAATGAAAATTCTCCTCTAAACCGGTCGTGTGTTGTTTGTTTATATTAAACGTTGTGGAAAGAGTACAATTTTCGTGTTTATTTCCACAATGTATCGCCTTATTCTGTGAAGTAAATTTGTCTCTGTTATAGAAATCAAAAGATCATTTCCTTGAAGTCTCATGGATGTGATCAGTTTCATTTTTCAGGACTAAAGAATGGTGACTATAACAAAGATGCTAACTTGCGATTACTATAGCAGAAAAGTACGCATGACTTCTAGCAATAACTCTTGCGTTATTTAGAAAGCATTTAAGCGTAATATTTTTAGTTCTGGTTTCCACTCCGGTTTACGAAACATAAGAAAAAATTGGCTCAATTTCGGTTTCTCTCCTTCTGCAAACGTCGAACCGATTCACACCGATTTTATCGTAAAGACCATTGTAATATAACATCCTTCTGAAATTTTGTTTAATATTTTACATTAAATAAAAATAAATCTCAGAATTAATACAATTAACAGTGAGCTGCAAGTCGTTGTTATGTATTTTTATTAAACTATCCTTCATTCACGCAGTATGGTATTGTTTAGAACCGAAAAATGAAACGTATACAAATGACAGTTTTCCTTTTAGGTTCGGGATCGGTTTTCACTTCGGAAGTATAGCGCTCTTTTCCTGTTATGATATCCAGTTCGATTCTCCGGTCATTTGTCATTTAAGGTTACGCATCACTAATCCAGAATAATGGATGTAAATATGAGGATTAACTAATGTGAGAACTAACTCTTTAAAATGAGAGACGTATTTTCACCGTGAGGAAAAATAGAGGTAAATTGATAATAACCGAATATTATAGAAAGAAAAGGCATCTGTGATGGAGAAGGTGTATATAGGTTGTGAGGTTGAACGGATGTAATGTAGGGTAAAATATGCGCCCCTCAAAAGTAGTAAGATATCCTCTGATGAATTGGAAGAGAAATGGCCGAAGAGAGAGAGGTTAATTGGTTTTACAGAGCGAATATCTCAAACAGTGACAGCTGGAACATGGAAATCCTCTCATCGGGAAATGATATTACGATAATCAAATTGCCTCCCCAGGGAAGAGAGGATCTTCCTTATAAAACACGTTTTGATTTCGGCGCCAGAGCAAACAATCAAACTGCACGGCGCTTATTTCAAAGAGAATGCAACTGTATTCAACTTAGGATTGCTCGTATTAGATTCTCATTTCAGTTGTAAGTTCCGCGGATGAAGGCGTCCTTCCAAACTGAATCTGTCATGAATACAAAATGAGCTTCACTACGAATTTAGAGATCGAGGATTTGCTTTCATACGCCGCCATAGATACTAGTTGAATATAAAGCACCCCAAAGGCGGATTACTCTTGTCTGGAAGTCAACGTAGCCAAACACCACTGCTGCTGATTAATTCTTTTAGATTTTGAGTGATCTACCACGAAAAGTCAGTGAACTCCGAAGATATACATTTATACAAACGTCTTCATTACAAGGCGAAATTGGGACTAGATAATCCCACCCTCAATTTAACCCTTGTCAGTATGTTATTTATTTAGTTATTTAATAAAAACCCATAAACAGGACAAGGCCCTTAGAATGGATTAAAACGGTAACAAAGTAACGTTTTTAACACCCAGTCACTAATAACGACATTAAGTCAAATATACGTAAAAGAATACGAATATAACAAAAATACATATGAATGAAATCTATACTATCAAAACAGTAAAAGTTAAGAAATAATGATAATAATAAATCAGAATAATAAAGCACTAAGTTATAGTTGAACCTTTCTATTCAGAGTATTTCAAGTAGGAGAAAGAGATACTATCAAAGAACGTACAAACATGAATTAAGGTTTTAACCAATATTATAAACTATAGTATAGAAGACTAGTTTCGTGGAGAGAAAAAACTGTGATAATATTGCCCACAGAAAAAAATATACACTGCAGGAAAACATCCAGGAAAAGAAGAGGTTAGTGAAAAACTTGCGAAATATTAGAAAAGTCTGAAAGAAAAAGAGAGAGATTGCAACATAGCAAACAATAAATACTAAAAAAGTAATATATGCGATATACATCAGAACATAAATATCTGTCATAAAAACAAAACATAAAAGGAAGTTCTTAAATCTTTGTATTGTATGAACATTAGATACACAGTCAGATGTACGTTTTGAATATATAGCTTAGTATCTACAAAAACTGAACTATATAAATATATTCGCTTAAATAAATACTGTTATACCCGGATGCCTTGCGCAATCTCTTGACAGAGCGGTTTTAGGAAGTTTGGTCGTCAACGCTATTGTTTACTTAACCACGATTGTAGAGGAAAACAAACAAACTGATTAACTGAACCGACGCTTCCCCGAGGAAATGCATTCAAGATTCTCGTGTGTACTCTCTCTTTGCAATAAAATTGACGAACTCAAGAGAAAGGTGAAGACGCTGAGGGAAGAGGAATTGCCATCCGGAGATAGTATTTAGCGTAACTAGTCGGGAAAAAACGTGACACTATTGCAATTAAGTTGTCGTTTCAATATATTATCACTTCAGATACTGTACGAATTAGGTCTGTACTCTGAGTTTCTAGCCTTTCACAGACTAAGATGAATGCTAGTATGATATGTTAACTAATCTAGCATATTATGCCACGATTATGCAAAAAAGAGTCTACACCAGAGATGGGGAATCTTTTATTATCAAAAATTCTCATATACCACTCGGCTTCATAAGAAAGGCCATATGAAAAACAATCACACCGCTCTTAATTTGCGTTTGTTCTACATTCAAATCAATAGTTTAACATCGAAATTTTATGAAAGAGAAAGTGAACTCATTCATTGAGTAAACTGAAAGAGAATATTTTCAATTTTATTTTTCACTTGGAAGCATTTGTAAGACTGGGAAACTAAATTATTTAAAGCGGGTATTTGTTTCTGTAAGTGGCTAAAGAGCTTTACTGAACAATTTAACAAACGCTGGTCTACACTAGAAAACGCGTGAGATAGGCATTAGTGCAAGAAGTTAGCGAATCAAAAATAGCACCTAAAAACCAGAAGTAGCGGCAAAAAACCACATAAACCTGATGATGAATTTTACCCTTCACCTGACCCAATTGTTTCCCTCCAACTTCTTCATTTCTTTTTAAAATTGCTTCTTCTTGGGCACTTCTTCACTTAAAGACGATGCATCAAAACTAGTTTTGAGCCGTGTTTGTATTCTGTAGTATTTTGCAAAGTTATTAAACAGGATATAGTTTCCTTAAAATATCCTTATTTATTTATTTTTTTTAATAGAGCGTAAGATGAAACGGTGGAAAATAAGTCTACACTGTAAAACTATTCTGAGTAAATGTTTTCTATATTCTATCAATGAAATCTCAGAAGTTAAATTGTCTTAAACGTCCGACAACTACGTTCATGAATGTTTTGTAAATTACAGAAATTAAGGAGCGATGACTGTACAAGTCATTATGAATTTATTTAATTAAGGATAATTTTTATAAGGTTCGTCCTTAAAGATTCCTCCTTCCTCACCATGAACCACCGGACACTGGACATGGAATACCTTTTCTTCACACCTAAACATCGTCTCGTGCAAAACTTCCGTCAAAAAGAAAGCGAATAAGTGAGGTGAATATGAAAGAATCTGTTTTCGCCCTCTACTGAAACTGGGTCGCGAGCTAAACGAAGAAATATTGCCTTCTCGCTGAAAAAATACGCGCCGCCATTAGAGCGGGGATTGAGTTTGGATTAGATGTGTGAGATTATCACGGGGAGAGGAAAAACGACAGATGAAGCATATTCCTCGAAAGCGTATCTGGAAAATGTAAAGGGAAACGTAGAACTTCATTTACAGCGCTTTTTCCAAAGGGCTGATTCTTCCCTTGCCTAAAATTCCTGATTGGAAAAAAAGTAAAATATCGTAAGAGTTTTTATAAATGGACTAGCGTATAGGAGTTGAATATGCTTGGGAAAACTTCAAGGAAACGTAACTAATACTAGATTTTTTATCTTTCCAAATTCCTATCAGTATCACTAAGGTTTTCTAACACACGCTCCTAGAATGTTCTCATTAAGAAAAATACGACTTTTATTTTCTTACAGTTTTAGGCATAAATAGAGAATTCTCAATTCGAAATTCCATAAATCGAAATATGCCGATATCAGTAAAATCCGGAAAAACTGACGCGTAGTATTCTGGTAAGTTTATGATTCGCGAAGAGTTCCCGATAAGATCATTAAATAAATAGAAAATTAATTATAATTTAATTACAATATTAAAGTTTTGTTCATTTAATAAAATTTTCCTCAAGTTTTAATCTTAGAGAATATTTCACGACAAAAACAAAACAAAGTGCTGTTTCCTTTCTTATCGAACATACCTTGTAGTCGCTCGTAGAACATTATTAAAAACATTACCTCGTATGATTTTCGTTAGATCGCAGTTTTCTAAAGAGGCAATAAGAATTTTCCTTCAGATTCTACTGATATTTTCTGCAGCGATATCTTTTTCCCGGAGTTTTATCGGCCGAATTTGTTGGGCAGCCCGCATGGGCGCTGCAAAAAGAGAATTATTTCTCATAGGATATCTTTAACCCGCATGCAATTTTTTAGTTCCCTTTGGCCCGCGTTTAGATAAAGATCAACGGAGAAAGGCAAAGATTTCCAGGGAGAAATTGGAAATTACGTTCGTTCCCAAAATGCTTCCCTTTAAGGGTCAGATTGATACCTCAGCGTTCGAATAAATCACAAATGTCGTAATCCACGAATATGTGACTCGAGACCTCTAATTTGGCATGATTTACCACCTCTGCAAGTGTAGTTTGAGTCTTTAGAGTTTGATAAAATTTTTTTGAAAAGATATCTCACCTCAGGACTGAAACTGATAGAGAGGTATATTCAAAGTAATTATGAGATAGGTCACAATAGAATGTTTGATATTGACATTTAAGGATTTCCAGTTGTGTTACACAAGGTGTCACTGGTACCCAAGTCACAAGTACCCACCTTTGTAGAATCGACCTTAGAAAAAAATAACTAAAGTCCACTGATGTTTATCATGTTTAAAATACGATAAAAGTTCAGTGAATTTTATTTTAGAACAAAAGAATTCCCGAAATTTTTATTTCGCTTCTTTTCTCTTTTTAAAACAAAAATTATGAATACAGAAACCGGATGTTTGTTATGATCGCACGTACCAGAGAAGTAATATTGAATGAAGTGAGAAAACATTCTCAAAGAAAATGCAATTAACTTATAGTTTAAGTGATTCGTAAATATATGGAATCATTTAAAATAATTAAATCCATACATGACGAGGTAAGAAGAGGATCAAGCATAGACCCTAACAAAACTGAACGAATTCGAATTCAGTTCGAGGGCGAGGGATTATTCCAAGAAAAATCTAAACAAACATCACGAGGAAATTCAAACGTATAGAGGTGTGTTTGAGCCAAGCCTGTTGTGAGATGGCAAAACTTGAGTGTATGAAGCCCATGAGTGAACTGCATTCATTTGGAATGAATTAAATTTGGATCACATGAGGACAAAGGAGGTTATGGATTGTCATTAAACGTTTGTGGACTGAAAGGAAGTGTATGTGTGGAGAGTGAAAGGTTCGTTTAACGCAAGGGTGTTTAAGAAGAGAATGGATTAAGGCAGATGATTATGTAATTGGTCGTAAATGGAGATGAAGAGTGAATGAGGAGGAATGGAACAGATGCTCAGGTTGGATACTCCACCAGGAGCTATAAAAAGTTATGAAGTGGGAAGGAATATACATGGCAGGTCGAGGTGGTTTGCCCTTAATTTCCCTACAGTGCTAAAAGAGCAGTCCTTGTGTATTCCAATGTTTCGTTGAAGTAGATTTCTCATTCTATTCAAAGTGAGCAACTAAAATGAATGCAGATTTAACCAAATCTCGGAAACTTTCACATTACCGCAGTCACGACGAAAATAAACATAAAAATATTCCATCCATCAAATAGGAGAAAATAGGTGGTAGATATGAAAACTCCTCCAAGATCCCTTGTTTCTTTAGGACTTTAGCACTGCTGGGAAGAGCCTAGAATACTTGGCGTCCGGGTGCAAGATATATTTATACGGTTTCTCACCTTCTACGGCACTCTTTCGAGTAAAATATTATTATGTCAAGGACTTTTTCATGGAAAAAGGGGAGACTACCTGCTGGATACACATATTTTATTCAATTATTTGGTTATTTCTACGGTTATGAATACATTCTTAAATAGAAGTAGCATTCTATGAGTGGAAAAATAAATAAATCAGAGAAATGTTTTACAAGGAAACTATATCTTGTTTAGTACTATTTTACAAAGAACTATTTTACAAATTTTACTATTTACAAATTAAACAGGATATAGTTCCTTGAGAAAAATCTTCCCGATTTCTATATTTTTTTGTAATTTTCCATTCTCCACTTTAAAAATCAATGAATATAACCATATCCTAAAAATACGAGAATATCGTATTTCAAAGTCGTAACTTCTTTGTTTCCATTTTCTATATTTCAGAAGGTCTTCCTCAAAGGTTCTTTTATGCCGACTTTTAGCATTGGGGATAAAATATTGCATTATGCTTTTTAAGTCATCTTGTATCTACGTATGAGAGCATCTACTCACAGATGAATATCATCCCAGAAGCAGCCCCGAAAAAAGGTCACATTTGGAGGGTCGCCGAAGCGCACGCATTTTGAAACGGAAAAATGAAGGAATGGCAATTTGAACGTTGAAAAAGAGAAATTTATTTACGGGAGAAAGTAAGGGGAGAAAATCCCTCAAAATTCAGCAAAAAATTGGTCCCCAAAATTCCCATCGATGAAATTGGTAACATACAGCCCACGTGATTGCCTTCTGTCGAGTTATTAAACTATAAATTCTTCCTTAATTAGGGAAAAGGCAGAAAATTCTACAAGCAAGAGGTTAACTGTAGCAGCTGATTGTTTTTCGGCTAACGAAATTTCAGAATCGACGGTTCAAAAGTCAAAACTGACTTCTTCAGTGCCTGATGTATTTTATTTATGTTTAAGGAATAGAAAGTGCACGTGATAGAATATACGAGATCATACTCAACATAATTACTCTGGTCATATCGGCAAAGCCTATATATCATCCGGGTAAGGTAAGAAGAGACCCAGTGCTGTGCATTATAAAAAGGTTCCATCACTAGAAAATCCTTTTTTCTTATTTCCTGGTTTAGGCTTTAAGCCTATTCCGACTGTAAAACCATTATGGGAGATGCCAATGCTCGGGTAGATAAGCTAAAAGCGGATGTCATTGTCACAGGACAATATGAACAGGGCTATAGAAATGAATGGGGTCACTGGTAGAGTTTGTAGAATGTATCAGTATGTAAGTACATCTTAGATATGTATTTCAAAAAGAATCCTAAGAGAAAACGTAGAGAGGTCTAAGTGAAACAAAAAATGGAATAGGTATTATGAAATATTTATTGGATAACAAATTCTATACAGTCATTTACTGTAAGGTTTGAGCAACTTCATCACAGGAAATGACCAAGGAATGGAAAGAAAAATTTATATAAGAAGATTCACTTCCGAATGGATCTCAAGAAGTTGGTCTCATGCAGGATATATGAAGTAAGTACCAGAATATTAAAAGAAATCAGAGAAAGTTTTAACTGAAACTTAAAAACAGGTTTTTAGTTTTTTTAAGAAGAAGAACCAGAAGCCGAAGTCATGGAGGTCGTGAAGCAGTGGTCAAACCACTAAACCGAAGTTAGGACGTTCAGCAAGAGAAATTCGCAAAGGATAAAACGCCGTAAGAAACTGAAGGACTCATGCATACTAGAAGATGAAAACAAATACACTGAGCTTTGCTAGTAGTCTATCGGAAAAGCAATTAAGGAAGATTCCAGGAATTTCAACAAAATGACTGTCAACGAGACGTTAGAGAATATCAAGACAATGACGAAAGCCAGACAACGCCTAGCAATGGGAACAAGCAGATTCTAGACATACAAAAACCAGATGGTTTTACTGTTTGCAATAGGCAAACAACTCATAGAACAGTGAGTATAGTAGCAGAATACATTGCAATGGAAAAGGAGAGTAAATGTCGAAGAGGATAATCGAGAGTAAGGCCAAGACTACAAATATGGCCTCTCTATTCCAGAAGAAGTAATAACGGCATAAAAGATTAAGAATAAAGAAGCACGAGTATATACGAAATACCTGAATCTTGCGGTTGGGGAGATGGCTACTATTTTGGTGGAATCATTCACTAATTACCCGAAACAAGGGAGAATCTTCAAGCATTGAGAACACGCAAGAATTACCCCTTCTCACTCTTTTATAAAAGGATCCATTGAAATAAAATGAAGTCAAAGAACATGAATCGCGACGAAAGGTTTCACTTCCATCAAAGGAGGAAAGGCATCTATTCAACAGTCAATCAAATAGAAGGATAAAAGAGGGTCTTCCCATATTGTGAGGAACCGTTTTGATTGAAATATGCTGATGACATGTCAATTAGAACGGGCGGAACATTGAGAACATAAATGTAGTTATTTCTGTATACTTTAGAGCCTAAAGATATTTTATAGATAAACATGGAAAGAATATTTTTAATACAAGGTCGTAAATACATATACACCCTACAAATATTCATTAATTAATTATATCCACGAAGGATGCTTTCTCTTCGCGGAATTTCGATATGACGATGGATACATTGAATAAAAAAGGAACAAATTAATTCCGGATTAATAAAATTTCATTTTCGATTAGTGAACGTTAATCAACCCAGTTGTATTAAAAATATTTGCTGTATTCAACATCTTCATTAATACATAATATCGTTATTATTTCCCAGGAGTTCTTCTCCAAAATAATAACATTTATTTAATTGTAATCTTTTCAAATTTTAACTCATTGGGAGAATTCTTTAGGTTCCATATTTCATAAGTTTAATACAACATTGAATGGAAGTAAACTATGATGTGATTCTTAGATATTTACCTAGACGAGGTACTGGTTATAAGATTCATTATACAGCTGGTATTAAATTGGTGCAGTGATTATCTGATTTCAATAAAATTCCAAGTATTTCGATATATACAATTGCTTTACTAATGCTTCGTTACCACAGTGCCTAGAAATACGACATTTTCTTTTGTGCTGTCATTTTTGACGGGAGAATTCACCAGTATAGCATAATCATCATAAATAATGATAAAACAAAAACTGATTGGTTCATCCTAATTAGGCTTAAATCTACCTCCCGATGTCAGTAATACTTCGACGAGTGAATGAATAAATAAATCTCTCTTTTGAATAACGAAACAATCCTTCTCTTCTCATCCTAAAACTATGCCTGGAAAACGTTATTCAATTTCGGTCTTCTAAGGAAATTTCATACCAAATTGATTAAAAGGGAGGATTTAATCTGGCGAAAGAGCCGCCCCTGTAAATTGCTTTCTATTGTTTTATTTGTATTTTTCACCTCCAAATTCTTAAATGAAGCTGGATTTAATTACAGTGTCAATCAGGCGGGGAAAGAATACTCATTAGATGTACGATTCCTAGAGTTAATTAGAAAGAAACGTACGTGGGATGGAAGTATGTTCTTGGGCGAAATTAATGCGTAGGCGCCAACGAGTGTTTCGTGGCTTCTCTTTTATTCATAGGATACCTTTGGTTCGCCCAAACTCGCCATATTGTGTACATACGCTGCGAGGGAAAGTTTGAATACTCTTTATGTTATGAGAGGCAGAAAGGATTCAACGTAGAAACAGATTATACGTCTGCTTCATATATCTAGGACAATTCACAGCCGCCGTTTTGCCGAGTGTATACCATACGGTAAGTGTACAGTGCGGAGTAAGTACAGTAAAACACGATTAAACACTCAGGCGACCGAGAGAAAACAGAGTCTTAAGCGGCATGGCGTTATAACACGGTTGCTTAATAAGATATTTTAAGATATTTAATTGAAAATATTTGCCTTTTATAAATGCACCGCATACCAATGGGAGTTTTATCAGCTTACGCTGGAATGCAATTGCAGGTCAATCAAAGTTTACTATCGAGGATGGCTAAATAAAACCAGTGCATTAAGGTAATGTACTATCTGTCGGTGTTAACACTCCCTGCCATACTCCATACGACGGCTAGCGGGGAATTAATGTAAATATAATTGTCATCTGGAGTGTGCTTGCAGTGGTCTACTTAACTAGCTTCTTCGTTTAATGATAACCTACTTCTTTTAACAATGCTTCAACATCAGAATGGTCGAGCGGTTAGTGTGTCTGGTTCACTTTCCAAAGTTTCTAAATTATCTGCAGTTTATCCAAAGATTATCCTCAGTGGCTCAAATCGTGTTCGAAGATAATTTCATCCCGGAAAATCATGTGACGACGATGATCAAGATGGCTGACACCAATCTCCGCTCTTATGGTTTGTCAGTTTATCTTAGCTAACCCCCACCCCACTGGCGAATCAGTAAATTTAATCATGTTTCTCTTTTGTTGTACTTTATGTTTAATTAGAGCTATGATAAGAGAGTCTGTTTTGCTGTTATTAATACGACTTATTACTTGCGCTAGCACGATAACCACACCGCCACAGCGGCCGGAAAATTCGGTCAACAAAACAGTCTAAACCCATCTCGGGGATTCCTGACTGTTTTGATAATAAAACTAAAAGCCTGCCTTTTTCCACCCATTATGACACATTTCTTCAAGTAAGGGTCCACGCTGTATGTATGTCTTACAAGTTATGCGGTGGTTTATATATGCGGTGCATTTACAAAAGGTAAATATATATCTGCTCCAACGGAAGTTTGAACCGAAAAGTTATCCAAATTTCCTTTTTCAAACCAACTGGAATGTACGGATTGTAAAATGAGAAATCTTAGAGCATCCCTATCCGGCTTGATTGCTTAAAGATGAATTGCCTCAATTATGAATCTGGATACATTTTATTGAAAGAAAGTAAATATCTATTAAGCTGTCGTGAACATAATATTTAATACCCATAGGAGACGTTAAACGGTTCGATACTAAGTAAATTTCGGAAGTATTTCAAGGTAAACAAGAAAGGAAACAAAGGTTACTGTAACCACAGCATAATTTGGAGGGGATTTAAGTGAGATGTTCCCAACCAAACGATTATCACGTTAATTATTTGTAGAGCATGACTACTAGCCACATAGATAAAATTTCATACATTCTCCATAGTTAGGTAATTATCTGCTTAAGAGACGTAAACAGCAATTCGTGGGATAATAGAACGCATCTTTAATTAATTGAAGTTTTCCACATTCATAAGCTAAGAAGATTCCACGCGCTTTAAGAGAAGTTTCACACGTGAGTTAGGGCGTGAAAGGCAATTAAAGCTCCTTTGAAGTTGAACATCGACTTAATTTCCATTAAGGCAAAATGCGTGCTTCATTGAATTGCCACAGAACAAAGCTAAAGTTCCGCGTAGTCTACGGGGCTAATATTATTCCATCAAGGGTTAATTCCTTAGATCCCTTATACAGCCCACTTGAATATAGTTATTCCCTTCTTTGAGTAAAATACTTTTTGATTTTATTTGAAAAATCGTCTCCGTGTCGGAATATAAGGAATTTGGTATCGAAAACGACAAGTCTTAGGCCAAAGAATGAGAAATATGTCATAGGTGACTGGGATTTTAAATGAAATCCGTGTGTTCTAGCATAAGGAAACAGGTCAATCACGATGGACCAATCGAGAGTCGCGAATCGAGAGAGAGATATTCGCAAATGGAGATGGAAAACAGCAATTAGATTAGTTAGTCTTTCGAAAATTTTGATTACTTCAGGTATTCAACTTAGTAATACGTCTTGCAAGGTATGAATCTAAGTTTTGCCCGAGGATTTTGATGAAACATTTGTACTGGCGTAGAAAGTGGAGCTCTAAAAAAGTGACGGCGTTTGTCTGAATGGGCCTGCGTTTCGCTGCAATAATTAAATGATGATTGATAATCGGAGTATAGTATCGGAACACATAAATATTTACTTAAATTATGATCATTATTATGATAAAAAGTAAGAGAAAGTTTGGAAAATTTATTTTGATTATTAGTGCTTAATCTTCCTATATTTTACCTGGAGAGAGTTCACTGTAGTTAATTTGTAAAGCACATTAATTTTATACGCAATTATATGGATGAAATGTTCTTTTTGCAAGATAGGCAAAACGATAGACTTTGAAGTTACAGTAATTACGCAGTAGTATTTCGTTACTCGTGAAGGCGTTGGACAATTTCGTGCCATTAAATCATGGAAATTGACCCCTGAAACTCCAAATTGAGAGTCACACGTGGTGCGAAGATAATCCCATTAGCAGATCTGCTTCTTAAGGTGATCCTCGCCTGTGGATGACGTAATCTAAATGAAAATTAAAGTTCAGAAAGATAAAGGTCAGGCAGGGGAGAGTACGATGTTAACCTTTAAGCATGACGGTGTCGACTCAAGGAACAATTTTATAATTGGGTGCTTGTCTTCCGAGAAGCCGCGTTTCCCAAACTTTTATTCTCGAGGACCACTTCACTAATTTTGAGATTTCAACAAAACGCCAAGGTTACTTTGTAGTGTTGGTGTATGTTTGCAATAGAAACTGATGCAAGTAAGAGTAAGGCAGCCGTTGGTCCAGGATGATGTGGGTCATTCCCGGATTTCGGTGATTAGTTCTATTAAATTTCACACATTTGAGCAATTCATTTAACGCTCCCATTTTCATGAGCATTTTCTCAAGAACGTCAGAAATGTTAGCGGTATCGGTCAAGGACAGTTAATATTTGGGGAATTGGGACACTAGGTCACTTTCAATGTAATTGAGTAAGAAAATTTTTTACGAAATGTTTTAAATTGTTTAATGCGTATAGTATGTTACAAATTGACGACATTATTTTCCGGAAAGGAGTATTTCTCATTTATTTAAATTTTATTACTCACTCATTAAGCAGTTCAAGATCCATTGCCCCTGCATTTTCAAAATTTTATTTTCTTCATATGATTAATCGGCACTTACAGTTCTGTATACTTTGTATTATCTCTTACGTGGTGTGTATGGCTATGAAATTCTATTAAGAAGTTACTGAGTACTACAGAGTTTATACTTTTAGAACTGAGGAGTAGATTACTTCATTTTAAATTGGATTGATATAGATAACTTTGGGTCGATGAGGGAACCAAAGACCAGATTACGTGACCTGGTAACTGATGACTAAATCGCTAGGAAGGACCATAGGTGCAAATTTTTTTATGGAAATAAAGGACAAACATCTGTAAGTATTTCTTCTTAAATAAAACGGTAACATATTGGAATAGTTTATTTGATAAAGTTCTCGAACGTTTTTCACGAACTCATAGTGTCTTCATAAAGAGGATAAGAAAAATGACTGTTATTGGAATGGAAATGTATAGTAAAATTAAATTTAAAATGTAATGTAAAAAGTGTTTCATGAAAAGCTTGCATTGATTAACTATGGTGCTCTTTTATGTTATAAGGATGTCTTGATTAATAATTGTGATTAATGCATACATTATATGAGATATCCCTCACTCAATCTTGACAATGATTTCGCTATTGCATCTGTATTCTGTCTTTAGTCGATTTTGTTGTTCAATGGTATTTATTGTATTGCATTAATGTACATGGTTGCCACCTGAAGCAGATTCTCAACTGCTACCTTTAAGTACCTAATAATAGCAGTATCCGGGAACTTTACTACTGAATACTCGACACCCCGCATAGTTGAAATCCAGAGCATTTTGCATTCCGTATTCCCTACCTCTGACACATATATTTCGCGAAATTTGCGTTATTATATCTCTGCTTCGATAAGGGAGGGAAGGCGATAACTGTTTGATTAGAGAGGGATGACAAGGGATAATACCTCGCCATTGGGGTGCAGAACACGGCCGACCAATAGCACAATGAGAGATTTCCTCTGACACTTAATCCCTTCCATTCGACCCGCCCCTTATCTATAACATCTCTTCTCTAACCCACGAGATTAGGGCGTGGCAATTTCCTCCAGAGGTGCAAGGAATTACCTTTTTCACTCCATGGATTAGATATGGCAGGCTACATGCGCCATTTGCTTCGCCATTTCGAATAACATTAAACATTAATCATTTCATCAACTATTGAATTAAGCATTGTATCAACATTGGTATTATTTATTGTAACAATCATTGTATTGAGCATTGTATTAAATATTGTATTAATTTTTGTATTGACGTATTTATGTAATAAATAATTTTTAATTTAAGTCATTTTGTTTCTTGTTTAACATTTCTTTTCTTGATATTCGTTACAATATCTCTACGTATGTACTTTAAGATTCATTCTTTTTTTAATGTATATATCATTTAGCTTTTATAAAGGGTTCAACCACGTGTGTGTCTATATATAAATAAATTAAATCACACTGTGGACTAGAATAAAAAAAATCAAATCTGAAAAATTAAATTAAGAGATCCATTTATATTGGGAACACGAAAACTGTCATCTCATATATATTTAATAATGAAAAATGTCATCTCTTTCAATTAATTCAAGATAATTACAAATCCTTGAATTGTTTCATTAAGATTGTTTAGTTATAAATCATCGGCGTTAAAGACTCAATGGAATATACGGTGGATCCAAAGAGGAAATTGTATTTGGCATTACAAGTTGATGATGAACCTTTTAAGCTCTTTTTTTGATAGAAACGCGGCTGCTCCTTCAGCGATAAATCTCTCTCGTTATCATCACTTCCATTGCCTTTGTTTTGACGCCGAGATCAATCTCATTCCTCTTCTCGCCACTAATTCGATAACGGAAAATCTTCTAAATGCGTGAATCTCTGGGATTCGCAAAAACTCTGATTCACTATCTCTCTGTTTGCCTTCTTCCGCAAACACTTTTTCCGAATAAAATCTCACTAGATAAGCCCTTTTTAAATAAAACACCATGTGGAGAAAACAAAGAACTGTTAAAAGGGAAACTTTCAGCGACTGTAAAGGTATGTCCGTGAAATGTGATTTGAAAACTGGCGGATTAATTCATACGCACGAATTTGTAGGGGAAGATTGAATACGTTTAAAGTTGGACGGGATTGCAATCTGAATAACGCGTTCTAATAAAATGTGCGGAGAGGAATAATGGGGATGTGAAGTCCAGTTTTAAGACGTAAGAATGAATGAAAAATATATTTAAAGAAACTAATTTATCATTCGTTGGGATTGCAAGATTGCAACACACTTATAGAAAGTTCAATGGAATCTTGATGAAATCAACACTGTGGAAAAATTCAATCTAAAAATATATACGTATATACGTAAATTACAAATCAAGCAAATAAAAAAGAAATAAGCATACTTTTTAGTGGCTCCTTACTTTCTCTATGGTGTTCTACATAAAAAAGATTGCATAAAATAAGGTTTAAGGTTATTCGGTATTATTCGTAATTTGTTATTAGTAGTAGCACTGTTAAAAGCACTCCGATAAACTAGATAACTATGCACATATCGGCACTTACGTTTTCAACGTCATTAATTCTTATTTAATTAATTTACATAGATGCTTCTTCAAAAATACAATGAGAGCAGAATTTTGCATCTTGTATTGATTTATTTTTCGAAATTCCATAAATGGGAAAATTGCCTTTAGAATAGCCATAGCTCGTACTCATTATTCATGCATATAGAGGTAAAGCCATCTTAAGAGTGCGTTAGAAGAAACTGAAAAACAAACCCTTTCCTTCCGTTGAAGATTAAGTGGTCCATCGGTCTTTACTTCTAAAATGGACAATTCCAGTTTCACTGATATCATCTGTTGGATGAGTCACATATATACTCTGACGCGTTAAGAGGGGCGTCTTGAAGAAGAAGCGGAAAGGAAGGAGGAAGATGTAGTCCAATAATGGAACTTCCACCAGAAGATGGAAGATGGGATCGAGGTAAGCAATCTCATGTAGACGGGTGAGATGTTCCCACACTGCCAAGGGTGACTGATTCCATTGGAAGGCAAGAAACTATAGTCATTAGAAATATCTGATAGTAAATTCTCGATCACCAATTACATCTTCATCACTTTTTCTCCTCCACTCATGAGGACGCGAGCTATTGAATCCATATATTAATTTTATGTCGAAGCTGTTAGATTTATTCACTAATACAAGTCTGCTTTGCGCCAAGTTTGGAAGTGTTTTCTGACTTAAAACAAGCAAAAAAGTTCGATAAACAACGAAAAATAGGATAACCGCCTAATCCAGGTCTCGACAATATGGAACCTCTTGCAGATCTTGAAATTAGAAATTTTGGAACTGGAACTTTATGGAGAGAGGGATGACATAGTAATTCCATTAAAAAACGAGCGCAAATTTAGAGGGTCATCAGAAAAGGGTTTAAAGGAATAAATCTTAAAAACAAATACAGTCTAACCAGTTTAAGAGGCTTTTAAGGGGAACGAACGTGAAAAACTTGTTAGAGTTAAACAGAATTAGACGATTTTTTAATTTTTGGACGTTGGTAAACAAGAGGTAAAGATTTTTCATCATCTGCTCACAAAAGTAGACACCGTGAATAGGAGAGTGAAAGGAAACTCTTGGAGATAAGACTCCAATACAGATGGTGTAAACAATTTGTTTTCTATCAAAAGCGGGTTGCAGTGTATCTGAGGAAGGGATAAATCTACCTTATAAACTGTTAGGAGAGTATCTTGATACTTATTTTTACTGTTTTTGTGTGAAAAGGACCGTGAACAGGATAAAACCACGCATTAAGCGTAGTTACTCTTAAACGGAAGCGTTTAAAACTGTTCTCACTGTAATTACTTCAGATCAATCTTTCAGCAGAGCATTAGGGTGGCTAATAGGGTAGATTAGGTTAGGATAAAGGAGCTAATAGGGTAGATTAGGTAAGGATGCTGGTATTAATACACCCCCTGCCGTACGCCACTGGTGGCTCGCGGTTTATAAATCGGAATCTATGGAATTATCTGCGGATCCTGACGGCAGCACAGAATTAGGGTTTCAATCTAAAGATCACTTTAAATGCTGATTTGTGATGCAATGCACGTTTGTAAGTTTCTATCCTCTTCAGTACAGTAGAAGATGATAACAATCGAAATCCAGATGTAGTCACATAATACTTCACAGTTTCTTTTTCGACCTACAACTCAGGTATCACAGAAGCGAATTGTTTATATTCAGCATTAAATCTGAATCTCAGAAAATATACTGCTAACGTTTTCATATGTATTTTTCATTATAAGGTTTTTCGGATCTTGGTATGCTACACTCCGTACACACAAAATTTTGGCTCATTCGGTCAAAAAAGGTTTTCGACCCCTGGTCTAATCCAATCAACTCGACCCAATCACCGATTTCAACAGACTTACTGGGGTGGATGGTATTATATCGCAGTGCCGAATCGAACCTTTGGATGTATTGGATATAACCTCAGCAGAAAATCTGTTGATTGAAATGGTGTAATCGTTTCACGAACATTCAGAAGAACTAGGAGAATGCCTGTCAAAAAATATTGTTACCGAAACACACACACACAGTTAAATAATCTTTCCACATAAAAAATAAGCACGAATTCGTAGAGCTAGACGTATATGAAACACTAAGAAAACTTTGCACTAAGAAGAGACACTAAGAATATTTACCATGGTATTGGGAAAAATTTAAAACTTTATTCCTTGATAGCTAATGTGCCCGTTGATTCTCAACAGGGAAAATGGAAGTAGACAGTAATTATGTACTTAATAATATAAGAAAAAGGAATATAACATCTCTCATCTTAGATTAGTTCAATCGGATAGGTTATCGAGAATGATAATTTTCAATATTTTCAAAGTTCTCGTAATTTGTGTGAAATCTACAGAAAACGATAATGATAGGAATCATCATATATATATTCTTTTTCATGGACGTTTCATTGACAAGGACGTTATTTCTCACAGGGGCGAAAGAGTTAAGAGAAGAATTAGTTATTTGAGAAAAATAGAAGTCATTAAAGCAATAGAAACAGTACCTAAGGATGTGAAAAAAGCATTAATACAGGTAATTATTAGATATTTACAAGCGTATTTATGAACGTAACTTTTAAGGGAGGTAAATAAGATTGCTGAATCGATTGAACGAGAGGACAAAGAGAGAGAATGAGGAAAAGAAGAGGTATGAAAAATATCTCGGTCACTTCACACCTAATGGGTCAGAGGCGATCAGATAAAGATAGAAAATTCGAGGAAAAGGAGCAATTTGCCATGGGTCAAGGCGAACGGGGCTGCAAATGAAGCAAAAGAGGTAAAAGGACAGCACTCGAACGTAATGGTCCAAAAAGAAGTCTTTTACGGGAGATGAAGATATCTCTAAAAGTAACGTGTCTCCTGAAGCATTAGGGAATATTAATAATAATAGAACGAATTTTATTGAGGAAAGATTAAGACTAACGAGTATCTTTTTAATCTAATCCTTCGTCATGTGATATTTAAGAGAAAGATGCAGCTTGAAAAAAGGGCATAGAAAAAATTATTTTATGGGTTGAAAAACATAAGTTTGCACTGAGAAAAAATGCACCACAGCAAGAAAACGCCCGCAAGAAAAAGAGTGTGCAAAATATGCGATATCTAGAGATAGTTAATTACCTTTTAAGGAGAAAATAGGTAACGTAGATCTGAAATGCAAAAAGTACAGCATCACAAAGATGAAGCAACAAGAAATACGTTTTCATGGAAAATAAACAGAAAAGCATTATAAATACACATTAATGCAAGAAAATTGAAGGGATGATAAGAAAAGATATTAAATATAAATTTTTAAAATTATCAGTATGGTATGTTAAATTAAAACGAAAGAAATAAAAAGAAAATGGAAATTAGGAAACAGAAAATTACCGCAATTTTGACTGTATTAAAAATTTAACCCGGACAGAAAATTGTGTATTTTTGGGTATGAGCCGAAACTGTAATCCGGTATTCATTCCGCTTAAATTTTCTGCTTCGAATTCGTACTATTCCTGTACGATGTTAGGTGATTGAATATGTGTATCAGCTACCTACATCTTACTTAAATAATGCTTTACGTAAACATTTATCTGATCATATGTTTGGCCTGCAATGCTATAATCTCGCGATCTTTATTCAAAATCAAATTCAATGTAATGTAACTGAAAGAAAGATAACTACAGGTAAAATAATTTAAAAGAGTATAATATTTAATGAATGTAGCCACAACAAACTGGTTTGACGTCTGCTCGAAGGACGCAGAAATTTGGCTTTTCCATCTAAATGGAGTGAATATTGCAGGATTAATGTTTCTATACCTTTTTTTCCATAACCAGAAGGAAAAAACAGGCTGAAACTATGTTCCCAGTAGGGTCACTCGTATAAGAGAGGTCATTAGGTCACGCGGAATATAGTCTCATAGCACATCAGTGAAGCCTCTTCGTCATAGTGAAGCGACTATCAAGAGTTATGATGTCACGATAAAAACGTTGTTTGGTGAAAACACTCTCTTGTTAGATATTAAGTTCGATTCAGTGTAGGTGGATTTGAATCGCTAGATCTCTGACGTTTAAAAGCTTTTATTTCAAATTTGATGAAGTATTTGTTTAAGCTGACTGAATTGGAGTATTCGGAATAGAAATGAACCGAAAACCGAAATTTACCGTTACTTTTATCGAAGAGCAAAGAGTACCAGACCCTAAAAATTTGGAAGATTGTAAGGAGATATTTGCTTTCCGAGACGAGGTATAATGAATTTAACGAGATTAAACGAATTCCAAAACGAAAGAATTCGTAGATGTACGTAAAGTATTTTCGTGTTTCTATGTCGATATTTATTTACTTTATATATACTATGAATTTACGCATGAAAATGCTCCTCATAATATATATTTAAGCTCATGATTGTATCCAAATGGCAATTTGCAAAATGATATCTATTGATTTGTCTTATACATACTTGTCTTCATACTTCTCGTACATATATACTTGCGAGTTTTTTTCGGATAAATAAAATGATTATTATTATTAAAATTCTTGAGTCTGCACCGAAAATGAGTTCCAATATTCAGTTCCGAATTTGGTTACCATATATATTATTTTACTTAAATGTAAACGGAGGAAGCTTCGCTAGATGAGTCTGACAGCGCCTTTGAAGTAGAAAAAAATAAATATCTGTCATTTACGTTTATTTCTTCCAATGTGTTGATGATCATTTCTTTCATACAGAAAATATTATTCTAAAAACTAATTTAACTGAAAAGAAGTGCACATATTAAATCACCTTTTAGAAGTATATGGTATTTCAAAAGTCAAAGCGAGCAAGAACTGTTAAATGTCAGCAGAAGAAGCAATACGGGACCGATATTTGTTTTTCCTTTCATTGAGCCGTGGTGAAAATCAGAAAAATATTGCCCTTCGACGCCCTAACTTCAATATAACATAAAATTATGTACATCAACCTATATTATATTAGAATTATATTTTGAGCAATATCATGGTCATGATAACTAGCCTTCGCCTTGGAATTTGATGTAATGAAATATTCGTCTGTTATCAAAACCCAATACGTGACAAGTTTTACGTAAAAGTATAAATCGACGTCATAAATGGTACGATAAGCTGTCTCAATAAATAAAAGGAGCGAATCGAGAAGTGTTTTTATCCTTGGAATGGCTTTCCATCTGCCACAGAGGATTGCTCTGGAGCAAAAAGTGAATGAATCGATGTGTCCCCAGAGGTCCTCACAAGAATCCAAATAACCTTTGTGGGATTTTTGGCCGACTGTGACGGATGAACCCGCTGGGCACCAAAAACTCTGCCATCCAAATCTTTCCCAAATGCTCGCCACTTCTCTTTTACGGCCGACGTTTGTCATTTGTAAATATGTTAGACCTAATCCATGCGCTTATTGCTACATTCTCTCAATATCAAACCAAGGATGGAAGAAGATTACTAAGGATTCACACGAATTTTATTGGCGATCGATTTCGCTACCTGAGTAGCATCTTCAGGCACAAAAGGACAGTAGAGGAAAACCCGGTTAAGAAGGTTTTCAGGGTTCAAGAAAAACCGTGTCTTAAGCGAACTAGAGCCATTGGGTTCTGTAATGCTGGTTTAAAGGGTTAATAGATATAAAACATGGCTTACATAAAAGGAATTGATCCAGTACAATCCGAATAATATTCGATCTCAGTTAAATTCTGCCTTGGAGATTTGAGGTTTGAAAATCCAGATATTTTCCCGTATCTGCAATAAAATTCGGTCCTAGATTTTTATGCGCGTCTTAAAATCCATGCACACAAGCACAGCATATAATTATTCCCACTAGCAATACATATATGTACACTTCACCTTTCACACACCTTCATACTTTCTAGAAGCCAAATTGTAGTGACACTTTTCTATAAACGAATCCAGGAAGAACTACAAAATTTTTGGTTTACACACACCAGGAATCTTCTTCAGTCCTAATTAATACATTTTTCCTTTCCTACTTATTAAAATTTCGACCTAGAATGGGCATGAAAAAGTTGTATCCTAAAAGTCCTCTTAAATTCACCCTTGAAATTCGACTGAAAAACTCGACTATTAACTGCGTATGCAAGTAAATATAAAAAAGAAGTGTATTACTGCAGTGGTAGATGAATATGGGAAAAAAGTGGAATACACCTCAAATATTGGTGCAGAAATAACGAGTTAGACGGGTTTGATTGAACGACACAACTCGAGGCGAAGGAAACACAGGATTTAATTCACATGGAAACGAACGGCTACGAAATTAACGGAGGCACAAACATCGCTGTAATTGACGTGCACAGGATTAAAGCGGGAATCCGACAGTAATTTCATTGAAACGAGTCCATTTGCAAAAACAAAAGAAGGCGGAGATCCGCCAAACAGATCAAATAACCCTCCGAATTCCGAAAAAACATTTGAACGCCTTCTTCCTTTCAACTACAATTCATATCGTTATTTCCAGATGGTGTCCTTTTAAATTTATCGAAGTGCAAAAACATGACGCAGGAAAACTAATCGTTAATGAAAATTCCAACACAACACAGAATCAGATCTGACTTTGTAGTTATTATTTCACAAAACGGCTTCAAGAAAACAGAAAAAAGAAAAACAGATACAGCGTTGTTGCAAAACATAGATATTTCTTGTATTCTTCTATCCATGTTTAGTTAATTATTTTTGCCTGGAACTGAATATCTTAACGCGTATATCAGTACATAGATAGTGTTGTGCATAGGTGAGGGGAGGAGAATTTGGATATTTTGGAATTCAGAAACTTTTTCCATCGGAAGGCTACATTTAAGATTCGCTATCATAAGAAAGGACACATGAAACCTTCAGGCCACCCAAGTGTTGGATGTTGCATTCAAATATTTAAACATCAACATTATAAAATGAAATTAACAAGTTCAATCACAACTGTGTGGAATCGTGCAGCAACAATCTTGAAAGGAAAATGCTTAGTAACTTCCATGGTAGAAGTGACATGTTTCATCAACGAGTTGAATTATTCAGACGTGACTAAATATCTCAGGTTGTTGACGAAATATGTGGAATAAACTGTTTTCCTTACAATATGACGAATATTTTAGAGAAAAAGAATTCATTGACTGAATAAATTGAACGAAAAAAACATTTCGCTTAACTTTCACTTGCCGTGAATATTAAGATTAGAAAAGAAAATTATTTAAATAGGATTATTTGCTTCAGAAAATTCATACCCTACATAAACGTAATCCTGCAATCCGCCTTTCGGCTTGTGACTGAAAGGCCACAATGAATGAAAAAAGGACACTTTTGGCCTGCAGGTCGCAATTTCCCCACGTCTGGGTGACCAGAATTTCAATCAGCTCATAGGGGTCAAACCGTTTGCCCCTATTGTATAGGCAGCTGACCAAGCATCCCGGATTTCTTTCTCTACGAATAATGCAATTTCTTTCTTCTGCGCGCATACGGACTTAGTTTCTAATCTCAGACTTCCAGTAGACCACAGTAACCATTTTCATAAGAAAATAATGCGGAGGGAACTTTGTTAGGATGTCGAGAAATAATGAAATATGATTTTAACCATTTGTATTTTAAATAGAAGGATCAATAATGACTTCAGTGAATATATTTTATGAATGTATTTAAATTTACTGACAGACTGTTACATCAAGCACTAATAAATTTAAGATTTAAAAAGGACGGCATTCAAAATGCAACACGTTTTACCGGACATTTAGGGTTCATCACCAACTTAAAATACGAATTTAATGGCTATTAATCACTTACTTGCGATCCTTCTCCATTAGTATTGATCGATTACCTAAATGCTGCTTCAGAATATATTACAAGGAAACGAACTCTTAGAGATCGGTGCGCGGATTCGATAAAGAGAGCGTGAAATCTGTCTCTCAGCCTATAATTCGAGTTCAGTCTCAGAGAAAACAAAAAGAGCGATTATTTCCTTTGGCTGTAACCTTGAGAAGGAAAAAGTTCATAATAGGGGCACCTTTCGAGTCGAAAATTAAAGGGAGCGAATGGTGATCGGAGAGGCAGATAAGAAGGAAACCAGCGTTCAGCTCAGTATATCTCGGTGTGGAAAAAAGAGAAAAGCGGGAGAGTGATCTGAGAGAAAATGCGATCATTAATTTGAAAGCAGATGACGTGTGAGGGTTCAACCACGCGAGGCGGTGCTTTGCCTTCAAATAGAACACTTCAAGGAGAATATATAAGTGGAGGTCCGGATGGGACATTTTACCTGGGTTCAGTGTTCAACTTTATTCACGCTTCAACATATACTAAGTTCTGATATACTTTAAGACATGACATTCATAGTGGAGGTGATATTTTTAAAATTTTTGGTGACAGTTGTAACGTCATTTCGCACTCATGGGGTCTATCCGAGAATCGAACCCGGGACCGCGTACAAAGGCGAACGCGTTGCCCACATGGCAATCTGGGATCCTGATGTTTCTTTCATTTAAAATAAATTTTATCCTCTATTATCCGGACTAATAATGAAGAGAGCATGCACGGATAATCCCAAATATGGATAATCCAAACTTTCACTTCTTTATCTCATAGTGTTGATAAATTATGCAAATAATCAATTTATTATCATTTGTGTAAAGTCCTTATTTTCGATTATTTTAAGGAATCATTAAGAATTTCTTCACCCGATTGTGGGTAATTTTAGTAGTGACTATATCATTATAGTCGTTCCCACTGCTACATGAAAAAGATCCTACATTAGCCTTTCTTGTATTAAAACACGAGAATACATACCTTGGGGGAGGTGGGTTTTTTTAAGACCTCGGTAAATGCTGACAAAGAGTAAAAAACCATGCGCGAAATACCCGTAAAATGGATTATCTGCCCACGGATAATCGAGTGTTAACCGTACTTTCATCTCATACAATTCACGCTATTTCGAGGGTATTTGTGCTTTAAACCAGTATAAGTAGCTTTATAAGGCGAAGGGATGCGGTGCAATTGAAATAGTGATAATGCAGAAATCTGAGTAGATTTGCCGCTTAAATATATAATTGGGATGGTTGGGTTCCAGGGTTTCATTCCTTATGAAAGAGCAACTGATCTCCACCTATACTCTCGACCACTATACCTCTGTAATAGTTAAGAAGAGTCACGTCATCATATTCCGCCGTAACAAAGGTTAACGCGTTGAGTTTCATAAGGAAATCAATTCCCTTGTTCGACACCAAGATCACAAGGACCAAATTTTCTTCCAGATAAAACAGGCTTCCGCTTTACACAGGTACCGCTTACAGCAAGTTTGACTATACAGACTATTAAGCATTAATTAATATTATAAAATATTTTTTGAGCGCTTGTAAGTGATTAGACAGATATTTTTTATAAGGGGGAATGAAATTATTTTATACGAGACGTTTGATTATGGATTATATGAATATGATTATACTCATGAGTGCGATTTAATTCCTAAGCTAATCCCTTTCTGCTCCCAAAGGCTGTGTAGTTCGAGGAAACATTATCGCGTATCGCACAGCTTTGAGGCAGAATTTCATTTACCTCCTTTAGAAATACCGTACATTTTGGGTAATGCACTCTCCCAGGGCAATGTTTTAAAAGTTTCGAGAGAGTGTCAAGGAAGGATATTTATCCGCACTCACAGCGTATTTCGTGATTTACTCTCGGTGCACGTATCAAACCGAGGATTAGTGAGAGCCCTACGCGAGGGATTTAACGAGAAAGTAGTATATATAGTAAAATGAGGATATTCAGTTGAGGAAAGCTCTTATGTTGGAATCGCAAATTTTGTTTCCAAGAGTATCGTGCGAAATATTTCTCATGGGTGGGAACGCCAAGCTTGCGTGCAGAAAAACTGGTACTTTGGCATAAATTTATTCGTATGGAATTTTCTATTGAAGTACTTAGTAAAACGTTCGTTACTTTGCAAGCAAAAATATTTTAGGTAAATAATTAAAAACTACAATTTTATTTAAGGAAACTGATAAACTATGGTCCAGGAAATGATCAGTTGTTGTTGGGTTAGGTTCGGTGACTACTGAGTTAATTTTCATCGTTCGCTGATCCATAATTCTGTAGCTACGTCTACATACCCTTCAATCTGCCTTTAAGCTTGTAGCAGGGGTGCATATACCATGACCCTACTTCCTTAATCAAATTATTTTACGTATCATTCGCGGAAAAAATGACTATCGAACAGAACTGTCCTGGTATCTTCTTCCGTGATCTTTATCGCCGTATCAGAACTGCCAATAAACTAAAGACAAAATAAATACACGAAATAAAAGCTAACTCTTCAAAGAACTTCCTCTCTCTAAAGTTAAAAAGAATGAGCCTAAAATCCCAAGAGCAAACCATGGATTTTAGAATGTTTCCGGGCTTTGACAAAAATATTTATAATTAAAGATCTTTAATCCAGTATAACAAAAGATTTACTACTAAACCTACATAAATATAAAAAAAGGTAGCAAGAGTAAGTTTATTTTCTGCAGCTTAGATGTCAGGGTCTATCAAGGTAGCTAAAACAGATAATTATTATTTCAATGCTGTATTATTGAAAAGTCAAAATTTTTCCAACGTTCCAACTGCTTTTTTCGATGATGAATTCACTCCAATAGATAAAAAAATCATACGGTTAAGGTCTGATTTCATATTCAGCCAAAAGAGATAACCAGCTGAGAAGAGGAAACTCATCTATGGAAGAGCTTTCCACATGAAGAAATCGAATACAGTTATGATTGGAATGAAAATTAAAGAGGTTTTATATAATTAATAAGAGATAATGACAGATTTCGATTATTAAGGTAATGTGAGTTGGTGACATTAATAACGTTATGCACGAAAAAAATGAGAAGCGTCATTCAAACGAAAATCAATCGACTGAGCATTAAGGCCCTTAAAAATCAGCTTTATTAACAATTGGGAGTTTAATATGATTGAAATTTTCAACATTGAATTGAGGGAATTCTCTGAGAATAATTTATAACGTTGGATTTAATTACTGCCGGTCGAACCTGAATATTCGTTAACGAAACGAGCCGCACTAAGTAGATCTTTAAATCGCAGAGCAATTCCACTGCTTTACTATCCTAATCGCACAGTAGTATTCGAATAGAGGTAAAAAGATACTAAGCCATTACTTAGATTTTCGATGAATATCCCCTCAGAATTCCAGACTTAATCTTTGCATTCCGTTCTCCCATCCTTTTGCAATTCGAATACGATATCTGAAGTATAAACTACAGCATAGGTATAAATGCATAGGAGTTACAGTAAAGCTAAATATATCTATTATGCAATTATAGTGACGCAAGAAGTCTAAATAATATCCTAAAATATGTTTGGTAAGAGAATAGATTTGGTCGAAAATACAAAATGCAGAGTTACAAACCTTTCTTTGACTTTATCTAGCAGTCAATCTCTTCATTTACTCAAAATATCACCGAAGTGATGTCTGTAAGATATCAATTCCATGTTAGTTCACCTTTCTCTACACAAAAGTTTGTCATCGCCATAAAGTCTTACCATGCTCTTGGGTCGTGAATCTGAGTAAGAAGCAATACTGTCTATAAAATACATTCCCGTGGAACACTTGATTTGCTGTATTTGTCTGATGAAATTCCGTTCAGCGAAATCTGTTGTTGTTGTGAATTTTATCCACCAGATAACATTTTCATCGACTACTTGGGACATCAACTTTAGATTTAGATCCACAGACGGTACAACGTAATTCGTGAACATAAAAACGTACGAGATAGAGTTTCGCAAATTGTAAAACGTATTTATTGACTTTCTCATCATTTTGCCGAAAATTGAACAACGTCGTTGATTATGCGAGGACCGTAAGTAAGCTTTCATAACCTATAAAGATCGCCTGCTTTCCACCTCGTGGAATCCTTAACTTTCACTGGGAAGGTTGGTAAGCATGCTTCCGTCCATTCACACTCCCCATCATCCCTTTTCAAATCCCAGACCATTACTCTCCAATAGTAATACCTTTCTCTTCTCATTAAACCTTCCCAACACAACGCCGTAAATCCACCCGAAGAGATACGACACTGAGCTTACGCCTCTGTAAATGTGTCTTGCGATTGGGAATGCGTTGCCCATTTGAATAAATCTCTCTCGTTTCTATCCAAGTGCCTCCGCGACGACGTTTGCTTTTTTAAAAATTCACGACTACCAAGTTAACAAATCTCCTCTAATTCCTTTGTTTCCGCTTTCTATTTCATTGAGTGCATTACTTGATTATCGATTACTTGTGAGAAGAGAATTTCCGTTTGTTCGATGAGATTCGAGGCTAATTCCGGTTTAGGAAAGGATATCTGTGTTTTGCCTTTAATGGCATTGAACTCGTATTGTCTTATGATTGGGTGTTTCTGGGGGATTTAACAAGTAAATAAATAAGCTATGGTAAAAATATAAGAAAAGATATGAAAATCAGGATTAGGAAAGCTGCCATCGGACTTATCATCATGGCATACTCAGCCGAAAGAAGAACAAATACCACTAGAACAAAACGGATAATGGAGAAAACAGAGATGAGAGTGCTCCGTAGAATCGGGAATGATACTATTAGAACATGAAAGAAACGATGATATAAGAAAGCCTATGGGATCGATATTATTGTCGACTGGGTGAACAGAAGATAAATGAATGGGAAAATTACGTAAACAGAATGGATAGTAATAGAAGAGTAAATATTGCTCCTGGAAACGTAACTGGTGGACGAAGAGTAGGGACACCCAGATAACGATAGAAGATCAACATAGCCATCAGCGGAGAAGGTCTAATATATAAGAAGGAACAAGAAAGTAGTAGTATTACTTTTTAAAAGTACTTCGACAGCTAAGGTCATTTCGTATGAGATCCCCCACTCGGCATTGATCCCGAGAACAAGTTCACCAAAGTAGAACGCGCTGCAAGCATAGATATCGGGGAGTCCTAGAAGAATGTTTAGCAAAACATACAGCTAATGAGAAAGTAACATTTTTTTCAATCCGACGCGAATATGCTTAAGCAGTATGGCGAATGAAGGATATTGGAATTATCTCTTCCGAAAGCGCTGAAGATGTCGTCTACACCTCCCAATTGCAGTGGAGAAAGGAAAGAAGTAAGACACACGCCATAGAAGCGGATCCTATAAATCGAAGGTTCGTTTGCAGCGTCCAATCATCGTATCCAACTTTCGACTCACAAATCTTCTTAATTTGCAGGTTGGGTTCCTATAAAGCTATCGAGCTCCCCGTTCGGTAGCCGATTGGGCCATTCATTCCCGTACATAAACGACGAGATTTCCACTCCCACATTGCTTCTCTCTTTCATTTTTAGAGTTTTCAGGGACATTAAGAGTGACTGAAGCAAAGGTGGAGTTGAAACGGAAATAAGTCACGCTGACGCGGAGCTTGGCAGGCGATTGCAATTGTGAAGTGAGATTGATTTATCGTTTTCTGAGTTAATTTGCTTTAATTTACTCGTTAAATCCCACCTTCTGGGGTGCGATTTTAGTTATTATACTAAATGTTACATTAATAAATTGGTGAAACACTATAGGTTTCCAACAAAGTATTCTTTAAAGGAACGGATTAGTTAATTTATGAATTATCTGATGACTTTTAAAATAAGTCACACATTAATGACATCTACGACACTAAAATACATACATTATCGCAAGAGAAAAGAAGTTACAAGTCTTAGTTGTTGAGTAAAGCAACGGCGAAGGAATAAACAAGTAAATAATGAATTTACTTTGGGCAATATTGAGACTTTATTCTTCCATTAACAGCATAAATGGAAACCCATAATTTTTTATAATAATTCGTTTCTATAAATGAAAAACTACAGCCTTTACCTTTGAAAATGGGAATTTGAGTTTATTTTTACGTAAACTTGCACTAAATTCCTTGACTTCTCAAAGAATCTAAGAGTTTTCTTAGGGATTTCTACCGAACAGAAATGGTGGTAAGAAATAGTATTTCCGTTGTGTTTGACGGTAGGATAGCTAAAATAACTATATAATAATATACTTATATTAGAAATCAATATATTAAGAAACAATCGAATATTACATGAGAAATATGTCATGATGATATGAACCATATATCCTACATCCTGATACACATATCTCGCACCATAACAAAAGAAACTCAAACTCAAATACGGATATCTGAGCAACGGTTGGGAGAAAAGCTGCGAAAAAGAAAAACCCACAAAAAGTAGAAAGTAACGAAACATGCAAAGTAAACAAGGCGGACGCAATATTTAATTCGGAAAGTAGGTCTATCCTCCTCCCATCTACCTGTAGTAAACACGGAGAGCAAGCAACCTCTTGCTCTTGGCTGGAATTTACACAGCTTCCCTAATGGAGTCGCTGTAGTTCACCATTTCCCTCGGGAAGAAAGAAAGATGGACCTTCTGCCAACTTTCTCAGCGTTCGAGTGTATTTACTTTAGTCCTTGGCGAGCACTTCACAGGAATTGCGTCTTCAAGGGATTAAGTGAGAAATGAGAGCTTTGACTTTGCCGAGATTCGGCGAAATAATCATCTTCTCAGAAATGTGACATTCTGACGTCGAACGCTGCTCTGAAACGTGGGGAAAATATCACCAAATCTCCTGAAAAGGCGACGAAATATTCGAATTTATGAGTTGGTGACGAAAAAGGAATGTATTTACCCCTTTCTTTATTATTAATTCAAGTGTGTAAGATCATTTTTGCTAATAACAATAAAATGCAAATTAAAACAAAGGAGTTGATCAACAGACTTGAGCAAATTATCAGCCGATCATTATTTATATTATTTTTGTTTAAAATTACAAATAAAATGGTAAAAAGCATTATTAATATCGGATTAGTTGTTATTAATACAATATTATCGTTACTTACATTGTAATAATTATAATTAGACAAAATTTTGTGTATTCAGCTGGGTCGTATTAAGTTCATTGAATATGGAGTTAAATAATTCCATACTTGAAATAAAGATTGACTTAAGCCATTTTCACTTTCTTACTATTTTCAGCATAATGGTATTTTCATTTTTCTGGGTTAATGATGCGGAAAGAATGCATGAATAAATAAAAAACGCGAATAATTCAGAATTTCACTCTTATTTCATAAATTTTTAGAAGAAAATAAATTATATTTACGTAAATAAATGATACATTATTATTTACTCAAATAGTTTGTCAATTTGAATGTATTCAATAAGAGTTTTTCTTCACTCAACCGCGGATATTGCTAGTGGAGATAATGTCACTACTTTCATATTCCCAATGTTCCATAGGAATGGTCTTACGTAAGTCCCGCTTGTATTAGAACGCGAAAATACTTATATTTTTCGTGTTTGAAAAATGTAAAAAAGATCGTAAAAAATCTCAAAGAGAAGTAAAAAATCATTCACAAAAAATCCGCAAATGGGATAAACTATCGACGGATAATCAAGAGTTCACTGTAATTTTATTGAACTTCGCGAATTATTGCCCACGTTTGTTTTGAAGCGATATTTTCGTAAACGGCTTGGTATCTATGGTAAGAAGTACTCATCGAAACCGTTGCCAAAAACGATGATGAACGAAGGCAATGAAAGGCTATGGAAGGATTTAGTAATGTAGTGAGTAAACTCAAATCACAGGAATAAATACAAGAAACAAAAAGCATGAGGAAGATAAGTTATTAATAAAGGAGAGAATAGAAGAAGCTAACATCAAAATACTGATCATTTATGTTGTAAATAATTATATGAACGCTTCCTACATTGACGTGTTAATACGAAGTATAGAACTCTCTTTGAACATCTATTTACATTACCTTAGAGTTCAATCGGTAAAACGCTGAGGGAATCGATTTTTCGGTAAAGATAAACTCTTTTGGAGAATTAAAGCGTGGGCATCTGAGAGAAAGGATGTGCTCCATCAATCACGGAAGGACTTTGGAACGATTCCACGACGCCTATCATCCTAGAACGAAAATCAAGCGCCTTCTTTAGCAGAGGAAAATGTTGGTTCGCCAGCATCTCTTGAGGCTTTCTTATCGGAAGGTCGAAAGTTTGCTCCGAGAACAAATCTGCTGCCTTTTTTCTGATTCCTGCCTCGGTTTCCTTTTCTCCAACTCCAACACCGAAAATCTTCATTAAGATAAAAAAACCCATCCTTTCTCAAATCCTATCCCTCATCGAAGGTACCATAATGCGCGCAAAATACCACATAAATATACCCATCTACTAGGTGAGTTAATGAGTCCTGAAATATGACGTCCCTCTACTTTTTCTATGTTCTTATTTTCGTAATTCTCAGAGATTTACAGCTAAATCTAATTATTGTGCTGACGGCCTTATGATATTAGCTGCCAGCGGAAATAAATGCAGAAAATATTCTAAAAAGTTCTTGTCTAAAGTACCATACTTCTCTCAACGTCATGAAGAGACCACGTAAATTTTAAGGCCCCATATATTACTTAGGGAGAAATAGAACGAGCTGTTTCGACTTTTACTACGTAGAGGAAGAAAGTTGGCGATGATTGATTTTAAAGACACAAGGTAAAATTGATTTCTGATAGAATAGTGCGAACAGCTCGCGCCATCCTCCTATAAATGATACACAGTGTCATAAGATTTACGTCGATTTTTGATGACGTTGGAAGAAGAATAGTAGTCGTCTCATCTATGTATCAATATAGTCGAAACTAAGACGAAGACTAAATTAAAGGAGATATAATATTCAAGATAATGGTTTTACTTTTCGGTATGTTCGTGCGTTTAAATATTCCCTATTCAGAATTCTTACGTAACTTACCCCTTTAAATCATCTAACATCTTTTGGCTTTCTCTTCCGTCTCTATCCTTGTATTCATACCTTCAATTACTTTTCTTAACAATCTTTCTCCTCTCAATATTTGACCCACCCATTTCCTCTGTTAATGAATGATTACTTCAATTAAAACCCTCTCCCAGACCATCTCTAGCATCTCCGCATTTGTTTCTCTATCAACCCCGCTTACTTTTTCCGTTCCATCCCACACCTTCTATCTCCGACCCAAGAAATAATCATAGAAGCTTATGCTGCCTACTGGAGGAAATATAACCTCTGATTTCGAACCAAGAGAGAATATGTAGAAAAAACGCAGAACAGGTATCGGATGCGGGACAAGGAAAGGGTCGAAAGTCGCCTTCATTTCCATTCAAACGAAGTGAGACGCTAAGAAGTTGATGCGTAAACTCTTAAACGACCCTTGGGACCTCTAGGAAGAGAGTTAGGAAATACAGGAGTGGGAAAGAAAAGGAAAGGTTTGCTCTGTGGAAGGAGACGAAGTGAGAGACGAGGAAATTGAAAAGGTTCTGCTGAGAAATCGGACTATTCCACAAAGACTGGAATTGAAATTTAAGGTAAAATGAAGGGGAAGATTCAATTTCTGATTGGATAATTAATCATTCAAAATGCGGAAAAATTCCTTAAGAAGGCTGGAGAAGAGACCTCGAAAAAGACGGAATTCTCTGTCTCATTAAATATTCTCAACACCGCAGTTCTTTAGAAAGTTTATGCGGTAAAATACCTACTTAGCGTTTGCTGAATTAAATTTTCTTTTTCATTCACTAAAATGCTACATTAATCGTCTTAAACTGGTGGATTTAAGATTTCAGCAATCTACTGCGATAAGCGTCTCTTTTTTATATAGTTTTCGTATTATAATAACATGAGCGATAGGATTTGATGAATATACAGAATTGAGAACTGAACATGGGATGTACCTTATATACTAGAGTAATTATCAGCCTTTAAAAACTTCAATGAAAACACTGAGTCAGCAAGTACATATGTGAAAACAAAATACAATCAGCACTTCAATTGATGAGCGGAAAATTATATGATTGTGTCTATCAGGTAATCTGGATGAGTTTTGATTTTCCAGCTACAAGATATCGAATATAACCACCTTTTATAACATCTAAAAGAAAATTATTTGCTTAGTATTGCACATTTCGCCTTTTTTACTTATATAAATGAAAATAGTATGATAAGAAAGCCAAAATCAATCTCTTTAAGTCAATATTACACGAGAAGGTACAAGAAAAGACTCTAAATGAAAATAAAACTGTTTAAATTAGTTTAAAATTTCTTTAACTATTATCGATTGTTGTTATTAACTATCATCAATTTGTACACGATATCCCTAAAGTATATCTTAAATTACGATTACTTTGACTAGTACTGGAAAGCGACTACACAAGTGTATGCGATATTCCTTTCTTTCCATCATTTTTGTTACATAATTTAATTTAGCTGATTGTTCGCGTGTGTTAGTGCAACACACGATTTTTTCAAGACCTTAATTTTCGAGAGCATTCGTTTTCTCCAGGATCTTATATACCGCCCTTCAGTAAATCACAAATTTTACTTACTTTACACTTTCATATTAGTGTCGAGAATTAAATGCATATACATACCAAATTATGGGCAGGTGATCAAATCATTCGGCTGATACACTTAATGGTATTTGAACAGCTGGCACATACCTGAAATAAGAACAAAGAGTATTAGAAGTTTGTAGCGATGAACTTGACAGAAATCGCGTACAAATACAGAGAGAAGTAGCCGATATTATGTGCCCTCCTTTTTACATGGATGGACGCAGAATAAAGACGCTTAACAAAGCAACATTTATCAATATATTATCAATAATACTTTTGCGATATTTTTCCACGTGGAAATAAGAATGTATATGCAGCATAAAAGATGAAGGTACACGTCGGATTAACCGGCAAAAATGTCAACCGTCCAGTTGTGCAGTTCCGAGGTGGGCAATGAAGGGGAATTACTATATGCCGTAGTTACATTCTGTTTTAGCAAGAATAGACGAATAAAAGATATTTTTCTAAATAGGCCAAAAAATAATTAACACCGCAGTGTACCGCAGGTTTCTTGCATCCACTCAAGCTAATGTTGTTTTGACTTGGTAAAGTTCTCATCGAAACCCTAATATAGATCCCCCAAGGAAATATGACCCGTAATTTATAGTTTTCGTAAATTTTATCTTTCCGGTTGTTTATTCTACATAGGAAACGGAACTCTATTCTTCCGCCTGCTTCCCAAATCCCGATATTTATAACAAAAAGGACGACAAGTGAATACATTAATACGTTCTGCTTGTTTATTTATGGGCATCTATGACATGGATGCGGTAGTTTCGCAGAGGAAGAAAGTGGCCAAAAGACGGCAATTTCTATATAAGGCCTTTCTCCGGGTCGCTCTAACAGCCAAATCGGCGTCGTCTTTTTTCCTTCCCATCGGCCATTGCGAATGCCAACTCAGCAGGGGCATCCGATCGAAGGTGCCTTTCTCTCCAATGTTTAAGCAACCCTGCATTTTTCTTAGATATTCTTCAGACGCAGCGGCAATTATCAATGTATATTTAGAACCCACCAGCACGTATTTTTGTATATTCTTAGTATTGAAAATATTTTTTAGGACTCTCCAAGCTTTTTCTTGTAATATATCCTTAGTTTAGGTAGTATTTTAAGAACTCTACAGACATATTTTTGTAACATATTTTTAGTTTTCGTAGTATTTTTAGAAGCCTCCAAGACATTTTAACAGTATGTTTTTAGTTTCTGTAGCAATTTTAGAAAGCCTAATAAATATTTTTGTAGCATGCTTATCGTTTGAATAATATTTTTATAAAACTCCCGAGAATTATTTTTGTAGTAAGTTTTTAGTATTGATAACATTTTTAGAGCCACCAGAGACGTTTTAGTTTTAGTTTAGTGGTATGTTTTATGTTTTGTAATCTTGTTAAACATCCCCAAGATATTTCTTTACAGTCGGGAAAACGATATAAACTGTAAGTAAATGTGCGTGCATAAGTGCGGATGTGGATTACTAATTTCTTCATCATATATCATGGCCTAAAAATAAAACGTTCTGATTTCAAACTAATAATATCAAGAAATCATATGCACTACCAATAAAATATACTACGTCCAAAGAATTGAACATAGCATGGTATTAGTGAAATCGCAAACAATGTAAAAGTAAATATGATAGAGAGGAAAATTTTAAAAGTAAAGAATCTACAGAAAACCTAAAGTCTAAATTCTTCTACCATTTTAAGGTTCGTTTGCTACTAAACTCTACATAACGCCCTTTCCTTTGATTCCTCTTAAAACTTATAAAAATATAACATAACTTCCTGCCTCTTATGTCACCTTAAATATTTAGTCTTTATCTTTTCCTCTGTCTTTTCCCAAGCATTACACTTTCAATTACTTCCTATAGTAATCCCTCTCCTCTCAATATTTGGCCCACCCTTTCCTTATGCTAAAGTTTCATTACTTCAATCAATAACCTATCCTCTTTCACCATCTCCGTCACTTCTTCGTGTGTTTTGTTAGCAACTCAACATACTTTTTCTATACTACGCCTCACGCACATCAAAGGTCTCCAATTTTTTGATGTCCTCATTTCTTAGGGTCGATGTTGCGCAACCACATAGCACTCTAAACCTGAGTTTCTCAACCGGCACTTCACAGTGCACCAATTCTACATGAAAAAGGATCAAGGGATCCGTTGAAATTTTAAAACTCAATTCGAAAATTTCAGTTTTTAGAGTTATGATATTAAAATTATTTATTCTTTAGAAGTGTAATTCATTGTCAATTGATTTGCGATAATTTTTACACTATATATTTTCTGCTTGTTTTCAGTAATTATTTGGTAAAGTATATTGCTAGGAGCTGCGCCTGAAGTTGACTATTACTTTTATTGCTCTGCGCGCGGCTTCCCTAAGATTATAAAACACTGTTCTCTTCTTTTACCCTTAGTTATTTGCGTGGAGTAAGTCTGACCACAAGGGTAGTATTTCTTGGGATAAAACAAAAGCTGCTGAATTTTTTTATAATTCTTTTCTTATGTGGGATTTATAGCTTTATAATTAAAATTCAAGAACCTCGTTAATTTTGGCGAGAGAAAATATGTTTAAGTAACATTACCAAATTTGCAAAAAATGCTGTAAATATTTTTACAATTAATTTTTTCAATATTTTCGGCACTAATGTATAAAATGACCAGCAGATAATTAACTTATGCATAATGAACACCAAAACAGTGATATTAACATCAAAAATCAAATTTTCGAAAGTAATATTTTGGATTGTCAAGTTCACATGTTATTTTGAATCTAATTCCTATATTCATCACCATCATCATAAATTCAAGATTTATGATGTGAATAAGGTATTCGGTGTAAAAGCAATCAAAAGTTTTAAATTAACAGAGCATACGTCTTCAGGTAAATCATTCCATTCTAACACTCTCCTGATAAAAAAATAATACTTTCAAACGTCCCTTTAAGACAATCACAAAATCTTTACAAAGATATTTGATGAATTTTGGGGTTTACAACTTGTTTCGGATCTCATCCATTACGGATCTCATCTATTACTGTGTAAGCTATTCTTTTCAGTAGGGCGGGATGGAAGATTCTAAAACGTGAGTAAGCTGAAGAATGCAGGGCATATGGTCAACCTATCCGTAAAGATAACTACATTCTAGCAAAAATAATAAAATAGAGATTTATAATAGATCTTAAGCCTTAAGGGTCTGTCCCATAGCTTACCTGACCAGATTATGAAAACCGTCACTACCGAAAAACCATTTTTTCTGAAAAGAACTTGAAATCCGTATTTCAATAGCTAATGAATGTTCTTCAGGCGTTGAAGAATTCTCCGAAATGGCGGCTCTATGAACTATGTATTTTTCAGGGTGACGATTTCCTTCACACGGTCACCGCATGAGTTATGGGACAGGCTTCAGGAGAACACACCCGCGTATAAGACGAATTTTCACTAATAATTGAGGTTAAAAGTAGAGAAAATATAGATTTTCCATGGTATTTTTTATGATAGATCAAGAAAACAGTCCCAAAACCTTGCCGCGTCTTAGAAGAGGGTACATTTTATACTTGGGTACATGCAACATTTTAAATCATTATTTTACTAACATCCGTATTCAGTTCCCCCCTCTCATGGCAGAAAATTTACTATACAGGCATCCAAGCAAATCCGAAAGCCAAACTACAAACGCTATATTGAACCATAACCAAGGAATGAGCAATTATATCCGAGGGCAGCGTAGTGATCCAAATCGAATATATTTTTGGCAATTCTCATTTTATTGCAAAACGAATGGCGTCCAATCCACAGCCAAAATGAATCCCGCCAAATGAATAACTTACCGAAAACTAATTAGGGCTAAAAATTTCCTTCAAATTCATAGGTGTATTCCACAACGTTGGCCGAGCAAAAAACATTATTCGCAGATAAATTATCACAATTTGGCTTGGGATGGGTCGAATGCCAGAAAACATGGCGGTGCAAAAGTCGAATGGGGTCAACTTATCGAAGTAAAAATTGAACGGACGCCAAAAGAAAGGACGGCCAATAAATTCCATGGAAACGTTTCGAGAATTGTCACTAAGGGTTACGAAACAATCCTCTCTTTTGGAACGGAGAAATGCAAGGGAAGCTTAAAGACGTGCATTTTAAAAGCCTTCCCTTTACAGCTGATTTTACGCTCAGTCATGCATTGAATTCCCTTCACCTGCGTACTGTTATTTTTCAGTTTCAATATTATTGGATAACATTGCAGCAACGGATTTTGGTGAAGGGTCAAAGGCCACTGAATATCCATGTTTCATCTAAAGTAGTTTTTCCCAACCGGTGAGACATCCCATCAATATAGGGCTACCAGATCTATAAACCAAAAACTAGGACAAAAATAGGAGAAAATATGGACATTACAAATTTATTTATTGTTAAAAACTATCAGATACATTTATCGTTGCTAATGCCAATATCATAAACATTTATGTATTGCATTTTATTGGAAAGTTGTGCAATGGTAAGTCTTATAGTCATAATATGATTTTTATTTCATGGTACTAAAAGCAAGGTGAAAAATCCTGGAGGATGTCAGAGGATGCTTTAAAAACTAGGACATGTCCACGGAAACTTAGGTATTACTACACTGGGAGGGTTGTAGTTGATGACATTTTTTCCATCAGTTTTTCCTTGGAATTTCTCCAGAGCTAAAGTTAAAAAGATATTCTGGTCAGAGTTTTCCCTAAAAAATGTATATTCAATTCATGCTTTGTTGAAACTGCACAATCTACCCGAGGTTTATAATGACTGATTTATGATTTAAGGTTCGGAATAACATACGTTTGGCATAGCACATAAACTACGGTCTTAAGTCCCAACAAAAGGTGATGCGACCGATAAGTCTTAAAGCTTACCATTCTCTAGAAAAGATTATAGAAAGCCGTTTTCTTCGTCATCTGATTCAATGAACAAGAACATCGATCTAGCAAGCAGTGACCTTTATATTTCAGGCTATTTGTTAACTATCTTGTGCAAAACCAGTTTTTTTATGCTTATTTTTCTTGGAATTTCACCGAGTTCAAGAGCAATCAATCCCGTACATTAATTATTCATTACCGAAGCTAAGATTATGAATAAAATAATTTATATTCTAATAATTTATACCTCTTAATGAAGTTTTACGTTCTTTATTTGTTATTTGTTACAATCTATGATATTTGATCAAAGGTTAATGAGGATTAAAATATTGTTCTTACATCCGAAAGCGAAAAACAAGAAAAATATAGAGAATGTAAATGAAAGCATAAAAATGCAAATAAAAGTGGGTGATCTCCCTATTCGGCTTGCACGGCGTTGCTTATACAACGTTTGTAAATTTTCAATTAATTTTGCAGCCAAATATTATGCCCATTCACAAAAACTCGGCAGATTTGCATATTGTTTCATCACAAAATGTTCGTCAAAATCGCCTGGAAAAAGTGAAAGTCATTCTTTGGAAGTCAGAAAAATAAAGGTTTTTTTTAAAGTCTGCTTCATTGAATGCGTTAGATTTTATTGAATTTTTTAACTTCAAAGTCGACTTTAGCATGTAACTCTTTACAAGTACACGTCTATGATGTAAATCCACATCCTAGTTAAATGAGACGCTAGATTTTTCGGTCCAAAAGGGCGCTGAGAGATGTCTTCCTTAAGAAATTGGCATTTATCCGACAAAAGTGCGAGAAGCACCGCAAATTCCTTTCGGAAACATTTTTCTTTGGGTTTAGTCTCAGAAGGGGACCGTTTGAGTGACATTTAGGGGCTTAAGGGCCTCTTTAAGGACCCGCCTACACATGTAATAAGGAGAGACAGATATCTGCTTAGAATGTTCGTCCTACCTGGGGATTCGCAGATGGTGACGCGGGGATGCGATTGGAAAGTCAAATTATGAGCAACTCTTCAGAGTAAGGCTTCACGGCATGGAATAGATGATCGAAAATAGCACTAGTATTTGAAGGAGTGAAAACTTAGCCCTTAAAAGAACTGAAATTTATGAATCAAAATCGGAAACTGTTTTTTATTTGCTTGCGATTTTCAGTTTGCAATTTCATAACATTAGTCAAATTTACTAAAGTGCAACGGTAACGTATTATTCACTAATGAAAATTCGCATTTTAGGTGGTATCTCCATTAGGGCGAGATATTGAAATTAATGAATCAAAACTGGAACTATTATCAATTCGGTTCCGATAATTGGTTACCAATTTATTCAATAGTAGCTACATTTACTCCGTTTTGTGAAAGTGGCGTAAGACTTACTGGTTATCATTCATATTTTAGTATCTTCCTACAGAATCGTGCCGAGCTATTATTACCGCTTAAGGAGAGATGTCATAGATATTGTAGATATTATACGCCGTTATCAATTTTATTCCCACGTATATGTGCTCTAATTCACTCTAAATAATTAGGAAAATCAAGAGAATAATATACTTCTCCTTTCGGACATCCCCAATTTCCCCAAACTAAAACGTCTAATATCAGCAAAATAATGACCTTGATATAAATTGATCACCCCTAGCGGAGTATATGGAATATCTCCATTAATTTATTTAATATAGTACCTTATTTAGGGATTTTTGGATGAAGCTTTAATCAACGGTATTCAAAGAATCAGCTATATTATCATGACCCCTATAACCAATCACTGTAGCGTTACCTCTTCATCTCACCAACAGATAATTCTAACGCTCTAAAGTAACCGTAACGTAACTGCTACGTAAGACGTTCAAAATGTTCCCGAAACACGATTACATTTTCCCAAAAATCTGATTTCAAATCTGATTATAAACAACGCTTTCCAATCTCAAAATCGCATAAGCACGTTAAAAGCTCATTAAACTTGTTGGAAACTTGTAGCAATGATTTACAAGAACATCGCTCGATGTTGTAGTAATTTAAACTATACCAGAAATGGTTATGGGAAAACTTACAACTCTCCTCCTTGTGTACCAAGTACCCTCATTATCCTAATTGAATCCCTCGTTTCTTTCCCTCACTGAAACCAAACTGATCTTCTCCAATTAGACCCGTTCGTATTTCCTCAGTCCCTATATTTAAATTCCTTCGGATAATCTTTGATTGTGTTAGGTAATAAGCTGATCGAACTATATTTCCGACATTATATAAGATCGGATTTTCATATAAAATCAGAATTGTCCAGTGAAATCCACTGGCTACCTTCCTTCTTCATACACAAATAATGCCAGTGTGTAATCAGGAATGAACAAAATGTTTATTAGGAACTCAAGTGGATTATTACCAATCCCCAGTCTTTACAACCGTTATAATCACGCAGTGCTCTTTCTATTTCCCTATAAAAGCGAAAATAGTGTAGCAGTACTTCTAAGAGTTCTTCGACATCTGAGGTCATTTCGCACATATGTAATTTAACTTTTTTACCGCTTCCACCATAGGCAAACGCGCTTTTACCTTGTCTGTCAGGGAGCCAAAGAGAAAAAAGAATAAAAAAATGCGAAAGAAAAATAAATATAACCCTCAGAAATAAGGTTCATAGTTTCGTATGAGTCTTTTAAATAAGCTCAATTTCATTATTCATTAGCAGCGTTGTCCTAGGCTAAACAACGTTAATAGTCCCTTCTTATATTTAACCCATTAATTATAGTTAATGTTAATAGAAAAAACAAAAATTATTAAGAACAAGGTAAGAAAGAAAACAAAAAATACATAAAAATACAATTTAGTTACAGTAAAATAAATTCAGTTACAATAAAAATTTAATTATTATATAATAAAACATTGTATACTGTAATCATAATAGTATCGGTTCTAAAAAGAAAGGAAAAGAGATTCATTATGTAAGCGATAATTTTATAATAAAAATAAATAAATGCATAAGGCGTATGAAGATATTTGACCAACGATTCAAGGCTGAAGTTAAGGAGTTTAGGCAGCCACCTGACCTTTGTTGTGTTGCAGTAATATTTAAATAAATAAATGACTAATCTTCTGCAACCCTCTATTTAGGGGAAGGGTTATTTTTTCCCTAGGAATGGAGCGAACAGTGCTGATTTCATGGTTGAAATACGCTTCTTCAAACGGTTATGCAAATTCAGGTCTGCATAGTAATTTACTCCAAGGAGAGGTATGTGACTAACATTGAAATAAAACTCATCTTGCTAAGAAATCCAAGATATAATCAGTAGCTATTAAGATGGAAAATAACTAAAAAACAGTAACGTAAACCTATGTTACGGATAGCTCAGGAAGAACCTTGTTTCATACTAAGCGTTAACTGAATAAAGACAAAAAGAGAATCTGTTTTCACTCATTTTTCTTCCAGCTGTTCTAAACTCTGAGAAATCAATAAACACAGCTCAGCGGCCAGAGAATCACTGTTAGAGGTCACTAAATATCGGATATTACAACGAGAGCCTTAATCTGACATCGTGAGGGCCTTCAGAAAGCGGAAAACAAAAAGATTTTCGAGCCAAACATTTGCGTGCGGAAGAGCTGTAAATATGACCCTCAGAAATAAGGTTTAAAGTTCCGGATGTGTCATTTAAATTAGCCCAATTTCATTATTCATTGGCAGCATTCACCTAGGCTACGCAACGTTACAGGAACCACAGCATCCCTCCAAATCTGGACCAAATCAGGAGAAATCCGGACGAGGAAAAAAAAGAGAATCGCTTTCCGTCGGTGGAAACGGCAATGAATAATTGTGTCGTTGTACAACATGCATAGGAAGGGAAAATGCTCAAGCGACACGCTGAATATTTTATATTGGCACGAGGTCGTTCGGGCAGCGAATGGAATGGGGGGGCTTTTTCCTTCCTTTGGGGGGGAGGGGTATTTATGTGTGTTTCGAGAGAGAAATAGTGGAGAAAGGCGGCGGAAGAGCGAGCTCAAATGGGAAATATGTAATTGGATGTGGAAGGACGAGTTTAGAGATGGACGACAACCTACCGAATAACATTCCAAAATGCACTGACCGATTACATCGAATGCTTTCCACTATCACTACAATATGACTGTTCGTCAATGTGTCCTTAAAATATGATGTCTCCTTAATATTCAGTCCAGATTCAGGTTTGAATATCAAAACCTCTATCCTACCGTTAGATAAAGCTTCGGAGAAAGAATCAGGCTTGTTGAGAATGTTGAAGATTATAATTAATATTGTTTAACTCTTTAATCATGTGCACTCCTCTTACATCTAACCTCTGAACTGAAATTTAATACATTCATTTGGAAAATATACAAATATCAAAATAATAAAAAGAAGAAATAGAAAACGAAAGATTTTGGCGTAAGGAAAAACTTTCCAGCTTTCAGAGAAAAATCCAGGGAGACGCTTGCAAAGAAGGGGAGCAAAAAAAACACAGAAATGAATGGATTCAGGTATACAAATATATGATTCTCGACCATCAACATTTCGGTCCCGTCCTATGATAGTGTAACATATATTCTTCAATTATGTAAAAAGTATCGTAACTGAAAAGAAAGATCGAGAAGAGTCGGTGGTTGGAGAAAGAAACAAAAAATATTTATAGATAGAATTTTTATGTGATGTTCTGAGGCAGAAGAGAGAAAGTAGAGATATGCATTCATCGTTGTACAATATTAATATAATCAATAAACTTTGCTTGAGTTGAATATTGTAATAGTACGATAAAATAACTTTTAATGATATAGCTTATAATAAAAATAATTAAAGTAATTGAAAATAATACAATATTGAGGCTGTTTGCTCTGGTTTGCCTCGCAGAGGGAGAAGGAATGAATGGGCTAACGTATGATCAGTAATGGACATCACAGACTATCCCGTACCCAGTCATTCCATTCCGTTTACATAGAAAAATAAGAGATGTGACCTATCAGTTTCTGTGTTGCAAATTTCAGTTTTTTAATGATATTCAAGCGCGACATTAATTTAAATTAAGAGAATTAAAAAATTCGGATGCAGGTAAACTGAAAGAGCCCAACGAAATACTTAAACCTGAAAATCGAACATTTTAGTGGAAAATTTTATCATCATGTGGAAAACTAACTTTAACAAAAATTTTGTTGAGTTGAACCCATGTCTAACATTTTCGACTAAACTAAGCCGCGTCAATTCCATTCTGTTAACGGGATGCTTACCTTTAGCTGCCCGGAAAATGGATATCTACGAAATGGGGGTCCCTTTCTCTAAATCATAGTTTGGAAATGATGAAAGAGGCGATTTCTGTGGTTTTCATACGAATAAGTTTTCAACGTCTTATAGCGTAGGGCAGTATTAACAATATAGTCATCCCTGAAAATAGTAAATGTAAGAAAAATCATCAAGTACTGAAATAGCGAAAGAAGGGAGTCAATAATAATGGAAAATGAAGCTTTAAGGGGTGGAGATAAATGAGATTAGTTAAATGATGGACTGATCTTTATCTCCGAGGAGATTTCAAAGATGTTTTCTGAATCCACACGAGTATAAAGATCAAATAAGGACGAAGGATATCGATTTTGCGAGACGTGGATTGTTATCCTAAAGAATTCAACTAGCGAAGTTTTCCAACAAAAGTGAAAGTGGCAGCATTATATGATTGTCGTCTCTGATTGGTCAGCAAACAGAAAGTGAAAGGGATGGGCGGAAGTATAAATTTCCTCGATTTCGGGTCTACCTGAATGGGATTCTAAGAATATCTTCGACTCCTCTTTTACCAGTGGTCGTCTTCCTGGTGTCCAACGCCCACTTATGGGCGTCATAAGTTTTCAGACGGTCTGTGAGTATTTCCTAAATGTTTCCAAAATTGGCATTTGGTGCCAACAATGAATAGAAGTTCTTCCTTCGTTAAGGAAACTTAAATTTATTTCCGAAGGAAGACGACGAAAATGTTTCTTTTAGAAACATTTTTCGATTTTTAGGTTTTCATAAGAATGATGATTGTTTTGTAAGATAAAAGATATTAATGATCAATATAAGGGAGTCAACCTTCTACAGGGATATCTAGTAGAAATCCTTCTCAGAAGCAATGAAAGTAAGATATTTGTATTTCTTCCACAAATATCAATGCACTGTGCTGTACACTCACATGTTTCGGTGCATTTATACCACCTTAATGATGGTGAAAAAAGTACAAATTTATTATTGTTTGGAAAACTCTTTAATGTTCCTTGTAATACTGTACCAACTTTTGTGTTGTATTTCTATGGAGAAAGATAATTCAAAAATTTCCATTAATATTTCATATAATACATGCCTAATACAATAATTTACCAAGATAAGTTTGGCTCTATTTTTCTCTATATATTTAGGTCCAAAATTATCTTTTGATTAATATTGAACCCTCCGTAGGGATAAAAACTTAGTAAGCTCTTGTTGTAATCTAAAATTCAATCACTACAAATAGTAATTTAAAATAGGCAACGAAACTGCGTCAGTTACAAATACATCTTGACATTACCTATAGGAGCCACCTTCCAGTCTTTGGCAGGGGGATCAAAAACTGCTTTCATAGTCGGCTTCTGCGTCATATCTTTGGAGAAAAAACGAATCTTAGGAGTGGGTTATCCTAGTATCTATTTTCATAATTTTTCTAGCAGTATCTGATAGAAAAGAATTTCTCAGAAGTTTTCACGTAGAGTATAGTATATTGACTATATGGGTCGGAAACATAGACAATCGCAAGGAAAGAAGAAAAACATCGGGAAAGTTCTGAATTACAAAAGAAGAGGAAGATAAAACGGACCGATAGGGTTAAACATAAAGAGGTATTTGAAATGATAGGAGAAGAAAGAGCCGGATTAAATGAATAAAGTTAGAATAAGAAAAGCAAACTGAATAGGCCTGATCTTTCTGTGAGATTACTTGGTGATAGGAGGAAAAAACAAGGGGTTAGAGAAAGAAAAAAATTTGGAGTGCTGAATGAAATAGAGAGACTATGAAACTACAGTGAGGCCCTGATCGGATTATCGGATTTTTCCTCAAATTTTCTGGAATCTTTCTTTAAAAATTCATGCACAAAAAATACATAGTATTTTTGCGTTCTGATCCACGTAGAACCCCTGCAAGGAGTATTATTTGGTGGATTTTATTTTCTACGACTTCAGTGAACGCTGCCAAAAACAACCTTTCAGCTGAAGACAATCCTTAATTGAAGACAGTCCATTCGAAATTGACGGACTATGTGCGCAAATAATAATTACCGCTTATTTAGGTAAATTAGGAACAATGTCAGAAATAAAGGGGTTAGATAGAAAGGAAATTGGAATTCGCTGTTAATGAAAAAGAGGTTCTAAAAACTCTCCAAAATGCCGGTGACGGTCCGGCCAATTCCTCTAAAGAAGGAAGGAATTACTGGCCTTCTGGGAATCTTGCCCAATGGTCAGCAGCATATCGGCTATTGGAGAATTTTTCGAGCCTGTATAAAAGTACAAATTTGGGTTTTCTGTGTTTTTTTGATTATTCGCGTACCCTCTTCCATCATTTGCCGAGATTTTTGCTAAATATAAAAAGAATAGAGAGTTCACAGTACGTAAGCACAAAAAGTCACTGAATAGTTCAGTCCAACTGAGAATTACATGGAGATGTCAGATGCTCCTACGAGACTTGATAAAATTAGAGAAATTAATTATGTAAAGGTCACAGGACCAGTGAAAAGACAGTTATACCAAAAGAGGATCTAACTGATCTATTTGCTGTACTATAATATCTTTACTACTACTATACTATACCATAAGTGTAACTTGTCTCTTAATTAATTGAAGAAGTTTAACAAGTTCTGTCTTTTGTTTAAGTACTAATAATATTGCGAAATATTCTTCGGAGATACAAGGTAAAATTGTTAAATTGTGAGCATCGGCAGAGAAATCAATGTTGCGACAAAATATGAACATATAAGCCCCTGATTGAGACATCTGTAAAAAATCTGCTGGAATATCGTGAACTATGAACTGTTTGGATTATAAGTAAATGGGGAATTGTTTAAGATTCTAGGAAATAATGATACTTCCAAGACAAAGTATGTATTAGAAGGAAAACATTAGCGTAAAGGATGAGAATTTTTGCCGAAAGATATGAGAAATATGCTCAATATAATTAGGGTTGAATAGTTGAGATATAGAGCAATTCAAATAGAGCTTTTCAATATTTAAATTGAATTTTAAACTTAAATTTCTTCTCCATACGCATGGAAAGAAGCTTACTTAAACTTCCGCAGCACTGGCGTAAAGAAGTCATACATTTATCTGTCGGGTTCAACCAGTCAACTGCTCATAAAAAGTGTAAGGGGAAATAAAGAAAGAGAAGAATCGAAAACCGAATGGAATTGGGGATAAGATAAAGAAAGGATGAGCGGAAGAAAAGGATACAAAATGGGAAGACGGAGAGGGAAGGGAGACAACAAAAGACAGAGAAAGAAGCGGAAAACAAATGAAAATCGAAGGTAAGCGTATCGGAGAGATAAAATGAACGAGATAGGAGGGAAAAAAGGTCTGAATAAAAAAGAGACGGACCTATTCGGAAATACATGGGCCCAGACTCATTCGGCTAAACGATTTGGACATGCAGTCATTAAAAGGGAACAACAGAATAGATGGATAGAGCGCCAATGCATTGCGCTCGCTTCCGGACCCCGGATTCTGTCCACAGAATACCAAATGAGTCTCCGCCCATTCAATATCTCCCCTCCTTCCGTTGGAAATTTCAATACTAAATCTGCTCTACTTTTACATTTCCCTCGACTTTTTACAACCATCTCCTCATTTTTCTCATCTTTATCAGGAGGTAATGCACATTGCCGTGGGTGAAATGTTTATCTTCTAATTAATTTTTTGAGAAAAAATGTCGAATCGTTTCGTTCAAAACTAAGTTCCGCCGGATATCTTGTATGAATTGCTGCGAGTATGTACGTACGAATGATTCAGATATGCGCCAGTAGATGGCGAGCGATCTCCCGTATATGTTCTCCACTAACGGATGGCGTATGCATTCTTCAAAATACAAGTATGATTTTAGATAAAATTAATAAATTTATTTGCCATAGTTAGATAAGTTGTTTATTAAAACGTAAAATCCACGCATTAATTCACAATTTACTATTTACTTTCTGGTTATTTCACCAACATTTTACCCTAATGTAACTGTCTTTTCCACTAGTTTCTAACATTCTTCAAAAAAGACTTACAATATAGATACAGAAAAAGGGGAAGAAAGAAATCCACACCTCTAATTGTAACCATTAGTTTAATCTTAATCTCCTTATTCTGTAGCATATTTTTGTATTTTCTTATAGTACCATTTCTGTAATACTATCTACAGTGATTATTTTTTTGATGTTTTACCTTTTTATATTCAGTATACTTTTTCCATTTCATTAGGTTGACAAACACAGTAACATTTCTTGGTAAGATTAAATACTGGAGTTACATTAGTATTTATGCTTAGGATCTTACAAGACGTATAGAACCTTTGCAATACCACTGTTGTACATAAATGTTGTTGTACCATAAGGGGAAAATATTAGAGTGAACATGAATGCCAAGACAGGTGATAGTGTCAAATGTGTATATCCAGTCATACCGAACTCCTTTTCAAACAGTAAACATTAAAATTTAAGCGAATACAGCACACTTGTTTCTCAGTGAATACTTTACAACAAATCGCTGGTGTAAAAATACTGCGCGTGAATCGAATGTATAATATTCTAAGGAATTTTTTTTCGGACATGTTCACCCCAGTGGTTGGAAGTCCAGTTCCGAATTAACGACATCTGTTCAGCCCCTTCCTGTCCTTTAACCTGTTTCCATTGCCTTAAAACTCCCTCCACTGATGGCCGTCCAACGATTCTTTTTACGTCGCACTGCAATCGCTTCCCTTGTACTTTAATAGTTCGTCCCTCTGGAGGACGCAAAGTTAACAGGATGAATATATATAGTGATGTGACGATAGCAGTGTTTAAAAGTGTCTTTTCTTATTTTTATTGAAATCAATATATATAAGTATGGTAAACGAAAATATTTGAATATTGATACATGTATTTTGAAAAATGCATATTCCTTCCATAAGTTAGTGGAGTGCTTATATATCATATTATTACTATACTCACTTGATTGGATACGCATCAATTTACGTTGAAGATATCATAGAAATTACTTCTGAAGCCGCACTGAATTACTTCCACATTTGGTAGCAAAATACTTTTCGATTGCTGATTATAAAATAGGTTTTAACGCACCATAGCTGTGAAGATTTCATAATTGAAGTATTCCATGCAACTGAGGGAAATTAAATTGGGCATATTATTCCAAATACAATAGTAAAATATTTAGCAAACACGTGGTAGATAGCATTGAATAATAAATGAATTCCTCCGCAACCGGGCGATATTTTGTTCCATTTCGCGGAAACTGTTTAATTCGCAATTATGATGTGCGAATGAGTATTTATTTGGCAAATATGCGAGAGACAGTTATGCTGCAGTCAAATTCATTTGCGCGACTGCAAAATCAATAAGAGGATGAATTAAACAAATCGCGGACTGAGAGAATCACTGAACAGATTAACATACCTCATCGTGAGGTATTCACTCCCACAGAATTTTCCTAACACATATGGCAAATATTTTGTTATCAAATGTCCAGCATCGCAAATGCGTCCCATTTTATAGGACTTTAATGACCAAGTATTAAATAAAATATAAATTGAGCTCTATTATTCAACGGGATAGGGTATCTTTCATGTTTCATTACTTTAAATGTTCATCTTCTCGACATAAATTAAAACATAATGCAATTCATTTAGTATATAATTTTAGTAATTTTTACCATATCGGCTACGTTGACCCTAAATATACACTTTATTTGCAGGTAAGTGTTAATAAGTCAACAAAATAGGTGCAACGCAACTGGTGTGCTGTAAGTAACCTCTCAGTATTCCGCATAATGCCACACCGTGCTAAATGCTCCTATTTTTTCATGTAGACTTAACTTAATATAACGAGTACCAAAGAAACGAAAGCTCTACCCTATAGAGAACGAATATTTGGTCTCTTGGTCAATTATTACCTCTTTAATAACGAAATTCTCGGTATTTCTGTCACCTAACCGCTTCTTTCCGCATCGCAAGTTATTCTCATGCATGAACATCATTTTAACCTCCCAACGCTACGTTTGGTATTGCTATTGCTCGACCAATCCTGCCATTCAGGATTTTGAGGAAAATTCTTCATTGAGAACTTCTTGGCGCTTAATGAAAATTTTAATTAATTTCGAAATTCACAACCTGGTTTCATGCAATTAAGCATATTGACGAAAATTGCAATAATGCAAAAACGAGCAGCAAAAATGAGACTGAAATGTAACCGAACAACGCTATAAAATTCTAAGCGATAAAATATTTAACTCCTCTAGCATATCCGTTTCCATCTGCATTTTTTATCTAAATCAAACTTGAAGGTAAAAAAGAGTCGATTGTTGACTGGCGTTACCCACTATCTGAGACTGTTTCGACATCATTTTCTGAAAATAAATAATAATGGACGTAGGACGAAACTTAACGTGCCTCTTAATAAGTCGCTCTAACGCCAAAAGAGATAGGATATTTTCAATTAGTATTCATTACAACTCATATATCGAGAACAATGGTAAGATTTTTTGTGAACGATGATATTTTACCATAAATGCAATTACACATGTGAAGGCAATATTATAAATAAGAATAAGAAAAGGTAATGTTGCCGGAAACTGGGAAATTTTAAGGATCTTTTGCGTCAATACAGACGATACCGACCAAAAAGCCTGCAATCCTACGTTAAATACTGCTGTAGTTGGAATGTAACGAGATCCTAGTTGTAAGAAAATAAATAGCTAGTTGCTTAAAATTAGTTTCAAGCGAGATATATTGTTGTGTGAACAGCCAGACAGGTATTAAACGAGTATCTTAAAAATAATTTAACTTTCCATTTAAGTATAATTAAATATAGTATAACAAAACAGTTACGAAGATATTAATCTATAATGAAATTATCCAATGAGTCTTTCCTAAGAGCGATAGAAAGAAAGGGCTGAGGGGAAGTAGAGCTCTATCACCTAAGAGTGAAATATTTACTCCACTAATGGCGAAATACACAACCAATTATGCTTAAATGTAAGTAGCTGAATATATATTTAGATGTATCCAACTGATTACCTCGACATTCGACGGTTGAACTCCTCAATCGAAAGAGCGAACGCTACGTGGTGATTCTCATTTCATAGTAGTCCCTAATCGTGAAAGCAATTTTCTCCTCATGACCCGAGTGCGTAAATCAACCAAGATGATTGAACACCACGCGAATAGTTAGCCGTACGCAGTATTTAATCTCTGACAGCGTGCGGTGCAGAGAAAACTGAAGTGATGCAGCGATAAATTCATGCGATCGTATAGAGCCATGCATTTGCGCTAACGTATCGCCGTCGAATGTAAAAGCCGTGTACTCTATTTACAGTTTTCACCTGTGTCAATGGGAAGTCGGCAAAAGTCGTCGGGCGTTTGGGTTTATGAAAAAAACGACGGTTTGTCGGCGTATCAAAAGAGTCCTTTTCAATTATCTATCGAAAGGGAGAGAAAACGCAACGAATGGAATACGAAATTGCTAAAGAGAGAGGAATATTTGAGTGTTCCAGTCGCTTTGATGAAAGAGTGGAGTGGAAAATTTGGATTGGATGGTCGGCGCCGATGAGAAATTTGACCGTCCGAAGTTCCATGTTAATGAAATTAAAGTAAAAGAGAAAATGATGGCAAACATGTGTATTAAAATTGATTTGAGCAAACTTACCGACTGTTAGGAGAAAGGAGTTCTCGAGTTTAAAGCAAACTTGCAAACGTGTGTACTCGATAGCCAAGTTCAGGGCATTGAACCGTAATCATTTTCGTTCCGGTTCAATGAAATCGCTGAATCTCGGTTCGTTTCCGGAATCTCTTCGGTAAATACCGGTTCGAATCGGGTTTTTTCGCTTAAAGAAATAATCCTTGTTCAAGTTCAATATTATCTGTGACCTTTAGATAGAATTTATCTTCATGAAATTTCGGAATAAAGATATTAATACTTGTAGCAATACTATTAAAAGTGCTTCGACACCTGACGACATTTTCCGCGTGCGCTCCCAAAGGGAATCGAACCCGGGACTACTTTTGTTGAACGCGCTGCCCATTTGGCTATCCGGAAACTCAAAACTATTTATATAATAGAATTAATCAGAGAATAAGTTAAATGTAAAATTTTATATGCTAATTTTGGCGTATCAAGTCACCGTTACTAATGTCCATTAGTAATTTCTATTACACTTAATGAAAATGCGAACCGATTATCAGAAAGGAGAAATATTGGTTTCCGGTTCAGGTTAAGGACTAATTTTTCTGTTCGAATTCAGTTTCAATCCGTGAGAATTAACGATTTATTAGGCATTTGATCCTTTCTGACGACGAACTGTTTATAACCGCCTTCTCAGACACAAGTACCATAATTGTCATTCGGAAATGTTTCCATTTTAAGACTCCTTTTAATAATAATACATTCGATAAAATGTTGGAGCAATGAAATTATAAATTATAGACATAATATTAATATGAAGTCACTTGTTCAGATAAGAATGTCGATTAGCGGGTTGTAAAACACTGCTCAACATTATAAGTGAATGTAGATATAGTTAAGCCTCATCTTAATGCAACCCAAAAGTGGTTCGATTCCGGTTTAGCGGCAAAGATAAATTTCGGATATAGTTTTCAGTCATGTTTTGATTCGATGCATTCGCTGAGTTCCTAGATAATAGGAATCTCGCTAATGCAGAGTTTGGTGAAAATGATGGAGGTTAGTGCCATATCGCTGTATCGTTAGAAAGCGGAATACTGAATTTTACCAGTCCTATTTTGTTCGTGATTGAGTGGGAGTTATATAAGGAGACTGTGGTGAAAAATCAACGCCAGTCAGAAAAATTTTAATTTAGGTGAACCTACTGAAAGAGAATTATGCAATGATTAGACGGCTATGGAGATCAGAATTTAGATTGAAGGATAAGCTGAAATTTGAATTTCTATACCTTCCTATCTATGCCGTCCCGAGGTGTATGAGTGCCCCGGACTGAGAGTCATGCAAACATACATACATACATAATCATAACTCATACATACATTGCATTGTATGTATTTTGTATTGCCATAAATCATTTTAAAATGTCTAATCTACAGAAGCTCAATCTTTCAATATTTTTGTTGTTCATTACAACTGGTTTAGTAATAAGATGATATCTTAACTTAGTTCTTATTTTTATTATTATTATTATTTCACGCTGCGAGTTGACTTTCGCCAGGTGGCAGCATCTTACATTGTCATAATATACATAACATTTTTACAATACAACAGTGAACTATTTAAACAGTACAAGTAAGAACTATTTACACAATACAAGACAAATGTTATTTATGAACACACATATTAAGATCACATACACATCATTACATCACATATATATTAAAACTACCTTGATACCCTCACCCATACAAGCCAACATAAAGTAAATATAGAAATGAGTTTTCAAGTAAGGTTTTTCAGGGTTCCTGATAGGCCTTCACGGCTACCGAAGCGGTCCCGGGGCGCACGAAGTCCCCGCCGTACTTCACCCTACCAGGCAATCCCCTACTCATCTTACTTTTCGTCCTCGGCAGGCTCACAAATCTTTTTTAAATTTTTCTTAAATCCCCTCAATGACTTTGGGAAAGGCTCTAGAGCCTCTGCAGGTAAACTATTCCAATTTTCAATTGTTCGGTTCAAGAAGCAAAATTTACTTGTATTAGTTTTTTGTTTCATATAGTTAACTTTATAGTTATGACCGCGTCTGCCTAAGAACTCTGATTTACTCACTCTATCCCTTAGTTCCTTATATGAAGGATGTCCTGTAAACATTTTAAAGAAGATCGCTAGTCTTTTGTCTGTTCTTCGTGACTCTAAACTATTCCATCCTAATTCTTTCAACATCCTCGTTACACTTTCTTTCCTGTCATATCTTCCTAAGACGAACCTAGCTGCCCTTCTCTGTACTTTTTCAAGAATTTTCTTGAGCCCTATTTCATGCGGATCCCACAAGCACTCTCCATATTCTAAAAGCGGCCTAACTAGCGATTTATACGCTATGTCTTTTACTTTCTTGCTCGATTTTCTAAGTGTTCGTATGACATAATTTAGCGCCTTATTAGCTTTCATTACTACCTTTTCTATATGCGCATTCCATTTTAGATTACAACTGAAAGTTATCCCTAGAATCACTATCAAACACAATCACTATCACTATAAAGTTACAACTTTATATATAGAATTTATATTATTAAAGACTTTACATTACTAAGAGCGATTAAAGTCGTTACTTCGAAGAAAAGTATCATGGGATATAATTCCACCTATTTAATCGATCTCTAAGAGTAAGATGCCAAAGAGCTGCCTGAACAGAGAATGGCTAATACAAAGAGCATAACAATAAATTCTCCATTTAACTCATGATTCAAATATCGCTCAGTAGTGAAGGGGAAAACATCATAAAATAAAAAAGTCCGTGTTTTATTAATTCTCACAATGAATCCTCCTCATGATTTTGCGGGCAAAAGGGACTCCGTACAAATGGAAACACATTGGAAACATTCTTCTCGACTATTTTTCGAGCAGAAAAAATAGGTGGTGCGGCGAACATCCTGAAGAATGTGTGAGATATAAGTTGATCCATGACACGGCTCGTTTTGGGGGCTACCAGAGTCTGGGTGTCGTCGACAGATGTCGCACGATTCATAAAAATCGGCTGACGTGCGTCTCTGAATGATTTCGATCTGTTATCTGCTGGGATTAGTGTACCCTAAAGGGGAACCACAACCCAAATCACATAGGTAACCATATGGCATGAGTTTCATGCCTTTTATTTAACAAGAGGGACTATTCATTTATTTTAAAGTAATTACCACCGCCCATAAAAAGAACAGCATCGTAACTACAAAATTTTGGCAACTTAAAATCTCGCCGATAAAATAAAAATTAATAAAATACAAACGATGGATTGTATTTTAAATTAGCACATCAAGTGTGCGACTAAATATAGAATAGCAATAGAAAGACTATAGACTAAATATATAATTATAGACTTATAATTAATAGACATTAATAGAATAACGCAACAGCGACTACACCAGTATTTTAAAGCATATTATGTAAGTTTTCTTTACATTACATTCTCATAAGCTATATAAAATGATTTCACTTTCATTACATTTTTCCTCATAAATAATTCAATGCCCATTACGTACTCACTAGCTCATACAGAAACCATATCCATTAAAACTATGGTGAAGCGGAGCTAGAAGTAATGCGTGTTTACTCATTAATGAATTATAGCGATAGTAATTGTACTTAAAGTTCAATGTCTGATACAACCTACTGACACAAATTCTACACTTAAGAATTATTATTTTTCAGGAAATAAGACGAAAAAAAGAATCGTTCCTCATAATAAAAATGTTGCGTCATTTACTAAATTGCACCCGTTTCTGTGGAGTTTCTGTTTCATGGTTAATGTAAGAACTATACTCACAATAATTTCTATCAATGGCTTCATTACTAATAGCTCCCCAGAAAGAAAAGGATAAAGAGCTGTTGAAGGATATAAAAGGAGGAACGCCCTTTAATCGATCGAGCGCCATCTGTATGACGATCGACCTGTTGACAATACAAATCGATGGAAAAGGAATTCAATAAATAAATTTATTGCCCTTTTACTGGTGAAAAATATGCGTAGAGATGAAATTTTTCGACGAAAGCTAGTTTTTGGTCGCCTAAATGACAGTATGTTCAATGTGTAATGGTATAGAGCAGGGGTGTCGAATTAACTGGCCGCGGAGGATGCGGACCGCCAATATCCCTCGTACGGCCCACGATATCTATGCGAGTATTCATCTATATGTATATTTTCATGTATAAATATGACTTTCATAATTTTACGAAAATATCACGTAGTTTTGCTCATTAGTATATAAACATGTTGCTAAAAATACACTTGCTATGAATGTGGTGTTACAATGCGTTGTTAAAATCATGACCAATTGCTATCAACAACTTCTCATAAAAAACCAAAAACTGCGCATAAGCTGTTAATTTAAACTTCTATAAAAAACCAAAAATAAACTGAATCATCCTATTACGCTCAATTTTACAAGAACATTTTAATTCGAAGGAGAAAGAAAATAAAAATTGGTAGGTGGAATATTTTTCCTTTCCATAGAATTCGGAATTTTTCAAGAAAAAGTAGGTGTTGAAAAATTAACCAACAAAAGAGTTATACATATTAATAAAGCATATATGTTTGAAGTAATAATAACAATTATGATAAAAACGATAATAACGACTGAGTATAATGATTTTAAAACATCATTGAAAGCTATCCAAACTCTTCTGGAGTTATACTAATTGGATATTATATTTCCTATTAGCAGAAATAGTTGAGTTTACACCGAAATGTTACGCACTGCACGGAATAGTAGAGAAGAAGGTGGAGTAAAAAGAAATCACTCATTAAAACGCCTGTATTTGCATCAAATCGTTAGCTTTGGTTGGTGATGTTGGGAATGATACCATTTTCATGCATCGAAGGCATTCAAAAAGGAAAAAGGTAGACCTTCGGTCCGGTATTTGCATACTCACAGCTTAATTATTCCACAGAACAGTTTCGCATCACCAACAGAAGCAGCTATTGCCTCTTCTTCGTCTTTATTTCGAAATACTTTTCATCGATTGACCCAATGAAACAATCGCCGAACGGACTTCGCAATTGGATGTGCGGGAGGATAATTTACATTTGATATCGTTGATTTTATCAGAGAAAATAATTAAATCCGTTGGCGAACTCATTTCCATTTCCTCCCTTGTACACGTCATCAATCAAAACGCTTTTATTGCCGATGTTTAATATATTCGTCGAATTGCACGCCTGAAATCGATTCCAAAATATTCAATTAAGAAGCCAAATAATTGTCCGAATGCGAGGAAAATAATTTCCGTGATTTATTTCTCTTCGAATGGATAAAAAAAGAAAGGGAGTGATTTTTAAAATTTAGTATATCAGGATCTTGTTTTCGGTGGAAAATTAGCAGTAATCAAAGTTAAGGGTTTCAAATGAAATTTGAGTAAATATTCTTTCTTAGCTAGAGAGGCAATTGATTGGGATGGCTTGCCAAAGAATCTTCTAATTCCTTTCCCAAACGTAGATATAGGTTGAAAAGTAATTTAACTAAACTTTTCACGGCCAAGCCAAATAGTAGAACTTTTACAGTTGACATTTAGAGTCAAAGTCTGTCTAACTTAGATTATGTGAAGATATCGTTAACTGTAGTTAGTCTGCCGAGAGTAGGAAGCTATTCTACTCGATTTCAAGAAAGCTTTCGACAGTCCCTCATCACAAGTTTATTTACACATTAGAATAAGCGGAGAGTAACAAGAAGTTTCTCAAGTGGGTCACAAAATTTACTCTGCAAGAGGAAACAACAAATAGTTCCTGATGACGCTTGTTCTAACAAATTAAAATTACTCTGGTGTCCCCCATGGGAGCGTATTTGGACCTTTACTTTTCTAAACACTGATGAACGAGTTAAATAATGAGGTCTAGATCAATTTAGGAATGTTTGCAGGTAGCCATTATCACCTATGGTATAGTAAAACTACATAATAGAGAACTAGAGAGTACATATAGAAATATCAAAGCAGGAACACTGTGTTTCTCCATCAATAGATTTAGTTTTCAATCTAAAGAGGTGCGAAAAGCAGCTGCTTTATCTTGATGCAAGCAAAAGTTCCGTGGTTGATTTCTTTAAAAGGAAATGTTATTAGAATTATATTCCACTGTAATATAGCTATATATGTAGTTATTTTTTTCGAAAGACGTGCATTTAGCCTTTACAATTTACGCTGTAAGCGGAAATGTTACTTGTAGATTTCAGAGGTATGTCTAGAGATGTAAAATTAAGCACGTGGAAGTATCCAGGTGAATTGAAGAGGTAAGTGTAAAAAATATGATTATAGGGAATGTAGAGGAGCAATGCAATGAGGAAAGGGAGAGGAGTGGAGCGAATGACGCATTCACAGCATCGGGTCGAGGTCAACGTCGGCGGAAATCGTTAAATGGAGCTCCATCGACTTCATCTTAATGCGCCCTTGAACGTCTTCTGCACTCAGTTTGATTTTCGGTGTCATTTATCTGGGTGAAAGAGGCGACTTGTAATGAGTCATTCTGCTTACGTATTCGATCGCCGCAGCAATAACTGGTTCACCTCAGGAGGTGCACAATACATCCCTTAAACGAAGTACACCTCGACTTGTACTGTGGATATGCTACAATAGTTACAAAATAAATCGAAACTAATATCCGTATTTGAAAGAATAAGTTCCTAGATTCGAGACGGTGAATTTATTGTTGTTGATATTCGTATTTATTGTGGCTTCACTAGAAAAGTGAATCTGATCAAACTACAACATGAACGAATACGATGGTATCTGGAAAGCAAAGTGGGCCGCGCGTTCAGCTGTGGAGAAAGTGCCCCGGGTTCGATTACCGGTGGGAGCCCACACGTGAAATAACCTCAGCTACAGCTTTCAACAATAATATTGCTAAGAGAGCAATAACAACAGTTTGCTAGCTGTGTTCATCATCTGCTCTGCTTTTCTAGATAGTGTTTCTTTTTCGTATCTTCATCACTTTTGCAACTTTTTCTTCGATAATCGTACTTATTTCTAGGTACAAAGAGCCAATAGCAACTTATGAATATTTAAGCTTTTTAATAGAATGTATTTAACTGAACCGTACGGATTGAAAATTAATTATCGTACCAAAGGAAATATTCTCACAATCAGCTGACTTCGCTAACTCGAAAAAATTATTCAATTTAATTTAATACCTTTCATACGGAAATCTCACATGGTGTAAATGTAATCAATATCCAATAATTTATCTTCAAAACCTTGAAACATATATTTATTCCCTGAAATTACTGATAAGAAATGATCATGTAAAATTAGGAAATTACGTTTTCGAAGATCACGAAAAAATCATAGACATGGTATGCCCACCAATTATGGAAGATAGAGAAACATTGCCCGGAATAAGGTGCCGATTTCCCCCAGATTACACTTTTAAAATATTGAAGTTCTCAAAAATAAAATGATTTACGTACATATTTTTAAACATAAAACATTGGAAAGCTTTGTGATAAATTTTCATTGGAATAAATTTGTTGTCGCTGCTGTTTAACGCTGATGCATATGACTGAGAATAAGAATAATGAAACGTCTTATTCGAGGAAACTCGAGACTAAAAGTATAATCTTCACCCAACCCAATGACATTTGATGAAGACAAAAGAGTAAACTTTAGACACTTGATTTTTAATTTTAACTGCCAAATAGGCACAGATAGCACATAGATATAAGAAAGAACGTGCTGTGTATAGAGAAAATACTTAAGCAGTAAGGTTTACTGTGAGGAGTTTTAAATATCAAGGACGAAGAACACTCAGTTATACATTCTATTTCTGATAATGATGAAATAAGGACAATGATTGGATACAATTCGTGCTACGTGACACGTGAATTTGAAGAGGCATTGTAAAAATCAATAACCGCCGTCAATGAGCATTTGGAAAAGTTTTGATGCATAAATCGTATAGTTTCCACACAATTGAGGCCAAAAGATTCGATCGATCGAATTTCCATTTGCGACTCTTTGTTCAAATCCAAATAAACCGTAACATTTATAAGCAAACAAGGACGAATAACGATTGACTTTCATAAGCAAGAAAAGAGTGATAAAAATCTTGGTAAAGACAGTCATTATTTCTATGGGGACGGAAAGGAGTCCAATTGGAGGCCCTTTACAAGAAAAAGAGATGATAATTTCAGATAAATGTCACTCGGAAATGGCCAAATCAAAGTCACTGTATAAGGAAAAGAGTTAAGAATTCGTAAATCTGTAGACCATTGGTCCCAATGGGAACAATTACACCTCTTTTACTACCTGACAATGATTTTTATAAATAATTATTTCAACTTGAAAATTAATTTTTTCTCCACTAAGTCGCGTTTATCTTTGGATCACGATCTATCACCATAATTTATTCGTACATTTCCCTTTGCTCCAAAAATTTGGGTCCGAAAAGTGACTTATACAAATGACTATACAAAGGGAAGGCTTTTATTAGTTCGATAATCAACGTTAGAAATAAGTTTCCTAGAACTAATTTCGCATTTATATAACTTATTAGGTAGTTAAGCAATTTATGCATGTTAGAAGGACATCGACATTTCTGATGATGTTTACAAGAATTAAAAATACTCTAGTACAAGTACTTGCCAGATCAGATAATATTATTTATTATAGGTAGACATCTTCAGGCATTTGGCAACTTCAAATTTGATAAAGATTTCTACTTGTAGACGAAACTGTCTTCCCTAATAAATTATATTGAGGAAAATACAAAGTAATTTTTATAACATTATTTAGTATGGTTCTCTTTAACAAAGTTGAGCTTGGCCACATCAGACGTTTACAATGTTCACCATGATTTATAATAAATATGATTTTATACTGTTGCTAACAGTAGTTATAAATAAAAACTGGTACAAACAGCACGAATTTTCTTTAAATTACGATTCATAAATCGGGGTGAGAGCTTACAAAAGGGGAGGCAATGCAATACATGGAAAAATTAATTAGTAATTAATAAAGTAAATCAAAATCTTTCTCCGATTGGTACTACGACATCTCCAGCTACTACTTTGCTGATTCCATCAACCAAATCAAGATAGAATGAGAAAAAATTAACGTAGGAGTTTCAATTTAAAATCGCGTCATTAGGAAAGGTTAATCGCTCCTTGCTAACATTCCCCGTAACACGCCGTTATAAACTGCAGATTTGTTCGCTAAGCAACCCTCGGTCCAAGCAATTTCTCGCCGTTTGCTTAATCATTAATTTCGCTTCAGCAGCCATCCTGAAAACCGTTTCGAAAAAACATGGAGTTTCTCGCAACTGTGAATATTTTCCAGCCAAGGTGCTTCTGGAAGCCGCCAGCAGATGATGCGCGCATCGCCTCCCTCTCTCTGCCAGGTTGACAGTTAACAACGGCGAAAAATGTGAAAATGGGGGGAAGGAAACACGCGGAGGAAAACGCTGTCTCTTTCGATTGAAAAAGATGAGCGTATCTCTGTTTCCAAGACGTACTCCACCAAAGAATGCCACTTAAAGGAAAGAAAGTTATGCCGAATATGTTTTAAGGATTCAAAACTCGGCGCTACATGATGTTATTTTTCATGCTTTATAATTAATGTGTTAGAATAACGAAGCATAAAATCATTAGGATAACAAGATCATGTTCTCTTGGCGATGAAAATGACTATAATCACTAGACCAAAGCTTTCATGTGAAAGAGATTATGCATTTTTGCGAGTAAGGAAATCAAGATTTACAGTGACTTTATTTCATTCTGAGATAGTTTCCAACTATAATCATAATGAGTTAGTGATAATATAGTTGTTAACCATACATTCCATGGGAAACGACACAGGCTTTGCTTTAAGACGCTTCATAGATGTGGATTTCAATAAAAATTTCAATGAAGACATTTAAATGTGTTTTATCAAACATGTTTCATATTACTATAGAGTATATGATCATATAATTTTTATCATACAATTATTTGACAAGTAATACTACAGTTTATGGGAAGAACAGGAAGAAATAAATCGATTATCATATGCGAAATCGCGCCTTGGATAAAGATGATTTTGGTTGCAATGATACTTTCCATGGTTACCGTCGTTAACCAAGGTGTCACTGTAATAATAATCATATTGTCTTGTAAAAATGTTGTAGGAAGTGTATCCACGGATTGAGAGCCCCTTTGTATATTAGTACTTCAAACATACACACTTTTAAAAGGATTAATCTTTTACAATGATATTTTTTGGCATTCATAAAATAAATTTCAAGGAAAATATATATTGTACAAATGCTAATATTAATACCGAGTTATTGCCACTTTCATAAAAAAAAGAAAATTGATCGATCGAAAGAAATGTACTGTAATAACTGGCGTTACTATTATTTTCGATAGATTAATTCATGACTGCAGATCTTCAAAATTACATTTTTCATTTACAAATAGTTACAGGTCTGTTAGTTCAAAAATTTCCAGACGTATTTATTAACTTACTTTTAATTTTAATTATTATTATTGCTAAGCGAAAGCTTAGCAAAATAAGAGGTAAAATCAATGAAACTTAGGTTTATACTGACTTCTGCAAGATTTTGTAGCAAATTCAGAAAAGTTTGCAATAACCTCCGTGTAACTTCCAGAAATCTTTATTCTTAAAATTAAAATTTTATGCTGATAAAAATATTGGCAATACACATATGGTAATTTAACAAACAGCCCTGTCAAAGACTGAGTCCAATATTCATCTCATAATGAGCACTACAAACGACGAAAAGATATTAAACTTAGCAAAAGTTAAGTGAAATATTCCTGTAAAATTTCCCTTTGCTAAACATGTTCCAAATATCTTCCCCACGTTCTTACATTTGAATTCTTTGAAACTAAATTTCGCTTAATTATAGCCTTAAAAATTCCCTTCTGCTCAAGTACGCATGAGTAATTGGAAATTGTGTGCTGAAGGGAAGTTTAATCAACTTGGTTATCAAGTTCGTTCTACTTCCAATGAATGCGGGAGCGTTGGATTCTAGCTGATTTGTTCCGCTTATTGAATGTGTATTGCTTAAATGTCTACATCATATTCCACGCCAATGCTTGCAGTGGAATAAAAGACTAGAATTTCAAGCCTCAGACCAAGGCATTAGCGGGAGTATGAGGTGATTTCTAAAGTACTTCTTCTGTTCAAAAGGTAAACACAGTAAGTGATATGAAAATTGCTAATTCCTATCCTGTTTTCAAAGAATACATGGTAACTTACCAATTCTACGCCAAAGTTTGCGATGGAATAAAAAGTCGAGATTTTCTGCTTCCGTTCAAGGTATTAGCGATGGTATACGATGATTTCTGAAGTTCTTTTTCCGTTCAGAGTAAACAGAATGGATGGCATCAAAATTGATGCTTCATTTACTTTCAAAAAATTTGATAATTTATTAGTGCTTGCAAAAGGACGGATTTTATAGCTGAAAACTGTCTAACCTTTAGCAAAATTAAAACCTTTGATTTTATACAAGGCTTGATTCATTGTTTGTTAATTAATTGTTTTCAGCAATTATGAATCAGATTTAATATGAGTTAGGTTATCATTTATTTATTAGTGAAGGCGTTGAAATTTCCGTCATAAAAATAAGAAATTTCTCTGGAACAGAATCTGTGATTCATGGAAACAGTTGGTAGCGCTATTTTTGAGTTGATAGCCATGCGTCATCGTCTGGAATAACAAATAGGGTCTTTCCCGAAAAATCCATACTCAAATACCCTGTTTTGCCTCAAAATCTCAACGCAAACTTCACTTTGTATTGGCAACCCTGCTTTCATACAGTTCATAACCTTTGGTGAAATACCAAAACGCTCCGGCGATTCGCACGATGTGAATCTCTTCTCATAAAATCCCATTTTTAATAAATACAGAAACGCAATCACAGCTTTTTGAGAGATACCTTCTGAATTTTTGAAACCGTGCTTTGAAATGAAATTGATATTTATGAACTCTTTATAAAGCTAGCGATTGGCTTTAAATTCGAAATAGTAGGTCAAGATTAACTTGTAAATTTAATTTGAAGAAGATTCTAAAATTATCAAAATTGATGTTGGTAACCCTGATAAAGATTTGTTTTATATTTGCAAATATTAGCGATCGGTTTGGCATAGCCAGAAATTCAGAAAGGAGTTTTGAGAAAAAATCCGAAATTAAAATGTCATAAGTTTTTGAGAATTTCCAACAGGATAAAGAGCGTATATTTTGTGTGAGAATCTTTCAGATCCTGATGAAACTTTGCTGTATAGTCGGTATTTTGGAGCTTATACTACGAATCCTGAAAAATAGTATTAGCCGACCCTAAATGTGGTGGGAGCCCACGTGTAAAATGACCTCAGCCTTCGAAGCACTTTTAAAATACTACTATTATTACTCTTTACTAGTATAATTACAAGTCGAGTTGCGTGATGTATATTAGATTGGAAAGCAGCTTGTATGACTGAAATATCTCTCCCGATTATTCCAAAAGTTTTACCTTTTCCTTTACGAATAAGTATCACAATATAGGTCCAAAACAATAGGAGGTCCAAAAATATGCTGAATATTGGTACGAAAATAACAGTGCAGGAATGAATTACAGGTATAGAAAAAAGGTAGAATTCTTGGAAATTTTTTTTAGCCCTTTTGATTACAAATGTCATAATCCGGGAAGAAACGGCTTTGAAAATATCAATACAAATATAATACGATAGGATTGCTATGAATCTACCTTTATGTATATCATAATATCAATCTTCTAGAGCGATTCTGTGGATTTCCATGTTTTCGGTGCTGAAATAAGCGGAAACACTAGTAAAATTTCAACTCAATATATCAATTTTAATTCTTAATTATTTTCTAAATTGAATTTCTATGTTAGGATATGTATATTTATTCTCTGAAAAATAATAATACAAATTCTGAAACGTAATTTTTATAATGCAATTATTTTAAGCCATAGTGTATTTAAAGAAGTAGCAAAAGACGCGATTCCTAAAGAGGTAACGATGCCAACTCGTAAACTGTTTCATCCTTTCTTTTGTAATTGATATAAGTATAAAATCTTTTCAAGTCTATCCTAAGATATGCATTATTTCAAGGAAACAAAATAAGGATCCGAACGTAGCCGTGTTTCCAACTCATCTATCCTTTAAGCAGCTTGAATCGCCCTGGTTTCGGCACAACAAATTATTCGAAAGGAATTGAAAAAGGGGCGAAATTTCGGTGGATTCGAAAAGAGTGACGCAAAAGGCTCTCCACAATCCCTCCTCTTCAATAAAATTTCTTTTTTACACGTCCTTCAACTGCCCTTTGTTTACCCTTGTTATTACGTACGTGTTTGCTTTTTCGCCGTGGTTTTCTGCGAGCCACACTGTACGTACTTCACTGCTTCGCCCCGATTTTTTCGTATTTCGTCATCGCAATTATCACGGGCGAGGGAGGATCCGCATTAATTAATGACGTCTTAAATTATTCCGCAGAAATAATTAATCATGTAAGTATGCGATGTAGGCGCTACAACCTCCAAACTTCTTTCCCTCATTTTGCACTGAGAACTGCGAATTTCGAAGTACATTCCGTGACCTAGTGCGACATCAAGTGTAAAAAGAAATGCTACTATGATTATAACTACGCCTTGGCTTCCACTAACTATACACTAAACAAGAATTTTTCAGTGGAATTCAATTTATGAATTAGAAAATAAATCCTCAGCAGAAGCAGCCGCCAAACATATATAAAATAGAATGCGACTAAATATATCAACAAAGTTAATAAATAAAATAAATAAAGAGTAATAAGTAAAATTTATTAGTAACATCTTTATCTTGAATGATATTTAGGCTATAAAGTTTCCCTGTAGTCTATCGTCAACGTTAAATAGATTAACTATTAAGTAAAATGAAAAGAAATTTAATTAATGGAGATGAAGAAAATTTTATTTTTGAATTAAAAGACCTAAGCAAACTTCAGATAAAAGTATCCAAAGCAAAAATACATACATACATACATACGTCTAAAAAAAATACAACCATAACTGAAAGCTTAAAAACCAGGAATAACCTAATGAGCGTAGTAAGTTAAAGATGGTGAAAACCGATACCTACTGATACCTGATAAACTCTTCTCCATTATACAATTAATATTATTAATGGCAGGCTTTAAAGTCCTCAATGTTGACCCCTTATCATTTTAGAATATATGGATAGACTAAATCAAAGCAATAAGAAAGAGGAAGGAAGGAACAGTAGTATTAATAGGAAGAACTAGTAGTAATCCAAGCGGATGCTAAAAGAACCAGCTGAAGGTATGGATTGTAAAATATCGTTACTGAAAACATATAACTTGACGATGTCTTTAAGTAAAACAAATTTCTCAAATTGCAAAATCAAAAAAAGGATCTGACGAGGAGCCTCTATTCCAATCAGATTGTGATATTTTGCCATGATTACTATGCATTTATTAAATTTATAATTTTAAAAGACACCCGAAAAGTCATTTAGAGATGAATTCATGAGGAAATAGTCTTAACCTACCCTTGGTAAGTTTGCTTCCCCCTACGTTTCTAGTTCCTGCCCTACATGTAGCGATGTAGTAACTTCATAGTTTAAGGAACTGGCCTCAATTCAGCAAAATTACAATACTTGCCTTACTTTTAAAGTTTCCCAGTTGAGGAAAAGGCTTAATTACATGAAATTTCCGACCGGCCCTCGTAAGAACGCAAACTATCTCCACGAGATGCTCAGTTCACTCAGTTCGTCAACTTCGGTTAATTTCGACACGCTGACTGCAGAGAGCGCTGAATAAATTGATGCCAAGATTTGAGTGGACTGGTCGCCCGAAATACTGAGAAGTCCTTTTCCCAGACTTTCTTGTGTGTGCTTCGGAAACACTTCACCAGGTGGTGCTGGAACTCGCTAATGGAACGATACGACAACGCGACCGCTCTTTGTGCGCTCGTCCCTCTGAATTTCTCCCCTCGACCAATCGAAACACGCGAATAAATATGAAGGAATACTTTTACTTTTTTTCTCTTTCGCGTCGTCGTTCGAATCATGAAAGGGGGTCCGAAATGTACCAAAGATGAGTGCCTCCAACACATTATACCGAATCGTTAAATGAATATACAGTAAAACCCGGTCTTTTCCAAGTGGACCAAATGAAAACTATAAGAAGAAAGTATATAACTCCTGTAAGAGGGTTATAACCGGGTTACGAAAAATTTGAATTTATTTTATATTGGAGATAAACAAAGATTTTATTTGGCCCTATAAATGTAAAATAAATGCTTAAAACCTTAAAACGAAAATGGTACTTCTTTAGTATGGTTTATTTGCCACAGTTGAAGATGGGATATCTAGAAAGCCGACGAAATACTTTTATGTAATACAGGTTGCCTTCTCGTTATAATTTTTCAAGAACCATTTTTGGAGCTTCAAGTTACTTAATTTTAGCCTATTTTCACTAGAGAATGAAACAATGTTTACTTTAAGGATAAAAAATTTGGAAAGGATATCTAACATTTTAATAGCAGTTGAAAGAGGTCGTCACAGAGTACTCTCTCTCCAGATAACGCTCAATAACACGCAAAACTCTGCTTTGCAACTGTAATTTATTCGATATGTTTACCGTTCGAGATTGCAACGAAAGGAAACACAGCCAAGCGCTTTCTAATTTAACATTTTGCCCTGAGATAGAACTGATAAGGGGGAATTTAAACAATCTCAGAACTAGTACCGTTTCCATACCTAAACTTGCATATTTACATACATGCATCGTACATATTCGAAGCGCGAATTATAGTATTATAAAAAGAAAGTGTACTTTAGACCATGCCATAAATCCTCCGTTTGTATGCTCTAAGTATTCGGTACTATGATTCGATCAAGATGGATAGAAATATTACAGTTAGATTCAGTGAATAATATAATAATTTTCATCATTAATAATTTATCAATATGATAATGTAATGAATAATAATTCAATCATTTTTGAAAATTCGAAGGAAGTACCTTGAGGTCATGAAATAAATCGGATCTAAGAATGCCCTTGGGAAGGCGCATTATAATTTTGATACTACTGTAAGTTACCAAATGAACGATATCTTCACTCATGCGATATATTCTTAATGAAAGACTCTTTAGCACATATAGAATTTTTTTATTGTTAATATTTCTTTCTATACTTATTAGAGAGGACTAAAAACAACTTTCACTCGTTACCACAGGACTTTAATCTTTCCACTAAGGTTTCAACTCTTAACGTCATCATCGGATGCGTAAAGCATAGAATCGGTCGTGAGTCATAAACTGAAATCTGGATCTATTTCTAATGCAACTGATGATGACGCTAAGCATAACAATTTAAGTCAATGATTAACGTTCTATGAAAAACAGTCAGTAAGTTCTGCTTTTATTCCTCTCTCATCATGAAGATCTACCACAAAGTTCAGACCAAAATAGTTGATTTTGCTCGCTATATAATATAAACTCATGTAGAAATGGTTAATCACTATTGTTATCTCCTGAAGTATGTCCTGTCAAGCTGTACCCAAGAGAGAGTATCAGTCCAATGATATCAGTTAAATAAACGTTCATATAATTTGAGTGCCTTTCCACTACTGTGTATTTTGCTGGCATTTCTATTAAAGTGCCGGGTGAAAAATAACGGAGGTGATTTTATGAGAAGCAAGAGTAATTATGCATAATTTATTGCGCAAGTTTAAACGCGTGTCGTATATTTCTCTCTACGCAATGGAATGAAAAGTTATTTACTCGTATTTACCCAAATGTTGCGGTTTAAGCGCTGAAGTGCGGGAATGAAAGATATGTGAGGACGGACATCGGTCAGCTTTCCTCAAATGCGGCGAATTTAAATAAACCTGAATGTGACGCAAAAGCGAAGATAATATCAAACGCATTTTCTGCATTACAGAAATTCTTTGGGTAAATATCGCGCCGACGAACGTATGATTAAAGTAAAATTTGAGAGAGAATGCACCTGTAATAAACCAGGCATCTGCCATGAATTTCCACAGTATTTTGAATATGCGTTGGGAAACAGCTTACAGCTTAAGAAACAATTTATGATTTATTTCGTACATTTACACAAACAAGTAGTGCGTTCATGCGAGAGGAAATGAAGAATTAATCACGGAATCCTAAAGTTTTTATCCTAAAGATTCAGAGAGTACACTTGTTGAGAAATCGTAGATGTGACAAATTATTTATAATTCATGTAACGTGAAAGATATTTCCTAAAAGAAAGTCTTAGAATTACGAATGACGAATCGGTGGGGAATATTTTTTCGTAATTAGTGCTGTCTAATGGTTTAATACGCGGTTTTTATGCGCATGTGCAATAAAAAAAAGATTCGCTTTTTATCAAATCCTAGGAAAATCGCTGGGACTTACTTATTCATCTATAGTAATCTTCGCCTCCCTCCATTTGGCTGCTAGATCCGCCAATGCATGGATGATTACTCTAGATGACTTATTAAGTCCCAGCAATTTTCCTAGGATCTGATAAGAAGCTTGATTAAAATCAGTTGGTTTAACTTTTTTCACTATCGTAATAGATCTGCTACATTTATCATTATAAAGGTAAGTTTTAAAGCGTTGAGTTAATGTTACTAAAAATTCATAATAAACTACCTAGCCATATTAAAAATAGCTATAATAAACAATTTGGAAAAAAACATTCAGAAACATAATGATAGCAATGTAGGTCAGTTGGTCCATGAAAATCACATCTATTTAGATTATGATATAGAATATCGTGTTAGGAAAAGCATAATTATTAAATAATGTATTTTATTTTAATTGTAATAGAGTATAATGTACTGTCATTGTAGTGTATACATGTAAATTATGAGTACAGTGTATTTGTTTTAAGGTATGAACTGGTGTAATTGATAATGACTTTTCCATTTTATGAATTTGTAAGTTTTTTGAAATTTGGAGTAAATTTATTATTATCAATTTGAGATGAGTTCGTAAGGGAATTGTCTTAATTTGGTCCCTCCAACCCTTGCAAGTTTCTATATCTATCCCCTATCCGATACATTTATGAATACCGAAATTATGAGAAAACAAATTTAATCGCTCAATTAGCTAAAAAATATAAAAAGATGCGTTTTTCGTAAGAATGATGGAACTTGTAGCTAACTTTAAACATAGCTCTGGGGCTTGAAAAAATGGCTTAAGGATGCACGGCACAGTTTCAGAAAGTAGTATTCATGTGACACTCAATTGCCAGCGTTTGCGCAGGACACAAACGAGTCAATGGATAAGGGAAAATAGATAGCCGTAGATTTAAAGTCCACAGAGGCAGAATGAAGCAGTAGATTTTCCAAAAGCATAGCGTAAATCACGAAAACGTAAAAAGAGAGAATGGATGAAAGGGTATTTGATGGGATAGGATAGTTCCTACGAACGCAAAGTTAAGAGTCGATGGTAAATTATATAGAGCGAATATAACGCAAATTGTTCCTCAGGGAAGTATCTAGTCATCTGATACTATGTAGTCATCTACTAGATTAGAAGAGGCAAAATCCAACGACAAAGTTTATTCGCCCCAAGTGGCGAATAAGAGTGAATCGATATTCCATATTTTACTACCTACCATAAAAAGTAGCGAAAGCTCTCTTGAAGACTTGTGCATGTGAAATTGTGCAAAAATTACTTAACCGTGGATGAAAAGAAACACTGAATTTCGCATGAACAATTCTCCTACTGTCGTATTAAATACTTTTTACTTATTTCATTCAATAGTCTCTTAGCTGAATAACTGATGGGTCAAAATTGACTTCTCGATTATCCGGACAAATAATGGGGTAATAATCAGTAAACACGGTTAATCTAAACCTAAACTTATATTTCTAAAACCTTCATAATTCACGTAAATAATCAATTTATAATTTTTACGCACAAACTACGTTACTTACGATTGTAACTCAAAAAGAGTTGCCTCACTGGACCGCTGATAGTTGCAGCGATAATATCATAGAATTCCCACTGAAAAAATTCTTACCTAATTAATGCTTTAATTGAACCGCGAAAATATATGTGCGATTTGCTGTTTGACTTATTTTTTAAAAAAAGGCCGCAATATCGAAGGATAGTAAAAGATCCTGAACGGATAATCAGCCCACGGATAATCAAGGATTCACCGCATTAAAAAACATGTTCAAACATTATAATTTTTATGATTTTGCATCACTCAGCTTCCGTATAAGAGGTCAAAAAACTCTCTGTAAGCTTAATACATCAACGGTTAGTATTAAATCGTATATTTATCCCTGGGGGTGGCGGCATAGTTTCTGAAATGCATATTGGGTGATTCTTAGAAGGTCAGTAATTCGCCGGTTCTTTATTTCTCTTCGAGGAAGAGAACCGTCTCTTCATTGACTTAGTCGAGTCACGGAGTTTTCCGACATCATATCCATTAACAGCAGAGTTCCAATTTTCTTTTCTTTCTCTCAGCCAAACTGTTTCGCTTGAAAATCTCAACGAAACCTTCATTTTTATAATGAAACGTTGGCAACCCTGCTTTCATAGAGTTCATAACCTTTTGTGAAAACGCTCGGGCGATTCACATAATACAAATCTCTTCTCAGAAAATCCCATTATTAACAAATACAGAAACGCAATCAAAGCCTTTTCAGGGATCTGCTTGGCGAGATACGGCTCAAAACAGTGCTTTATGAAGTTGCTGCCTTTTTAAAGTTGGTCATTGGCTTTAATTTCGAAAAAGGCCGCTTGAGGCTTATCTGAAAATCTTAACATGATTTTAAATATAATTAAAGCTGATGAGTGGTAACTATGCTAAAGAGTAGTTTTACTAATAATTAATATTTTTAAATTGGATGATATTTGATTCTTAACCAATAAAACAGGTTTCTAAAATTCTAGATCTCGTGCCGAATATAACTACAAAAAGATAAGTTCGCTCAATGCTATGGAGGGGAAACATCAAAGGAATAATTTCATCGCACAGTGGATGCGGAAAAAACTTCGAGGATTGAAAGTTTACCCTCAAGGATAGGGGAGCAATTGTATTTTAAGACCGTTAATAACCGGAGTTAATAAGATAGCGAATGAATATTAAAGTAATGGGAAGAGTAGGCATGAATTGGAAGATATGAGATTTAAAATTGAATTGGAGAGGCACTGTCTCCTATTATCCTTCACTCGCCGCTTAAATCGATTATCACTTTCATCTGGTGGCTTTGTTCGCATTTACATCTGACCGAGGGGATTGAGTTATTCTCCCACCGCTGCGATTAGAGAAGGGGAAAATCTTCGCGGTGTACATGCTAATCTGGTGGCAAATATATGAATACTAGTGATCTCTCACCTCAAAAGCGACGAAAGTTAATTTGAATCAGGTTGGGGTTGAAAAGACTCCGTTTGTCGGGGCTATAGTATTCTGGGTACCGGAGAACAGGGAAGGCCGGAATTTCCGGCTTTTATGAATAATCCAATGCTCATTTTGATAGTAATGATATCATCCTCAGGGGCGATCCGTAGAATACTTAAAGTATTATTATGTATATACTTAATCCTAAGTTAGAGGATTTGATGGTTACTGAATGAATTTCCAATGAAATTGCCAATACACAGTGAAACACACAGTGTAGTGAAATACACAGTATGTGAAACTACAGTTATTCTCTGATTTACGAACAAGTTATTGAGCATCTATTCGTATCTTCAATTTTTGGTAAGAAAGAAATATTTTTTAGGCATTGCATTATCCATCGACAAAAGTAGGTGATGTAATATGAGAGAGAATTTAAATCAAAAGTTTAAATATTAAAAAATAAGAGATATGAGAGTTGGTAACCGGGTGCGTAACAACTTAGGTTAAGCTGGTTGCATACACAAGGGTTGTAACTTCGGATACTGGTATGTCAGACGTTCGTAAAACGGCGACCATTTGTAAAGCCGTCCAATAAGAGCCATGAAATCAACATAGTAAAACTTTTATAATTCAATTTTCAGCAATGAAATTAGTTTATTAATGAAACGAAAGACTCTTTTATCTACCCAACGATTGGGTCATTCTTCATCCTGAAAACAGTTTTATTACTATTTGTAATGTTTCTACGCCATCTACCATACACCATATTGTGGCTCGTGGGGTAGTAATGAAAATATAAATGTATTTTCCTGACCAGCATTGTCAGTGTTTCTGTTTAGGTCATGCCAAATTTAGGCGTCCTTGAGAGGATGTTTTGCTGTCTTGCATTTTCCCGATTCCGAAAAATCGAATTTATAGCAAATTTCGAGAAGTTGGCAGTGTTCTTAGCAGGCGTATGGGTCCCCGATAAAAGGATTAGCCCAAAAATTCAATAATGAAGTTCTCGCAATCCTCAAATAAGAAATCGCGTAACTTTTTAATTAATTCGATTTCGGTTTCCCTGCGATAGAATCTTAAAAAGGAAAGAAAGGAGTTAATTAATGTTTGCTAATTCGAAGGAATGAAAGGGAAATGAAAAATAATGAACGGCGACAAGGAGGGCCTAAATCTTCTTAAAGTGAATTTACATCTAAATTGTCCGTCATCCCGACACTCTGTCCCTTTCATTTGAAGTGGATCATTCGAGGTTCACGTCTCAAGGGAATTTCATTTTAGGATTCAACCGGGGATTTCATATACTGAAATATTGGGGAAAACAGAAAAGAATTGAATAGCGAGGGGCATCCAAGTGTGTATTTCTTAAGCCAAAAGAGTTGTGATAAGGGAAAGTTCTTCTCAGAAAAATGACATAAATCGCTGAAAAACATTGCTAATAAGAGGAAACAAATATAGACAAGTAAATTTATCGGGGTAGGATAGGTGCAGATAGCATGCAAAAAGGGATTCTGGAGATAGGACTGACACTGAGAGAGACAGAGCCATACTAGGCAAGATTATTTGATAAGGATAATAGTCATGACACTCTATATAAAACATCAGTAACAGAATGTCTACATATTAAATATTATGGGGTAACTAGGGTTAACTATTCATAGGGAATTCTAGAAAAACATATAGTATAATTCTGTTTTAATATATTTATAGATCAATATTTTTCTTAGAAAAAAATGAGATAAAGAATAGATTAAAATTAAGATGAAATTTTCTGCTTAAAATTGAACCTATTAAAATTACTACAAAATTTTACATTCATCTTTCGCTTACTAATTTGAGGGAAGATACCCCAGGATAGCTATGTGAGTAAAGTAGGCCTCGGTGAGAACGGTCCAGGGTTCGATTCTCGGTCGGGGCCATGTTTACGAAATGACGTAGGCTTTTGCAGCAATTTTAGAAAAATGCTATTTATAAACTAAAATGAGACGAAATAAAATGAGAGAGAAGATTTTCTCTATTCTCTCACACTTTCCTATCCTTGCATATAACTTTCGCCTGAGACACCTATAATCTCGTTATTAATGTCTTTAGTACAAACCAAGATTAGATAAAAATTTCTAGCTAAGTATTTTCAATTTCTGCCAATAAAGATACTTCCCGGTGCCTCCTCCTCAGTCGCTAGTTTCACATGCATGTGATAACCCAAAAATCTAACGAATATATCAATAGACACATGGTAACTCAAATTCCTCATTTGTGAGAGACTGTATAAATATGGTACCAGGATGTTTACACGGACTCCATTTATGAAATTTAATATGAATACGATACGCAAGTGTGCGCGTTGGTATAAATTATATTCATTTGCTCAGGACCGCCAAAATTTCTCCGAATTTAGAAAGTGAGCGTCAGAAGAGAATGGAGAACTTGCCTCAACTCAGTGTAATGTAATGCGGCAAAGTTTTTCTCTCATCCCCCACTTGTAACCGCTATCATAGGATTACAAAGTCCGCTCAACTTAAAATCCATTCCTAAAACTATTTCGTCTGTTACAATTCCATTTATTCTCGCCTAAAGTCGTACTTTCCTCTAATTTTCCAGGATTGACAAAGATCTACGCATAGATAGGGTTACCAGATTCTCATTGCAAGAAATGGGGACTTCTCAAAAGCGGGTGAGCCCGAGAGGAAACTGGGACCTAACCTCATAAATTATATTAGTTTAATAAGCTTTAAAGTTTCCTTTAGTGTGTGCAGTGTTACAACTTCCTGGAAATTTACGAGCGAATGATTTCCCTCGGTAAAACACTGTAATTTCTATTGTATTTTTTTAAAAGTTTTTCCATCTAACTGAGATTGCTGAACAATTCACCGGGATCTAAAGTTAAAACTGGGATACTACAGGTCGAAACGGGAAGAATAGTAAGCCCAAGAATAGAAAGCATCGTATCATTGAAGTGAATTGATTCGGGTTATGATCTTAGAACAAGACATATTCGCCTTTTGAGCAGTTATCAGAGTAGTAGCGGTATTTGTACCATGAGTTTCGTATGATAGTGACCGGAAGAAAACCATATATTTAGCGGGAGCGTTATAAACGGGTTCTACAGTACATAGCTGTAAAACATCATCTTCAACTACAGTCAACCAGTATTGTTAAAATTTTCGTGTTAGTTCACTATTGGAAAACAAGTAGAAACAGAAGTCCATATGATACCTTTCATGATATGAGAAATATCTCTCGCACATTATTATATTGTATTTAATTTATGTAATTGATAATATCCTGAGATTATTTCCTCAATATATTCGTCATTTTCCTGAATTTTTCACGAATGGAAACAATAAGGAGTCGCAGGAGTAAAGGATATCATCTTTAAGTAAGGTATAATCCCTCTTAACCAGCCATCTCGGGACTTCACACCTGCCGGTTGCCTTTCTGGTCGGTTAATCCGTAATCCGGTTATCCTGATAATGCGTACCTTCATTTATGTCCATATGTATTTTCAGGTGGAAAATTTTTTCTATATATCGTTAAGAAAAAATTGGAGAAAAGTTCCCTTTTAACATGTATTTTTCATTCATATACGTAAAGTGAAAATCTAAAATTTTCCAAATGATTTTAGAGTCAGTTTTTGAAAATGATCGTAATTTCCCTTTGTTTCTCAGTTTTCAGGAAATTGTTGAATGTGAAATCTCTCCAGGTTCTCATCTAAATAATTCTTGGAAAACAAAATATGTAAACTGAAAACATATAGCTTCGCGACTTGTTTTGTAAACACGCCGTTGTACACATACCAAGTAAACAAACTGTTTATATTTCTGCAGGTTAATGCAAAGCCGGTTTAGCGGAGTTATACTCCATTCCATTCATATCATATTTTCCATCGACATCTCGAGCACTTGCTAACATCTGAATAAATATATCGAAAGTCTGGATTTCTTGGGGTAATGCAAGGAAATGAAAATACATCGAAGGGAAAATTGGTTGATTAGGGATCACTAAAACTAAAATATATCGCTAAATGTACAGTTTTTTTACCTACGGGCAATTTCGGTAGAGATATAACTTAAATCTGAAATTTTGGTTCTGGCTGCAGGTTATAGAACCTTGATATGAACGGAAAACCGAGAGCTGGCTTTCGTCGAAATGAAAATGGAACAGAAGCCAGAAAATATAATTATGATATCGAAAACCCATATTCATTCCACTCTGAATACCAGATCGCATACGCACACAATTTTGCCTTCACTCGTGAAGTTATCAATGTGGTCGCACTTGCAAACACGGTTTCATTTTTATGTTGGATGATACTATTGGCTTAAAAAATCACCATTAAAAACTTATGAAGAAGCGAAGAGTTATTATTCTAATAGATGTGATGGTCAATTTTAGAGTTATAAGAAAAAGGGAAAATATATTGTTCTACAATTGTGCAAATGTTGTTTAACAAAGAGAAAGTGGATTTCAAAACAGATTGTTTCCTACAATATGTGTGATTATACATATGCTTATATATTAGCATATGAAAGCATTGAAATTTTGTGAAATACATCGGTTTCAGCTACTAATTGTGAATAAAAGTTTCTTAAAACATAATAAAATAAATTTCCAATGTCATTTATTTGAATTCCAAATTAATGAGTTTCCGATCCTGGATTTTCGACTTATTGTATCAATGACTTTCATTACAAACACATTCCTTACACAACATATTTAAAACTTAAAACGAATGAATTCCGTTTAAATTATTTTCCGATTGTTAAATTAATTGTCGTTACAATTTGAGTAAACTAATTAAATTGTAACGAAAATTAAGTGAATGAGCAATTAACAATTTTTTTAAACAATTCATTTAAATGAATTTCGATGGATGCCATTCTCTGAAATGAAAGCCTGAATACTTTTCCAAAGAACTGATTTCGAATTTTGCACTGAAATTGCACTGAACTAAATTCCAATAAATTCACCAAATAAACTGCAACCGACACATAAAGCTTTCTTATTAAACATTGTTCTACTAACCATTTCCCTTGCTTAGGTTCACAGAATAACTTGTATCTATCCCAACAGCCGCTTTGAATAATTAAATCAGTCCCCGATAAGAATTTCAAGTTAGTCGAATTGCGAATTCGTCCCCTTCTAATCCCAATCAAATATTTAGTTTCCAGTAAAAAAGAATATAGGAGAGTGAATTCCTACGTTACCGTTGGAGCACTTGTCGTGTATTATTAGAGTGCCCGCTGTAACGGTGTGTAGCGTCTGGATCCGTTCTACTTTAAATGTTTTGAATAAAACTTAATAAAATTCAATTATCTATATCCTGTTGCGATAGCAAAAAAGTGATGAATACGTAGTATGCGAAATCTCGAAGGGTCTACAAAAAGCGGAGATTTAAAACTAGGGGTCGAATTGAAATCGAAAAATGTTACATTTGCAAGAGTGAAAACCGGAACCTGTTCGGAAAATTTATAGTTGTAGAACACTAACCGATACCGTAAGCCGTTATTTATTCCACTCCGAATTTTGGTTCCGAACAATAGCGTTTAATTAGGTGTAGGAGGACGAATCTATACTAAATATTTGTATTGAAAAATGCTATTAACATACAATACAAGACATTTCGAAAGAATATGATATCTGGATTGCAGGAGCAAAATTCTGGCTCGAACCGGTTCGACGATAGAAGACGGAAATAAAACGGTACTCGATCGAAATTCGGTTTTTAATTGGACGATAACGAAAACCGGAACAAAAATTAATAAGATTCGATCCCCTGTGAAAAGAGATGTTTATGTTACTATGAGATTTATGAAGAAGATCCGTTTAGTGAAGATCAAGGAATATGTTCTTTCTTATACAAGGGGAATGAGAACACCCATGAAAAATGTAAAAGTAACTAAATAAGCCTTTAGGATGAGATAATATTTACATTCACATCTTAACCTTTAACTCAACAGTCGAGTGTGATTGGGGAGATATTGACACAAATATCCTTATAAGACCATTAAATCATTTAGTCAGTAATCTCTTAATCTCTACGGAAATATCAACGAAAGTAATCATCTCTATATATTATTCCCTTGTAACGCTATGTCAATTTATCTCATAGTGTTCACACTCATTTGACTGGACTTACAAAGACAAATGCTTTGTTACTGAGTCTTGTACCCATGAATTATTCGAAAATCTTCCATCAGCAACCAGATTTCACCATGAGCTAATACCAAGCAAGAGACTTTATCATAGCTATAACACACTCGAAGAACCTGAAATCTCTACTAACAAAACGAGCTGCGTTTGACCATCTCTACCACTGAGACGAACTCTGGGTCATGTGGATATTAAATCACGAGGCAATATTAGAGAAGAGGTCTATCTAGGAAAAATAAGATTTCCTGCGATGAGTACTTTTATAAAACCTGTGTAAAGAGCATAAACCAAGAGCCGAATATGTAATGAATCTGGTTATTTTGGAATCTCGGAAATGATTCGGATGTGCCGTTGGCGAAATTCACATTTTTCATGAGGTGACTCTATGGCTTTTAGAATGATGAGATCAGGCGAAAGATTAATGGTCTCTGAACATTTTGACGAAGTAGATTAGTATTCGAGTAAACGTGGAATGAGACTCAAATATGATGTTTCGTTTAAACTGAGTGGATATCTTCTTCTATGACCACACATAAAATAATAAAAAACATTTCGAATTTAAGCGTGATGAAAATATTTGCAAAATATAGGGAGTAATTAGTTGGAGACCATTAAGAAATACAGCGGAACTCGGTTAAGATGCTTTTCAAGGAACCAAGTGAAAACCGCGTAATCATTGTGGTAGGATTATAACCGGGTTCTTATGAATTTGCGTTTCTTTCACATTAGTATAGAAAAGGGAAGGGGATTTTGGCTACTTGACTTTTAGTAATTTTTATACACCTTGCAAAAGATGCTGAATCTTCTTTAGTCTGCTTTACTTGCAACGGTTGTAGATATCTATAAAGTCCGCAAAATGTTGTCGCGTTATAGTTAATAAATTCATTTTGGCTATCATTCAATCTATAACGAAGTAAATATACATCCAGTAGACAATTAGGGAAGAATTGTGTAAAAATTTTTGGTCTACCGACTGAGGCGGAGGATGGGCTATAGAGGGTCATGATGGGACCAGAAAAATCTACCTTATATGCGGGTAGCAGAGCGCCTTACACGATATATCTATCAAGGATTTTGTGTGAAAGGGGCCAAAGAAAAATACGTCTTAAAATGGTGCGTTTGAAAACGGATTTTACTGCATTTAAAAAGAAATTAGCTTAGGTTTCACTTTTGATTTGGATCAATTCATTCAAAAGACCTTCACTACTCCTTAGTAAATGAGGTGCAGGTTACCCTTTGGTGTGCATTGTATTCATGTAGATGAAGTAAGGGGTTTACTCACAAACGTGAAATATGTTGCCTTGATTTCATTTCACAATTTGTTTCGCTCTATTTATATTCCATTCCGCTTGAACAGAGAGAAACGCGGTAAGAGAATTTGGTCAATCTTTTCTTGACGATAAAGCAGACAGGTGAAAGAATACTGTGCTCGAGAATATTAAAGCCCATGCAACGAATTAAATGAGAAAAAAAGCTGAGTGTCTTTCATATTCAGACTTGTGATGTGGATTTCCTCAACTTTGTTGCGAAACACTGTAGCAAAAGGAATCGTTTAGCGGAGAAAGTTGGCAAATGAGGTCGACTTTGAAGGGAAGAAAGAGGGAAAATTGAGATTTCGAACAAGGTGCGGGGGCACTTATTTCCCATCGTGGGCAGATGTAAAAATATGAAATTCTCTATTCAAACACCCACTACAGTTCCCTTTCTTCCATATTTGGGAAGCAAGAAAAATACTGCGAACGCTTTGTTTAAGAAGCTGTGCCAATATTGACCAAGAAGAGTTTTAAGTTGCTATTTTTCTGGTTTATTCATTTAAATTTATTTATATTTATGCTGCAGATTGAATTACTCCAAGTGGCAACCCCAACCATTGTCTAAGAAAACTCAAAACACAATACTCAATCCCTTACACCTGAAGTCTTAAACGGGAAGATAGTCCAAACTACGAGGGTGGGTCAATAAGTCCGTGACCTCGTGAATTTCCCGTCTATTAACCTGAAAATCATTCCTACTCTAGTTAAGAACTATCTTTAAACGGGTAAATGTCAAAGTTCTAGATAGTTGTGTTAATTAGTTTGTGTTTTACAGCCACTAAAATGAGATAACTACGTGAATTTTCGAAAATGGGAAAAAAGAGAATTTCGTTTACTCTTTAAGCGTCATTTTTTGCGGAAGAAATCATTAAAATCAAAGAGAAGCTAAAGTTTCTCGTGCTGGGTTAAGAAATTGGGTTTTTACTAGTATTAGTATAAATAATATAATCTAATAAGATCGAAAAGAAAGTATAAGTGAAAAGAATATTTACGGGTTCTACGGTAATTTATACAGAAATAGATAGTACGTACGATTGATTTATCCTGTCGAACGATTTGGATACCTACTATGTATTTATATATTAAATTCTATGAAATGATGCGATGATTAGCAATTAGAGCTTAATCTAAACAAACGTTCAATAGTTATTTTTTTAAAAAGAAAATCTAATGCTAATGGTTATTCGTAAATTTTCCATGGAAAAAAAATTGTTAACAGTATCCTGGTAATTCTAGATTTCTCTGTATAAATCAATGGATGGATGGAAGTCTTATTAAAGCTTCTAGGAATGATTCTTTCGTCTTCATTTCATTAAAATTCTCGGAATGTTCAAATCATAGTACTTTCTCTATCATGGCTGACGGGAAGGAAGGAAAAACTTTGAAGGATTAGCCTTTCATTTTTTCCTGGAAGATATTTCTAATATCTTGGTTTCCCCTCTCAAAATGAAATGAAAAAAATGTTTGCGGTGGAGATTTGATAGACATCTCGGCCATCGTCTTCGTCATGTGACATTAAATGTGTCTCAATGCTGACGAATGCATATTTTCTACGATTCGCTGTAATATCTACATTGACCTTTCTGAGATTAACAATAGAAAAAACCGATGTAAGGAATAATCTGGTTTACAATAAATCCTGGTATAAACGATGCAATGTTTCAAGTCGTTCGAGTTTTGTATACAAAATGTTTAAAAAGACACATTTCGCAGAATTACATGTCTCTTAATTTAGTTAAAAATCACAAGCGTGTAGAATTTGAATATGCAGATGCGTAAATCCATTAATGACGGAAAGTTCAATTGAAGTTAATTGATTTCTTTACATAATTAACATGGAATTTTATCAAAGTTAACAAAAAATTTAACCAACGGAAACTCTCTCCTAAGCGACTTCCTTAAACGCAGCATTTTACAACAATATAAATTAATGTTTAGTAAACTCCAAAGATAAAGTACCCGTAAAAATCCAACTCCGGAGTTTATACATCAATGTGTTAAGACTGCAGTTTCTATACAATTGATATTGGCCAGACTAATAGAAAGTTTTCGATTAGAGAAATCAAACATGCTTTTCCATATTTCTTTAAATGTTTCATAATTTGCTTACAATAATATCATAGAAAATAGCCATTCCTTAGATTGAAGACCAATTTCCCTTCATAATTAATTCGGAAGACGTAGATTATATGCATTAGAATCATCGGAATTTCTCTAACAAAAAAACGGAGACTAAAGGTTAGTGAATAATCATTTATATCCGATTATTCACAAATTATTTTTTCCGTTAAACGCTTACCTTCCCCATCCATTCTTCAATTGACTGATTTTCTTCGCCTTTGCCAACCTATCAAGGACATCAATTTGTGTATGTATTATTCATATACCTGAAACTGTTAGTCTGCTTCTATATAATAACGTCTGTAGTAGTCTGTTGCTAATGAATATTTGCAGAAACTGTAATACGCTGTTCAATTTATGGATGCATAGAGATTCTTCGAAGTGAAGGTTGAGGTAGTCGATGAACCTAACAAGGTCGGTGAATGTTTAACAGAAATAGAGATGATTTGATTATCTATTTTAATTAGGCCTGAACAGGGAATCTCTCATAAACTAACATCAGCTTCGTAGTTCCTAAGTTAAACGCAGCAACTAATTTCAAAGTTCCCCGAATAACAATTCTAAAGGCAAGTTCCCTCTCAAATATTTAACGATAGTTTAGGTTACTCAAAATTAACCGATATTCCCGAATACTCGTTTATAGAAAAGTTCACTAATATACAGAGAGAGCTGAATCTCCACGACGATTTGAAAATTTGGGAAAATAATAAATGATCCTGATTTCCAAGCAAAATAATTTACGACTTCCGTTTTTCATCAAACGGAATCCACCGGAGTTAACCATCAACGAACACGCTCGGTGAAATGTGTTTTTCAGATTTTTGAAATCGAGAGCTAGGAAGGACGATTTGTATATTATGATGTAAATGTAAAATATGTACGAAAATATGTGCGTATATATCTTTTACTACCTTGATAATTTCTAAAATTAAATTCAATTGCAAAAAGTCTGGAATTAGGAGACGAGAATATATATATTCGGTAACAATTTAATTTCATTTACAAAACTTAATTCGTGTTGTAGAACCTCTGTTTAAGGGTATGTACCAAGTGGATCATCGAGACGATATTAAATATACTCACATTTGGCTATTTCTGGGAAGGTTAATGGTTCCTAATTCCATAAGCACTAACCTGGAATAGATAGAAAATTTTATTACCATTAGATAAATTCGTGGTATCATTCAACTTTTTCACTACTTATGAAAATTGTTTTGGATTATATCCAAGCATATAGAACCCACTCTTGTAAAAAACTACCTATAATAATATATAATCTATAATATATAGGAGCTACGGGCAAATCTGTAAGAAAAAGGATTTTGGGAATATTAGTACCAAAACCCACGAGCTTGAGAAAAGTCCGATCATTAAGCCGTAAGACTGTAATACATTCTCAGTTACTATTAGTTTACTGATGTATAAATATCTGTCCCCAGATATTCCTGTAACACCACAAAAGAAGATACAAGAGAGATAATTCGCTAACAGCTTTAATTTATGTACATTTAAAGGTTACGAATAGGCACCAGACCAGGTGGGGTAATTCCTGTGGGGGGGAAAGAAAAAATAAAATACTCTTCTTGGTATTCACCCTAGTCTGGAGGGAAACCCTCAAAATATCTCTCTTCGACTGGTAGAGATTCAACTTTTAACTTACAAAAGAATATAAAAATGGAAGTGGTTTAACACGGGAAACAAAATAATTGTTCTATACACTTGTTCTCAAAAAAATAATATATAAATAATTAATAAACCAATTAGGTAACAGAGAGGCCCACTCAAGCCTAACCTCTCCTAATTAAGGGCCAAATATTACTGATAATAGCAGAAGAGGTCCGTCGTTAAACATGTTTAGTCCCATCTTGGAAATCCATCTTTACTCTTTCGGTAAACTTCCGAGGCCAAGGAAGGCACCTTCAATTTGCGAAGGACGCAATTTGAGAGAGAATTTTCAGAGGACATCGGTCGATGATGTAGTTAATCAAATGGAGATCTTCTCATTCTCAAGTCGAGATGCGTCGAGTGAGAAGCAGCGTAAACTTAATTATGGCTCCGTGACACAGCTGATTTAAGAAAGGGAAGCTGGAAGGATCCGGGTTGGAGATTAAAACGGAATTCCTCGGGAGAAGAGTAAATATGATTCCAGGGCAAATATGGAGGGACTGCAAATACAAGCTGCAATATGGGGTCTCTGAGGGAGGTAATCCTTGGGAGATGCTGTGTTTGGACCTGAGATTTCCTCCGGAAGAGGGGATAACGAAGATGGCGCAGAGGGAGCAAAAGACACAAGTGCTGCTTGATCGTCATTTATTTCATCCCAATTGACACATTGAACTTTATGAGATCGATTCGATGCTGGGAGTGACCCGATTCTGCGAAATGAGTAATCCACTGTAGTTTGGATTCCTGAGTCTTTTCTGAGGCGATTCATGCCATGATTCATTCAAGAATGCTGATTCGGGGTCATAAGGTTTCTTACAAATCGAACTTAGAACTGGATTCGAAAGGATGAGAAACAAAATTATAAAGATTCACTGAAATTTGTTAAGACTGCGACTAGTATCGACACAAGGGGTTATAGTTTGGCACTGATAACAAAGTAAACCTCTACTATCACTCATTCGTTTGTTGCTATAGAAACAGTTGTTTTTACTCTATTTTAGGAGTCCAATGTATGACTCAACTAGTATGTATATCCCACGAAACAAACACTCAAATCATATCTTTGGTTAAGCATACGAGACAACAAATATAAGAAGAGAAACATGATTAGATTAACTGATTCACCAGTAGGGTGGGGGTTAGATAAAATAAACTGATTAACCAGAAGAGTGGAGGTGGGTGGCAGCCATCTTGATCATCTACGTCACAGGGCCTGAAAACTTAATTTTATGGGGAAATATTTATCTCTGGACAGGATTTGAACCACTGAGGATGATCTTCGGATATTTCGGAAACATCTCGGAAACTTAACCCGATACTTTAACCACTCGGCCTATTGGATTGTTAAAGGAAATAAGCTATGGTTCAACGAAAAGGCTGGTTGAGTAGGTTTCTGCATACACATGTAAATTAATGATTCCATATGAGAAATTTTAGTCATTCGTCATGTGAACGAAGAGCAAATACTTTCGATTATATTTGATATTACTAGTGAGATTGGGAACGAAATGAAGGATAATAGTTTAGGGAGTGAAGAGAAGCCCTCAGATTTCCCACCCCTCTCCTAGACAGATTCGCATTAAATCAATGACAAGGTCGCATTAAATCAATGACAAATTTACGATAGAAAGGCTACAGATTCCGAAATCATGCATGAACAAAAGTGACATCCATCTTGACGTGAAATGTTTGGAATAGTTCAAGCCCTTTAAGACATCAAATTAAACGTTGTCACGCACAAAGGGTTAGCCACACGGCTGAGATTAAAGGCTGTTTCCCTTTGACATCAAAAGAAAGGGAAATTCCTCGTGTATTTCCTTTAAAGAACGACAGACGATCGCAGCGACACCACGGACGAATTCTGAAACGAGCGGAGAGCAGTGCTCCTCTACTGATGTACACACTGGTGTGATGTGTTAAAATTCTTGGTGTGCCGCGTAATTTCCGAATACCCGATGGCGATTTAATCTTGTATGTAGTCTTTGTTTTCTACGTATGTATAGCATGGCGTTTGAGAAAATTTTCCTTAAAAATGAGATTTATTTTTCTCTACAAATTCTTTAGCTTCTAAATAGTGTAACTGTTCAAAGGTAGTGTACAGTAGAGGTTTTCTACTTTATCAAGCTCAAACCTAAGTTAGCTTCTCTACGACATCTTTCGGTGATCAAGGAGATTTACAACAAGATCATCAATGAAATCGGTAATATTAACAAGAAGAATAACTATTTTCAATAACAACACGTGTAACAGTGCCTTTAATAAAGTAAACTCTATGTATTTTCTTCTCGAAATCGTGAATTTTTTAATGTCACTATTTTTCTACCCTGTAGTAAATGAAGCATTAATGCCATCAATTTGAAAATTCATATTCGATAACGTTTAGATCACAGTGCTAGCTACGTGATCCCATCCATGTATTTCTAGGATCTCCTTCATCATTTCTCGCATTGATTCACTGAATTCCCCTTCGCCTGCCAACGCATGGAAGTGAGCCAAAAGGTTTAATGGCCCCCATGGCAAGGCCCACTCGTTTAGGGGTCTCCTTTAGTCTGGGCCCCTGCATGGGATGTCATCATAGCAGGGCGAATGGGAAGGAGAAGAAGAGGATAGGAAGGGAAATATATGTGAAAGGAAGAAACATTGAATGTGAAAATCGACGAGAAATTATTTGCCGAGGGATTTGCCCATCAGTATTTGAAAGTTAGTCACAGTTAGAGAACAGCCAAAGGATATGGCTTTTTATATGACGAGGTACAATATAAAGATTGGTGGTTATCGGAATTTGAAAAAGAGTGGATTAAGTAAGTAGAGCTGAAGAAAGAAAAGAAATTGGTAACTCCCATCCACAGCAACTATTTGGCCGACACGTATGTCATTTTGACAAGATACCTTTGGAAAAATATTGCTATACAACTTTCTTGTTTTTCTACTAAGTTTGATAGCTGAAAACTGTTTGAGAACTAAAAATGTAAGCTAGAAATCGTAATTTTGATTGCCATATCGAGCAACAGCGCACAGAAAAAGCTTGAAATGAGGCTACTCTTTCAATACGGAGAAAAATACATCGTATTTCATTCCCATATAATCCATCACTACTGGCCAGAGAAACTGGAACGCACCATACATGTCGATTTCCCATTTATAATGAAACACACCTAACGTAAATGTTTCTTAATATAACCATCCCCCACGTATCTTTAACGATGTTTTCAAACATAAAGTGGAATTCCTTCGGTACACCTAAGAAGGATTGGAGGAATTGACAGCTGAAGATCGCGGAGTTTCCCGGCGAAAAAGGAACGGCGAATGCGAACTGAAAATGAGCGAATATTCGCGCTGATTGATGATGACGCGGAAGTTTAGGAGATGAGGAAATTGCAATGGCAATGGCGAGGAAAAGCGATTCAAAAGGGCGGAAAGAGAAATTGGAAGGAAAGGAAAGGAATTGTGACAGTGGGATGAATAGTCCATGGATCAGGTGAAAGGAAATTCATGAATCCACGAGAAAGAATGAGGGAGAAAGGAAAATATTTATATGTGGTTCGAAAATTTCAAAGGGGCGCTCATCGTCATCCGCAAAAAGTTTATGCTGCGTCTCACTGTCCTGAACATTAATTATCTTTACAATTTCAATTATCACATATGTACTTCCAAAAATGCATCTCATTCGACTTATGCAACAACATAGCCCATTAAATGATTAAAGCAACGCTTATTATTAGATTCTTCCAAGAGCATTGGTCATTAGCTGTTTACAACAATGCTGCTTATTAAATTCCTACAACAATGTATGGCCATTAGATGCTTACAACTAAGCTGATTATCATATTCTTACAATACAACTAAATTTTCTATTAGATACTTACAACAATGCTGTTTATTGAATCTTTACCATAAAATTTTCCATTGGATTCCCACAAAAATGCAGCTTATTAAATCATTACAACAATATTACCCATTATAAACGTATAACAATGCTACTTCGTTCTCACAACTATTCTTCAAGACAGCATTACTCGCTTTCTTCTAACTTGGCTACTGCTGTTCTTCATTTGTACCTTCTGTCTTCTACACAGAATCACCCAGGATTTAATAGTGTTTCTGGGTTTACTAAACTGTTTTTCAAGGGACGGTTTTGGGTTAATTAATACCAAAAACTCAGATCTGAAACTGTCCTATAATCTAATTTCGTAAGAAGATAGAAGGTGCAGATATTTTTAAAAGAAGTCAAGTACGGAGAGAAGCAAAGCATATATAATTAGTAATTCAAAAATATTTTCCCATTACCTTCCCCGCACATTATAAATTTCTGACTTCCCTTTCCTTTTCTCAGATATATTATAATCTTTTCCTTATACACCCCTATCTCCAACGCACCCACCCTTTCCTCTCTGTATAAATATGCTAGCTTTATTTCGTATTGTACCTAAAGGTAACGATTAATCACCGAAAACGGTCACATTATGAATAAATAATTCCTGTAGAAGAACTACGTATTACTCATAATTTTTTGATAGAATAACCGAGGTATTAGCAAAAGATAGGTTTCAGTGAAACATATTTGGCAATGCCTTTCTACCATAAATGGAGAGAGGATTGCGGCGTATAGCGAGTCGGGAAGTGCAAGAGGGAAATGAAAGCGCGATAAGTATTTAGGGCGAAGAACAGATTAATGAGCGAAAGCGTGCGAAATTGAGATAAATACACGCCTTGGCAAAATTTATTAGAAAAATATTCATGATGTGGAGATTGTTCGCCTAAGAGCCGCCGATTGATGAGTCCTGGATGCGAATACGCCCCCCTCTTCTTTTAGCGCCCCCCCACCCGCTGGAGTAATCACCTCATTATTCCCCCGGATTGATGAAAAACGAGTGTTGCTTCGTCGATAGCTCTCAATTTATGGCTTCGATACGCGCTGCGCAATCTTTCCAATGCGTTATTTGGGTGACTAATAGAGAACCACGTGATTGGAACATGATTAACGAAGAACTCTGCACGTTTTTATTCTCTTCCGGAGGACACTTCCTATGCTGACAACACAAACAACGATTCTTTTATTTCTTCAATCATCTAAGATGCATGCTCTTTTTATATTGGAAATCAACTAACGATGGGAACAATCGCTCAAAGCATCACATATTTCAGAAAAACATACAATTTAAGCATTGATATTTAAAATAAAACATGTGGTAATAGAGCTCTTGCTATCATATATTTATGGTTGGATCTTTTATACCTTTTTACCGGTGTATGATTAAGAAAATATTTCCATCATATCTCTTTCCTGGCTGTGTCCATTTGAAGGCTGCGGAGTTATGAGTGGCGTGGAGTTTATCTTGGTTACTCGTTACTGACTACTCTTAAAAGTATTATACATTTGGATCACTGCACTGAACTTGTTCCACTGAAAGCATTCTTGCTTGGAGAGGAAACCAAGGAGATCTCATTCCTCATCTTTACTGGTAAGTCACATTGCATTTCGAATGCTTTTAGTATCTAATGGTGGAGGAATTGGGATGTAACCATCTTGTCCGTTGAGACAATAACGGAATTTACAAATATGTATGTCTCACTCCTTATTTTGGTTGGTATACACATTCCATTTTCAATGTTGTTAGTATCCAATGATGGTGGTATGAGGAGGCAGCCACTCATGACTCTGAGACATTTATGCACTTCATAGTTTTTATCATTATTAGGATATTCCTCACTCAAGGTTGGTTCAGTATCTAGTTGCAGTTGGTAAAAGCCAGATGATAAAATATAATTACCAATTCAAATAACATTAGCATGTAAAACTAAAGGGGGGATGTATGTCATCTGTTTGCGATTTGCCTAGACAGAGATTCTACACAGCAAAGTAAGCGATTACATGTTCACTACATGCACCAATTCACAGATTCCTACTCTCTGCCGCTGACAGGATATCACAAGTCCCTTTGCCACAATCACTTAACCTCCGTCTTAAGCTGATGTTTCCATGGTCCTACATACACTCTTTTTATCTTGGCCCGATAATAGCTATGAGCCTTGAAAACCTTTCTCATATTCAAATATTTCTCGTGGAACTGATACAGTCATTTCCCTCATTATCTCATTTAAATCCAGCTTAGTAATTGCTGTTTAAATTAATGACGTCGTGAGGGGAAAAAACTCTCCATCCAGCTCCAAAATTCAAGTAAAAACACTCCATTCATTAAAAAATTGTTGCAGGATATGGAACGTGAAATGTATATGTAGATATATCCAAACATCTACACCTTCTATTCTCGTGCATAGATCGACTCCCCCTATTATTTATGTATTATTTTACTTTTCGTTTTTTCATAGTCTTACGCTTTTTTTCCTAATGTTACACATGGTAAAACCTATTCCAACTTCAGATTTTATATTACGGTTCTCTCTCTACCCCGATCCTTTCACATTAAAAATATGGTAAAATTGCCGATTAAAACGCTCTGCTACCCGTCTATAAGGGGTTTAATTACCTTTCTCAGATACACTGCAACCCGCTATAGCCAATTCTCAGTCTATAGACAGAAATAATTTAAAAATTATGTCCTCCTCTCTTCTCATATGTCTTACTATGTCTCTATATCTCTTATCGAAACTTTTATTTGGGATGACTAATTGTGTGCGAAGAAAATCAAGATAACGCTATCACTCCCACTGTCGGAGCCGATACTAACTTGTAGAGGAAAATCTTGACACTAGTCTGTTTCCGATCCGGGTAAAATTTAATCGAATATATCAACAAAACTACAGCTAAATCAATAAATGACATTTCGTAGTTTTCTTCTCACGTTAATTACATTTTTACAAAATTAGCTGTTTTTTTAGTTTTTGTGTATGTGTTCACCTGTAAGCTGCAGAAATGTGTGGCAGGGGGTGTATAAACTAACTTCTCTATCTAACTCTTAATTCTGCTAGCTTCTATAATAATCGGCAGAAAAACTGAACTGAAATAACTATTTTTCCTAGTGATTACTTCTTTGTAACGCATATTACTTCCTTCGAAGTTCGTGAGTATTTTACTCAGTGTTTTACACAGGAATAACAAGATCAGCTACCCAGATTACGAGTTCTGCACTGATTTCTCCGTAATCTTTATTTTAGCTAATCCCATCAGAGACTTAATCACATTCGGAACATTGCTGTAGATACTATTTCCATGCATGGGAATACTTGAAGAATATTTTTTATTACATTTATAACATCAATAATAATAAGAAAATAAATGGGGTCGTCAGTGACCCCACTCTGTTTTTTTCAGGGTTAAATTAATGAGGCAAAATAACCGAAAAAAGGTGAGCGGTTTTCGAGGCGCATGCGCGTTGGAATCGTACGTGGCGTAGGAAAGGGAGGCTCGCTTGCTTGGGTGAAATATGCTGGTCATAAATTTCGGTGGGGAAAAGAAGAGGTTCTTGAATTAATCCAGGATGATCCGAAAAAGTGCGATAGTAAGGAATGAGCGGAGGAAGGGAAAAACGGACAAAATGCGGCAGAAGAGATTGAGTGAAAGGGAAGAGATGAGTGGAGATAAGTAAAGAAGCGATTGGCCAATTGCGGGGCGCAGAGAAATTAGAAGTTCAAATTGAAAACGTGGCTGAAATCCTTAGGGAATTTGCGAATGAGATTAACTTCGTGGGGATAATTTTCTTTGAGTATGCGTGGGTTAAATGATACAGGGACTCATTCCAGTTATTGTATTATCAGCAGGAAAAGGTAGGACTACACTTACTCCAGCCTATACTTCGTCCAAAATCATGAAGAGACCTCGAAAATCTTAAGGCTCCGTGCATTCCTTATGAGAGAACGGCGCGCGCTATTCTCACTTCCCTATCAGAGATCAATTTAACTCTATGGTGATAATCTTCAAAATCAATAATCGCCAAATTTATTTTTCTATGCAAAAGTCAAAACAGCTCGCTCCATTCCCCCGTAAGTAACATACGAGGCCATGATATTACGTGGTGGTCTTCTCACAACGTTCGACGAAGTATTGTTAGTCTTAGCTTCTCTTATGTATTTCCTTGCTAAAAGCGGTTTGCTTGAGGTTCCAGGAAGAAATAATTATTACTCTTAAGAACAACAGTATTTAAAATTATACTCAGATATTGTATATTAGTAAAATTGTTAATATTCGGTGACCTTTAATAAGAAAGCTCATATCATCCTCTGTTCTTACATAACCATGAAGGTGTCCTGATGGGATATAATTGGATAAATTTCTAGTAATAAAGCTTCCCCACCTACCGTGAGAGATATCGATACAGGAGAAGACCAGTGGTCGCCAAGTATTGTTTACCTACTGCTTATATTTGGATATTACAACATCTCCTAGAAGAATTTACAAGAATAATTATGCTTATTGACGTACTGCATCTGCAAAACATGAAGGTATGCATTGGTGTCTCCGTGAAGTACAATATAAGATATGAAACGTCGACTTCCATAGAAATGCAGTGCCAAAAGAAATACAAGATTAATGGAAATAAATTTGAAGAATATTGAGAAATGTTCGAGGAACATTAATATCTTTATCCCTTTAATTGTAATCGTAATCTTATAGAAACACGAGAAAAATTTTTCGCCGAAGTTCATTCGTTAAATTTTCATCCATCGTCGGCCTCTAATTTTACGTTTATTATAAAAAATAATTGCTGCTCACTTTAAAACTGTATATGCCGGTCAGAGTGTACAGGTTGGCGACCACTGTTGTAATCGAATACTGCTATTCCGCAGGAGGAAAATTCCGCATGCCCCCGAATCTTATGCAACACACATTACACACAAGGTTGCCTACGTACAGGGGCACTTCACAAATGGTGCTTTTCCCAGGTTAGTTTGAAGACGGTGTAAGTAACTTTTGATTTTCTAATATCGCTAATCATATTATTACGAGTTTTCATCTTAATCACATTATTCGGATGTAGATTGCAGATAAAAGGGAAAACGTATTGGTAGATATGAATGAAGAGTGTAGAGTGGTTGAGAAATAGAAAAAATGCAGTTGATGAATACCGAGGGCAAACTGTTAATATCGTTTTTTCTTGCTTCCTTTCTTCAGTTTCTTCCATTAATCCCTCAGTTTGTCATACAAAATACACGTCTATCAAATTAGCTTCATCATCTAGAAAATCTTTTTGGGAACTTGACCCTCTTATATTATACAGAAATATTAGCCTATATTCGTAGGATTTCGCTTTACACGACACTATGAGTGTATCCAACGTACACACAATGACTTAATTTTATTTGAGTCATTCATTTGAGTCTTAAATTTTCAGCTCTAGTTCTCTGAATACTAAGATCACGAAAATAAATCCATCGAAAATAAAATGAGGCATTGACGCAAGGATTTCAGAAATTCACTTCAATGCATTCCACCTATAGTCTCCCGCTTTGTATGCGTCTAATGAGTTACACTATAATCGTGATAAAACAGACGAACGTAATGACGATGTAAAAAAGATTCTAGTGTTTCAAAATAAAAGGTGATATTTCCAGAGTGTTAAATTATATGATGTGTCTGACTGTTAACGTATGACATGAATGAAGATGACAATAGATGTGGCGTGATATTTAAAGAAAACCACCAACCCAAAACGCAACTCATACATAGTTAATAATTAATAAGAGATAAAAACTCTTTTGGTCGGGTTGGTCTAGGCAGTTTTCATTGAAAATTAGGTACATGTACCACTGTCTCTAAGTCAAAGTAAATAATACAGGTTATTTCACTACCACGTGTAATAGATGGTTAAATAGATGGTAATAGATGGTTGTTAAAAATCCAAACATAAAGAATTATCGACTTTAGAAGTAAAACTTGCTACACGTAGGTAACTAGCAGAAGTATGAACAGAAAGTATAGTGTTATTTCTTGCTTCTCCATACCCTGCTGATTGCTATAGTGTGTGTTAGAAGCATGAGAACGAATTACAGAGAAACGGACCGTACGCGCAATATAAAATAATGAAAGAAATTCCATTTCGCGTTAATAATTTATTCCAGTTGGTTACCAAAAATTCCACCAGTTTTAATCACACAACATAAAAAAGTGTTCATTTGCATCGCTTCCCCAAAAACCCTACGCAGCGATGAATTGCAATATTTGTAAAATTTAACAATACCGTTTCGGTACACACGCTATAGGTTTTCGAACTCATTACAAATGCATACCAATCACTAATTGACCGCAATTCCAGCGCCGTCGTTTTTAAATCGACGACCGAATGTTTTCGTGGATTTTTAACGCAAAACATGGCCATTGGTTGGAAAAAGTGAAAAACAAAGTTCAACCGTCTAGGTGCATTCACTGCGTTCGGATAATTTTTCGTCCAAAAATCGAAAAATTAAATTTTTCTTTCCGCGATACATATAAATCGGATGATTTCTAGGAAAATATTTAACGCTCCGAACTTGCGGAAAATCGGTGGGACAACAAACATTTACCCCTTCGTCACGAATGAATTTTTCAGGTTGAGTGGCAATATGCAAACTGTTTACAATCCATTTGCATGGAATTGTATATTTATTCCGATTAGCATTCGACAAAATAGAAAAATTAGGAGTTATAGAGTACAAGCAAATAACAGAAAATAATTATAACAAAATTATATGTAGGAATAATTAAGCACAAAATTGCGTTTAACAAACTAACTCACCCTTTTCATAAATTTACGCTATTTTCAATACGAATATCCGTGGCGTAGGCTTGTACTCAAGATGTGGATTTCCACCCAAGATACTCTATATTACACGAATAACTATTTTGTTACGGAACCGCTATCTAGTAAACTAGATGAATGATGTTCCACAAAGTTAAGGCTTTATCTACATATTTTACTTTAAATTGTTATCCTTTGTTTGTGTCAAATGACCTATTTATCGGTGATAGAGTGGAAGCAATGGAGATTAGCTGCTACAGAAGAATGACTATAATCCTATTGGGTGGTTAATACCGATAAGAGTCTAAGTAAGTAAGTAATTTGCATGAGCATATGGTCATTGTTAGAAAAAGAACAGATTTCGAACTAATATCAAATTAGCTAGTTAGAGAGTGACTAAAACTAAACCAGGAAGTTTCCGTTCCGTTACAAATCGGCCGCAATTGTTCAGAAATTTGGAATCTTCGAATGTTAAGTAAACCTAAGAATCCCCCTAAAAATTCCAAATCCATTGCATACCTTCTGAATAATCCGTTTTTTTTCGTCGTAATCAATAAGAAGGAATGGTTTTATTAAAACTCCTAACTATATAGCAGTTGGTTATGGGAGCCTTCCGTGGCATCACAACGTCATATGGAACCATCAAACACCTCGAATAAAACGTATATAAAACTTTTATCGCCCCAAAATATATTCGGTGCTCACGCAAAACTTCCGACGCCTAATATGCTGGCGCCAAGACGGTCGCGAAAAAACATCTGAATATCACACGAATTGCGATGTTATTTGCGTAATATCAAATTATTGGGAGCCATATGAAGAAATAGAAATCGAGTGTAATCAAGTGTGACAGTTAAAAGACAAATAAATAGGCGGAAGAACATTAATGAAAGGAATACAAATAATATTGTCCAAATATAAAAAATGAATACAATAAAATAAGAATAAGCCCAATGAGAATCGAGGCTGGAGACACCAAATATTGTCAAAAAATATTTAATTTTAATCACAAGGAGGTAGAAAATTATAGATCCTTAGAAAAATCAACTGGTATTGAATCTTTAGGTGTGGCCGACATTATCAAAAATAGTACATCACATGAAACTAAGGAAATCTGTATACATTCAACAAATATTCATGAATGTCCATATTCGCTAAATTATTGAGAGTGAATCGTTCATATTGAGCATATTAAGTTGAATACTAATATTATATATTAAAAAAGATTAGAGTTCTACTAGAAGTCTATTCTATTCAAGAAATCATTTACTATTTATTTTATTTTCAATATAAACATATCCATAGTTCAAAGTCATCTCGGGAAAGATTAAAATAAAGATAAAGATATTTTTCAATTATATTTTATTAAAATTATAATAACGATAGTTTACATTCTCTCATTATTAGCTATAAAAAGTTGCAAAACATGCAAAGAATTCTTTCTTCAACTTGCTGCAACAATTCTACAGCGTTTAGATAAATCTTTCCTGGACCGGAGATTGCCGTCATGTAGTATTGTAGCGCTTGGGATTCGTAAGTCTGTCTGCATTGTGCTGACATAAATGGCATAATGATGAGGCTTTACCATGAAAACGAGCCATTTACGTTTTGCTAGTTATAATGTATTCTATGGTTTGCGAATAAAAATATCGAGGAATAAAACATTTAATTTCCAGTAAAGTATGTTACTCAGGATTTTCCGAATTGTGCCGTCTATTCGTATGGACTTATATCCGAAGCCGAAACTGCAATCCAAATAAAAAATAGCGCCTCAAAAACCGTTGTAACAATGAGAAGGTATTCAAAATCGCGGAGCATTCACTCAAGAATCATATTTCGTATTTTGGAGGAAATGAAAGAATTTCCCAGAATGAGATTCTCTAAGTGCACCATTTTACTGCACTAATGACTGAAGAGTAGGGATAGAGGATGCTGTACCAGAATCCAAATGCAGATTTCAATCCCTTATTGCCACAGTTTTCTCCTCCGTCATTATTTCTCTTTTTCCGTTCCTCTCATCCGTAACCAATCTTTTTCTTATATTTCTTTATCCATTTTCTTCTTCTCATTCCCTCCCTTTCCATTTCCTTTACTATCGACAACCCCATTTCATTTCGAGGGACCAACTCTCCGCTTAAAAGGGGTTACATTTAGAAATTCGGAATTGAATTTAGAAACCAGGCACTGAAATTGAAATCTAAGTTAGTTAAAAGTATTTATTATTCATTAGTACTTGTGTAATGATCAACTTTTAAAAACAGAATGAAAGAAATCACGAGAGAGGTATCGGTTTGCAATGATTTCTTTCTCCGAAAAACGTCTGGAACAAAGATGATTCCATTTGTGCGAAATATTGGAGAAAATCAAGCATGAATGCTTCTTAAATTATGGAATAAATGTGTTTAAAATATGATATGCATAGGAATTTATTCATAGTTCAGTAGTATACACCAATATAAGTATACGAAAATATCTTCGTTGGCGAAATAATTTGGAAAGAAACTCGTTAGCCGAGATATCAGCATACTAACCAATCATGGTCTGTTACAAAACTTTAACTGTTAATTTTTTTACACAATCAATTAATAGAAAGTTATCTAAAAAATAAGATTTTCACTACTTATACAATATCCTTCAGTTAACTGAAAACGTTTCTAATTTACGCACAAAGATTGGATAAAACCAAACGGACAAGAATAGTGTTTTGGTCTTGAAATTTTGCATTGGCCTCTATTTTGAAGTAGGTCTCAATTATGAAGAAAAATAACGCATTTATACCTCTACCGCTATAGTTTATTTTACGACCTAATGATGACCTAAAAGGAAGAAACCATGGTAGTTTAATAATAATATTGTAGTAAGAGTATAGGAAGTACTTCTTTATTTATTTTTGAGTAAATTTATTAGGCCATTGAATCTTAATTTTTCTATAGACTCCCATTCTGCGTCCTGAAGCATCTGAGTAACGCTCACAGCTTTTTGGCAATAATTATTCCCAAAATAAAGAGCCACTTGTTTTAACTTTTTGAATAAGACACTTGTTAAACCACAAACTGCATGCATACTCAATATGGCCTAAATAAATCAAAGTAACATCGCTCCCAGACTATTTCTTTGCTTCTACGTAATACATGTCCTCTACCATGAACATAGATTCGCTGTTAAAGTTTAGTAGGATAGGGAAATTCAAAATTACCCAAAACAATCAAGTGAATGAAATACTAATGGAAACTTTAATTCTGGTTTCAGTGAGAGAGCTGCAGGATCTTCCTCAAGGTTTCTCCTCCTGCTTCATTCATATCTTCTCGATTTGGCTTGTTTATCAGTTTATTAACTTTCCGAAAGAAGAGAAATGAAATCTGGTCCACACAAGGAACTGCTTCTTTTGAAAGTTTCCTCCCAAAGGGAGAAAAAGGCAGGAAAAGAAAGGGGAGGGAAAGAAAAAGAAGGGAGAGAAAGAGGAGGGTTGTTTCGAAGGAAAACCAAAATATAAGAGAAGTGTAAGATGGCGAAAACGAATGTAAACGATTTTCTTTTCAAACACATTTCAGAGACATCCGACTAAAGCGGATTCTTAGCTGCTCTTCTGAATACATCTAACGACACTTTGAAAAATAAATCATCATTTTTGATTGAATGCATTGACTGAGATCGTAAAGAAAAGAAACTGGAACATTAAAAGGGAAGGATAGAAGAGTGCATGACACAAATGATTTTTTTGTCAAGAGTTAGCTAAATATAGTTAAGAGAGATTTTCTAAGTGAAAACGGACGTGAGATAAGTCCACCATGACCACTCTTGACTCGAACCCGGATCTTTCACTTTCTGGGAGGATGCTTTAACTAATTGAATCTTCTAGTATGAATAATCCTCAGAGCCAGAATATCTTCTGGCTTAGTTGGTTGAAGCAACCGCCCGGGAAGTGGAAGTCCCAGGTTCGAGTTCTTGTCCTCCCGAATAGCCAAGTGGAAAATGTGTTCGAGTTTTCAAGTGAAAGTAGTCACGGGTATCGAACCGATACGATACGATTGGAGGGGACTCATTAGTGCGAAATGAACTTAACTTTAGAATCAATTTAAACAATCCTACTACCCGAGTCAGACCTTATTCAGTTTCATTTTCCATTGGGAACTTTCCTAGATGTTCGCCTTTCCAACGAAAACAAAGAGAAAATAAAAGCTCAACATATATTTTACCAGAGAGTCAGGCAAAAGCTAAATTTCGATTCTAAGACCACTGAATCTATATTTTTTAGAAAATTGTGATTGAATCCTATGAAATCCAATTATAGTGAAAAATGGAAACTCTCATGCCAATGATATCCATAAAAGTTAATTCACGGGGCAGAGAACAAATACCGCAAAATTCCCTTTACTAACTAGAGGCACGGGATAAGTTATCTGGAACTATCTGTGAATCCTTCACTAAGAATCTGAAATATTTCAAGGAGATATTTGTCTCTGCTTAGTGTAGAAGAGAAGAAGTTGTGATTAATGTAGACTGTTGTGATAAATTGCAAAGAGGAGTTGAGAAGGGGTTGACTGGTTGGGTGATCTACGACAGAGACTACGTTTACCCATTAACCGCCAAGAGAGGCCTATCAGAAGCCCAGAAATATATTGCATGGTCTACCACATACGTGATAAAGGGACGCTAATATTGTTGATTGACCACGAATTTAAAATATTGTAAATGAAAATTGTTATGAAGGTCTTTATTTAGGGGAGATTGATACTAAAAGGGCTCTTCTTCCATCTTAACCGTCCTGAATGGTATTTATAAAATTATAGATAATGCAGGTGTGAAAAGAAATAGAATGGGAAAACCAGGAGTGGATGTAAAATACCTAAGGTATTAACTTAGAAAAAAAAAGGTCAGCAGTAGGGAAACATCTAATAAGAATGTGGTGTGAAAAACCTATGAAAACGTATAGATAGTACAATCTAAAAAGAATAATGGGAAAAATTGTACAACATTGGAATCAAAAAAGCAAATAACATAGCAAAAATTATATAAAATGAAATCAATATATGGAAAATTGAAATAATTTACTAATAAAGGTAAAGCAATTGAAATCGCAAAGAAATTAACATTTTTCAATACTTGTGAAAGATTAAAGTGAAGATAAAAATACAGAATAGAACACATAAAAATGTTCTGCAATACTATGAAAATGATAAGAGTAAAATCAACTAATGAGGCTTTTTACTATGTGAAACTCCATCCTTGCGACTGAAGAGGGAATAGCTTTGCAAAGCTATTTCCTGACAAGGATAATGTTTATTATTAATTATTTTCATAAAGTCATTTGCATTGATTGCAATGATCAATTAATTAGATTTTGTATCGTTTCATTATCCTCTATTTATTCCAATTTATTGAACATTTCTTTAATTATAAAATTGAGCAATTATATTATTTCTTTTAACCAATTACAAATATTAATCGTGTAGTATGTGTAACGCAATTCTTGCGCTCTATTTAACGAATATTGGATACTCCATTAAAAAGCACGACGAATTTTGATAATCAATTAGGCCTCTCCTGAACTCTATAATTACATAATTCTATTTTACAAAGAAGTGTAGTAAAATATTTTAAATTAGTTTCTCAATCCATTTCCTACGGGTAGTTTACCAGTTTTAGTGTACCATGCGAGATATTATGTGTTTAGATATGGTTCTAGTAGAATGTTTGCAAAAGAATAATTCAGATAAAATCAGAGGATATGTATCTGACATGACTGTGTGTATTAGGGAGTAATACTGAACGTGCAGGCCAGATTAATGTGTACATAGGATTCTTAGTTAGGCTGAGGGCCATTTTGTAGGGCCTGCAAACGTATAATTTCGATGAGAAAGCAGATGACATTGGAAATGGATGTTTATAGAAAGGAACCGTTTCAGCGCAAAGGAATAGTGAATGCCTTAGGAAAAGGAATCTTCTTACGAGTGGCATTAAAAAGTCGCAGGAATAATAGAAGAAAGAAAAAAGAAATTCCGTAAAAGGAGAAGGGATAAGGAGCTTAATGGAAAGACCGAGATTCGGATAGAAAGGATTTTTGGAAATGGAGAAAGAGATTGGAGGGGGAATTAAAGGAAGAGAATAGTTAATCTCCGCTTAAACTTTGAAGAGTCGAGTTTCGATGCATTATTGGACGGCCATCCGACGGACGGACGGACGGACGGATTCTTCCAAAGAATGCTCTTCTGTAAGATTAACCCGTAACCCGTTGATGTGCAGAATAGACGGAGTGAAAGAAAAAATCTACTATTTGAATGTCTGAGAAGTGGGATAATAGTTTGCCCTAAGAATAATGAATTCCAATCAATAAAAGAAGGTAAAAATGTCAATTGATTACTGTATTTTAGAGGGAGTTCAAACTGGCGACAAGCGATGTATTGTAACTGATAAATCGTAAGCGACATATCGCTGGTTCACAATAGAACGATACTACTTGATAATAGCAGATGAGAACTTTCATCTCAGTTTTGCAGTCAAAAACACGAGCTTAAGTGATTAAAGAATTCAAAATTCACTAATGTAATTGGTATTCTCTCCTTTCTAACACACGTTCATATATCTCATGATGAAAATCACGGAAGGACTGGAACGCTGTGCGTCAAGTGATTAATCGTAGAAGATGAAGTTGCTCCAGTACAAACAATTTTTTATTCTTTAAACGCAATACATCCCTATCCCTACCGTATATCACTTACGATATTTCACGTATCGCTAATCGCCTTAGTATTTAAGTGAATATATTTGAGGATGAAATCGCCTGCCACTGTAATTTATTTTCGTATTTGATCCTTTTATTCGCTCTGAAATCAGCATATTTCTATCTTTTCTCCGATCAGACAAATGCATCAGATGTGACGGAACTAACCGACAACATATAGCCTATGATGTTAAAGAGAAAAGTCATATAATGCACATTACGAGTCTTGAGTTATGGATATAAGACTGTCATAAAACGAAGGAAACGAAATAACTTTATTTACAATAGAGGGATTCCCGAATACAGAGAACTAGCCATGGCGCTAATTTCTATGATCGAATGAGATACAATGAAACTTCTTTGGGCTCAGTATTTTGTTTTACGACATATTAACATACATACCAAAAAGGTAAAATCCAGTAAAACTTTCTTCAGCTTTTTAAGTTTTGGCTTGTCTAATAATAATTTTAATTTATTTTGAGTTAAAATGGTTAATTTTCCTTTCTGTCTCACATTTTTATGTTTTTAGCGTGTAATTTGATAATTATGATAACTTCTTAGAAAGGCAACCTCCAAAATTATATTTCTTCAAGAAGAAGATTCAAATCAGGTTTACGTCTAAAACTGAAGGCAGAGGCAAACTAAAGTTTTCAAAATATCATATTATTCTGTGAAATATTTGTATAATTTGTGTAATGAATGAAAGTATTTAAATATATCTATAAAACTCTCTATTTATCTAGATGAGATTCTGTCAAGACATTTATTTATCGGTGCCGTATGAAGCGAAAATCACTGAAAGGGATAAAACGCACAGAACTTTTAACGACAGTCTAAGTATTCGTTCAGAGAGTGGTTGGATGAGGTAGTTTACCCTATTTTCCTTAGTGGTCCAGAGAATAGAGCATAACCTTTAAATTGCAGCACAACTTCCCTGAGTATAACGCTTCCTAAGCGATGGATGAAAGAGGAACTTAAATGAATGTCAGCCTTCAATATCACTCATGACTCAATTCCTTTTATATCATCATAGCCATATATGGCACATTGGCAAAAGGGAAGCATCATCATGCACCAGTAAACAATTGAAAAATATCTCTCAATGGAGATGTAGTAGCAGGAAATAAAGCATAAATCTTTTTTATAGCAGACGAAAACCCATAGAGGAAAAATAGACGAAAAGAGAAATGAATCGTAACCTTAAAGAATGATTATAGAGAGGCAGATTGTGTGCGATAAATTATAAAGGAAAAATAGTGCGAAGTGGTGTGAATTTAGAGAAAAGCATTACTGGAGGACTTATTCAACATCGGATAGAACATTGAACGGAGAAGAGGAGAGAAATGGATGGCAGAAAAAAGAAAGAAGAAAATGGGAGAAATGAAAGATTTGTATTTTGAGACGGGAAGGTAATAGATGGTGGATAAGGGAAGAAATATTAGAGCAAAGATAAAAGAGCGGAGTAATCTGAGGAGATGAAGAAAATGACGGAAGAATAATGACGAGAGGAGAGAGAAAAGGTGATGCAAAGAGAGAAAAAAAAAGATATGACGCCGATTCGATCCACGTTATGATTGAGAAAAACTCTTTGATGTCCGTTCGAAAAGCATTAATAAGTATCGCATAGTTTCCTTTTGGAGAAGGAAAACATAATGACGTTCTTTATTTTCAATATTCCTGCATAAATTACTATCCGAGCATAATTTTTTCGCTTCCGACACTTAATTATTATTAATGTAAAAAGATAGAATTAGACAAAAGTAATATTGAATCAGTTTTACATTCTATATAAACATAAATAATTATACCGTTTAACACTGTTTCATTATTGTACCGTATAGATACCTAACATACATACATACATGCCACAACAATAATATGAGATTCAATGTTAAATGCAGTTAAAAAATTCCGATCGCAGAGAGCCAAATGAGGCGTGGGAATTGATGTAATGACCAAATGTCACCCACGGTGAATGCCCCCTAGTTCGGCCTTATTCCCCAGAAAAAGTCTCGCAAAATATACTTTACTTTTTATGTTTGCGAAATGGATGATATCTTAACATAATATGCAATAAGAGGAATTTAAGCTTCAACAAGGTACACGTAAGGAAAATATCAGGTACCTTTTCTAAACAGTAAATTTCACGTATTACCAATGAAGATTGCGTTGAAGAGAAGCCAAGTTGGGAGTAACCTCGCCTTAGTAAGAGTGTACTCATTCTCAACAGTTTCTAAGCCCCGTGATTAAACGCGAAAAATAAATCCACAAGAATGCGAAGAATATTCTGGAGCGATACTTGGAGGCGTTTGAATGTAAAATTTCAGTTCGACGACTTTCACAAAACCACTTCCTGACCTTTCTCGCAAGAGTTCACCCAATATGAAAATTCAAGCAGCGTTTTCTAACAGCTCCGTGGAAATTCCTTTTCTGCAAAAGAGGGCAAGGAATCACCGGTCACAGAAAAGGAAACAAGAGAAGCGTCGCTCTGATGATTGGCAATCGATGTAAAAATTGAAAATAAGTGCTGCCGTCATCCGGTTTCAGATTTTAATGAGGTTCTCACACGAAAGAGGTCATCTTACGAAGAAATAATTGATTCCCATCTCGAGTTGCAATCCCTTTTATTAGTCAAATTAAACATTACCATGTTTCTTTTGCGTCCAATATAAAAATAAAAAGGTATCGAATTCAAGTTCCGTGAAAATAGGGCAGAAAACTTAAAACATGAAATTTAACCGAATGAATACTGAAGGAAATAACATGTTTCCTTACTCATCTACGATGTGGATACTAACTTCGGTTGTGAGGCCACCCTGTGCACACTGGCAGAATAACAACAATTGCTGACTTTTCTATTTTGTCCATTTATAGTCTCAGTGGCATAGATATAAGAATGCTAGCTCATCAACTTTGTACTGAGTTCGAATCCATACCCGGGTACAGTTGTCTGCATTCATCCGTCTGAATGTCAACTATAAGATTCGTTTCATTACCCTAAAATTCTTCTAATAATGAGATGATTAATATTATTATTGTTATTAAATTTTTTAATGTTATATAATTATCATTATAACAAACATGAATATCCAAACATCTTCCACCATTCTAAGAAGCAGAGGAAACGAATTCGATACTATGCCCCTAAACATTGCAATAATGATGATAAAAAGAAATTTCTATGTTACGACCCTTTGGCTTTTTAACAAGCTGCCATACGAACTCCGTTTCTTCGAAAGAGTAACTATTTTATGGAAAAGAATAAAAATCTGGTTAATGACGTTATGTAGTTTCTCTTTATTCTGAGTCATTATTGTAATATTTATGAATTTAGTACCTGTAGTATCCATTTAATATTAAATTAATACCTACAGTATTCAATAAGTAACTAAGTCAATATATATGAATTTTTTCCATATAAATACATGTATATCACTATAATTTTACTGTATTTTCAGAGGCTCATTAAAATAAATTATGCCACCACATATCAAAGGGTAACATATTCTTCAAATATTTTTCCTTTCACAAATTTATGTTGGGAATTTCATTGGCTTTATGTTGCGTAATATTGGGATTTTTCAGAATTACGTACACCGTAGCTTCTATGACCGTTATATTTTATTGCTTCCAATAACGTCGCCGTAATAATCCCAGAAAATACTCGTGCTCAAGTCAAGAATCAGTCCAAGGCGACGCTAAATTTCGCGCACGCGCATTCTGTAAAATATCGCGCCACCGTTATACGAGTGCTGAAACTCTATTTTCTGATCATATGCAGGTAATACAAGGAAACACACTCTAGGACTAGGCGCTTCAAAAATGCATTTTTTATACGAACAACACGCGACAGTAATTCCTTGATGCACACTGTACGTTGCACGCTCTACCTTTCGCAGTTTGAAAGAAGTACACGAGTAGATGCCGCATGCTATTCGTTATCCTTCGGTATGAAATGTACTCAATAAAAGAAAGCGCAAACCATGCCCTCTTTGCGAGTTTTCCACAGTTAATATCGCAAGGATGGCAAAGCAGAAAAGTGGTACATGATACTTGGCATTCAGCGCAACCGTGAGATGCAGCCACCTGCCTTCTACTGCATTCCCGACATGCTCTTGGCGCCAGACAAGGAAGACGGGTTTTCAGATAATTCCGTGCCTCGACTAGAGAGAGCGCAAGTGGTGCAGACGTTCCCACTCTAGTCATGGACGCACTAATAATGTAACCACGGGGTAGTGCAAAATTAAAAGACGGAAACAACTAAGATGGATGGATCAGTCAGTCTTCTTCGAGCCTTTATTGACAATCCCTGGGGTTTTTCTGTTCCATTCTTCAACTAAAGCTTTAAACGTCGGTACCCTCAGTTTTTCATTGAAATATTTATTGTTACAATACATTTTACACTACATAAAAGTTAACCATGGTTAACCATACGGATAAATGAACGCACCAAGAGAAAATTTTTCAACAATAAAGGTAGGTAACCAGCTGGTAGTGCTTGGTGTAATACAAGTATTACATATTATGGTCAAATTATTTATTGCATCGCTTATATTTACATGTACTATCATCGAATACCTTATCATTATACACCGATAAAGAATTAATATATTGAAATAATAATCTCCATTACATTTTACAGCTAACTAAATATAATATTAACATTAAAAATATACGATATAAAGGCGAATTCCATGCGATCTGTAACATTTTGTTGTATTTTTCAATTAGCACTGACCAATGTTAATAGTACCAATATTCTATGTCATTAAATATGTTCTGTTTTCCATCGTTACTTTCACTCTGCTTCCAGATTAAACGCTGACTCAAACAAAAAACATTATAATATGGGTGGCAAAAGTTATGAAAGATTGTAAAATCTCAAAAAGAAAATATTTTGATAATAGGATATAATAATAATTAAAAATTATTTGTATAGATGTAGTTAATAATTGTAGTTTAATTTATCATTCTATATCTTATTGATTCCAATCTTCTACAATAGTTTAGTTGGATTTAAGAGTTGCTCTTAGGATTAGCTCAGTGTAAGTCAAAATTGCCTTAGGGTTTGCTAGCTTCAAACTTATCGTCACTGCAATTTAAATTAACCATAATATAACACCGGTGTCCTTTTGTCATTACTAGGGTTTAAGTCAAGTAGAGTTATGCCATCCATGAAAGCAATATCTTGCAATCGGGGATTCAGAATAAAAATCGAATGATCTATCAATCCTAGAAATTTCCTGGTTGATATTCATAGCCTAGAAGAAATTTAACAAAATTAAAGGGAAATATAATAATTAATCGATGACATATTTTCGAATAGGGATATTTAATGCCTGAACACAAAACTTCCGAGAATTACTGGTTTGTATAACTCAACGTAATGAAAAAATGCCCATTATATATAATAAGCACTTTATAAAGAAATTATAAAATAATTTACTTATTCAAAAAAGTTGTTCGTTTGTTAAAAGTGCTTCGACAGCTACATGTCAATACGCGCATATGGGCTCCCATCGGAAATCGAACCCGGGACTGCTTTCATAGAAGTTTAGTGCGTTGCTTTCTTAGCTGTCCGGGAATCCCAATTCAAAAAAGATGGGTGGTCATTATAATTTCTTTCGACCAATATATGTTTATTAACATAGTAAGCCATGGGTAGTAGAAATCAATTTTCGTCCACCCGCCTCACCTCGTGAGTGCAAATTTACGAATACAAAATTTTATTATTCTTGTATAATGGGCCTGTTATTTTAGGGGAGTTGGTATTTTAACCAAGATTTTAATTTCAAATTCAAATAGTTAATCAGACCATTCACCACTGAACCCGCACTATAAAGTAATCATAAGAATAGCAATCAGAATTTTTTTGACAGCCGCGCTTGGCTCTTGATAAAGGAATAATACAATCTTCAACTTTCAAAATATTTCGTGGTGCATAGTAGCGGAAAAATACTCCTCCGATACGATAAATAAACACAGATTCGCACCGAGTATTCAACCGGCGGATTCGCGAAAGATGAAATGAGATGGTGAATGAATTAAGCGATTTTCAATCCGGCGGCGAAAAAAATGGAGAACGACTGGGAATGGAACGAACAAGAAAGGGAAAGAATTTCGGACGGCACTTGACAAAACGCAATCCTGACGGATGATTAAAATGAAATAAAAAGTCGCAAAACAAACGAAGGCCCGTCGGAATCGAAGTCCCGCAGCAAAATTATGCAGAAATCAATGGGAATGCGTGAGGAACGCAACAGAAGTCGACCCGGGTATTGTCGACTGTATTTTTGTGATGATTTGTCGACGACCTACATAGGTGTCGCCTCGAGCGCTTTCCACGGCGATAAGTAGGTCGAGGATGACTGAATACATCAATTTAGAAAATGTCTGTTAAATGTAAGTCCCGTTAATGCGCACTCAGCACTAAAGAGGGCAGCAGAAGATGGGTCACTGTCTTTCGAAGAATCTTTAATACACGTGATTAATCATCGTCTTGCTTTCTTTGAATTCGAAAGTGTTCGGAAAGAGAGCATTCTTTTAAGGTCCATACGGATAAATAAACGCGCAGAGAGAAAAATTTCCAACAAAAAAGTAGACATTGTGATCTTTGCGAGCTGGATTTTATAAGTTTTTCTCCATTTTGTATCTTTTCTCTATCACAATCTACGCTAAAACTGAACATCTACATCTATTTCGTACGCTGCAAGACCTCTTTTAGAATATTACAAAATTCTACTGCTTCATCCTTTACTATCGCTTGTCACATGCGGAAAATATTACTTCTTAAAGCCACTAGTCTTAGAATCTATTTCCCTATTTTTCTCGCAGTATAAGAACCTACGGTATATAACAGGCATGGCGAAGAATATTTGCTAAATCTTCTATAGACGTGCTCTATCCGAATTCATTAAGTAAATTATGCCTGTGTAAAATCTTCTTTCTTTTAATGATGCCCTAAGGAATAACAGTCACTGATTTGTCTTTACAAAACGTACTTTTTGTACCCTTTCTAATTTATGAATATAGTACGACGCTTTTTGGCACAATCGCAAAATAAGTGTGAACCAAGCACTTTTAGCAATTTTACAAAGGTGCATTTATCACTGGAAAAGTCAGAGTCATTTCAGCCGAAGCATTTTCCATCTAAAAGATAATTTGCATAGTTGTGATCCCTTGGGTGAAATATCCGTAAACAGCCGGTGAAACGTTCCTCCGGTTCTTGGGTGAAAAGTCTCATGGGTAAACCGTCCTCGGGTGAACTGTCTTAAAAGCAAAACGCTTTATGGAAAACGTCCAGATACCCATTCTGCACCAAACAAAACCACACTTTACTGAATTGAAGCAGAAAATAAATTTCGGCTTAAATTTACTCTATCAGTAATCATGTGAATAATTAGATAATTTGCTTTTTTTATTCTAAAATTAATCTTAGACCAACGAAAATATTACCGCGTCTCACTGCTTGAAGGGAATAATTTATCAAAATTAATTCAGAATTTCCTAAAAAAACTTTCGAGATACTTATAAACGCATTTGCAGCCTATACTGCGTTTGCATGTTAACTGCTGTGCATTAATCTCTCCGGATGATGCATGGCGCAAACTTAAATTATAGTTCAAAACAGTTCAGTGTTTGATTAGTCCAAACTTAAATTACAGTGGAAAAGCCCATTCGCCAGATACATTATATTAACTCTTTCAAATAAGCTAATGAGTTTGTTCCAGGTGCTGTAGAGATATCTCGTAACGAAGTTTACCGATTTTCATACGTCCGTGTTAATTGCGATACTAAGTTTGGAATCCAGTTTCGCAAAAGGTCATCTATTTCTTGCTTAGAGAGTTCATTTTACACAAACGTGTTATGATTCATAACTAATGAGACTATTTTGTGAGCTGAGAAGGTAGAATGTTTTAGCGATATAAATACATTACTGAATTGATGGTCATAAGTTGGCTGACCATGTCCCACCAGTTTGAAAACAGCATTTTTCCTATCAGTAAAACCAGTCAAAACTGAAGTATTCCGCTCAATTTTTCTCGAGGAATGCTATTATAACTTCGATGCATCTATCATTGGAATAATGACCATTTTCTCTGTGAAAATTTTATCATAACCGGAGATAAAGTAATTTCACCTAGACTAAACTTCTAATTAAATTTAGTGCAATTTTGAAAAGTTAAAATGAAATTTTGTTATAGTTATAATAATAAAATTCACTATTAAAATTTTTAATAATCCTTTTTAATATTATTTCAGGAAATAGTTCCGCTCTTCGAATATATCCGTGGCCAAATAACAGCTGAAAAGATCGCTTAAATTTTAAGATGACTGACTGAAGATGAAGGGATGCGAATCTAGGGAAGCAGACATAAGTCAAATACATACCGAAATATAGGAAACCATATTCAGTCGTTCGCATTCATCGGGATTCTAGATAAGAGCATTCATTTACCTGAAAAGAAGAAACAAATTATTAAATAAAAGATCTCATAAATTAACAGCTAGCCAAATTAATTTAAAACCGTTAGGTTTACAGACTATTACTATTCAGAAGCTCATCTCACGTAGCGTTAAAATTCTAATTTATACAACTGGGATAATATAGATCGGAAATCTGTTATATGTAATTTATTAAAAAAAGAAATACGCCTAGAGAAAAGCCAGTATACACTAAGAGTCTTACACTATATAAAATAGATTTCATTATTTCTTCTTTATGGTTATTTAGGGAATTATGAGTGAACGAAGTAATCAAACCCTGTAATAATGAAATTATACAGTATTATGATATTATATTGTATCATACATTATATTTACATATCAGTTAATTATATTCCCTTATAATTACATATGATCCTTTATGAATATTCTTCTATATTTCATATCCTTCACTATATAAAAAAATTCTACTAACATAAGCTATCAATGTTGTTATGTGTATGTTTCACTTTTATTTAGATGTGGAGCAAAATTTTGACAACTCATAGATGCATCACAGTAAATCAATAAATTCTGAATATACTGTTATTAGGGGAAAAACAACGTGTATAGATAGCTGCATCTTGGGCTGCATATTCTTTGTAAATAGAATTGCTGAGAAAATGACTGGGAAATTTAATTTTCAATGAATGCTCGCAGTTAAGTTTATCCGTTGCTTCTTTTGGGAACAAGTGATTGTCAAAAAGCGAACCTTAGGAAAGTGACTTCGTCCTGAATTTTGACTGAACAAAGTCGGCGTACATCCGTTCCCTTTCTAGGAACTAGACTATCTGACAAAAGGGACTCCACTAGTGAAGGCGTAATATCGATAAGGATTCCCATCGCTTACAAATACAATAATATCCGTTAGTTTCCGCCTCTAAGGTTTCTCAAAACAATAACCCCTCCATAACGGTAATCAGTGGATAAAACTTTCTTATCTTGAAATATATGCATAAATGATCCACATATATTTCCATGTTGCTTTCATTCTACATTCTCTTTCAAGACAAATCAGCCAAAACGCTGTATTTTCTTCCATGATTATAATCCATCCTCTACAGTTCTCATATACTTTCTGTGTTTCATACTCTTACATCTTCTCATATACTGTCTTTAATTTTCGAATCGAAGAGAGTATCCTATCTTAGTATCATCTACCGAGCAAAACCAACATTACCTCGGTGTTCACTTATTTCTATATCCACAAATATACTCTGGAAGACACCTTTCGAAAATATCGCAGGGGCATGCGTGCACCCTGTATTTACTTTCCCAGTCGTAATATAACAACTACTCGTCCAAGCATCAAAACCCAATCAACATTTCTATTGGACACTTATATCTCCCGTAGATACGCATTCGATAATATCTGATTTGATCGAATTAATAGTGACACCCTTACTGGCTCGTTAGCAATGAAACGGTATAAAACACACCAATTGGAAGAGAGGGATTGCATTTGGATTTATCGGCTGGATATGCTAACTCTCTTTCCTTCACAAGCTGACGCCGGATAATTTATCGCCTCAAAGGCCAATATTCAGCGATCGCCAGCCGCTGCTCCGAATATGTATATATATATATATATATATTAGGAAAGGGTGTATTGAGATATATAGCCATGCGATGTGATTTAACCCTCAGTAACAGCGTTAGAGGGGAAAGGAAACAAATTGGAAAAGAGAAGAGGATAAAATAGGAAGCCGATGAAAGGAAAAGGGGCACAGCGGAGAAATAGTGATAAATTAGATTGAAAAGCACAAAAGAATAATGCCGAGATCATCATTTTCCCTGTTATTTGCTTTCGATTTCTAAAATAAATAGTCAACACGCCGTTTGTCAAACATAACTACATCGATTGGTTTAGACGAATAAGTCTATAATATTTCTAACTGAAAGCACTACCAATGATATATTTTGTAGGTGAATTAACTCGGCTTATTTTATGTACAAACATAGACTTGTACGAAATCTCGGATACCTCTAAAGGCTGTAAATATAATAGGAACCAAAAGGTAACTTTAATATCCAGAGGTAAACAGAAATGATAATATCGACATGACTGGGAGTCGAACCCAGGAGACCCACATAACGGACAGGGGCTATAACTACTAAACTACCGATTCTATTCCACTTATTCATCGAGAAAGTGGGGGTCGAGCATTCGACTCCCAGTGATTTTGATATTATCATCATCATATCTGGATCCTCCGACAAATATGATTAAGAGAAATAATTTTTATAATATGAACAGCGATATAAAAAAAAATCAACGTTACTTTGACCGTCTTAGAAGCAACCTTAGTGAGCTTCCATTTAAGAAGTACGCCTGTATGTAGGCAACCCTGATAGTACATCGTGTAGCATTATATTCAGGGGCACGTGGAATTTTTCCTGCGGAAGAGCAGTTACCTATTCGTCTTCACCAGTTGTCACCAACTTGGTCCCACTATTATATGTATACAGTTTTGAGGCGAACGGTTAGTATTTTCTAAACAATATATAATTATATATTATAATAATATATAATAATAATATAGTTGATATTACAAGCCGGATATGATTGAAAATTCATATTTTAGGATATTGAAATTTTTATTAATGGACGGAAAAATTTTTCTCGTCGAGGTTTCTCTTTACGATTCACGATTATAAATCTTATATACATTTCTTACGGGGGAATTGCGCCAGTTTTGCAACTTTTGTTTAGAAAAGGAAAGTAAGCGATATTTGATATGAAGGAAATCAGCATAGCGTAAAATTGATTTCTGATAGAATAGTACGAACAGCGCACGCCATTGTCCCGTAAGGAATACACGGTGCTATAAGATTTGCTATACCTTGTCTCTTCATGACGTTAAATGAGGTATGGTGATTTATTATTCATGAAAATATTAATTTACTTCCCTTCTGAAATTTCAAAAACAGAAGAGAACTTCTTAAAATCGAAAGATACTTTGCGAATAAACGAAAATCGTACGTCAAGAAGAGGGAATCAAAGCAGCCGTCAAACTTAACGAGTACAAGGATATAAAATTCAAACGAAAACGAAAGCAGCGTAAATGTGAGGGGAGATGACGAGGATCCCGCCGAGAACAATGACTCCGCAGAGTAGAATAGGATGTCAAATGGGGCGATGTGTGGCTGTCAGTTGGGTTCGGTATATGTCAAATGGGGCTCAAAGGGGACTCCCCGCTGAGGAGATAAATAAGGGAAGAGCGTCTGCCGACGACAAACTCTTGGGCGAATGCATTTTCATTGGAGAAAGAGGGATAATTAGGAGCCAATAAGAGAATGATTCGGTCAATGGAGCGGAAGTTATGACCGCCGAGATGCTTCCCACTGACGCATAGGGTCGCCGTCTTTCATAGATTCCAAAACCGAGGATTTGCATTGAGAGCATTCCAAATCCGGAGATTATGACCTGGAAATATTGCGAAAGAGGGGCTAGGTTGACCATACGGTCTATCCCAGGATTGTCCCGTTAACGACTTCAATCCCGATCATTTCATCAGAAAAGTACCTTGTCCCGTTAAAAGTTTCGCAATATATTGTGTATTTTTGTGAAAAGAGATATGAAATAAAAGCGTTTCCTTTACGTTGCGCATATAGGCGAGCAACTAAGAGAAATCTCAAGGATAAACCGACATAAAAAGTGAAAAGAAAATTCAAGAAGCTAACATGTGAATTCTTATGTTATTTAACAATAAAATATAAAAAATAAAATTTTCTGCTACAGATGAACTGCTTGAATTCAGGAAAATAATGTAATTCAAATTTGGAATGACAAACCAAACGCGAAATTTGTAAATGCAAACATTTTAGTGATTGATTCATCATTGTAAGTATTGTTCACTTTTAACAAATTACTATATTGAATTTTCGTAGATAACAGTCGGTTTTTAACCAATTCCAAAGTTAATATAGGAATAGATGAACTCTGAAAGACGGAAAGATGAGAAACAATGAGTTTTGCTTAAAAATACCATACATTCAAAATGGAGCAAGTAATCCAATGGGTGAGAATTATTTATGATCGTTATAAATTGAAATCTTGAGAGTCAATATAAACCGCAACAACGTTAATGCTATCGGAGCGGAAAAAGCATTGCAAGGGCAGGCGGGGAAGAGAAGTGTTTCACAATAGAAAGAAGATGAGAGGAGGACCAGGATGAGATGACAAGAGTACAAAGATCCAGTGTATGACATAAAAAGAAAGAATCACCCACTATCTAAGTTTATCGATACTAAAAAGATTTTGCTGATGAGACTTACTATGTAAGTCATTCTTTAAAATCTTATGAAAAGTATTTTAAATGAGTAATCCATTCTTATAACGTATCTTTAGCAGTTCGTTTATTCTTTTCTTAGTTTAGTTTTTCGTTTAGTTGAGAGTTGACTAGTAATAGTATTATTTTATTAAGATGTGTAGTATCAAGTATAGTAAATTATTGTGGAGTAACCTTGATACTCCACTTTGGAGGGGTAAGGTGCAAAATATCTCGGCAGTCGAAGGAACTAAATCCTTAAAGTTTGTTGATAACGTTATAAAAAATATACCAAGAAGGTAATGCTGACCTCTTTTATACTAAGGAACGGATTAACTAAATTAAAATGTCTAGGTCACTGGAGACATTACAAAGTGTACCGATACTTTCCACTGCTTTTACATTCATCGTCACACCATCAAGATGAATCTCCCTTACGATAACCACAGTTAACGACAGCACGAAAATGTGAAAGTCTATCGCCGAATTTCCTTGATGAGCAGCAGATTCTGCGAGAGAGAGATCTGAAGACGAATCGATGTAATCAAAGGGCCGCGTGTTCACCGTCGGTGCGAAATCAGGGAAACGGTTTAAAGAATTGAAGAATGGATGGGAGAGAAAGTTCGGTGAAAATATAGCATGAGGGACTTCTCAGAGGGGAAAAGAGGCTGGCGATAAATTAAGGAAGCTGTGGGGAGAACGTTGGTGTTGAGCAAGAAATAAATAAAGAGCGCGAACAGGGCTTATGATGTTATTAAAAGAAAGTGGGGGAAGTTGAGGAAGGCGAAAAATTTATAGGGGATAATAAGGGAAGGCTGCTGAAAGTATTCCGGCATACATTTTGCTATGAGAGGAGAATGACCCATAAGCAAACTAAAATTTGTCGAAATTTGTTCTAATTCTATGCCAGAAAACCACTTCGAGAAATAAAGAGGGATTATTTGAAAACATTTTCAATAACTTACATCCAAATATACAGAGATCTCACGCTATTTCCTTACACGGTAAGTAAGGACATAAATCCTGAAATGCGGCTATACCTCATAAAATTTATCTTCCCGGTTGAGGAAGAGGAGCCAGAAAAAATTTTGGGCGAGGGGGAAAAGAGCAATCAGAGATGAGTAGATTAAAGAGACTTATCTTTAAACTCTGAGGCATTCATAATCTACCATCATCCTCATAGTATTCCGTAAAAGGTAAGTCTCTTCTAATTCTGTGTTGTTACCTATAATATGCTGCTTTTCTCATCATTAACTGTTGGGATGATCAAACTGATGGCAAACGGTAAAAATAAAATTCCACTCCAGTAAACCATCAAAAGTAGCTATTCACCTGGTACAAATTTTTATTCCGATGGAATCTTCTTCAAAGTTAGTGAGCGGATTAACGAGCGTCGCAGGTTTTGGGGTTCGGAACAGACCTCAAGGGGGTATTAAGTTTTTTAATCCTTTCCTATTACCCTATTTTAACCCCTTCTGTGTTACTTTTCCGTACTACTTAGCATAGTTTACCATGTCATTTTTTTACATCATTATCATGCCTCTGACTTTATACATCTTTCTACTAACAAACTCACTTTTGTTCATGATTCCTGCATCTACAGTTTTGTTTTAATTGGCCAATAGTAACATATAGTTACTTAAATTTTATAGTGATTGATGACCATCGTTATGTACATAGAAATAATGGGACTTATAAACCAGTAACAATATCGTATAAACCAGTAACAATATAAAGAAAGGATATATATATTAAATAAACATCCTTATTTTAGCCGTGGAATGTCGTTTTTCAGTCGAAATTACGAGAATTGTATAGGTTTTCATCTGTAATCAATCGGAAGAGACAGAAATAAATGAAAATTCCACTTTCCCATTTCCCTTATCATTAGAAAAATGAAGAATATTCCGTTCCTCAAGACATATATTCATACAAGTACATACATGTCTTGAACTACTTTAAACATCTCATTCTTCACATGTGCAGCCTTTTTCGAAAGCTCAGCATTTTCGAAATGCACGAGCACTTCATCATTACATTCCAAATTGACATCGAAAGGAAAGGAGCACTCCTCTTAGAAATCCCTCGCCTAAGAGAAGTCGAAAAACATTTTCGAATTTCATTAAAATATGTCTGAGGGAAAGAAACGCAAGATGGCGCAGGTGCGGGATAACGCACGGCCGAAGATAAGGAGAAGTGCAAATCGTAAATCAGGATTCGGGAAAGACCTTTTCACAGCTTCGAAAGCGTGGTGGGGATGGGTCGCAAAGACTCACGGGAAGGTGGGGAAGTGGCGCCTCTACACGGCGGTGGACAGAAGCTCTTCCCTCTCGAGAAATTTACGTCGACTCACAATTAACGTTCACGTCACGCAAGCGCCCCTTCAAAGGCGAATTGAGAAGTAAGGGATTTTTCACGAATTGAAAGGGGGATGTCCGTAATTGGAATGGCTCTTCTCCGCGCGATGTTTCTAATCTGGTTACGATCCGCCCAACGGTGAATAATTTTTCAATGGAATTCGGACGTGAAGAATGCCGTGAAGACTTATCGAGATGGGTCACTCGAAGAAGGTGAAAAATGCTCGAACGAAGAAGAGGATATTTCGGATAAGGCGGGCTCGCAATTTGAACGTGAATTTTAAATCGTGGCGTTTACACGCGGGATTATGATTACTAAATCAGAACTAAAGGTCGCTAATGTGGGTTAACTCTCTTTCTTAAAATGGAAGGGAATGGTTTGCCTGTTGATTTCTTCTTTGCCTTCAGCGAAAATAGATCCAGGTTCGATGTAACACGAGAGCATTATGTATGTATATAAATATATATTTATAATAATTAATATTCATATTTACTATTAGTTTGGAATATTTATTTGCAACGTCTTTTTATGATACTAATTTATAATATTTATAAATATTATAAATAATAATAGTATTAGATATATTTTTCAGATAATTTGTAAATCTTTTTGTAAAATATATAAGCTATGCGTACGTAATATGTACTAGGTACTTATCTCCTATCCTCTTTAAATTTCCAAATTAATTGCAATTAAAAATTGCTGGACAAAATTATACAATTTTTTTTTCTATCACAAAGACTTTATCAATGTTGTTTTGTACTCATTTTATTCTTCCAATTGGAATGTATCGATGGATGTGAGAATCCTAAAAAATAAATTGAAATTAATATGTAAGCAAGCGGTACTGACTATCATCTTACTTGGATTTTACGAAATTATTCACAGGTTCCTTGCAAAAATCTAGCAACCTAATTTTGCTATGTAATTTATCTAAATATTTAATCTAAAGGAAGGCACTGTATAACAAAATATAAGCATACACATCATAAAATGGAAAAATAAAAGCTTAAGAGGTCACAACATGGTAAACATTGAAGAAATTTGAAGAACCCAGGCATAGATATACAAATGACTATTAACATGATAAATATTTCGGTAAACAAGGATTTCTTTGAGTAATACAGAAAAATATAATGTCCATGAGGAACTGCTGGAAATAACCCTAAGAAAAATATAGACAGAGAAGAAAGTGCTATGAATATGAAATAAATATTGGAGTACATAGGAAGAGATTGGAATGACTAGAACACACTATACAGAAAGACTAAATGCAGGAGTCAGAATTAACATCAATAAATAGAAATACATACACCTAAAGTGTGGCAGTACAACTCACACAAAAGATATATATTTGTAAGAGACCAAATATTTTTACATTTATGGACAAGAAAGCAAAGAAAACATAGCTAACTACAACCGATAAGATAGGAAAAACCACAAACTATTTAATAAATAAAATATAAAACAAAAAGATAAGAATAAAGAAGAAAAATAACTTTATATAACGTAATGTAAAATAAAATTTTGCTGCTGATTAAGCAACTAAATGAGCTCTGTAAAGAAGGAAAAGTAATAGCTAAACCAAAATTATTCATGTCAAAGGAATAAGAACGAAGAATTTCCTCACACGTCTGGAAAAATTTAAAAGCATTCGAAAAGAAGCACTGCTGCAAATAGCATTAATAGTAAGAAAGTTCATGAACTTAAAAGCAAAAAGGATTTTAGATGATTAAAATCCTTCACAAGACTGAATATTGAACAGCAACTGAGAAACATAATAAGGTTAACGTATCCTAATAAGTAATAATATTATGATAATAATAAGGTAATAAGAATTGTATAATAAATGAAAATAAAGAATAAAAATATACGCTAAAGACTACCCTAAAGCATGTCACTAAATAATTCATAACAATCATGTCTTTAAATCATTCTACTTATTCTAAATATTCTACTTCAAAAGCGCAGAGATTACCATACAAAACCTAGTAGACTGTAAATGAATTTAGCATGACGTATTATCCGACCTAAAAGGAATGATTTATTCTTCGTTTGTCTAGGCAAATTCCAACGCGTCAAAAATCTTTCCACGAATACAAAATGCACAGAAAGCAAGTGCGGAGAGAATTTCCGACTTCATTAGTCGAAAAAGCCGCAAGAGGGAGATTCTTCGTCTTAGAAAACTCATTATTCACTTGTTTAGCGAACTCAACTTCCGAAATCGACGGCAGAACGTGACTCCGGACCGAAGAAGCATCGTCAATGACATCTTAAAGAAGAAGGACAAATAGGAAGCAATTAAACGACAATGGAAGAGATGGTTTCCCTGGGAGATGGGAGAGGCGTGGAAATAAGGTTACCATTGTTCGCTCACTTGGCCCCGAATTCGGCTCTCTGAATCGGGTTAAAAGAATTTCCAGAATATTTCATAAGAGGGCGTTGGATTAGGGCGAGTAGAAACCGTGGCTTGGAATAAGGACTTACCTTATAAAAAATGCACTCATATTAAAAAACACATTTTTAAAATAAATGGGTACAAAACTAGGGTAAAGAGATGGGGGAGATATAACGAAACAGCGAATCATTTTTATTGTTAAAAATGCTTCGACAGCTGAAGAAATTTCGTACGACGGTTTCACCGGGAATAGAACTCAGGACCAAAGTCTAACGCACTGCCCACTTGCTTTCTGGGAGACAAACGAATTATGCATTTAAGAAAAACAGTGGATGCATCAAATTTATGTTAATAAGAAAGCAAATAATGTATATTAATACTATTTATAGTATTAATAATACTCAGATAATACTTATGCGAATTATATTAAAAGCTACTCTTTTATTCATTATAGATATAGCGTAAAAGGTCGAGAATCACCTTTTCAGATTAAAGAGGGAGCGACTAAATATAGGAAAATCATGTTGATGAATGTAAAAATTTTGTATATGCACGCATACATGATGTTTCACATTAATATATAAAAAATATGTATAAATAGAAGTATTTATTAAAAGAGGCCTCATGTTGGAAATGTCAATTAAATCATTATACTACATACATAATAACGAGGGTAATATTAACTAAAGTAGAGAAAAATCGCTACCGTAAATTTAAAAATTCTTTACAGATTAAAAATACGTCGAAGAAAGAATGAAAATTAACGGATTAGAACATAAAAAGTTATGAAAAGATCCGAATTTATCCGAAAGAGGAAACGGCTTTATTATTCGACCTCTTTTTCTATTTTTGACTTATTTAAGGTCCCTGATTGATAAGTATGTAATATTTCTCAGCCTATAAATAAAATCCTCTGCATACCAACATTTTACATTCATCTTCTGAATATTTTACGCATTGCATATGAAATGTCTACACAACATATAGAAGGTCACTTGTATCAATATTCAACTTATTAACAAAATATATGCCTCGTAATGATGATAATTCATCGCAATTCATCACTGTAATTAATAATAAGTGATAAAAAGTAGCAAAGTAAATGTAAACGTAAAGGAAATACAATTTCCATCAAACTCCATGTAACTTCCATGCAATTAAACCACTATTCCTCTAAATGTAATGGTACGAAGGCTTAAATGATATCTTAATCTTATAAAATGATTAAGAGATAAATAATGGACAACTTCAGCCTCAATTCTGCTAAAAAAGCAGCTATTTTTGATGGAATAGACTGTAGTAATTTACTTGATAATGGAACGAACGATTATTTGTGAATATTCGTTTTTAAATAGCTCTCTTAAAGAATGTTTTGCTCGCAGGAGTCTTTGACCCCATCAACAGAATCACAGGGAAGTTTAGAGCGGAATATGTAGATCCTTTACGGAAGAGTTAGTTTGGCGCTGACGAAATGCAGAAGAGGAATTTCTGGAAGGGTAATGTACGGTGGGGATTTGGCTCTGAGACCGCTATATTAGCCATGGAGCACTACCAGGAAAGACTTGTACGAATTATAAAAGATATATGGTGAAGTACAATAGCTGATATATTAAATGTGTGTTTATTATATCAAGTAATTTTTATAATATGAATATATGTACTTTTGTAAGGATATTAGCATTGAAATACTGTATAGTTGTAGCTAATAATGTTGTAGTGCTGTTGCTGGGCACTTCAATACTGGTTGTGATATTGGTTGTTGTAGCATTGAGAAGCTAGTATCATAATAGGTTTTCGTTCCAGATATTTGTTCACTGATAGTTAATAATTTTTAATTATATAATAAGTATTAAAAGTAGCATTGTGTCATTTTAAGAGTGTATAATATTATTGTACCGTAATAGTTAACAATATTAGTATATAATAGTTTTGTAGCAATTTTGCCGACGAAGTGTTAGTCTATCTACAACAAATTCATTGGTAATAACAGTATTAAAGCTTCGCATAAGAAACGGTTTCCAGGAGCAACGGTTTCCTAAGAAATCATCCATTCGAATTCCTCAATAATCATGGAGACCCGAATTCAGCGGCTGTGAAACCTCCAAATGGAACAACCGATTCACTCATCGAATAAAACCCTTCGCTTTAGAAATAAACGAATCAGTCCGTGATAAAAAGAGTAAATGATGGAACTGCCAAAATACTGCGCAACGAACGATGAAAAGAAAAAGTGAAAAATACGATATCGACGGAAAAACATCTGCCACTCGTGAGCCAAGTCCATTATCCGTTTTTGCATGAATTTGAATGTTTATTATTCGGCCAGATTTGTATTATGATCAGGTTGGTGTGTTTGTACAATTGCAATCGATTTGGTATGTGAATTGAGAGTGTCTCGGAGCTGAAATATACAAATTGAATAAATTGGGCGGAAATAGATATTGGAACTGGTGAAATAAGGGTAAGAAAAAGAAGTGGAAAACAGAATGTATTGAATGTAAATATAACTAGGGATCAAGGAGAAATCAACACACGATTAGGAAATGGAATAATTCCGGGTTCTCTTGCTTCCAGGCCATGGCTTCGACGATACTACGAATATGGCAAATACGACAGCGTTTTATATAATAACAAGAAACGTGTCTATTAGGGCAACATTGAGACGAATAAGTTTCTTTGTACATCTACATCGAAGTTTTTCAAACTACCATGTATTCCAAACAGTTCTCCTCACCACATGTGTGTGCCATGAGAGGTAAAAAGTGTACTGTAAAACATTTTATGGTAAAATCGATGGGAAACTGTAATGTTTTGCAAACTGCAGGTATTTTTTCTGCACCATAATGCGTGAAATCGTGAAAAAGTTTATTACAAACCTATAAATGCTTCAAAGGTTTAACAACCATGTACCATTATTGAGTATTTGGTTGGTTAGCTGTTGTAACAGATATATAGAATTATTAGTTCGTTACTTATTACATATTTTGCAAAAATCTACTGATTTTTCATCCTTTCGGATTTTTGAACGAATACATAAAATCTCTCAAATGTCGAAAATTTCTGGATAAGCATTTTATTATGAAAAATCCCATATATTTGCGATTGACATTGTAGTATTCCATGACAATCAAAATAAATATACTTAAAAAATACGAGGAAACTATTCACTTTATTGACTTCGCAAAATACCACACGATAAAATACATTTTATTTTGTCTGATTTTGCAAAGCTAATAAAATAGGACATAGTATCCTCGTGACATTTTTTCCTTATTAATTTATTTTTCAATTTTACTATGATTGCGAATCCAATATTTATTAGACATGTAAATTGTTTTGCTTTTGACAGCTGACATAAAATTGAATTCCGTTGGTGTGTGTAAAATCAAATTCCCAACCCTCGGCGTGCCATGGGGTTAAATAGTTTGGGAGCTCTGAAGAGAAAGTAATTAACAAAGTAGAAATAAAGAGAAAATATAAAAGAAGGATGGCAGTGTGGTGAAAGGAGAGATGAGGTGCGCAGGGAAAGGTAGGCTTACCCTTAATGAGAAAATCTTTCTTCGAAGGGTTCCTCTGCTACTACCATTATTTATTTTTTAAGAAGGTAGATCCCCTCCGAAGTGAAGTAGAAAGATATGAGAATATCGTTCGGATAGCCAAGTGAGTGGCGGGTTCGTCTTCGGTAAAAGCCAAATGAAAGGAAGGTATTTTCACATGATCTGGACTTCACTGGAGGATCCAGGGGGTGAGTGCCCTCGCTTCAGAACTTTGAAGTAGCAATATGCTAAGATGTGATGTGAGGTGTTTTTACGATGACTATACATTTACTCCTTTACTCCAAGAACAAATGGTATCTCGTAAGTAGATTGGAGATGAGTTCATAATTAGTATCTCAAATCACTGGGAATCTGGCAATCTTCGGCACTTAGAATAAGTGATAGTTAATCATTCAAAAAAATGACACAAGCACGAAAAATCTCGGTTTGTTAATTCGGTGCCAATTTTTGGATCGATTAAGAAAATCTGAGGAATGCATTACTTCCTTATGACGCACACCGAACCATATATATTCCAAATTCAGGCATGAACTAGGATCAAATTATCAATTTCTATACTTTTTAATTCTTCCAGAAATAATTTTATAAATTTGTTGCATTTTTCACTAAAGCTTTTAGAAGATCTTCCTCATGGTCTACAAAACTTCCCTTGATTCAATTTAATTTTTTTAAGGAGCAACTTTGATCTACGAATATCCATTTCCTCTTAGGGGGAGAATGATCGTGACAATTTATCATAGACATGGCCCATTTGTTGGTCTACTAATACCTCAAGCAATTCGACCTGTAAGGATTAATATTATTTTCCCCAAGGTGATATAAATCCCGATAGTCGACAGAAAAATAGAAATCTCCCACCTTAAGTATTACTTAACAATGCGTCAGTAAGAAGCACTAGAGGAAATAACATCTTGACTTTGTAAGGAACTTTCTTTACAGCATTCCCAAAAGACCATTCCAACGAGTGAAAGCATAAAGGATGGAGAAAAACGCCTAGAATCTGACCGGGATTCGAACCCGCGACCTCAACGTAAGAGCGCTTAGATCGTTATAGTACTTGCACTGGATAGTCGAGGGGAGAAGCTGATTTGGAAGAGAGAAACAAAAGAGAGGAGATAAATACTTAAGATGAGTAAATGAGAGAGAAGGTGAGTGGAAAACAGCGGGAGACGCGTGTTGTAGCAGAAAAAGAAGAGCGAGGGAAAGGAGCTACGCGAAAAAAACTTCTGGTGAGCGCGGGGACAAAAGATGCTTTTAGCATATTGGAAGCTGGCTTGGATCCCCAGAGGTAGCTATCCAGGAGAGGGTGAAGAAGAAGCTGTGAAAATCGCGGCAAAGAAAGAGTCGAGAGAGGTGAAAAGATGGAAATGAATACTTGGTATCATTTCGCGGTGGATTTTGCGGCAAGGTAAGATGGGAGGGGGATGAGGGAAGAGGGGGAGGAGGGGGGAAGAAAGAGATGTTAAGATGGGGAGGGGGATGAGGGGAAAGTGGGTGGGGAGAGGAAGGAAGGGGTGCAATAGGTATGAGGGACAAAGGAAAAGATAGTAAGATGGAGAGAGGGATGAGGGTGAAGGGGGAATCGGTTTGAAGGAGGGGAGTGAAGGGTTAAGGGGGATATGGAAGCAAGGGGTATGAGGGACGAGGGGTATGAGTGAGTAGGGGTATGGAGGACTTAAGGGTATAAAGGAGTAGGGGTATGAGGGAGTAGGGGTATGGAGGGATTAAGGGTATGAATGAGTAGAGGTATGAGGGAGTAGGGGTATGAGGGAGTAGGGGTATGGAGGGATTAAGGGTATGAACGAGTAGGGGTATGAGGGAGAAAGATGTATAAGGAAGGAGAGGCACAATGGAGGGGCATAAAGGTGGAATAGAGGTATGAAGGAAGAAAGGGGTTGAGAGAGATAAAGAGGAAGGATGAGGGATGTAGGGGTAGCCATCCTATGTCCTCGACACGGATGGATGGATAGGCCAAATGTAGATCTGAGAGGAATGGGAGCGTGAAAAAAATCAAGTGAATGTAGCTCGAAAGCTGTGGATTTCTTTATTTAATGTGGACACGCGGTTACTGTGCGATGGATCACGAATACAAAAGTTTGAGGTAACATACGCAAAGTACGTGAGGCGAAAAAATTCCTCCGCTGGGAGTGTAACACCATTTAGCCGCACCAATAGTACGATTGACCTACTCCTTTATATGATTAATGAAAGCGGTCACCGTCCAAAGACATACGTTTAAAGAGAATTTCAATGCGGATATTTTATCATGAAGGCCTTCCGAAATATTTTGGCGTATTTTTTCATCGGAATAACAAGAGATCCATCATTTATTCAGGGATATTAATGTGACATTCATCGAATTTATTTACTTATCATAATTTGGCTTCGTATGATTAGTATTTCCACAAATATATTTACCTAACATGCTATTAATATCCGAGATAAGAGGACAGTATTTCACATGCACTTTTGAGGATGATTAGCGGTACCATAAAATATTTTGAAAATCTATTTTAGATGTAATTTAATTTAAAAGATAGATTTCTAATAGATTAAAACATGTCTTTTCAGAATCGAATTTCTTACTTCCTACCCAGATCAAAAGAAAGTCAAAAATATTTAAGGGAAATTAAAATATTAAACAGGAAAGAAGGAAGAGAGATGAAACGTAACAAAATCTGATTCGTTTCATTTATGAAATTTGGAAAATTTGGAATAGATAACGCAAAATTTGGCTAAAATTTGGAAAAGATAACGAAAGCTTCATTTTTAACACTTATTTTATTATTTTATGTCATTATTGTAATAAATACAATGAGCTCATTCGTTAAACTTAAATAATTATGTTTTATTTTTGGTAGATATACGTAATTATTACAGAAGTGAAGGCTAATATACATAGTGTTGATTAAGTTACCTAAGGTAGTTCAAAAGCAGTTTTAATAATTTGCAATATAATTTGTTAATTAATGTAAAAAATCATCGTCATCAAAGAGCATGTTAAACTCTTTAAAAATAGGATGATAAATGTTAGATTTGGAACTCTTCAATCTGCAGATATAAATTTTCTTCGTGAACCTCCGATTTTATCTTCCTTTGATATTAATTGAAATTTTTGTGAGGAAACCCATAAGAAAAAAGAATTATTCAAATCGTTCTATTTTAAGATGTGTGCTTTATTTAACTTTATCTTCCAAACTGTGATTCAACTTTGTCTTATCTCCTAAAGTAATATCATAATGGAATCGAGAACTAGCTTCCAAGTTCACTTTGAAGAAAGATTAAGAATGAAATTTCAAAGGAAGTATTCTCACATTGGTATGGTGAATTTGCAGCCATTAGGCAACATGTAGCCTTTTACATGGCTCAATTTCTACTAAAGGGTATGTTTTGCAGTATTTGCACAAAATATGAGTCAAGAAAGACCACTATTTCCTTCCACTGTATGTTTGGACTCTTAAATTTATCTTACTTTAAAATTAACTCAAACCTTTGTTAAACAGAATAATAAAAGGAAATAATTTTAATTTCTCCTGCCACATAAACATCATACTATTATATCCTAAATTCATTCGTAATAGACTCATCTTCACCATATATTCTACCAAACGGCGTCTTCAGCCTGCTTCTTATACTAAAGGTAAAACTAATCAGAGCTGCAAAATTGTACCGAAAATCAGTTCATTTCATCAAAGTTTTTTTCTAACCAAATATTACATGGTATAATGAATATAATTTTTGGGGAATACGTTTTTTAAGAGAGGCCTGGACATTATTCAACCATTATTTTTAGGAAAAAAGTTTTAAATTTCCTAATATCTGCGACGAAACGAAAACTGTTGTACGGCCGTATTTCTTTCGAAAGCAACATAAATCGGATTTATAAATAAGTAAATATATACGATACTGATCATTATAACAGACTGTTTATATTCTAAAAGAAAATAATGCTGCTCTTTTAAAAGCCTATTTACGTTTGTATTCTTATCGAGAGTAAAAAGGAACCTAGAATCTGATCCGACCACGTAATCTGAAATTTAGGACATTTTTCATGACATCGAAGTCACTTTCTGACTGTACGACAAATTTAAAGTCGCTGCCTTACCTTGAAGTTGAATAGATTTTTCCAGGCTTACATCCATCTATATTTAGAAATAAATACGATGATAGTCTCGCTGGATGGAAAAGAATTATCCTACATTGACGGGGAATTCTCTCCCATGATATTTAATTACTGCTGAAATATACACCAACTGTCTCTAGTGAATTCCCTTTAGAAAATAATCCGCCATCCCTTTTAGCCGAGATTTGGGTAAGAAACGAAGTAAACATTGCAGAGACAAGAAAAGGGCGTTTTGAAGGGGTGCTGCACACTAGCGCCGCCGAACGACGCTCGAGAGAAGCGCAGCTGAGCTGCCGATTGATCAGAACCCTGACCCGAGGTCCGGATACATATAAATGAATGCCCAAAAATGTCATGTCTGTTAATTACAGCGGAGTAAACGAAGTGCCTTCCAGGAGGTAAGAGTTAATTATTCAGATGGCGGCTTGTAATTAAGGCCTTTTAACTGCATTTAGCTCGCGCGTTGCCATCGCATATCTCAATCAGCCGCATATTCGATTTAAGAGCGGAACAACAATTGGCTGCCCTCTGCAGTGCTCTAATACGTGGGCTAAATGCGTTTCCATGGATGCATATTTACTCCTCCGTTGAGAGCTCAATGCATGTAAACACGACTCAAGACTTCGTCCAAACACACGAGCAATGAAAAGGAAAGCTTAAGATATAATTCCTATTAGCCTAAATAAATATGTGGGCGAATTCCGTAAATATTTATCGCAAAAATTGGAAATTCGAAATTTGGAGTTCTAATACTGTGAATATCATTCAAGGTCGTAAGGTTACCGAAGATGGGATAGGTTTTCTTCCGCTAGGACAGAGATGGGGAACTTTTTCCATCGGAAGGACAAATTTAGCATCCAATTTTGTAAGAAAGGCCAGATATGAAACAATCAGGCCAGTCTTGTGATGTGTATTGCCTACATCAAAATGGTTAAAAATCGAAAATTTACATAAAAAAGAATTTATTTTCGGAGTAAAGTGAAAGATAATATTGCCACCTTTTTTCACTTGGCGTCATTAGCAAGATGGGAAAAATATTTAAACTTAGGCATTTGATTTAGAATGTGACTTAAGGCCCATAAAAGGCCACATTTGGCCTAAAATCTGCAGGTTCTCCACCCCGGCCTAGGAGTTCTACTCTCTGCAATGCTATTTTCCATTAGAATATGCGTGATTTTTATTTTTCTGCACGCAATATTATTATTACCATTACACCCTTCAGGGAAAGTTAGACCAAAATGAACTCTCTTCGATCTTACCTCGAAAGTGGTAACAAATTTTAAATTATTACGTCCAACCGACCGAAATTTCACTCACGTGTATGAAAAAGGCAATATATACGAGCAAAAATAAATATTAGATTCTACATGAAATGTAAAATATAATAGACAAATGAATACATCCTGGAAGTTTTAAATAAACACAGAAAGATTTGTGTTTATAGGAAAAACTCGTCAAGTGAAGGTTCACGGAGAAAACTCCACGATGCAGAAAACGCTCACACAAGAAGGGAAGCGAATAAAATTGGAAAAACACACAGATTCGACGTTTTGCGAATGTTGTAAGAGACGGATATACTCTGAGCCTATCCTTACTTTTCGATAGAGCTAGTTTAGAAATAAATGTTTTGCCTGTGAGAATAGATTGCGCAAGTTATACTTGATGAAAGGAGCACCACTTAACAATACAACATGCGTAACAATGAGTTTAAATTTTTCTAAAACGAAAATCTAAAATACTTATCACCTGCAATATGTTTAAAGGTAATTTACGCATTTACCTGGTAAATGAGAATCATCATTGAAGAGAAGACAAAACATTTCATTCTGAAAAATTCATAATCGATATGAAATTAGTTTCAAATGCTTTGACCAATTAATTAAGATGTAGCAATTATATTTATATATTTTGATTCACATTTTATCCAGACTTGGGGATGAAAATTTAATTCATTTTCTCATGACTAACAAGAATAATATTCCCAATTACATTATTAATTAATTAATAAGCCAAATAACATCGCAACGTTCCTCGAATTCAAGCCAAAGGAAATCGGATTATTCTTATTATCTTTCCCTGTTCAAGATTTGCACGCGATTTTTAATATGTTTTGCATAAATATTCCAACATTTAACGGCTTCCCTAAAATCACCAGCTGCATGCAATTCTATTAAATAATAGGAATTTTAGTAACCAACTGTTACGAATTATGCCATCCTCTATCGGCCATTTTACTAACATTAAAACAAGTTAAAATTGATATAATTGTTCGCCTAAATGACTGTTAAGAGCAGATGTTTTTGTGAGGACTCGCTCTCTTTATTCCATTACAGCTGATAATATAAGACGATAAGATCTGAAATTTAAAATGCAATAATTCGTGAAAAATTTCACCATGAATAATCCAAAATTTAAACGATTAAGAAATGGACGTCATTGAACTATATATTCCCGAAAGTATAGGAGATTTATTTATTATGTCAGAACATCACTTACACTTATTACTTATATGTTTGAAAAACTCTCCATCGTGGAATATACCAGTGAACATCGGGCCAATTCCTCAAAAGGAGGAAGGAAACCGCGGATTTCTGACCTTCGTAGCAATTTATAGTGAAATATAAATCAATTTTAACTAGGGACAAACAGAAATGACCATACCTTAAGAAGGAAATACTCGATGATCCGAGACCTTGGCGTTGACGTGATATTACGATACCCATTCCGCCAACAAGGACGCCAACACGATTTAATGAAACTTTAATGTTTAATATAAACTGATTGAAAGTGGATAGCATGAAAAAGAACTGTTATGTGGCCACTGGGGAAGATTCTCTCGGGAAATACATTTTAAAAATCCGTTGAAGGGACTTCTTCGAAAGGAGCAGCTTTATCAGATAGAGTACGCGTATTTGATAATTCAAAATATTTCGCTGAAATCTGCCAAACGCAATATCTGAGGCAACTCAAGAACTCAACTGAGGAATGAGCATTGCTCCGTTAAAGAATTTCGAGGGAAAATGGCATTTGCCTCGCATTCTCAGCGTATCAAAAGTTCTAAGAAATCATTCATTCGGGTTATTTCCGTATCTTTCATAAAAATCCATTTTCATTTTGATAAAATGCCGTAAAGCCATTCAGTTTCCGGTGGCGGGTTTCATTCCCAACATTTTAATATTCGTTATTATGAGATTTTCAGGTGGATGAAATATTTAGCTCTTTTTTTATTCGCCTCGAAATGAAAGGCCTCTTTTATGAGTCGTTTTATTCGCATCGGAACGTTCTCCTTAAAGTGAACTTCCAAATGTTAATGAAATTTTTAGGAGGGCAAACGATCCTCGGATAACTTTTTCAGCCAACCTCCGTAATTTGCACATATCCGTGGCACTTAAAGACGTACTTTTAACAGCTGTTTTCAACGTAAGCGTGTTTTAAATGTATTTAAAAGACCCCGTGACTGATGAATTGCCACATTTTGACAACAAATCCTGAATTTTGAAACCGAAAAGCTTACTCACCCGTCCATTTTTGACTAAGTTTTTAGAAGGTGTTGCAATATTCTACTTTATTTTAACAAAATATACTTACATAGCAAGTATTCAAAGGGAAAAATTACATTATTTAGTTCTTTAAGTTCCATTCTTGGATGATCAGCTGCTGGGTAACTATTATAAACAAAATTCCTAGATACGAAATATATGCCATTGTTAGCCACTGATTATTATTATTATTATTGGACCCTTTATTAGGCGAGGTTAGGCCCGAGTGGGCCTCTCTTCCACCTAAAACACTGTTCAGAATGAAAATGTAAAAGATATTCTTATTTTTACAGTCAACGATCGATATACATTCGAGAACGCAGTTAATTTGATGGAACATTGGAAATTTTTGTAAAATTTTGTGTTTCTTCATAAATCACCCACATTTCAATCGATAACAATAGCCGTAATTTAGTATGCATTAATACTTTGCGTCTCTTTAGGTAATAAATATGGAAATTGTTAATAATTTTAAGTAAACACCGAAGAAATTAATGAAGAAAGACGAAATTAGGTACGGTGTAGATATTAATGAGGTTATCTGAGATTAGTTGCAAGATCGAAACTGGTCGTTCATTAAGATATTATGGATAATAAGAAGTCCAGTTTTAATTCATTAATTATATAGTAGTTGGAGAAATGAGACAGAAAAGTTTTTAACCAGGAAACTATATACGGTTTTCATAGTTTTTCGGAGTGTTCGCACAGTGTAGTACTTTGCAAAGTTATTATAACTGTAGATAGCATTTTCGCAAAAATTTTCTTGATTAATTAGTTCTATCAGATATTTAGAAAACGTTAATCTGTGGCATTTAAATATCCGTAGTAATTATTTAAGCCGAAAATTGAACGTCAGTCTATTATACTGTTTTCTTATTTTACCTTTACAGGCCGGATTAAAAATCCTCTGGTAATTCATACACATAATTGATTAAGTATTAATTAAAACATCTGCGATATGAAATCAAAAGAGAAAGATATCAGCGACATTAATTGCTCAAAGAGATTCAGACCGTATTTTAACTGCAGGGGCAATTAGTGTTAATATTATCATGTAATAATGTAACGAGGAAATTGACGCTGTCCTGTAATCGTCAAAATAGATTTCAATCTTCAGAGTTATCTAAATATAAAGATAGGAGGCGTTGTGTGGAGGTCGTTTAAAAGCGGCTGTGTGCTCGTCAAAGCAGAGGAGAGTTTTCGAGAGGTGTCGGCACAGAAATTCACTGTGAACAGCTGTTAAAAAACGGGCCTCAAGTAAAAAAACGCTTTAATTAAAAGTTTTGGCGCCGCAGGTGGAAATCGGCAAAATAAAAAATATCCTTTCTTGAGAATTCACCATGGCCCACTAATGCATTCCGCATTTGCGTGAATCTTCCCATCATTATTTTGTACATTTAATGAAATTCATTTAAATTCTGAGGGCAGAGTAAAAATTGTCGCATATTAATACCATCTCTAACTATTATAACAATATGGCATGATGAACGATAAGTTTACACATTACTACACAACTTTTACCATACATATAGTAGCTAGTATTTATAAATTCTGGTTAAAAATGCAAATTAATGATGAAAAGCAATGGAAATTTATATAAGAGACGTTCCAGGAAAATAGAATGTAGAATCAAAATAAAAAACAATGCTTACGTACTATAGAAAATACGAAATAAATTATACAATCAATTATTCCATTTTAACATAAATGAATTATCGGAAGGAAAATCGCAAGGCATTCATACCCGTTTCAGTGAATGTTACATAAAATATTTCTCAGTGGTAAGGTAATTGAAATTTATCTAATGGTTTGTTATTAATTCAAAGTGCTGGTTTAAATATTAACGTTAACCAACCTTTCATTAGGATTATAAATAAAATTTCTGAGATGTATCGACAATTTCTCATCCTTGGTCGTTCTATACGTTGACAGCTTGCCAGTTGTATTAATTTACATTATTTCAAATATAAACAATCAAAATTTACTCAATAGTAGAAAAAATAGAATGAATGAAACTGCTACATCATAAATACTCATGTATTGCATCTCTATAATACCTAGAAAAACGTAACATGCCTCTCATCTAATTATGAAATATGATATGAAATAATAATTATATTCCAGCAGTGGTATACCACTAATTAACCTGAATATGGATGCTTTTTATTCTATATTCATTATATATGTAGTGCGAATAGGCTACAGTCCAAGTGGTTGTCATTATAGAGAGAAAAGTAAAAAATAAAAAGACTTGCAAACTCCCTAGTCGGGAGGGAAATCCCTGAAATACATACTGAAGAGAGTACTATGCCTTACAATTGAATTAAAACCTCAATTCAAATGAGTGATGATGAAAATTGTATTTTATTCATATATAAGAGTTCACGAAATGCAATGAACTATCATATTGAATACTTAAAACGTCATATTACCTTTTATACAAATACCATCGGTTGGTTGACGGGTGTATCTGTATATTTTAGCTATAATAATGATTTAGACACAAGGTTTTTAAGGATATAAAGTTTAGACATAAGGTTAAAAAGCGATGAAAACATCTGGAGAAGGATGCTTTCACCCTGCAGGGTGCCCCAAATTACGAATAAGAGTTTTGGAGGGCTGCCACGGCTGTAGTTCTTGAAGATAAAATTCATTCTTTCCCCTGAAAAAACGGCCCCAAGTCACTGAAATTTGGTAGAATATGTGAGGACTTGAAATGTTTTGTGTCAAGCCATACTGTGGGGATGAATTTAAAAATGAGCATTTCTCCTACGGGAAAAAAAATTATTTTAAAAATAGTCAACGAAAAGAAACTGTGGCAAATCTCTAAGAATTCTGTTTCCGGGAACTATAATTTCAGGTCTGCCGGATCACCTGGGGAAAGGCCACATTTCGCGGTGAGAACACTTCAGCTAAAAGAGAGGAAGTTGGACTGTTTGGGGGTTGTGGAAATAATTTCGGATTCTTCAAATCTCACCAATGACGTTTCATTCGTACCCTACTCCTTAAACTACCGTCAAAGTAGAGATACAATATACAAGGAGACAAATACTTGGGTACTTTAGCTCGTGGTGACTCGCGTGAATGGAAACTGATGTGATATATTGAAAAAACTGCAAAAAACTTCTCAATTTTTTCTGTGCAGCATCCCATGAGTTACGGCCAACCGGATGATTGGATGAGACTAAATGATCTTTGATTAAATGAGAAGGGGTTTCTCTTCCACATGAAATTTCCTACTGTTGCGTTATTTACAAACAAAACCAGCAAAGAGAAACAATATGTGATTAACTTCATAAATTACGTTTGACAAAGGTAAAGAATTCTTGCAGAGAAAAATCCAATTGAGGATAAATATGTATCTACGAAACTGCAAGGGAAACAGGATGTTTAAAAACTTTACTATTCAAAGTGATTCTAAGCCTTATACGGAAGGTAATCAAAGGGTACAGAGTTTCCGATAGTCGATCATTGTCATTGAGAAATAGCCATTGTTGAGCCCCATTGTTACGAGGTTGATTTTGTCAACAATTATTAGATTACTAGCGACAATGCACCTCAATTATATACATAGGTGTGTTATAGTCTATTTAGGTTTGAAATTATCCCTGACAACCCTTGCCTGGTAAGTAAGTAAGGAGTAATCAAGCCTTGGTATTGAGGAACTTATTGAACGACCATCGCAATGGCTAACAAAATTGTACAAGTGATAAAACAAGACTAACCATCGGCATAATCTCTCAAAATCTCGAAAATAGGAAATAAATTTGAGTTTAGAAAGCATTAAAAAGATAAGAAGAAGTGGTCATCGAAGGACCTTTGGAAAGATTCAAGTGAAAGTAGCCAAAGAACAGTCAGTGGCATTCCTAGTGCCATTATATTGGGTATATCTTATCCCAGATAAAGGCATCTCATAGTTGAACGATTAAACTTTACTTCGAATGGCACACAATTTAAAATAGTATTAATACCCAACGCTGCAATTTCCGCGTAAAAAGGAAAAAAGCTAATTAATGGAACAATTATGGATAAAGATATTTTTACAGCTAGAAAATTCCGTAATTAATCGGGTGAATACATAAAAAAGAAAGAGAATTTGACAATAAAAGTTTTAATTTCTTTTAATTACCCTCGTCAGCGCGCAGAAACACATAAATTCTTTAATTAATTAAAGTTTTATTCCAATATTGCCTGCCGCGTTCGATGATCCCGATTATATTAGCAAAAATGTGAACGAAATATAAATTATAGGTGTACATATATCGTATGTGTGATTATACATACAGAATCACACGCAAGCGCACACAAGTATGTGTTTCTCTGCATGCCAATATCAAGCACATAAATTTCCATTTCGAATCATCGGACAATATGTATAGTACAATAAAAGAGTATTTTTCCGTCATATACAATTATGAAATAATATGGATTCTCTCTTTTGAAATTTAAAACCATGTTTTCAAATTTTATATGAGAACGAATATTCTAGTATTCTGCTAGCACCACACACATAAACTTTTTTTTACCATAGCTACCCATATTGTTTCGTTAATAAACCAGCGCTTTCTTCTTTTTTCAAATTGTTATACTTTTTGCAAAAGGAAATAAATTTATTTATCATAGTTACACATACTTTTAATTGAAATATATAGCATACCTAAAAATAGAAAGGTGTTCAAAAATATATGTTGTAGATCAATTAAATAAGTGGAGTGAGAATTTTTATGTTTTGTACTATTTGGTTGTTTGTAAAAGTGACAATGTGAAAACGATTGACAATTTGGACTGAAAAGCATCATAGAGTGTGACAGTGAACTGTAGTTTTTGTAATTAGAGGATATATGTGGTGTAAATGTTATGGTTGGGGTGAAATTGAGGTGTGTGTAAATTAAGTCTTGATATAGTGTAGTGGTGTTTGAATAATGTGTATTGTGTTTGAGTACTGTGTGCGTAGTAATGTTAAGCGTGAATATTTATCTGTGTAGGGATTAGGGGTTTTAATTATATTGCCTATAGATGATGGTTGGGGCTGCCACCAGAAGCAATTCTACTAGCAGCATAATTACTAATAAATAAATAAATTTGTCGGAATAAATATTCATTTCTATTCAATCATTTAATTTATTCACGGCTTCATGATCATTCACCAATATTTTAGCCTGTTTTAACTTTTACACCATTCAATCTTTAAGCCGCTCAATGGAGCACATTTCACGAAAATTCGAGTATTTAGTCCATTCTCACGAACGAATCCCTTTAAAGGAAAAAAAGAATGCGAAGATAAACAGCCTGAAAACCCGAGATTTATTTCGAATAAACCTCTGCCTAATGAGTTTGCTCATTGAAGACCGTCAAACTCCCTCCCTCTTCGGATGAAGAATGTCCAAATGCTCAAGATATTCGAAGGATGCAAATTCCCCGAAATATATTTCACTCCGCATACTGAACCCTCGGGGACTTCATTATTCCATTACATTTCCGTTGGGAGTCCAGGGCGAATGAATAAAAGGATCATAAAATATTCGGAGTCGTGTTTAAAACTTAGGCCGTGGAATATAAATGGAAAAATCGAGGCGTGCGTGCGTTCGCCAGGTGAGAAGGGCAACACTTCATCTTCTCATTTCGTCTCAACACACTTGAATTATGAATGCCGAACTTTTTTAAGAATCGAAATGAACTATTGAAGTTCAATCTGAAAATGGAAGACATCCTATAATACATGGGTAATGTATAACGATGGGCAGCACTAGTATTTTTTAAAGTGCTTCCACAGCAGAGATCATTTAGCTAAGTTGGATCCCCACCAGGAATCGAACCTGGGACCATTTTCATCAAAGTTTTTTGGTTTCTGAAGATTCAAAATCTGACATGAAACTATTGATGAAATATAGTGGAATATTATTTAAAAATATATAAATAATATTGTGTATTGTTAATCATTTTACTTTAAAGAAAACAAGACAATAAAGTGGTATTTTAATTGCTAAAGATTTTCTACTGGATGTAATATAATATTTATCATACATTTTTCGTGACAAGGAATACATTATTCTGTATGTGAAATAACGATTCAGTATTCTGTTCCATTCAAACTTATGACTGTAAAGAAAAAAACATTGTTTTTTAAATTTTTTCCAACGCTAACAATTATGTTCACTACTTGCATTATAAAGGAGGAAGCATCCATGTTTCTAGCCTACTTTACTAAGTCACAAAAAGAATTACAACATAATGTGCTTTTCAATCATGTTCCAGCAGTAAAATTACCATAAGATTAACCCTGAATTGCTATCATAAAGGAAGAATTCATAAAGTATCACATTTGCGGTATTGGCTTAGGATGAAATCAGGAATTTCATAACATCAAATTGCAATAACACCGTAGTTACAATTCATTACCCTAAATCCAACGTAGCATCACCCTCGACTTATATGGGATACGAGGTGGTTAGCATAGGGATCGAAAAGGCTCACGGCAGAGGGGGCATATCTACAACAAAAATGCGCGCAGAGCCGTCCGGCAATTGTTTCCCAAAGCGCGTATTTAGCGATGACATTGAAGCAACTCGAAAAGAAGGATGACCGACAGTCGGTGTAAAGAAGTCGTCGGACAAGAATCAGAGTGTCATCTGCGGGTGCTTCAATGGAGAAACAGGTGTATCACGAGGATTGTGTGGACTCAATGGAACTCTGAAGGCTATTTGGTGTTGATGGATGAGGCACTGAAGATGAGGAAGTAGTGCTATGGCATGGGAGATGAAAAGGAATATGTAGGGAAGCAAGATGTACAGACAGCATTAGTGTTTCTGTCACGAAAGGCTATAATCCGCAAACCGAATATTCTATAAACAGAATGATTCACAACCAGATGGGGATTCATATCCAGATCCAAAAACGGGATATCTCTCAAACAAAACTATTAGAGAAGAGATTAATCCGCAAACATTCAGATACTAATTTCGCAAACCGGGTAATCAGAGAATCGGATAATGCTCCCACGGAAATCGGGAATTCATCGTAATTTAAAAAAAGATTTTATTTCCACCTTCTTGGGTTTCCAGAGACACGGATACTGGGCTAAGTTTAATACTTTCCCTTATATTTAATCTTTTATTTGTAATTGCCAATTCAAGGCCAAGAATATACACTATCTCAAGCTTGGTTTCATTTTCAAAATATACGATATTCAACGGATTAAGAATCCAACTACATAATGAATTTTAAGAATTCCCGCCAATTCGTAAGACATTATTCGGCCATGTTTTCTCCTGCGGAATTCATCTTTCCGAGGCATGGCAGCAAAATGATGGAACACAAGATATTGTTTGACAGGAGATAAGACTAATACGGAGCTTATCGGTTGAGATACTATTTCTCGCCATATTCAGTGAACATTGATGTACAAAAATTTCTCTTTGGGAAAATTTTCAGATTGAGAGTCCATCACGCGATCGTGAATAAAAATGCGGCAGATAAATTACGGCCGCTGAAACACAGATCGATGGCCACTGTGATTCGGGCACACTTTCCTTGCAGAAATCTCTCCTTCCTCATCACCGAGTGAGAGTGGCAGCTATGAAAGTCGGAATTCCGAATTAAGATTAACACACAAACGCAATGATTTTTCACAGAAATAAGAACTGTACGAAAATATTGAAAAGTTTAACGCCTTGCGGAAAGATTCTTTGAGGAAAGGGTCGGAAGTTCTTTCTCGCGGACTTAACTCGCAGGTACATGTTGCCGTGTTATTCCATATGATTTCGTTGAGATGCAATAGGTTTGTTTGCAGGAAGGGATGGAATGTTATGCATGCCAACAGACATTCCGAGAAATGGAATGTACGTTAGCATGAGATTAGGATATACAGTAAAGTTTAAAAATCTCACGTTTAAAACGATATCCTGCTTAATGTACGGATTTTTCATAAAACCAAAATGAAGTAAGAAAGTAAGACGCTTTTTTGGGCGAACTGCAGATTATTCTTAAAAAAATAAGACGGGAAGGAAACCAATATTAGTCAGCAATAATTTGTGGAATAATAGTTAAAGGATAAATAGTCGTCTATATCTGTCGCAAATAAAGTAAAATAAATGGGTTCCTTTTCTTTTTAAGATGTGAAAATCTTAATACGACGTTAAATTCTATGAAATGTCATGTAACATCAGAGAAAATTTACAGCAAAAATGTAAAACTTATGCGATATATATTCAGCGTTTTATATTTTCATACTCTTTATACAGCTAAATTGCGTAAAGAGTTTATTGTGAAATTTTTGCACCCCTTCCTGTTCTCTTCCTGTAAAATGTAAAGTTAAAGGTAATTTTGTTTAACTGCATTTTAGCTAATGCGCATCCTATCGCATACATTTCTATCCTTTTCAAACTCTCCGGTGGATAACCTATCCTCTGGATTCCTGAAAGAACAAAGAAGCTAAAAAAAAGCCCAAATGTTTCTTTGTCCATGTGTGATCTTCACCCAATCGTTCGATCGGGTGCTTCATTAATCATTTGGGACGAATGCAGTCGCTTCGGAGGTCACTGCGCTCTTTAGTACTCTTCTTTGGGACGGATCGTTAGTTAGACTGCTGACGTGTTTTTTCAGGAAACTCCACTCGGATTATATCTCAGGTCTCCCCTCTTCTCGCCTCCATCCGTGTTAAACAAACCTGTCTGCGGGTGTTTTAAGACTTTCCCTTCTAAAAGCATGCATTTTGCGAAAAATATACAGTGAGAACTAAAAAAACATGCTATATGACTGAAATATACAAGGTGTGCGAATCTAACGTTCTAGTATAATTAGGCTTACCATACGTCCCGTTTTTACTAATATTGTATAGGTTTAAATGTCTGGTAATAGTGAGTTTTGCAGTTGCCCTGGTTTGGAGGAGTAGCTCCGGAGAATAACGGAATACAAGGATATTTCGGTTTGAAAAATAATTTACACATTTATGAAGTAAAGTCGCAACGAGGAACTAACATTCTTGAAAGAATAAGTATCAACGTAATTTTATTTATGAAGTATTTTCTAGTTTTATTCACTGTTTACAGAACTATTATGACTGTATTTAAAGTGTATATACATTGAAGGTAATCTTCTCGGGCTGCTAACCGGGTCAGTGCTGGCTGAAGTGCCGACGTTAATACATTATATTTCTATCAATTGTATTTCTTGTAACTACTCGTAAAATTAGCAGATTAGATACCTGCTGCTAAGCTTCTTAGCTTCGTTTTTATGATTATATTTGTCCTTTGGAAATTCATCACATACCAATCGGAGTTTTACTGGCTTACGCTGGAATGCAGTCGCAGATCAATCAAAGTTCACAATTTACGAAGATGCCTAAATAAAATCGTGGCATTAAGGTATTATCTGTCGGTTTTCACACCCCCTGCCATACGTCATACGACGACTCGCGGGGAATTAACGTAAATATAAATGTATGTCATATTATCTGTTATTATCGGGCGTACACATGCATTTGCCTACTTAACCAGTCTCTTTGTTGAATTATACACTAATTTTTTGACGGACGCCTTCACATCAGAATGGCCGAGTGGTTAGAGCGTCTGATGCAGATTCCAAAATGTTTCCAAAATGCCTCCAAAAACATCCAAAGATTATCTCTGTGGTTCGAATCCTGTCCAAAGAAAATTTTTTTTCCTGAAAATTGGCTTTTCAGGTTCTGTGACATCGAGGATGAAGATGGCTGCCACCCACGGTATATACGATATATATTTTCTTATACATTTTTCCACAATATTGTAATCTAATGAAAAAGAATATCTCCTTAAATTATGTCATTTTTTAATTCTCAACACTCCTTCCTTCCTTCAGATAGTTAAATAAGTACCTGAAGATTATAAAGACCTGCTACTGAAAATAATTGACACATTTAGTAACTTCATCTCCCTTGCTAAGTACTTCACCATATTTTTATTTAAAACGTTTCTCTTGGGGCACATTTTCTATACCCATTTAAATACAATGCTTCATACCGTAATTCAATATGATTTCAATGGCCTCATCCATAAGATATAGGTGATAGCCTCCGAATCGGAGTACTCCTAATGTGTAACTATTAACTCTGTTAAATCTATGTATATAACATACTATAAATCTATTACTTCCCTATTTTACTTGAAATCTCATAGCATTTTACCACACAACCTAATTATGGTTTATTTCATTTTAATTATTAATTTCCCCTGCCATACGCCAATGGCAGCTTACAGAGTATAAATATAAATCAGCAACAGAGCTCGGAATATCAACTAATAAGCGACATGAATCCCTGAAAAGGCAGTCCAAGGAGCAGGACGTTGAGAATGCCGTCTATGTGAAGCGGCAATGTCCTCGAGGCCTTGGTAATATCAACAGAGAGATACTTGGGGTTAGATAGTTAGATATACAGTCAAACTACCAACTAGATCATGCGGGAAGGCTAACGCCCCAGAGGGGGTCTCTCTCTGTAAATGGAAATGGAGTTTGTGAATGAGGAAGATGCAATGTGAGAATAGATGCTGCGTAAGAAAGGAGACTTTAAGAAAAGAAATGCATACGTCAACGGTCTTTCCAAAGACCGGTGCTGTACCATTGTGTTTACATAGTTAGATACAATATTGTATTGTTCCCATTTTGTCTACATTCCTGTATTATTAACATTTTTTCATCACTATTGCATTGCCTACCTTAATTTATTGAGCTTTTTTTGTCTACGTCCAACACAGCCATTTAGCCGTTTATCGAAGCAAATATGTAAATATTTTGTTAATGACACAACGTGAAAATAAAATTGAAAATTTTGTTTTATTTCTTCAAGCGGATGAATGACTTTTCAGAAACACCATTCCGCTGTTAAACTATAAGTATGAATATACGCAATACAAAATTCAAGTGCGGTCTATTTTGTGCAGCCGAATGGCAAATGAGGCTTTCCAATGGAAAAAGGTTACACACTTCTGGTCTGTAGTGTTATGTAGGTGTACTCTGTAAAAGTTTACACTACGTTTGCATTACCGTATAGTTAAAATTTGTTTAAGTTTATATAATGCAGCTTTGTATCCATAAGAGTAACGCGTCATAAGAAATTTATGTTCTACTTTACGCTTATTTTTCATTCAAATCAACGTTTCTAAACTTCTATGCAACTTTTCACGACATTCATAAAAAGATGCCAGCGAAGGACTTATGCATCATACGCAATCATTATGTTAATTTTTTTTATTAACACTTCATTGTCCTCTACAAATTAAAAGGATTGTCTACGTTGCATTAACATTGCGATCAAATTATGAAATTTCTTACTTGATAAGAATCGACTAATTACACAGCATTTTTCCACTTAAAAACTTTTCCTGCAATTTCCTGCAAAACAGAGATAAATTATCGCTACATATCACGTGATTCCAACATAAATTCAATTTGATTATCCCTCAAATTTCCTAATAAAGCCATTAAACTCATCATCTGTGCGTAGATTACTCACTGATATCAATCTAAATATTTATTGGAGCCCAAGGATTTAATGAACTTTTCTTTGATCGAAATAATGCGAAATATGAGTCCAAGTCATCGAGATATTTCTATCACAACAATATCTTACTTTTCTGGTTGAATAAAATAAAACGGAATAAATTTAAAACATTTTTATGCAAGTGATCTTGTTAATGAATGCGAAACTAAAATTTTTACGAAGCATTCCAAGAATTGCGGGAGATACGTTGCCAATAATCACGCGATGCAAGGCTTTGATTTACTTTGGTGAGAGCTGCTATACCTCATTAAAGTTATCATCGTGGCTTAGGAGGAGCATGGAAAATGACGTCTGTTCGTTGGGGAAGGAGACCAATCAAAGATCAAAGTGATTTATCTGTAAACTTGGAGACGCTCATCATCTCCTTTGGTGAGAAATCAATCTCTTACAACTCTGTTCTGTCACATATAGGACATACATTACTTTTTATCCTTCTTTATATTGTACAAATAAATCTTAATATCCATTTTTCTCCAATCGACTCCCGATATAAAATCCATCCATAGTCTTGTCATTTAGATTCCTGGGGGTCTTTTCGTAGTAATGAAAAAGGGGTAGGTTTATAGGTTACTCATAGAAACTCCGAATTCGGAGAGACTGATATCTCGCAGAAAGTTACGGAAAGTGAGCGATTCCGAGTTTTTAAATCTACTTATCTCAAAGTTCTCTTATTATTTCCTCTTAGAAGAAAAATATTTCAGTGAAGATGAATTTAAAGAGCTATAGTTACATCCGAGTATATGTAGTTTTTTTACTACCTCTCACTGTTATATAGATAAATATATGGTGCTGAAATGATATATTATTATTCATCCGGCCTGGGATGATATTCAAAGCAATCATGTGATAAGAATGATTTAGAAAAATATATAATGGCCAGCCATAGCCAATAATGATGCGTCCGATAAATGACGTCATAATATTCTGAATTTTCAAATTAAATGAGATTTCACAAAGTGCTGAATATACTGATATCACGATACCAGTGTTTGGAATAATAATCAATACCAAAAATATACAAGCGCATCTCTTTGAGGAAATAACTATTCCAAATACCTCGTCATATCCGTATCGCCATTCATAACTTCTCCGATAGTAAAGACGTACTCAATGGCAGTCGGTTTTTCATTAGAGAATTCCGAATCTTTGACGTTAGAAACATGAAAAAAGGAAATGTGCGAACGATGAGTCATCGCTAAAGAATCGATTCTTACGTTTGGTATTGAGGTTTCCATGACAAAAGAAGGATCCATAGGCAAGCGGAATTTTGAGAATATCTGCTTCTGACAACGCTGCACCTAAGGTATTTGCATACTTCCTAACGGCGCAAAGCATTGTGGGCCACGTCAGCATTAACTTGGCTGATATCTGCACCGAGGCGCACGGACACGAGTGAATGAACCGCAGCACATTGTGCGAGCCTCAAAATCACGTGCGTCACTCCAATTTGTTCGGATTCTGACAGATAAGGAGTGAAGAATTTATAACATATCCCGATACGGTGAAAGAATTCGTCAGGTTCCTGCATCGCGTTGAGAATTCTGTCTTCATCGTGAAATATAACTGTAGGCATAGCGTACTATCATCATTAATTGCTTCATAACAATGCCATAGCGTAAGTATTTCTGAACTATTTCCTAAACTGTCATAACTGACGGAAATTCAAAGTAATTCATATATTGTTTGACTTTTAATATCATACATCCATATTTTCAGAACCATATTTTTCACAGATAAGAGTAAAGCAAAGAAAAGTTTGAAATTCATAAGAATTTAATTATTTTTTGTTATTTAGTCTATTAAAATTTCTACATTTTTTTTTAGATTACAAATCTGACTGGAAAAAATTGCTTTCGCCAACTTATAACAAAAATTCTAGAAAACTTTGATAAATTCCCGGAGATGGCTGTTATTTAATTAAGCCTTTCCACTTGGGGTTTTAAGGCATATCAGCACAATGCTGATATATTATCAATGATTCGGTACCATGGATACGATGAATTTCTGTTTCTTACATTGATTAGATATATAAACAAATATTCGAGAACCTCGTGTGGAGGTTATTATTATTAGTTAAGTTAGCCCCAGTGCAAGGTTAGGAAGAGATAATCTGGATACTTATACTACTTCAGGGGCATTTTCCTCCTTTGAATAGAATATTTAGCGCTGGCCCAGACTTAACTCGGGCCCCAGATATTTGGACCGACAGCCTCTCTCTCCCCAGCTCTTCTTGGTAGGCCTCCCTTAATCCAATTCTAATATGTCAATTCTATTAAATGCTAAAAAAAGAGTTATTTAAATAAGAAAAACATTGCGTCATGGGAAAATTCTGTGACTTAAGGTTGGGGGAAACAAGAAACCAAGTTATGGTCAAACATCCTAACTATGATAAGGGTAAAAATCTGTAAAAAATTGGGAACTTGTATTGCAAATGCCAGCCATCCTGTTACTTTAATGCGTTATTGATATTGTGTACTCTTCTATTTCTATTCATGTCCCGGATAGCCAAGCGGGTAACGCGTTTGCAAAAGCTGAAAACGGTCCAGGGGTTCGATTCGTGGTCGAAACCCAGGAGCGAAATCTCAGCAATCGAAGCACTTTTAAGATTACTGTTGCTTTACTAGTTACTACTTAATAGTATTAATTTTTTACTGACTACTTCTACTAACCCTACCTTTCCTGTTGAACATTTCTACCTCCTTATCCCATTCAATTATTATGAACATATTGAGCCAACACTGATGCTAGAATATAAAAAAGCTTACATTTTGCAATTCAGGCGGAGTTTAGCAAAAATGCGAATGCTTCAGTAAACATAGGGCAGTGACTTTCATGTTTACCTATCTAATTCTTCTCTAAAGCATTCAAATCACTCATAGTCTATTCATATTTTCCCTAAATAAATAGCTAAGTACCAAAATATATCCAAACCTTGGTAAATTATTCACCGTAACGAAATGGGATCGTGGATGTCCTCAGCGGTGAGTACTTTTGCCTCAATACCTTCGATTCCACCCCAAATATTTGCGGTGATATGAGCGACCTCATTCACCTTCCCAATCTTTTTTCCGTACATTTCTGCATACGGATATTTCCATGCGACTCATACAAGGATATTACTGTTAGCTTTATCGGATGACGAACTGAGGGCAAACATCATCGAAACGAGTCTCATTGGATTTTACGCGTCTTTTTCTCTTTAGATGTATTTCGTGCACCGATGGAGACTGCGGTATTTAAAATCGTCTTGATCCGTTCTGTTCATCCTGCGTGGAGAATCGGATCCGAAAGCCAAAGAAATATTAATAACGAGTGCAAACGAGAATTTTAATTCTGATGTGTATCATAGACGATATGTGACTCAAATCTAGTCCGTTAAAATCTACTGCAAACATTGCAAAGGTAGCGGATTGATTTATATGAAAATCAGCGTAAAGTTCGTGACTTGAATTATGCACTTCCTGGAAATGGAGTCGTTACTTTTGACTCAGGATTGTACAATACTTGCTGTTATTTTCAAATCCACGTATTCACCGAATGGTTTTATCTCAATCTTCCAGAATTGCGAGCATGATTTCATATACTTACCAATTTCGGATACCTTCAGTAATATATTTGGTTCTTTATAAAGTAGAATGAAGAGAGTAGATAAAGTAACTAACCCTCATGATTAAGGTATATAATTTCTCCAAGAAATAATATTTTACCCAATGTATAATTTACCCAAGAAATTATACCTGAATATCAACAGAAGTATTCAAGCAATGATAAAAACGATGAATATCAAAAAGTTCTTCCATAGAATTTCCCTAGAGTAAAAAGGTTGAATTAATTATGAATTGTTTAAAGAATCTATTGTACTTCGCAGATAATAGAATATACGCGAATATAGCATATTAGGAAAATCATGGTTCATTCAATCCCTGTCACGTTCTGAAAGGCGGCGTTTATGGTACATGCAGTAAAATCCGGTTACTGCTGATACTCAATTAATGTTGTCAATTTTTTGCCATATTTTCTTAATATTTTGAGTTTATAATTTTGAATATTAATTTTATTTTGAATAAATATTAAAGTTACATTCGAAATGTACGAATTACTGACAAATTTTAAAGAAAATTTTAAAAGTATCCATTCGGAAGGGACATCTAAGTAATATTCTGCCCGGGGCGTTATCTCAGGCCGGTTCTGATAATAATATACGTGGGACTGGGTGAAAACTACGAAAAACTTCACCTCTCCAATTCTTCAGTATCTCCGGGTTGTTTCTTTCGGAAGGGTCACTTTATTTCACTAACAAACGTAAAAATGAATATTCCGCATCTGCGACGAGAGGGCGCATTGGAGGACCTTTTCTATTTGTCACGGAGTGCATCTCACGAGGACCTTTATTTCGTCCCATTCTTCGTGCTGACCCCGAAATCAATCTCCCGGGGCAAACACGCTTTCTATCGCTGCCCGAGGCACGAATATTTCGTGTTGACCAATATTTAGCATTGCCGTGCCCTCGTTTTCTCTTATTGCGAAATAAAACCGTAATACTGTCCTCGGAAATAACGAAGATAAAAATAGCCGAGGAACAGAGCCAACAGCGCATATGGGGCATCTTCATGTCGGCCAAACACACGAATTTACTGTTTGATTAATTATATCACTGAGCCGGGAAAAGTTTGTTTTACTTCTGCCAGAAATTATACGTGGTCGTACGAAATAATAACTCGTGTGGAAGTCGATCTCGAAATTTCAAATTTTCGCTCTTCGAGAGTCGAAAGTTAAGCTCGACTAACGATGGACTTAAGTGAGACTAAGATAAATAAACCTAAGTTAGGCCATGGATAATAGTGTAATTATTAAGAGGTGCTATGCATAAGGACATGAAATTATATAATGAGTCAGCACTGCTTAAAGTTAAGCTTCTGGTAAATATTTGTATGTAAATGTATTTATGATATATGTATGTAATAAATATATGCAGACGAAATATTTTAACCAAGAGTAAATTGAAATTAACAAATCCGAAGTTAAAGTGGTAATTTTTTTCTTTATAAGGGTTAAAATATGTTGGTGGTGGTCGAGATTTTGTGGAAATGCATAGCAAAATATCTAGATAAAAAAACAAAGTAAAATATTTCCAAATAATAAAATATTACTGCGGAAATTGTTTTTCAACTAAATATTTTTTAGCGGAAGAATTATTAACTTTCACAAAAACTGCTGAGTTGCGGTAAAATAATGTTGGCTGCCAAGATTGACGCCAATTAACCAGTAAACGTTTTTAATTACCTTTAGCATTACAGTTCATTTGGCAACAGGAACCATCGGTACTTTATCTTTGGTTAAGATAAAATTTCTATCAAAGAAATAACCTGAAATTTAAAAAATAAAATCTTTGAAGTCATAAAAATATCCTTCGATAAAGGTTAAACGAAAGAAATAGTCCAATGTTTTCCATGGGAAATGTTCCAGTTTTAACTACATAAAATTTAGTCAGCTCAACCTTAGTAAACCATAATGATAATCTTTTAATGAATGAAAGCTTCAGATACAGAGAAACTAATACGAGGAACGTTAACTGTGACCCATTTGTTAATATCTGTCACCGCTATATGGAATGTGGATTGTATAAAGGGAGTGCCAGGGGCGGCAATCGCCCTGTGAACTCTGACCCGCACCAAGAGGCAATCCAAAGGGACAATGGCTGATCTCAGATGCTGTAATGCAAGCGCTTCCCAAGGAAACGGGTATTCTCGCGTTACATTCTTCGCCAGGCGTCGTCACAGAAACCTCATCCGAATCATACACAACAGGAATTGAATTATTCTAAATAAAGAAATAAGTCTACTTGTTAACGAAGTTTGATATGTATGCAGTACATCCTTAGAATGGGATCTATTGCAGAAGACGAACTGCGATACTCGGAGTAGAAAATTCATACTATTTTTTCCGTGGTTTCAAAGCAGGAGTGAATCAGATAATTGGATAACGCTCTATATCCTTTAACTTCATAAACTAGTATCATAACTGTCTGCTGTTATATAGTATTACGTGCTGTTGTATAGCTCTAGAAAGTATGCATTCGTTGCTTTAAGCTACTGTTATTCTGTATGGGCTTTGATAAGTTACCTTTGATATATTTAGCATTATGGGTAAATATTCAAGATTAAGATCCGTATCTTTTGATGCAGTTCGTTAACATGATAATATAGAAAATATAGAGGAGTGCTTACCGTCAACTTTAATGTAAATAATATCCGTAGTAAGTATTGTAACTCACTTAGCAGTAGTTAATATTGATATGTAACAATAATGACACGTGGATTTTGCAAATTTCTGTTCATAATAAAGGTTTCGCGAAATTTCTCGGGATTCTCCCAATTTCAAATCAAATTCCACGACCAAAATAAGAATATTTATCCATCTTAAAAAGAAGAAAAAACACTTGGTAGCTTTCACAGCAGATTTTAATTTGATCAATTTCGTTAACGTAATGATGTCATCACCACCTAAATGTATAAATACGTTGAAGCAACCAGTAAAATTAGAATCTCCTATGTGAGTTACTGTTTTTTTTTCTTTTCCAGGTAGCTCCTGAGAAATTCAAAGATGTCCCGATTAAACGTAACAATTTATGAAAATCTTTGTTTAGTATCTATTCTTTTTGTTCTTGTCTCGAATTAGTACAACTATTCTTTCTAATTCAATTTAGAAAAAGAAATGACGCCTACAACGAAAAAAGAACCGAGTTTATTTCTTTCGAGTGCATTTCTTATGAGAAGAATTTGACTCTTGAGGTCGAACCGGGACATTAAGGTATATAAAAAGTTGCCCATTATCTGCAATGGGAAGAGGACATTTAACAATTTTTAAAGTTAATTAAACACCAGCTTCTCGAGATTATCAAGAACTTACAAAACACTAATTTATGAAGAAAGATAAAAATACTTATCTCATAATTAAAAAATTACCCATATTACCCATACATTACTATTTTTTCACATTTCATTCCTATAAAATTGTTCCGCCGGGCAATTCTTTGAGTCAGAAAACACGTCATTTCTCTTTATATGGAATAAATTTCATCTCGACGAATTGTTAAAGTCCGAATTTCATATTTATTAATTCGCGTTTATAATTTATTTCCATTAGCAAATCTAACGTAAATTTGTTGGATCAGTATAATGTAATGCAATTATCCCAAAAAATGAAAAAATATAAATTATAACGAATTGGATAATCAAAAAGAAGATGTATCAAAGGATACAACTTCCATCAGCAAAATCAAACGAAAATTTACAGAAGATGAAATAGAGGACTGCAATCCAATTACGCTAATTTTGCTTTATCAGTGTTCGTAATGATTGCAGCTCTCTCTCCAGATTATTTCTTGGATATTTTAAGGTCACAGGTAAGTCATATACATCCTTTTGTAAAGCCAGGATGACGTAGAGGCCTTCGTTCTAATAGGAAGAAATGAATGCACGAGGAGCAGCTAATAAGCTATTAGGCAAAAGCCTTTAAAGAGCAAATTACAGATTCATTTGCCGTGCAAGCGCATCTCATATCGAATATCTGGCGGGGCAAAGGAGCATTCTTGGAGCGGGTTTATAATTGAAATACCTCTTCCTTTATGGAAGCAGCTCTACGGATAATGAAGTTATTCTCTGAGAATTTTCAAAATGACGAGCGCCTCCTTGGGGGCCACTCATTGCTTTGTGTTTTCAATTATGCGGAAATTGTTGATATTCTTTGGTTTGCTCAAAGGAAGATAGGGATTTTTTCGGGAAGGCTATGTTCACACCTAAGTTACCTATAAATCAATCGGGGTTTCTCTGTATTAACATATAATAATGAAACCATTCATCACAATTGCTAGTTTAGGTACCAATCTAATTGCAAAGTGTTTAGAGTGACGATTATGAATCATTTTGGGAATGCCTAGAAAATTCTGAAAATGATAAGCATTTTCCATTTTTCTTTCACTGGGATAAACGAGCCTGATGAAGATATAAATTCTCACGTTAAATAGAAAATAGGAGTCTTCTTAGAATTTCAGAATAATCCGTTATCTCTTCACTTAATTAAAATCGTCTCTAAAAGTGTAACAGTAAAACTTACAGTGTGTGGAGATTAATATTTTTGTGAATACCACTCAACCGAATTTCTAACGCAAAATATTAAATAAGATATGCGTAAACTATAAAAAACCTATGAAATAAAAATCAAAATATTATACTTAAAAATAAAACATATGACTAATCATTGTGAATTATGCGATAGGATAAAAGATTTTGTCTCCCCTTACAGCAATTCCATATACAAAACAAAATAACGGTGACATTTAAAATTGTAATTAAGAACAGCTTTACAAATAGTATAGTTACCTTTTAAAAATAGTAAAGTATCCTTTTATAAACCTCAATTTGATTTTTATCCATATTAACGCTTATTATCTTGCTCTTGCCATAGTTCTTTTGTGAATATCCCATCCTTTGGAGAAACGTGACCATGGCATGGAAATCAGTCCAACTGCGGAATTCTCATTCGTTTCCGCCCTTTTGACTACATAACTTGTCTTCCTTCTTATTTATGAGTTTTATAACTTAATTTAGAGATTTTTTAATAGAAGAATCCAGACTCCAAAGCCAGAAAAACGAACTACCCCTTCCGCCTCTCTTACTAATTACTCGCATAGTGTCGAATTTCCAAGACACGCTGTACAATTCCTTAAATCGAGGAACAGAAACTTTTGCGAAATCTATAAGAGTTTCGTTAATTCCGTTTGAATATGAATCTAACTCTATTCTCAACTACAAGATACAACAAGTCACAAATGAAGCAATAACCAAAGTTTACCGGAGGAAATTTTAGAAGTATCCTACAAACAAATTACTGCGGAATAAATGTATTAATCCGAATTCTAATAAAGTTACTTCGAAATTATATGAAATGATTCGGGACTGGAATGTTCATTCAAAATCGTAAGGAAAGTATCCATTGTAAAAATTAGAGAATCCATCCAAGTAGAATTAATCTGGGCATTCATAACGAAATGAAAATGTTCCAACTTTCCTTGCATTTCATCCAAATTATCTCGGATTTTTATCACTTCTATGATTCCGAACGATCATATCTCCCATACCTGCTCAATTGAGTAATTGGAAAAGCATATTGAAATTGGCTTCATTGGAAACTTTCGCAGGAAATTTTAATAGCGGGATAAAAATACATATTGGCCACTGATTATTAGAGCAGAAGGCTACTGAGTTAAAGCAAGCACTTGATCCATTCGTGCGTGATTTGATATTCTCCATCTCCTGAAGAGATTATCGGAACCTTTTAAGTAAATTGGATTATCAGTGATCACTACATTCGATTCGACAAATTTCCAAAAAGAGCGGCGGCATTCCGCGAGCTCAAATGCATTCAAAGTGATTGATTTTCTCAATCATTTTGATAACCTGTCTTCGTGAAAACTTTAAATATACTTGCTCAATCTCTTCCGCCTCCTTGGACCAACTTCTTCATTTTTTACGTCAATCGCGAATATTTGGAACTCAAACTGTCTTTTACAAATATCAAACTAAATAGTATCTGAAGTAGTCAAATACGATTCGAAACTAATAATTTTTCTAAAGCTTTATTTTTCCATATTTATAAAAGTACCAACTTATAAGCTACCTATTCAGTCTAAACTATTACGTCCAATATTTTCCATCTTTCAGCTAATTTTTCTGTTTCAGCGGTATATCGCGCTCAAATCTAGCACTTTATATTATGAAAGGACTCTCAAAACTTGTAAATTTGTCGAATCTCGTAAGTTTACTCATTAATAAATAAAATTAGTGCGGTATTTAGGTAACAAAATACTTAAAATTCGTTCAAGATATATAAATAATTAACAGGAAATTATATTTATAAAAGTCAATTACTTTGTTAAGTTTAACAATTCAACAATTAAGTTTTGAAAATTTTAGCAGCTTTACATATGGCAACAGTTTTAGTTGATCAATTGGTATTTCTTCCTACTATACTATCCATCTAATAGCCGTATATGTACTACATGAATTCAGTATATATCGTCGCCAATATAGATATACCCAATAATTACGAAATTATCCGGTTTTTAGAACTCAATTCGAAGTGATACTCGGAAAATCAACCTACATCTTATATATTCTATGAGAATATGAGAATTTGCCAAAAGACTATCAACAATGTGTCATATATGCCAGCGCGTTCTATAAACTAAATGATAATAAAAATAAAACTTCTTTACTTGGGCGAGATTGAGACTAAAAAGTCTATTCTTAGATTTAACCCTTACTCATTTGAACATAACATAATAACATATGAAAAAAAGAGATAGCATAAAAAATTGCATAGAAAAAACTAATTTGAAGGTTTAAAGTTAGTGCTTTATAAAAATACTCTAATATTCTATACTCCCACATGAAGGGGTGTGTGAAAAACCTATGAAATATTTAGATAGAAAGAAACTAAAATTTTACGGAAAAGTAAGCATCTGAAAGCAAGGAACAATATATGTACACTTAAAATTGCTTATATAAAAATATACCTGATTCCATAAAAAAGAATATAAGTGATAAACTGAAATTGAAAATTGTGATCTAAATATACGGGCTATAAAGTATTTTTGATACGAAAATGGTAATGAAAACAAAAAATGAATGCGAAACAATAGTCAAAAATTTTAAAAAATCACTTGAAATTACCAACTTGGTCAACGGACGCTGATAAAATAATTCATAAAATAATAAAGATCTAAATATTCATGATTATGATATGAAAGATATGAAAATAAACAAGCATTGTATGATCTATCAAGATAGGTGATGCTATGCTTGTCAACCTAAAAATGCGGTAACTAGTACACTAGTAAACTAGTAGGTTTATTCTTCTTCGACCTGAAAAGCATGCTTAAATTTATCCTATCGAAGCTTTTTATAAATATTTGGCGGTCTAAGAAGGAATATCGTCATGATATGACCCATGAAAGTAATCCTGCGTAAAATATAGCAGGAAAACCAAAATGCTTCTACTCTGTATCTATAAAATAATAACTAATAAAAATGTAACAATGTTACTTATGATAATATATACAAGTAAGTGTATCACACTATGGTAACCATTATTGCTAGATGCTTGCTTAACAATGTGGAGATGGCTAAAACGTAACAGCAAGCGGTGACAACAAAGAGGCCATCACGTGACGTGATTTTGGTCTCCGTCCGTTGGTCTGAGACGCACCCAAGCGGCCAGAGCTGTGATTGGACGGCTGCTGATGGAAATTGGATGCGGTTGGCGGAGCATTTAAATAACGCATGCACGCGCACTCATATTTATAATGAAATGATGCCACTCCCAAAGCGATGATCGATAGCTACATTAGCAGCTAAAATGCTCCCAGACGAGATTGGTCAAAGCAATTGAGAGAAAGACGTCATAGGATATGCAAGATACCGATTGTGTGATAGGAGGATGTTTTAACGGACTCATTGTTGCGTGGGCGAAGAGAAGTGGTCGTTTGTTGACGCGCATTGTCACGCGCCATTAGGCGGATTGCTGGATGCAGATTAAACAATTCATACGCGACAAGGATTGGGTTAGACTGGATTGACGCTTTATTCCCGCCTATGTATGGGACTTGCTAGCTTCGTGTGCCATTTTTATGTGCAATTTTTATGCGACAAAAATCTCTGAAAAACATGTCATATCCTTGAAAATTTTTTAAACTTTTGCCAAATAAATGCTACTATCAAATAAGACTTATCTGAAGATTTTGATGTAAGTGTATAAATTAAAACGCGGTTAAGACGTTTTTCTGAGGATCAAACGAAAACCGCGTCTTACGGGGGATAACAATATAGCTGAGTTGTATACTGCTAGTTGCCTTGCATAACACATTTGAGGTTTGATGGTGTGATCTTCGAACAAAGAGACCCTCTTCCTCAGTTATTTAATTCTGATCATTATTCACTCTACAATGAAACAATTTTTAGCAGATACAATAACGATTTTTTTTAATAGCAGTGGTGAGAGAGAATCATAATCTCTACAAGACTACTCTCAACAGTCCACGACACACTCCTTTTCTGTTTTTTCTGATATATTTACTTCTTGAGATTGCGATGAAAGGAAACACCGAAAGGCGACTTTTTAATCTACATTCTGCTCAGATAAAATCTCGCTCTATCTTAGAATTTGTATCGGCTCCGATGGAAAGATAAAAACAGCTCTGATTATCTATATTATCATTGAGGGGAATAATTAGTTAAAGTGGGTTGCAGTTCATCTAGGTACGGGAAAAACCCGCGTCTTAAGCGGAAAGCAGGCGTTTTAAACGGTAATTTTACCATGTGAGGAACCGGAATCGGGAGAAAATCGCATATTAATGGAGATAACTTCTTAAACAGGAGCGTCTTAAACGGGTTTTACTTTAATATGATGAGATGGTAATTTTTGAGTGATAATTTTCATTCTATGCGTTTTACGATTACAACCATGAAGTGCTCGTTATAAGAAAGAAACCAAATTTAGGAAATTCGATAGAAATCCAAATAAGCTTTTACATCTGCTTCACTACCGAAACTGCGGAGCAAGATAATTAAAACTTTCATTTTTTGCGGCACAATTCGCATTATTTGCAGCTAGAATACTTTCAGAACCTTCGGGCACGCATATTTTTCTTTAAAACTTTCACAGAGAGAAATCCTGCCGAGAGAAAATCCCTGTTGGAGATTATTTCAAACTGCAACTAAAGTTGACCTAATTTCGCACATAGTGAGTAAAGGGCGCCTGCGGGCATACGTGCAAAATAACAGACGAAAACCTGTTTACCGAATACGCGAAAATAACCCAAAAGTAACAATGAGGCACGGGGAGGAAGATGCAAAAATTACACCGTTCCCTTGACGCGCAAATATCAGTAATAAGGGCCTCGGAAATATTTTAAGGAATAAGTTTTTGCGACTCATATTCCGGGACCATCTCCACGATCGTATTACGGCCGAACATTAAACGGCATTTATGCTCCCACGTATTTCGCCATTGGAGTGCTTTCTTGATGCGATAAACCGAACGTTTCGTCCACAAATAATAAAGGATGGGATCTCGAAGCAGGATTGCAATAAGAAAATAATATCGGTTACTGTTTAACGGTCTCCTTGAGCAAAGACGTAGAGTTTTATTGCGCACATTTGGCGGAATTCATTCCGCGAAAATGAATTGGCGGAGACGTTGCAATAAATCGAGTGACTCTTCCTCTCTCAGAGACAGTAAAAGCTCTCACAAATTCTCCCTAACAAAAGCAACGGATGGGAAATCATCATTTTCCGATACATTTGTTTGGTCTGAATGCACTGACCGGGATGCGTTGATTGAAAAACCAGAAAGAACGACTTTGGGAAAGAATATGGTGTATACTCGCCCATAGATAGAAATATAAATATTCATTAGGGAAAAACTGCAATAACGCGCTGTTAGCTATTATAGTAAAATATATTATATGCAGCGTCTAGAATTCAGCTTTAGATTATCTTATGTGCTTAGTTAAGTGGCTTTTAAATACCTTAGTCTTATGTAATTACTTAGATTCATGAAAATACGTAAAGTATGGACAAAGCATATTTTCCATTTATTCTCTGGATTCAATGTATCCTTTATAATCATGTAATGTTCCACTTTTACCGGATACACCATAGGTTTTCCCTCCCTGAGGTACTTTTAGGCGTCAAAAATGTACCCCACGCTATTCCGCGTGACGACAATTAATGATTTTCGAAGTTTGAAAACTATGCAAAAGTTCCCTGGTTTGGGAGAGCATCGATGATGGCGAACATACAGAGAAAAGTTTTCTAATTCAAGTTAAACTCGCTTCAGATTCTCAGGGGGCACACTGAAAACCATGTTATAAGCGGATAGAGTTTTAATCGGGATATGAAAATACTTGATTTCCTTCACCTTAAAATCAATGTTGGTGTGTTTTTTGGCTCTCTCTTTAATAAATTCTAAATGATTTCAAACGAAAGAGATTCCTTCCTTGTCTTCCGTAATTTAAAGAAAACTCTCTTTTATACATAAATACTTACAAATTAATCTTTCATCATTTGCAAAAGAAAAAAATTAACTTACTTAGGAATTAAACTAAAGGTATTAATGAGGTAATACAAATAATTAAAACAATCTTTGGTCAATCAAAATTTAAAGGTAACATCTAAGAAATCCATGTGCGAAGCGCGTTCGATTTCAGTGAAAGAGATCCTGCTTCGATTCCCGGTGGTAACCCATAATGGCGAAATAACCTCAATTGGCAATACTACTACAAATGCCAAAGGCGGAGGATGAGCTGAAGTGGGTTGCAATGCATCTACGCACGAGAAAAGTCTTCCTAGTGAACAAAACAGCTTTTCGTGTACAGGAAATCTCACTATGGATATTAAGGCATTACTGAAATTTCCCTTAGATAGGTTATTCCAAGATACTGACGTTCTATGTATAAACGAGAATTTCTCTGTATCTCTTATCTAGCCTTCCGTCCCTTTGACTTTAAAATTTTGATCATTTTCCCAATAATACAGAAAGGCATTAACCTCTCCTTCATATCTTAATACAATACAAATGATTAACAAATACTGATGAGGCAAAACAGAAGAATAAACTAATTTAAAAAGTCGAATCTGGGGAAGTGGGAGGGGCAGGTTGTTAAAGGAGAGATGCTGATCTGACTGAGGAAGGGAATTGAATGTTCAATGGAGTTTAGCGGATGAGATTTTTGGATGTCCGCCTCTTGGTCCATCTGAGGGAGATGCAATTGGTCGAAAGGGCAAATGGAAGGAGGAAAAGAGAGACGACAAACTGCGTTATCCGACAAACACTCCAAACTCCTGTTCAGAGCTTGTCCACGTTGTTACTTGTGTATCGAAAAGAAGAATTTTGGGAGGGATGAGTTGGAGAAAAAGTCATTGAATTTGCTTTCAAATTAGTCGACGCCAGCAGCAACATCAGTTTTAACATCCGTATCTCCACGAATGGATTTATTAATTCGTCTTGAAAGATGATAGAGGAAAATATATATAAATTTTGGCTGTCTTGTGCATGGATGTGATTATATGAAATTTTCTGATTCAAGCTGATGCGTAAGGACATTTATTCCATAAGGACTGCTTTGAATGGCACATACGGTGACTTTCACCACTGATTGAACTCTGGCTTAGTTAGGAAAGCGAGGACTAACTACGTCACTCCTCATATTGTCTACAGGACATCATCCCCTATCCAAAGCTATACGTAGCCGATGATAGAGGGGTTAAGATTCATGCAGCCTTCGCACGGATAACCTCACAATCAAAATAACATCTAAATTCAAGGGAACACGTGAGATGGTAATACGAAAATAAATTACAATAACAATCAGCACTGTAAGAATAGCTTTTGTTTTGTTTTATTAGCAAAATGCTTGTGGAATTTCCTTCTGAAAAATAATTCTTAACCTCTTAATCTCAATTCCTTGATAGAGTTAACTTCCGTATCAACCACGAAAATAATACAAATCTTACTTGGATCTGTTAAAGGACTATCAATTATCAATTTGAATTACCCATGTCCCTGCCACCATCCCTTTACAACGAGTAATCTGCTATTTGGAATTAAACTCACGGAAGGCTGAGTTTAGTGTTGGAGTTACGTCACTTGACGAGCTCCAGTTGCAACAGAAGTGACGTCTCTTTTACGACGTACGAATCCGTCGCTACACCATGGAGGATGAAGCCGAGACTTCAGATTTGAGATGACGTCGATGACGCCAACTCCTCCATCTGACAGATTTTGGTACCAAAGAAACTCCCAGAGATACATATGTGATATTGTATAATGAGGTGAAATGGAGGTATAATAATAATATTATTTTTGGGTTTACTTATAATTCATGTTGTTATTGTGTATATTTTTGTATATCTTGAATTATTTTAGTATGTATGTCGAATTAATTATAATTTATGAGTTGGTATGTAAAGTATGTGACACTGTTTATCTTATCTTAGTATTGCTGATATTGTTATAATGGCATAGTATTATTTATTAATTAACTCTGTAAGACATTCTCCTTCGGGAAGTTTTTGCAGGGTTCTAACCTCCGACTAGGGTAAAAACCAGACAGGGATTTTGTTCTGTATAACCCTCTTATGACTGCCACCAGGCTAGATATCTATTTGCATTCATAGTAAAGAAATAAAATAAAGATCAATAAAGTGTTATTTGGAAACAATTGCTTACAGATTCAGTGTGAAGCTATTACCTCCGGACCCTCAACAAAATCTGAGGTTTTTGGAATTTCTGAAATTTAGATCGCCTCAACAGAGGTACATCAATCTCTAGGAGTGGGTTCTGAGGACCAAGATTCAATGATCAGTTCAAGAACCTCACTGAAAATAAATTAGGGGCAAAGCTTTGGATTTAGTTATCGCTTCTTTTGTTTCTGCAGTATCAAAAGGAGGTGCGAACTAGATACTAGATACCGAACTTCACAGAGGAATAAATCTTAAAAACGTATCTTGAAAATGGAAATTTAAAAATTTAATGGAATTATAGCTTAAGTTTCCAGAGTGGCGCTAAATCTCTTTTTGTCTTCTCTCCTGAATAGATGGTGTCTTATATTCAATGCACCTTATAAAATAGATACAGAGCCTTAAAGTCAGATACAGTAAATTAAGGTAGGATCAGGAGATATGGAAAGACTAATGCAAAGACGTTGGAAGATGTACAGGGTGACAGAAATTACCAGGAAATGAAATAAAGTGATCTATGTTATGAATATTCGGTCAAATGGAAAAAAGGAAACGATATTAAGTCCGAGAGGACCGAGACTCGAACCCGGATATCCCACTTACCAGACTGTCGCTCTAACCACGAAGCAATCCTGCCAGTGTCTTCAGGCATACCCTCCGTTAGATCATTTGCTTGAAAAGTGAGCACTCCTGGTACGAATACTTTTTCATATCCTTTTCCTTTGGGTATTATCCTATTTGTACGACTTTACATGCAAAGTCACCTTTCATACTTTTCTTTATGACACATTTAGCTACCGAATGGTGGAACACTTGTGTAGCATGTAGAGAAGCTATTAATAGGGATTCCAGTGTTAATACACTTACAATATTTTTGCGTCTTGCTGAATGAACACATAAATGATATCCAAAGTGGAAGAATAAGGTTCAGAGACCCCAGCAATAGAGAACTAGAGATAACGAGTAATTTATAAGTGCTTTGAGAGCGCAAAATACGCGAGTTAGCGATAGAGGTAAATAAGAGAATCACTGATTGAATCCGATGCCCTTTTGCAGAGAAACTTTTCCGCCCTGGTTTTGATTGAAAATTAGATGTCACAGCGAATTACTACTGCCGTCCGCCCATTCATATCACTCGCGAATTTTTTCCCTCTAATCTCGTTTTTACTCCTCACAACGTTGCCAGATTTCCTTCTCTCTCATTTCTCTTTCTCTCCCTTTCTTCACACATTTATCAATGTCCTCCTCCCAAACCCTTGACATGTGTTCCAACGTTTTCCGCTTTCAATTCAAATCCAAATTTAATTCTCACGCGCGCTCAGCAATACGCGAATTTTCTCTGCAACACAATTTGAGCATTAATTGGTACGCGAATTTATAATTTATGTTTCGACGCGGGGCATCATTTTGAAAAGATATTGCATTAAAAATTTTCGCGGATAATTTTTTGAAATTTTAATAAGTTGGCCTTAAAAGAGGAAACATAGAAACTGTGATTAGACGAAATAGGACGTTTCGTCGAAGCAATTCCGCCGCGAGAATATTTTCGCCGCTGCCGTTTTGTCGCCAGGTTATTTTTTATGGAATTTAAGTAGGTAATAGTCATACGTACAGAATATAAGGGCTGTTTACTTTAAGTTACATGTATGGTTTTGTCGAGATTCTATCAACATAATTAGGACGAAAATTAATGGGACATTTCGCCGAAGCGATTTCGCCGCGGGGTACTTTTCGCCGCCAAGATTTTTTTTTATCTATGTACGTACTATTTTTACGGAATATTTGGGCTGTTTACTTTCAGTTACACATACGGTTTTGTCGAATTACTATAAATGTAATCAGGTCGAAGATCAATACTAGATTATACCCTTAATGTTGCGTTTACTTCAAAACTATAAGGTTTATTATTCAGTGGAAGTGAGTTTCCTTAGGGTAGTTTAGAATGTAAGAAATTAGTTCTTAATCGGCCAAAAGCAGTTAAATCCTCAATAAATTCTACATAAGACTATATGCATCGATGAAATTATAATATAACTTACGTATATGATAATATGAGTATAATATTTGAATTGTAAGGAAAAAAACAGATTCAAACCGGTTAGACTTTAGCGTGGAAGTGAATCCGGAACCGAATAAAATTTTGTTTTTTCACGGGGTCAAAACCAAAAAAAATATCACGGTGCAAAGCCCTGATCTAAAGATAACATTCACCTTGATTATAGCCGAAGTAACATCAAGGTGGGACTTGTCTATTCTATATTCTAACCCCTTTCATCTCTAAATATCCCACTACCAAAGCCAATTTAATTCGGTCTGTTGGACACAGGTAGCGCCGTGTACCTCTGACCTTATGATACACGCTAATTGGGAATGCGGGAAAGCTTATGCACCGCTGTCTCATCACACGGGCTGCCTCTTTTTCCCTTTTCATCAACGCGGTTTGAAATCCCTCGAAAAATCATAACGGACGGACGTTCTGTCAAATATTTTAAAAGCTATCGCCATTTTTCGTAATAACCAAGGGAGGACTAGCAGCTGATGCCGCTTTCAATAAACTCGTGGAATTCGCCGTCGTAATCTCGTTTGACGAAACAAAAGAGTTCTTGAGCGCGCAAAACGCTTCCATTTACATATTCAAGACGCATTCGCCCGACTCGTGCTTTTGGGGTCGGGTACAGGAACGATATGAATTCAGATACTTTTGGAATTGCATGGATAAAAGGTAACTGAACTCAACTCTGCAGATTGTTTCATTTTGGCCTCGCAGTAAGAGTATGATAATAATAGTATTGCTAGATAGAGTTGTGCGAATATTCGAAATTTTACATCGAATTGAATTATTTTTAACAAAAAATTTCGACCGAATCGACATGCAAATCTCGAATTGGTTCAAATCAAGAGGAAAGATCGAATAAAAATTTGAGTGGTGGAAGATTATTTTTCCTCTAACCTTTTTGCTTCCTTTTCCAATTTGCAAATGAAATTTGTACGGCAAACCATTCATTTAGGTACTCTTAGATCCAAAACTAACTCACTAATGAAAATGACGAAATTATGGTTAGTAAAAATATCATACATAACGAAATATTCGGAGAATATAACTGAAAAACATCTGAAAATGCAGTTTATTTCCTTCTTTGTTAAAGAGCATAGTTTTGTTAAAATTGCGAAACTGCAAATTGCGATTGTAAACTGCAGTCAATGCAATACTAGATTCGTAAATGACTGAAAGTATCTAATACCCTTACAGGAACTGGAATGTTATGCTTTCAGTACTCACCAAGGAAAGGCATCGCCTACAACTATTACATAGCAGACAAATCACCGTCTTACCTGTAAAAGAAGAAAATTGACATAAATTTCACACCAAAACATTCATTGCAACGGGTTTCAACATGAAAATCACTACCCATAGTTAGTTTCATATATGTGTATGAAAGGTTATTAGCGTTTATCAAGGAAGAAAACAACCCATGTATCCGATTTTAGCTTACTTGTAGACGCCTTCACCTTAGAATAAACTAATTGTAATGTACGCCTCTGGAAATTACCAGTCTTTTTTTCCTTCCTGGATTTTCATTTTATTTTTATATTCTTTTAATCTTTCCACCAATTTGGGCTGAACCACATCAGATTTAACGTCAGTGTTCATCAAAGTCGCAATAGGGGGCGACATACATAAGTTAAGAAATCTAATTTTAATTGATAACGTTTCACATATATGATTATATTTTCTAATTATCTTTTCTGCTCGTTCCGTATGGCATACTGCATCCAGATAGTATTGGAATCGTTTCTTTCCCAGCTATAGTCCCAGTATAGTATATTCCCAGTATAAACACTACATGGGTTTTTTTATATCCCAATTGATAATGGCCATCTGGCTTGTCACCTACTTTTACTCGTTATATATAAAAGGATAAGCCTCGGAGACTAATGGTGGAGGCGGTTTACTTAATATACAGTAAAATAAGCGATTTAGAATTGGGAAATGGTTGAAAAACGTTCCTAAAGCTCTTTGTCGACGTTCGAACTTGTTTTGAGACCAGGTTCAGGAAAAAACTTTTCTTATTCTAATAAGATAGGTGATATCTCTTGTTTCTATTGTTTGTTCCTAATTTTCTATCCAATAATCAATATAATAATAATAAATAAACATAATTTCGTCTGATAATGAGCCGTTTCGTTAATTTCTGATTGACTGTACTAAAAGAAAATATGGTGAATCAATCAATGATTATATTAGATACTACCTATAATTTAAAGTTTACAATAACGTAGTAATCTTCTATTTCTCCAACCAAGTTTGATGGAAACGAAAACAATTTCTTTCTTAAGTTCCTTAATCCCGATTATCTTGTATAACCATTTTGGTCCAGTCCGTCATTTGTAACTCATTCCATCATCCAACATACCGTCACTATTTCGTTCGCATTTTGCACTACTCCAGCAAATACCATATACTTTAATTACGTGAATACGGACACAGTTTAAGAGATGGAGTCGCATTTGGTCCGTAATTGGGAACGCTTTCTTCGAATTGTGTATAATCCCCTTCAAAAGAAATAGGGACTCGCTAAAAGCTCTAACCACAGAATAAAAAAAAACTTCTTTCTGCGATGGACAACTCAATTACGGCACTCAGGAGGGCGAGAAGAAATTTGATTACAAATTCATTCCGGGTCTTTCTTATTTCGGGAGACCTCTTACGGGAGGAGTGGGCATTCGCGAAAGATGGCGTTGGTGTAGCTTTACGAGATTAGTATGGAAAAATGTGACTGCCACTGCCCGTCATCCCTTCTTCAGCAATCACAATGTCCTCTAAACAAGTCCTCTGGGATGACGCGTCTAGTAGCATTCATCTACATATATACCCTCAAAGTCAAGGGTGTAGTGTATGGATCATAAGATAATTTCCACACTCTAATACAGTCCACGGCAAAGGATAATATCATTAAAACGACTATTCCTATGATAGTATATGTTTACCTAATTTTATCCCAGTATCTGATAAGCTTATGTGTAAGAGTAATGGTCAAATTTCTCGTATGTTTCCCATTTGCAAAAAGCTTATCTTAAAGCTAATATCCGTCAGTATAAGCTCGCTGATACTCTTTCAGGTCTTCCACATCTCTCTTTTTTAGTTAAGTTTTCCAGCTATACATATATTATTTGTTATTGAATTATAGCAACAATGATCCACAACAATATCTTTGGGTTTTGCTGAAGTTATTCAGTTGTTGGGAACATTAATTATTGCATTCTTGCGACAATGATCCACAAAAGTATTTCACGATTTTGCCTAAGTTAAACAGCTGTTAGGATTATTAATTATTGGATCCTTACAACAATGATACACAACAATATCTCTCGGTTTTCTTGTAGTTATCGGTTATTATCGAATTCTTGCAGAAATGATCCACTATAATTTTATCTTCTTGTATCACCCAGCTTACTTTCTTCTTCTTCAGAGTTACACCGTCTCAGTTACGACGAGAAACGTATGTGCCGATACATTATCAGACCGAACGATACAAATATGTTGATAATTCCTCTGTGTCCCATATTAGTAAGAGGGTTTCTGACTACTGTATTTCTCCTTTTTCCGGACATCTTATGTGGGCGTTTTCCGAAATGGGACTTCACAATCCCAATGTTGATCAATAAAAGCGTTTGTATATTATGTCATCGGATAATTGTAACAACAATAGACAACAATACCTGATGGTCGAGGGGAAGGTATTAATTCTGCACACAGTAAACAAAAGTGAAGCTTGGTGACATAACTATTACTCGAACCCAGGTCTCCCACTTTCCGAGCAGGTATTCTAACCATTGAACTACCATGCCGAGTCGATTCCACTCTGTTCACGGGATGCTTGGTGGTAAGGCTAACCAATACCAGAGGTCCTAATTGAGGCATCCGGCCCACAAAGCCTGGGTTCGAGTCCCTGTCATGTCACTATTTTTCATTTCTGCTAACCTTAGTGAATACCACTTGGTTTCCCAGCAGTTAAACAGCTGTATTTACGCGAGAAAGTGCCTCTTAAGAGACGTAATTTATTAGATAGGAAAAATGCATCTTGATAATATCGCTCGGATTTATCGCCGTCGGAAATTATCCCAGAGGACGTAAAGCTAGATTCCAAGAACTCATATCGAGTTTACGAGCGCGTCCATTAGGGAACCTCAAATAAGCACGGGAAATTATTACTTTCTCGCAATCAGAGAGACACTTAGTCGAAATCCCTTGGTCATTAGAGCACTCGGTCAATACGCATTCACATATTCCGCATAATGCAGATTTGACAGTTCAAAAAGGCACGGTAATGAAGAGGAAGAAGAATATATGGCATAATTATCTCGAAAGTATGACACACACGAAGTGAAGTGCTATCCGCGACGCTACCTCCGCGCCACTCCGCGGCGGGAGGAGGAAGCTTAGAAGGAGGCACTCACCCGGTTCGTGCTGAACTCAAAAAATAAAAAAGAAAAACGACAAAAGGAAGGCATTGTGAAGAGCGGAGGAGCGCTGGTGTGACCTATCTGCGATTGGCTTCCAAGGGGTCAAAAGAAGGCTGCAAAGATTTCGATACTCTCCTTCGAGATGGAATAGAAGGATAAGTAATTGGGAATGCAGAGAGGGAAAGCGGCGGGCTATTGTGCTGCCACCTCTGGGGAAGTAATGCACCTATGAATAAAAAGGATCGAATGGATTTCGCAAGAAGAAGTTTCCATTCCTTCTTCGGAAGGCTTATCTCGATGAAAGAAATGGGATGGAGGGAAAACGCTTGTTTGCCCGCCCGAGCAAATGCTTTTTCCCTTCCAAATATTAAACTTCTCCGCCGGGTTTACTTGTGGCCGATCTTTCGAAGGTGCTTTTCCATTGGCGTCCAAGTGCGGTAAACAAAGGCTGTGCAACAGATTAAAAGTACGTCTTGCTCAACTTCGATTCGAATTGAGGATCCTGAAGGAAGTGCCGCTTTTGATGCTGCAATTTCACTCGAATCCTCAGGAATTTACACCGTGGTGAATGGAAGATTTTTCAAAGTTACTCTACAAATCTAATAAAACGGTGCACAAAGTATGACCAATTGCTCCGCGAGGTTCTTTCAAAAAGTATGACCTGGTTTAAAATCTTTATATTTATTGAGGAAAAATCCAAAAACACTGTGAAGAATTGCAAAAAATATTCATAAAGTTATCAAGTATAAAGTTATATCCATCTAATCAACATCTTTCTTCCCCAGAATGTTAAATATTTTGTAAATATAATTTTAAAAAATCTAGATTCTTTTGAAAGGATGTGTATCAGCATCGTAAATCGTGAGTGACTGTTAAAGGATTAAAGATTTTATACACCTACCTAAGATACTTCATTAACCCTTCCAAGTAATCCCAAGTAAAAGATTAAATATACATTAGCCCTTATATTCGCTATTTAATGCCCACTCCTACACATCTTGGTGACTCCTTAATTTGTCTAACAACTTCTGTCTTTGTATTCCCCTCTGTCTTTTCCTAATTATTCTTCCCTCGATCGCTTTCTTCAGCAATCCCTCTCCTCTCAATATTTCACCCACCCATTTCCTTCGTCGATTTCTAATCATTTCCGTTATAATTACTTCAATTAACACCCTCTTTTCCCCAACCATTTCTAGCACCTTCTCGTCCCCTTTTCTGTCAACCCAGCTCACTTTCTACTCCACACCCACATCTCGAAAGCCTCTAATCTTTTAATATCCTCTCTTCTTAGGGTCCATGTTTCACACCCATGTCCTGTAAAATACTCCATACTAAGGGTTTTACTAATCTTTTCCTCATTCCTTTACCAAGACCCATCTTCATCAATTCCCTTCGCTTCGTTAATGCTTCTTTGGTTGATGTTTTCCTTTTCCTAGCCATAGCTGTGCATCTTCCATCCCTAGAATGAAGGCTGTCGAAAAGCTCTTGGAATGCTCAAGCTTTGGTGCGAAACTTGAGTAAAATTTCTAGACATCATTAGTCGAATTTTTGAATCAGAGAGTTTTCTTATCATCATGTAAGCTACAACTAATACTCCCGAAAACTGGAAAAGCATATTTAGCACCATTTTCAAATCGTTCGCTACTCAGCCACGTGTCAAAAACATAGGCCAATAGAAATTATTCTAACGCTTTTAATGTAGATGAAAAGCAATTAAGAGATTTTGTTATTTTCTAGAGATAAGGTAAAATTAAATGGTTAGGATGTACTAATATTTATTTTTCTTCTTTTAGGATTATAAAACGATATGACTTTGTGTTTGATGATTGTGTTTTTTAATGCTCTATCTTTTCATGAAACGTATTACTTCACCATTTATAAATCACCTTATTCACGAATCTATCTTTCCATAAGAATTTCACATCTGAAGATACTGACGTACGATATGAATCCACGCCTCTTACGCTTCTCTTACGCTTTGACATTACAAGGACATATATTATTCTACCAGTTGTAAACATTCATCTTCAGAAATCTATCTTAATTGAAAAAGATTCATATTTGAAGATGCTGCCATCTTCGGGGGAATTTTTTAAAGGATACATAATTTCGCAAGTTGGCAACACTGGAGATACAAGCAATGTAAGTCTTAAGATAATGCTCGGAGAATAATCTCTTTACAGAACATATCATTTTACCGTTTACATATGACATTTGTCACAAACGTATCGTACTTGAAAAATAAACATTTTTTAAAGATGCTACCACCTTTAAGAGAACATTTAAACTACATAAATCATTTTTCAACGTGGCAACAGCGGAGATGCAACCAATCTGAATCGTAAGATTAATAATGCTCTTCCAAACAAACGCAGTGAGTAATGTCGAAGGCATGCCTTCGAAACAAAGGAAGACTTCTTATGAAAGAGTTGTTTTGAAGAGACATAAATCAAGGAGACGACCCTTTAATGATCCATCGAAGGGAAAAAAAAGAGGCTGAGGAGAAGAGGAGGACGTGATCAAAACAATTGGTAAACGCCTTTTTTGGAAAGATTGGCTGGGTCAGTGGAAAAGGTAGTCTGATATAGCAAAAGGACACTGAAAAGGAGGCGTACGAAATTCCAAGAAAGATAGATAGCAAACTGAACAAAGGAATGGTTATTATAGTCTTAAAGTGATGCTAGGCCAAAATGGTCACTCTACTACAAATCCTAGAAATTTAAAATATCCAAACATCAAAATTTATATATCAAAAACAGTTGAATAAAAATGAGCGTATTTAATCATTGTCATCATTAATAAACAGCTGATAGTCTGTAATAACGGTGGCAGTTATTTTTCTACCTACATATTTATATACAGTTATAAATAATTATTATAAAATTATTACTCAACTAAATAATTCATGCAAAAATTATATAAGTAACTGCTTTTACTGGATCCCAAGGAAGATTAGACTTGAAAAAAGTCCGACAGGACTGCTACGAATATTATTCTCATCCCATACAAGTAATTCAACCAAAAGGAATACTAACAATTACGTATATTTTGAAAAAATGAAAGAAAATCGTTTTCAATTAATGTCACACAATCCTTCTTATAAACGAATCCTTTAAATTAGATGTTAGTACACGCAGATTTTTCATTTCTGTTACACTTACCACCATCTCTACTTTACACTACATCTGAATCAAAAAGAGATCCTCAAATACTCAAAGTTACAATTAATCATAAGGCAAATAAACTTGGATTAAAATATGCGCCAAAACGGTTAAATATACGAAATTGACTCAAAAAAGATAGTTAATAGTCGTAGTTGATGGGGCAAAAGTTTATCAATACCTATACTTGAGAGATATCCTTCTCTGGAATGGAAAGTGCTCATATATGGTTAGAAGAAGAAGCTTTCATGAAGCACAGGAGCCTTGATAAAGGAGAAGATGGGTTAAGACCATAGTATTCTACTGCATGGATGTGAAACGTGGATTCTAAGAAAGGAGGACATCAAAAGATGGGAATCCCTCGAGATGTGGGTGTGGCTGAGAATGGATAAAAAGTATAGAATATCAAACGGGGAAGTGGTGGAGGGTTGAGATTGAAGTCATAAAGCGACGGCAGAGGAAATGGGAGGGCTGATGGATTGGTATGGAATGTAATCGAAAAGAAGACAAAGGAAGAAAGAAGTTGGTTGAAATAGAAGGCGGGATAAGATATCAAGAAATAAAAGAAAATATAGGGAATTGTAAGGCACGTGAACTGACTGATCGTGTACATCTCGTGGATGTATGGCAGCGTTCATACTGGGTCGATAAGTGATACGCGATATATCGTAAGTGGTATACGATAGCAATACGGGTCGGGCTATTGCATTGTATATAAAGAAAAGCGATTTAAAAGGTTCATACTGGAGTAACCTAGCAACTCATCGCACGAGATATATCGCTTAACGCAGAGCGTATGCAGATCCCATGGTGATTTGCATCGTACGATATCTGAACGTGTGAATATGGCGAAAATTCCGATTTTATAAGTTAGTTTCAGTCCATTTATGAATTATCCCTAATCATTTATGCTAATGATTGCGGCTAAAAATCTGAGATGAAGGTTATCACCAGCTTTTTATCGCTCAAGTCGTATAGTTCTACTGTGAACCATACCAGCGATATGTCGCTTACGATATATCAGTTACAATATGTAAAAGCCGCTGATTGATTCTTCATTGAAGTTATTTCGTAAGAATTCTATCTATCGCTATCTTCAGCAGTCACTTATAAAAATATCTTCAGGCCCCCGGATAGCCAACTGTGTGACACTTTCGCCTTTGGTGAAAGCGGTTCCAGATTCGATTCCCGGATTACATTTGCAGTTCACCCTGCATCGTGACGAATGAGAAAAGCTCTTTGAATTAAAAAGTAGTTGAACCATTGATACGAGATGGGGTTGGAATCGATAATCCCAACGTTAAGTTCCAACGGTAATGTCGTTAGGCTATCACGGACAAGTTTAGAAAAACGAAGTATTCATCTGTTAAAAAAATTGAGAATCCTTTTAAACTGGCAATTATATTGGCGAAACAAGCATAAACTAATGAATATAATAAATAGTTAAACGTAAATTAGTTTGACGTTGTTATCTGAAAAGAAAACAATATATTTGTCTATGTTGAGAATTATAAATAAAAGTTTATAAATTAAATATATACTGTAAATAAATTCGATTTTTTAAATGATACTATATAAAGTTATAAATAATTTAATTTTATAAAAATGTTTATTTTGAAAGTATGCATTAATTAGTGATGATTCTGTATAGGATCTCGCTTGTTATCTATGGCGCATATCTGAATCATACGTACGTAAGTAAGCGTAGTATTTAGTACATACCCTTATTTCGGGAAGAATTAGAGTTTAAGGTATCTACTAAATGTATATATATACAACCATCGGCTATAAAATACGTTCGATGTAACATATACATGAATATCATCCACGAATGAAAAATCAACAATATGAATTCTGAGGAATAACATTCTTCGCCTTATTTTTCAACACAGCAGCAGCAGATTTTCCATTCCTCCGAAAATCTCACCTCCGAAAAAACATCACTCTTCATATCACTCCCTTTATTCCATTCAATCCCTCTTCCACCTCATATCTTAGCGGAATCGTCTCTCTCCCACGCTTTCCACCATTTTCTATTTTCTTATCCTCTCTCACGTCCTCCTAGAACCGGTCTTATTCCCGACGAAATGGAATTCGAAATTTCTCTCCTAATAAATATTTCCAAAGTTATCTGCGGATGGAAATTCCAATTCGCAAACCGTTTCCAACGTGCGGGGAAGATACATTTCACGCAATTCCTTTTCACTGTCCCCTGAATCGTTCTGCGAAGACGCAACGCGTTTCTTCCCTATACATATATACACACGCAATGTGTATAATACATATCTATCAGTTGAGATATATATTGGTTCTCCACGAGAATTCGAAAATTAGAAAATAATGGAAAGATTGTAAATGGGAATGTATTGAATCTGCTTAAGTTATATTACAAATAAAATTTTATAAACAGGTAATAAAAGGAATAATAAAAAAAATGAATTTAGAATAAGAAGACATTAAGTTTGTAGGAGCTTCCAGAATACAGGGAAAACTAATTTTAGCTGAGTTAGTAAAAATTTCTTCACGTCATTTATTATTTACTCGCATGGATTCTATTTGATATTGAATGATATTGATTGATATTCTCTACAAGTGACACACTGACACTTTTAGAAATATCCTAAATAATAGAACAGAAATAGAAAGTTAATCAAGTTGAGTACGATAAAATATAAACATAAATGTGTGGAATATATTATGAATTTGACATTCGTAAGGACTTTGACGTTCACAATGGGATTTTTGCAGACGACACAATAATTTACAGGGAAATAGAAAGTAGAGACGATGCAAGAACTCTGTCGAATGATTTACATAGACATGAAATAGTATGACCACTGGCAATTAGAACTCTATGTACACAAAATTTAAGTAGAAAATTTCTCGCCAACTTTTATTATAGCCTCCGAGGGCAAACCACACCAAAATGCGGCTTGAAGGGTGCATACATAGATAAATAACATTGAGGTGTTAGCATTAATACTGAAGGAAGGTTTAAGGAAATGGATTATAATTTCACAGAATCGCTTTTTGTAGATACATTTTACTAGGCTCTTTTTCATTGCAAAATAAACAGTTAGAAAATATATTTTCACGGGAATACGTTCAAAAAATGCTCTCGAAAAACTAAATACGGTGGAAATTTAAGGGTAAACAAAGTTGCGCCTAATTCTATGTACACTTAATTTATCGTGAATTGGAAAAAAACACTAAAAAATTTTACTTTTTCCACAACGTTTAATTTTAAAAAATATCACACATTGTACCGTATGTTCTTTGTTTAAATTATACGTTAAGGAAAAATTACATTTTTTTCTCTCTTTCCATGATCGATTTTCACCATACATCACCTTGATTCCATGATCTTTATATCTTAAATTATGTGATTCAAATGAAGCACGCAAAATTATACGAATTACTTAATAGAATTCCCCATATTTAGTTATCTAGTCCATTTCCAAGCGTCATATCCGTAAGAAATCCTTCGTCCTACAGTTCAGCATCTCGTCCGCAGCGCGGCGCTTGGCGTGCTCTGAGACCACTCAAGTCGTTGAAGGACAGCGTGGGAATATTTTCGAGGGAAATGAGGAGAGAGGAAATTGTGTCGAGAAAGTAAATGGATCGAGAGAAATATGGCAAGTTGGTGGGATTAAGGATATTCATACAACTACAAATTCAGGTGATATATTGTTCATCCTCTAAACATAGACGCACTCAAGTTATGGAAGTAAGAAAGGTAAGATAAAAAGCGATTGTACGATGTATATTCGCCGTCCTAGGGATTGTTTCTTAATTAATAAGCACATCGTAATATAATCCTCAATGAATTTAGGTGTCTTAACAAAAGTGCTCTTCATTTTTAACCTACGTCTTCTTTAAAGTTATATTTCTTTCTCCTTTTAACGAAAATAATGACTAGAAAGCACTAAAACCTTTACTATTAATATTTTATTAACCTACCATGTTTTCGACCCTTACTTCGTTATAACCTTGGAAGACCTATCAACCAGATGATGACCTAAGGGTCGAAACCATGGCATCATAATAAAATATTGGTGTTATAAGCTCTTCCTAGGCATTTTTTCATTAAAATAGAGAACTACCACAGAGTAATAGATCTGATTATTTTCCTCTGTGATACCTGCTTCGTGATAATAGATTACAGATAATTTTTCTAAGATCTGCTTGATTCTAAAAATCACCTGTTTTTCGGAACCTCTAAGAACGCAGGAAAGATTCGAGAATATAAAGTATATGAAGATAACAGCCTAGATAAGATAGGGAATTCGGTGTTAATATACTTACTGCTCTACGCCACTGGCGGTTTGTGGAATATAAATGAAATGCAATCGACTATTCTTGCCATACTCTGCCTTCCTCTATTCACAGCAGTTAATCTCGTTATCCGCCATTTCCAAATCCACAAAAGCACCTTCTTCCTCACATTCATTCGCTTATTGGATTACCAGTCGCAGAAAGGAAATTTAATCTGCAGTCCTCTACCTGACATGAAACCACACTATATCCCCTTCAACTTTATTCAAATTGGCTGATTTGACTGTTTTTAAATGGTAACTTACTTGCTACTTCAGAATTACAGACTGTAATTTTTATTCTACCTTCCCTTCTTTAGTGTAACGGCGGAATTACAACCATTTTCAGTAAAAGGACACGATCTAAATTTCTGATACACGGATTTATTTTATTTAAAGATTTCGTAACACTTATACTTCAACAACTCACCATAAACTATACAAACAATTCCTGAACGTAATGTTCTATATTAAGATACTGCTAGGGGTGACTGGGGTAACTACGCTCCAATGACAGCTTTGCCCAAGATAAGACAAACTGTTAATTCTTTGACATTGGTTCTTTGATTTATAAAAAGTGCTTTACACTCAAAATAGAAAGGAATCTCTTGAAGTTTGGTTAATTTGTCACGGCTATATATATCTTAAGGGAACTATTGCTGTGGTTGCCTTCTCGTCATATCCTTGAAGAATGGTTTGCTTTCCGTACGTAAAAAGAGGGCGTTTTTCTTTGGGCATATTTTTATAATTTTACATCCTCCAATAAAACAACTTCACCAGATCGAAAGTAGGGAAGAAAAATGTTAACAAGATCCCGGGCTCAGGTCACAGTTCTGTCACACTTTATCCATGTTCGTTTCTCCTTGGAATTTTTCCTGGATGAAAATATCTTATGTACCAAATATCGTTAAACCCTTTTCCTTGAAATGCAGGCCTGCCGATTGAAGTAGAGAATTGACAATATTGGGTTGCAGAGCAAGTCTGAAAGGGAAAAATCCATCTTATAAGTTGGATGCTGGGTGTCTTAAGCGATATGTTTAACGTGTTTTTTGAGTGAAAAAGATCTACAACAAGCAAGAGCATCTTAAACGGTTTTTACTGTACTCATTACACAGTTAATCCTTGAACGAAGTAGCATATTGTAGCATTTGTCAGATTGACGTCCAAAACACCTGGCTGCTTCATCCTGAGAAGGGCACTGCTTTCATTAGCACAGTTTTCTTATCTGCCTCTTCATTGGAAAACCTCATCTCAAAGAGGAATACCAATGTTCTCTGCATTCATTCGCAAAGAGAGATTATCTGCGTCGCAAGAATGAAAGAATCCGAGAAGGTCACGCAGAGCCCAAAGTGTTGCACGAAGTCGGGAGAGATTGAGGTCATCTCAAATTTAGGGGTACCAAATGAATAATAGAGATTAATAATTCATGAATAGAGGTTAAAGGGGCGCATAAAAAGCCTAACGGCACGTTTTATCGCATTAATTATCGCAGATCGATACAACAAATCGTGAGATGAAATTAACGGGCTGAGGATTTAGATTAGCATATTGAACTTTAATTTGGATATTCAAATATATCCGTCACGTACGGGCAGGTGCATGTTCTTCCATTTTGCTTCATTTCCTCCTCTTTCCGTTCTATCTTAGGTAAGCGCGAGTTTCCGCCAATATTCAACGGAGAGTAAATAGAAGCAATGTAAATCGGATGAGGAATTTAATCAGACTACAGTTATACCGTCGAGATATTGAAGATGCATTCCTATACACCGGTAGAAGTCGTTTGCATCCTGCATGAATTAGACGGCAGGAGTCAAGATAAGAAATCCTGGAACCTCCGGATAGCCAAGTGGTTAACACGTTTGCCTTTGGTGAATGCGGTTTCGGTTTTGATTCCCGGAGGGGTAAAGCATGCGAGAAAATACCTTTCCTGTAGAAGAACCTGTAGGAGAAGGGACTAAAGAAATGTCTCATTAATATAACGTGTTTAAAGGAAAGGACTTTTGCATACATTGCCAGAGGATCCTGAGCCGTATTAGACACATTCCTAGAAACCATGCCCTCTAAGACCCTACTTTTCCTCATCAGGTTAACAAACATGATCTCCACATTTATAGCAATAGGCTCTTATGAAGGCCCTAAAACGAAATCAAGAGGCCCAAAAATCAAACGGAACCTTAAATTCTCGTTCTTATCCTCCTCGGGCACCCAAAAATGGATCTCGTTATGTATTGCAGAAAGCTCTCAGGACACTATAACGTTTGCAGGGGAACCAAAAAACATACAGAACCTAAAAGGACCCTAATTTTAGTTGCCAGGGTCCCTAAATATAGATTTTCATACCTCTCTCCGGAGACCCCTAGGAAGGCCCGTAACATGTGCTAGGGGCCCAGAAATCGAGGTCTCAAAACTTCCCTTTTCATAGGGGAACCAACATTTCCCACTCCTCACTTCTTCACATATATTTCTTATGGAAGTACATTCATAACAGCTTGGCGTGGATTCAAGCTTATTTTGGATAATTTCCAGTTTATATAGCTGAATTACGTTCTCTATTTGTAACTCTGGTGACAGTCTCTTTTCGAGAACTGTATCCATAAAATTCTGGAAACGGCTAGGTGCTTACTATCGTGAATGACTTGAAATTATTCTATTATTCACTCATTGTATGTACATCTAATTTCCACAATTTTACTCAATAGTTTCTCGATAGAGTTTACAAGACATAAAAATGGAAGGTCAATGACGCATAAGCTTATGTTGTTAATTTATATCCCATTTATAGAATTAGTGTTGATAAATAACAGAAAGGGAAACTTATAGGTTTTTATTTTTTGGATTTTTTTCCCAAATTAACTGTCTTATGAGACGGTAAAAATAGTGCACATGTATATATGTTTCACCCCAGGCTCTTTCCTTTAGAGGTAAGGACGTTATTTGCATTTTTATTCATCTTCTGTTTCATTATCTACGAATAATAAAGTAACTGTATATAAAGGGAAATAAATATATCATTACCAAAAGAGATATGAATGAATAATGCTTAAAAACGAAGATAAGGAAAAATAATCTGTAATTAAAAGGATAGCTACTTGATTAGATTCATTATCAGAGATACATACGTGACGCTAATCTTACATTAATTAATTTTTCGATTAGTTAATTAATTAACTGCACCGTTCGCTCAATCGGCGGTGACTTCATATTTTTTATATTATCATTAATTTAAAAAATCAACAAGGTTTCAGCCCACGAGCGAAAATCATTTCCTAAATATCCGACAAATACTTAAAGCTCTGGCACGTATATTTTTCAGAGATATTTTATACTTTTACATTTAATTTCAAGTAAGCTTTGGAAAAAACAACTTATACAATATATAATTTTCGGGTTTGCATGTTTTTAAAATTTGTAGTGATACATCTTACAAAGAAAGAGACTATCGTATTATAACCGTGAATTTTTATAATATATGCTTGTTTTAACCATGTTTTATCATGCACGAATTAAAACGAGGTTTTCTATTGCGAATGGGAGTAGTATAATATACTGTAGGAATTTCGAATTACAAATCCTAACTATTAAATATTCGACACTTATATTGCAAGAATTGGATAGGGTAATTATGAAACTGTTAAGGCAAATATGAGGAATCCTTTTTAACTTTAAGAATAGGGTGTTCAAAGTGCTGCAACAATATACTCATTGTCATTGAAGAATGCTATTTTTACTAAGCACACTAGCTTCTTTTGAATAATAACTATTAGATACTTACAACAATGTTTTTCGACAATACCGATAGGTATTATTGAATTTTGAAACAATCCCTAATGCGGTACATTCATATGCCGCAAACGTCTTGAACTCTCATAGCATATAAGCGTTTTAAAGATGGCAAACGGAGACCTCGATTCAGGAAAAAGGAAGTGTACTTAAACGGAAGTTTTAATCTAATGACGACGGATACAACTATAGTAATGTATTCCGGGGCATTCGTACTTTACCGCAGAGAGCACGAGTTTCAGTTTAAACGTTTTACTTCACCCAAAAGTTCCATGTGAAATTCCCTCCGCGTGTCATTTCAGAGGCAGTCTTGAGCAGATGGTAAGCCATCAGAGGACGACTTAAGTGCTGCAGAAAAGTTGGGACGAGGAAGACCTTAACAAGAATTTGCAGAGCGTCAAAAACTGAATCCGAAGTTTACGCGTTGATTTTAGTGCGGAGGCCAAGCTGACCAATTAGGGACTACGATTATGCTTCCTTTTGGAGGTAATCATGAATTCCTTATCCTTACGTATTCCTTATGCCGACATCCAAGATTTGCCTTCCTTATTTTTTTATAGGCAATAAGGGAAAAAACCTAATGTTTAGAGATTAAGATAATTGTGCATCCACGCTAATACCTTGAGAGAAAATAATATTTACAGTATTCTAAAATGGGCTGTGTACATTATGTCTGATGATAAAGGTAGATTTCGTAATTTAGATCTTGTTGCAGGTATATTTCGTTAGGAAATCTAAGTGTTCTGAACAACCTTATATGTTATTTTTTATCATCATAAACATGGCAAAGTTTTCGTATTATTGTGCAGAACATAGTAGCTCCTTTGTAATTGTAATAATAACTCATCGTTAATGAATACATCACGAAGGGCCTTTGATTGGAATATTCATAGCAAGTTGACCATGAATCTGTTTATAAATAGGTCACCGCTTTGATGCATTATTTACACTTCTTGTTTACAGGATCGGATCTGCATTATTCTTTGGTTATTACGTTACTGTTGATTATTTTGATTTACCTGACGTGCTTTTAATATTGTAATGAGCAGCGGTGAAACGTTCCATCTCAGTTACTGTCCATACATAATCTATAATTACGGCTTAGAAATCATCTTGAGGTTCCCTCCGATTTAAAGGGATACATAAAAAAGCAAAACTAAACCAATAGATTAACCTCAGTCTAATACAGTAGAATCTCAGTTCACGAATGTGATTGTTTCCTGTACAACGTTCATCCGAAATAATAGTGAACCCAAATTGTTTACGATATACGGCTCAATGTAAAATAAGTTAATCCGTTCCTGAATCCTAAATAATCGTTTGTTTCAACTTTTTAAACAATAATATAGGAACTTTTTTATTCCACATACTATCACATAAACTCTTCTGCACAGTATCCTACTCACTGTGCAAATAGTGCATAAAGCTATAGTTCATTGTATGCTATACAGTACAAAGGCAGAATAGTCTCGATTTAAGGCAAGAAAATCGCCTAGAAGCTTCCGCAGGAACAGCTTAAACTGTGGTTCTCCTCAAACGAATCCATTTTCTATTTCTCCTTCTGCTTCAAATGCGAGGTGAGGAAATGCACTTCACTTTTTGCTCCATAATTCGCGAGTGACTAACGCTACCGCTAATTAATTGCACCGCTGCACGAACTCCGCACGCGAACGTAGATTGCTATTTCTAAGGGATTCCGTCTTTTTCCGGGAAGGAAGAATCCCACGTCCTTGCAGGTGCAATCGGGTTGCCCGAGTCTCACAAGAAGAATTCATCAAAAGCGGATAGTCTGATACAAGGCGGATCTTTGCCAATAGAGTAGCCACTTAATATTGTCTTCTTGTAAAATCATCTAGGGTCAACTTTTAATATTCTGTTTTGTCGTGAAAAATGAAGTTTCATTTATTCGCGATTCTCGTACATCCGCGAATTTACATTACTTTTATAGAATCCTAGCTTCATCCTTCTTTGACAATTTAAAAGTTTTTTGTCCGAGTGCTTAACCAATGGTTTGTTGAGGAACTATAACAATAACGAGGGCCAAATGAGGGGTGATGATATTTGTAAGGAATTCCATGTACATGTGTGCTAGAGTAACCATCAAACTGAAACCGAAGTGAAACCTAACCGTAACCGAACCTGAACCTAACCGAATCGGAAAAGAATCAAAAACCTTAACCTAAACTGGAAGAAAAGTTCTTTTTATAAACAGGAAATAATCTATCTCTCTGTCAAGTAAAACTGATTGACAGTGCCTTAACTCTCTACTATTTACTACTATAAATGTCAATGCTGAAGCCCTTCCTAGATCCGCCAAGTACAATGGCAAGATTATACAGTGCCCATATAGTTTGGAGCATCAGCAATGGACCAATGATTGTTATAGATACCGTATGCATAATTAGAGATGCCAACTAGGGCATTTTGACTCGGAGACTCAGGGGAAAGCTATGCTTTTCCAGGTTCAAAGTTTCAGATACCTTTCTCCGGTCTTTTGCCAAGGAGGGCAGAGGACTACATAGATAATGTAAAAAGGATTAGTCTATCGACTGTTGCAATCGATTGGCTGACTGAATCTGGGACAGGAAAAATTCGCGTCTTAAACGGGAGGCAGGGTATCTTAAGCGGTATTTTACCATGTGTTTCATGTGAAAGAGACTGGGACCGAGAGAATTCCGCGTCTTAAGCGGGAACGTCTTAATAGGGTTTTACTGTATGTGGAGGAGCTCAGAACTGAAGTCCGAAAATGTGCAGAAAATTATTAACATATTGATCGGTGGCAAACAAATGGTGGAAATTTTGATCAGATAACGTCGACGCTTCTAGGCGGATAAACTGCGGATTAAGATGGGATTGATAAATACAATCTAAAGATTAAATCGTGAACACGATTTTTCATTAAATCGAATACAAATGGTCCGACTGATGGGCGAATCAATTGCAGAGATTTAATTTAAATTGGAAATGTGGATAAAATGAGTTAAGTGATAAAATGTTCCCAATAATTCAAATAAATCGTCGGCGATAACTCATTAATATTCGAAGAATAATAAAGATTGCGAATAAAAACGATTCAACCATATTCAAAACGCTACTCTGAATTATAAAAATGGGTTCTGATCACACAAACACGATGAGTTGCTATTTTCAAATCCAGTTACGATGGTCGTCATTACAACCTTAATTTTAAAATGACGGCGAATCGTTTGAAGGAGTCATCGATAAAGATATTTAAATTCTTAAAAGCCTATGAAAAATGTACTTTGGGTCGTAAAAATTCCATAGCGTTACAAGAAGCTAGAAAAGACTCTGTGATTATTTGAGCGTGGGCACTTCGCGGTATTTTATGGATTTAGTTTTTGAATATTTTATCACTAGTAGATTTCCGTCAAAAATGACGGATATAAATTAAATTTAAGAAATATATACCACGGATAAATAATAATTTAGAATGATAATAGGATAATAGAAATGAGATATAGGGCCATCTTTCCTATATATTCGTATGAAAGTCGAGTATAATTTAACAACAAGGCAATTTGGTCAATTAGGCTACTGCATATTACGTCAGATAATTACTAATGCAATTATATTGACACCCCGCTGACCGCCGCATAGAGTATGTCAGGGAATGTGAACAAGGACAGATAGTACCTTCATGCACCGATTTTATTTAGCCATCCTCGATTGTGAACTTTGATTGATCTACAATTGTCTTCCAGAGTAAGCTGATATTACTGCGATTTGTATGCGGTGCATTTATATAAGGCAAATAGTTTATGAAAATATCTTAAGCGGCGAAAAAAATAATCCGTTGATAGGCCGTAATTAGTAGCAGAAATCTAATCCGGTACTTTTGAAGGTATATTTAAACAACCATATCCTGCGTACTAGTAGGGAGAAAGTTCGGTTATGATTTATACGGTTCTCTGTTACGCTAAACAGGTCTCGTATCAAAATCACGATTCCACATGAGAGCCTCTCCTTGTTGGTTCTGACAACGTGACGTATTATGAGAGGATTGATTCTCAGTTCCTTTTACCATTTTAGTAATCCTTTTTACTTTAAAGGTCGATCATCTATCGTTTCGGTTTTGATATTCGTGACAGCTAGAGGCCCGCATGCTTAGTGCGAAACAATTAGGTTTAAGTCAATTGAATGACAAGTTCTTCATAGGATTTGCAATTTACGTAGATAATTGTATAAAGCTAATTATTCGACTGTCGAGGCCACTCAGATATTTTCATTATGTCTGACTGATGTAATTGACTCGATAACCGACAGATATCGGTATTTGAGCGGAGATCAACGTTTGTTTTAGAGCTTAAGATATTTATATCTTCCATCAATTAGGGATTGGCTTAATACCTTTCGGACACAAGAGCACAGCTACTTAGTCATAAAAAACTAATCTCCTTGAAAATCTGAATCGAAAGTGGCCTTTTCTACAAAGGTTAAAGGTTTTTCACGTGATCAATGAACAAAAATTTCACGTGAGCGCCGGAGGAATGAAAACGGTTATAAGAATTAGCCGTTGGGGATAAAAGGAATGCATTTCAAATTTAATTCAATTAGGGCCTCTTAGCAGAGAAAAGGTCGGTGCCTTATGGAAGGGAATTGGATTTGATGTGTGCCAGGAAAGGATTAAAGAGAAACAGGATTAAGGGAATGAAGGGCGAAGGGTAATTAACCGTGAGTTGAACATCAGGCTCTCGTTGTGCCCACTTAATGAAATTTTTATTATTTTTTACGGAGAACATTTGAACGTAGATTATCAAAATTATTGGTACCTCATCCTCACGTAGGAGAGATAATTACTCCCATGCGGCAGATAAAATGCAATATCAACATGGGGTCATCTTTCTTAATAATGATGATAAACCATCTTTATTATGGGTGAGATTGTGACTCATTGGTCTATTCTTACGAATTATCTTCATCGTTGAAGCCTTTAAAGAAAGTGTTCAGCAGTTATAAGAATAAGGAAAAGCAATCTGGAAATGGAATCAATTGTCATATTATTATTATTATTATTAGATATTTATTGCATGTAGATTACACATGGTGGCACTGGGCATACTTTACAGAGATAAAATCGTACATACATTACAGGTAGGGCGTTCCATTGATTTATTGAGGTTTTCCTTTCGGCTCAGAGCATTCTTCCGGTATTTTAAATTTACTTTTAATTGCTATTGAAAAAATAGTTGTAACTGGAGTTACACGTGTTTATTTCATCCTCCAACGACCTTACTAAACTGTAAAATATGAATTGTTTGGAATCAAAAACATAACGGTATAAGCATCGGTTTTCGGTTCCTGCTCGGGTTTAAGAAATCCATTTATATTTTCTGTAGGATTTGTTTTTCCTCCTGACAAAAAGAACTGATTTTTCGGTTCGATGCCCTTTAGATATAACTTCTTCAACGAACCAATGAGAGCAGAGGGGAAATCCGCCTTTCCTTTTTGCAAAGTAATTGAAATATCACGCATTGCATTAAATAAACGGGCGAATTCAATCCGCGAAACAGAGATTAGCGAGAAATCCCTCCGCAGGGCGATTTGCTCGATTAATCACGTTCTGAATTGGGTTTCCTCAATAGCGGCACAGGTGATCTCTTTCAAACGAAAAAGGAAAGCTATTTGGGGATGCTTTTCACTCCTCAGAAGCCTTACTCACAAATTTAGAACGATCGTACTTTGGGAAACCATGGGCGAAATGTTTGATTATGGAAATATTGTGCAGAACTATAAGTATTTCGGTAAATTTTGGGAATCAAATTCCCTGGCCCAAATCAAAATTATGATGCTTATGTGGTAGCACAAGTATTTGGTATGAAAATCCTAGTTTAAATAAGTAGGATGATGAAAATGGGGATGATGACATAGAGAATCAATACCAATTCCGCACTGAGTCAATAAACTGTTGTTTAGATGAAAAGGTCAACAAAGCAACCTAACCCCGATAATTAATAAATAATTTTCACGGTGATATCCCGAAATTTATGCACTTTTCAGTAGCCAGTGCAGTGGAAACCTAAGCAGAAACTACCTTACCCAATGTATTATGTGTTCAACAACGACATTGGTATGCTGCAAACGACCTTTCGGCGAGTGGCATGGGGTGTAAACACCGGATTTTGAGCTATTTCCTTAGCTTTTTCATTATCGTGTATCGTTCACGGAAATAAACGAGACATTAAAACGACTTGTTCTTGCATCTTTTTCTCTCACTGTACGCATGTCGGATCGGCCAGGATCGGATCAGGTGATACCGATTACGTATTCTGTGAACGTGCTATCTCTGAATTTATCAAACAATTGCAAATTAACTTCTAGTCTACTTTCTTTCAACTCAACCTGCATCTGAGAGCATCTTCATACTGCCTGCTTTTTTATATGAGCTGAAATTATTTTTGGAAGCTTTTATATTAACTCTCGACATTTCCCGACAGTAATTCTGCGACGATCGAATTTAATTCGACGATTCCACAAAAAAATTTCTACAATTCGAAAATCGGTGGTTTTCCAGATTTTTCCCGCATTTCATATTTTTGTATCTATAAAAATTCCTCGGCCTAAATCCAACAGGACTTAAAAGTTATTATTTGCGTTATACGATTTTCATCCCTTCCTTTGAGTGCTCAAGATAATTTTAATTCCCTTGTAATCTGTTGAAATACGTAGTCATTTGTATATCCCTACATTAATATTGAAACGAAAGAGCAATCATCATTTATACTAGTGCTGTCGCACGTGGCGGAAATCGTAAACTAGGGCACCGATTCCCAGAGTTAGCCAATATTTCTCCTGAGAATAGCATTTATTAATGTCACGCTCATATGCCTGGCGCCATATCTCGACAGAGAGGTTTTAAGAAGGTTTGGTCCTCAAAACTATTGTTTACTTAACAACCATTAAAGAGAAATGCTAACTAATGAACTTAACCGACGTCGCGACGTTTCCATGGAGATATGAATTCAAGATTGTCTTTCTCATTTGCAATGACATTTCTTCATTATTATCAAATCTTTCCCCTAAAAGAACCACAGTTAAGTAGAATTCTGTCATCCATGATGGATTTACTACTATAGTATTATGTGATAATCGATACTTCATATCCGACATGAGCATGCAACAGCCTGCTTGACCAAATTGCCTTGTTAAATTATACCCCAATTCTTTTACGAAAGCATACACATCAGAATGGCCGAGTGGTTAGAGTGTCTGGTCCAATTTCCAAAGTTTCCAAAAGTTTATCCAAAAAGTTATCCTTAGTGGTTCAAATCCTGTCTGAAGCAAATTTTTTTTCGGAAAATTATGTTTTTAGATCCTGTGACGTCATGATGGCTGCTATCTAACTGCCTTCTTATGGTTAGCAAGTTTATCTTATAATTCCCCCATCTCACTGGTGAATCACGTAATTTAATTCCGTTACTCTTGTTTTATTTTTGTCTCTTATACTTAGTTAAATATATGATAAAAGATAAAATAAAAAAATACTATTGTTTTGCTGTAATATACCCGATTTACTACTTAAAATGCTACAATGATAACTACACCACAACAGCGGCCGGTAAATTCGGTCTCCAAAAGGAAAAAACAATTCCTAAAACCCCGGTAATTCGGGGAACGGTTATTGTTTTTACAGTCAAACTAATAGGCTTACCTTTTGTCACCCATTATGACACAATTCTTAAATTCATGGTCCAAATAGGTTCGCCCAGGTATGTCATAAAAGTTATGCGGTGGGTTATGAATGAAGTTATAAGTTATGCGTACTTATACGCTGAATTACTGTGAAAATTAGTGAGACAACTGATGAAAGTAGATGAACATGAATTATTTCTTGGGTCATAAATGTAATATTTATAGGAGGAATAATAAAAGAAGTGTTTAAGATATAAGGGGAGACTAAGAAGAAAATAAATTGATGAAATTCGGGAAAGTATGAGAATTAATTGGTGCAATAAATTCAAGAGAGCGGCATAAGACCTGAAGGCAACACCAGGCTTACTCTTTCGATATAATAGATAGACGTATACGGCGTAGATTTATTGATGAAAATAAAGAATGCAAATAGGATATGTAATAGACGTTTATTTACCAAAAGAGTATAACATCACTATTTCACGACTGCGTTTGGAGAGTCTGATGTTCTTTCGGAAATTAATTTAGAAAAAGTTTGACGATCTAGCCTATTTAACAGCTCTCAAAATAAAAAAAATTGAAAATATCAGTTCCAACCAGTTCAGTTAAGTTTTGTATTACTTATATCACACCTTAAATTTTAAAATTTTTATTTACATTGAGGTATTCTTGAGGCAATGGAATAAATCATATCTATGTGCTTTCTATAAGTGGACTTTTACTATTAATATTGTTCTGGCTCAGAGGGGAGGAATAGGAAAACTACCTCATTCCTCATCTTGCTTAGTAAGCCCCATTCTCTTCACAGGGCTTTTGATTCCTAATAGAGGAGGGTTAAAGGTTTAAAGAGGCTAAATGCTGAATTCCTGCTGAATAGAGATATATTACAATCAGTAAACAAGTTCCTGAAAATATGCATTTTTACTCGAAGATGTTTTGCATGTGGTCATAAGGTCGTAAATGATAGAGTAGGATCAATTATTCTGATAAAACGTGATAAGGAAGAGATGCAATTTCTCACGCAACTCAAAACATAAATAATCGATATTTCTGGCTTTCGTTTCTGGATGCTAATCTCGTATCTTAAGAGGGCCCAATGAAGAGGATCTGCACAAGTGGTTCGCAGTCGTAATGATTTGAGGGTCCATTTGGAGGCTGAGTGGTCATTGAGCGGATTAAAAGAAAGCTTCTGCTGCAGGAGAAAAACGGGGAAGGTTTAATATAGCCTTCGCTGGGGAAAAGGTATCAAACCAAAGGAGCTACTTACTCCACCAAATAGCCTCGAATTTTGCAAATGGGATAGCGGACGGTAATTCTCGGTGTTAATGGATACAGCCTCCTGTATTCGGGATAAATATTACGGGGAATAAAACCTAAACACTCCCCCCCCCCCCTTTGGGGAAATGTAGCTATGCGGTTGCACGCAATCTAGCCAGAAACAGCGGTCGCTGGGAAGCAATGACCTTTCTCCTACATTAAATGGTAAAACAACGCTGAGATTTCTTATTCTTTCCCCAACTTTCTCACTTCTGAATTAGCAATAAAAATAGAAGGGATATACAGTAGAACCCGTTTAAAACGCTCCAGATTAAAATGATATTTAACACGCCGTATTCTCTCGGTTCTTTTCACACTGATGAACAGAAGACTGTTGCTGAATTAGTGGTTGAAAACACTCCATTAATCGTTTATCAGGGCAGCGTCCTCTCGGTATCGGAGTACCGGGGAAGGCCGGGATTACCGATAAGATGTTGCCCCGATAAACAACTGATGGAATGAAAAATAAAAAGGAAAATTACTTTTCCAGGGGAAACTAATTCCTTCTGTATCATAAACAACACTGCATATACATACAGAACTTCTCTTGGAAAAGCATATTTTCTTCGTCATGGAATACCCCCAAGTCACTAGTCATTCGGTTGGTTTTGAATTAATAGAATAAATGTTTAGTTAGAATAACTAAATTCTACATAAACTCATGGTAAAAATACCACTAAAGACCCTCTGCTACTCGTTTATAAAGCGGATTTTCAGTGTCTTTGGATGCAACCACTATAGTGAATCGCCCGTCTCCTTTGATAGACCAAATAGGGTTTACATTCTCCGTATTGCCGTCTTCCGGAGAAGATATAGCAAAGAAAAACGAACTGTATTCATATGATGATAGATCTGAGATAGAGTAAAATCTTCTTCATCACTTTTGTCTCAGGGCAAAAAAGGAAACCTAAAGTTTAATTACGTAAAACAAATTCTTAAACCTTAGTGTGCTATAGTGTAAAATAGCTTGGTAGATAGGCGTAGAGTTGCTGGCGTAGTCTTTCGGCGAAACTTCCGGACATGTGATACTTAAACAAGCCATATAAAGGGAAATAAGACGAGCTATAATCCGAGGAATATCAAAATGGTACCTTAAGGCAATGTACTGAGATGGGAATCCACTGATGAAAAGTACTGCATCAGCAGAATTACTGGGAAATGTGACCGTAACGCACACAAAGCGGACGAGGCCTAGGAAAACGTTTTTAAAGATTCATAACGATTCTTTCCCTGATCTCCAAGTTGTGGGCCATCATCAGAGCCCCTTCAATCTCTCGAGTTACTGCAAACTTTCCGATCCTTGGAGGCTTCGATTGTAAGAAGTTTGAGCATGAATATGGACGAATCGGTCGAGTTCTGAAAAATCAGTTTCGCAGACTCCCAAACCGTTGAATTTCTCCCCGACAACTTTCCGATCCGAAAAAGAAAGGCAGGAATCGCTAAGTAAAGAGATCGGGACGAAGAATGGAATTCTGGGAAAGGAGTCGCTCTTTCGAAATTTCCGAACGCCGAACTTAATGACTTTTTTAACGACACCTACCCGAAATGGTCCCTAAAAAAATCAAAAATCGCAATATCGTGCTTTATATTTATCGCTCTTGCGAAAATCGACTTCCTTAAGCACTTGCTAGTCACTCCCATTCCATTCACGAAATGCACGAATGGGAGGGAAAGATTTTTATCGGAGGAAAGCTCACGTCCAACTTCTTTAAGGATTCCTACAAACAAATATCCTGGAGTCTATCTAACTTTTTAAAGGCCTTCTCGAATGACGTCGATGTCTATAATGCAAATTTACAGCCTAAGTCATAGACGTCAATGACATTTATCTAGATAAGGTAGATAGATAGATTGATCCTTCATTGGCCAAGTTAGGTCTGTGTGGGTCTCTCATCCACCTGATCTCATATTCCATTGAAATGTGTGCAAATATAAACTAAAGCAGAAAAGAGTGCAATTTGGGAAAAAGTTTTGCAACTGAAGGTTGACAACGAAACAACCTATGTTGTAAGAAAACAATCACAGAGAATGAGTGTGAAAGTACCATGAAACAGGAAAAGAATAAAATTGTAGTAAGAAAAGGAAGGATTAAATTATGAAATAATATACGGGGAACGTATAAAAATTTTAAAAAAATAAAATTCATATTGCACATGTATAAAATACAAAAATAGATAAGTTTAAAAGATACGGATATCCACAGAAAAATACCAATTTCAAGCTAATAATATTAATCTAGTAACTAATTATGATATCAGTCATAAGCATTCGTTAAATAATCAAAAATCGTGTGAGAAATTTTTGTCATAGTGTTTCATTAAATTTTTTCTTGTCTATTAGAGATCTGTAAGGTACGAAGTATCTTTATAGAAAAATTATAAAACCAATTTTCTACGGCCCGCGGATTGAATCTGCCCTCAAAAAGTTTCTATGAGGCACTCGAGTAGATTGGATGCTTAAGTCACTCGTGATGAAACGTTTAATATCCTTAATTTATTATTTTAAATAATTTCTTATTTACTGAAACTAAATGCATTCTTACATATAAAACATAATTCATTTATTAATTCTAGGCATGTAACACTAAATTTCTAAAGGCTAATAAAATGAAGATTCTTTAGTTCCGGCCCGTACACTCTTTTTATGGAATGCCTCTTTAAAAGTTTGTAGACCCCTAATCTAGGAGAATAAGGATATGTGGATAAATGGAGAGTACATCAGTCCATCATCCAGTACATCAGATCTTCCAGATGATATATCGCTCTTCTCAAATGTAGAAGATCTAGTTTCAGGACTTCAAGAGTTAAGCTCATTGTCAGTGGTACGAAAGATAGAACGCATAAAGAACTTAAACAAAATAAAGGTAAACTTAATTGCAGGACAAATACTTAGCTGCTAGAGATTTTTCCAAATGTTCGCTCAATACAAACACCTAAGACAACTGGTAACAACTGGAAAGAACAGTAGGATTACTGATTTTAGTAGAAATTTTCAGGAGTTAACGCGGATGCTCTGAAGTTGTTAACAGCAATCGTAGTCAAGAGAAAATCTTTCACCGTCGTTGACATATGGAAGTGAAATATTGGTTTTAAACATCGCAATTACCAAAAGAATCGAGACAACGATCTATGCTTGGGATCACAAAATTAACAGAAAACGCAATACCTGGGTGAGAATGATGACAGGAGAGAGATGTATCATTGATAAATTAAGGAGATTGAAATGGATTTAAGTTAGGCCATGCGGTAAAAAGAAACGACAATCGTTAGACAACAGCAGTTCTCAATGGGACACTGAGAGATGTGAAGAGACCAAGAAGAAGACCGATGAACAGATGGAAGAGAGAAATAATCAATACTTAGGGGTAACATGGCAACGAGAAGTTCATAATATACAGAACTGGAAAACTATTGGGGAGGACTTCATCCGAGTTTGGAATGGAAATGGCTGACACACACACCCCTACTTATTTAGTTATTTATATCTTTATCAGTTCAATTTATCTATGACCTCATATTAAAGCTACGAATGCAGTTTTTCTTTGTTATAAACTTCCTTTGCACAAGAATGTGACGATAACTAAGGTGGTTCTATTTTGACGAAAACGGTCCCGGGTTCAATTCCCACTGGGAGCCTACGTACGAAATGACCTCAACAGTCGAAGCATTCATAACAATACTATTCCATCGCTCAGACCAAATTTTATGCAATACGATAAATGGACATTCCATGCAAATTAAGCAAGAGCGTAACGATCATAATTTCTGAGAATTTCCGGAAAATTTTCCCTCAAAATAATTTCGATGGGACGCATTTCCGTTGGGTGCTGTAACACTACTCAACCCTTTGTAAACTCGGCCGCAATAGAATGTACCGGAGTTTTAATGACTCAAATCCTTTCCCCAGCAAGTTATTCCCGGTCCATGAAACGCAGGTGAGGAGAATAAAGTAGAAGAAATGGCGGTGCCGTCAAAAGGTATAATCACAGCGAAGATCGAAGTCGCTGTAAAATTCATCGGGTACCTGAGCGGGGTCAGGAGCGGTTAGAAAAGGTTAAAGAGCAAAAGAAGAGACGGGAAAGGAAGGAGTAATCGCCAGGGATGTGAATAACAATCCGATGATAAATTCGGGAAGAAACAACGCAGCACGGAGCTGGAATGTCAATACGATCCCGAGAATTCACGCGTTTTCCGAGATATTCGGGAGGTGCGGGATTTATCGGAAAACGAAAGGGCTGAATTCTATTTCTATAAGAGGTCTATTTGGTAACAGCAAACGCTGAAAGAATTTTATTCATAGGTTAACTATGTACGAAATTATTAGGATAATCGATACAGTACTAGATACCTGATAATACTAGTGCAGAAAGATAGAAAAACAACCAGAAGATGCTTCCGCAGAAATGAAGCTGGCTGACCTAAAATAAATATTGGGGAAAATTACTGTTTCTCTTAGAATGTACCTATGAATGAAATAAAGGCCATCGAGGATGATATCTCAATGGAATAGTATGGTTATTTATTGACAAAATACTGATTATGGAAATTAAATTTGATAATTTATTTGTGAGATTCAAAAAATTAAAATGAGATCTTACTATATGGACATATAAAATAAGAAAATCTAAAAAATGTTTAATGTATGATATATGTATAAAATATTTTTTGTTTATTTATATATTCAAATTATTTTGGCATTTATTAATATTTGGCCTTTTTTCATTGATGGTTCTAATTTATTTTCAACAATTCATATATTATTTTCCATATTAAATTAAGCCATGAGAGCCTCAAGTGGAAAAAGGCTGAACTATCTGGCGATATTATCTCTCCGTTATTATTACCCTAACTTTCGATCTTCCTCCTCTAAGATGAGGGAGAAATTTCATAATTAAAAGCATTTCTAGTGATACAATAAAGCCTCGCCTTATGAGTACAGATACACATGTTCGTGCCCATACGCATTATAAAATTCAATATATATGCATACGTATTATATGATATATAAAATTTAAGGGTTAAAAACAGAATGAAAAATCAATCTATGAAAGACATTCTTGAAGAATTACAGACAAGGGTGTATTTCGTCTTTAAGAAACGTAATGATCAGGCGTAACTTCTAATAACCCTCTAAACAAGGTCACATCGTACGAATAAGTATATCAATGCTAATAAGGAAGGCCTTGAATGGCTTGATGATGTCAAGAGAAATTCCTCTAATTTTGACACTCCCTTGGAGAAGGAAGAGAGAAAGTCAAGGGAATAGTAGTAAGGCATGTATCCCTCAGGGGAAACGGATGGAATTCGGTTTCGATGGAACGAAGAAATGGAGATGATAATCGATAAGGGCCCTTCTCATATGATGAATTAATAATTGTCCTCCGTTCCCTTCAGGGCTTAGAGTTTCATGCTCGGACTCCGTGCCTTGCGATAAACCATTACTTAAAGCATTCATTTCTGGCTCAAGGAGAAATAGCTAAGACTCATATGCACAAGAAATGTTATAATGGAAACCATTTACAACCACTCATAGTTTAAAATATTTCTATTGGAATTGAAACTTAACCATTTGTCTCTTCATATTATCACAGATTCATCGATTTTTTACATTAATTTCCAAGATAAAATTAGTATAACATTGAAATTTATCCTGTTTTGACAGAAATTGCACGTCAAAGCATCCATACATTTGCCCTGTGTGTCAGACACACATCTAGAAGAACTAAATAGTGAAGTTCATTCTTTAACCTTTCCTTTCCCTTAACACTTATTTCAGGGAGATCTGTTTCCATTTGAAGGCAGCTTGTAACATCTGGCCGCATACGTAATCATCAAGCTTGGGTAACAGGATTTCATTTCCTAAACGAACTATAAAAGATTATTATCCATTTCTTCACTGATAGTCATGGACGGAGGAATCTATAGTTTCCTTTCCAATTAATGCTTTTGAATTTCCCGTTCAATTTCAAAATGCACGTTCTATTATGAATATCCGTATTGCTAATATTTCTGTGCACATAAATCGTAAACAAAACGCACGATATACGTATTCATCTTAAAATTGATTCAACTACTGGTAACGACTCAGCTTTATTCAGGTTCTGATTTTTTCAATTTTATTCCTTAAAGGTCCACGTTTGTCAACCACTTTGCTTCTTTTCCACTACTAACACTTTTGCACGGCGCTGATAAGTATTAACCGAACAGACAAAATGAAACAACATGAGAGTACGTCCAAATTTTCAATTAATTTGGTAATTTTTCAATAAATCAAGATAGGGTTAGTTTGGGTTGGTTGGCAAGTTTTCACTTCTGCTTATTGGCGAATTATCATTTTGTATTTTACATTCGATTGCATGATAGAATAATATTTTTTCGTACTCAGAAAACCATTGATTTTATAGCTATTATTAGATATTTTATGAAAGTTAAATAAAGAATAAAATTATAGAAATAGTTAAATAGAATGTGAAAAGGCGAACACGACAGGATATTAAATTCCGTATCTATTTCAAAATCGGGCATTTAGGCATTTTGATATGAACATTTTCCTATTAATGCCTCTGACTAGATGCTCTTAATTGCTATGAATTATTAAAATCTCACAAAAACCAGATTGTAATTCTGGCAACGAATATTTGAATAATTCACTTTCACCTATCCTTCGAGCCCTCACCCATATAACTCGTATACCTTAACTTCCTCTCTTTCCATTCACATACTTTCTCCCACCGCCGAAATCCCATTTGCCTTAGCCATTACCCCTTTTCTCTTCGCCCTCGTTCAGTTTTCCTATCCATTCTTCTTTTGGAACCTTCCAATCACAAGCTGTTGCCCTTCACTTCCATGACTATAACAGCGCCTCCTTGTTTTCTGGGGAAATGACCGGATTCAAAATCAGAGATAAGGGTCAGAGAAAAGGTGAATTTTCCTTTATGAAGGGGATAGCAGTTAAAAGGAATGCTTTATCCAGGAAATCCTCGTTCACTTTTCAGAAAATAGATCCAATTTAAAGAGAAATAAAGCCAAATTATTCGAATATAATATGATAAATGTAGAGGTTAATTAGATAATTGGATCACACATAACGTTTTCAACTTAAATTTTATATTAATAGCACTTTTTCTGGCTATTTAGTGCCTGGGGTTGATGTGCGGACTATTGGAGTAGCATTGTGTATTTGTAGCCTAGCTGCTGCTTTCCTGTGAGGAGTTGATGTGGTACCTTTGATTTATTTAGTATTCTGCATAAAAATTTAGAACAACAAGCTGTATCTTTTAGTATAGTTCGATAATGTGATTGTGCTGAGTACGTAGAGGAGAACAGCGTGACAACGCCAAATGAAATCTCTATATCTATCATATAAAACACTATGCGTGCGTTCGTACGTATGATTAATTTATGCGCAAATAGATGGAAAACGAAAACCTATATACGGTTTCCAGTAACGGTTTAGTTTAGCATGATTTTTCCTGAACAAATTTTAATTTTTGTATAGTTTGATGAATATAATTCAATGGCAGATATACACTTAACCCTTTAATACGTTGATATATTTAATATTCTTATATATCCAACCTTAAGTTTTCCGCCAAACAAGTGAACTTATCTGCCACGACACTTTGTAGGGGCGTAATCTCCGTGGCTCGCGAGGGATTTATGTAAAATAATCTTTTTCTAGCACTGCATCGTAGTAATGGTTTATTTCCATTCAAATCCAACTCACTCTGACTGCTAAAAGCACCCTGTAATGGATGCAATAGAGACAGTGACGTACGCGTAGGATCTCCGAATTCCCGAAATTTTTAATCCTCTAGAAATCTGAAACGGAAAATAGTGTTTCTCGAGAATTTTCGGATGTTCCGAGATGTTTCTTTTAATTGGTGCTCAATTATAATCCGTAGCAGATGCTGTAAAAGAGGATTTTTATTGTGAACAGAGAAGTTCAGGGCTAATGGAGTTCGTTAATTGGCGCCGTCATTTCTATAAGTTAAACATAGGCGCAAAACGATAAATGATGAAATTGCATTAACTATTGTTCATAAATCCTAATATTACTGGTTTTTAACAGAAAATACACCAGGTAGTATTCATTTATCATTGAAGAAAAAACATTACGAAACATTATCTTTGCTCTGTAATAAATATACTCGATGTACGTAAATTTCTTTCATTTTACATTGGTTTGACATTGGTCATACTATTACGGGTTTATCTAGAAACATATTGATGGGACTGCAGAAATAAGATGCTTTCTTTAAGTTACATTCTTACATTCTCACATATTATTAAAGGATATAGTAATAGTGGTACATTTATTTCCAACTGTATATTAGTAGTATTACACGGTTATAAGAGCTAATTTTCCCGATTTACCGACTAAATTTTCTCGGTATTTGGAAACAGAAAATCTAAAATTTCTCGATAAGAGACGGAAGTGGATTCTCCCCCGGAGAACCTACGTACGCAATATAGTACAATGCACTGTGACTGTGAAAGTACCTCCTGAAATCTTCATTTCTCCGCGGACTTTTTCCTTACTATCTCGCAAGCGAACTTCTCGAAAGGAATCCTGCCTCAGGTAAAAACAAGAGTGGAACATCCCTTTCATGCACAGGGGACCACAGATGCTGAGGAATGAAATGGAGGGAAAAATGGTAAATAGAAAAAGAGATTGATGTGCCGATACTCAAGGCGTTCGAGTGACACAAGTATCGAATCGATTAATCGACTTAATTGAATCTTAAGGCCATCCGAATCGATCCATCGATATCGGAGATTGGGGATGATAAACATGGAAAAGATCGATGCGGGGAAAGAAGGAATTGGTTGGGCTACAGAATGGAGATATCGGGAATTGAGTGTTGACTTAATTCAGCCGGTGAACAGGAAAAATACAGCGTCCAATTCTTTGAAGTGATTCCGATGCTGCGTCTCGATTTTTTCTCATTGTCGATGCACCAATAGATACACGGACAGTAGGATTGAATGGATTTTATTTATCTACGCCTACGAGAGCAAAGTAAATCTTAACCACCAGCCAGTTTGGTCACTACAGAAAAGAACAATCCCAAACAAAATGGTTGCTCACGAAAAAATATAAGAATATCCAAAATTTATAAATTGTGAGCTAAGAGGATAAATTACTAGTGATCACCATTATTCAGAGACTAATTTATCTGTAAATATAGAAATTTATTTCAGTTGTTACTTCACAAGGATTAGAATTTAGGATGCCAAATTGTGAAATGATTGCTAGTGCATGTTAGTATATTGAAATAGGTGGAGCATGAATACACCCAGGTTGATTCATTGGGTATTGAAAATTTAGGGGTGAATGGGTTAACTATGTATTTATAACTGTCATTTATGAAAGTAGACAATAAAAATGATCCAAATAATTTAATATATACGGTATTTATCGAAGTATAACACGCAACTTTTGCTTATTTTTAGTACTGAAATTCTGCTTGCAAGTCATACGTGTCTACTGCTTTTTTATATATACTCAACAAAAGAAATAAGAACATTCATTTTATCCATCTGTTCATAGTCTGTTTCAATGTTTCAAATTAAATCTAATTTTTAAAAGATATATAAATTCTATAATAAGGATTTTTAATTTGCGTATTTATTTATCTGGAAAAGTTGGGAACTCCAATCCTTTATCCAGTATAAATTATTATTTTAACCAAAATATCCTTCTTAAAGTTACGGCGCTTTTTGTGCGCTAATTTATTTTTATACGATTAAATACGGTAATTTACTACTAAAATAATAAAATAATACCAAACGATTTAGAAAAAGATATGACAGACCTACTAACCTCAAATATTAGAAAAACGTGACGCTAAAACCAAAGTTAAATAACTTATTAACGAGGTCGTCCGTTCCGAGAAGAAACGAAAGAATTTAAATGAATAAAATTATTATTATTTCCAATATTTACCCTTGGAAATGCAAATATTAGCAATAATCCATCCTCCTCATTTACAATGTAATTGATAGTGAAAAATACAAGCGAATTAAGCGGACAGATGTCAGCACAGGTCATAATTCCGATTAATTTGATCCTAGAGAACTGAAATTCGGATCAATTCCAGTGAAAGGGAATTGAATTATCCATCTCGTTTTCATTCGACTGCACGTTGTGTGAGCGCGAGTTCGTTTGTATTATAAATTTATAAGCCGTTTCAGATAATTATACGTTATTAAATAACTAAACAGCAACTATTAATCATAAAGGTATCGAAATACAGATTAAAATCTGACAGCTGAAACTAATCCAGTTCCTAATTTCTATAGAAGACTTCGAATATAGTAAAAAATAGAGTTTAAAAATTACAACTTATAATGCAAGGAAACCCGGTTAAGTCGCTTTCTTGGGGATTGAGTGAAAATCGTATTACAAACGGGATAGCGTTTTAACCGGGACATGACACATGTATTATTCTTCCACAATAGTAAACTAAATTTATTGTTTTTCGACTCTTTCATTCTTACAGTTCTTTACATTTTAAAACGAAAAGAGTACTTATTTGGTTTGCTCTATTTGCTACAGATGAGGATAGAACAACAATTTTTGGCCTATCTAATGAGACAGACAGTCGGTCAATGTAGGTTTGAATCCATCAAGACGAAAAATCCGCCTTATAAGAAGGTAGCAGAGCGTCTTAAGCGGAATTTGTACCATGTGTTTCGTGTAAGAGGGGCTGGGAACGAAAGAAAACCATATTATGAGGGATAGCGTAAAAATCGAGAGCCTTTTGTTTCACTGTACTTGGGTAAAGGTGACCTCACAGTATATTTCAAAACATAGCATGTGTCATTAGCTATTAATGATAATTAAATTCCTTATTAAAAATGACCACGTGACCACTATTTGATATTCAGTGTTATATAGCCGATAGAGTGTTAACAGTAATCACTCAAAACGATCATCTGTGAAATGCGTCCTGAATGGATAAGTTATTCATGCTTATTAGAATGTTAATGCGCAATAGCTAAGCATGATTATTCAAATTTAGTAAACCTGAAAACGAGAACATCGGACTAGCCACAAGCGGTCGATTTTAATAACAACACAGAGGTGTTACCTCAACCGTAATGACGAAGAAAAAACTAACATTTGAAAATTCGCACGTTTCCCATACAAAATTATAAGGGAAATATTAACCAATAGTGAAAGGAGATGCCCTTATGAAATATTCACATCCGTTTTACCACCAGCCTAAAAGTTAGAGTGATCCAATTAATAGCGAATGTGATTATTTAATAAGTATTTTAGTGGCAAGCAAAGCGTGAGGTACCAATTCAATCGTCCAAAATTTGCTTGGTAAAAGAATAATATAATTAATATTATGGTTAGAAAGTGTCAAGCGAAGGTCTAAGAATATTATCAGTATTTAATTTACTGTAAACAGAAAATTATGCTTAGATAAAGTTCGAATTTATACAAAAAATAAAATCGATAAATGAAGGACTTATAAATATAATGCTAAAAAATAAAAGCACTGTGTAGGCGTAGATAAAAAGGAAATTATGCGTAATATTTATGGTTTACATAACACGATCTTTGTAATTAGTTATAAGCTCTTGTTGACTAGGTTTCTAAACTTGCTGTTGTTTTTCGTTATTAGATAATTACAGAAATATTGCATAACAATATCGCCCTCTTTCCTTTCTTTGTCTTTTAGTTAGGATTATACGAAATGCTGTAAAGCATGATTGCGACAGCTGAAATCATTCCGCACCCACCCGAGAATCGAGTCTGGCACCACTTTTACCAAAGGCAAACGAGCTACCTAGCCTATCCCGCAGCCTTTATGACCTTCGTATCAATATTGTAATAATAATCGATATTTCATGAATATTAGTCGTATAACATAATCCATTCCTCTCGTATTGCACCGCTAGCTAAGAGAGAGTATTTTAGCATCCAATTGTGGTAGTTATTTTGGTATCCAATAGTAATAGATCCTCAGCGTTACTCGGTACACGAGGAGGCAATGTATCTTTGCCCTATTTATTTAATTATAGCATTGACGATTGAACTGTGAATTGAATATTTAATTATAGCATTGACGATTGAATCCATGCGCTGAAGAAATAAGATAAGCATTGAAGTTTTTTCTCTTAAGTTAACAAGTAAAAAGAACTCTCCTATGTAACAAGTATGATATTTTTACCGGAAAATTTGGATCTTCTAGCCCAGGCTCGGGTCTCTTACCGAATTGGGTTATCTATCGCTTAGATCCGTCCGTTTGCAAATTTTCTCCTCGATTCTAATTCGCACGTTTATTTCGAAAGGGAATAGCTGAACTGCTGTTCATAAATGTATGCCACCACTCCGCGCCTTTGAGTTAAGTCTGGGAACCATCAGAGTCATTTCTGCGCAAATATTTGAAATGCATGCTTTTGGTATGTTGCCACAGAAACGAGCCGTAATACGTTTCGGTAACCCAGTTCGGCGACTGATACCCTCCGCTATGTTTGCTCCATTTCTCTGCGCCTAGAAAATATGTCACTCGGCATCTTGTTTCACATTTTAATGAAATCGATTAAGATGTGCGCCCCGAAATATTCGCTCTTTCGAAATATTCGCTTCAGAAAATTGGTCGTCGAGAGTCGGCCCTGCGACCACCTCTATCGACCCAACTCCCCTCCCACGCTTTCCCTGCACTTGTTTCCAGCCTACAACGCACCAATTACTTCCAATGCGGCCCGATACACCCATCTGTGCGCCCACACTAAATGGGTTGAGAGATGTTTGCTTACTATCATTTTTGTTATCCTATGCTAAGGCCAGATATGTAGAGATAACCCAACGGAAGACTACATTGAAACGGAGTGAATACGTGAGCTAGAAGCGAAATAGAGGAAACGCATTCATTTATAGGTATAAAATCACCAACTGCTGATTTCTTTCAAAGTAACCATCAGCCATACTTAGATCTTAGAGGTTTTTATTTAGGCGAGATTGAGGCAAAGAAGTCTCACCTTCCATCTAATCTGATGTCAGTTATATTCATAAAAAGATAAATATTGTATGTGTGGATAGAAATACAGTGGAAAAACTTTATGACTGGTAAAAAATGAGGTATTATCTTAACAAAAAAGATTCGCAACAGGAAAACATCTACGAAGAAGAGGGTGTGAAAAACCAACGCAAACCTACCGATAGCACACTCTGAAATATGCAATGGAAAAGTACATAACACTGAAATCACAAAAGCAAATAACATGAAAATATTACATAAAATAACATCAGGAAATGGGCACATTAAAATAATTCATAAATATAGAGAAAACAGTAGAGATCACAAATAAATAAGCATTCTAAAGATACTACTAAAACTTAGGTTAGTCAGACGAACCATTTCCGTGTATTATACCTTTATATGGGATAAAATTCATAGAATATTCATTTTTATAGAACTTTTAATATCGTACGGAAGGTAACCCATTTGTTTCAGACATATCAGCGTTTGGATTCAAACGTCTTAGGAACAGGTTTTGGTGCCTAAGGGGTATGCAAACGCGCACTACAGCCTCAAGTATTTTTATTTTATAATTTTGACTTAATTTTTATTTACGGATCATTAAGGTGATAGTTTGAGGATTTAAATCTTTCATTTTTCCGTTACGATTCAGCGTAATTGGTTAAATTGGCTGTTATTGAATAACATTAAATGAATAAAAATAAATATATGTTGCCAGGATACCCCCGGTGACGGCAATGTTCAGTTGCTCGTCAGACTGCCTTTATTTAATGAAGAACATTAATATTTAATAATGAAATGTATGTTTGTATAATATATATGCACCATAGCAGGAAACCCTATGAAACCTAATGATAGTTAACTGAAGTAGAAATAAATTGGCTAAGTACAAATAACTGAGAATGAAGTCATTGAATGTTAAAAATGATAGAAATTTTTCAACCTAGAGCCTATGGATAACAACTTGCTGTATCCAAACCATTGTAAGGTTTTCTGCATATCCAAGCAAAGGAAGAGTGGATTATTTCAAGATTATCCTTCGGCTGCCCTGAATTTTCTTTGGGAAGAGCAATGGATTTCGCATTTCCTTCTTCCCGATCCATCCGTCAACTTCCTCTTCCTTTGATCTCCTTTTGACTCACTTTTCTTTTCCTTCATCTCCTTCTACTTTAGTACGCCTCGTCAAAGCGGAATTTTTTGATGTTTATTTTAAAAAGTCACAGAGATTCGCTTTTTCATTTCTCTTTCTTAAAGTCATTTCAGTTTTGTAATTCTCCCCTTCCTCATCTTATTTTATTCATTCAAACTTCTTCGAATATTTTCTTCACTAGAGTTGGGGATCAAGTTTTATGGAAATAATTTTCTCCGAATATGATGTTTTGCGTCCATCTAATAACTGGATATAGAAAAGGAAGTGGTATTTGTAGTAATTAATTATAAATACTCGTGCTCCGGTCGACTGGATATCTGATTTTCTGGATAGCTTCGATTCCTGCGCTCCTGGATTAGCCAAGTGGGCAGCGCAGTCGACTTAAAGGAAATAAATTTCCATTTCAGATTCGATCCTATTGAAAGCCCACTTTCGAAATAACCTAAGCTGTCGAAGCAATTTTTCATTGCTTGGATTCCCTTTCTTCAGGTCGATAAAAAGTATACATCCACGAGTATTCTCTTTGGGGAGAATTTTATCGCTATAGAGTTCAATGAATACCTCTTACTATTATATTTTTGATATGAGTTTCCCGCATTGTGATATTCGCCGTTGACCTTCAGTAGAGGAGATTTTCCCACGAGTCAACTCTATTTCTCTTTAATTTTCTTTTGATCTTGTTCAAAACTATATACATTTGCTTTTTTATCTATTAGTTCTCATGTATTATATTTTACAAAATGTAAACATTTTGTCTTTTTTCTATTTAGTTTCTATTTGATATTTTCTCTCTTGATGTAGGCAGATTTTAAATATTATTTCTTAATTAATATTCTATGTTTGTATGTTTCAATAGAATACCTGCAAAGGTTAGCTGGAGGAGAGGCAATCCTCGCTTAACTTCGCCAAAATATTCCAATGCTAATAATATTAACGAGAAAACGTGCTCAATTCCGCGAAGGATAAATTATTTTAATACGATTTTCTACGCGATTACACTAAAAAAGGAGGAATAGTCTTTCAATTTTATAAATTTCTCTTCCAATAAGCAGTTCCTAATAGAAAAAATATCGATCGTTTATGAAGATAATTATTTTGCTAACTTATGAGGTAGATCAGAAATCCTATTAGAGAAATTGCAAATGACACGGAGTCCTTTAGATAATGATACCTTTTTACTTCCTACTTAGATAAAACACAGACAGCAACGCTACAATTTAGTAAACGAATTTTTACTTTATTCCAGCTTTTCAAAAATGTATCAAAAGCAATCTCTCTTGAGGAGTAAAGCAGGAAAATAGACATCTGCTAGCTAAAATAAAGGAGCAATAAAATACAGCATTTAATATGCAACGAATTCGATATAAATTAATCTGCACTGAAGGGCAAAGCGCGCCTCTTTTTCCTCCACCATTTTCCTCAATCACTTTTATCGTTATGATATTCTCCTACAAATTTAGACTTCAGAAAGAAAGTAATATCAAAATCTCTGACATATTCCGAAGCCCTTATATAATATCTCAATATAAACACTTGCAATAATTCTCAGAGGGACTATGCGAGGAAATTAGGAATTTAATATCGCTGGTAAAATTCTGTATATTCCGCGAAGAGATAGGAATTTCCCCATAACGAATAATTATAGAAAGGATAGGAAATTTCTACGAGAACCTAATCAACCATTTGGAGGAAACGGATTTCAATTGAGGTAAGTTAGAGAAATCCTACGGACAATTAGAGCAACTGTGAAGGCGTTTCCCCTAATATCTGTAGTACTAATAATAATTAATGTAATTCGTCTTTATTCGGGCTAGATTGAGACTAAAGAGTCTCTTATGATAGATAATTCTACATTAATTAACATCATAAAAATGTACACAGAAGACCACTAATTGGTGAGATTAAAAATCTAAGCTGATCAGGAAAAATACCCCATAGCAGGATAACACCCACACGAAGGGGATTGTGAAAAACCCGTGAAACCTTTAAATAAGAAGACACTAAAATTTTGCGGAAAGAGCAGGCATTCAAAAGCAATGAACGATACATGTACTCTTTAAATTTAAAAAATACAAAAGGAAATACGTTCTCCAACTATAAATCGAATAACAAATAAAAATCCAATGACAATCACAATAAACAGAAAATGAACACTATGGAATAAAAATATTGGATACGAAATGTCAGAGATGAAAGATGGCATTAAAAACAAAAATAAAAACAAAACAAATACAGTACAAAATCCAAATTTTTGTAATGATAATACGAAAGTTGGTAAGATAATTTAAGAGATCCTATCTTCAATACAGTCTTGAAATACAGAGCAAGTACAGAGATGGGGAAAAAGTCTCATCTCAAAATTGCGGTTTGAGCTGAGAAGCTTTCCTTGCAAAAGAACTCGGTGCCAGTGACGGAACAAAGACAACCTACTAAACCCCTCATTTTAATCCAGTAACCATTATTTCCTTCTAATATTAATCTTCGACTTTCCTTCTAATATTAATCTTCGACAATGCTGGGAATACGAAAAAAAGCATTGGCTATTTAATAATAAATTAATATATCCATATCTGTAGATCCATAATTAATAAAACAATAAAATTAAGAAAACATAAAGTTGAGAAGAAATAATTAATTTTCTTTTTCCTATTGTTATATTTATATATATTTTCCAATTATATATTTCCTTATACAATATTTTATGTAACTTCTAAGTCTGCGTGAGGAAAATCGTTTTCGAAAACCTATAGTAAAAATTCTACAGAGAGGGAAACAGCAGGTTTGTGGAAGATGAATTCGCTCGATACTTTCAGGGAGCGTTCTTTGCTTGAAAATAGTGGACACGTATCAGACCGTTCAACTTAATGCGCTTTCGTTTACGAAAAAGTAGCCACTTAAAATCGGAATTAGGAAATCACACCATGCACGCGCATTACCCTATAGATCTCAAGAATTTCCACTTAGGAAATTATTTTCTTTCTTTTTTCTAATAGATAAATCCCTGCTTTTTGCCGTCTATGGTCTTTGCGTGATGCAGATACTTCACAGCAAAACAATGACTCGTTACCATGGAAACGAAACATTTACGTTTCTTACACTCACTGTTATAGATTCATAGCTTTTGATAGCTAATAGTGGATGAATGGGGTTCAAAAACCTTTCACTTGAATACCTTTCAGGGAGAAAGCCACTTTTTCTAAATAGTCGACCGAATACGTTGAATGTGTCAATGAGTTATATTGTTTCGGAAAGTTACTACACCTTTACCTTTCTCTCGCCTTCTTTTCGTCCATTCACTTATTCCCGTCGATTCCATTCCCAAGCACAAATCTCCGTGCTAATATCCTCCCATCCGTTACCTCTTCAAATGGCTTCCTCTAATATATCATTGCGTCACCTTTCGATATTTACAAGTTTCCCTCGCAAAACCGCATTCTTTTCCGAATCCCTTTCCTTTATCCACCGCATCTGCCTCCGTGATAAAATGCCGCCCAAAGTATTCATCTGCCATTCGCACTATTTGCGCGACAAAATGTATTCTCCCGCCTTATGTTAAGGGGAGCAGGTGGGAAAAAATACGTGCTGTAAATACAAACAGTAGATTTCCAAAGGCCGTGTTTTCTCTAACGCAGATTTAAACCTCGTGATTTGCTGGATGGATGGATACTACGGGTTCAAGGTGTGGCAATTATGTGAACCAATTTTAACTATAGCAAAAGAAGAGGATATAAAGCAGGGATCGAACCTGGCTCAGCCGGATGACTGTATCCCATAAACCTTTGAAAGGAAAGTCCTCAGGTAGAATTAAAAATATATTTTAAGAAATAAATGAAATGGTAACATGATAATGTTGGGTAAAGTTTTCAAAATGTATAATTTTTTATAATGATTAAGTAATGGTGCTCCATATTGTTTAAATTATATTTTGCTGTACATTTTTTGACTATTGAGTACTTATTTTTCTCACTGTACATCGTGAAGAATTATCATTATCATTTACTTATTATAATTATATCAAAATTTATCAAGAAATAAATATATTATCCTAATTATATATATGTACAACTGTGTATATATAAAATTGTATATTAATTGTAATGTTATCTAACGCTGACACTAGACTTATACCTAAGTGTGTCGGAAATTCTTAGGAATAACAGATATTAAGATTGGTTTTCTAGATACGAGGAGAATACTTTTTATGAGACTATGGAGGAAGTCCAGCGCCTCGGAGATCAGAGGTTTAGAAGAAAGCATTTCTGTCTTCAAGAAAGCTTATACGTCGTCGCTTACAAGGACTCAGCCGTGCTTCATACGTTTTTTACGATTTTCATAATCCATTTCCGAAAAATGTAAGAATTGCAGTTCAAAAAAATTAAACCATCTGCACTTGGGTGAGTAATTCCTGAGGGTATACTTATATGAATCGGCATTTTGTGCTTGCAATGATGGACTGTAGCTACGATACTCCGCTGACAATAATACACATTCATACCTTCACATGTTTTTACATATTCTAAATTTTCTTCGACATAAAAATATATTTTATATCTTTCATATTAATTCTTATATCCACTACCATTTATATGTATGCTTTTAATTATTCTACGAATTGACATGATATTTCAAAAAATTTGAATAGGAAGATTTTCTATACCACAAATAATGTAACTATACATTATTTTATATGTAGTGAATACTGTTTTAGACTAAATTATTTTAGTGATTGCTATTTGTATCACTTTTACTGTCACGAAAAGGGTATCTGTATTAACATATTTTAGTTATTACTATCAATAGGTTTGCGCAGGTTTTCACTCCGCCGCTCTAGGTTTTACACGCTCAATCTCCAATGAATATGATGATAACTCCAAGAGTCGAACCAATTTTGTCCAATAATAAATCTTGTGGAGCATAAACGTTTGAATTTTTCTTTTTCCTGATGTAGCCGATATTATGCGCTCTCTTTGTTACATAGGTCGTTCTGATACTTCGAGGAAGACCAGAGAAAAAGAGTTGCAAGAACTAGTGGATTCAAGAATTCATCGACTTATTCACCCACTTGGATATCTATGGGTCCTATTTCTATGGATTAATTTTATACCTTTCTTTGGAGCTAGACGAGGAAAAAATGTCACATTATTTCACCTTCAGCATATTTTACGGTCAGCGCTCGAATTCGCAAACATTTCCAGATTTTTCAGACATTCCCTAAAACGTTTAGCAAGGCATAGACGGTGCATACAATACGCTGAATAGCTCTTTGTCGTGGGGACATGGTGTGTTGTGCAACATTTTGAAAGGAAATAGAAGGTCAACCCATTGTATTCCCGCTCGGGTAACGCTTTCTCGATGGAAAATTCCGTTTTGTATTTGAGAAAAATCCCCCCAACCTATATTCTGTTTCGATCTTCACGTTATTCGAATACCGTTCGACAAATCTATTCGTTGACCTTTCGGATGGAGGGCAGTGTTGCGATATTGAAGGGCTCTACGAGGTAAATTTATGAAAAGATGTAGGGACGTGGGAAAAGCGAAATAGCCAAGCATGACTAAGGAAGTATAAAAGGAGCATTATTGATAGGTTAGACATTGATGGCATTCTAAGAAACTTAGTCAAATTTATTAATTTCAGAAATACCTTCGTAAACGTTAATTTCTGATCTGTAAAAACGGTCTATCAAAGGAGAGAAATCGGTCATTATGAGAAAAGTCATCAGTTCAAAGATTGGTTGGACCATATCACACCTCCACGATTTTTATATAAATTATTATCATTATTTATATTAGTATTATTTTATTATATTATAGCTTATTCTTCTTTAAAATTTAAATATAGTTTACGTATGAGATGGATCCTTTATTAGTTAGCCCAATGAAGGGGTGCCGATACTAAAATCACGTAGTAAGTCACGATTTTAGATAGAAAACGTCATATTTAATATTTGGTGGCCGGTAATAAAGTTATAGGAACATGTTCACAGAAAACGATCGCAAAATAGCAATGAAATATCTGCAGAGTGAACATACACAGTCATCAAAATGTCTTACATCATGATTAAATATAATTTATATTACCTGCATAAAATTAATAAGAATACAATTATGGTTGTATATAATTATCATCGTATACAGTAATCAACGTTTAGAACGTAGTAATTTTCGTTTTTACGAGCCTGTAATTAACTACGTTGGGTTGAGTTGGAGAAGGTAATTCATGCAATATAAGAATCCGTTTGTAATAAAGTAATAAAGATGTTTCTTTCTTTGTGATTTTTTCCTATTCCCTTTTAATTTCATAGACTTTCTCCTAAGAGTTTTTTTACCTCTGACGTTATTACCTGGCTTCCCTTCTACTACAAAGTACGTCGTAATTTAATCAGAATTTATAAATGAGAAAAGATCAGGGCGTGGGAAAAGATATATACTGTTAAAGAAGAGGGAAAAACAGAGCAAGAAAACACAACTAGAAATCTGTGAGGAAAAGTAATAAAGGAAAATCTGAAATAAAAACGAAAATAATTGAAAGAAACTAAGTATAAGGAGAGTAAAAGAAAATGACCAGTACCAAAATTAAAGCACACACCTTAAGATAACAATGCTTATATTATCATTTATGTAATTTTTCAATCAAGTTAGGGAACCTAAAATGTAAAAGAGAATGGAAAGAATTAAAGTTTGACGTCAAACATCACTTCATCAAAAATAGCTTGTGGATACTTAATCACCTCAGCGACATGAATCAACTGCAACGGCGCTCCTTAGGTTACTGCCTTGCTAATGTGATTGCCTACTTGTTTGTCTGCCTCCAGGTAAATTCATTTGACAGCGGTTAAATTTGCTCGAGCACCTTTCCTTCGACAGATCAGACAAATACACTGGAATACATGGGCTATTTCCGACTGGGCGAACGGCACTCAGTCTCAGCTATTAACGATTGAGGCATTAAATGGAGCGTCGCCATCACTCCTCTTTACTTGTCCCATTCGATTTGCAGGTGTGTTAACGACGCTCACATGAACCGGAATTGGCGATAACTCGCCCTACGCCATTCCCGGCGATTATTCACTACGTCAAATGCGAAAAAATCACATCGAATTCAATAATAATAAAATGAAGTAAACAAAGAACAATCAATAACAATAAATGTGCTTTTTCTTCTCGCTATTCCCAATTTATCCATAGAAACAATTTTATCTTGTGGGATAGTACTTGGTGGACCGAATATTTTTCATAATAAATTAAATCGCTGAAGCCTTTACTTGATGGGACACAGAGCTAGAAAGCATAGTGAAAATATCACGCTTAAGTTCAATAAATGTTTCTTTTAATAGTAATTAGTTTCAAACAAACATATTCGTCATCAGTAAAACCAGTAAAGTTTTTATCGATGGAAAATTTTAAAGAAATTCTTTGCAGAATTTTTTTATTGATCTACATGAATTTTAGATTCATACTCTTTGAACTTGTCCTTTAACATAATGCTGGAGATTGAGCTAAAGGAATTAGAGGTAGAGTAAGGAAAAAATTTGATAATAATGTGCCGGATATCAATTATATTATAGATCGGTGTCCTTTAAAGCAACTTTATATAGAATCTAAGGAAACTATTTCGATATATAACATAGTATAGTAATGGACTGTTCCTTGGTGTAGTCCTGCTTAGAGCCACGAACATCCCGAGTTTATTCGAGCCATATGTTTAGAAATATTAAATGAAACTTTTATCCTTCATTATAATATATCGTTGCTATACTATACAGGTTGAAAAATTATGTTAAAGTAATTTTAGTGTCTACCAGGACATTTTCACTTCATTTATAAAATGTTGCGTCTTTATATTAGGTGTTTCACTTACACTTCAGTACAAAATTATGATTAAGACGTTCGCCATTTCGTAAATTGTCGAAATACTCAACTTTGACTACGAATAATATGAATAACTAAAATATAGAATAATTTTGAAATTATGCGTCTGTATTTCTTGCTAAAGATTCCCTCAACAACTCCAATATAGAAACGAGTTGGAATGTTTCACCAAAATATCGAACACAATCCTTTTCTTTGAATATTGGTCATGTTGGTCACCATGTATCTTTTCATACTCCAAAAACAACGAAAAATGACAAAGGACTATATGAACCCATCTTTACCGAATATCAATGCGAAGTATAAAGACCCAGAAAAAAACAATGTTTTGGCCAGCTTTTTCTATCCCACAGAGCATCGCCACGGGATTCGGGATATTTTCCCATATCACCGTTGTGTTTGTGTACCCTTCCGATTGCTGCCATTCGATCGATTTCCGCCCTTAGGATGCCGCCCTAGGAACTGATTGCTTTACTGAGGCCCTTTGAATATTCAGCATTTGACGGCCACATGTAGAGACATCTCCCGACGAAACGCGCTTGATTGATGACCTGTCTACTAATTGGACGCCTATAAATTAAATGCGGCCTTGGATCATCAGAGGCTAAATCCAACTTGCCACAATTCCTTCATCAACTTTTTAATCATGTATTTGCGCCCATCGTATTTTCGTTGCGGGAAACAAACTATGCTTCAAAGTGATGGATTTTTGCAAACGACACTTGGGTTACTTTTGACAAACGCTGGTCTTTTCGTTCGTGAAACTAAATATTTATCTCTGCCACTCGAAATCTATTCCATTTTCTCTGCCCTATGAAAATAAAGCTCATACGTTCTTGTATAAACGTGCCGAATTACAGAAAAACAGGGTTTGTTTGTTCCAATCTCTTTCAATCCTTTAAACGCAAAAGATAGGACCAACAATGCAAGTTTCGCTAATATTAAATGTCTTTAAGGTATTCAGTTATATTAATATACAAAATATGTATTGAAGTATAGTACAAAAATAGGTGTCGAAGTTAAACTTATATCTCTGTTATTTAAATTTATGCATGAAAGTATGAGACAAATTTTTATATCTGATAACACTTAAAAGAAAAACTGTGTAATGGCAGAGATTTCTACGTAATTCATTTGAATTTACATTTATCCATGATAAAAAATGTACCTCGACTCTGTAGAATTTATAAAATCTGGATATCAGATAAGATAAAAAGAAGCTAAACATCCATATAGAGGAAAATCCTTTCATTAACATACTTATGCCGAAGGTTGAAATTTTTGAGTTTCTGCACGGAATTCACATATATTGCTTAGAAAATATAGGAAAAAGAATTTGAAGAGAAACATTTTATATTATACTCCAATAATGGAGAACGCGGCATAAATAATTTATCGGTAAAAATATAAACAAGAGATCAGCAATATGTAAAAAAAATCAAGCCCTGTATTTTCTCAGCAAGTTTTACCTAGTACTTTCTGATAATTATTTTTACATGAAGATGGCCATAAAGGATTCACATTTCCTCAGTAGATTATAAAATAATCTTACTTTGCATATAAATACTTCCTGTTCATAAATATTCATAAATTTAACCATGTGCTTACGATAAAAAGATTAAAATCCCGATATCTGATCATTTTATACTGCGTTCCAGTATTTTGAAACACTTTGATGGCTGAAAATTGTAGTTTAAAATCTTCTATATGCTTAGAATCATAATTTAGTAGCAATGACAAAAACATTTCTATAGAGACGACCTCAAATGAGGCTATTCTAGAAATGCATGCGAGAAATCAAAGGATTTCTGTCCCATATAGTCCATCACTACTGATTAAAACATATGGAACGCAATGTAAAGAGAAATCGCGAGTATTTGCCATTATACAAATGTTTAAATATTTAAGTTTGAGTATGCCTCTGAAAACGGTGTTCACTACAATATAAAAAAGAATACGGTAGCTTTTAATATAAATTTAGCGGATCCAAAGATAATGCCGTTGTATACTTCAACGTTAAGTACGTAGTTGAAAATTCTTTAAAGAAAGGCAAAAGATTTTCGAAAAAGTTATTGCTGGCTTAATGTGTCACCTCAGTGCCAATTTGTAAAAAAGGAAAAATAAACGAAATTTCAAACGCTCTAAATCGCAAAAACAGCGGAAGTAAAAAGGTAATCGCTTTCATCGCGAAAAACATGTCTCGCAAAGAGAATTCAATGCATAAAAATATGTTAAAGCGATCCACCCGCGAGATCTCTTTGATCCATTTCCTTATCTTTTATGCAAACCAGAACTACTTATGTGTTTCCCCGAGCAGCCGCACACGGCAGCGCCTCCTACACGAGAAACCTCTCTTCCTTTGTTTTTCGATTCCCGCCGTAAACGATTATTGGCTCAATAGGCCGAGGAAATCGTGGGTTTCCACCGAAGCTGTACATAATGCAAGAGGCACGCAAAGAAGGCCACGGGAAGGTCGAAGGGCGTCTTTATTGGGGCTATCGCAGCGCCCTCATCGCGAAAAGAAACGGCGCGAAACGGTTTGCTGAGGAAGGGCTTTTCGGTCAATTTGAGAAAGGCTGTGCATAAATAGTGGAGGTTATATGATTATAGGAGGCCGAAATGACAGTATCAGTCTTCACTTCGAACCCCAACTGAATAAAACATCACAGCCTTCGTCTTTGGTCTCAGGATTTTCTCCACATTCGGTTCCACAAACACGGAAAAAATCTCTCAGGATGAAGCTTCTATATCACGATCCTTCTTTGTCAGTAAATTACTGAATAAAGCAATTTTCTGCAACAATCGCCGTGGTTTCTGCCGTACCATTATGATTTTTATTGCAATCGACACAATGTGATTTTACTTGAGAGTGAATTCGGGAACATTTTGTTGATAGCAAATAATAAGTATAACACGGTTACTAGTTACTTGTTTCGAAGGTTTATCTTCCCACGATTTTCATTAACGTACATTCGATTTGTATAAATTATTCCCTTACATTGGATGAAATAAACGCGTTAATATATAACTAAGAATGCAGCAAAATTAATAGATTATCAATTAATAGAAAATCAAGCGGCCAAGCCGTAACTTAGCAAAACTCCATCACAATAATGGTAAACCTATGACTTACTATAAGTTTCAGATAAATTTAAAATATAGTCTCTAGCTTCGGCCGAGATGTGGTGGAAATACATAACTGAATACAGATTTTTACTTGGAAAATGAAAAATAGAAAAGTAAAAATCTATATTCAGTTCAGATAAATTTGTTAGAAAATGATACCAAGTCATTGTTTTTCCATTCCTACTTAAAAGATTATCATTCTCTCCTGGAATTATTACTTTAAAGTCAAAACTCTATTATATCAATAGCAACGCAGTTTAATTAAAATAACTAGGATATTATGGAAACAACTCTAACAAGACAGTAAAACGGTTACTATAACGACAAGCTCGCTTAAAAATAGTCCACAGAAGCATAACTTCTCATTAAAGAATAATGATAGTTACTCAACCAAGTTGTTAATTCAATGTTATCATAAATACATAATTAAGTGAAATTAAGACAATATTTTTAATAATAATCCTTAAGTGTTTAAATGAACGATATGGACATTGATACGTCATATATTTCAATAGAAGAGATAACTTCGAATCTAACTTTACGAGGATCTCAAAGCATATTCATATACAAACGATGGAAATGTAATTTTTACTTCGCACATTAAGTTGTGCGACTAACCCCTCATATAACTATTGAATACGCCCAAACATCGTAGATACATTTTCTATATGAATTGGAAATGATAATCCCTTCAAAATAAAACTAAATCCAACTTGATAGAAACCTAACGGCATCCGGAGAAGTTGGGAAGCACTCTCTCTCAATTCTCATCCAAAGATATAGAAGTGGTACATGAAGTTGGCAGTGTGACCTCGAAAAGTACGGACGGGCAACTGCCGCTATCACATAAGCGACCTGACATCAAACTTTCCTCCTTTGATAACATCAAACTTTGGCAATTGTCACAGAGGAGAATCGATTGCAAACTCCGGACTCAACTCGAAACAGCTTCCTCCACTCAAATATTTAGGACTGTTTGTCGGAGTATTAGCAAACGAGGAATACTCACTAATTAGGAGCACCTATGGGTTGTTCATAACGTCACTCACCTGAAAAAGAAGAATATTATTATAAATTATATTATAATTGGAAAAACGTGACTATACCAATACAAACTAAACAAACTACATATTTATAAATATTTCGAGCAGAAAAATTCATAAGAACTATTTACGATTAAAGATTTACAAAAATCGATGGAAAAAATGATGTTTTTTATGAGTGTAGATGTATATTTAAATTAACGGATTATGTATTTGAGGAATGGATTTAAGATTTATTCGAGTATTTTCATTGCTATAGCAACAAATGGAAACTTCTCAAAGTCTCTTTTCAGTGATTCAACGAACACAAATAAATTATGGCGATTCTTTTCAATAAATTTTGTAGCTTTAAACCATTTCTGAATCTCTTTCCAAGCGAATTTGCCTGCGTAGGCTTGCTGTACCAGTCTGTCTAATCAGTCCTTCTATTAGTCATCCTTCTTTATTCTTATGAATCCCAGCCTCATTTCACTCTCAGCTTCCAAAATGTCGTAGCACAAATTAACACAAATTGGATAGTCTTAAATTGGTTCTTTTTTGGATTAAATATTTACGTAGAATGATATTAAGTTCAGACTCTAAGGCCTTACCAAAGTTTTGTAAGCCAGCTCTCTAATCGTTCCGGTCCTATTACATTTCGTTAAGAAATGAAGTGTTATAGAGCCTTAAGCTTGAATAACTTTCAACCAATTGATCTATGAAATAGGTAAACTAACTATCGAATAGGTAAAAGATTTTTTAATAACCAGAGTAAATTATTTTAGTAACCTTTAGAAGTCTTTCTCTAGCTGTTTCCTCTTGAAGAAATTTTCAAATGAGACGAAATGTAGTACGTAGAGGGGCTTTGCCTATTCGTTTTTATGGTTCAAGAAATTAAATTTTTTACCCTGAGATCAGCAGTTAGTCAAATTCTCTTTGAATTAGAAACCGCTAAATAGTGATAGGCTATGAGTAAAATATAATCATTTCAAAAGCTCTTACTAATTTCAGAGGATTTATAAATGATGTAGCTTAAGGATACAGATTATGATATATAGTATTAAGAGATTTGATGGATCGTTAAAATAACAAAAGGTCAAATGCGTGGGATGAGACAAGGGGAAAGACAGCGACAAAAAATTTTTAGATGATATAAAGGATATCAATTCCTTATCTTTTGAAGTTAATGCGACCCGCTTTAGCTAAAAGGACTGACGCCCCAGGAAAGCAAGAAAAACGAATTAGAAGACGAACTAATTTTGGTTTTAAAATTTTCGCGCCAAAGTCTTAAAATCTTTAAGCTCTATCTTTTCGTTTTGATGATGTAAGCCGATAACCGTTTTGATCTTCGGTTCCTTCGATAGCAATCTTTGCATTACCTCGAAAATCTCGAGAGCGTAACCGATCTCATCTGTCGGAAAGTTCACTCGCAAACAAAATGGCAGCGCCAACTGTAGTCACGGAATGCAATCCCCTGGATTTTCTTCCAATGTGTTCACGGATAAAAGCAATTTCTTTTGAGGGAAAGAATGGCTTCAGAGGAACTCGATATCCCCGCGGGAGATTCCCTCCGCTCTTCGATGTGTGTATATATATATGTATATGTGTTTGCTCTTGTCGGCGCCAATTACTGGACAGCAGACTCTTTCTCTTCGGTTTCCAGAACAGTTTCAATCCGCGCAAATAAGTGCAGGAAAGCGTTTATCGGGATTCTTTTGCTAAACTCAGTAAGCGAAGCCAATTAGGAAACTGAGTGGAACTAGTTGGAGAAAAACAAAGTACGCTCGTTTTCCGTTCTGGGATTCGAAAGAAATCTTACTCGTTCCTTCCACATTACTGACGAGTTACTTATCCGTGGATTTAGCAAAGAATGTCACAAATTATTTATAGCTATTTAATTAATTTATATTGAATTAAAATTAATACTATAATATCAACGCTAACAACAATATAAATTATAATAATAACAAGTTAATTTCTCCGTCAAAAATGACATAACTAAATTAACGTATAAATAATATATTGGATAATAGGAAATTGGAAGGTAGATATGGGATAATAAAAAGAACGATATGGGTTTACTTTCCCTTATATTCGTATGAGAGTCGCCTCAAGGAGGCAGGTTTTTATATATATTTTAACCAGACAACTGTACAAAACCATCGTCCTTTTAACCTCATTCTCGTAACTTCGAATCATTAACTATTTTATACGATAAAAATGAAAAATCCTTATTGAATTTCCTTCATTTTAGTTCTTGTCTCGGTTTCGTGTACTGAGCTATCACGTTTTCCCATGATCACTATGCATATACGATATACTGGATTCCAATTAACCTTGTAATTATAACTAGAATTTTTCAGAATAATAATAATAAATTAATTGTGCTCTGGGTCTTAAAAGTCCCGTAAAAGCAAAAAATAAAATACAAAACTTATTATTTATTATTAGTATGATATTTTTCATGTAAGATAAAGATCCTAATATTAATTGTCTGTAGACTGTCTGTAGTCTCTGTACTCTAGACTCTAGACTATTAACTGTCTGTAGACTCTGTAAGAGAAACACCACAGGAGAACAACCAAATAGGAGACTATGCTTGCAATAAGGAGAAAAATGTATAGATCACATCAAAAACTGGAGCACACAATGCTAAACTTATCACGAACAATATAGCGTTCAAAGATCATTGGAGACGACGTCATAAGGAAATCGTCTTAAGTTGCCCCCATTGGCATGCACTGCCCAACCCTTTGGCACGTTTCTAGTTCCGACTTTGGATTGCTATCTTTATATTATATGTGTGAGGCGAAACATTTGGATGATCCCAATTGGAAGAATAGAGGGCTTGGAGAATGTCTATTAAATGAATCTACTGCTATTGAGTCGCAATTTTCAGTTTAAAATGTAGGGGATGAATAACTGTAAAATAATAAAAAGAATTATAGGATTGGACATATCCGAAAAATCTGCGGTAAAGCAAGAAAAAAGCTCGGGCTCATAAAGCGTATTGTCGGTAGATGTGATGAAAAGGATAGAGAGCGATGTCATTTCTCCTTGGTCAGGCTGCATCTTGAATAAGTATATGGGACGCAGCAGATGAAACGGGTACCCATGAACTCGAGAAAGTGCAGCGCAAAGCGATACGTTTTGTCAAAAAATGCTACCAGAAAAAGGCAAGCGTTACGAAGACGATCTCAGTCGTAGATTGGTAATGCTTGAAAGAAAGGAGACAAGAAGTTACGTTGTGGTTGCTTGACAAATTTAGAGCAAGTACCTTCACGGAAGACGTAATCAGCATTATGCGATCCCCCTACTACTTCAGCCGATCCAACAATGAGCATAAAATAAGAGAAATAGACGCTATGACAAGTCGTTTTAAGGACTTATTCTTACCATGCACTACATGTAAGAATAGCAAACAAAAGACGTAGCTCAGACTTTCGTGTACATCCCTGCCATACGCCAAGGATGGAAAGTTATTTATGCAGATGCAAAATTTACAAAAATAACCTTTCCATTCATAAATTATCAATGCGATTATATCTTTAATTTGGTGATCACATTGCAGAATTTCCAGGCGCTTAGTCAATCTCTAGTGGACTTATGGAATATTTTCCGTTGTGACAGTAAACGAGGGTACCGTGAATTTCAACAGTCCAAAGATGGAGAAAAGACAAATGCACGAAAAAAGAGAGAGAGAGAATGAGAGGAAAAAAGTGACGGGAGTGAAAAAAGGGAATAAATGTAAGAAAGCCACGCGAGCCGTGTCGAGATATACTTTAAGGCATTGGGACGGAGTAATTCCTTGGGAAATTCAAATGAAGCGGAGAAGTCTTCAAATACATTGCAAAGGAGATATTCCCCTCCCTAGCCTTTTATGCCGCTGTCATTCTGGAAGAGGGAATTTGTTTAGAAACGGTTGTTTTCGTAAATGGGAAAGAATTCCCTTTTTTGGCTTGCGTGTGCTACTGACGTCCGACCGAAATTGGAAATGTATATTCCGCCCTCCACTTAGATGCAAAATAGGCGAATTTAAGTGCGGAGTAAAGTGAGCCGAGGATGACGACGTCTGTTTTCCCTCACCATTCAAAACTAGTTTCAATATTTCCCCGGCAGATTCTTATTTTCAAACAGGGCAACAAACCGGAAACGAACCGAAAATCTGGAATTAAAAAAACGTAATTTCTCCCAGAGTGAAGAGCCAAAACAAATCTCAGCCTGGACAATGATATCTAATATATCCAATGTCACAAATTCTTATTTAAACGTTGATCCATCAGATGAACGGTAATTTATATGAGAATTTTTCATATAACTTAATTTCCTTGTCAAATGCAAATGCTTTACTATCGGGAAATTCAATAAAAATTTATCATGCGAAATTAAGAGAGGTTCCATAAAAAGGAAAATTTGGCAGGGTTCATTTTTTCATAGAATACTGCTTACTACTCCATAAAGCAAATATACAGACAGAAAATGACAATTTCTCGTAGTTTAGCGCTCTGGATGAATCAACCTTAAACTTTAAAAGTTGAATGCTGTTTAACTGTAAGCGAACTGATGATTACTGCAATTATTTGTGGAATGAGTAGGATACATAGGAGTGGGAGTATATAAATATCATGTTTACAACTTTATTATTATATTTTACTTAAACCTATAGATGGATATAATTTGATACGTTATACTGTTATGGTATCAATAACAAATTCACAGATTTTAAAACAATTTAGATACTTACTCTATGAGTATTGACATAACCGATTTCACAACCTCATTCAAAATTATTCCTACGAATAAAATTGCAATGCTTACTTATTTCTTGTTTATTTTTCTAAGGTTGCTTTTTTTCTAAAATTGTAAAATATCGTACACTTTTAATTACTCAAGTTCACTGTGACAAAGTATATGTTATTGTTAGTTTGGCTTAAGATTTTTCCCGTAACTGGCTTGCCATAGGATATCAATGAGCGTTGTTATTATCATTAAAGTAATTGGAAGGGGTTAAGCCTTTACACGTAAAGGGCCGCAGTTCGATTCTCGATCGTGGGAATCCATCTACAGATTTTTCAAGGGGATCAGAGGCAAAACATCTAGTCAGTTTTTAAATTAGTGCCATGAAAATGTCAAACCCTCATTAACAATAGATAGTAAAATCGTAGTGTCACTTCACCTTCTCTCACATTATTACTTACATTTTTGGTAACATTAACCTGATAAGCAAGGCAAACCCTACGAATGGGAACGATTATTACTATAATTAATCATCCAAAGCAGATATTGAGATGTACTAAATTGATCCTTAATTAAATTTCTCCTAAAGCGTCCTTCGGGCGGAAAATATCCTTTTGGATGAACAGTATGGAGACAGCTTCACTCTATCATATGATGTATTAAAAAGCTAAGCTTCTGTTATCTAAAATCTACGGAGGCGGTGGAAACCATATCAAAGAGATGAGAATGGATTCTCTATCCTTCCGTTATCTCTTCATAAGTCCCCTCAAATGCGAATCAGAAATTTCGATCCTTAAATCCCCGAGATTGACACGCGTGTTTCGCATGTATTTGGGCACGACTTGAGGGAGAACGTGGCTTTGGGATTGCAAAACCAATTGGAATAAACCAATACGAATAGTGCTTGACTGAAAAGGAATCCTATGAATTCGGTTTCCGGAATTAACGGAGAGAACTGATGTTTGCTATAACAAAGGAAGTTGATCATGGTTGAAATGACCAAAGAAAAAGAGAGATATAACTTCAACAAACACGATACTCTCTTTGGGGGTAAGTTATCTCATTGCCTATTCTGTTTACACGATCCGCCGCTCTTCCTTCGGCAGTCCATTCTCTGGGACGATCCCCCAATTTGGGGGTCTTATATGAATACATAAACATATCGCCTTTTCTGATTCTCGAGTATAATACTTGTTAGCAAGAGCTCTCTTCCATCCCGTACATATCTTCAACAACTATTGTTTGATCCGTCAATATTTTGCAAAATATTGTAATTTATTCATAGAAGACGTAGCCGATATTAGGCGCTCTCCTTGTTACATAAGCTGCGAGAAAGATGAGATAAATAGATGATAGAACAAGCCGATTCAAGAATTCATCTTTTCAGAAGCATATTCAAAAGTAATCAGGGAGTATAGTCATGCATACGCACCTGCACACGCTGAATGGCGGATTGCAGGGTACACATGTCCAAGATGAGGTGTCAAGGAGATTACAACCCTAGTTAATAGGGACTTTATAGTGTGATTATCAACGGTGGGGAATGCGCTCTCTGGGACTCGAACCCAGATCTCCCACTTTCCGGACAGGTATTCTAAGCACTAAACTACAATGCTAGGGCTATTATCACTCTGTTAACGGAATACTTTTCGTGAAGGATGTCATTACGTCGAACGACAAATGTCTTGCTCAAAAAGTATTCCGTTGGCAAAGTGAGATCGATGAAACATGGTAATGAAGTAGTTAAAATCATGAGAGTGGGAAGCCTGGGTTTGACTCTCAGTCATGTCGATGTTTTTCACCTTTGCTTTTCCTTGGGTTCTAAGAGGCATGCCTCCTCATACGAAGCTAAACATCTTCCTTCATCCTTTGATAGTCTGAGTATTTTATCTCAATGAACTGTATAACATTAAATAAAGGTCATGTATTAACTTGTTTTACACTGTATAAACATTATAACGATTGTTGATTACGCTCGTAACTCTCCCTGATACGCATTGATATCTTAATTGAAAATTTATATTTAAGGGTTGACTGATGCACGAATATAAACGATATTTCCAAACAAGGAATCGGATAATTACGGAGCAAGTGAAGCATAGGATGAATGCCTTGATTTTCAAAGTGGAAGTTTATGGTGGTGAACTTATGAGATAATATGGGCTCAGTGGAAACCATGGCAAATATTTACGAATGCCCCGGTGCGTCTAAACGCCTCCATATTGGAATATTGATCAAATTCACATGTTTATTATTAATCGGAGGAATAACATGTGAAGCCCTTACCTTCCAAGCTCGAATTTCGGAATCGAAACCGGTTAAGCAAACAAAACTTTCAGCTGAGAAAATATAGTCCCCTTCCCTCGCCGAGCGGAGGGGTTTTTAATTTTTCAAGTGCGAAAAAAAGGAGAAAACATTTGAACTTCGACATGCCGAAGAAAGGGAAATGGGTGTTTCCAAGAACCAAAGAAAACTGGGAAATGTTTATGGAAAGTATTTCAATAACTGAAACAACAGATGGGAGTTCTATTCCATCGCTGAAAGACGTGTGGGCGGACGGTGGGCGAAAATTTGAAACGCCCATCGATATTGAATGCCAATTTATCCGGATGGAAATTAATATGCGTAGACATTCAGTATCAATGGTAATGTATTTAGGTTTCTCCGTCTATTCTCTGTGGCGTTGAAATATACCATTCCATACGATAATGAATTTTCGATTTTTTTAAAAATTTACTATAAGTCATCTTTTCTAAAATTTGGCTTCAATATTAACCCTCTGTTTTCGAGGTCTTTTCTTTCTTGTATAGGCGTTTTCCCGCACTGTGGATGTTTCTCCGTGAACCTTTACTTGACGAGTTTTTCCTCAAAACTTCTTTTATATTTTAATTTATTTTGTTATTTACTGAGAATAATTTTTTCTTTTAACTAACTTTGCATACATCAGATTTCACATAATTTATAATTTTCATACCTTTCGTTCGTTCTGTTTGTATAGATTTTTTCTCTAGATATAAGTTAATTGTAGACATTAGCTTTGAATACATTTTGTATATTTTCATGCATTATCTGTAAAAACTAGGTTGAAAAGAAGCAATTCTGACCTAACATCGCCAAAACAGTATAATCACAATGTTTAATAGAAAATTCGGAGATGACAGTGAATATTACTCAGGTACTATTCGTGAAAAAATCGAAGGAAGATAGTAAGAAAACTTTTCTTAGTGATGTTTATAACAATTTCTCGTAGTTGATTTTAGCCCGGATTTTTTTGCAGCGCTACACTATCAGGTCATTTGATAATATAATGCTTCTCACAAACCGGAGTCGAGTGCTAAATCATCCTTGTAGTTTCGTAATATTCGTCCCCATTGAGTATTATTATTGATTTAATAATTACTATAAAGACCTGATTCAGAATCATCTTTCCTGAATCATCATGACTGGAGAGAAAAGAGTGATATCTCGTGAGAAGCTATCCTAAAGTATTAATCTGTACCAATAAAAGAAATGAAATAAGGTGACTGATGATGGCTTGCTATATATCAAATATACATTGAAGTGAACTATCACCCATGGGGTGGCAATTAGTGAGACCAAATCAATAGCGTATCAATCAACGAGGAGCCGACCTTCGGATGATAAATGGTATCAAACTGCCTTCTATGGTAACATTATCACCACTTTTTCAACCCCTTTCGTTATTCTACGTAAATGTCGAAATACGGAATTTTTTACCACACACTAATTTAGTTATTGTATTGTGGTTCTCTTCTCACTTATGAACTGTCATTGTTCATATTGTTCGTCCATTTTCTTTCTGTGTGTAACTAATTCTATTATATATCCCTGCTATAAGTAAAACTAAATATCTTCCTTTTTATCCTATTTCTTTTTTTCTATTAAATACGGTGGAATATAATATGAGATCATAGTTCCTATTCTCCCTACAAATAAATTCGTATATATGTACTTATTCTATCAATTTTTCTACATAAAAGAATCAACATATAAGCTGACCTTTTTGCAGCATACTGCTACAGTTAAGCCTGTTCGTTGTGTTTCAAGTGGTAACAGGCAAAGGATCTCCGAGATGTTAAAAGCAAAATTTTCCTCTGATTCAAATACTGAAATACCAAATAATAGTAATCGCTAAGTTACGATTGTGTGTGCGAAAATTTTGTGAAAATGTGACAAAGGGTGAGATTATTTTGAGATCGGGATTCGTTTAGTTAGTAGCAGTACCAGCTAATGGGATCGACTTGATCACCTCGTCACATTTACAACGAATTTTAGTATTTCTTTTAATAGTGCTTCGACAACTGGAGAAATTTTATAGGTGAGACCACACCAAGAATCGAACGAGGGACCGCTTTCTCCGAAGTCGAACGCATTACCCGCTTGGCTATTCGGATGCCCAACATATCATCATCTCACTTCATACGAAAAGAGGTCATACACAATCGTACGAGTATCCTCTTTCTCCAAATTAAAAGACGGCGAAAGTAAGTAAACTGACTGTCCGTAAACAAGAACCCCGTAAACTCCTTCAACCAGAAGACGCACGAAGACTGCGAAGAGTTAAACGCTTCCCACGGTTTGCCACTTCTCCGTCGGGAAAAGACGCGCGACAGAACAGATGCATTGTTTTCAAGAGCCTAATGTTTCCGTAGCGACGCTTTTCTAACAATCAGCTGTTGCGAAGCGCGGGAAAGATATTGTCTCGTGCATACGTTGGCAGTCGGACGAGGATGTGGACACCAGGGATTTAATGGATTGGAAGTAGAGAAATGAGCCTCAATAGGTTTAAATGCCCTTTTGAGTTTGTTTAATCACGGAGAAGTGGCGATAAAAACTCCGCCGTTGTGTAAGTAGCAGGTGGAAACTACGTGTCTCAAATAGGGGCTTGAGCAATTAAGTGAGTGATTTCTCCGCCTACGTTAGTTAAGATACATGTGCTGTTTTGCGTAATTTGCGGGTTCAACCAGAATACTGAACTGGAACCGAATCGATAATCGAATCCAAAAACACCATAATTTTTGCTGGAAAACCCGAACCGGAAAGTTAAAATTCTTGAATCTGAACTGAAACTGGAAAAGTTATGATCTTTAGTTGTCATTCTAATTAAGTATTACAATAGTTAAAATTAATATGCAACTGTAACGCGAAACTCACCGATCAACATTTAAGGTTAAGATCTACCGGATAGTCAAGTGGGAAGCGCGTTCACCTTTAGTATGCGCAGTACCAGGTTTTTTTAAGGGCTTATACTATATAACCTCAGCTGTCGAAAATATTCTTAAAGTACAACCAAAATTATTTATATTTTAATATGTGAACTTATTACGTGTTTGTCTTGTTCGTACCTATTGGTTTATGCTGATGTTAGAAAAACGTTTTATATAATGGTAACCTATTATTTATGACCTACAATACAGGGATTACTGTATCGGAGCGGAATAAGTTTCGAAACGGTTCGCGGGTTGCTTCCAGAGCAAAAACCGGAATTAGAAGACTTATGGATGAAAGCCCTGCTTCAATCGAAAGTTATCGAGCTATTAATGTGTGAGACGATACACCGACATCAGTAAACGAATCTGCTTACTCATCCTCCATTGTCTACACCCATTTCCATTATTCTTATTCAGTGTATACAAACCTGAAAGTTACCGTTTCCATTCCACGTCTTTTTTCACTCGATTGTGATCTCCTGACTTTGCGCCCTATTTTGTCTCCGATGCAACCATTCATACACGTTTGTGCTTGTGGGTTGCCTAAGCTCAAGGATACGCTTCTCTCACTGTTATCTTCATCTTCGTAGTACCAGGCCGCTAAAAACTGGGGCAAGGGGAGATGACATTCATGATGCCGATCATATACAATTGAGTTAAAATCGGGACATTTTTCATTAGTAGAGCGGGACAATATGGGACAGAATTTATCACTTCCATTTCTTTGAGGGTGAATCTGACTTCAATGCAGCTATTATTTATTCTATAAATATTATATAGATGGAGATATTACCGAGGCCAGAGATAAAGTACTTATTCATTCCGCGCGCAAATGGATTATGAAGCACATATTATAGATAAATATTAAAGGTGACATAGAAGTATTTTCTAATTTCGGTTTCTAACCTATTAACTAACGTAGAAGAAATGAAATATTTTTTATTACTTTAAGCTATGCCAGTTATAACACGAAGTCGTGCCTGAAGCAATTGATAGTGTTTGCCTTTACTTTCGTAAGCACCCTAGGGAACTCCTGTTTGTGATTTAATTACAATATTTGACCATTAGAGAAGATTCTGAGACGATCAAGGAGACGTTTTCGGCGGAATAACCGGTTGTTTGTCTCGGTTCTCAAAGAATGTGTTATCATAGATAAGGAAGAAGAGATATTATCATATTCTATACAGTTATTCAGACGTTACGCATAATATAAAGCAGAAGCACATAATGCATCGAAACCGGTCACTCGTGTCCCTATTTTAGTACCACTGGAAAAGCTTTTGCGATTTTTAGTGCAATAGTTATTAAATCACAAAATATATATTACGTTCCTTTTCAGATAATCTGAAGCGTAGCAGAACGTTTCTGAAGGAAATTTTGGAAGGAATCTCTTTAAAAAATCTTTCCTGTTTCAGACTCCGTAATCCAGTTTCAGATTCTGCACCAAAAAATTGTTCAAAATTTTTCTGGAAATTTTTATGTCTTTAAAAGTTTCAATTCAACCATAAGATAACGAATCCTTTGCAGGAAAAAATAATAGGGTATGTAAGCCCGAAAAAGCTTTGAAGTAGATTAGTTTTACGATCAAAATGCCATAAAACGGCCTTCCGAAAAAAGTACATATACTAAATTAGTATAACTTAATTTTCTCAGACATATAATAGCTTATTAATCCCGAAGTTTGTAATTGTTCCTCGAAATTTGTTACCTGTCGGTTGTTCGGCGCGTTACTTTTCAGTAATGCATAATTAAGTTCGTTTGAGTCACACGTGCGTCCCAATTTTCCACTCTTGACTCAAAACATAAGCATCCAAACTGAAACATACTCTCAAAAGCGATTAGCGCATCAGTTACCATTTGACACTACAAATTTCAGTGTCCACATATTCCGTTATGTATTCAGTTGTTTCCATAACAGTCGCGACAATCTCAATACTCTTTTCGCAGATTAATAAATGCTGCATGATTATTTGTATTGAGTTTTGCGGCGATAATTAATTTACACAGCAGTCTATTTTAATTACGGATTCGTTAGCAGTGCGTAGATTCTTTTTTGTCATTATATAAATGTGGATAATGAGGAATGCCCGTTAATCAAGAAACCGCAGAATTTAATTCACATTGTATACTCATTCCCCTCGATAAAAATATCCATTGCTTGGGACCCAACAAAAAGATTCAAATACACCTCTCATTACGTATTTTCGCTTAGAACATAATTCATTAATAGAAAAAATATGGGTGATATTTTTTAATCTTTGACTTTTTATGGATTTGTCGCCTTTGTTAGAGGAATACTTTGTACTTTTTACTCCCCTTTATCCGTATTCGTCACCTCCAATTTTGCCTTATTCCGACCGATCTTTTTCTGACATCTGCTTTAAAAACTGCTGCATTTACATGTATGCAAATATTCGCTGGACGTCAACTAGTGCTAGGTCTCATGTTCATTCACAGCGAATTCTGTCCTTGTAGAAATCTTTCACTATATTCACTTCAATTCTTTTTGTTCCGCGCATCTCTTTAGCATCTCATTTACCACGTTGGGCCATCTTTTTTCGCCCTATTCCTCTCTTTGGGAGAAATTATCGAAAACTATAAAAATTCTGCTCTCATAACATTTTAGCCAGTAAGGTATCATCCACCCTTACCATTTTTCCTCAGCAATGTTAGACACGTTTTCCAAGTCGAAATTCATAATAGTGATCACAATTCCACAATTCAGAAATATACTCTGCATAAATAAATGTTTTCAACCCACCGCAAGTGGTAATTTGAGATGTAGTACACAGTTTTGTATATCATACACAGATCATCTAACACTTATATTTTTCGTTCAAATTTTCGCTCCGGTTCAACCAAAAATCTAAGTTTCAGCTCAATTCCAGTTCTGCTACTTCTGTTAATGTTGAACCATTTTGAAACTTTTTATTCCACAATTTACTATATTATATACTTCCAAAGTTTTGATTTAGTATTTTCTGCTTTTTTATTTACACTACGGAAAAATTAAATTTTATAATAAACTAAGCAATATTTAGTTACAAATCGAATGTACACTTTAAGTTAACCTTTCTCCAATTCCGAAATCCGGAGCGGAATAAATATCGATTTTCGACTTTGGATTAAGAATTTCATTTTTTTTCCTCTAGTTCGATCCGCCAAAAATAACGGTTCTTCGCAGTCTCGATTTTTTGGTTCGATATCGGTTCGATACCCTGGATTATAATGCTTATAGTTAATCACCAGATCTCCGAGATCATGCTGCAGAAAAAAAGAAGTTTTTCGAGTAGAAACCCTTCAGATCGCTGGACTGAAAATTGCATTGGGAAGGGAAAACATCATCGGGAATAGAAGCGAAAACAAGGGCGAGAAACAGGGGATCCGAAGGTTGGACTTGATCAAAGGATTTGCAGATTACGTGATCTTAAGGCGCTGCGCTTTTGTTTTGCGGGTCGAGCAAACAGCGGAGCTAATGAAGGCAACCGAATGCAGAGGCCGTGTCTAATATCACACCAGAGATCGATTCTTACGAAATGCATTCTACGGCTCCATTTCCTCCGTTGCACGTAGCGTCGCAAGGCGGCCAGATCATGAAGTAATAATGTTACGGAGGCCCATGAATAACGCCCATGTTATGCAGGAAAGGAGATTGGGCTGCGTATTCAAAATAGAGAAAAAAATGTAATTTGGTTTAGAGCTTAACTTTATCGATATAAAGTCAATTTTTAGCTTTATCCTGAATATACACACTTAAGTTGCAACTGTTCTGAGCACTAGAAACACCAAAGACAAATCAAATAATAAAATATGTGCAAATTAGTATGACCATTGCATCGAGTCACAAATCGAGGAAGAAAAAACGTTATTTGCGCCTATGTAGGAGCCAAACACGAACCGAAAAGTTAATTACGTTGAATCTGTATCGAAAACCGTTATTTTAAAATTCAGGCAATTGCTTTATTTTCTTATTAATTAGACGAATTTTAACATAAAAAACGTCTGGGTGAAACTCATTCATATCTCAATATACATAACTGAACTATTCTATTATCATTTTTATAAATAACTAACATTCTACAATTTGATTATTATATACCTCGTTTATTACATTTCATTATATTAAGTTTAAAAATTGATTAAAATAAGGCGTTTTTAAGGTCACGAATACTATTAGTCTTGCACGGAGGTTATTTCATCGGAGCAAAAAAACTGTCGGACTGGTTCGACGGTTGTTGACGAAGCTAAGAAGAACCGAACTAGAATTCTGCGTTTTGATTGATCCGGGATGGAAACTGTAAAACACGAATCTAGTTATGTAGGATTAAAAAGCATGCTTTTTAAAATTTAAAAAAAATATCGTTATCATCATAAATATAATAACAACGACGATCAATACTAGTTTGTCTTGGATGCAAAGATCCCACATGAACTAAAATGTAATACATAAAAGGACATAAATAAAGGCATGTATCAATGCATGTAACACCTACAAAAATATACATACATACAAATATAACGTTTTATATAAATGTCTATGAAACAATAAACATAAAATGTTAATTATACATGAGATCACGAGAAAATAAAGCTAGGTATGTTCAGTCAACCTTCCTCCTATTTGACTTAGTAAAATGTGAATTTTTGGGAAACAAAAATGGAGCGGAATAAATACCAGTTTTCCATTTCAGTCGAAGAAATTCATCCTTTTAAATTCGGATCCGGTTTTCAATATTGGAAACTTAATGGATCTATCAGGTTTTCCTTCGGTTCGATTTCATAGTTATTGATTTTAATTTTTCTGTTTGGTTCTGTGTTCACTCACGCAAAAATATCGTTTTCTTGATTTCAGTTTTCTATTCTGGTTCTGGTGATGAGATATCATACAGTATGAGATGAGAAGACGAGCGAGAAAATGGTGTTTGAATGTGGTCGATGAAATTCTGAAGAGAAGACACGTTCAAAGGAATGCGCTTTCAATGGATCAAGTGAAAGGCGATGTTAGAGTGGAGAAAGGGGTTCCAAGAAGACGAGGTTGTAACGTAGTTAACTGCGAATTGGGAACATCGCGTTTATTGTGTAGACATGAAAATGGAGAAATGGAAGCAGTTAAACTTACGCCACCGCAGGTGACAATAAGGACAATTATTGAGTGACCTGAATTAGCATAAAGTGACTTAAATATCGTATCTATTCCCAGTGAAAGCCGCTACAACTCCTCGTGGGGTTAGCGGTTCTTAGACGCTGATTCACTGATAATCTTTCATAGCTAAGAACTGTGATTAAGAATATAAAATAATTTCTTTTTCTATTTCAAATACGTAATTGTAACTCATGTTATTCGAGGTTATGTAACTCTTCGATGAGGTTGAGAATGAAAGGTAGTTAAGTTAGTACATAATATAATTTTGCATTCTTCTCTTACTGTTGTGTAAACTTAAATTATATTAATAAATAATTATTACTGATTTATAAAGTCTAAACCTCGTAAATAATTATGTTATTCGTCAAGTACTAAATATTAACTTGTGTTAACGAAAAATTACCTTGCTGACAATGATTTCATTTAAACACAAAGAACATGGACAGAGGAACTTACAAATTTTACCCGATAAATTACAGTTGCTAAGAAGAGAGATATAAAAAACCTGCGAATACCTAACTTATAGTACAGTTAAATAGTTTTTAAGGAGAAAACACTCCAAGACAGATCTGGAATATAAACAAAGCGATACATTTCCATTAGATATTTTTTCCTTCTTTGCCTTATTCCCAACTCTTTCAAATAATTGCTTTTGGCTCACGAATGAATTCACATTGCCGATTCCGATATTTTACTATTTTTACACAGGAAACACTTTTCTCAAGAGCGGCCTTACTTATGCCGCCGAATGGTAAATCCAGCCTTCCAATGATAAAAGGTTCCCTTATGCTAACCAGTTCCCAAAAGTTCCCAAAACCTAACCGATTATCCGGGACTCAAAACCAGGACTTTTTACTTGGAGCGCTAGCACGTCAACCACTCGACTAGCGCGGCAACTAAAACAGTACTTCGTAGTTTCCACAATTTTTATTTTAACGGCCATTTTCGATGGTATAAAAAAACCCTCAGGTACAGTATAGTCGGGAATGAGGGGATTTAACATATATAGAGGATCATTATGAAGAAAACAGGTCGTTAAAATAAAAACTATGGAAAATACGAAGTATAGCATTAGTTGGTTTTTGATGACATTCGATCTTCTTCTTCTTCTTCTTCTGCCTTCCAGGATTAGGCACATTGCCTGTTCCGGCTTCACCATCTAAGCCTTGGTCTACCAACATTTCTTTTGCCTAATGGCTTGTACTCCAGAGCTTGCTTTGGAAGCCTTTCTTGAGGCATACGTTCGACATGCTCTCTCCAGCTATTCTTGTAGCTTGTTACTTTGTCTAACATCGCCTCTATACCTAGTTCTTCCCGTATGGATGAACTCCTTATTCTATCCAGCCTTGTACATCCTTTCACTGCCCGTAGAAATCGCATTTCCGATGACTCTATTTGTTTAAGCTCTTTTTGCTTTGCTGCCCAGCATTCTGATCCATATAACATTGCAGGAACTGCCATCACCTTGTAAAACTTAAGTTGAGTTTCCCTCCTTGTTTTCCCTTTTAAGGTTCTTCTGATTGTCCCATTGATCCTCTGAAAATTGCTTATTTTATTCGTGATATCTTTATCCTCTTCATATGTAATATCACAACCTAGGTATTGGAAATGGGATACCTGCTCAAGTATTTTACTTCCTATGCTAATTTTGGTTCTTACTGGATTGTTTCCTACAAATGCCATGGTTTTCGTTTTAGTTATTGATATCTTTAGATTATACATGCTGCTTAATTGATGTAATTTGTAGACAGCCATTTGTAATTTATCTTCATCATCTTGAATAATAACTTGGTCATCAGCGAATAGCAACGTGTTTACAAACTCAGAGGGTCTCAGTTCTATACCTAGACCTACATTATCTTTCTTCCATTCCCTTGTAAGGTCGTCTATGTATAAATTAAACAGTGTAGGTGAGATACTGCACCCTTGCCTAACACCTTGGTTAGTAATAATTTCTTGAGTCATCTGTCTTCCAGCATCAATCACAATTCTGGTATTTTTGTATAGGCTCTGAACTACTTTTATTAAGTGTTTAGGGAAACCTCTTCTCTCCATAATTGACCACAGCATATTTCTGTTAACACGATCAAATGCCTTTTCATAATCAACAAAAGCTAAATGCGTCTCTAGGTTGAATTCTCTTCGTTTTTGTATAATTTGTTTTAATACAAAAACATCGTCAATACAGGATGACATTCGATAAAGTTAGAAAAGAACGTTTAAGAGATTGTTTAATTTAGATACTCGTACAAAGCCATAAGTTAAATCAATACGTTTACCTGTTTCGGCTCTAATCACGCCATCATTTTTGAGTCGAAATCACGCTCTGCGGCGAAAACAGTAATCTTGTTAGTTTATTTCGTGCATTTCGTATAAAAATCTAAATTAAAGATTTTTCATTAAAAATAACTGTGAAAAAAGCATTCTAACGACAAAAATGATTAATAAAACTAAAAGAAAAAAAATTAAAAGCATATTCAAGCGAAAATGCACGAGTTTATATGAAGAACGTAACGTGAGCTAGAAAAATAGTTCATAGTATAGGTACCGAAGGACACACCTCCTTCATATTCGTACTCTGCCTAGTCATGTATTAGACGGAGAAGAAAACAAAGTAAAAGCATATTCATACTAAAAATATACGAGTTAAAACGAACGACGCAACGCGGACTATAAAAATGGTGTCATAGTGAGGAAAGAGACACCTCCGTGAGTATGCCTAGTCATGTATTAGACGAAGACATGATTGCACTCGAATGGGGTTGCACATGAGAAGGGAGTGACACAGATCCTTTAATTATTGATTTCCTCCAACGCAGTGAGCACACCGCGAGATAAAAACGGCCTCGCCTGGGACAAGCAAAAACAAAATACTTAAGTTTATCGTCTTCATTTCTCAAAGGATGGCTCTGAAACCAAATGGTGACGTCAGGGTGGCCCAAAAATACACTCGGATGATGGAGACGGAATCATCGGAATTTCGGTGCAGAGGAACACGAAATTGCAAAGATGCCAAGAATAAAATATGGAGATACAAATAGCGCGCGCTTTAGAAATTATAACCTACATTGACTGAGAATATCGTCCGAATGCAGTGAGATTAGTAAACGGAGTAAACTTTGTTAGAAAATTTATATAAATATCTATTAATAGCCAAGTGGGTAGCGCGTTTGCCTCAGGTGAAAGCGGTACCGGGTTCGATTCTCGGTGGGAGCCAATATTTACGAAAAGAGCTCAGCTGTCGAAGCACTTTTAACAATACTACTACCATCTATAAAGGAAACAAGAAGGTAACACGTTAGAATTCGAAGGCTCCAAAAAGCCGTACGTTGAAAGCAATCCATATGGAAATTCCCACAGTCAGTTCCAGGAGCCCCGTGAGGTTAGAAATCCTCTTGAAAGCGATTTGCAAGAATGGTTTTATCAATGTTGGTTTATGCTAAAATAATTCCACACGGTTAGCTAGTTACCAGCGACTTCCTGGAGATGTGAAAATACAATATATTATATAATAATAGTGTATATAAATAAATATATGTAAAATTTTTCTAGTTCAGGTAATTGGAAAATATAAACAAACATTAAAATGCTGACACATCTATATATTAATTATTACATAATGAGAGGTGATAAATGTACACTGGAATTATTTTTGTCTCAGATGAACATATCACAAATGGTTGAAAACGGGACAGAACGGGAAAAAAAATCACTCAATGCATGTTTTCATTGCTGCAATGCGGGTATTATTTAATCAAATTCTCTATCATTTTGTTAATGAAAATTTTATCTCAACCAGAGATAAAACACCCCTATTTGCTGCGCGCAAGTGAACTTCAAATGGAATACATAAATATTAAATGTTAAATAGCGTCAATATTAGAAGCCAACGTGATTATCGTAATTAAAAATAGTGTTTGTAAATGTTAACAATACTTATGATGACAGAATTCACCACTAAAATGTTTTATTTATCAGATTTCAATTTCACTATTCGCTTCAATTCTTTTAGTATATTTATATGGCTGGAAAATTTAATTCCCTCTATGTCTCTATGTATGCCGACAAATATAATTTTAAAAAATCATAATTCTTGCGGAAGCTTAAACGGAATTGATACTTTATTGACGATATGGAAGGGATGGACCCGAAACGGAACTCTCCCCTTGAGAACTGGACGTATGGTTAACCCATTTGTGTGAAATGAGTAAGTATTTAGGGGCATATGAAACTTTTATTCGTCACACTTTGGAAATCAGTTATGTAATATAACATTATTGTGAAGATGAGGATGACTGGTAAATAAGTAAACGTTAATTTCTAAATGAACCTTTGGAATTGTACCTCAAATCAGGTTTTGATTTATTCCAATCAATAAACTCATTATTAGTATCGAAGTAGGATCAGTAAAAGTACCCCCGTTTTAACGATGTTATTAAACGCTGAAATTCCCAAAGATGAAGAAATCTACGTTCTCAAATATAGAAAATCATATAAAACTAAGAATTTCCATAGTTATGAAGCAGTTTAAAGAAAAATTTTCTTCACGGGCTAATACTTATGAACATAATATATAGTATAGCAGTTACACTCAGTATAATTATTCCTCAAAGTTTTCCTGGTCCGGATTTTTTTCAAGTCTATTCTTCCTTGGTATTTTTTTCCTGGATGCTCGCCATCTCGTGCAGAATCACCTAAACCCATTTCCTCATTTCTCACACTAATTGGGAGTGATACCTTTCGCTAAACATTTTTTCCTCGTATATCCACATAGTATTCCACGAATCTATTTTTCCTCAAATTTCTCCCTTCCATTCCTTCCCTCCATTGGTTACGAATCAGACATTTGATTTTTCCTCCCGAATTTTCAAACACATCATAGCGACCGTAACATTTTGACATATCGAAGAGTAACTCCGCTTAATTACGGAAGAACGCCCGTTTCGCAAACTATTTTAATCCGATTTCAGCTTTCGTCGGACTCCTTTCGATCTACGGCCAAAATTTTAGATTCAACGCGTAAAATGACATCTGATGTTAGGTGATTAAAATTTTCATCTCAAAACCCATTCCTAATCCCGTAATCCTAATCTGATTTGGTAAAAGCATCTCCCACCTATTTCAACAAACTCTGCGGACGTCGAGATATGAGAAAATAACTGCTTAAATTTACATCAACTTCCTTAGCCTTAATCCGACTGTTACTACATCTGGAATTATTCACGCTAGCAGCGCCACTCGAGGCAAATGTTTGCTTTGACTGGAGACAACACACCACTGCACCGTGTCTTTCGCTGCAAATAAAGTTTTCCAAAGTTACGTTTATCTTTCGTCCTAAACCCGTCGGCAATATTTCTTGCCTCTAACGAGGCTCGTAATTAACGAGTGAGGTGAATAGCAAAAGTACTCCTCTCTAACGTCATGAAATGACCTAGCGATATGTTTTAGAAAGATACTACACTCCCATGCTAGAGTGAATCGAGTTCCGAAATTTTCGAGAAGTTCCTTTTTTTCAGATTTTCGTGCTAGAGAAATTTTCCAGCCGAGATTCTCATTCTCATTGACATTTCTACTCTGTAAGCCTCAGTGGAAAATGGACGGAGATTTATTAATATCAACATCCCTATTTAGCCTGCTATATTCTCCAACGCACTGCGGAAAGAGCGGCCAGAAATATCGATAAGTTTCATTTCATTTGGTTCGCTGTGACTCTTGTCCGATTAAAAAATATCATTTAAATTTCAATAATTGTCGATTTAAAATACTGTTAGTTTAATTTTAATCAATCAATTTTAATTTTAATCGATATAATTAAATTTAATGAAGCCGAATAAATCCATGAAGAAAAAAAGGTTGACTTCGATCAAGGTGTGCACCTAGGAAATAAAAGACAAAAATGTGACAGGACTCGAACCTGGATCTTCTACTCCCAAACAGCATAAGAGGTCGAAAAACTACGTAAGCCGACTACATTAATGAAGGGTCGGTCCTCTTCCTCAAAGTGAAAGAAAGAGCCGGCGGAACACTGGCCTTCTAAGAATCGCCCAAATCACATTTCGGTGGTTAGTTCACCATCCTGAGGGTGTAAAATCAAAATACCTAAATGTTCTAGAATGATAACTCAAGGGTCAGAACTTTGAAAAACTCTCCGATAGCCAGTTGTCGGTATACGGAATCTTATGCATGGACGGAAAGTCCAATGATTCACAGAAGAGCGGTAATTCCGGACTTTCCCTTCCATGCGCTGATCCTGTTACCGAAATTATCGGAACGATATTTAAACCTCTATTTCGTTGACATCCGAGTTCGATTTTCTTTTCTTTCGTAATTCAAGGTTTCCCAAGCCAAGTGTGTGGAGAGTTCGGTGAAAGCGATCCCGGTTCATATTCCAACTGTGCAAATTCCATTATGTGCAAAATGATCCCAGCTGACGAGGCAATTGAAAAAAAATATATGGTAGTTCAATCGGTTGGAGCAACCGCCCGACAAGTGGAAGATCTTAGTTCGAGTCCTGTAAGTCTTCCTCAATGTCCGTTTTTCCTTGGTATTTTTCCGTATAGAGACGGAGCACTGTTGGTAAAAGCATGGACATCCCTCATCCATATGTATCCTTACGAACGAATTCCTACCTCCCCCTTGAAGACGGCTTCTGAATGCGACAAAAGCAAAAGAGCCTTCAACAGGGGGATATCAACAGGAGGAAAAGTGCAACCCTTTGTGGGTACGTCATCCAGTGGTTCTCCATCTTGGAGAATATGAAAAAGCCTTCCCCTCACACTCGAATATTTTAATAATTTCTAAACCCTGGGATCTTTCTCCGGTAGGATATTCATTCGAGTATAAAGAAAAAAAGGAGCGAGGAATGCCACGCTGCAAATGTATTCCGAAATTGTTTTTGGAGGAAAGAAGGGGGATCTGCGTGATGCTACACCTGAAACGCCTTTGCCAAAGGATCCCCAATGTTTCCTTAGGCGAAGACACTACTTCTTCCGGGATAAAAGCAGCGGGAAGAAAAAACAAAAGAAATGACAGATGGGGTTTTCCTGTGAGGAAGCGAAGCAGAAGGGTAGTGTGGGAAATGGGGGATCTTTTTTTTTAACGGCTCCTTGAGTTTTAATTGGCTATTAAGCGCTCAAACGGACAATCTTTGAATGGAATCGTTTGTTTGGCGCGTAAAAATTTTAGCGGGCGTAAATATGGCGATGGGCGCCTTGGGAATGTTCTTCGGGTCTTGCTAAACCGCGGCTAAAAGGTTATGCGACGTCGATAAGAAAGTTTTGAATTAGGGATCCATTTTAGAGTGGCTGGAATTCAGGAAGTATGCAAATTTAAACGATCAAAAGTCAACTCCCTAGGAAGTTGCTCTGTATATTCACGGAATTTCCAAAGCGTGCATGTTTTAAGCTAGGAACAGACGTGCATCGACCTTGGTTGCCGATTCAGCGATTTTTCCGCTAGGTCAGACGGTTATTTCCTTCTTTCAGAGGCTGGATTTTTATACCATCGACAATTTATATTCTTTCTAGCGTGTTATATCATGTAGACCACAACCCATATGAAGTCGCGTGACACGTGGTCACGTGAATAGTCGTCCTACATATTGAGCCGATACCTAAAATCGCTTTTTAGACGTGATTATCCTACAGAATATTATGGAAATGTTATGCTAAACTACAATAATTTACGAAACAAAAATGACGTGTTTTATAAAAAATCGCCGTGAAACAACAAATAGTTTAAGATTAGCATTAGTTTAGATACAACATGATTGCAACACAATGTATGATGGAATTCCTCTTACAGTGAAATAACGTGTTTTTCATATTATTATTATCATCATAGATTTTTATAGTTTTCAACAACTATGAGGATTAGAAAAATGCTAACATTAAATTGGAATTATTGAATATCAGGAAAGAATATTTATGGTAAAAATTAATTTCTAAGACATTTTCACTAATAAATGAATTTCAGTTAACGCAAACACTCACGTGGGATCAAAGCGTAGATTTAGATAAGCTGCATACATTGTCTAGGATTTAGAATCATAAGAATGCTAGAGAGGTATAAATTAAAAGTAATTAACTGAAATGATTCTTTGTGAGTGTATCCTTTTCAATGACTAATTTTGTGAGAATGAAATTATCTATAGGATATAGCGCAACAGAACAATCACCATTCCTCTGTCGGGACCGATACGAACGTTAAGATAGAATCTCTATCCCATATCTCTAAGGGTAGAACATTGCATTTCGGTGTTTCCTATCTTTAAATTCTAAGACGTTAATACATAGAAAATATCTGAAAAGGAATTTCGCATGGTCTGCTGAGCGTAGTCTCGTAGACATCGACATGCCCTGTCACCACTTCTGTTCCAGAAATCTTAATTTATCCTTGTCTATTTGGTAAAATCTGCTTAAGGTAAATAATGATCGAATTTAAATAACTAAGACGCTCTTTATGTGAAATGCAGACCATTCTTCAATAATATAATTTAAAAAAACTAGCATAACACAACTAATTATAAAGATATCCCGCTTAAGACACTGTTTTCAATACGTTAACCGAAAAGCATCTTAACAGGGTTTCTCTTTATTCATCTTAGAAACAGATTAGTTCAATAAGAAGATACTCCGGATTTCCAATCAGATGATCATCTCTGGTGATTTATAAGGTTTAAAGGTCTAGAGACTGGCTCATTAAGGAATCCCACGAAATATTCTAACCAAATATTCACCACGAAAAAAATATATCTTACTTTTCTGATTGACCCCACTCTGTGTTGCCTCATCTCCTGTTATCGCCCACCAGTTTGAGGTTGGTCCAACCCTTTCAAACTGCTTCATTGCTTGTTTTACCTTTCCAGGAAGTTCAACTTTGGAGGAATTCGATTTCCAATTCTCTTGAAAAGTTCTCGTGTTCTGCGAGTTATTTTAACAGGTTGAGGGAGATTTTATATTATTTTATAAATTAAATAATTCTGTTATATTTATTTTATATTTTATAAAACTCAGCTTGTTCATCGACATGAAATTCCTTAAAATTACATCTTTTAAGTGGACGGAGGTGTTAATAGTTCAGGGAATGGATTCATTTAAACCTAAAACTTCGCGCTTTGTTTAATTCCTTACTCTCAACTTTCGCTAAAACGAAAAATAATTCATTTTTGGAAAATTCTCAGAAAAGAATCCAATAAAAATCTCCCGCTAAAATCCATTTATAGAAGCCATTCGCAGCTCGAAAATGCTCAAATTAGATCCTCATTTTCTTTCACGTTAATAAATTTAACTTCAGGAAATATAATGCCGAACTTTGACATTCTGCAGAGGACTTGGAATTCATTTTATAATTTATAGAGCGTCGGACGCTTATCTCTCAACAGAGATGATTTTGTTTCCCTTTTCGCTTCGGAATAATCCAGACACGGAATATTCATTTCGCCCACTTTAATCCACACCTTATCTTGTTTCCTTTTCACAATCTTTCTCCAAATAATGGCTCATTACTGCATTCTCACGCAACATAAGTTTCTAAAGCCAAAATTACTCGGGAGTAATTCGTTGCCATTGAAAATTTTACTTGACATTATAATTGTTCATAGATGCAATAGAAATATAATGAGCATGCATAGAATTAGGCTTAATTCTCAGAAGAGATGCATAGAGAATTAACTTCTGAAGGAATGACAGCGATGAGTAAAATTTATAATAACCTTGTTTAATCTATGTTTTATAAGCAGAATAATTTGTTTAGGCAAAGAAGATCGCCACTTTGGCCTAATTAGTTACCTGAGTAAATCATGATCAAATTTTTCTTCCCTCTTACGAATTATCAATTAATATTCACGACACACGCAGAGAAAAGGAAGCTCCAAGCTTATCTGAGTTTCACGTTAAAGGAAACCGATATTTTAATAAAACACAGAATAAATACATAATAATTCGAACGCTGGTCCAAAAATACTCAATTAAGCAGTTGGATAAATATGTTTCATGGATGAACAAATTTTCATCAGGCACACATAATTAGATTAGTAGCAATGAAGAAAAAGTGCTTTTTATTTGTGTAACCTAGTGTATTAATTTATATCCTTAGGGAACGTGTTGGGCAGGCCTATAAAAAAATTAAGGAGAATATTGAAAAAATTGAACTGACTCAGGGAGTCAATCGCATGAAAAATGTATCGGCTCAGGTCATATCAGGTCGATTTTTCTATTCTTAAGAGTTTTAAAGTCGAGAGTTTTGATAATCTTTGATACGATGGGAACCGATAGTAAAAACGGAGAGAATAACTATTTTCAGTTTCGATTCATGTTCTAGAAGTTCAATTTTTCGGTTCAGTTTTGGTATTTTTTTGTTTTCGATCCGGTTCCGGTACCCTCCTCATACCTCCCAAAGCCTACTCATGAAGTAGAATGAGACAAAAGCGAATGAACGATAAAGTTACACTGGGTTATGTTATATTGAAATTGGATTTATTAAATGAAAGATCGGACTTCATCTTCGCTAAATAAAGTCCTATCTATCTCTCTGTAGATCAACATATCGGTGAAAGCAGTTTTTCATTCGAAATTTATGTACTTTGACTATCGGCTATCAACCATAGTAATCCATTAGCCATTCATTTTGATGGTTCCGATAACATGAATCCTCTTTTCTATTACTACAGATATACTTTCCTCGAGAGATGAGACCTGCTTTTAACAGAATCAAATACATTTTCGTCGAATGTCGTGCGTTGGAAGAATGAGTGGGTGTGGCTTAAAAAAGATAGGAAGTAAGGGTTATGAGAATACAATCGGCGAAAGGAGTGGAGAATCACGGAACAACAAAGCAAAAAGTGAGTTACCTGAGAAGTGGTACTTCAGAGGAAACGCATCCACTAAGGGATGGAAAAAAGTATTTCATATCCAAAGCCTTTACTGCATTGAAATATTTATTATTTATCTGATATAAATCCAACAACAGTATGAGACCTTTGTTAGGAATAAGGTTTTGGGTCGGAGAATTAAAACATTCGAAAGATAAAAATAAATGAAAATATCGACAGGACTGGACTGGATCGAACCCAGATCTCCAAAATTTCGGGTCTATATTCAAACCTCTAAAACCCTTATCAATATTGAACCAGTAGTTTAGAAATTAGAATGCCTGCCCGGAAAGTGGGAGACCTGGATTAGAGTCTCACTCACGAAGAGATATTTCAGGGGTCTATTCTTAGATCTTAAAGCGCAGGTCTCTATGCGAAAAGTTTACCATCTTTCAATTTTCAATCCTTGATTAAAACGACTTGTGATTTTGAGCTGCAAATTACATTTAGAATACTCAAAAATAATTCAACCGATTTCTTATCTCTGTTATGATCTCCTTATTACTTATAATTTCAAACTCATTTAACGCAGAAATTCACCAATTGATCCGTAAAATTCATATAAAACGCTTAATCTATACATTCATGTTCATTTGAATAGAACGATACCAAAATTGATAAACATTTCTCCGAAATTCAGGCTGAGAGGAGTAGGCAATCAAGGATTCACAAATGGGATGAAACCCTAAATTCTTAGAATCCCAGAATATTAAGAAAATAACCCCTAGAGATGGTTACAAGGAATGAACGGATCAAGAATTTAATGGACGCCATCTTCTTAAACCGAAACCAGATAATTTTCATGTCGAAGTTGTGCATGCAAAAAAGAAATGAATTGTGAGGAACGTGAAGGGTTTGCGTGAGCGTTCACGGAATTTGTGAAAGGTGGGCGACGGTGGCGCCATTTGATGAGCGCGGGAATTGACAGCAAAAGGAGGATCGCTGTCACCGAAACTTGGGAAAATGTCTGCGAAAAGGAAAAGATATCGTTCGATAGCGATTTTCCTCTGCAAACGACTTCCTCCCTCGCGCATCCGGTGAAATTTTAGGATGCCTTTTAAAAAGAAATCCTAACGTAAAACGAGACCCAAAAAAGCCGCATTTTTGCAGTTTAATTATTTTCATCTCTGCACGTTTTTGCAGATTATTTACATTCCTGAAGGTTTTGCAAGATTGTGAAACAGACTTCAATTTCCTACAGTTGAGCGTGATCAATCAAAGTCATTATTTTGCACTGCTGCACAATATAATAAAACTCATTCTTTAAGTTCTCATATGTAAATTTTCTCAGGGTGTGTAATGAAAAATATTGGAACATGATTTTTAAAGTTTTAAAAAGTTCTTAAAGTCCTTTTCATCGACGGTCCATATGTGTCCAGAGCGATTAATGATTATTGAATATCATATCATAAACTAATCTATCATCTTTCGAGATAAAATAATGGCATAGTAATATATAGAAGTATAGTAATGAAATATATAGAAATATCTTATATAATAATCACCGTTTTGTGTATATCTATTCATCCGATGTCAGTGACTCCCATAAGATATAAATGGAAAAAATATGGGAACATTAATTCCACGCACTTCCTGGAGAGATAGAATTATGAGGTTTAAAGATTCATTAGAGAATCTGTGGCCTAAACCATATCGGTATTTTTCTACCAATTTCTACCAATTCTTGATTCAACTCTGGACGATTCGAAAATGCACTCTTAAGAAATGCACGCAAAGTTCATTTTGACCGATTGTAGACATTTGTTCTTTTGCAGAATTGAATTATAAGTAACGATCCTAAGATAACGATATAATTGCCAAAATAATGAAAACTTAATGAAGATTTTTTAGTCTTAAATTATAGATTTTTGGATTCCAAACTTCGAGATTTTGATAAAATATTAAAAAATTCCGCGAGGTTTTGCGTTGTAAATAATAGACCCCTTAACGACCAATGCGACTGTTGAATCCGAGCTTATACATTCCTAGAATATGTACAAAGACAACTTCATGTTACATAAGCCGAATTGATATGGTGAATAAAAAGAAATAGATACTAAAGCAAAATGATTCTAGGTTTAATTCAATCTATTAATGAAATAGAGTGCGCGCACCTCCTGCCATACGCCCTAAAGTGTTACGTATGTAGATATACGGATAATTAAATAATATAAAAGTACTCAATTAATTAATCCCATAAGCAGAGGAAAGGTGAAAAAATAAGCCGTGACAACGTGTAATGTGTGAAGAAATGAGAACTAAAGTAAACGTTATATGCATTTTAGAGTATGAAATATACGAATATTATAAAATTATTATGAATACCTAATCCATCTATTTAAATGTGTGTCATTAAAATAAACAATTCTTCAAGCAAAGATCTGCGTCGTTAAAACTTCAAGCTTCTTAGCTTTTTTCTTACGAAGCTTCTTATGGAACCTAAAACTTAATAATCCGGGGAAAAAATTTCCTTAAACAGGATTCGAATCACTGAAGATAAACTATTGGAAACTTTGGATATCTGAACCAGCCACTCTAACCACTCGGCCATTTGGGTGACAATGAAATGCCTAGGTTATAATAAAAAAATGCTGACTGAGTAGACTACTGCATGCCAGATAATGACAGATTATATGACAGATTCATTTAAATTAATTCTTGACATTTTGACGGGATATTTTGACATTCATCAGATGTTTGCGATAATCATAGTATATTTTTCTAGAAACTAAATAACTTTTCATATTTTTTGACGAGGGACTTCATTAGTAGTACTATAATGTTCAGAAGAATTGTACTGTAAAAAATAGTAGTATTGGAGTGAGTAGAGCTTAGGTATAGTAAGCCCTTAATAGATAATAGCGGTTCCCGGTTCCATTCCCGGTTGGTGGTCGTATGTGGATTATGGCCTAAGCTGTTATGCACTTCTAAAAATACAAGTGATACTCTTTTCAGTATTCTTCTATTCCTGAAGATGATAGCTAGGCATTTTAAATACGAAGGAGGTAATTCTTAGAAAGATGGTAATCCAATTTTCCGTTATTTCTGGAATCATTCACAGGTATGGACGAAAATGGTTTTATGAGCAATTTAAACCTTTAATTCTTAGGATACGAAAAATTTTATCACGCTGTAAATACGGAAATGAGAATACATTTTATCAATTCCGCTTCATTAGACTAATAGAACTTCTGTCATATTCTTGCGGTGTCGGTTATCTAATTAATGCAGTGAATTGTCAATCAATTGAATAATTCCTCTATTTGCAAACATTAATATTTGATTAAGTTACTTCGATCGCAATTAAAAAAAAGATTAGCGTAATTGCTTTTCCGCTCAATTGGCGACGATTCTGTTTATAGAAGCACAAATATTCGCTGATTAGAGCCGAATCAACTTCAAGTGGGCGACAATTTAAAATAACTCGTGGCTCATGATCGGAAAAATTACGAAAATGGTAATTTTCTTGCTCGAATACCCTTTCGAAATGTTTTCCTCGCCGAGAATAAATTGCAGATTCCTTCCTTCACGTTTCCCCGTCCTACTTAGAGGAACCTACTTCGGATTTCTCTCACTTCATTTCATTAGGTTTCCAACATTCCATCCAATTATTTAAATCACGAAAACCCAGCGATGTTTAAAACTAATTCCGTCGAATTTCCGCGAATATTCAAAACATAATTAATTCCGAAATTCTCCGGCTGAACGAGGAATTCTCCTCTTAAAAGAAGGGATCCGTTCCATTTTCAGTGAGAGCTTCTTTAAAGCACCTCGGTGGCGACATCTTTCCAGGGACAAAAAACAAGAGACAAGTGACGGTTCAGCAGCGCTCCTACGTGTCAAACGCCTTTCCTTCCTCCCTCTGCGACCCACAATCCCTTGCGAGCCGCCTCTTTCTAAATCGAACACGCCGAATGCCATTCCGCCCTTTATCTATAGAAAGTGAGTTCCGGTTCATATCAAACTGGAATGCGAAGAATTAATGATTCCGGCTTAAGTTTTCATCCCGACTTGCTACCATAAAATGTTCAACATTATAGGGATGCCTTCGAAGGTGGAATGTTCGAAGTTAAAGATGGAACGTTTGAGCCTAGGTTGAGCTCACTCTGAATGTTTTAATAACAATAATAAATTATGTGATGGATAAAGATATTGTCCTAATTACATCCATTTTAATAATAATTTTCACTAGCGACACTAGGCTACAAATGTAGCCATTTCCTAAGCAGAAAATACCAGGGTCTGGAATCCGCCTACATCACTGGTTTTTAAACAGATTTACCATAACTACATATACTAGCTGAATTTCGCTGAAGGATCGCTGAAGTGTTGTTTTGACACAACCATTTCACAAGTTACCGGACACTATTGAGTTGGATTAACATTAGCTAAATATCTTAAATTTCTCCGATATGACCAACAATAGTACATTTTTAACAGTAAATCGATGAGGTACATTGCTACTGATGAAAATAGAGATTTCCGAAAGTATTTAGTACTGAGTACATCATGGCATCCATTTTGAGAAGAATAAATATTGGGGCCTGCAAGTTTCTACTTATTGGCAATAATAGTCACATCGGATAAATTAACATTCTGTGTAAATTACAAAGCAAATTTATTTCTTTAGTAAGGTTCCCTTCAAAAAAGTTGAGATTAATTTTAGAATATTCAATCTTTCTTTCCTTTTTCCTGAATATATTATAGTTTATATTATTTCTTAAATCTGAATTCGTGTATGTATGTAATTTGTATTACATTCTGACAAGGGTTAAATGAAAAATGGAACGGTGTAGTCCCAGTTTAGTCCAAAGCATTTTATTGTAAACATTTGGAAACTGAAAGTTTTCATGTGGTTAACATATTTTTACTAAATACAAAGTTGATTTTTCGTTCTGAAAAAGCCCCGTCGCACTCTATTTATGAAACATAGTTGTTGTTAAAATATGCTGAACTGCTCCGTGATAACCATTTGTTAAACTAAAGGTATACATATAATATACGTGAGCATATCATGTACCTCCATTACTAAACTTGGAGCGTGAGAAGTTTGATTTTCTTTGGTCTAGTATATGTTTACAATGAAATATTTAAGAAATTTTCATTGCCGAAAAGCGAAGCCCTGTAGAGTTTACTTAAAGGCTAAGAAATATCTGAGAGGAAAGATTTTCGGAGAATTCGCTATGACAAAAAAAGGAACAAGTGGAGTTCTGAGGCACACGAGCAGCTGTTGAAAAGAAACCTTCAATGAGCCCCTGTGAGTCATTTGTAGCGAAAGCCTACGAAAATTGAAGAAAGTTGGCAGGATGAAATCACGGAATTCCCTCACTAAACCTCTTATCTTTTTTAACTTTCCCTATTTCCAAGAATGGCCTCAGAAAAAGAAGTGAATAACAAAAGAGGTTTTCCTGCTTGACGGGATTGTGAAAGGTTCATCAGATAAATGAAAGGATTTCATTCAAGACGTAAAAATGCATGGCCTTCAAAAAGGGACTATAAATAGCAAAAGAAAGTTCAATGTAGAAGATTCAAAAAGGTCAGAGATCGAGACGGATTTTCTAATTAAAGTGATTCCCCGAAGGAAATCATGAAAAAGCAGGTTATTTTCTCTTTCTGGAATCAATATTTTGAATATTTAATTTAACATAATATAATAATATGTACTTTTTAATAATAATTCAGTAGCCTTGTTAATTTGCACCTATTTAACGCGAATAATCGGATAATGTATTTTGCAAGCCATTTATTTCTACAAACATCTCTTACCATTGCCTTAATCTGTACCTTTAGAAAATGCCTTTAAAGTCCCTCTCGATATACGGCCCGCCCATTTCCTCCTCGTTGCTTAGTTACATCCACAAAACCTGATCTTCATCCACCAGATATGGCTTTTATGAACCCAACTTGCTTTTTCGATTCCACGCAATATCATAACACATCTCGAAGGACGCTAATCCTTTTATGTCCTCCTTTCTTAATGTGAATCATGTATTTCAAAAAGGTTTACGTTTCACACCCGTACAACAAAACGCTCTACTTCAGGCACCACCTATCTTTTCCTGATTTCCTCATTGGAGAGCTTTCATCATCAATTCCCTCCATTCAATGAAAATTCCCTAAGTTAAGTCGCTTCTTATAATCTTTATCATAAATAATCTCCTTTGTGCCCAATATAACCAAAAGAAGAACACAGAATATGAGTTAATCTATCATCTCATTAAGTGTTAGCTTACGTTTCGACTTTTTCCAGATGGTCAGCTTTTAGAATTGAAAGGTATATGCTGAAGGGTATACTCGCATACATCCAAACATCACTGGAAACTCACCTGCAAAAGAAAGAAAAATGCATTCAAAACACAAGTTTTTACTATTATAGATACAGAAATAAGTTAATTTAACATGTGAAATCGATTCTTACCTTTTAATATAGATGAAAAAATACAACGGATGTAGTTAGGGAAATAATTTAATTTGACGCCGTGGACGGGAAAATAATCGAGAGTTATGAATAGGCGACGAACGCTAAAAAGTCGGCTAAAACATGAAAGGAAAAACACACCAAAAAATGTAAAATGTGCATGCTATAGGTGCATACAGAGAAAATAGAAATTTTTGTTGAAGTTCGACGTACGGGAATTATTCATATCCGCAAAACGGAGAGTTAATTAAGAGAGGAGAGGAGGAGAGGAATATTACGAATATAATGAAATGGATGCAATATTCACTCGAATGTTATATAAATATACGAGCGTACTATATGACTTGATCAGAGGTATGCGGCATACAAAATAAAATGCTATTCAATCTAATATATTCAGACCGTGGATGATAGGAGGATAATTAAAAATATATCAATTAAAAGACAAAATTTATTTTTAATGCGACATTTTTTCCCAACGCAAGGAAAAATCTTGATCAGAATTTACTGTTTATTCGACATAAAATGTATAAAAATAAATAACACATGATACACATCAATTAAAGAGAATACCATTTCCTTTCATTCATTCACGTTTTTTCTCTTTTATTCACAATACTCTTCCATGATTACCATTTCTTTAGTTGAATATCGTATATATTTCCATCGAATTCTAATACATCAAGCTGATTCTACTAATGAGCATATCCTTCAACAAATTCAGGAAACTTTTCCGCAATCTTTTTATTGAAAGACAGAAATTTCCTCATGGATATTCTAAGTCATTTTGCTTTAACTATCCTTTTCGTAAGTCCCAATTAACATAGAAAACCTATCTCATATAGTACACTGCTAACGAAGCCTTTCCATAACTTCAAAGGCATTCTAACTCTAAATTGTACCTCTGTATAAATTATATAGAACGATCGACGATGCAACGCACTATCACGATTATTATTCAATGAAAAGAATTAGAACACATATATTAATGAATTAGGGGTTGAAAAGCTCCGGTAGTCCCTATTCCTTGAAGTCAATAATACCTCCTCGGTTCCTACGGTATATATAAGACACTGGCAAAACTAACGGAGTTTTTTTAACCTTTAATGAATTTCGTTATTGATGAACTGAAGTAAGGCTTAACGCTTGGTGGCAGTCTTACACAGTCGTAAATTTAATTTATATTTATAAGCATATCTAAAATAGAATTTCTTAGTGCATAAATACAAAATACATAAATTATGCATTCCTTTTATTCAATCCACTCGATTCTCGATTTTTCGAAGTTTACAACATTCCTATAGGGTTACCGTAGCGGTAACGAGGTAAATCCTGGAAAATCCTCATCAAATATGGAACACCTTTTCGGGAAATTTGTCTTCATTACAGTAAAGATACTCATTGTTCATCCATATGATATCCAACAGCAAGATATTTATTTAGAGATTATACAGTTAAGGGACTGGAGGTAACTTGTCCCTGATTTAGGTAACTCATTTCATTCTGTTGAGAAAAGATTCTCGATTGTATCTCGTTTTAGTTTAAGATCATATAGTGCAGTGAATTCCTTCACTTAAAGCCTGAATCTATTTCGCCGAGTAAGGAATTCAATAATAGTATCCGTAATGTAATCGTAGAATTGTGTAATAAGGTTGGTAATCGTAAAAATAGTAGAATCTGCTATAATAGCTTTGGTAGAACCTATTAGTAATATTATTCTTAATATTAGCAATGTCAATCGTAGTTCATCATCATAATTAAAAGAGTAATTAATCATATATTTTTGTTTGTTATCCATGCAATTTGGGCTGCTTTTAACATTTTCCTTTAAATTCTTTAAATTTAGTTGGTGTCTTTTCCTTTCAAGATATAAAGAGATGGTAAACACAGTATACACTATGAGAAAAGAAAAATTTTATTAACATCAACCGTCTTGGACTTACCAACACAATACCGGATAGAAAAAGTAATCCTAAGGCGATTATTATAACAAAAGCATCTAGAATTCAAAGAGAGAGAGTGCGATCTAGGGAGCAATATGCAATCCACACGGATTTGGATCAGAAAGGGAAAAACGACGCAAAGTCGAAGAAAATATAATACGGTGAGGAAATCCGACAGACGAACGCAACTCTGCAAAGGAAACCGTTAAGAAAGCGAAAAAATAAGAGTTGAATTCCGCCGCGACCTTAGCACAAAAGAGCGCAAAAAAGAATATGACGTGGAGTGCTAATTTTCGCTTCTGTGGAGCGAAAGAAAGGGATGTTCTCTGTGAGTCTCTTGGGATCGGGGATGAATAAAAAGGAAATTAAATGAAATGTCAGGAGCAGCGGAAGGAAGGAGAGGAAAAAGGGAATTTATTGGGAGGAATTGAGTCGAGGAAGTCTTAATCTCCTTCGAATCCGAAACAAGAATAACATAACGCAGAAAAATTAATGCTACCTCAAAGCTCTACGGATTTGAACTAACAATTCTGCTCCAGTACATACATGTATTTGTATTTTTATAATTTTCAATTCGACATAGGATGTAGGTCTCCACAAGCGCTTAACAATTCTATTTTCAGCTCCTCCTTGCCATACTACCCCTAAGTATCTGTCTCTGTTCCATCGGTCTTTTTCTTGGTCTCTTCACATTTCTCGGTGTTTATTTGAGAACTGCTGATGTCCTACGGTTATTTTTTTCAACCTTTTCCACCTTTCACTCCACATGGTCTACATCTATTTCAGTGGCCTTATTTCTACTATAATGCATACATTTCCAGTCATGATCTTTATCGAGGTGTTTATTTACTTATTTAACATATAGCTTTCACAATGCATATAGTATTAATATGATGCCAATTAACAATATTAGTAATGCAACATTACGAAAAAACAAAATACAAAATAAAATATACATAAGTTAGAAATTAGAAAAATAGGTATCAGAAATGTGACATCTTAAATAAGTACTTCAGGTGCCATTTAGTTGTAATAAGTTAAGCAAGTTTCGACATTTTCTTCGAACGAATAGTGAAAGGGGCACTCACCCACTGGCTGTAGGAAAGCCTGGTGAATTATTCTCCTTTATCCACTATATATTATTTCAATTTTCATGCCAAGCTTCTGTTTTTATGTTTCAAAACAAGTTAATGATAGTTTTCTTAAGAAAAAATTTCGTAGGAGACGTTACATACCATCACGTTGTTTCTCCAACCAGTAATTTTAAGCATTATAGCGTTCGTATATCTTCAGTTTCTCAAATAGGACTCGTATATTCAGAAAAAATTGCCCGAACACTCAAAATGCGAAGAAACTACAGAGTAGCATGTACTATATACTGTACAATCACGCTATTCCCTTTCGAGACCAACACGCCAACTGCCTATTAGTTAAATTGTCTTTATGATGAACAACCCATTTGTTAGCATTACTCCTTTCCTATCCTTTTAAAGATCCTCTGCAACACACGTCATAGTATCTTTTTTCGATATCCTTTAATTTCACAAGCTATGTGGAATAAAACCGGGTTAAGACGCTCTCAAGAGAACTCATGAAAACTGCATTATGAGTAGGATTCCATAATGGCCAAATATGACAATTTTTGTTCCTTTTATATTATAATAACAGAGGAAGGGGTTTTCGGTTCTTAAATACTTAAATAAGTACTTCAAATTCAAAATGATTAACATATATGAAAAACACAGCCTACGTTTCACCATCGATCCATGTTTTAATGCCAGAACTCCATGAGATTTTATATGTGGATTGCGGAATTCTAGTTGAGGACTTTCCTGATATGCTGGCGACCAAAACTTCTGGATGTGGTTAGAGATGACACGTTCGTAATTTCAAATGGACAGACATCCAAAATGGTACTGGGTTCAACACCAAGTTTGCATTTTTCCGTTTGAAATACATAGAAGTGAACTCGGAATGATTCTTTAAGTAGTGCCCTACGTAGTGTTGTACTTCTAGAAATTTGTCGTTAGCTTACAGTATGCAAGCAACCTTTACTCGTATAATATGAACTTATGGTAAATTTAATTTCACCTATAATTTAATCCGCCGAATAAGGCCAAAAAGGGTTTTATTTCTGTATCATGTAATTTAAGGCCACAAAATTATGAACGATCCATTGCTGTGGTGATCAATTTTGGTGAAGGAGAGTTTTGAATTTTAGGCAATATTTCGGTTGACCTCCAGTGGTCCTAAGCACTAAAATCCGTAGAAAGGATACCCGCACGTCAGACGGCAAAAAGAACGATGGCCGCGCATTTCAAAGGAAATGGAGTCTTCAAACGTTAATTATCAACAAAGCCATCGGTACTCTCCCTCGCACTGGATATTTCGGAAGCGATTTCTCTTCACTTAAATCTGCGATATAATGACTCACTTTTTCTCCATATCCGTCGTTTCGAATGCCGTTCCGGATTTCCGTTCATCCGGAAGTCAATCTCTCCTCAGTTAATTGGAGTCCATTCAGATCGATCAAAGCATCGCTGGAATTTTTAATCCGCTGCGATTTGCCATTAATCCTACGTTAGCGATATTTCCAATAAACCGTACGTCCGCGTCGCTGCAATTCCCATTTGCCGACGCCTTCGCGACTCACGAATTCTCCGTACGGAGTCTAATTAATAAAAGCTCACAGCATGTCAGTTTCGGCCGTGGGTGCCAATTTGGCCATTCTGAACCTAGATCTCGTGGTCTTTTTGTGTTCAGACATGTATCGCACTCCATCTAGCATGTTCTGCTTTGTACACCCTCCACTACGTAGTTGCAGACCAAAGTTTTGACTAATTTATAGATCATAATAACATGAAGTTGATAAAGTAATGCTATGGGAGAAATAGTGTAATGAAGTTTAAGTAATAATCAATGTTATATGATAATGATTAAATATATTACCATAATTACGTAAAGTTAATGAAAGACCTACCGTCAGGTAAAATATTATTCATGCGGATTCTTGGAAAATATTATTTTTTTAAAAAGTGCTTCGACACCCGAAATTAATTCGCACTTGAATTCCCACCGGGAATCGAACCCCAGACAGCTTTTTTCTAAGTCGAACACGCTGTCCACTTGAAAATCATGGAGCCCTAACGTTAAGTTTTTATTTCCTGTAATATGTTGGTAATTTTGGTAATATGACCTAATATTACATAGAATTTATGAATTTAAGCCGCTACATATTGAGTGACTATGAAAAAAGTGCATAAACATTTTCCTCCAGCATGCAAACGATTATAAACATCAAGGGAAAAGGAATCTGAAAAATCTCAGCACTGAAACCCTGATCTCCCACTTTCCAGGCGGATGCTTTAGCTAAATGAGCTCTCTTGCCAAAGCTTTCAGATAGGAAAGCTTCAAAAGCGGTATGTCTAAATGGTCAGGCTAGATAGCTTCATTAGCAAAAGCATTCGCCCAGATAGTGGAAGATCCGGATTCGAGTCCCGATCGTGTCGGATATTTTTCATAGACGGTTTTCCTTAGGAAAGTTTTTACCTCCTGGATGCACGACTCTGCGTGTAAAGTACCACTTCGCCCTTTATTTTTACAAATTCTTATTCACACTCTGCATAGGCAGTGAAACTAAAGAGGATAGCGACAAAGGGACGTGAACGAAAAGATAGGCAGTTTTAATAACCTGGATAAGCTGGCTTAGTGAAGGGATGGCTCTGAATTTTAAAACTCGTTTCTTACAAAATTAAGTGAACAACGGAAGCCGGAACACTGCTTCCCCAACCCTAATACGTAGAAATCACCGCAAATTTTACCCGTCATCCTTTGCGTTCGGAGCCATTAGACGGTGATTCGCATTCGTCACGCGTTTCGGAGGGAGAGAAAAACAAGAGCGAAGCGTTAAGCGAGATTGGCCAATTACCGGCGCACATTCGATGGCAGTTTTAATTCCGGGCCAAAAGTCGCTTTGGGTCCAAACGATTAAGGGGTCATCGCATTTGGTGATGGATGAATTAATTGGCGGACTCATACTCAGTTACGGGGACAACCTATTGCGGGATGCATCAAAACGGGATTCATTTTTCCTTGAGGAACCATCAAACGGCTTAAAGATATCAATAGGCAAATAAATGGGAGATAAGCCATAGGATGATATTATAGGCGATAGGCAACGGGGCAACCACACCAAGCAGCCAATGTAGCTTTAAAACCGGAAGGGAATAATGAATAACACTTGAATCACAGGACAGTCACATTAAAAAAGTATGGCTGTTCATTGTGTACAACAATGAAGGTTCGTTAATCAGTATAAGTGAGTTGTCCAGATTATATTAGAAGGAAAAGAAATGGAAAATAGTGAAAAATTGGTAGATTCGTAGCTCAAAAGTAGCGTGGAAAATACCGAAAAGGAGAAATTGAAAATAGATTTAACACATTATGGAGTCAAATAATATAAATACATATTATTTCTCATAAACTGGGCTCGCAATCAGGCAGAATACCACATGATTGTGATGATATTATTTCTCTTCGCAAAGCTTTCATACACTTCATCAATAGATAGTATCAAATATGTTGCGTTAATGTTTCGCTTGGTCTTATTTTGATCGAAAATATCCCAGCTGCATTCGAGCTTTATTCCGGGAAGTATTTTAACGACCCTCGCACACGTGTATACATGAAGCGTGTACAGCTCTCATTTTAATTAAAATTCTGGGAAATTTTAACTCGATGGATGAGGTCTGTATAAATTTCTAGAAACCCAAGATATTTTTGTAAATGATATGAAATATTTCATTGATATATCATGCAATCAAAATCAGAAGTTAAGGCCACAGAGAAAAGAGCAAATTTTCTTTCATAAACAGAATTGCTATTTCGTTCATAAAATGATTCGTAGTAAATAAATCAACATTAGAGAGAAAGGACCACGCTATTTGATAACAATATAAATAAATAACACTTTAGAAGTTAATCAAGTAGATTGGATAGCACCGAGGTTATTTTAACATTGTTGTTAAAGTTAAATAATATTTAAGTCTTTCAATAGTAAAATTTGTGCTGGCCGTTAGGTAATATTTTCAATTATTTTAAGGCTCAAAGTAATATGTATCGCGGCTGACTTTCTACTTAATAGTACGGGAGTGAATATGGCATCAATACTACTGATATTCTATATACTACGGTTCAGGACAATTATTTGTTTATATCAGTAATAATATACAGTAGTCGGAGGGACTCTTAGTAGTTAGTTTAATCTAAAAAATAACACTATAATTTTATAATATGTAATATTTTTATGAATGAGTTTATTTTCTTGTGGATTCGATAATAGTGTTGTTATAAGAGAATCTTCTACAATGAAATTCCGCCAAGTGAATTATATTCATTGAGTAATATATTGTTTGATTTGTAGCCTTAAAGTGCATAAGTTATACAACAGCGTTAGTAGAATTTTGTGATAGTAAATAGTATGACAATAAATTTTCAAAACGAAAAGAAACTGATAAACTAATCAATTGACAGCATGGATTCCCATTAAGCTGAGAAACTAGTAACTCAATATCCTACAATAGAGCAAAAACGTGATCTCCAATTCTAAAAATCAGTTTTCAAAAAGTACGAAGAATATAGCATAAAAATTAACATATTCCAAAAATTTGAGGGATTCAATTAGTAAAAGAAAAGAAATTGGAACTCGGGTTTTAATTAATAAGAGGTAGAAAATTTCTCCGAAAGCCGACTACGTCAATGAATCGTCTGGCCTCTTCCTCGAATAGAGAAAGAAGTGCCAAATCGATTAGAAAATAGGAGATGGGCAGGAAGGATTACAAATGACACAAGCCATCCTTCTCTTCACACGTATTTGATTGCTAATACAAGAACCTAAACTCCATTTTAGGAATTACCGACATTACATGTGGTCATCTAAAGGCTGAGAGTCTAAAAAAGCGAAACATGGACGCAATTACTATTCCCAATTACCTCATCTTCCGAAGCAATGCATTCCCTCCACGCCAAATTGCATTTTTTCCGAATTCGAGCACGTTAACTTTAATCGCACATTTCCCGGAATAACACGGCGTAGTTCCATAAAAGCCGTGAAGATTGGGGACAAAATATATCCCGCCGCCGTATCATCGAACAAAAATAAGCGTTAGGACGGCGAATTTATCCTTTGTCCGCTTTTTCCGAGAGGAAATCTCAATTTAATACCTTTCCGAGAGACTGGGCGACTTCAATTAATGTTTGTCGCCGAAATTAAAATGAGCCGAAAGGTCGATTTCTGAAAAAAGAAGGCGCGCAGTGCATGTCGGGAAGGGTATCGAAAAGCCAATCTTGCAGTGGGGGCGTCATTAGTGCCTCCAGGAGACCCTTTCCCATGGAAACACAACTTGCACACGTTCAAAGAGGAGTATTAAATACATACGTCCACCTACTACTCGTTAAACACTCGGAAAAAATCCGCGTTAATCCAGCCAACGGTCACAACAACGTTCGGAGTATAAACTGACACGATGCATACGATGACGATGTATAAGGATGTCTTAATGTTGATGATAATAGTTAAAATGAGGCATTCCGCAATTTATTGTAGTTATGTTGCTACTTGTACATGAGCTTTGGGTTTGCAATCTGATGCAATAAAGTCTAACAGCAACGTACCTGTACGTTATAGTAATACCCTAATGATTATATAATGCTATTGATTAGATTTAGTAATGTCGTAAAATTTTTAGTAAAATGACCTTTATCTTTTAGTTTTGGTAATGCATAATTCATAGATAGATGAGTATTTTCAGATTATTGCTACATAGAATAGCAATTTTTAAATGTTAAATATGTTTTATGCCGTGTAGCATGATGTATGTGAGAATTTCTGTAATGTAAATATTTATTTTGGAAATTTGTAATTTTTATGATAATGTTGTCACAAGGCGTTCTGCTTAGCTGCCACTTAAATAAGGATAACATCAAATTCGCCCGAATCCAGGGAATCGTTGTTAAGTTCTAATTATCATTTGAGCATTCACATACATTCACAGTGAACATAGAACCAAAAAGAGGAAAGAAGGAAACTTATATTTTCTTTTACCGAACCGAAAAATGAATCCAATCCGAAACATTTACTTTCCTGAACATGAATAGAAATTGGTAAACTGAAGATAGAAAATTAATTCTCACATATATTACCTCTGAGTAACAAATAGTAAGGGATCGAACCGGAACCAAACCTAAAACCGATAAAACCATTATTCTGGTCGGAGTGAAAACCGAACCCAAAAGAAAACATTAAAATTCTTGATCTCGAACCAAAGCCGAAAACAGTTAGTCATTCCGTTATGATGTTTTGCTTTAAACGATGTATATTTTACACAGGTGTCATTGGAGGAAGGTTTCCTAAACTTGTAAATGTAAGTATGACGTACAGCTAACATCTAATTTAAAAGTTCGATGAAATGAAAAAAGCCAGAAATAATTTTTTAAATTACAAAAAGATATGACATAAGAATGGTCAGGGGAAAAATAGCTGAAATCGGTTTGACGTTTCTGGAGAGAAACCGGAAACCGGTTCGCATATTTGTTGAATCGGGAAGAAAACCGGAACGAAAGGTATTACATTTCGATGCCCTGGTAACAACCCAGGGATAGATATCGAATTGGTTTGATGTTAGCAAGGGAGAAACCAGAACTAAACCAGTTTGTATTTTGTGTTGAATCGAAACGAAAGGTAACAACCAAGGGATGAACTAAATAATTCTTTCGCCCTAGGATAATGAATCATCGACAGTCTGCTATTGTTCGTAATTTCACCCGACTAGGAGTATAACACCACTTTAATCACTTCCATCTTCACTCCACTTTCTCTTTCAGTGGTGCGCAACCCTGCTTAACATCCCAATATTCCTCTTCCAAATTCCCTTTTCGCCGCAACTGCAACCGCCGTTATTTCACTCGCATTAACGCTCTTTTAAAACACCAGCGTCGTTTAGCGTGGGATTAACGGGGGGCTCTGCTATCGCACGCATTTGAATAGAAGGGCTGCCAACCCACCTCCTCTCTTATTTAACGAAGTGGAGGGGTGCTCTTTTAAAGTCAGCGAGAAGAATTCAGACAAATACACTAGGTATATCAGGATTGGGACGGGCAAATAAAACTTCCCAAGGCATGTTATTTTACTGCTTCATTTTTGAGGGGCAGCTATACATTTCCATTCCAAAGGATATAGTAAATGACTCTTATTGCTATTGTGAATGATGTTCACAATGATTCTTATGAGGTAATAATGACATTTCTCTTGTAACCTCTACTTTTAGTTAGTTAAATATTGCTGTAGTATAACAAATACGAGGTGGCAGCCGTAACCCCTTTACTATCAACTCTTCAACATTTTATATACATATTTACATATACTTTATGTCATAAATTTCCCTATACCTTAAAAGTAGCCAACATGTTTCAGTATATACGGGATATAGATTTTTAATACTTATAGTATTGTCCTCTTCAGTCCAGCATGACCATTTAATGTATTACATAAATCATTACATATAGTTCTATAGTCAATATTAACATTACTACTCTGTCAAAAATTTTTGATCTTACGAACTTACAACCCGTCACTATTACTATACACTATCTACAACACAACCGTCTATATATATTTATTGCAATATGATATCTTAATTCAGCATTTTTTTCTATAAAATCACACTTTGTTAATAATATTTATCTCTAAACTCCTTCTGCATGGCAACACAAAGATAATCCATGTAATTTTAAGCTGATAATAATAAATTTTCAGCAGCTAAAATAGAGCACTTTGCTATTTCCATATTATATCAATATAATATCCATATATAACTATTTTTCCTATTATCCTTTTCTTTCTTACTCTTCTCATTGACAGTCATTGACTCCGATTAGATTTCTCCAGAAATTCAGTCTAATGACATTTTTATTGGCAACTACCGGAAATAATGGAGTACATCGGTAAGTTTTCATAAGGATAAGGCTGTGTTATTATTCAGTAAAATCCGGGGTTAGATACCGCTTACTAAATTGAACAAAATTTGGACAGATGAAACAGAGCCCGCTAGGCCAGCTCATGGAGAGTCATTGGGATTAATGGGCTTAGTTGGAGGAGGAAGACAAGGCTGACCCTTGTCTCTAACTCTTTTTAATATATATGTAGAGGAAATAGAGGAAGGGAAGCGGTAATAAATTAATAAAGAATGAAAGTTGGTGGGAAAGAAGTCAGTAAGATATGCAGACGTTAAAGTTATGATAAACATTTCCGAAAGGTGTTTACGAATGCTAGTAAACTCTTACAATACAAAAATAAGGTATATTGAGATTATAATAAGCGAATTACGTAAGTTATAAATCATATTTACCTTAATAAAGGGATTTAACATATGTATTTAAGTAAATGGAGAAACCAATTCTTCTGATTAAATTGAGTTTTTCTTGGGTTACTACATAGCTGTACATCTAGGAAATTAAATGACAAGGTGTTTTTAAACCAATTAATAAGTATCCTTTGGTTAATATTCATCCTCTAATGAAATTTGTCCATTATTTAATACTACGTCATCAAAATTTCATACATTCATTGAAAAGACATTTTGTCATGTTGAGAAATTTAAACTTAGTAGCACATTTTAATATTTGGGTGTCTTGAAGATTTTTGTTCTTACCGTAAGAACGGCCATTTTATCCTCACCACCATTTAAGCTCATAAAGTTCATCCATTCAGTTCAATTTTCAATGTTCAATGAAAATTCAAATGTAGGGGATCGTACATTCCACATTCAAATTTTAATTCAAGTACTGCGCAAACTGATAGTACTACAAAGCAATCAAGGGGGGCTTGCTGTCTTTAGCCCCCCGTTCTGGATCCTCTGATGCATCTCAATCACTTGCATGACAGATTTAGAAATTAATTTTCTTGATCAAATATTGTTGGGTTATTTTGAATTCATCATTTATATCCAGATTTCGAATTCATACTAAAATATAATTATATCCATATTAAAATATGATTCACATAATAATAAATTCACATATAAAACTTATAGGTAATATACGTACATATAATCTTTTGCATATTTGTCATTAATAAGAATTTAGCATATCATATAAATAAGCTTCATTTTTATAAATAAGCTTCAATTGCGTCTATTGTATTATCCATGCCGCACATCTATTCCACGTTGCGCAGGTCTGTTTAAGGTTATAATTGAAGGCAAAAATAGAGGGAAAAGACAAATATTATGGGATGATGAAAATGGAGGGGAACATTATCGAGAAAGGAAATAAAAAGGCGTTAAGTAGGGCACATTCGAGTGGCACCTTCATATATATTGTGTGCTCGATAAATGCATTAATGGAAAGGAAAGAAAAGGGATTTAGCAAAAGGACGGTATAATTGTGTAGTAGAGATTGATAGGTTCCATAAAAGCTGCTCAATATGCATTGGGTCAGTGGAAAAATGAGCCCGTTGTGTGTTTACGGGAAAAGAGGTCCCTTAATTAACAGATGGTACGTATGCCCTGAATCACTGATGAACTATCGCGTTCTCTTTAAACGGACTTCATTAATCTAGGCCGCTTTTTGCGTTGAATCAGATGATTTCATTGTCCAGCTGTGGAAATTAAGATTCCCTAATTCTTGCATGATTCGCTATAGCGGTGTGAAATTATTCTTGAAAATGTCGCCATGTGTGTCCTGAAATAAAGCTGAAAATAGAGTAATCTTGGAAACATATTGCCCAATAGAAGTTAAAGGATATATTGACTATGTTCGAATATTACACTATTAAAGATAAACAAGTTATCACACGAGTTAGATGCGTTACGTGAGTTTTAAGTCGTTTATCGACAAAACAATGTTGTTCTGATTTATAAACAAGTAGAATATTTTATGCAAATACCAAAGTGGTTAGTAAAAGAGGTTATTCAAAACAGAACATGATAGATAGAGAGAGATTTGTTGGTGAAAGATTAAAAATATATTCTAAAAGATGGAATGTGTTTGTATACGGTAGTCATGCGCGAGTAGGGCTTTCCACTTCGAATAGAATGGAAAAACAATACTTTCCACAATTTTTTTTTGCAAAAAACATAGCATCGAGAACAATTTTCTATCATTTAATTTCCATTCCATTTGTATTTGAGTTTTGCAGAATTTGATTTGTTCCTAAAATTTGTCGAGTATCAATGATTTGATTTGATTCGATATTTACAATATCAAACGCCTCCATTATTCAGTGAAACCCCTCATAGTAGAATAATAATTAACATAATGCATAAATCGACAAAATTTCGAGGATATCATGTAATACTCATAGAACAGTAACATTAAATCCGTGCAATGAGCATCAACAAATGAGAATTTTTAAATAAATAACGAAATCTGATGATAGCGAGAGGACGCTGATACCTTTCGCGTCGAATGAATATTGAGGAAAAATATAAACTTTGAATCTCATCACTCCTAGCGAATAACAAGCAGTCTACCAAATTGCAGCATTTGGAATAAATTTTAAGTCCTATTTGCAATGAAATGAGCAAATGAGAATCTGTAAATAAAATAGGAAAAAATAATGAGACCTGATGTTGGCGTAAAGATGCTGGTTCCCTATCGTGCCTAATAAATACTGAAGACCAAATTCATATACCAAAATCTCATTACTCCTAGTGAATAAAACGGAGTCCACCAAATTGCACTGACGAAGGTATGTTTTATTCATCTTGATCGACACGCAAGCAGATGCAGATAAGATAAAAACAATTCGTTTGATTCGATGAATATGAGAACCATAAGAAGCGACCGCAATGTTTGTCGAACGAATCACGGCAGTTTTTCGCATCGGTCATCTACTTTCTCCCTTAGCTCACTTTGCGATTCATCTGACTGTTGAGTTGTGATCTGAAAAGAGATCAGGGGTCGAAGGAGATGGGGCCGTTTAAAAATGGACCCGCATTTCGGAAAAGTTATGACAGTTTGTGTGTGTGAAGCGGTTTACTGCTCCACACACGTTCATCGAGGACACATTCAGTCAACCGGAAAGAGGTTCCGACCGCATGTGGATTCGGCTGCAGAACACGTTTGTACACAAAAGGCAGATCGTGAGACGCCTATCTAACAAACTTCCCAAACGCTGGGACGATTACCGATCACTTATCAATGGCTGCGATGGTATTTTTAGGATTAAGTACACGTTTACGCCTCGCCGGTAAATTATTTTCGTTCCATGGAGTTGATAACAAATGACCATCTCGTTTATTCGTCGATAATACAATAATATTAGTAAATCTCCAACTCAGATTCATTTTATATAATCAATAAATTGTACACATTGTAGATTTCTAACGACCATCTGATATTTTCATTTGGAACCTCTAATACAGAATTTAGGCTTATTAAGACTTTGGTTACATATACATGAACAGCAGTTTAACATTAAAAAAACAACGTTTTTTATTCAGGTAAAATTAACAGAAAAGCAGCTGCAGATCCTAACAACTGCTTATTCAATTATGAGATAATGGTAATTATGAAACAATATGATACTACAAAATTCTTTTAAAAATTTAAATATCAGGCCATGTGAATTGCTATCGTGAATTATGCAGATAAATACTCTACCCATAGTGAGAGACTTTGAATACGTACAAGACAGAGAATAAATTTCAGCATTACTTCAAATGCTCTTACTAAGCAGACTGTTACATTTGGAGCAGTTCAACTAATTCCATCGCAGTTTTTTATAAGTATTTCTCAAACGAAATTTAGCTTCCTAGGAAGAGAGTCAGTAATTCTTCAGATCACCCCTCCCAATGCAATGCAAGCTGAAAACGAATTTGATTGATTTAAAATAGAAATAGAGTTGCTCGCATTTTTGTTTCTATAATTTTATTTATTTATATATTCTCCAATTTCTTTCATTTTTCATTTTTGAGGTATTTGCTAATTTTTAACTAATGCTTGTTAACAGCAATCATTCGCAGTTAACGATTTATCGCTAGAGCCTGTTGCCTTTAATGGTTGTATTCCGGTGAATATATAAGTACATAAAACTTAGTTATGATAATTAAGAAAACATCAACCAAGTATAACTTGTCTTACGGTTAATAAAACGTTTAAAGTGATTATTTATTCTTTTTTTGTTTTCCGATAAAATTTTGGTAAGAAATTTTAAAAATTCCACCATAAACCTCGGGATGTCATCTAAATCTTATAAAAATTTTATCACATATTTACCATTAAAACAAAATTAAGTAGACACGCCATGTTGATACTTCTAGGGAGACTGACAAATATCTTGGAAATAATAAATGATCTTGCTTAAAAGAAAACATCTGTACACTAATTGAAGATATTAAATGACTAGATTATAAAATGAGAATAATTTTTCAGTGTACAAATAGTAAATAAATAGAGCATTGCTGTCGTATACAAAAACCGACCGTAAGTTTAAAATTTACATTACTTTTCAATCCTGCCGGGGGCGTACGCGGATTATTAATAAAATAACAATGTTTATTTCAAACATTTGCCATCTTACATTTGGACGAAAAATGGTAAAATTAAAAGTTTAATACATTAGATACAATGTTTATATAAAAAAGACCAATTAATTATAGTATAAGATACTATTAAGTACCTATGTGGGGTAAATTCAAATATATCTAGAATAAAATGTCAAAGACAAGTAGAATAAATTTCGTAGATGCGTAAATAAATTTAAAGTAAAATTAATAAATTCACAGCAAACAGTGTCGAACCCGGGAACTCGTATTTAAAAAACCAACCTATACCACTGCGCCACAGAATCCTAACACGAACTTATCTCAGAAACTTTCATCCCTAACAACCCTAACGGAAACCCAAAAACGTCCACATAAAATGGGGAAATACGGTAGATCTAGATAGCACTGTGGGTGTAAACGCCTTTCTGTTTACCACTATGCAAACTCCGCATTTTCCCATCCAAAAATTTATAAGTTGGTCCTGTAGTAATAATTTCGTAGAACTATTTATTGATCTGTGCACGAAGGAAAGGATTGTGCTGCGGTTGCCGTGCGTTAAGGTGAAAGGCGTCTTTTTATCCCGTCACAAGCAGTGGAAAAACCGCTCTAATACGACATGGCCTCGGGGGCAACTCCCTGTCATTCGGACGGCGATAGTGGGCCATTTCGCCCCCGTCCTTCGGGGGGCAGATTACGGCAGTGACGTGATGGGACTTGGAAGGAAGACGAGAGGAGAATAACGGAGAGTAAAGAAAGAGGAATTAAGCCGATCGCAAATAAACCATGTCTGCGTAAGACGATCTTACATCCGTGACATTTTTCCACAACGACACATCGCCTATTCAAAATGTTATGCAAACAGAATTCTGCGATGTGTGCTCTCGTTATTTTCGATCGGGGAATTCTTGCCGTGTAGACGTAATCTTTGGTCGGTTGCAGAATTTTTATGTCCATCTGTATTGATACACTACAAGCCGCCTTTCGGAATGTAGTATGGGATCTCTACATCTACATTAATACCTTGCAAGCCGCCTTTCAGCGTGTGGCAGGTGTATAACTCATCGCTTGAAATACTTCTTTAGCTTGTCGTTATCGCGTATCGCAAAAGAATGAGTAAAATGACTCGTTCTAGCATCTACCGTATTTATCTTATTTTACTCCCATTCTCGGGTCGGTCAAAGTAGCAGGAGTTTGCATAATACCGATCACGTCCCTTGAATTTCTCATTGTTTTCATACCATCAAATATTATTTTGTCATATTCTCACTCCAACATAAAAGTAGATGGCATTATATATCCGATATTATGCGTCCTCCTTATTGTAATGGCCTTTTGATACTGCGAGAAAGATCAGGGAAAGAATTAGTCGATTCAAAGATTCATTTTTTCGTGAAATAAAGGCAAAAATAATTGATGAGAGAGGTAAAGTCATAGTGCCACCTCTTCACTATCATCTCCTCCCACATGCCGAAAGGTGGCTTGCAGGGTTCATATGTAAATGAAAAATATCATAGAACTGGAGTTCATAAAACTAGTTATCCAACTAAATGAATTAAATCTGGAAAAAGTGGACCGAATCTTCAGAATTCTGGTAGAGAAAGTTGAAGAGTTTCGGACTGAAGAATTTAGTTTCCTCCATTAGTTTCTGAAATTTATAATTCAGGACCTGTGGTAGATTACTGTGGAGGAATAAGAGAAACGTTGGTATTTATAAATTTTCCAGAATGAAGATTTTAATTCAAGCAACAGGGATTCACTTATACTAAAATTTTCAAATTGAACTTCTGAGGTCAGTAATCTAGGACTTCACATTCCATTCCTCGGAACTAATATACATGCCAACAATCGGCTTTCGGATTGTTTTTCAAACCTATAATATATATTAGCAAACTATATTTTCTTAGTAGCAAGGCAGTCATAGTCGCTAGGAAAACATACCAGACAAGAAAATAATTTGCTTTATGCAATAGTTTTTGAGTTAATCTGAGATTATCCGCAGTATCGAAAATTATATAACGACAGTTGATACAAGAGTCATTTTAATGCTTAGATAGCTTCAACATTAGATACTGCGAAGGATGTTACAGAGAATGCATGTTGAACAATCAGTCGGAGTTTCGAATCTCGGGAATTCCCGAGAACTCTCCGAAGTCTCGAGTCTCGAGAAATGAAAAGGTCAGGAATTGGAATCCCTATGTGCGATTCGTGAATTCTCGACTGTTGAGTCTGCGAATGTTAAAAGGTCTGTTTACGATGTGAGAGATGTCTCTAGTTGGAATAGTCAATTAGAAAGTTCGTTTCAATGGAAAACACCAAGGATAGCATCCAACCGACCAAAGTTGCTTCAGCGTTGTCGGGAGCAGTAAAAAAATATCGACGAATGCATCGATGCCAGATAGTCTACGCGATTTTGCTGTGCGAAAAGCAACTCTAGAATCCTGAACAAAAAGGAAACAGTAAATTCCATTCTGAGTTAAATTACTGATTCTGCGCAGGAAAACGAGGAATTATCTTAAAGTAAACACGCGGATTGGGGCGTAGCCATCATCGATCTCATATGGAGAACAGAGGATGTGGGAGATGAAACAAGACAAATACAAAAGGAAGGAGGTGGAATGAAGGAGGGACTGTTTACTCACGAGGAAATATCGGAGATGATAAGGAAAGAAACATCGATGATAAGCAGAGTAATGCGAAATAAATAAGCCAAGTTGGGAAAGAGCAGGTCTTTTAATTCTGTGAGAAGCAAAAGAATAGCATTTTTTTCCATTACGTGTAATTCGGATAAAAATAAATTATACTCAGTACCGTCCAAGTTAATATTCTTTTAGATATAAAATCTCCAATCACGTGAAATCAGTTGTCATTTTATCTTCAGAATTAACAGGAGAATAAACAAAAAAAAGAGACAAAGGAAACACTATTTTAGAATTTCTGAACTCCGAAAGCCGTATTTGTAGACAGACATGTGGAGAGTCCAAGTAGCCAATTCTAGGAAACCAGAGAAAGGTTTCCAAATTCCTTGCCTATCTTGCTATTGTTTTTTTTTTGGATACGCATTGCCACAACCAAGTTGCAATATTCAGGGAATGAAAAGAAGTAGTTATCAGTTCTTTTCATGCAATTTTTAATTCAAACGTTCCTATTGGTTTTATATATCCGATCCTAATGAGACTTAAAAATTAAAAATTTTGATTAACCCTTTAACCTTGTAATTTGATATGTAGAAAGCAATAATATTTCTTCACAGATATGAGAAGCTTTTAAGAGAAAATTACAAAATATTTTAGTATATTTGTAAATTAAATTTTCGTAAAACTTTCAAAGAAGAGAGAGAAATCGGATACTATCACAGAATGTTATTTTTGTCGGTCACTTATAAGGATTAAGGTCATTAATTGAAAATAACAGGGAAATCAATCACAAGATTGAAGGGATAAGTCTTCAAATATGCACAACGGCCAGGGATTTCCTTTAAATGCTCTTCGGAAAGGTTAAACGTGTCATCCTTTACCTAATTAGTGAAAACCCCAAGCAATTCTTCGTAAATGACATCTAGTCTTCAAAATTATATTAACAATTTAACAACGATTTGGTCTGACAGTGAATCGGAATGGATTGCTAAAGTAAGCAATTGAAAGTTAAATGTAAGAGAAAGGATTGAGGGAGAGCAGAGTAAGATGCTGGATGACATAAAAGTGGTATAAAATATCAAGAAATAAAAGAGAAGGCGTTAAATGGGAATTTCACGGTACATGAACCCACTGCAAGGTTGAAGACTCATTAACGTGATTCAAGAGCGAATCCCTTTAACGACTAGAAGTTATTTTCAAGAATCGTTACCCCTTTCCAGGACAGAGATATTTTGCATGGTACGCTAGTTTAATAAAATATCCTAATATGAGGTCTCGCTGAACCCAAGCGGAGAGGTAACCAGGGAGCATGAAACAGCTTTTTATTCAGTGGAATTACCAGTACTGAGCCAAGGATTCGCACGGCTTTTATTGAAATGTCAAAGATTGCATTTTTGCAATACCCGGTTTTCGACATAATTTTTTTTGGAATAACATTGGCTGAATAGCGATTCACGTACAATTCCCTGTTTCCCACACAATAACTAAACCTAACCCAGCCAAAGTTATGCCAAACATTCGAAACCAATCATTTCATTTACTCGAAATTTCCTTTGACTATTGCGAAAATGTAAACGCCTACCCTTGGGAGTAAATATTTTATTTAGCCGATTACCCGAAAATGTTACTCATTTGGCGGACTGCGTAAGATATATTCGCAATACACATATTGAGTAAAAATTTCGGGTAATGTCCGGATTCGAATCAAGAATTTCATATACACACGAAGAAATGAAAATTTCCCGGGACTCTAGCCCTATTCTAGAGAAATCTATGATACCATCCCACCATAATATCTGACTTCCTAGAGACCTGAATGGCGAAGAAAATAAACTATAAAAACAGCTTGCGGAACCGCATAAGTTTGCAGGAAGATATGAAATAGATGGAAAAAACAACCGCCTGACAAGGGGGAGATCAGGTTCGAGTCCCGGCTACAATAGATATTCTTTCCTTCATTTCTTTGTCAAAATGAAAACATATGTTTCCTGCGTTTACCTTCATTTATAAATTATATACATTTCAAATCAAAGCGAAATATATTCGCTGATTAATCCTTTGATCACCTTGAAACAAATAGGCAAGAATAGGCTATCACAGAGGAGTAAACAAAGTACCATCAAGCCCCAAACACAGCTGCGGAGAGTTAAAAAGGACATCCAGAAAATAAAGAGACAGGTACTAATGGAGAGGATGTAAAGGTGGACGCAATGCCTGTTTCATCTGTCAGGCAAAACAACCGAGGGCATAAAACAGCAGGAAACATATTGAAGAACACGGGGAAAGGTAAAAGAAGTTGGTCGGAAGACAAACAACTCCATTCGGAGAAAATTCAATTTTTTCCGCGAGGAGGAGAAGTAATCGAGTGAAGGAAATTCCCCGAGTTACGGATTGGGACTTTTGTAAGTCGTGTAGCGAAGAATGAAAAGTAAGACGTCCTTTGATACGAAGGTCCGCGCTTTGTTAGGGGAGTTTCGGAAAGTGAATCACTACTTCTTGTCTTTCTCAACCGTTATCCTGAAGGTAATGAAAAGGTGATTGTGAGAGCCTAAAAAGTACGCCGTCTTGACTATAAGAGGGAAAAAGGGAACGAAGCTCCAAAAGCGATGTTTTTCGCCTATGTTATATAGTGTTTGTTATACTTACATTCACATCTTCAATATAGGGTGAAATTAGGACTAGATTTTCCCATCTTCCATTCAAATTTTGTCCCCATGAGCGTACATACACAAACCCAGATTTTATGGTCTATTTTAAAGTAAATTGTATGCAGAAAAGAGGGACTTAAATTATGCCCAGTAAAGGCGTTTTATATAGTATGGTAGGACAGAAATACACAATCTTCTGACTGAGTGAGTAGTTTTATCTATAGGTTATAGGTCTTAAGAAGGTATGAAAATTGGATATTCAAAACGTTTTTACAATCGGAAAAAATTGGAACTAAATAAATTTCACACAATATTATAAAATATTGTATACAGAGGAAATGTTATAAAAATGATTGATTTGGTGGATAGAGAAAAAACTTTGATATTTTTGATCATAGAAGAAATATATCCAACGTAGGAAAACAACCATGAAGAGAAGAGAGGTCTGTAAAACGGAATTTTTAGAAAAAAATGAAGAAAAAAGAGAGGTTGTAATAGTGAACATTTTGAGAGTTATCCAAGAATCAATGAATAACACACGAAAATTCTGGTGCAAATGCGGTAGGGAAAGAAAGTAATATATTACTATAAGAAATATATAGTCAAGAGATTCACTCGGAATGATCTAACTACAGTCGGATTTTTATGAGCTCCTAGACTTAGCAAATTTACTGCAGGATTCCTGTGAAACTTGCTGTTGCTGTCCTTAGAATAAGTTAAAGATAATTTCATATTGTTAGTGGCAGGTATTCCGATTATAAAGAATTCCTTTTCCACCGTGAGGATGTATGTAAACCAAGGTACCACAGAATGGGCACTTTTAGGAGAGGTGTGTTCTTTTGAGATGTTTCAAATACAAATAGCAAAGAGTCAGAGATACTTATTCAGATCCAATTTCATTATATTTAGTGAGAAAAATAGTAATGAACGAGGATTTAAATGTACATATAAACTCCGTAACTTGTGGGGAGCATGGGAAATAATACGCTACTCGTTAACTGGGGTATCGCCATCAGCCCTACCTTCTCCGTTTGCTTCTTAAATGTTCAGTGGAAATAAATATTTCTTAAACTGTCATTTCATTTCAAAGCCTGTTGATTATTTTGAGTTCATGCTCGCAACTTAATTGAAAAAAGAGGCCTTTACTTCTTCAAAAGGTTCAGGACCGAATTTTTAGAAAACCCTCACCCAGATACCTGACTCATTTGGATCAAATTCTACCCAAATGAACTTGTCATAGACATAACACAGCTTTCGAATCTGAAATATCTACCAACGATACGAGCTTCTCTAACTTGGACCATCTCTAAATCTGAGACAAAACCTGATTTTAGTAGATCCCGCAGCAGTATTCGAGACGAGGTAAAATAATGAGTTAATGTAAACTAAAGGAAAAGCTTTTTCCAACTTTCGCATTTCCGAGAAAATTTCTCCAAAATTTTGGAGAAGGGATCCTAAACATTAGTTTCGGTAATTTAATTTATTGATGTTGTTATTTCGCGTTGTTATCTGTGCGTCCACTTGTTAGCTCTAAGCCAAGTTAATAAAATAAGCCTTAAAAGAATTGAAAATTTTGAAAATATTATTATATTATTATTTTTGTAAGTCAGGTGATACTGCTTAAAAACATACTTTGTTATTACTGAAATTGACAACAAAATTGTTCAAAATTTTTATACGAATAAAACTCAGATATTCGATACTTTTTGAATAATCTTTTAAACTTTTTTCTACAAAGTAGTGAATCGCCCAGAGTCACCGTCTTACAGACCCCAGGTGACTAATTACGGGTTAAAAGGGAATCAAATATGAATTTTCTAATCATTAATTGGAACGAAAATAAAGAAATGGTGTGTGAAATGACGCATGTACTAAAGCATAACTCATACTCTCTTACGCCCTCCGATCTGCCCTAAATTATGATTTCTGCGTAATTCTTCCGATTGGTCTTTGATGCCCCTAATATCGGTCGATTCCTAATTAACACCACGTAGAAGAGAAACGTGTTTATGTAAAGGAAGGAATGATATCTCAACTCGATTGGTAATTTAGGCCGTAATTATGGGGATAGAATAACAGATAGGCCATTCCCACGATTCCACGTATCTCTTCAGCATAAATATCCTCATATGGCCAATTCCCAATCGTTCCATTTTTAGCATTGATTTCCCATTTACGCGCCCACACTCGTATACTGAATCCGGTTTTCTAATTGAATGATTGCCCACGAGTGTGCCCACGATATTGAGACTCTAGGTAATCTTGTGTTATCCACTCATGAGTGTTGGCTAAGTGATTGTTTTCAGACCTTCTGAAGTATGATTGGTTTGGTTTTTATGAGGTTGATTACTTCTGCTCTTCCCTCATGGATTGGCTTGGGAAAACGATAAGAGATGCCAGATGAAATAAAAGGCTAGATAAGTTACCAATAAACGAAAGATAGGGCTTCGGATAGAGAATATTGGAGAACTTGAACCAATTTAAAATTAGAGAAGTGTGAGGATCCTGAGATATTTATTTAATATTAATTTCCGCCGCAGTAAGACGCTGGATCAGAAGGCGACATAAACTTTCACAACATTCAAACTATCTTAGTTTACATTATGATGTTCTACATTTAAATTCAAAGCATTGATACATAGGCTACTACGCTCACTAACGAAAACAAATCACACACTAAATTAATTTATAATTATGATAGCTATACTTTACGTACTAATCTATGACGAATGCAAACAGCTTCCATTTAAAAATCGACAGAAAAATTCTTCAAACGCATTGAATTTGCAAATAAAGAATATCAGTACATAGACAAAATTGTCAGACGACTATATTGACTAACACACGGTATAGTTATATAGTTATAATTTACATATAAATGTTCAGACTTATATATTCCTAGGTACACATTTTCATGTATTAAGTCACCTGAATCCTTTTCCATGGATTTGAAAATAAAAGCTTGAAACAGCATTGACTAAACTCGCTAATATTACCTATCGCGTATGGTTTTCAGCGTTCCTGATAGGCATTCATGGCTACCGTAGAGGTAGGGGTCAAAAATCCCCACCGTGCATCATAAACCCCTGCCAGTCTCACATTCCGTTATCGGTAGTCCCACTCGTCTAAGTCATTTATTTTGCTAATACTCTAAATTAAGCATATAACGTTTATGGGAACTTCTCATCCTTTCCTTTAACTTCAACTTAGAATATATTTAATGTAATTATTTTCTATTGTTTATGTTGGTAAATAACTCAACAGCCAAAATGTATTTACGAATAAATTTTTCTCTTGGACTATGTCCCAACCGCATGTTATTAATGACAAATAAATTTCAATATCATATGTAACAAAACTACAATATCTTTTTTGATAAATTCACAATTTAAACGCCCCCGGATAGTCATTTGGGCAGCGCATGATGATGAAAGACGAAATGACTTTGATGAAAGCAGTCCTGAGTTCGAATCCCGGTGGGAATCCACGTGCATGAATCCTCAGCTGTCGGGGCACTTTTAAGAATAAAACTATATGACAACTTTCATCCTACGTTAAATAGTCCCAGGTGTAAAATGAATAGAAGGCTACAATGAGAACTTGTCTATTAAAAGTAACGTGTTAGTACGTACCTAAGGCAGAACTAAACGGAAAGTGATAAAAGAGAAGAAACATTAACCTTTCCTAAAGCTCCCGTTAATGCCATTATCGATGTGCTCTTTTCAGGTGATTATATGCAACACCTCACTCTCTATTTTCTTAAGATAGCTCCACATTCTACTTATAAAAAGGGTACTTCCCTTCATTTTCTCATCCCTAAGCAGTACTTTCAAAACCGCACTACCCCTTGATTAACTGAAGAGAGTGGATTTGAGGTTCTGTTGCCGACCTCAATTACATCTCTCTTTTATTTTATTCCCGCTCCGAAGCGCGCCAATTCAACCGGAAAAGGTCTCCGCAGTTTCGATCCCAATTACATCGAATCGCCTCTCCTGAAGGCAGCTGCTTACGTTTAAACGGAATTTTTACCTTCCTCAGGATCTTCTCCTTGTCCTTGCTTCTCTGGACTGAAAACACTGAGAGGGACTCGTTTAAAATCAATGTGATGAGGTATCTCAAGTATCAATTGCGCAGATGAATTTGCAGCTTTCCTTATGTATCGTTCTGGAATGTAATTTTGCAAGTGATTAAAGGAATACTGAAATTGCGACAGCGCTATACTAGAGAGCAAAATAAATAGGGCGCTTCAAGGCTACAATTATGGGCCCTAATTACCAACCGAACTATATCGCCACTTGTATGGACAATAAAACATCACATTAATATTTTCTTTGAATTTGATTTCTCTGAATGACCATATCACATCGATTTTAATGGTTCTGTTTAGATAAAAAAATTCTTTGGCTTGGCAATTTGACGAGAAATTGCAGCGCAAAGCGATACGCTTGGTTAAAAAATGCTGTGGTGAGAAGGCAAGTGATACGAAGATGCTTTCAGCCGGAGGTTGGGAATCTTGGAAAGGAAAAAGACTAGAAGCTACGTTGCGATTGCTTGGTAAATTCAGAGAAAGTACTTTTACAGAGGTCGTAATCGGTATTGTGTGATCCCCATGCCAATTAGACCGATCTGATAATAGCGTAAAATGAAAGAAATAGATGTTAGGATTTGTTTTAAGGATTCATTCTTTCAGCGAACGGTACGCGATGACAACAAGCTAAAGAAGAATTCAGACGTTTGCAACCCCTACTATACTTCCATAGAAGGATAGCTTTCAGAATATTAATGTAGATGATGTATTCAAATAATAACAGAAGTATGCGTATTTGCGCCTTTAAACCACAAACATTTTCATTTTGAAATCCAATAACTATCCTCTCGTTATCTTCCTTTCTCATTTCGTTTACTGAGCTTCAAGATTACGTCAAGCCGAACGCTTTACTTTGTTACGTAATAAACTGAAACTTTTTTTTTGATCAAAGCACATTTTTATATAAGAATTATTGCTTTTAATTGTAATGATTCATCCTATATTTGAAAAGTAGACTTACTAGGTTTGAATTTATTTTATCATACATAATAATTAGGAGTAGAATCATTATTACTAGTATATCTTGAATTATATGAAAATCGATTGAAGTTGCTGCCTAACAATTGTAACCAGGACTACGGCAGTGCACTATCCGTCTCTTGGAAGCCTCTGCTGCAAACAACGACCAGCGGTCAAATAGGAGACCAACGGTGAAAGTGAAGGAAGTGGAAGGGAAGGAAGTCTATATAGAAGATGGGAGGAAGGTAGTTTCACTTCTGCTTGAAGACGGCATTGTCAGAGAAACTCCATCTTTCATCTCCACAACACTATTGCTTTATTATTAAAATACAGCTGATACGACCTAAGTTAGTACCCTTAAATATAGAGGGATTATTCAAATTTATAAAAAAAACGGGAACTAACATTTGAAAGGCATTTCAAATTATATACGTTTCCTGGAATGTAATCCGAATATGAACCAAAATGTAAGATATCTTGAGCCTGACCTCAACAGAATGCAAGATTTATTATACTCCATTTTTTATTTTTGCCAGTTTCCGGAACGAAACCAGAAAAGAACCGAAAGTTGGCGCTCGTATAAAATCAAAGATAAATCCGGGAAGGAGAAAAACCAATGGCCGATGATACGCATGAATTTCATTGATGATGGGATGGTGAAACTATAACCATTGGGGATAAAAATCAAAGTAGAGGGTAATACAATTAACGAAAAGGGAAATTTATAATGAATGGGAAGAGCAAATGTTGGGGCGGACAAAGACGGCAGCCTTAAGGGATCCTCTAATGTAAACAGTAAGGGGGATGGAGCCGTTGATAGTTTTGGGGAAATTATCGGAAGATGAGGACCAGAACAAGCGGAAGTGGGAGCAGGTGCCATCTATCCTCAGGCCCAGATTATGGTACTCCGCAGTTCGGGTGCCGTTTCAACAGAGGGCAGCACTCGAGCTCAATTTGTACGAGTCGAGAGTAAATAAACGGAGGACTTATGTTTCCCTAAGTGATTAAAATTAAAGGTTGAAAACGAATGATGCCCAGCGCCTCCACAAGGCGCCGCAGGGGATTATGGAAACAAAAGAATCACGAAAGCGCGTAATTAAGTTGAGTAGAGTTTTATCGATGATAGTTTGACTTATCCATAAGAGTCACTCAGACATTTTGAGTGGTTTTAATTATCAGTAATCGCTACGAAGACCAAGTATCGCAGTATGTCAACCAGCTATAGTACTTACTTATTAAGAGATTAAATTTTATACTTAGAATGGAAGCTCACTAATAAGTTAGAGCATCGAAAACTTCCTGGAATCAAGCTCTTCCGGCTTTGGAATAGTTTCAAAGCATGATTAAACCGAGCAATAATGCTGTAAGCAATGTTGACAAACTCCCATACAGAAGTACGAAAAGAAAACATATCCTTTTGTAAACGACAGTGTGGCTCTTCCTTGATCTCCTTACAGCCTTTCGTATTCATAAAAAAATAATTAACAGAGTAATCCTTGTCATTTTGTATGCAGTGGAAGATTTAGACTTATGTAGTTGAAGATGCAAATTACCATAAGCTTGCGGATCAAGGATTCGACAATTTTAGCAGAAATCGTAAATGATTATTAATACATTCATTTCATTAGGAATAAGGCTGACTGAGATAGACTATTCTAAGGAGAGAAAAGAAGTAAAACCAACTAAAAATAGTACTTAGCATTTTCCACGATTTTTATTCGAACGACCGGTTTCTTTTAGAACGATCATTCCTAGGAATACTATCTAGTATTACTATGTCTATATACTTTTAGTTAGTTTTGGCGTTTTACAAAGTTTGGCCAGAAAATGTGGACTGAAGAGCAAAGAAATAATTCAAGGTATAACAAATATGAGTCTACCGCTTCCATGATTTTCAAGCATTGAAGTTTGAAAAATTTAATGAAGCCAACTCGCGTAAGAGATCGTTCCCCGAGAATAAGCACGTATCCTAATCAAAAACCCATAGATGATCAAAGCCAAATAATTCCGGATTTAACATAAAATCTTCATATCCACTCATTTCCCTTGCTACTGAATGGGAAATATGCATTAGCTAACTTGCATTACGTTACGGACCTTTTCCAGATAAGAAGTATATATCCTCATCAATTACAAGTACTTGATCAAAACCCTATTATTCTGGATTTCATTGAATTGATTCATGTCCATTCATTTTCCTTACTTTTGAATGGACAATCTTTCCTGAATCCTGATTTTATTCAACGAAGATGAACAGTTATAATTTTCTTTACTTTCCTAATCATATAGAAATACATCTAGATCATCACCTCACATTTTCCTCCTTATTTATCTATTTCGGTGAGCGCACCTTCTTTTTCATCTTTTCCCTTTGTGGATACAACACACCGCACTACGTCCTTCCCAAAGCTATCCACTTTCACCTTCCTTTCAAAGTGTTCTCTTTTCTTTCGGCCGTGTCCCTGACTTCCACAAAGTTCACTCTCTTTCTATTCCGTCCAGCGAAGACCTCTCCTCTACTGTTCTGTTAGCATCAGCAGGACATAGGAAAGAAGATAGCAGAAGTGTAGGAGAATCTCGGTTGGGAAACGTTAGAAAAAAGGCGGAGAGTAAATCAACTTGTAGGCATCTTTCAGGTAAGTAACAGAGAGGCGTGGAGGAAGTTAAAAAATAGAATAAATGAACCGAATTTTATAGCATGAGGAGATCATAAGCAGAAGTTAAAGCTGAGTAAACAAAGGACTGATATCACCATGTATTCGTATATAATTATAGGGGTTAAAGATTGGAATATGTTGCCTGAAGATGTCTTCAAACACTTACCGAAATGTAAAAATAAATTTAAAAGGAGAATCTGTAGTTTGAATAGTTAATACATTATTAGAAATTCATAATCCATACATCGATAGAATTTCACGTTTGCCAACAGAAATTCTCCTTTAGAGAAAACACTAATAAATTATATGTGAATCCATTAGAAATTAAATATTGAGACGATAAGGGTATGTGTGTTCGTAAATAATACTCTCTCGCGATAAGAGCATGAGAAGGAACAGGATGAATTAATGAATTTATAACGGTCAATTAGAAGAAATCTCCAGGATGTAATGAGATTTCTCCGAGAGATAATTCGCGAATCACTTCAGGAATCCTTTAAAAGCTTTATTTATCTTGGAATTATTTTATACCGGTGTGACTACATCCGACTCGAGAAAATATGGGGGTGGAAACAGTTTGCGGAGTAACTCTTTTTTCTTTCAAAGTCTCTCTACTTCAGCAGATCGACTCTCTTTAATTAAGTTCCACTCATAATTGATAGGCTCTTGGGATTGAGGAAAACTTTGGCATTTCCGAAGAATATTTAGGAAACCCAATTTTTTTCTTCGGTTTTAATTTCGCCGGAGCGACAGCAGATGTTTCGGGCTTTTTTAAACACCTCATCTCCGTTTTTCCCCGGGTATCATTTGGAAAAGGGTTTTTTCAACTAAGGGTTATGCATTAACGTCCAAGTTGTTCACAGCTCTAAATATAGAGTCCTAGAAAATTTATTTATAGATTTTATATATTTGTTTACTGTGGATGAAAGTTTATAAGATCGAATTAACACAGAGGATATTCGGGTAATAGTTTCAATAAGAGAAAAATAATTTTTTCCTGATTCTGAATAGAAATCTTCGGCAAAACGAGCAATCCGTGATTTGAAAGGATCAATTGTTGGTTTTAATATTTTTAGCTATCATTATATGGACTTAGAGGTTTTAAAACGCTATTTAAGCTGTTTGTGGGCATTCGAAATTGTTTTGAAACCAGTGTTTGGAACTCTGGGTTTAAGGACCTTCTAAGAATTTACGAACGCAGATCACGCCCTAGGGTTCAAACAATAATCATAAACAATAATGTTTGACCCTTAAAAATGGTAGAATAGCTACCGAAATGAGTATTCGGAGATTCTTAGAAGGTCAAGGCTCCCGGGCTTTTTCCTGAACTGATATAAAAGGTTAGAATGACGATAAGTGGCTTTAAGAGCATTTCGAAACCACTAATTCATTAACAGACGCGTTACAATTTCTTTTCTTTGACTATATTAACTTTCAATATCAACTATAGGTTGGTCGATTTCTAACGATATGATTAAGCTAATTGATGTCAGCAGCTTCAATTCTCCGCTAATTACTGTAATGCTGTCACAATCCTACTTCTTGATCTCTGTAAATTATGCCACCTCTATGCCAAATTAATTATTTATTTATCATACAATACCGCCGCGGTTAATCGGTAGAACAGATGGCGACGTTGACTTAAAATATATTGAACAATTAACGCTGAAAATGTAGCCAAAAGTTATGCATTTAACAACCCCGTCCATTGTAAAATTTACAAACTACCCGAATTTATGTTTAATTTACAATGAAATAAACAGAAACTAAATACATACTGAATGTGCATTTAAAAATTGAGAAGAAAAATTCCCCAGAAACCTTAAGCATACCAATACAGAATATCAGTACAGAGCATTAAAAAATACATCTACAGATATTTGTCAATATAACTATATCAAGTAAGATTTTTCAGGGTTTCTGATAGAATTTCAAGGATACCGTAGGGATACCTACGAAGTCCCCACCGTACATCATCCTTAGGCGATCCCCTATTCATCTCACATTTCGTTATCGGCAGGTTCACTGTTATTTATTCTACCTTTTCCCATAATGAAGCATTTTAGACCCTTAATGAAGAATTTATACTCTTAATGAAGCATCCAAACTCATTTTTTTTTATGATGGATAACGGAAGGAATACTTAAATATAAACATCAATACTTGGTAGGAAAGGTTAGCAGAAATATTAATAATTACTGAATGAAATAAGTGATTATAAGCATTAAATCAACTGAAAGTGATACATAAGCAGGATATCTTCATGGTAGGTATGCGTCGGTCCCCTTTGGTCTTCTTTAAGGTGGATGAAGCACAGAGAAATAAAATCGACTCCATTTCTGGATAACATCTGAAGATGACGGATAGTACTCCATATTGAAGCTCCTTCTTTGGGACATAACACGTTTGAGCCGAGTATTGGCTGTTTCGATCGCTTGGAAAGGACGTCGTTTATCATTTGAGATTTGCGTGGAATCTGATAATGAGACGGAAAATAGAATTTGGAACGCAGGTGGGGAAAAAGACTCGAAATCGCTTTCCATGGCAACAGAAAAGTTCCAGGACATGTTTAGAAAGATCTCCCTGGGCAATGACCTGATTTAAGGAGGTTATCTAGGAGCCAAACAGAAACTAAATCATAATAAGTCGTTTGATGCATGAAAGATACTCTACAGGCTCATAAAGTATGTATTGAAGTAATGGGATGCAATTGCTCGAAAATATTTCAAGATTAAATCGATAAATTATATAAAAATATTCAGTACCATAGCAGACGGATCTGTTTCTGAAATAAACCAGCTAGAATGTCAACCTCTCCATCATTAACTTAAAGAGTGAGAGAAAAAAAGAAAGCTTAGAAAAATGCCTCACTCTTCATCTGGAAGCTAGCACAATTACTTAATTTACTTTAAATATAACAGTTGGGTAAAAAAAAGCCAGTAAAAATACTTGAATCTTCAGGTAAACGATAAGGAATGAGGTATTTGATTTTTATCAATTAATATGATCAATTAATACGATTAATGAGTTAATTGATTTTCACTCGTAACTAGAATACTGTAAGTAAATAAAGTAATCATGAATTCAGGTGATTAACACAAAAACATTGCTCACATCATCGTACAATTTCTTAATTCCACATAAATCATTTTTCAGGGTAAATCTATTCTTATTTCTATTTCCCAGTAAATTACCATGTTGTCAGCACACATCCTAACTTTACTATCTACGTGTTTAGGTCGTTGATGTATACTAAAAAATAGTAGAGATCCGAATACGCTACGCTGCGGGACGCCAGAGGTCATTTTAATGAGGTTGAAACTAATGCTATCCAGTACTACCAGTAGTTCTCTATTAGAGGGGTTTGAACGGCACTTTTGTCGAATCTGTATACAGTGCAGTTCGATGGTAGAACGTATAACAGAAATATCCAGGGGCAACTAATACGAGAAATACGTAAGGAAGAGTCAAGCGGACATTCATGGATTTGCCCCTCACGTGAGGATATTCAGTGGTGCTTAAATGTTGGTCTTCTCCCGAAATTCGGTTCTCCCGATGATCATTTTCGCGACGACCTCGTACAACAGTCCTCGGTGCTCGACATTTTCAGATACGAAAATTAAATGCAAAACCCGTAGAGTTTGACGTGTTGGTAGTATTCGTTCCGAATTAATTTTTACTGAAAAAGAGACAATCTGCGTTGAGAATGTGATGTAACTGTCCTCCGCGGACATTTGAAACGCCTGTCAAAAGAGTGGACGTCGGAAAAAGCGACAATTAGGTGCGACGGAGGAAATTTTAAAACCGCTTCACGTGAGGGCATTTATAATATCTGCCCACACATTTGCATCGGGAAATGCAAAGAAAACAACAAATATAAACAGAGGGGAGAAATCAAGAATCGTAACAAGAAAATTGTTTTGAAGATTAATTCCTAATAACTTTTCCAATATGAATGAATAAAGAAATGACAGATTTAAACAAATATTTAAAATTTATAAAACTAATTTTAGTAAGCAAAAATTGGCATATATTAACAAAATATCAGCTACTGCAACAAATTAACGTAACTACTCCGTCTTCTATTTTTAAATTTCATTGAAGAAAACATTTTTGGTTCCTCTGACAATAACTAATATACAATAAAATACAGCATAATTTTCTTAAAACCAATCAATTAACAGTATCTAAACCGAAAGCTATATCTTAAATGGATTTTAACAGATGAAAAAATACGAAATGCCTGTTCAGTTCTAAATGAATGGAATTTTGCTCAAACAGTGGAATTCATTATGTTAAAAATATTCAAAAAGAAGATAAGCCAAGAATACAGCAAAAAATGGGAAAATTTACTTATATATATAATAACACAATAAATGAACATCGGAAATCGGAATCTTAAAACACAGTATCTTCACTTATTTGTAAGTCTAAATTTTCTATGGCTGAATGAAAAGAAGTCGAGAGTTATGAAAAAAGATCGAGAGAAATTGAAAATAAGTAATTCGTGGAGAAAATCGATGTTCACTTTGGTAAACAACTTTTATCTCTACACTTTTTGAGGAAGAAACAAAACGCTTAGAGAACGTGGGGCATTCTAAAACCTTCTGTAAACACTTTGAGCTGGAAGTACTTAAGTCCCAACCCATCTGAGACCGAGATCATGGCTGGAAATAGCTTTGGATCAACTGAATTTCCATCCGAAAGGAAACGCAAATCTTGGAGGAGAAAAGGAAAGGATGAATAATATCGCTGGAAACAAGAAGAGATGATTCGACCGTCACTCAAAACAGACGCACGTAAAGTATTTCCGGATGAAAAATTTGGGATCTGAATGATTTGAGATAGAAAATCGGTGCCTTCGGCTGGGTTTTTATTTCCTCAAAAAGGCAGTCCTTTCGATTCATATTCAGAAAGCGAAAAACCCACGCATTTTAGATGAATGGAAATCGAGCAGCTCTAAATGCGGTTCAGCCACCGAGTGTTTACGCCGAGGAATATTCAATATTAAGAATCGATTACTTGGATCTGAAAAGTGAAATTCTAAGGCGGTAACAATCCATTATTTACTTATTACATCCACTATTCACAGTCCTACATCACCCCGAGTATGCATGCAGTGTATGGGACGCTGCTGAAAATTGTTCTATTCGCGAGATAGAAAAGGTACAAAGAAAGGCAATACGCTTTGTAAAAAAATGCTATGATAAATCGGTAAGCGTTACTCAGATGCTTCAGAAGGCAGGATGGGAATCTTTAGAAGAAAGAAGGCTCAATCAGAGATTTAAATTACTAGATAAATTCAGACAGAGCACGTTCATAAAAGATGTAGCCGATATTATGCGCCCTCCTTGCTATATAGGCCGTTCTGATATCGCGAGAAAGATCAGAGAAATAGATGCTAGAACCAGTCGATTCAAGAATTCATTTTTTTCCGAGAACAATACGCGAAAATAATCGACTAGGAAAATAAAGTCATGGTGCTTGCATCTCCTGCCACACACCGAAAGGCGGCTTGCAGGGTACAGATGTAGATGTAGATGTAGATGTAGACAAAGGTGCATTAACTTCAGTAGAAATGTGCTACCCAACTGGTATTCCAAGGTCTACAAGTCTAAGGTCTCGTATTATTATTACTATTCGATCCTTTATTTGGTATTTTAGTCTCTTTTTCACTTAACCTCGTATGATATTCTTATATGAAAATAAAAGAAAGAAAAAATACATGAAACATATCAAAAGAGATCGATACTCTATTACAGAACATTACTTATCGATCCGTTATATTTTTCGTTCTATTTTTCCATCTTGTTTTGTAACCGGTGAATTCCTTGGACTGTTAATCCATATAAAACGAATGAGGTAATAATAATAGTTATACTTGAATAAATATCACTAAGTTTCATGATGCTGTCCCAAAACAGTAATGCTTCATTTCGGAAACTATTAGAACCAGCCTTGAACTTCAGAAACTATTAATGAGTTCATCAAGAGGGAAGGAAATAAGAAAAAATGGTTTTTTCTTATCAAGACATAATTCTTCGGTTGAGAGATGCCATCTGATTTATTAGACACGTGAGAATCTTAACGGCTGAGCAAGCCGATGCTAATCTTGAAAAATACAGGAGAGTAACACGTGATACACCAGTCACTTCCAACTTTCGATGTTATAATTTCATGCTCCATTAACCGAAAAGGAAAGATAAGGAGGATGGACGTTAATTTATTGCAAAGTATTGCACGACACCAGGAATGATATCTCTCTCTCTTTCCTGATGAAGAGGAGATAAACTCATGAAAGTCGTTGCGTTGGGAAGCCAAACAGGTGGAAAAATTGCGTGAGTGGTGCTGATATTTGTCAGAATGGTAACTGAACTTGCCACGTATCGAAGGTCCCTAAACCGGAGATTTTTACATTCAGAGCATCCGTAAACGGAAAACAATGACACTGAAACTATTAGTCAATGAATAACCAACGGACATATGCTTGAATTCAAATGAAGATTCATTATAGTCCGTCTTCTCCTTCATATCTTTAATTTCAAGAGAAGTGTGAATGAAAACTAATCTCGTTTAAAACGCCATTCCGGTTAATAGGCAGGCTTCTCTCTTGGTTCTGGTCTCTGTCACACTAAACACAAGGTAAAAATCTCGCTTAAGACGCTCTGCTATCTGCTTATAAGGAGGAATTTTCCCATCATTAGATGTACGGACTGCCACTTGCTACAGCCAAAACTCCGCCTTAGTCGATAGATCGACATTTGTTTGTATCACTCCTCTCTATTTATTGGTAAAAGCTGCTGAATTGTATAGTGAATAATAAACAAAGTTAAGTAAGAAAGGGAGGCGATCTATTTGTAGGAAAAATAGACCAGTCTTAAGAGATATGACGAGAAAGCAACTATTATTGCAAAATAATAGTTCGTAATACACAAACACTATTACCATATAATAGTTCGTAATTCTTTAAAGGTCTACAGCTGTGATAAGTAAAGCAAACTAAGAAAGATTCCTTTTCGTTTTTAGACTGTGCATTAATTCATTGAAAATTATACAGCCAAAAATCCTTTCCTTATGTTTCTAAAGTAAAATCAATAAAATAACCAATAGCGCAGTTATAAAGCTGCCCCGCTTATAACGATTTGGAATTGATCTAGCTCTATTAGTAGTTCGTGATAGTTAACAATGTAGCTCATCTACTTAAAAGAATAGTACTTCCTTCAGATCATCAATTAAAGGACTAGAAATTTCCAAAGTAAAACTATAAATCTTCAACTAAAAGTATGTAAAAGTATAAGCCTCCAATGGTTCATCAACCATAGCAAATTTATAGTCACAAATTTTTAGGATATCTGTTTACGCGGATTCATTGCTTTAACATTTACGGTTGCCATAGCGAATTATCAGTACTCGAATCACGGGCTCTAGGAAGGAAGGGGCGTTTCCGAAAAGTAGCAAATAGAGAGAGGAAGGTGTACTAAACTTTTAGGCTTGGGCCACAAATCCCTCAGAGAGCATCTGATACGTCAAATGGAAGACAAGCAAATGAAAGACGCCCCAACGATAAGCCTTTTCCAGCACCAACTCTTTTCCAGCGGTAAGTGCCTGCGAATTTGTCGGCACTTTGCTATGCGCTGCCTTTGTCGATCCGTTTTTTCTTCAAAGGGAAAAATTGTTGACGGAGAGAAACTGTTTGGATGGGGAAGATAATGAGGAGAAGAGGGATTAAACGATATAAGGGTCTAATATGGACTCAATTGCCAGTGGGGGCGGAAGGTAACGTGACGGGGGGCAGTTATGTAGGCGTGTGTGTTTCTACGTCTCGTGGAAAAGTAAATTTAAGGCCATCTGGAGGTAAAATGAGTGAATGTACGTATTTGAATGCGTTTTCTCTTGGGAAAAAAAGATGAGTATCATAAAGAGATTAAAGAAAACATCTTAGAGATCATTTTATATTTTTATCTTCATGAGTTATACAATAAAGAAGTGAAGAATGGCTCATAGCAGTAATGGTAATTTTAAAAGTTCCTCGACGGCTGAGGTCATTACGCACGTGGGCGTCCATAAGGAATCGAACCAGGAAAACAGCTATTATCGGCAAGACCCAGACTACGAGGTTATTGACCTGATGACGATATCGCAACCGAAACCGGTGGATAAAATATTTGGTTGAAATTAATAAATCACTTCCTTATAATGTTGAGGCACAAGGTATAAGATCTATCATATGAGATTATAAGTTATGCAATTATAGAAATCAGTGATCGGGAGATATATTAAATTAATAGCATACTGAAAACATTTATTCTATGTTGCTCTACTTTTCACCAAACGACCATGATTTCCTGCACATTATGCCTCGAAATAAGGTGAAAATATATAATTACATTTTAAACAAACTCAATTGCATGGGTGGTCTGAAACTTTCCGACATTTCGCCATTTATCGACATGTTTTCAGAAAATTTCTGAAAAATCTGGGGTCGGAAACTTTTCAGATCACCCTCGTAGATCCAAACTACAATATGTTTATTTCACCACCAGCATTTTTGCTTCTGCATAATCAGTTAAATGAATATGTAGCTGTTCACTAAAAATCGACATTGACAAACGAAAAATACACTTGTAAATCGGTTAAATGAATATGCTATTTGCTCAATGTAGTGTAAGTTAACGCCGCGTCGCCACCCGTCCTAGCGTGTAACTGCAGCAGTATAATGAATAATACAAGTGTAGCTCAGTAATGATTTTATGATAGTTTCCCTACCATAATAACACACGCAAATGCAGAATGTATCTGTTATTATGGAAGGATTTAAGCACTCTTTTATCCCACTTGATAATCGACAATTAGGATTAGCAAAATAGCAATCATTTTGGTAACATAATATGAATGAAGCAAACCTTCTGATTGCACTTTCTTTTTTTTAGGTTTGTTAAGAAAATATAAAACCAATTGAAAGAGGTATTCTCCAATGAACGGCATGGCAATGGACACTTCTCTTGAAAATTAAGAGTGGTTAAAAACAATGAAAAGGTTAAAAATAATGAATCATAGTTAGCACAATTGCGTGACAGTATGAATTAATTGCTGAAATCGGCTTTGTTTTAAAGAATGGACAGTAACAATCATCAATTAAGAGCAGAAATTTATTTTCGAAAGGGAAGCTTTCTAAAGAGGGGATACTTTCCAAAGAAAAAATTGAGGCGGAGAAAAGAAAGAGAATTGATGTGAACCAGATGTTACAAGGGGGCAAAAGAGAAATATAAGTATTTCAGCAAAAGAGAAAATAATTCGAAAACAAAGATATCAGCGTGAGATTCGACCTGAAAATAGATCCACGACTAAAATTACACGCTAGTGAATTAATAACTCATCATCATGAGTCTTCTACCAGCTAAAAGGCCACTAGGTAGGGAATTATAAAAGATTTGAATAAGGTGTAGATATTCTTGTATAGCATTACTTAATTCCCTTTGTTCTATCGCAATTCGATATAATTCTTGCTCAGTGTGGTTCCCCATCCAAGCATGAAGGAATCGGTAATTTCCTGTTTTGGAGAATTTGCCATCTAAATATCCATAACGTATATCCTATCGCTAATGACATCGTAAGCCATCCAATGATATTGATATTCTACCTCTCGTAAATACCAAAACATTGCTTACTGATTACACTTTTCAGAATGTCAAATGTTCAATATTTCAAATACAAAATTCCCTCGCATTTTTGTTTTGACTAACCATAGCATAGTAAAGATATTTCTCTAAAAGGGAATAGTAACCATATTCATAAACAAGCATCAAGTAAAATAGATAAAAATCACAAACAATGTCACATAGATAAAAATCACATCTGCACTCTTTTGCTTCGGTTTGCCAGGCTTTGCATATTAAACCCTCGACGAACTGACGTGCCTATACGTGAACTGGAACCAGATCCGTTTTATAGAAGACTTACTGTTAATTAGAGTGTCACGAAATAGTATTCTAACGCTATTTCCGGAGGTAAAGGATATAAGGCTTAGATTCGTAGGATTTTTGTTGCAGTTAAATTGAATGAAGTATTTCTTTCGATTTTTCAAAAGTCGCAGGATTTTGGAGATGGATTTTCATGCTCGTCATTTGAGATTTAAAAGAAATGTTTTAAATTTAATAGTCTAGCAAAACTAGTAACACTTCTTCATGCTCATTATGATGGTAACCATACAATGAATAGGTTGACAGTCCTGTACGTCCCATTGGGGGAACCGAGGAATCATAAAATTTTCCGTAGTGGTATCAAAATCATCTGGCTACTTCATGCAATTCTATTCCATGAATTATCTCCAGAGTATGCTCAGAGTGGTCGGTTTCGGCCGAAAAACGAAGAGATAATCTGTGCAAAGAATTCGCCCATTATCACAAGGGCGCCTCAGCTCTGAGATCATCGGATAAGCAGCGGCTATTTCTATAGCAACGGAATCTGAATAACAGCATTTGGTTGGTGCGGAAGCCTCTTCAGAGCTGATGGGAGAGATCTCTACACCACTTTATCTTCTGCTACAAATTAGATTTCACCACAAACTACTTGGGCGGCTTCGCGAACGAATGTATCTGACGGCACATTTTACCTCAAAGTGAAATCCGAGGAGGAATTATTACGTTACATCGCTAATTATTTATGGCATAGATGTTCTACACTTTGGATGTATCGGATGGATGAAAGCATAATTACTAAGATGGCAGATGAGGGTAATATGATTGGTAATAAAGGGAGAGGAAGAAGATGGTTGTATGAGATCATAACACGAAAGTTACAGTGAACCTGAAACGCCGCCAGATGCCCTGAAAACACTTGCATGATAACTAATGGAATAAAATTAAAGAACTCTTAAATTTGTATAGAATAAGCTTGATTTGGTTTGAAAAATTATTATTTGTTCAGGAGATATCTATGTATCAAAGAAGTGTGTTGTTGTAGCTCAGTGATGTAGGTATTGTTATAGTTGTAGCTAGGAGATGTGAGTGTTGCTATAGTGTACTGTTGTAGCCAGGAGATGGCGGTATATAATAGTGAATTGTTGCAGCTACGTTATATCTGTACTGTGATGGTCAATAACACTGATTTACTTTGGTTAATAATTTTTATAGTATTTAATTGTTGGAATAGAATATTTTAATCAATAACGCAGCAAAAAATTATTAGCCCAGATGTAAAGAATGTATAATTAATAATAACACCAATGATATAATAAAAATATTGAATAGATGCAATACTTACATCCTGAATAGAAAGAGGATCCTATAATTATATCATTGTCAATACTTAGAACTATCACAGACACAAATATCATGCCCTATCCTTGAAAATTCCGATTAACCGGGATTCGAACCTGGTACTTCGGTGTTAAAAGGCCAGCGCATTAACCATTCCGCCTGAGAGCCAACTTTCTTATCTTTAAGAATTTAGGAAAGTGTGGAACGATAGATGAATATCTCTGATGCAAAATATGAATGAAAGGAATGGTACTACATACGGAGGAGTATTTTAAATAAACAAAGGGTAATACATTTGTGGCATCTCATCTGATTGCGGTTCAAACATTATGTCAATGAATTCCACGATAGTGCAAACTGCATCCTATATTGCAGCTTAAACATTTTTGATTGAGTCAAAAAGCTTGAATACTTAATATCATCAAAAATTAGTGTAATATTTCATCCTATTAAATGAGAAAGTAGCAACGACCCACCAGGATAACGGAACATAAAACGCAAGGAACTATTCTAAAGGGAAGATAACACAAAAAGCAGGATAAAATGATAAGGGATGAAATGTTTCTGCTGTGAAAGATGTTTCGTATGGTTCAGGGGCAGATGAGTTTTGATTAGTCCAGTCTTTACTTTGTTATGAATAAAAACACGGCGCAGAAGCTCTAACCTCATTTTTTCTGAAAAGGGCAATTTGAAAAGGGTTGGCTGGATATCTAATTAGTTTTTCGTCGGATCTTTTTGAAACTTGACCAGGATATTTATATACACATACTATCTTTGGCACTAGACGTTTCTATTAACTCAAAAAGTTTCAAATTATTACATGAAGTAGCAAAATTTTCATCTCGAAATTTCAATATTTAACTCATATGTAAATTTTCTCCACTAAGTCCTGGTTAGATTTTCTTGTTTTGCTTCTGAAACAAATGAATTAGAAATGAAAAATTCACAAAAGCGGAGATATTTTGGATAGCCATACTAGCGAGGTGATAAACGATGTTTACTTTTTAAGAAATTTTATCGAACAACCAGTTTTGGCTGTACACAGTCACCGTCAGGTCATGAAGAACTCTAAAATTCAAACGGAAACATAACCACACCACATAAAAATTAGAACACCACAGAAACATAAAATGAACAGAAAAGTTTATCATAAAATAATGTAACGTAGTAAGCGTGGACACGGTTGTGTAATAAAATTTCTCCGGAAGTATCGTTTTTAAACTCGTTGATTAAAAACATCACTGCAATGAACAGTAAAAAACTTTTACTGCTCATATACATTCTTTAATTTAAATTTCAGATCTCTTTCTCCAGAGAAAACTGTATACCATCGAGCGTTACATACATATTTATTCATCCGATGTTAGTAACTCCCGTAGGAAATACATGGAAGAAATATTGGAACATTAATTTCGCGCACTTCCTGGCGATATAGAAATATGAAATTTAAAGATTCATGAGGGTATCAGCTAGCTAACACATCGATATTTTTCTACCAATAGTATCCTTGGTTAGACTCTAGACTACTAGAAAATTCTCTCATAAGAAATGCACGTAAAGTTCATTTTGATCGATTGCAGACATTTTTTTCTCTTGTAGAATTAAATTAGAAGCAATGGTATTAAGTATGTATTTTGATATTGAGATGAATAACTAAAGAAAGGAAAATGAATAATATTTTTATTTTGGTCGTGAATTATAGCTTTTGATTCCAAATTGCGAGAATTTTGATAAAATAAATGCAAATTTCACGACAATTTGCCGTTCTAAATAACCAGTTCCCTTGACGACCAGTACGATGGTTTAATCCGAGTTTATGCATTCTTAGAATACATAGAAAAATCCATGTTGCTAAGGACGAAATTATATAGTGAGTAAAGGGACATAGATGCTAGAGAAATTCAGTTCCAGGACTAATTTAATAGAGTCTATTAATGAAATAGAATGTGCGCACCTCCTGTCATACGCCCAAAAGGGATAAGTATTTAGATATACGGATAATTAAATAGAATAAAAGCAACCAATTAATTCATTTAATAAGTCAGGGGGTTGCTTTGTTGAAATAAACAAGCCGAGGCAACGCGTGATGTATGAAGAAATGAGACGAAACGAGAACTAAAGCAAACGTTATATACATTTAAGAGTACGAAAAGTTATAAAATTATAAAGAATACATATACATCTATGTAATTGTGCGTCATTAAATTAAACAATTGCGTAACATGGCTCCATAACCTTTCTTTATTAAAAGAAGCAAGCTATGGAAACTTCTTAGCTTCTTATTATGAAGCTCCCTAATAAATCTGACACTTCATCTTCCGGAAAAAAATTTTCCCTAAACAGGATTCGAACCACTGAGGATAAACTTTCGGATAAATCTTTGGAAGTTGGAGATTTGAACCAGTCACTCTAGCCACTCGGCCATTTGGATAACGACGAAAACTCGTCAGGTTTTTATCTACAAAAAGGCTGTCTGACTATACTACTGCATGCCAGATAATAAAGGATACATTTCAATTAATCCTTGAGATTTTGGTGGGGTATTTTGACATAAATCAAATGTATGCGATAGCAGTAGTACATGCTTCTACAAATTAAATTAAATTCCGTCATTTTGACGGGGAAATTTACTAGTTGTAAAATTCTGGTTTCCCTCTTCTTACGCATTTTAAGAATGGTCTACTTTTCACACAAAGAATTTTAGTTTGTCCTTAGTCTTGTTCATTTTTTGTAATACAACCAAGCAATTTTTATGCGATAGACTTATTAGAGAAGAAAGTAAGTGATTTTCGGTCCATCAACTGGTAGGATCGGCTGTAGCGGGTTGGAGTGCATCTAGGGAAGGGAAAAATCCGCGTTATATGCGGGTAGCAGAGCGTCTTAAGAAATGTTTTTACCATGTATTTCGTGTAAAAGGGACCAGTAAACCGTGTATTTAGCGGAATAGCTTCTTGAAAGGATTTTACTATACTGTACCACATCAGCAAATAATAGAGTATTAGGATAAAGGTTCAAATAAAAGGTGGAAGCCTTCTAGAGGTGCACCAAGATGGAAAAAACCATATTTTAATATTCGAGAAGGCCTTGTCTTCAACATCTTCACTTCCATCCCTCCGATATTCCTTCTCGAAGCAATATCTTCCATAATTCAACTCTACTCGAGCTCCATCCATCAAATCCATCCCATCTGCCACTTCTTAAAATCAAACTCTTCGCCAGGAAAACCACAAATCTAAACGGGAGCCGCTCCACGTTGAGTTTGAGGAGAAGAGCAATTTAATTTGGGTTCCCTTGTTTTGACTGCATGTCGACATGAAAGATTCAAAACATTCATACGAATGGTGTTCGAAAAAGTTTCCGGAATTACCACTCCTAGGATAGACCTTCCCTGGATAGAAGATAAGTGCTTCGCAAACGGTGTGCACTGAGTTAATGCATGGTATGCCATGTAATGTCCAAGGATATCCTATTCTTCAATATTTGCAGTAAGCTAAGTAAGGATGCTCTTTACCTACTTGGTATCTTTTCGTTTAATGGAAGTTCGTAACGTGAGCTTTTAAATCTCTACTGTTGCTGTTCTTTCTTTTTGAATTTCGAATTGGAGCCTACACGGATATTAACGGGCGTAAGAAACGTGTAACAACCATAAGAACAGCATGAAAATAATTCAAAAATTAATTTATAGGGCTTTCCTGTATGGTAGAAGTATGCAAGTGTAGGATTCAAAGGAAGGCCGTATTACGTATGAAAATTCTACAAAAGTATCCTGGGATTAACAATTTGAAAATGCTTCCATAAGAAATGCACGTTAAGTTTGTTTTTATTTTTTTTCTCCAGATGTTTTCACAAAACTAAATTAGAATACTGGTACCAGAGAGGTAAATCGAGATCATTAAAAAAAAGAACTGAATAAATATTCCTATTTTTGGTCGTGGAATATCGCTTTCGATTCCTATTTGCGAGAGATATAGTAAAAGAGACAAAGAATATGTAGTCTTATGGAGGTAAATAACTAATATCCGTGACGTTCAAAGTGATTGTTGAATCCGATATCATTCTAATTCTCATAAAAATAGCCGGGGAGTGTAGTGCCATATAAGATATACATTGTTCCCGGTCCTGATTATTCCCGGGATATATGTATTCTGGCCCCGTCATACTTTTTAAGTTAGGATTTTTCCTGGGTGATTTTCCTTAGGATGCCCTAATGCGCAAAGATACCTTAACCTTCTCCTGAAACATATTGTACAGTAGTCTTTCGATTCACACGTACTTTCTTAAAAGAATCAATCTATGCAGTAATTGATTTGATATAGGTATGATTTGATAACTTGTTTAAATAACCTAAATTAAGTCCGTCATTTATAACGAGGGAGGTCAATAGTAAAAATACAAAGGCGTACTCCCTTGTGCAGATAGTAGCAGATAATTGCCACTTGATTTGTCATTTCTAGGATATTTGAAAAACATCATTTTAGAAAAGTTATAAAAAAATCTGTATTAATATGGAATAATAATGTCTGAAATGAAACCATGAAACAATGTGAGCTTTTACGAAATAACAGAATTATATCAAAATAAAAAAGCTAAATAAACAACAGTCGAAACTGGAATGGGGGCAAATAAGAAGGTTCAAAGAGCAAGGAGATATAGGTGTGGCGAAGACCGGAAGAAGATAGTGCGGTTGATGGAAAAAAATACGAGGAAGTGGTGAAAATGAAGGCGGAAAGAGAAGGAATCGTGGAAGTGGGGGAATAAAGAGATAAAATGAAGAAAGAGGAAATGGGAAGGGAAAATACTAAGAAAAGAGAGAGATTCTAAGGAAGGCATTGACGGAGGGAATCGCATCCGAACCGAAAACTGAAAACGAAAAAACCGTTGTTTTTGCTGGAGTGAAAACCGAATGAGGACGGAAAAAACTCCAAATATCTATCAGAACTGGAACTATACTGTACTAAACTATACTTTATACTTTTTAAAAAGAAGTGAGTCTACTGTACTTTTTCTCCAGTATAGTGTTTAATAAAAATCACACAAAAAACGACCAATATCTTTACTGTGTGATTTTTAATCTATTTTTTAACTTGATTTAACTATTGATATTACACTAACACTATTGATATTATACTAACTATTGATTTAACACTAACACTGTGGAAAAAAATTAAAACCATTTTATTCATGACGTATTTCCACAAGACATCACCAAACACTGAATTATATACTGAACACATTTAAAAGCTACCTACAGCCCACTTTCATTTCATTGAAATATATCTCATATAATATTTTTTATCATTACCTCTTTGATATCAAAAATGTAATATCGATGATTTTAAAGTCTAAAAGCCTATTTTTATCTTTTATTTCTAATAAACTTTGACATAGTGAAAAACGTTCGCTAGCGGTATAATTTTTTTAATGATCGGAGGGAAAAAATCGGTTCGAACCGGATCGACGATGGGAAATGTAGAGAAACAGAAACTGGCCTTATATTCCTAGGATTGAATCGAAGCGAAAACCAGAACGAAAATCACGGTTGGAAACCCTAAACTAAAGGGTAGAATGCAAGCGAAAACACAGGGAGAAATATTAAAGATACTAAGGTTTGATGTTTTTTGCTTCTGTTCAAAAAAGAATAATTTATTTCAATTCCGGTTCTGCTTCTTCGTTCAACGTAAAAACGGTTCGAATCTGATTTTCTCACTCCGATCACCAGAATATTATATTCTTCTAAAAAATTTGTTTTATGTACTTTTTCTAGCTTTTTTTATTAGCATTAAATCACAATCAATTTTAGAATAAAATGGCAATAGTTATTTTCAGATGATAGTCACAACTATTTGGTAAATCTTCCTTCACTAGGGAAAGGTTTATTGTTTTGGACGTGAAAACGGAACGAATTAAAGAAAAGCTGTCGGTTTTTGTTCGGTTTAGGTTTTTATATTAATAAATATATAAATAAGTTCCTTCTCAGTGTCGGTTTCGCTTCAGTTCGATTCCCTGGGTTGTTGATACAAAGCGTGGCATTAGGATCTAATAGAACAAGAACATGTGATTAGAGAATGATAGGTCACGTGAATCTAAAGTAAGGTATAGGGTTACGGATAGTAAGAAATTTCATTATCATTTTAAAGCACGGGTAATAACATGAAAGAAGCGCTCCGAATAAAGTTACGTAGTCAATATTTGGATTCTCGGAACTTCTCATTCGTTTCGGCAAAAAATTTCAAGTCTTACTCAACTGAAATTTATCGGAGAATTTCCAGCTGAAGAATGGATCGAGCGAAGATAAAAGAATAGTAAAAATAAGAAAATGAGTAGCGAAATTCGTCTTTGTAACGCACAAAACGAGACGCTTAGTTAGATTGCCTCCTACGAGAGGGCGCTTCAATCTCCCACTTCCGTTTCTTTTTTCATAATCCTTTCCTGTCTAAACCCTTTTCCGATTGAAATTCCGTTCCCTTGCCCCAGGAGACTCGCAGGGAATTAAGCAAGGAAGAAAAATAATTTTGGATGGAAATGATGGGAATGGAGCAGGCGAATTTCCACGTATTATTACCTGGTCCTCCATCTTTAATTTAATGCTATTCCTGAAGCAGTTTTCTAAAGTGTAGTAATAGCATCAGAAGTGCATCGAGTATATGAAATAACTTTAGGATTCCAGAATGAAATCCAGGGCAAGAAAAGCTCCGTATACTATGAAACTGTTCTTTTCATACTCCAATCAAAAATTTCCTATAATTTTATCGATTTCGGAATAGTCTTATGGAGGAATCGATCGATATTGAGCAGCAGCATTGTTAGTTAATAATGAAAAGTTCCAACAATAGAACCATGTACAATGAAACGTAAGAACAAGTTTTTGTAAGCGACATTTGAGCATTCGAGGGGTCTATTATGATCAAACAATGAGAAGTATCAACAATATCACGCGGCACAATAAAATGTTAAAATAGACCTTTGTAAAAGACTATTGAACGTCCGGGAGCATTATTGTTATCCAACAATGAAAAGTCTCGACAATCACGGACGGTACAACGAAATGCAAAAACAGCTGTTTGTGAAAGATTATTGTAGGTTCGAGAGCTTGATGCATATCCTGCGGACATCGATATATGTAAAACTTCAGGTTAATTTAGATACTGCGAGGTAGGATTATACAGGAAAAGGATTCATTAATCACTGGGAAATATGGAGTTTATGATATGCCAGCCTCATTAGAGGAATGCGCATTCCAGATCACGGAACAATTAATAAAGTGCAGTATTTATATATCTTTCTCTAGCCAATTTATCATGTATACCTTGCTGGATATCTAAATACCTCCATCTTCGAACTTTCGCTGTTGGCAGAATCTCGCGCCCTCTCAATTATATTAAAATCAAACTTCCTATTAAATGAGGCCTAAGCTATTCCACCCGCAAATGCTTTTAAGTGCCAAGGGTGTTACAAAATTAACGGAATACCCACATTGTCTGAAAAATTACCTCACATAATGCGTTGAAACTAATTTTTATTAATTAGCGAGCTACTTATAAGAATGCCGCAGGGCTAATTCGCTCCGTTTCATTCGTTTGAAATTAACCCAAAAGTTGAAAATATACATTTCAGGAACTCTATGAACGCTCCTCATTAAATGATGAAATTATATTTCCTTTAGATTTTTCGGATTTTAAAATGGTGTTGGTTGATCTGATGAATCTACAGTTCTAAATTTCCATCAGTAGTTATAACTGCTGATGCCATAGGCATGTTTCGCTCCCTCAACATAGTACTTTCCTGAGGTCTAACATATATAGTCTTAACATAACCTTGCCGTTTCAAAGGCGTGTAATTCGTATTTAAGAAAAGCATCAATTGGTAATTTCAAAAATCATATCCCTTGATATTTCTAACCGAAGATAAATTGTGTTTCAAACTACGAATTTGTTCCTTATACTGCATGGTATTCCTATAATCTTTATGTAATATTTGCTATCAAGTTTCAAAGCATAACCAATAATTTTCTCCCCTATATTATTAAATACCGTATACCATACAGATATATAACGTGATATCTGGGAGAATCCCCGAGGGCTTTTTCAGGTATTTTTATTTCGATGAATTATACATTCCACTTCGCGCCCCATAAGAATTTGGCCTCGGGTCGAATTCCCCTGTGACTCCGCCCTCTCTGTCACTCTGGCTGTAACTGTACTAAACCCTTATCTTTTATGTACTTAATTCCAAAATGCTTCTTATAAAAGTCACACGTTACTGCTGAACAAAATAATTCCAGAATAATAACAGATTGAAAAAAGTCTCACAAAAATACACAGTAGTCGATGTATAGAATTTATTATGCTCAAATTCTGCTCTAATCACTAAGCTATCTGGCCAGAAAATTTTCTCAGACCGTTTAAAGAACTTTGTAGTAATTGATAGAGGAAAATCACAGCTCCGATTTCAGGTCCCGTCAGACTTTTTTCAAGTCCGTTTCTCTTTGGTATTTCTCCTGGTTGCACGCCCTCATATGAAAAATCACTTTAACCCTTCCTCGTGGAACAAAATAAGTTAATATACAAATTAACCAACAATTTATTACTATATTTTCATATAATTACGTTTAATTACTTAAAGTTTGCGTTCAATAATTCATATTTATGGAGCATAATACATTTTAGGTAGCTCGTAAAGCTTCCCGTTTACATCACGGTTCATGACGTACTGCTGACAAAGTGCTACTTAAAACAAAAACTACTCTTTACACGGCGATTGATGTCATCATCTATAAATATTAACTAGCGATCGGATGCTAGAAAAGCTAAAATTTTCCCTCCCTAATGGAAAACAGACAGGATGGAATTCAGCGCCTCTGTCGGATGGCAGGAGAACGAATTCACAGCAAGTCTCCTAAAAAATCATCAATTTCCTCCATTATCATCGGTGCCCGCGGGACGTACATTTTTTCCAATCTATGGTGGACAGATTACTCGTCCACCCCAAGCAAAAAACAAAAGGGATCAATTTATTCTCGGGGCAAAACGCTGATAAAGCTGAATGGAAATGTGTGGCTGACCGTTGGGAAAGCGGCGGTGACGAATAGGGACGAAAAAATAATGTCGCACACAAATTCTGCTTGTACATGCACCCGAACAAGAACTCGGGACCATGACGAATATTTCCTACGGAGGCAAAATTCGCCTTCGGATAGTTAAATTTGCTGGATAAACTATAAGTGAATGGGAAAAGAGCATAAATGGTTCACTGGCTGCTTGAAAGAGGGCCATAAATATTAAAATGAATGATCGCTTAAAAGAAGCATCGCTAATGACTGAGGATGACCTACAGAGATCAGAGTAGGGTTACACGCTATTTTTGATGAAAAAGAATAAGGCTCAATGTGATATCAAATTATATCCAGCTGTTACATACTCAATATGTTTCTTTGATTTAATTCCAGAAAGATTTTAATTTTGCACAAGATAATCGCTAAGAGCTACGACATTGTTACTTAACATCTGCAGAGCATTATAATGCATTACGAATACGGCGGTCCAGTAAGTTTAGCTTAGTTCTTTTACTATTTTGATAATCAAAACGAAAAAATGCATACTGATATTCCAAACAAAAGATATTAGATTTTCTATCGTAGCAGGTATATATCTACGAACGAAGATTTGTTTTCAATTTCATCAAAAGGACAAGCCAGTGACTAATTGTAATTATTTCGTGGACTAATTGAAACAGCCCTTAAAAATAAAGGATAACTTAAAGTCCGTTTGGTTTCACCGGTTATAGCAGTCATGTATATTTTCAGTCGATGTAGTTGTTTAAGTTACCGACCTTATGATATGAAGGGGATGATCCTCAAACAAGTTAATCTACGTCCTTTATTCTCAGCAAATACCTTTAGGATATCCAAAACAAGGTTGTCGCTTACCTGAAAAGAGAAAATTAAAATGCATTAGGCTCTGAAAGATGTTAAGCTAATATGTAATTATTCACAAAGATACACGATTGATAATTAAACATGATTTCACAATTCAGATTGATAGCGATGCAGTTTTAATACCTCAAGGCTCACAATGCAATTATTAAGTGTAAAATGTGGAAATATGAGAACCTTGATATCCATAGCTTTAGGACACTGCGTTTTCGTAAATTATTCAATCAAGTCCATAAGACATTAGATAATAATAAAATCATACACGAACTCTAAAAGTGTACGGAGCCAGCCGTCTTCGGATATTTTAGGAAATAATTTTAATTGAAAATTTATAACTAAATGTTACCTTTACACAAGGAAAAGGTAAAACGAAAAAAATAGTCGAAATAAATATTAAATTGGTGAAGCATAATGTAAGTCAAAGGTTTATAACACCTATTCCGAAATTTTTAGATAATTATTTAAATATTGGATATTTATATTTAAACATTTCGACACATACTTTGATTATATATTTATGATAGGGAACTTGTTTAAGATTCATAGCTTGCGGTTACCGATGTCATCACTGACTATGGAAAAAATCAATTTAAATAAATATTGCTACTCATGCTCCTTGTAATGGAACACATACGACATATAAAGGTACGTATTTTCATAGTAAAGGTTTAATTTTTTAAAGGTACATATTTTCATAGTAATTTAAAATTTATGAAATGTAACGTCTGTTGGAAAAATAATGACTTGGAGCATACAAATCTCAGATACGTTTCATTATTTTATGACTGAGTCATATATCATGATACACGATTCTATCTGCGTGTTGTAAAAGTTTCTTTGTTCTGCTGTACTGTATGTAGAATAGGAACTTTTACAGCGCCATCACTGAATTGTTTCGTGGCCTTTCACTGAAAGACATTCCAAGAGACAGTTCAAGCATGAAAAATTCCCCCACGGGAATGAGGACGTAAGGAGATGGAAGATGGGTAAAAGTAACCCCACGGGGATTTTTACCAAAGGATAACATAAGACTTAAGAATCGGTTCGTAAAACAGTTATTCACTAAAAGCATACTTATGCAATCCATTGTTTTTCAAATGCTAACGCAAATGGATAATGCAGAAGTCGATAAAATGTGTACTTTTTTTCACTTCTACTGTCCATATTTGACGATATTTCACGGAAAGTTTACATGAGTTCAATACCCTGAATGTAATTTTAATCAACTGTCGTCGTGCTATCTAACTTTTAACTAAATTCTTCCATTAAATTCTAATTGCTAATGATATAAAAAGGTTGAGAATCCTTAAAAGAAAGGAAAATAGAATCTAAATTGAGACTGCTTGACAAGTTTAGACACTGCGTTTTCAGAGGATGTATTCGGTAACATGCGACCCCCTGTCACTTCAACCGATCCGATAATGAGCGTAAGGTAAGAAAAATAGAATCTAGAAAAAGTTGTTTTCAGAACTCATTACTTCCACGAACGATACAGAATAACAACAAGCTAAAAAAGTCGCTCAAAAGGTGAGAGTGTACAGCCCCTGCCACACGCCAGAAGAACGTCTTACAGAGGATTAATGTAGATATAGATAAATATCTAAAGAATTTTAGAGAAAGTATGCTAGTTTTTCTCAAAATGTGAGTGTAAACAAAAATATGGTTAAACATTTAAAATTTAATTATTATATATCTAATTTATTTCGGAAGTAATACCAATATAATTCCACTGAAGAATCAATAAATACTTTTGAGAAGAAACCTTAAATTGTAAACTAAGTTACATTTAGTTCAAATATATATTACGAGAGACCTACTCATTGCATTTTTAGAACAAAGAAAATTTTAGTAAAGTTCACATTAATGAATAGAAACAACAACTATGCATTGCAATATCGTTCACATTTATTTCATGATATATTTTATTATTTTATATATTCGTTATATTCGGATTCCAGCAACTTTTGAACCCCCTCGTATTTATAAAATTCTACCTTTTCCACGTTAAGAATCGTACGTTTGCGGGAAAATTAATCGTGATGCTGGCGATATCAATCTTTAGCACGAATCGGAGTTGAAGTCGAGATCCTTTTTCTTTCCTTCGACTGCGGACAAATGCATGACGAAAAGTTAAGCCCAAAAAGAAGAAAAAAAGAGGGAAAGAAGAGAGAAAAGCCCGGGATCCACACGACTTAGAGAAGAAATCAAATGCTAATTGGCCATTTGACTCTGAGGGGAAAACAGATTTCTGGTGAACTTTTCACCCTTCCCTTACATAAATTTGAATATTTCCCCAGATTTATATCCGGTGGAAATAGCTCAAAGAAACTTCGCTATTTGTTTTGGTATTCCGCGAAAAGTTTTCGGAGGTATTAATATGAATCGCAAGTTAAGAGCATTCGGAGGACTTTTTTAAGATGAAACATACATTGAGTGTCTGAAGGCATTCTTTCGAATGGAAACTCCGAGGGCTTTTATTGTAAGAGATATGCATAACCCCCGCGGATATCTAATAATAACTTTCTCTTCTTCACCTTCCGTCGATCCCTAAGGGCCCTTCCTTTCCAATTCTGCTGGGGTCCTCAGGGACCTCCTGGATGTACAATTACGCTTTACTACAAAAACCCTTAATCGACGTGTACATACTTCGTTTTGGCTCATAGCAAAGAACGCAATTGAAAAAAAATCATTCGCAATATTTCCTTATTTCCTTTCATTTATTTTCTAGTAAACTCCCCCGTTAAAGTATATACAATTCGATTAAAATCCATTATGAAACCTGGAATCATAAAAGTCATGACTTACTCGTGCTACACTAATTTATAAATTTAATGCATTCTCAATGTTTTCTTACTTACTTTTAAATACAGTGAAACTTGTCTTAAGCGGAACCAGAAAAAAGCGATCAAAAAAAGGGGTCCTAATGAATTCTATTAGAGACAAGTTTCAATGAATTAACTTATAAACTCTATTGTCAAGGATGACGAAATAAAATTAAATTGGTTAAGAAGCCTAAAGTTATAAAACCTATAACTTGTTTGTACGTACAATATTTTATAAATCTCAATCATGTTAGAATATAGGGTTAAAAACGTAATTGGAGTGCCTGAAAGATAGTTTAATGAAATATGAGAGAATGTTATGGATCAAAGGAGACTTGAAGTAAAAAAAAACTTCTTTTTGATGCTGAGTTTCGATAAAAATCCATTCGCCTCCTTTTTCTTTTCCTCTCCCAGTGCTGATGAATATCTGGAGGTTTTATCACTTCCTTCAACGTGAAAATATAACATATAATCATTGCGACTGCTTGATAAATTCAGGGAAAGTACCTTTGCAGTGGATGTAATCGGTATTTTGCGACCCCTTGCTACTTCGGCCGATCCGATAATGAGGGTAAAATAAAAGAAATGGATGCTAGAACAAGTCGTTTTAGGGACTCGTTCTTTCCGCAAGCGACGCGAGATAACAGCAAGGTAAGGGTTTAGCACTAACGCTCGATATTTACACCTTCCCTAACAATTGAAGGTGGCTTGCAGGTTATTACTGTAGAAGTAGATAACTTCCCATAGACAAAACAAATACGGTTAGGGATATACTACATTTTACATGGTCATATTTGTCTAAAAATTGTTATCAAATGTGAAATGGTCGAATCACTAAAATTACCTTATATTCAAACAAACTAATACCTTCTTAACGGATCTCGGATATCAAAGTTAGCAACCCGTTCAACGTTGGCGAAAAAGGTCTCGGGTTCGATTCCCGTCGGTGTACATGAGTGCGAAATAAATTCAGCTGTCGAAGAACTTTGAAAAACACTAATACTTCTCTTCCAGTCAACGCTTTTAAATGGAAACTGACATAAAATTTCAGAGAATGGAATTATTCAGTATTATAAGAAAGAGTATCTCTTGAAGAACCACATTTATCCATGAAAAGCAGTTACGTTTAAAAAAATGTATGATAAAGAGCAAAATATTGGTTGAATCTAGCGGCTATGAAAATTTTCACCTTCAAAACAAAAAAATGTTTACTTTTCAAAGGAATACTTAGGCAAGAAAAGCTTCACCTGGACTACCAAATTATATTACAGTGGTATAAGTTGGAGATATGGGCCCATTATGAATTCACAAATAATTATAATTGCTTAAAATGCAGATATTAAGTATAAGGAGGGCGTTTCTGGTTGGACATCCGTTAGAGAGGGCGAGGATGTTTCAATTGGCCGAAAATCCCAGCCGTTCGTGTATTCTTCCGCTAGGAGGCATTCAATTTGCAATGGCGGCGGCTTTTCTGGGAATGGCTTAAGCCGCCCAGTGAAATATGACCACGAATTCGTGCAGTGGCAGGTTCAAGCACGCCGAGAAGTACGGCTAGGGTGAAAGTGAGCCCCGTGTCTGAGTTATGGCGAAATACCCCCATGAATATGAAATACTCTCAGCCCAAGATGAGCAAATAATCGAACCGCCTCACTGATGCTGAAAATGTTGCGAATTTGATTGCAGCATTTATATCCAGGCATTAATATATGAGGGTGTTATGATTGGATAAGAAAGAGACAAGTTATGTTTTATTAATATTCAAACATTATGAGATAAGCGAAAATAAAAGAATATGTTACTAACGAATCAAAATTTTATTGGCTCTCTCTTTGGGAATATACTACATACGGGTAAATTCGTATTTTTCTCATTGTTTAGTGAATCTTAATTAATTATATTTTATAAATGTATAAAGGTATGGAAAAGGCATAAAATTATCGTTAGACATTCAAAATTTTGAGATCTAATATTTTTACATTTTACATAAAATATTTTATATGGTTGGTATTTTCTATCCTATCAACAACAGTTAATGTTTTAATTTTCCTATGATTATAATCATTAGGTTAAATAAATAAATCTACACAAGTGTTTCGTATTTTATCATCTATTTATCATGTTCTTATACCCTCTGCACTTAATAACGAAATTAAATTAGGGAGACATTGATGCTTTGAATTTTTATACTGGGAACTTTTTTTTGTAATTGACTTAAATAGGCTGTCTAAAATCACTACCACAATAAGTACGTGCTCAAAGGATTACGCCAATTGCTATTCTCAGAAAGCTATTTTTACACCTCTATGCTGCGCGCATGATTTTTTCACAAATATTATTGTTATATATTTGCAATGTTGCTATTTTACAATATCGCTTGGTACTGTTGTAGTTTGAATCTGTCTCAGCAAAGGCAACTCTTAATTCGGAACTTTTTGAAAGCCTCTCGTATACTAATAAGCCTCTTTTGAGCTTTACGGAACTTTCGCAACATTTAGCAGTGGATTGGATAAAGAAAAAGAGCATTTTGTCGTTCTAACTCTGTACGGGCCTAAGTTCTCGATGTATGTAAATGTATTCTTATGGAAAAATACTTGGCTTCGACGATCTTGAAACTTCTTGAACCCCTCGTAATCCTTTGCTTTCTTTTCAGGGTGTTTGCTCTTTGCGTCGTTTATAATCCTTTATTTCTGATCAGATTTAGTCAGGATTTCTGCTCCTGAGGATCATAAGAGTATGCTGAGATGCTAAATCAAAGAGATTTGTGTACAATTACCGTTAAAATATTTTGGATGGCATTAGAAAATAGGGGATTATATTCACCATAAGTGAAGATTTTGCCGAAGAATTAGCAGCGGATTGAAAAATGTATTCCTACTATAGATTACTGAATACGGAGTTAATTAAAGACAATTGCCTTTCAAATATAAGAACTCGCTTCCTCCTGAGGAATTTTCACTCATGGAGTGAGAATTACACTCCAGTTAAAAATCCAACAAAATCCTGCGAATCTCTTCACATCCATACAGTGCAATTTAAAGGAAAAAAAAAACAATACTCACGAAAAATACCTCTATTTTTAAAAATTTTCTGTTGAGTCAATAACCCGCCTCGATTTATTAGGGTTACTAAATTATCCATACCAATTGATATATTTTCAAACAGAAGACTGCTGTCGAATTCATAAAGGGTGCTGCCAAACCTTTTCTTGGGAATCAAAACAACATTTAGAACAGAAAAAACAGTGAGGCGATAGAAAATAAAAGGATATCTTCGAATGGAAATTCTGATACATGAATAAAATGAATGCGAAACTAAACGTTCATAAGTAGATGATCTTAGTTACTTAATTTTGATTATTATTCAGTCTACAGTGAAATAAATTTTACCAAATAGGGAAAAACAACGAATTTTATTAACAGCCGAAGTGAAAGAAATCTTGGAGTACGATCTCTTTGAGACCACGCACACAAAATTGATTTTTTTTCTGGTTTATTTGATATGTTAACAATTTGAAATTGAGACGAAAGGGAAACTGCCGAGCGAATTTTTTTAACTAACATGGTACCTAGAGAAAATGTGATAAAAGAAGATTTCATTCTATGTGAGAGTTCGCATTAGCTTCTATAATGGAATAAAGATTACCCTACCTCACGGTATCTTAAGTCTGTTCTCACAAAATTTGTCATTCCAAAGAAGAAGTTCAGAAAGAACCATTAGGTGATGCGAGAGAAGAAGACATATACGATGTAAAAAACATTTGGCCTATCACATGAGGCGAAATATTGACTAAAATGTGAATCTAGGAACTACGATAATCCGCGTCTTAAGCGAAATAGCGTCTTCAAGGGATTCAATTGCATTTGTTATATCAAAAGAATCTTTATGTGCAAAAATTAAGTAATAAAATAATAATAGCTTTCTTGGACGGAATATAGCAATTTAATTTGCTGATAATAATTCTTTACACTTAAAATTTCATCAACACACAGAAACAACTATGCCCTATCTTCTAACCCGAGACCTCAGTGTTGCTGGGCTGAAATTCTATCCTCTTCGGCACCTAAGCAAGCGAGAGAAAAGAAAGGCACGAAGATCACGTATGGCGTGACACTTTCCTGTCATGAGTAGGAGCTGTCACGTTCACCTAGCGAAGTGTCGTTGAGGGAGGATACCGAAATGGACGGGAGAAAGTGGGGCTATTCAATGTTGGAGCGGCAGATACCCTTTCAAGTACGATTCTCAACCGTTTTTCGCCGTTTATTCGCAAATATCGGATTCTATACATTTCTCAGGATTCTCTCTGCCTTCTCCTATTGAGATACGTTGTGCGTATTTTCCTACAAAGAAAAATACACAACACTTTTCGGCATTTACTATAGATTTTTTAATTCCACAAAATATTTTCCTTAGCATTTATTTATTTCTGTAACATGATTTTTTAACATTTTTACCATGCAGCACTGCTGTTCATCTTTTCATACTTCATTTATCGATTCTATCATTTTTATTTGGGATGAACAATGCATAATACGCCATGAAAATTGTGCTATCAAGAATTCAGTGGTTATGTTATAATGATAATAATAATGTTTATTGTGCTGTATTAAGTACCAAAAAGAGAAAAATAATTACAATAATGTGTCAGCTTACATAGAATTATCACAGAACTGTACAAGAGGAGAAATCAGCATTGATTCAATGCTTGACGCAATAAAAATGACTTTACAAAATGCATAAGAAACTAAAAACATGAAGAAGCAAAAAATAATTAATTGTGATTGAAAAAGAAGTAACAGAAATACTTAATCTTTAAAGGATCGTAACTAGGTGGTGTTATTAATATGAACAGGTAGTGATTCCCAAAAACGTGAGGAAGTTATTCAGAAAGATCTAGCATTGGTATTTGTGCACGAAATAGATATAGTTAGATAGTGAGGGCCAAACGAATGTTAAAGGAGGATATAGAGATTTTATGGGTGAAGATATTCAAAATATATAATGGTTATAAGTTTCGGGATAAAAAAGAACAACAAAGAACTAAGTATATAAGAGACATGATCATATCTACGTAGGTTGAAAATAAATATGCTTTATTTTTAAGTCTTTTTATTTATGTGTAAATATGTAAATTTTATTTTAAATTTATCTCTGGATTGCGCCCCCTGTAATCCTGTAATGAGCCACGTTTTGCATATCATCCACAAGTTCTCCATCCCTACCATACAACATTATTAATCTGACTATAGAACGAATGAAAAAAGGCGGGTTATTTCGATGAGAGACGAAATCTCAATCGAATATCACAGGAACCGAAATAACACCTCCATGTCCATCAATGAATAACAAGGAAAACTACAGAAAAATCAAATGAAATTGAAAATACTCGCTAATGGATAACAACATCCCTTCCGTTTTTGTTTGCACGGTGATGTAAGGCGGAGTTGCTTATGTTTAGATTATCAATTTTTCTTTTATTTCTTACGAGAGAACTAATGCTCTTTCAAAAATACCTCTGAATATTTGCGTATTTTTACACTCCTGTGACAACACAAAAACGAAATCGCTGGGAAAAAGTGAGTCATTTCCTGTCCGTTCCATCCAATTCAGTCGTTTGCCTGAGCGTATACAAATATACACGGATTTATATTTTCGGATTGAGGGATGGAAATAACATTCCTAGAGACCATTACACGTTTTAAACGAAACATGAAGGTGAACTTAAAGAAGCCTATTTCATTTCACTAAAATTTAGAATGAACTGTTACAAATCGAGAGTTCTCGTTATCACCGTACTTTAGCTAAAACAAGTGTCCACATGTTCTGGTTTTATAGGATGTATCGAAGATTTTCATTTTCTAAAGGAAAAATATCCTGGAAAAAGGTTTCAGGATGCCTAAATTCCTGGTGTCGGTCATTCCGGAATTCTCTGCAGATATCATTTTGAGTTTCGATGAATCAACAGAATATATTTATATCACTGAACTTTGTGTTCATCGATTAATGTGATATGAGTAATACGGCATGACTCAGAACTTGTCTTGTGCTTGATATTAAGGTCGTTCAAAATCTGTGAAATTTTTTACTGCGACTTTATGCTCGGCTTCCTTAAATTTACTGTTTAATGGCTGTTTTCGACCTCATTCCATATTTAAATATAATATTTTATGTACATAAGGTTAATGAACAAAATAAAATAATAATAAATGCATTAAATACCCAATTAATGTTAGCATTAATAAAGGGACAAAAGCAAAAACCTCATTTGAAGTATTCCATACCATGACCGAACATGAACATTGTCCTGAAAATGTCCCGCTAATATCGCGATTATGTCCCGATCGTCCCAGATTTTCCGTCCTCAAAGTAAAGAATATCCCGTCAATCTCTGGACTCTCTAGAGAATCCGAACGCTTAGGAACGTAGCTTATAATTAAGCATTAAAATAAACAACGGAGAGAAATCCTTTACTCCGTTAGACTTCTAAGAAAAGAATCAACAGCTCCGAATGAAAACGCATCTCCTCTAATATTTGGATATATATTTACCATCGCAAACAAAAGAGGATCGTTAAATTTCGGAAGCGCGCGTTTCATCTGTTTTATGCGGAGGACACTCAAAAGATCGTCAACAGCAACCAACTCGTTAAGGCTTTTCCTTTTTAAAAACGTCCACTTCATTAAAAAAGACGTCGCCTTCGCAAATATGCGAAAAAGAATCGAAGTGTCTTCGGCACCGCTTCGCCTTTGTTTCCCGCCCCTAATTGCGCTCCATCTTTTGGCGCTCTATTGACTTCGTTACCAAGACGAAAACCGCGCCCCCTATCTTCTGCAGACTCTTGACTTTGGAACATCCCGAGGGGATTCCAACTTCCTTCCTTCTCCTCACAATCTATGTGTGCGGACATATTTAGTTGCATGTTCACTCCATGTTTTCGCACGCTCTTGCTTATGTAAGTGCGCGATCTTGCAGATACTCGGCATTGCATGAAGTAATGTTTTCCTAGCTAAAGGAGTTCAGTTCGTATCAGTTGGGGAAATTTAAGCAATTGAACAGGAATAACGGACACCTAACAGGGATTTTAGTGACGAGTTATTTCTTAATAAAGAATTTTGAGATTGAGATCTCTACTTAAGTATTGGTCAGTTTTGTTTGCACATCGTTTAACATTCTTTGATTATATTTATTTCTTATATTTTATCTTATCATTGATTAAAATAATTATTATATTTTATTAAATAATTGTATCAATTTATATATGATGTTTAACAATTTGCAAGGTTGAATCGATATTGACGTGAAATTACTTGCTCTTAACACTTCTTTTTCATTTATTTCCCATCTTATATAGCTCAAGCCATTGGACCATTGTAATCGTGAGACGTACAGACGTAACTTATAAATACAGATTTTGCAGACTCAACCAATATATTTCAGGCGTAACCAGTATCAATGGAAGAAAAGATGCATCGATTCCTTAACTAAAATGATCCAATTAGCCAGGACTCGAACCCGAGACCCTGAAATTGAAGCGCTAGCACGCTAACCACCACGGTATTTAAAGCCAGTAATATCTTATAAAATCATCCCCCTTTTTGAACTTAAAATGTATGCTCATAAATAATTGGGTTGGGCCAATTTAGTTTTTTTAGGACTATCACCCTAATGAAAGAGCCTACGTGCGGTGGCTGCAAGAAAATAGAACTAATCTAACCAACTACGTGTTGCAGACTAACTTCCTTTCACCGATAAAGTGGTCGTCTTCTATTCTCTTAACTTCAACGAATAAGCGTTTCAAATTCAGTGAGACGTCGCTGGGCTTTTGTAGTTGTCAGAATTGTCAAGAAAATGTTAGATCCAAACTTGAACGTGCCAAATAAAGTATAAATGGAGCACAATCTTCCCCATTTCCTCCACTTTCCACAACTTACGCGGAAATAACCGAATTCGGGATAGAATAGAAAAATTAAACTGTCAAATTACGGCGGCAATATTATTTCCGAAAGTTTCCATGGACATTTGAGAGAGTTTAAAATCATAAAATCAAGACTATACTTATTATTGCGGTGCTGTAATTAGAGATGTTAAACATATAATTTTTGCAATTAAAGGTGTGCATAATTCTTACACCCTCTAATATTCATCAAACATCTAATGACCAGTAGGCTATGAATGCAACGGTGTACGTAAAGTTGAAACTTTCTCATAATCGTCAAACAAATCATCATTTCCAATTTTAAAATGTAACAGTTATTAACGTTGAAAGTAATTCTGAAACTTTCCATTATTCGCCAAACAACTCTGACGGAGTTAAGGCCGTCTTAATATTTCCTCAACTATTTCGTAAATATCATTTGACGGTTAAGAGAGAGAGAGAGCTATTCCTCCTCCCTCATTTGAAATTCTCTTTGCCAAACTTTCCTTTTCCTTTCTTACGGTTGTCTTCCCCTCGGCGCTAACATCGTTATCCCTTTCGAAGGCTAATCTCTGCTTTGCATATTAATTCCTTTTGCGGGAATTATGCGATCGACCATTTCCTCGATCGAAATTCTCAAAATACCCACTTTATAACGAATTTTACTTACTTCTGAAAAAAACGCCGAATCAATTAACTTCGGATGGAATGGGGAACATACTGACGAGATTTCAATGAAAAGGAGCGTAAAAAAATGGTGCCACAGCAAGGGAAAGGGTTTCCCTGCAAAGCCAGGGAAACAATGACGGCAGAGGTGAAGAAATACGCCGATTGATATGTAGATATTCATCGCCGCGTTCACAGATTACTAAAGTGATCAATTGACTGTTGGAGTTTCAGAAGCAAAGGATGATTACGGAGGTGAGTGGCAAAAAGTCACTGGATATGAATTGGAGATTTGTGATTTAAAATAAAATCTACGTTTTAGCAGGAAAGAGAACCATTAAGGAGTTCATTTTAACTTCATAATTAGTTACTTTTAAGAAATTAGTTTCTGTGTATGCATACTTCTTTAGGCTAATCATTGTTAGACATTTGCAACTCTTGTTGACGCCAAAAACATTGTTCGGCATTTAAAACAATGTTAGACGATAATAACGCTGAGTTTTATCTTAGTTTGATTCCATTTTAAAGACAATAATAACAGATTCTTGAACCCCACGAAACAATATATTTCCATGTATTATAATATAGATGATTCTTATTACTTTAATATTGTAATATTATATACCACTCGTTTCAAAGTTCTGGATTGAAAGGCTTAAGAGGAAATTATCCAATTAACCTTGTTAACACATCCAAAGGGTTGAGCGTCTATGGTGAAATGTCATTATTAAAAAGACAGTTATTTTTTAAATTCATATACAACTGCTATATTTTACTACGATACAATTTTGAACTCATTCGATCATATTTTAAAGGTGTTCTTGATTTTCAACGCGTTGAATATTAAAAATTAAATATTTCTAAAAAAAACGTGTTAATATTGCTTTCGCGGAGTTTGACAAGGTCTAATGTATGATTAACTAAATAATTTTAATTTTATTTAAATTACATTTTTTTCTGCATTCATAGGCAACAGATCGGGCAATTAACGGAACATTTACCCATTTTCATATGTTTTCCGCTATTTCATTTCATAACTTTAGCACCACTTCATGAAGTTAACATATTCAATGAAGACGCAAAAGCTTCGATCGGAAAAGCCCGAGCATTTCACAATCCAGCCATTGCCAAAACTCTTCGTTGAGAACAACACAATGACTGTACTGTATTTATGGAAAATAACGTACATATTCAAGTCGATGCGAATAGAAAAGAACCCAATATACTGAGTCGAAGGAGAATGCTTCCTACAGCGATGACTTTCACTCAAAAGCGAAGAGATGTTCTATATTGATTGATATTTGCCAAAAAAGGCCGCTAGGTAATCGAAGCGGAAGTTGCTCCTGGAAAAAGAAATGCACAGAGGAAATGAGATCGAGATAAGGCCGCTCCCTAGCGGAGGTTAGAGAAACGAATTTTCGAGTAGAGATGAATTATTCAAAGGCGAAGAATTCAATCCTTGTTCTACGAGACTAAGGAGCAGCGGGAGAAATAGATTTATTTGAAAAAATCCCTCTCTCTTGGAGCGAATGTGAATGCGTAGCTTACATATTTGAACATATATTCATAAATGCAGCGCCATGCATGTATTTGAGTCATAAAGAACTTCATTACAACAGTTCCTATTTTAACGATACTGTTATAATACAAAGATATACAACATGAACATTATAAAGTAAGTAAGTAAAGTAATAAACTAAAAAATGGTTTAACGTGTCTGGGATGAATATGAAGAGAAAAAATCGCGCTACATTGCCGAGTAGCATTGTTGAATTAAATCATATTGTTTAATAATGAGATGTTTCGACAATTCTAGGCGCACGGCAATGAGACCTAAGAATAGCTTACTACAAACGACAATGATTGCCTTCCAGAACCTTTTTGAATGCTTTTTACGCCTAACTAAGAATGAACCATATGTCATGAACTAGCTGACTGTTCATAACAGTTTTCGGAATAGTTCACTTAGGTTTAAAAAAACGAAAGCTTCAAGATCGTTTGCGGCAAGAGTAATCAATCAACAAGCCGGAACTAAGTAGAAACAAGCGAAAAATCTCGACTTGACTGGGATTCAAACCTAGTTCTACCCCATTCTGAACTGGTATTATAACCAGTACTACCAAGCACTAGTATATAGTATTACGGTACACTTCCGGTACGGTACGGTACACTTACTCTATTACTATGCCACTATTATCACCACTACTACGTCGAGTGAATCCCACTCCGTTAACAGGATACTTCGTGATAAACTGGCGCTTCGCATAAAGGCACCAACCACCGCCATAGGTCCTCATCGAGGCGGCCGACTCACGAAACGATGTTTGAGGAATATTCCCAAAGGAAATCACGAAGGAAAGGTATTAAAATTCATGCCAAAATCAATATGAATCCCTCATCCTTCAGCCAATCCTTATTTTATACACTCCAACCTGATCCTATCTTTAATTGTGAGAAATAAAATTTCCATATGCCAGGTCTTATAATACTTTAAGAAAGGAATGAGCATACCGAGAGAAGAGACAGACTAGTTCTTTTCTAAAGTATTATTTCCCTTTGCCGGTTTCAGCGAGTAATCGACATCATCAATTGATGGATTTCCACAATACGACACCTTCCTCTGAGGATTTAAATAAGCATGTTTTCGCGTAAAATAACGATAGGATAACCCCTATTGGCAGGGATTTTAATCCCCGTGACTTCAATCGTCTCAATCATGTCTTCCATAAAGGAGCTCTATTGAGATAAAAATCGATCCGAACCAAGTATTACTTCAATTACTTTCTTCGATCGCCTCTCACTTCCTCCACAATGGAAACCTCTCCCTTCATCTCTTCCAAGTTTGTTTTCCCACCAGCTCAACTTACTTCAACCAATTCTCTCGATGGCCTCCTTCTTCGGCTCCATCTTTCACACTTGAGTAGAAAAAATATTCAACCAAAGGAGTCTTTTCACTTTAAAGGTGTCACGGGAAGATTTCTATAGACAATGGACCATGATGACCTTCGCCTGCCTTCTCTTTTATTGGAATAAATGGTATTTACCAGTTCCTTCAGCGCTCAATTTTTACATTTTACTTTAAAAAAATCCCTTGCTTTTACGTGGTGAGTTCAACAATTTCTCGGAACCAAGGACGTTGTCTAGTTACCTAGTCTGAAAATATTTAATAATAGAATAAAACATAGCCATATACTGAGTAATCATTGCTGCGTCTAACCTCAAAAAGTAGAAGTGCACGACTGAAAGGCGTAACAATGGTTACTTATTAAATACGATGAACATCTTCCTCCATTATGAACGTCCCGCAATAACCGCAGCATCCATCAGCAGGAGATTTCAGATGAAGGTTACGTTATTCTCTTATGCAACAATTGAGAGCCTTTTTCCTATGAAACATTGTTACATCATAGATGAAAAGTCTTAAAAAGTAGACATGTACGGCAAAGAGACATAACCATGGCAACTTGTGAGCTACAATAAACATCTGCTTCTTTTCTGAATGTCCCGCGTAGTTTCCAGGAGATTTCAGATGAATTTTTTACGCTTTTTTTTAACTTCAGAATTGTTCGGTTTCCCGGGGCGCCAAGGTTTGGGGAGCGCATGGTGTTGATTAGAGGATTTTGTTGTTAAATGATGTTTGAAAATCATGGATAACTTTTTAATAAGCAAATCAATATATTATCATCATATTGAAACACAGCCCAAAATTCGAGAGTTATGGATGAATGTTAGGTTAATTTTTTCTTACTCGATTTTCGTTTGCGAAAGGCAGCATTCATAAAAATCTCAACCTACATTAATACTCAGCAAGAGGTGTGTAGCAAGGGGGAAATGATGCTTACATCGGCGTTTTCTTTTAATTCCTTTTCTCGAAATAAATTTTCAATTTAATTAGGCTAAAATGTTTCAGTAATTAATTGATCGCAGCTGACCCGATTCCCGCTTTCTACTAATTAACCAATCATTTAAGTAAGTATCAACATTACAGTGATAATAATTAGAGCCAAAACAATGGTATCACCTTGAAAACATTATTCTGAAATTATTTCTAATGAGTAACAGAAATTATATATTGAAAATTTGAGCCGTTCAAAATGAACATTTTACGAATATGCATGACAACACTATTAACAGTAATACGATTTATATTTATGCATGTATGCATGATAAATAGGTATGTAGGTCGTCGGGCATGAGGTTGGGATGGCACTGCTGAGGATTAACCCATTTATCTATAGAAATATATACATCCTAAATCCACCTGTACTGAAACACAAATTACTTACACGTGTCTCAACATTATGAGGACGACAACTTCCTAGAACGAATTCCATACTTCATCTCAAAGGCCTCGCTATATATAGGATTTAGTGAATTGAAGGCATTGGTGATTGAGCTCCCCTAACCTCCCACACAAATCACCAAAGCAAACAGAATAAACATTCCGAGGGAAGACTGAGCGCTTCTGCAGATACCGGACAGAATTATGGCGCCCACATGTACGGAGGACACCCACTGTTTTCTTCCGCTGTCAAAAGGGAAGGCCTTCACCACCAAAGCCATCCGCTTCGATTTTGTGTTCCTCTCCCCATTTCGAATGGGTTTTCCTCCTTCATTCCTCCACCATAGAAACTGCTGGGTATCCATAGCACTAGTAATTCTTGAAGATCCAAGCTGAATAAGCCAAGAACTATCAATTAGTATACTTATTCTAAATTCTGCTTCGACTTAAAAGGCAATTTAGCATATGGGCCCTATTGGGAATCGAACCCGCGACCGCTAACATCAAATCAGAGCGCGCTACCCCATTACTTATCTGAGAGCACTCAAATATAATATTATTCTATAATTTGAGTAATAATAAATAATAAAATATACATATTACCATGAATATACTAAAATCTACACATGATACCCTAAATCCGATATTTTAATCTACCAAAAATATTCAAGACACTCATTTATATACACTCATTTTTATCTACAAAGCACTCTTCTTATATTTCATTGTTGAGCGCATTTTCAGAGGGACTTTTTATGATTATTGCATTGTTGCCCATTGTATTACGTACCTAAATAAGAATAACCTTACTTTACCATTATAGGTACTCACAATAATGTTTCACGACAATGTTGCCCATTGTTGCTTTGGCTAACACGCTTCTAGGAACATTTTGAACTCCACCCGTATTCACTTTTCTATTAATATACAAATCCATTTCACAAAATAATTATGTCAAATGAGAGGTCACGAAAGGCTTCTAGGCTGGGATCAGTTAATTTGTTTTCGGTTCTTTTACTTATGGAATCGCAAAGGATTTCGTTTCCATAGATTAACCAGAGAATTGAAATTTTCCGCCCAGTTTACCTCCATTCGGATTTCATTAGGAGCGTGATTCATAATTTTCATCCCGCCGACTTCTTGAAAGCTTTCTCGCTAATATCTCATTGGAGCTAAACAAAGTGATGCAACAATATCATCTGCATAACTGACGCATAGCTTACATTTCAAAAGAATATTCTACTCGTGCTTGTGGAGGAAAATCATAAGGGGTGAAAAGTGAACTAGGTGAGGCACAACCTGACGTTGTTACATTTGATCAAAGAAAGGGCAAGAGAAGAGAGGCAGATGAAAAAAGAAGCAGTATTCGAGGGCAACAGAAGAGGAAAAACAGTCTCAAAGGAGGCCTCGCATCCGACAGTTCAATGCTTCAAATATACGAGATAAACTGAAAGGTACACCGGGAGGCTGTTGTCAACGTATGCTGCTTTTCATTAGCAATTCAAGGAAAAATCCTTTTTATCTCGATGACTTTGGCTAATTTCAAGAAACATTCAAATTTCAATTATGTTAAAGGAAAGCTACAGCTATTCAAGACCTAACTTTTAATGTTTTCATTTTTCCTAAAATTTCTACTTTACTCATATGAAAGGTTGTGTTGGAAGAGTGTCTCAGGATATCGAACCGGAATCGAGCCAAAACCGAAACATAACCGAGAACAGAATCCGGAAAATATAGCCGGATTGAAAACCGAACCCGAACCGAAAATATTCAACTATCGAACCGGGAATCGAAACCCGTTATTTATTCCGTTTCGATTTTAGTTCTCAACTATACACATTTCACTTAACTGTAATTGAGGAAATATTTACTAAAAATGTGTAACTACGTCTCTCAACAAATGATTATTAAGTTTTACTTTAAAATTTAGTATAACGTAGCATGTATAAAAAGAGACAGAAATAATAAAACATACATTTAGAAGGATGTTACAATAGTCAGAGCAAAAATACACGGTTCGATGGCATCAAAACCGGAAATGAACCGAAATTTGGTTTTCTGGAGCGAAAACTGGAACAAAAAGATATTACGTTGTAGAAGTTGGCATACAGCCCTCGGCCCTCTAATACCAAGGCCCCGGATTCAACTTCCGGCTATCCCCGTTTTTCTGGTTAGGTATTGGTTGTGTACACTCGCTATAATAAAATAATAATTACGAAACACATATACGAATGATGGAATAAAGTTTAACAATCTTACATAAGAAAGAGAGAGTCTTAATGCAAGGTTGTACAAAAAAGGAAGAAAGTAACTAGACTGGGACTCTACTGTAACCCAAGATTCCCACATCCTCCGTTCCAGCGTTCTAACCACTAGAAACGGATCCAACTGAGGTCCTCCGTTTCCAATTAAGAAGTAAACTTTACAATAAACTATAAAAACAATCATTTACCCAAGAATGGATATTTTATTTAAAAGAAATCTAGGGTTTTCTCTGAACCAGTTCGAACACCGGAACGAAAATGATAACCGCATGATGCCGTGGTTTATGATTAGCTCCAATTACTAGACGTAGTTAGGCCTGGTTTCCCATGATGCAATAGGTAAGTTCTTTCTCCACGGAGCTAACACCGCACAGAATTTGGAATCTCCATCATTAGCTTTGCATCCGCCGAAAAGATACATCTTACGCAGTTCCGGACTCATCTCTCAAGTTAAGACTATCTAAACACTAACATGAACAATGTTCCTCTCAGTTTTTCGGTCGGAAGCAGCCAAAAGGAGGAGTTCTTTAAAAGAATACTTTGTTTCTGTTTTGGAAACTCGTTTTACGGCGGGCAGCGTCTCATTCAGCATTACATGCATCTACGAACAAAGAGAATATGCAGCCGAGATAACCAAATGACACGAGAAACTTCTGCGCAGCGAAATTTGCTCGTTATAATTCTGTTTGGGCAACTTGTTTTCCTTTTTCGAGGCAATCGCATTATGTCCGCTTTCCAGAGACATTTTATCTTCTGTTTTGAAGGAACAAAACTTTTCCGTTACATTTTTTCCTTTAATACGTCCTTCTCTTGTTTATTCTGAATGAAAAGGAGGCTTTGGTGCCCGTAAGTATCAGAGAAACAAAAATAAGTAGCGTAAGAGAAAACAGCTTATTGCCTCTCTGAAATGTTTGCTAGCTCGCATTATAAACCTAAAGGAAGTGAAAATAATTGGCGGCGGAGATCTAATCTAGCAGCGTAATGTTGAAATGACATGAGTAAGTTAAATAGTTTACATTAAAAATTGTAAAAACCCAAGTTGCAAATTTCACGGTTAATCTAACTCGATAATAACTTATGAGGAAGACCCTTTCCATCAGCCTTGTATAATTGAATGTAAATTAAATCACTTCGCACCAAGGTGTTTACCAATTCCTGATTCCATTATCAAGGCGTTTCACCATCAGTTCTCTACTCTTCATAAAAGCTTGATTGGCCAATTGCATCAATAAATCTTCAACAAAAACCCCGAAGATCATTGAGCGATTACGTGATATAAAGAAATGAAAAAGTGATAATTACATAGATACATACAGAAGTCACTGAGAAGGCAGTCACCTTCTGGAATTTCAACATGGATATGAAAACATTGATTAAAAATATTAAAAGTAAATAAGGAATTTATAATTTTGGATAGTATATTAATATTTTTAGATTGATAAAATTTTTCCTTAAAAGTAAAAATTAATGAAAATTTTCGATTATTCATCCTTCAGATTAGGAGAAATGTTTAAACTCTACTTTGTATTGATAATGTTTTCTTTATGTAACAATTTCATTCATTATGAGGTCTTTCAGAAATTTTCAAACGATTGCAATTACATAATGTACATATGTCTTCAATTCCTAGCGTAATTATTCCATCACATATGGAATCGGCTGTTTAGTGATAATGAAAAATTAGATTTTTGTGTTTATTTCCATATGAGAATGCCCATCCTGCCGCCAACCCACATCGGGATGGTTAGGCTCATCTTGGGATCGAACCCAGGACCGTTATATCGAAATCGGACACCTTACCTGAAGGATAATGGCCGTCTCTGTTAAATGCTATTTATCTTACGTTATTTTTTATAACGCCATGCTATAAAACGCTTTTCTACAAAATAATACTCTATTCAGTCTTATATAAATTGTTAATATATCCTCTTCGAATTCTCATCAAAATAGTATTAAGTATAAGCGGATTTTATAGAGAGAAAAATAATCGATTTTCCTTGTATCGTATACGTTGCGTTATTCCTAAAATAGAATAAATGCAACTACTGTTTCAAGCAAACCGACTTTGCATTTACGATGATTAATCAAACCTCAAGAAAGCAACATTGCTTTTACAAGTCAGGATTTCAACGCTGACGAGAGCAGATGATAACTTAAAAAAACCATTGAGGGAGGAATGCACCCTAATCTAATTCGACCCTCATTTTCCACCCCTTCACCCACAATATCATATAAATTAATGCCGCTAGAGAGAAGGTATAGTAGTTTATCCAAAGGGAAAGCCCTCCTTCTCAAATTCAATTTCCTTCCCACGCCGTTAAACCTGTCACCGTTTGACCGGCAAAGCGAAGGTGGCGCCATCAACGGCGGCGGGAGGCACTAAGGGAAGCACTTTTATGGAGGAGTGGCACGAGAATGCGTGGGATTGGAAACATTCAATAATCCGCCGTGCATCATCCAGAGCACGGAATCACTTGCAGGTGAAATTGAATTTATCGAAGGAGCATCGTGTTTTTCTGCATCCGAAGTTTTCTGGATTCAGATATCCGTGGGGGAGTGTTTTGACGGAACCTCGTGGAAAATGTGTTGATTTTTTTCCTCATCTAATTGCAGCCTAGTCTTAAGGGATGGGGGCTGCTTTCATTCGAGGAACACGAGTGCCATTAAAGCATCATATATGTAACCGTCAAGACCCTCTTGAGTGGCGAATTGCATGCATTCAGTTCAACTCCGACATTGAGATTGACTTAAGAAAGCTCGTTTTTTCGTCGAGTGTACTAAAATAGAATGTTTCCACTTGACGTCAGTGGCAAGACCGGGAACAAATGAATGTGAGCACCTGAATAAGTTTCAAAAAGTTAGGAAAAGGTCGCAATGAAAGACCTAAAAGACTTCATGTCGCCTAGAAGCTGCAGGTATAGCGCTTTTTCAATTTATAGACTGTAAAGCAAATGCTGTTGCCATATGAGGCGAAAATATATGCTTGAATCTTTTTATTTATTATTCTGGGACATGCAGTAAAAATATATTTTAGACGTTTTTACTCATAAAAGTTCTGTATCTTTGGTTCATACTATTTATGAATCCTAATATAAATTTTATAAAGGAAATTGAAAAGGTAATGTTAGGAAGTTAAAATTTAATAATGCCTCATAATTTGTTTATTTAATAGATTCATCAACTGTGACCAGATACTGTTACCGTTTTAGAGTGGATTCCAAAACAATGAAATATAAAAAATACGGTAGATATATCTTAACTAAAAGCAAATCAACAATTGCTAAATAAATCAAAGAAAAATAAACAAAATATGATTTAAGTACAAAATCATTTATATGAATATTGGTATCATTCGTTTAAGCATTAGTCACGCGGCAGTCTGAAGGGTTCTATCGCAGAGGTTCAGGAGGTTTGATAGTCGATCTAGTAGGAAATATTATATTAAGTGCAAGGAATACGTAATCTAAATGTAAAACATGGAGAAGCGGAGTAAGTCTAGTAGCCCTGGATGGAAGATGATACTTAAATGGAAAAAATAATTCGGGAGAATAAATATAGGAGTTTATTATGTTGTAGATAAAGGAAAGATCAGATTTTACTAACATCAATTTTATGAATCTTAGGGAAAGATATTTGAATAACACAAGCAGTGGAAGAATTCCGGAAGTGGGGTGCACGAGATTTTGCTAGATTAGGAAAAAATTGAATATTTGGTTCAGGGAGACGATATTAGAATTGACTGACATGAACCAGATAGAGGAGCATTATGAAAGGACCTAGATTGCAATTGATGTGAATATAATTCGCTCATAAAATAATATTCCATTTTGGATTATGGAGAAACGTCTGCCCTGGCATATCTTCGTTATTACAGTCTATAAGAGACTTATTGTAAGCTGCCAAGGTGAGTGGTTCGTCCAGAGACATGACATTGTCTACAGTCAAGGCCCTCATATAAGGCCACCGATGTGCAAAGTGGAGGAAAGGAGAATTTTCTTTAAAGTAACAACAAGGAGCACGTCACTCTGCAAGATATCTAAGAAGTAATAGCAGTAGTATAATGATTTAGTATGAACTTTTGATGTCTGTTTACCCTTTGAGTTTTTCCCGGGGTGAAATCCTAGGCGAGAAAATTTAATCTATCCCTTCTTTTTCTCCTTTATCATTGAAGTTTCTTAAAATATTCTGGTATACGCCATGGAGAATGTCGTACATCACACCAAATTATCATGGACCAAGCTTAAACTTTGTATTTCTATTTACCCCTTAAATGACTGCAAACAAATACGTTGCTTACTTGTAATCGTGAGATATAAATATATAATTAAACGACAAATCTTCAACGAATTTCTGCAATGCCCCTTACAAACAGAGGGTATTATTGCACGTCAAGCTTTACGGAAGCTTAAGCCAGAAATTTTTCTCTCGATTACCAACAGTTATCGTGACGTCTTCCAAGATCCGCTTATCCTAGATTTATTTATCAGCTTTAACTCGTCTACATGTCTGCATTCGAAGTGACCCCAATCGAATCCGATGCAGTGAATTAAAAGTAACGCCCTGCTGTTCAATAATTCGTTTCTCACCACGGCGTCGAAAAGAGCTCAGCATATTCGATGAAATGTTCGTCTAATTTTCCCGTTATTTTCGTCTTTGGAATCAATTTCCTTTCATGCGCCCTCGGCCTTGATTCCGCTTTCCCGAGATATATATCACCATCGGATTCCGCTTGTTTTTTGTCACGAAATCTGTGCACGGCACGCTCTTCTTTATCTGGATCTTCACTTTGCGCTAAGTATTCAAAGGAATGAATGCGTGGGTATTTCTCCTTGCTAAGGATTACAGTTCGATCCTGACACTGAATATCAAATAGAATGCGCTAGAAAGGATTATGAACACCCGTATTTCCATTTTATCAGTATCGGTTCAACATCGCCATACACAGATACTCGCATAGCATGTCTCTATTTTTCTACGGCGCGCCAATGAGTTCGAGATACACTGAATCAAGGTCGGTTACATTTCGAATCTTACAAGGAAATCACCCTTGGTCTGATTTAAGTTGAGCAAGGGGACAAATATTTATCGAAAGAACGTCTTTAAGAAGATATATTCACAATTTTTTACCGCATAGATTCGGAATTAAGAGTAAAAACTCAATTTCTTTATCAAAAATGCAATAAATAGGCCGTGGTGCAAAGATCAAGCATATTTTTTAATTATCATTACTTCTATGCTCGATATAATAAATTCAAGATTTTTATTTGAAAAATTATTCTTGACTAAAAATACTTAGGCGAATCTTTTTAAAAATGTATCATTAGTATCAATATTTTCTTCCTAAGAGGACATCTGTCAGTAATCAACAAGACTATAAAATAGATTGAAGTTGATTTTGTGGCCATAAGGTTACGTTGCTATATTTCTAGGAATGATTTCTTTTCAAAGAGAAATCTTGAATGTTTTTACTCAAACATAGAAGTAATAAAGATTCAACAATATTTATGATTTTATGTTGACATTTCTACTACACTAGTCAATACCCCGTCAAAATTGACGGAACTATATTTAACTGACAATAAATGACCGTGTTGATACAATTTAATTATTTGGTAGCTAAGACAATATCGCGTTTCTTTTGCATAGACTCCTGTGAAGTCATTTCGACGGCAAAATTTTTATAATTATGTGGATGATATGATTTATTAATTGTAATTGAAAGAGTGCCATCTTAAATCATCCACAGAATAGGAGGTAATGTTATTTGTATTAAATTGTTGCTGAATTTTGACATCCAAAGTTTAGTAATGCTCTCCTTATCGCGAAATGTTGGCCTGCTTTCCCCATACATTTCATATGAGTGTTTGCTTCCCAAATGTTCTAAGAGAGTCGAGTTCTACAATCAACTTTGTCGCTTTGTTGTTTATACCGGCAAATTAGCGCAAATATTTCGTCATTTTTGTACGAATTCTCGTAATTTCGTCTCGAAAACTATATTCTATGACTAATATTTATTTAATTTCCTTTCTTTTAGTACCTGTCTCGATTTCGTAGAGTTTAGAAGTAGAAAAAGGATTAATTTAAATGTATCTGTCATATTATGTTTCATATCTGGCATGTAGTAGTCCTCTCAACCATCATTTTTGTTGAATCATAAACTAACCCAAGCGTCATCATCAAAATGGCCGAGTGGTTAGAGTGACTGGTTCTCCTAAAATCTCCAAATTTCCAAAGATTAATCCAAATTTCTATCCTCAGTGGTTCGAATCCTGTTTTGGGAATTTTTTTTTTCGGAAATATAAGTTTCAGGTTTTCTAGGAAGCTTCATAAGATGAAACTAAGAAGTCTCCGTAGGTTACTTCTTTCAACAAAGCTACTCTTCACTTTTTTACGCGTTTATTATAAATAAGCGAAAATAATTTTATATTTAAATTACTTCATTATATTTTCAATAGCCTTAATTCCGTTTTCTAAAATATTCTATACCGCCGGAAAGTGCGTGAAATTAAAGATTCCAATATTTTCCCATGAATTTCTTACGGGAGTTACCAACATCGGATGTATAAATATATACACATCGGTGATTATTAAATAAGAAGCCCAATTTATTCCGTTTTTACGAAAATAATTGAGTTTTTAAGATTAATTTAAAAAATTAACAGTCGGAAATTGTGGTTATTTTCTTCTTTCAAGACGTTGTTCGAAAAATGTCCATCTCATAATTCGACTTTAGTCAGATTAAATGAGGGCTCCTTTTAAATTTTGTTGCATATTAATTTACGGTTTCAGCAACTAAATCCCCTCTTATGAATGTCAAACACATAACCTGCACCATGTAATCGAAGCGGATACAATGAAACCGATGGACCTCCCAGATAGACAAGTAAGAAGCGTGTTCTTCTTAGGCGAAAGTGGTCCCGATTCCGGTCAAATTATTAATAAAAATGCAGTTGGTATGTATTACATCATTATACCCAAAATGTGAGAATTTTCATGGTGAAAATTCATCGAAACTTTAAAGAGGTAAGCGATCCTCGTGACGCGTGAATTTGCAGTCACAGAATCTCTCGGAATCTAAATGATATTTACATTAAAATTATTGCATTTTCCTTCCTATATCCCTTTCCTTTATACGCGGGATAAAATTCAATGAGCTATAGAGATATCTACCAAAGAATTAAATTCAAGAAAAAATCAGTGTACGGTGAATGATGGAGCAGCCTCTGAAGAGAAAACTCAAAATTAGCGGATTCGGTGAAATATCTCGGAGTAATCCTCACAAAAAACTTAACATGGGGTACTCGCAACCGCAATATATGAGGACAAGCACTTAGGAAACATGGGTTCACCAAGAGAATAGTCGGTAGGAACGAAGAGGAAGACCGCAAGCGATGTTACTTTGCGCTAGCTTCATCTTGAGTATGTTCGTAGTGAGTTGGACCCTGAATACAAGTGTCGTATTCGTGAATTAGGAGATGTACAGAGAAAGGCAATATTTTTACTAAAATTACTATGACGTCAGTGAATGTTATTCATATACTTCAAGACAGGATCCTTGGAGGATTTAAAGATAGGCTTAAATCGTTATAAAATAAATTAAAAGAAAGTGCGTTCTTGGAAGACATTATTGATGCGTCATTCCTGCTACACGTCTTCGTCATTATTGTCCGAAGTCACGTAATTTCGAATCGAAAGCGATATTCCACGACCAAAATATAAAATAATTGTTCCATTTTCTTTCTTTAGGCATTTGTGTCCATTACGTAGGACAATTATTTCTAATTTTATTATGTATGTGAAATGAAATCTGCAAACGGAAAAAATAATTTCCATGCAATATTTTCGAGAGTATTTTCGATTCGTCCAGATTCGAACCCATGATACTTTTGGCAAAACACATAATTTTTTAACAGTCAACAGGCTCTCAAATGAGCCCCAAAATTCACATTTCTGTCTCATTAGTTGACATTAAATTGTATGTGAAATATTTTTTGTGTTGTGGTGTATTTCAATGCTCCATTTTCTGTTGTCTTATTCATGATTATTCATTGGGTTGTAATGTTTCCAGTTATCTGTTATCTTATGCCATATTCTCTTGCTTTTTGTCTTATGTGAGGGTTGTTGGTAATTTTTTTTTCATTTGTTATTGTATTGCAAGGGACACTGCTACCTGGCTAATAGCCTATCTGTAGTAAATTTGTAATAATAATAATAATAAAGTTTCAAAGAATGCTTCAATGTATCTCTTACAAAGATTTACTGGCATAGGATAAATAAATGTATATACATGACAGTGATTATTATATAAGTTACTTCAACTGACATGAATTCCGGCTTTAGTTGCCTGGGGCAACAGGCGCTCGTGTTTCTGAGACCGATTCCATACAGAAAGGAACTCGGAAGTTAGCAGAGGTGGAAAGCGATAAGAACTTTCCTCGAGAGGATGATGTTGCTTTCAGCAAAATTTCCGTTCGAAAATTCTGTTAGAAAAACTACGTGGGGATGCTGAATCCAATGTCTTCCGCAGTTTTCTTCAGTTTGTCCAGTGAACGGCAACTTCGAGACTCCGAAAATAATTGGTTTAAATCTTCGTGTAAGTTTACTTCGTGAGGAAACTACGACGGCAGGGCAAATTTCATCATTTTTCGTATCGCGTGAGATCCACTGCGAAGAAATGACAGGAAGTCCACGTTTCAGGAGGGAATAAGTTGGGAAAAACTTATCTTGCTAATGATTAGTTATGTAAGTATCGTGCTTTTTCACTTCGAATCGAATTGAATAAATATTTTATTCGAATAGTTTGTTTATCGTAAACTTCCCAAACTGGAGTCCGCATTTTCTTCGTAATCTGCCAAAATAATAATAATAATTTGTTTTCTTCTTTATTTCTAATGTATTTAAATTTATATAAAAGCCTGAGGAGGATCAAGAAAAACCTTCTCTAGGAGCGCAGGGGAAGAACAGTCAGAGATGAATAGATTAATGAGACTGTAAACTTAGAGAAGCTAAATATCTATCATTGTCTCCCTAATATTCTATGTGAAATCAGTCACTCATGTTTCTGTATTGCACATTAAATACACAATGCTTTGTTTAATTATACGTCATCCAAAATTATGAAGATAGCACGAAAATCTTATGGCACCGTGTATTCCTTACGGGATAATTGCGCGAGCTTTTGGCTCTGTTCTATCAGAAATCGATTTTCCTCTATGCTGAATTTCTTCAAAATCAACTATCTCCAACTTTCTTTTTCTATGCAAAAGTCGCAAAATCTCGCGCCATTCCCCCGTAAGTAATACATGGGACCATAAGTTTTACATGGCCTATTCATGACGTCGGACGAAGTATATGCATTATCGACCCCCTGAGATCGAAATGATAAATATTGGGATCGATTCGAGTTTAGGAACTGATTGGAGTTCGATATAAACATATAAATTCAAATTTATTAACACAGTACTCAGAAAGAAAATATACTAACTGTATCAAGAAGGAAAAAAGCAATATACTACATGTGGCAACACAGAGCTGATAGAGATTAATTTCTCACGAAACCCAAAATGAGCGTCTCCATGTTTACAGAAATATCTTCAGTCAACTCATACATGATTGGTCTTCCTATCCGCGAACTAAATTATGTAATTTTATTGCTCCAGCACTGAAGATAGATTTAAAGACGTCTAGGAAAACCTTGAGAAATTTACGCCTAATGTAGGTATGTATTAGTAGCCATCCTATCTGCTTCAAACTGGCTCTTGCTAAGGATGACTAGACAATGACTATAGGCTGAGAGCATAATGATGCAGCGATGGGTCGGGAAGCACCGCTTTAATGCGCGAATTGCGTCGGCCATTTGCCGAAAGGGATCGGAATTTGCAGAGCATAAATCACGGATGCGATGGCTTCTAAAGGAATGCACTTGCCCTTAGTCTCTAATTCATGTCTTGCGACGGCTGGGCTTCGAACGCTCACACTGACGACGCTCTTCGTTTTCAACCATCATACTCAACGAAAGACACGAAATATGAGAATGTAGACGCTTTAATCAGGATACCTAAAAATCCCTTAAATTTAAAGGAATTAGTACATATGCTGCATATAAATTGGTATGGAGAGTTTCTATTTCAATGAAACTATCTTCTATGCTTTGTTAAAGTGGTTCGAAAGATTAGGTCATTTCACACATTTGGGCTTCCACCACGAATTGAACCTGGGTCTTTAAACTTAAAGTGAACACTCTGCTCACTTGGTTATTTGGGAGCCTATGCATACACAATGCAAATTTATCTATGCATACTATATTAACGAAGGACGTAAGTAGTTCCTGAAAACAAAGTTTACTACAATATAGGCTCCATCAACGGTTGATGATCTTAATATAAGATGCAGTAATCAAAACTTTAATATAGAATCGGGAACTTATCTTATTTGGAATATTTCGGCATTCTGGACTCCATATTAACAGCTAAAGTGATTCTTAAACGCATTAAAAATTAGTGAATTGTTAAATAAAACCAGAAACACCTATTTATTTTTTTGAATTTTGCTAGATTACCTCTGAGAAGCAGCTGAAAAGACGTTGAAATGAGAAAAAATATGCGTCGCAAAAAAGAATGAAATAGGACTCAAATTCGCTTTTATAAACACAATATAAGTTCAATAATTGCAACATTGAAATGAATAATTCGTCTTCTATTACCAAATTGGAATGCCATTATGTGTATTACGTATGAGGAAGTCTGCAAAATGTAGGAGTTCACAACTAAGCAACATGCAATGTCCAAATAAATTTTTTCTTTTCTTCCTTATTTTTATCTAAAATCAGAGTGGCGCTACAATTACTTCCAAATAGTACTAAATTATAAATATATGGGTGACAAATTTTAAGGAATTTTTTAAATTGATAGATTCTCTTCAATTTTTAGATATTCGAGAAAGAAGATATAATAGTTTGAGAGACGAAAAAGTAGTAGATTTTCAATGAGATATTAATATGTTCTTTTTATAAACGACAAAGAGCTTCAACTGGCAACTTTTGAACACCCTATGCGTACATATAGAATAACTTTGATGTTTATAACAAAACTATTCGGAGCTCTGTCATATGTTGTTTCCGCTTGCGCTCACAAAGGTCTTTGTAAATACGAATACTTCCGACGTTTCTCTACAAGAAAATACATTTTTCATAAATTATTCTAAAGGTCTTCATTCCAAGCAGCATTTCCGACAAATTTTGGCTACATATTTTTTAAAGCTTAGCTCAAATTCTACAGCGAGTATTACAAGTATAGTATAAGAATTTAACTAAGATATATCGTTTGATGAAACAAACAATTTAATTTTTCAATACGCTTATCGGTCATTCTGATTTATACTCCCATTTTAAACTTAATTTATTTGAAAGCTTCTTTAATATATGAAAAAATTGATTTAATAAAAATATAACGACGAACTAGCGTGTTTTTTTAACAGACTCATCTTGCAAACGATAGAGAATTAATAAGTTTCCATACCCTTATTTCCACAAATCGACTTTCTCACTAACACTCACTAGAGGTCATTAACTTAAAATCACTTAAAATTTCTCATGTTTCCATAATACTTCGTCCAGTTGAGAATTTGGCCGACTCGTCAATAGCTAGGAATACGGACGTAATTTTTCTGAAATGCCGAATGAATGAAAAATCAGTTCGAAGTTGCTTTCTCTCTTATAATCGTGGATTTATCGAACGATGTAGTTTTGCAAATCGCTTAAAATGTAACTTGGGCTAGCGATGTTCCGTGGTTCTCGAATGGGTCCAATAACCATACTGTTTGGGACTCGTATTTTGTAAAGCGAATTTTCTTTTTGAGAATTTGGTCAATCTTCCAAGAAACTACAATCAATAAATAAATTTTATCTTCCCTCGTCGACTTTGTTTCCCTACCAGAGAATTCTCCATTTCCGGGGAACTTCCTTATCCGGAGATCGTTCTGGAAAATCGGCCATAAATCCATTCACTCCATGAACACAATAGCATTAAAGGGGGACATAAAGGTAAATTATGATTGTGTAGAGCTGTGAAATGGCGCGAGTCCTCCTTACGAAAGAAAAGACGTACTGTTGACACAAATGGGGTATTTTGTAGTAAACATTCGCAATGCCGTGTAAGAAACAATTGTTTAAATGGCATCCATGGTTAAGAACGGGTACATCGCTAGCAGATCCCTTCAAGAACTATTTACGATCTGATCAGATTTGACCCCTTTTACAGGGCGTTTACTTCCAACGCGATCACCCTTACGTTCATCAATCAAAGACCTACAATCCAAATGCCTAGCGGACCCAACATCTCGCTTGACCCGCCGTACATTTGGACCGTTTAGGGACGCATGAAGAAGGATGCCTCTCTCGCAGTCCGAAGGTGGCTGTGCACACTATGGTAGGGCTCACAAAAGCGTAAAAGAAGTCTGCATTGAAATTAATTATTTAAAGGGGATTATGAAGAGAATGGGTGACATTCTGGATCACTTTTGTTTCATAAATTATCGAGGAGAGATTATTTAACCTTCATCTGTCTTCCTTCCCATATGTTACATAAGGGTATTTATTCACCGACACGATGATAATACATTATACCCGTGGTAAAACGAAGATTGTCCTAGACCAAGAAAGGCGTTTGCGGAAAAATGCCATATTTTATAAATTAAAGGACTTGCGTGCCAATATAGTGCTAAACCAAAGAGTGAAATGATCTTATTACCAGTTTAAGTGTGTTTAAGTTGGGGATAAAATGCAATAATTGACGTAAAAGATATTAATTATCATTACTAACGAATAAAATCTGCATTCATTAAATCCAGAGCTTCATTTCTTAAGTTAAAAATACGTAAAGAAATGAAATTTCCTTGTGTTAAAAAAAATTCTCGCGTACTACTCTAGGCACGCGTGTTATAGGTACACCACTCCCGTGATAGACCCCGGGTGGGAACATTTTTACATCGGAAGGCCAGATTAGCATTCGGTCTCATAAGAATACCCACGTGTAAAGCCACTCTAATATTCCCCATTTGCTACGTTCAAACATTTAAACATCAAAATTTCACATGAGGAAACAAAGTCATTTACTGTGTAAACTAAAAGGGAAAATGTTCCATTTCATTTTTCACCCTACGTCATTAGTAAAATTTAAAAAGATATTTAAATAGTAGTATTTGTTTAAGGAAGTGACTTAAAAGCCGCGCTGAACGCCCAAAAAAGTCACATGTGGTCGGAGGGCCGCAGGTTCCTGTCCTAGACCCTCCTCAAGATGTACTATTATACTGACTACTTTACTGAGGCAGGTGCCACGTTTTTTCGGCGAAACTCATTCGCATTTACCATGAGCAGCATCTTCAGAATAAGATACCTGTCCCCGATTTCATCTCACTTCTAACCCCTGTGTTTTCCCACCGGGATTCTCTTCCAACTACCCTTTATCTTGGCCATGCAAATAGCGGATTCATACAACCGCTCTATGAAAATTTCTATCTCCATTCGGCAATGTAAGGGAGATAGAGAGATCCTCTTTTATGGTGAGTGAGAGCGTTCTTTCTATCGATCCGCCGAAGAATCGGACAATGAGGGCGAAATGGAATTCAGAAGGAGATTAAACTCGTCCTTGAACGCAAAGGGCAGTGTGCCGTGTGACATTTTTGACGCCCCCGATATCGACTGGTTAAGGATCACTGAACAACGTCTACACTTTCATCGATAATGAGAGATTCGTCCTTAATGTCTCTGTTGCTTCAGATTACACTTCTTCTTTATTCATTGCTCTTCAATATCTAAGGCGTCGAAAGAAAAGAAATTGGAATTCGACTGTTAATGAATAACAGGATGCCCACTTTGCTATTTGGGAGCCTACGTAAATGTAAGCATATTTAACTATGATCAAGATGAAGTAAAAAAAATTAGAACTTGGCTGTTCGATCAGCGAATATGCCGGTGACAGTTGGGTTAATCCTCGAAAGGAGAAAGGGAACTGAGGATTAAAGAGCTTCTGAGAATTATCCAACAAGCATTTCGGTGATTATGCTCCCATAGTGCGTATGTAGAACACTCCTTCTGGGAGTATTAATATATGCTTATAACTTTGGTATGTTTGTGAAACATTGCAGTTTGCTTCCTAAGCAGCTATTAATAAATATTAATAAATATTAATAATCATATTATGTATTTTAAACACTTAAAAGGTACGGAGGGATTTGAAGAGTAGATTTAACACGAAATATAGTTCAGCTAATTTGAGAAGGGAATAAATAATTTTTTTCAAGTGTCACGAATTGTGAAGAAAACTTGATAAAGACATGAAAAAGAAAACATCCAGAGTATTGCATAATAAACAAAGACACAAAAGGCATGAAGATACCGCATAGATATGAGAATAAAATAAATTATATTGGGATGTTAGTGTAAAAACACCCCATGCCATAAACTTCTGGGGGTTACGAAGTAGATATGTAAATGTACAGCTAGTTCCAAAAAAAACTTACCACCTAAGCCGCAACCCGCATAACAGACGTGAAGCTCTATGAGAGCGAGTCTAGAGTTTTCCACGCATTCTATTGGCTCTTGGAAGGAAGGCGCCTTTTTAAACCGTGTTGAAACGCGTTGAAAGTATTTGTACCGTCTTTATTAGCACGAAATCTAGTTTAAATTTAGTGTTACATCTTACTATGTCAGCAGCATAGTATTAAAAAATGAATGAAAATCGGATCTCCTTATTTCGGCCTCAAATTTCTGCGTAATTCACCTTTTTCTGGAGGCATCGGGTAAACTTACTTTAGCTGCTTCAATTATCCAATAAAAAATTATGTCATTGCAAGATTAGAAAGGGATTATATTATTACGTTTTTTATGCTCTTGACGCCTACAGGACGATCGTTTAAATTTATTTAGAGGAAATTCACGACTATGACTCAAATAGAAAGATGAACGAAAACTCTGCAAGGAGATAAAGAATAATTAGGAATAAGAACACAATCAACTGTATTTCAACTAATTTATATTGCAGAAAAATGCCTTCGAGAAGGGGAGTATGAAAAAACTGCGTAACCTACTGAGGAAAGCAAAGATGAAAAGAAACTTTATCTGGACGAATACACCGAGAAAGAATAATTTTAAGTCAACCTGGTAGAGAGCTCTGAAAATTAGACCCAAAACATATTACAATAAAGTAAACCAAGTAAATTACGATCAACTATATCAGATAATTACATCAAATATTATAAAAATTTTAAATACCACCAAATCAACTGATAGAAAGTAAAATATTTATTGGTGTGCTATCATCATTTTCTAAGGTAATTGTTTAAAATTCAAATTGCTAATTTAATATTTTAGAAAATAACATAGATATTAGAATAGTAGCACTCTTAATTTAAATACTGAGGGCTACAAAATTTTTTCACGTATCGAATAAAAAATTAATTTACCACGAAATTAACGCCAGCATCTCGTAACACTTTTCCGAAAATATTGTTCATTGCCAGTCCCAGAAAAACTACCCCTTTAATTAAATCAAGTTAATGTTCCTTGCAAAATTATGCTGTCCCAACTTTTATATGATGCTAAATCTCTTTCTTGCCCCGTGGTGCAAATTTTGACTCGATTTCTTCGCAGTTGAATTATTCTGCAATACAGAGAAGCATATAATTTGAGCATAAGTTATTTCAGAATATATGCATCAACATGCTACTCTGTTCTTACTTTCACCAGGCATTCGTGATGACGGTATCAGATGAAGCATTATGATTATGAGATGAGATTTGGCTGTTTCTGACAAATTCGCGTCTGAGGTTTCACTAATTCTTCCATAGAGAAAGGAGGTCTTTCCTTCCCTCCACCCTGGCCCTAGGAGTATCCCCTATTCATTCCTTTGTTGTTTCTTTTCCTTTTGTTTTGTCCATCGAAAGGTATTGTCTATTTTCTCGAAGGAACCATAGAACGGCCGATGGGTGAAGGTGAACTCAGCTCTGAGAAGAAAAACCCCTTTTTCGGCATATTGTGGATGGTCGTATGTATCCGAGGTAGCGAATTTGAAAGCGCTAATGAGGGTTCCCGACCGCACCCCTGCTGAGCAGGTATCTTAGGTTAGGGTATGGTGGCGGCGACCGATCACAAGTAAGGTGGGAAATGGTGGATCCGCGATTTGTAATCTTCGCCGCGGGTATTCCCTTAGGGAATGAAGATATTCAACTCTATTTTTGAGGTTGACGACCTTTCAGGACTTCTTCCAAGGAATACAGTTTAAGATGGTTAAGAAACAACAGTTAGTATGGCAAATCAGAACCTTAAGACTGATTTGCATATTTCATATAAATTCCAGGTGTTTTATACTTGCATATTGCAGGTTTACATGTTAACACCTGGTTTATTTACATTTACATTAATACCCTGCGATCCGCCGTATGACGTATGCCAGGGGGTGTGAAAACACCCACAACACGATTTCCAATGTTATACTGAAATGATTTTCAGAACTATGCGCTAGGTGAAAGTTAGACTAATGATTAATGATCGCTGCTTCGGTTTCTGAATGCCTCAAGTAAGCTATATAACCCGAATTGTTTGAATGGTGCATAATATGTATAATAATTAATAGAAAAATCACTATCAATAATTATGAATGATGGGTAAAAGGAGTCATGGAAGAATACGTTAAAAATAGAAACCAACGGATGGTAACCAGACTTAGATGAGAATATTCCTCTAATTCTCAAGATTCATACCTTAGATGTTAAAATATTCTTGGTTCTACTATATGTAATCCATTACTCCAACATTCACTTCAAGGACCTTCGTAACATCCTTCATCCTAGGCATATCATAATTCTCTACGAAATTTGCGAAGATGTTTTTTAAATTTTTTTATAGTATTTTTAAATAGTAATGCAAGGAAGATCATTACAGTTAAAATAGGACCTTCGGAAAATCTGAATAATTTTACATTTACATTTACATAAGGACCCTGCTAACCGCCACTGGCGCATGGCAGGGGGTGTGAAACACCGAAAACCTATCTACCTTTGACTGCCGTTGGCTTCTCTAATACTTCGCGGAAAAAATGACCAGAAATAACTATCTGTCCTGGCAACTATTTCCCTGTAACGCTTCGTCGTTTTGTCTCGAAGATCACGTATGCTACAAACTGGTATGACAATATCAACTACCTCCTCCCTGAGATCCGTAGTGATAAATTTATGAAAAAGCTTCCTACGGTAATCAAGTCTTCTATCACTAAGCGAATCCCAACCGAGGGATTCTATCATAGCTGAAACACTGCTGTCAAAACTGAAATCTCCCTTAACAAATCTAGCTGCCCTACGTTGAACCATCTCAAGGCTGGAAGTTAATCCCACTTCGTGCGGATCCCAAATCGCGCAGCAGTACTCAAGGAGAGGTCGAATTAGGGAGAAGTACGCTATTTCTTTTACTCTCCATGAGCAACCCCTAAGGATTCTACTAGCTAAACTTTGCATCCTATTCGCTTTACCTACTACATTTTGAATATGCTCTTTAAAGGAAAAATTACTACTGAGCGTAATACCAAGATATTTATGATGCTTCACGAACTGCAACGGATATCCTGAAATATTATACGGCATGCGAGAAACATTAGCGGAACGTGTAAAATTCATGGCTACGCACTTCTTTACATTCAAATCTAACTGCCAATCCCTGCACCAACCAGAAATAAGATTCAGATCTTTCTGTAAGCAAATAATGTCATCTGCGCTTGTAATATCACTATAAATAACAGTATCATCTGCAAATAGCCTAACCTTACATCGAACATTATCCACCATATCGTTGATATAAATTAGGAACAGAAGAGGACCTAATACACTACCCTGCGGAACACCGGATGTGACGTAAACCTCATCAGAAAAAATTCCGTCCAACGCAACTCGCTGCGATCTGTTTCCTAGAAAACATTTTATCCACTCAATAACTTGCTGATTAATCCCATAAGCCATCAATTTATGAATTATTTTTACATGTGAAACTCTATCAAAAGCTTTTCTAAAATCTAAAAATATGGCATCCGTGCTAATACCCTTATCAGCAGCCTTAACTAAATCGTTCACAAAAAGGGCTAACTGGGTATCGCATGACCTACCCTTACGAAAACCGTGTTGACATTCACTAATTGCCCCCTTATCACCTAGAAAACGCATTATAGAACTGGCAATAATATGTTCAATTATCTTACAAAAAATTGACGTTAAGGATATGGGACGATAGTCTTCCGGTTTCGAGGAACGCCCTTTCTTAGGAATTGGGGTGATATGCGCTCTTTTCCACGACGTTGGTACAACGCCTTCATCCAACGTTTTCTTATAAAATACGACAAGATAGGGAGAAAGCTCGTCCGCCAGCGTAGTAATAACCAGCGAAGGTATACCTTCCGGTCCGGGCGCTTTCTTCTTGTCAACCTCTCGCAACAGCTTACCTATTCCATCCACTGACAACTCGATCGGCCCCATCTTTGAATCAACCCTGACAGAAAAATCGTTCGTACGTCCATTGTCCATTGAATAATAACATAAAGTTGACAATGTTTGGGTGTATCATATCAGAATTAGTATTTCCATATTCTGCTTTTAAAGTGAATGACATAAACTGTATTAGCTTATACTAAATAACTAATTCAACAACAAAAATGAAAAAATAAGTAATGCTGCCTATCGTCAATTAATATCAATCAAGCTCCTCGTCAATGATTGTTTCCTTTATTTATAAATATTGTTTTTTATGCTTTATTTTGTCCCTACATTGAGCTAACAATTTCGTGGTTAGAAATAACTTGAGAAATGAACGATGAACTAGAGAAATGCCATCTAATATATATTCCTTACGCTTACGAGAACCAAATCGTTTAACTTCTCTTACAACATATATGATACAAAATAGATAGAGCGTTGAAGATGATCTTACTACAACGACTAATGTTTCTATTATCATGTCACTAAAATATGAATTGAAACGTAAATACGGAATTGTAGACACTCCGCATATTCAATGTCGCAGAAACTTGAAGATTATACGCCGATTACCGATAAATTACATCTCTTAAGTTATTTAGAATAAACCATTGGCTTGCATAGATAGTAATACTAATGTTAGCAATTTTTATCGGTTTGAAAAGACCGAAATCTTTTTCCAAAATAAATTGCTGATAAGAAGATGATTTAGGTACTGGCTTAGTGAACTACGCGAACTTTCTTATAGAACTAAAAAGAGGTTGCTATAAAACATTGAACATCGCTATTGTATATAATTTCGGAGATCCTGGGAATAAACTGATGCATCAGAAGGAAATTTCTGAAAGTATGATAAGCCATTGACGTTATATCCTGTATATTTGAATGTTAACCATGTTTGACTAAGATATTACTTAAATTGGATAAATGTGTAGTTTCTCTAGAGGCAGTCATAAACGGAAAAAATATATGTTCGATGAGAAAATTGAGAAGGTGAGTGAGTGGGTTATACTTTTAAAAGAGGTCGTTGCTCCTACTCAAAGTAACCAATTGGTCGACGAGGAACGCAAGAATTGCCATTACCTATTGTGATTTATTCAAAATTTGGAATTAACATACCTCTTACACTTTCGGTTGTTAAATTCATGTGAGTGTATGTATTACTGTTGCCGTCGCTTCTCACTTCCCTATCTCTATCAAAACAGTCCCCCTCTTGAAGTCCTGGTGAATTCATTGCTTTATTCACTTCTTCCAATCACTCCTGTATTTTAATTGAAAATTTTACATTCATAGCTAACAGTAGCATTCAAATTATGAGCATTATGAGCATTATGACCAAACCTCATTCGCACTATCTTTTTGTGTATTTTAGAACTTTTAAAGGTGATAAATATAGCGAGAAGAATGTTTAAGAACGTAATGGTTTGTGACTTCAACCATTTCAAGAGGAATCCACAGGAGAAATCAAGTTTATTCGATTCACACTTCAATGACACCGAAAAAATTAATTAATGAATTCAAAATTAATGTGAAAGATGGTAGTCTTGTATCCGTCATCTTTATTCGTTCAGGAAAATCTATCCTAGCACATTTTCTCTCAATTGATTTGGACGGTATAGTAAATATTCCAACTGCAGGTGATGATAAAATTTACTGATTTTTTACCGATCGAGTTTTAATTTCGATGCTTATCAAATTAAACAAAATTTATCTAAAATACACAGAGAATGCCTCGAGACTTCATACTACATATTTACTTATAGTTTTTTTTTAATGTATTTAAAGTAATAGCCTAGATATGGCCATGAGTTTGCCTTACTTTACTTGTGTAGATTGCATTCACACAGGCTGTGATAAAACAGGTGATCGATATGGACTCCTTACGTATATAATTTTAAAGGCTAATAACTGCTCTCTTGAACGATGTATAATATTATCTACTATTATATTATATAATATAACCCATTATAACCGCAGAGTTTTGCAAGCGAAGGCGTCAAATTCGAGGTCTATATATTTTTGGTCCGACAATGATTCAAACTGCGCGGAAATTTTCATTCTCCCATCTCAGTCCAAAACATAAGCTCACAGCGGCTCAAAGGCAGGGTTTGCGAAAATTTCCTTCATCCTGCTTGTGCCTTTCGTCTCAGACTCGAATTTTATGACAGGAAGGGAAGGGAAGGGGGTTTGCCTCGGTATCCTCTGAATAACGGGACCTCGTGTGCGACGGCTCCCTCTTTGCGAGAAGCAAAGCTAGAATATATACTGATTCGTATTAACCATTTTATAATAACTGAATTCTTGCATTACAACATCCATATCATTATAATACTATTCTGCTACGCCAATACCACCAAACTAAGGATACTAGTAAATCTTTTCAATATCAATAACGCAAATAAATCCATTTCAACTCTGCAAGCGGAGCCAGGACAGAAGCTGACTATCTCCTCCATGTTTTCCCTCTCTCTCTCTCTCACTTCTTAAGGCTCGCTTGCAGGAAACTCACTGCCTGTTATGCGGGTTGCGGCTTAGGTGGTAAGTTTTTTTTGGAACTAGCTGTACATAGAGAAAGGAAGATTAAATGTCTGAAGAGAGAAAAGGTTCGGCAGAGAAGAGAGGAAGGGTTTCGAATTATCCAAGGGCACGATCAAAGGATACAATCTGAAGTAAATGTGGAATCGGTAAAACAGAAGGATATTAACTGACAAAAGAACGCCGGAAGATCCGGGTTCGAAATCCGGTCACGTCATCCTCCATCTTCAGTCGATTTCGAACAGTTTCTGGAAAAAAACGCAGTCCCTTGCCAATCCTTTTGAATAATACTTCCGCCCCATTGGAGCGCGCCGGTGGCTCCCTCAATCCCCCTAGCGGATAACTGACCCAACTCCAATCCGTGAATTAGGTCGTGGAGGATATTCGCGCCACCTGCCGTTGCCCAAAACTCATTAAACACCGCCTATCCCACTGGAGGACGCTTCAAACGCCGTGCTTCTGGGACTCTCCCGATTTATGAAAACCTTCAGATGCCATTAATTATAAACACTTCCCCGGGGATTTGTTTTTCGGATCCGCGTGTTTAATTAACCCTTCGGAGAGATATCGCTTGATGGATATGCGGATTCGAATATCCTAATAACTCAGCAGTCGGTACATTTCTAATCAACTTTGCGATTAGGAGCGCATCTTCCCTTAGGCTGTTTGGTTGCCGTTAATGCTACCAAGTGTATCAACGGGACCAAATGAAGGCATGAGGGCCACACATATGGAATCGACCATTGACGTTGGGCCCTTTTTCGCTCCGGAAATTGAAACGACGAAGTAGGGCCTCATGTCTCCTTCATTATTAAATCAGGGTCCGCCAATGGAAACGATTTTCGTTTAACAGCGGCCGCGGTTATCTTCCATTAATTATTAATTTACAATTAATGGATGCCTTCGTAGTAATCTACGTGCCATTTTACACTAGATGAATGCTATGACAAACCTTGCAGATAATTGATTTTAGCGCGAAGAGAATTTCGTAAAATGAGGACGAATCTCCAATAAGTTTCTATCTTCCATGTTGCGAAATTTTTTCTGCAACTCAAATATCGTTTTCGAAACTTAAGGTAATCCGAGGGCCAAACATTCATTTTATTTAAAGCTAACACTTTCGAAATCCAAGAAGCTATTTAAAATAACAATTTAATTTTGACGCAAAATCTTCATCGTACAACGAAACTATGATTTTTGAGTACTACATGACACACTGTACATGAAGCTATGTGTTGTAAAATATAGTAGCTGTGACATCATGTACATGAAAAACGCATCTTGAATATGGTAATCTTGAGTCATAGAAATTCAGATTTGATGGGGGTTGATATAAGAACCGGGAATAAAATAAAAAGCAAGATGTGACAAATGTGTCGTATGTAGTAGTATCGCGTAAGCATAGGTGAGAGGTATAGGTAAAGCAGCCTTGCTTATATTCGTCAAAAAGAATCAGAGTATTTTCTTGAAGATAAATCGATAGTACGGTTTGGGGTTTCTATGGAATAATCATGTCATAATTTTTCTTTTGTAGATTCTTATGACAGCAAAGCTAGTAGCGAAGGATTAAAATCCTTTTTGTTTAATATCTACATAAATGTCATACAAATTTATGGTTAACTTAGGACAACTAACTATCCGTGGAGCATGAAACAATGGCTAGATAAATTGTATTTTACAGAGTATTATTATCAAAAAATATTATTAAAACATCATTACCGTCACGAGTGTGGGAAACGAAGGAAAATAAAACCTTCAGACTGTAAAATATACATAAAATAAATAAAACGCTACTCTTTACGTCTTATTCTCATGTCGCTAGATTATATTTCTAACTTAGCCTAACCTTTGCAAAGAATGTTCACTGAAAAAGATTCTCATAAATTTCCTCATAGTTTTCTCACTCTAAGATCCCTTTAATTGACGCTATCACAACGGAATCATTGGATAAGGCAAATTATTCGATCTGAAATCAACCCTAGAATTTTATACACAATAAGATGGCAATGATTAAATCAAGCTTTATCCAATCTGCTAGATATCTCAAAATCTCTTTGATATTGTGGGACAGATTTTTCCAATACTATGGATCAGGCTACATGTTACACTGTCGCATCACCCATAAAGTAAGCCGAAAGTTTAAGCTTTAGATAAATCCTAGGTCAGTGGATGCTAAATCTTCCTCTCTTAATGTCCCAGATGGGCTGCTTCAGTTCTTAGCATCCCATAGGATCACCAAGAGGAGAAATACGAGTCCCACACAGCATCGCTCTGGAGCCTCGCTAGAGTACTACCGAAAATCGTTAGTCCCATTTACGCGATCCACAAACTTGGTCATCTGCTAAAACCGCGATAATGCGGGAGAAAGAGATTTCCAACAGATTTGTCATCCGGTCAGCAGAAAGATCAAAATCCGCGGCACCACACAAAACACTGGAGACTGACCTCTGTCCTTGTACCAAACATTCCAAAGGGGTGCTCACCTCATGTACAGCGATTAGAGGACATAGAAACGGAAAGGGGGTGTTTCAAATTGTACCTAGGTACTAAATTCCGATATAATGTTAGACAATACTATTAAGTATTACCCTCTCTCTGAAATTAAGACGTTTCTTTTTATAATAATAATTATTAAAAATTATTAGTTAGCCGAGTTTGATAAAGAAAATAACTATTAGGACGTTGTGGGGGAAATTAGAAAGTGAAACATGGTATCGAATAAATTGATGAACGAGTCATGAAATGAGGTGTACCTTTCCTGTAAAATTACACTACATTTCCAGCAGAACATTAGAAATCAATCATATTTATGAATGTTTTCTTGCTTCATATTATTTTTGAACTTTATTTTGCGTATTCTATAATAGCATATTTAATGGAACATTTCATCTCTATGTGTTGAATAAAATATAATTATTAGTAAAAATTCCGAGAACTAACATGATGAAAGTACTACCACATGTAGGAGACATTAAGTGCAGTTAGATATTCAGGGCACGTTAATTTAGACTATTGTTGCAGCTGCTGAGGGTAAACAATTCGAAAACGAGGATAAAAGAAAATGAAATTCATAATGGTATGTATATTATGAATGCGGCTTAAAAACGTAAAAGAAAACAAAAGCTGCTTTCAGACTGTTGAATTCAACAGAAAAGTAAACATAAGCTGTCTTCTACAGATAAACACGCTTTTCTTGCGCCAAAACTATAAAAAAGAAAAACCCGGATATCTTAAGGCAGTGAAAAGTCTTATCGGTAAGTGATGCAGAGAGGAACGGGTGAAATGAGTCGGAATCACAATCGAAGGCATTCTCAGGTAACTTTTCCATCTGCAAAAGAATCGCCGTACACTCTTACGGATGCCTGCTCCTGGAACATTTGCCGGATTCGATTCAACTCCAGGTTATCAGGGGAAATCGATAGAAAGGGCTTCTTTTATAGCAACTGCGCATTCTTAAACAACACAAAACAAGGAAAATAATGAAGGGATTGTGGAATTGAAAGCAAAAAAGCAGGACCAAGAAGCGCCAGGAATTCCGCGGAAATAACATCCGGTTTTGGATTCACGAATCATCATTACCAAATTGCCAGCTTCGGTAGGTTCAGATGATAATGATAGTTAACCAGAAAATGTTTGTCACATAGAAGTCTTTGTTACTTCTTAGAATTGGAATTTAAGCTAACATCACTATCTAAGATTTAATGTAGAAAGATAAGAAGTAAAGGCGTAAAGACGAAGTCGATAGTATTAGGCGAATGAAAACTAATGTACTTTTCATCTTAGTAATTTAATGATTCACGGGTCCGTAAATTGTATGAATATATTTCTAGAGCTTAAGGTGAGCGCTAATTATAACATGCATAAAATATGATTCCTCTTAACCGTACCGTGATAAGGTATGTGTATACACAACGGCCTGTTTACGTATTATGATGCGATTCAATATCCTTTCATATTTTACATACTAGTTGAATTGAAAGTACATATTTTATGTTGAAAGAATTATTTAACACTTTAGATGAGAATATGGAGAGATTAAGCGTTCAAAAATTTATAGATTCTAAAAAAATATAAAAGGGAATTGTTTTTTTTTACAAAAGTTTCCAAAAAAAAAGACTAAACGAGTTTGGAGTAGTGCTAAATTTAATTATTTTCATGTGATTATGCACTAAAGTAGAATAAATATGTGTCAAAAAGGAACATTTCTCCATTTAATATTAGAAAAACATAGAGAACATTTTTTTCACATGGAAATACATAGGTACTAAAGCGTGCGCATAAAACGGCAACTGGCCAGTTGTGCGAACTTGATATGCTTAAGAAGGATTACAGTTTATATTCATACAAAGTTAATAATTTAAATATTAGGTCACATACTATTGTTCTTGTTCTGAAAAATAGAGATGGCTCCTTAAATGTAGCATTACAAAATTGCTGGTGGAGTCAACTAAGTTCACAGTTAAAGTCGCAACTTTATGGAACGCCATCGATAGGAATAAAAAATATTATTTTAAATTTCATACTCTTACCTACAATACACTACCAGTTTTTAAACTTACATTTTCCTTAATAAGCATAGCGATCTGATGATGAAAATGTAACTGATTGCGTATTAAATATAACCGAGTGTAATATAACGCAAAATTTTTCATCCCTTCCTTCATAAGTAATAGTCACGATCTTACTTTATTCATTTCGACCCGAAGACTATATTCTCTCTCGAACGAAGGTGAGTCCCGGATATTGGAAGGCGGATGATATACTTACAAATGTTTGAATACTTTCTTTCCTCCGAAATGGGAAATGCATAAAGAATCAATATTGAAAGCTGAGAGATAAATCGGCGCAATCAAAATGAAGAGAAGCCTTCAACGCAGTGCTGAAACCCGAAGTTAATCTTTTTCGCAGAAGAATGCTATTGAGAAGAAGAAAGGAGATCCATTTGTCAATGACAGCGACGGAAGATGTATGACTCGAGAGCCCTTGGAAATATTGAGATCTCTTTCGCCAATACACGTACTCGCCAAATGGATGCACATATCATTACGCAAACACCCGGAATATCAATTGCTGTACACATTATACGATACGTAGAAATAGGTGGCTCAACGTATACCCAACTGTCTGGCGAAGAAATAGGAGAAAAGTAGTTCTTTCTTCCACATAAGAGGGACATGTTCTAAGAGTAGGACAGAGGAATCCGAGAGGATGCCCAACTTAGAACTAGGTCTTTCTCGAGAAAGAATTTTGAGAACGGATTTATGACATTTATTTTTAATACTGATATATATTCTTGGTGCTCCAAGCAACTTCATATATTTATTTATTAAACAAGTATCAACTTACAGCACGAGGTCAATGATAGTTGACGATAAAGAAAGGTGAATAAATAAAATCAACAATGAAGCAATTATGTAAAGCATAAAGAAGAAACAAAAGCAAACAATAAAAACATAACTATTACAGAGGGTTTAAACAGACACTTCAGTTCCGAGAATGGATCAATCTCTTGGAACCATACTAAGAATGAAGTTAGGAAGGAGATAGAATGGATTAAAAGTGTAATTCGAAAAAAGGGAGTTAAGCATTGAAGGTACTTTGAAAAAGGGGGACCATTTTATTGCTGATAGGTGTGGACTACTCAGAGAGAAGGTATCAGAAAGTCGAGTTGTTCTTGAAGGAACTCAAAAATCGAAAAAAGAATGAGAATCAGCCTTGTTGTTAATATTATTATATGAGAAAGTAATGTCGGAAAAAGTATGAGAAGTTTTATTGTGATTACACCCATGAACGTAAATTTTGCAATTCTTTAATGGACATTGTGTACTGAAAGTTATTTTTAACCGTATAAATTTATGCACTGTACGGTTAAGGCGTAAAAATTTGATAACACAATTGACTTTTAGAATAGTTTCACCTTTCCTTTTATCCACTTGATACTCAAAATGACTACTTGTGATTTCACCGTAGCATACTGTTTTCATATTATTTCTCACAAATTAATTATTTTTTTCGGACTAAATCAAAGAATAATATAAAAATACGAAGGATCAAAGTAAACGGAAAAAGAATAAAGACACGTTTTATATTATAACGAACACCAGGAATATCCTAAATAGAAAAAGTTCACTCACAGCACTTGAAGAGAAGTTAACGAACCAATTTAAGAATGAGAGGTTCTTCCTAAGGACATCTAAAGAGCTCAAATCCTCTCAGTAGATTCCAAAAATGGTATTCATAAGGCAATAAATCGGATGTACATAAAAAGGCATCTCGACTCACTTTTTCAGTCGATTTTTAACTCTTCTCCCATTCCACTTATGCTAAAATATGTTCATGGCTTTCCTACCACTAAATTTATAAGAGATTACTAAAGCTTCTTATGTTATCAATAACGAACCTTCTCGATTTTTTTGCATTTTAAAGAAGTTATATCTTTATGTTCAACTGAAATTACTACGGTTGGTTCGAGTTTTTCTAGTCAGTATTGAAGTAATATATTCGAATGGATATAAAACCGTCAATAATAACTAGAAAAACGGAAATGGAAAGAATGAGATAGGAATGAAATCCTCTGTAATTTTTTCCGTGACCTCAATTCCAGATAGTCTCTATGCGATGTTACTCGATCGGACGATTAAAATAACGAATCCTATCTTAAATTTAAAGATTTCAAATAGAGTCTTCAGTTATCAAAACGACTTAATTGAAAGCAGAATAAAATTATGTTCTTTTGCACTTGCTGAAATCATGAAATCTATTGTTCACTGTAAAACTCTTACATATTATAAATAACACGCAATAAACATAATCCTTGTATATTATCTTTATACATCCATAACGGGAATCATATTCTTTTACTCATAACCTGTCATCAAGAAGGTTCCGTGGATATCTAGCATTCGAGCCCTCAGAGATAGGGGGGCCCAATTTCATAAGGGAATATTTTTTGCTGGGCAGATAATACGTAATGTATCTATAGTAATATGTAAAGGGGCCCAGATGCACATCTGAACTCCAGCTCCTTTTAGTAGAGGCCTGGCCCTGGGTTTACGGAGTACATTTATGAAGAGCCGAAAAAAATCTAACTGAAGGTTAATAATAATAAAAAGGAACATGTGATGAAAAATAATGTTGATATTATGGGTATATGGTAGTATGATATATGAGCATACGGCATACGAGTAAAATCTATGGGTTTACCATGCTTTTGTCTATCCGTGATCTAGAAAGGGGATGAATCTAAGAAGAAGCATTAAACTACAAAGAAGCAGCGAAAGGAATAGTGAGAAATATGAGCAAATATAGAATTTTGTGTATATCTTAATATGTACTCGGAAGTTTAAAGCACTGGAAGCATCAATTAACGATCTTGTATGCCATTACCTTATTCGTCAGAAACAAAACGAGGATATAATTTGCGCTAAGTTAACTCTTCGGAACTAATTTTATTGCTCAGAGAGACGAGAACATGAAAATCAAAGAGAAAATGGTTGGAACAGGATGTAGTAACACGGAAGATCCGAATGAAATAACCGAAGAACAAAAGGGACGAAAGAGAAAATAATGGAATGATTAAAATTCTGAAGGGCGATGTCACCAAATGAACATTTTACTTAATCAAACTTGCGAAGCGTGAATGAGGAGAGAGGGGAAATCAAAATTGATGGGGGGAAAGAGGAAATGAGATTCTCAATTGCGATGAATACGACGGCCGATTTTATTGTCCACCTACTTTTAGATTCTAGATAAAATAGTATAGGCGCGATGAAGTTGAACATAATACTAAAGGACACGGTCTTTAACCTAGGATAAGGGATAAACTGAGTTCAAATTCTATCAAGAAAAATCGACCAAAAACCTTTCCAGGAAATATATAAAGGAATCAGAAATTGATTTTTTCGGTTGCAAGAACCCAAGTATGCGTCTCTTCCGTGCCCTAGAAATTCAAATCCACTACCAAAGAAATCTCTACAGAATTTAAATGAAATAGTACTGTTAGGATAATACATACAATTAAGATAAGATGGAAAAGTACACATATTGAAAAAAACACTCGTCCCAAAGTTTTCATGATTTAGTTCAGAAAAATACATCAATTTAAGATAGAATAATTTTGTGAAGAATTCCTTATATTATAATCAATGTTTAGAGTTTTAGAAAATAATTCCGCTGGCAGAAGATCCAAGAGAAAAATGTCTCATACTTTAGAATAATGAATACTTTAGAATAGTGTGCATTCATATTTCGGCCAACTCTGTATATACATACATATATACATACGAAACCTGTTTCAATATAATGTTGGCACCTTTAGATGCAAGGTAAGGAAAAGTGATTCCTTTATATCACCTTCTTTGATGATTCCTTTATATTAATCACCTGTATGTGACAATCCGTTTAAGAAACCGATCGAAATAAATATTTTTGAGAGCATACAGCAATCGGCTAAGTCTCTATGATATACCAGACAATCCTCAATAATGCTGTCAATATGTAACGATAGATGTTTTACAATTTGCGAAGCAAAAAGAAGAAAATTTTCCCAATGACCGAAATTGTATATCAACAGTCACTGAATTAAAGTAATTTGATATTTAAGACATTTGGTTTCTCATGTTACCCCAACCATTTCTCATTTTAATCGAGGCATCCTAAATGAAGTACATATGAGACTGTAGAGATAATTTAAGATCAATTCTATTCCAGCGATGAACAAACAGACAAGTTATTCCTTAGAAATAATTTTGAGAATTTCGAAATGTTCTTAAGAAATGGAAATAGGGGATAATTTGGTGGAAACTTAACAACTCACAGATATTATGAACTTATCTGCCGCAGCATTCTGTCTTCTATGAACTTCCTTACTTCCTAATCAAACAATGAGGCAAAAAGCTTACCTGCAAATGAGAAAGAAAAAAGTGTTATTTTAAAGGGAATAATTAGCGTTCTGTTAAATTATGGGTAACTAAATATATTTTCCAATACTATTATAATAGCTTTCCAGCAACCATACCTTAATGAATGAAATGATTTTTTTCTTATGGTTCAAGAAAGAGAAAAATGTATTTTTCATGGACTTTTTTTATCCGTTTTGTCAAATTTTTGACATTACAAAAGCTTTTGAGCTTTGCATAATGAATAGCTATCTCCTATGAAACCTGTACCATAATATTGTCTTTTATTTTATTCAATTACCTATATTCATGCTTTCACGTCCAGGCATGTGTAAGTGAACGTCTTGCAGTACATAAACGTACGCAGATAACTATTTAGCACGTCATTAAAGCATAAATGGAGAGTTGACTTTAATCAAGCGATTCTTAGCGAGGGATCTAGATGTATACTTGGATTCGAGAACCGAATTCCACGTTTAAAGAATAAATTTCCATAAGATCTTACGAATTCGTACGGTAAATGGGTTGGTGTTACTGAAAATCATATTAAGCAATTAAGTGTTTAAGAAGTTTTACGGTATATGTATTTCAGTCGGGGTGAGATAAATAAAACATAAGGACAACATGGAGGGAAAAGTGATTTTCCGGATTGAAAAAAATCTCTTTGAGACCGATTTGAAATAACTGTGTGAGCGCGAATTTCCCACGTCTTCTAAAGGAGGCAGATAATGCCGTCGCGTGCGTTTGAAGAGAAAGAGGTCCGTAAAAAAGGTTTATTTATAAAGAAAAGGAGAAGAATTCCTTTGGCGTGGCATGCAAATCCGCCATTCGTCACAGTTGCGAGCGATACGATAATCACGACGGAATTTCTTTCGCAAAACTGACAAATGAGAGTGACGGAGCGAACTGCTATCGACTTGGGTGATTCGTTCTTTTAATAATAGGGGCGACGCAATCTCCAGGGAAATCGATCGATGTGAAAAAGAGTTGAGCAAACATTTGTTACGAATGACGTTTGAGGACTTTCGCAAGAGTAACTTTTCCCTCGATTCACGTTTCGTTCGAATCGAGTAGGGGGTGATTAAGGGATCGATACTGAAGAGAGAAAGTAAAGACATTTTCTCAAAAAAAATCTAGAAATGCAGGATTAAAGTTGCTTTGTATACCTTCACTGCTGTTGAATATAAATGTTATTTTCATAAACATATGAAGATGTATATATGTAGTACTAGTATTATTGTTAATAAGTACTTTGACAGCTAAGGTCGTTTGGCATATACGGGTTCCCACTAGGAATCGAACCCGGGACCGCTATCACCAGAGAGGTTGTCCTCTTGGCTCCATCAATGAACCCATCCATATCCACGAACTCAATGTGCGTGCGTGTTTGGGGCGCGCGCATGTGTGTGTGTAATCCTTCCCCAGTTCATTACGTCATCGGAGCAGGGAGGGTGTTAACGGAGGCTGGATGCGATGTATAGCCCAGGATCTACCAAGCTGTGAAGTCTTCAAGAATTTTCACCAACCGGTATTAGGAGACCCTTGTGAATTACTATCCTACGTATCCAAAGTTTAGCTGGTTTATAAAAAGTATGTACATTCATCTCTTACACAGTATTTACGAAAACGCCACTAGGATAATGAAGAGTTCAAAACCGAAAAGAAAAATCGACAAAGCTACCGTTAATCACCAATTTTAACTACAATCATACTGGGAGACGCTTTTGAATTCCTAGATAGGAAAGAGATGGGTCTACAGATATATGAGTATATCAATTATAATTGAATAGATGATTATCTGCGTTAATGTGATTATAAAATGATATAGCCTAATGCTCCGTTGGTCTTCGTAGTTTGAGAAGTTGATATAAAACTTATATACTACTCTACTCTGCTTGTGTTAAATAAACTATTTAATTTACTATGTACTTTACTAATATACTATAACAATTTATCGACACCAGTTAATTTAACTGTAAAATCAAACTTATACAAAAGCTTAACGTTGCCTCAGTACATGGTTCAATTTTAAAGATGTCATAAAACTCCCGAATTTTTAATAACGCTTTCTACCCAGATTTGCAAAGAGCCACATGATTTTATAACAGAATATGTAGTAATGGATTGATTTTACATCGTGAGTTAATCTCTTTATCAGAGAAATATTGATGAAAGCGAAATGGCTTTAAAATCATATTAAGTTACAACATGAGCTACGAATACTGAGATGAATTTTGGCAAGCACTTCATTAAAATTAAAGTTTTTATATGATACCTTGTACACAAAGAAGCTATAAAGCTCTTTAAGTAACCCACAAAATTAAGGATAAAAGCCGCTTCTATCTCTTCCTTCCTCATTAGAATTTTTCCGCTAAGAACCCACAAAAAATCATTCCTCTTCTTCACCTTTCTTAACAGGGCTTCGTTGATCCCAACAGGATCCAGTGTCAAATCGACAACTTCCTCTAGATTCTTTTCATCTTTCTTAGCGCGTTTCCTGACATGTATACATCCAGGAGCGTGTCCCGTCAATGGAGCGATCAAAAAGTGAATGAGTGCCGGAGGGAATATGGATAAGGAAAACTCTGCACGTACTGCAGCCAAGCTTAAAAACCCAAGCAGTGAAAACCGTCGTCATGACGTGGACTCGAACCTTCGTCTCCCGTTTGGTTGCTTTACTAATCACTAACTACTGTGACGAAGTAATTCAGCTCTGTTTTTTTTTCTCCTGGAGTGTATCCCAAACTCGCTCTAACATAAGTCTTTTCAATATTATTTATATATTTGATAATTTATAATGAATTTTTTAGTCAAAGGTAGTTTTTCCCTCCCTCCATGGAGAAATTCTTGACAGTCATTGAGCTTTCCCCTCAATTAATTAATTTATAATATCTAGAATGTATATTTAATCAATATTTATTTTTATTTATTCAGCAACTATATTCATGAGAAAGTATGCTATGATGACTGTTTGACTATGCATAAATGTATGTACATAAAGATTGCCCACTGACACCAGATGTTACTTGCGATGGTTTTGACATAATAATAAAAATTCGATTTCTAATATTATCTTAAAAAGAACACCGGAAGCATATTGGCTAGGAGCCAAATTTATTTCCGTTAATTCGCTACATCTGAGCAGGAGAAAAGAGCGGCTAAAAGTCCGAAATATTGGAGCAGCCAAACTTTGGAAAGAAAGCTCGTCATTTCGAAGGGACTAACAAGCTCTCATTGAGATCGCGAAAAATAAAACATCGTCCGTGGAAACTTCTTCGCTAATCTTCGATAATTAGCGGCGTTTTCGTTCCCTCGCTAATTACGCCAAAGCCAATTAGTAACCGATTCATGATACTTCCCGATTTACGAACGATATTTCAATTAAATGGAGTTTATAGAGAGAGGATGCCTTTGTGCCGAGTACCTCATTCATCTGTCTATTAGCCCACGTCTGGGAATTACGGTAGGAAAACTTTTTCGCCAAATATGAAACTGCGGTCGATCTTAATTCGCCGATTCGGAATTGAATCCCTTTGGAAGTAATTCCTCTCGGAGTCAATTGTACATCTTAATTCGATTAGCAGAAGAGATATTTGTAAATACGGAATTAAAAATGTCTCGTGAATTAAGAAGAGGATGCATAACGAGGTATGAATAGGCCTTGTGTTTGCTTCATTTCTGTCCTACTACGACAGGATGAATTATGTACGGAAAGTTACGACGAGTTTCAAAGGCCCATAGAATAAATTCAGCAAATTAAGGAAGCATTTGATCGATGCGTATCTCACAAGAGATTAATTCGTATTTAAATCATTAAATTTTACTTGGAATGAAAATACTGTCAATTGCTTCAGACACGTCTTTGTGTGAGGACTCCATATCGTGAGAAATAAAAATCCTTTCATATGAGTAGAATTGCTACTTCCTTAAACGCCCACTCAAATATTGCTTCTTAATGAAAAGGCGAATCAAATAAAATACACGATTGATATATTGTTATTCCCAATTAAATACGCAATTCAAAGGAAAAGATTTTTACCCGCAAAGCTGAGAAAGGAAGGATTTCTGAGCCTCATCATCTGGCTGTTCCTCTTTGGCCGAGAAACATTCAATTGGATTATTAATTTAATTTCAAATATTCTTGTTCACAGAGGCACGTCACGTACTTTAGCCGTTTGACTATATACTTCTGCAATGGTGGATGGTCATGATTTGAGCGATCTTTCATTAATTAACGCAATTAAAAATCGAGCTCGCAGACACCTCACGGAATAAGAAAGCAAGCAGAGTGTTTTATTCTTCCAGAAAAGCTTCTTTCACTTCAGAATTCCTTCACAGCTTTTCGCAGATTCTCTTCCATTCGTCAAATCACGTCACTTTTTTTCGACATTTCCTCTTCTTGAATCTCGGTTTTCCTCTTCATCAAACTCAAACCCAGAATTTGTTTGCCGTCTTCGTCATACTGGTTTCATCAATGCTTTCTTATCAAACAACCATTTCAGGATCATGTCATCAGCGTTCTTTGTAAAAATTCTCAAAAAATTTAAAATGAGCGATTAAAAATAACCTCTTGTATGAATTCTGTATTTATTGGATGGATTTTCATAAGGTGAATGGGTAAGGGTCGTATGGAAAGTTACGATGAGGATGTTGCTAAGATCCTCTCGATAGTATGTTTTTCAATTCAATACAGATGCCTAGAACGAAATGTATACAGTCTTTAACTCATAACGATAGGATTACAATTATGCTGTCTTTTCTCAGCTTCTAATGATATTAAATTTTGGACTTGTCGATAGAATTCAATTGAACTTAACAGGTAACTTTTGAGGGTAGCTTGGATAGCCATTTTCAAAATCATATCATTATATTACTATAAAATAATCCAGTTGCGTTGTTTTCTGACGGTTTTTCGATATCCTTGATTACATATATCAAAGACCAATACGAAATAAAGCGGTGGCTTACCAGATATCAGGGAATATTTTCAAAGATAGGCGTATTCACCAAGTATTTTACGGCTTAGCTATTCGCATCAATAAAAATGCCTAAATTAGTTGCGTGGAATCAGTGTGATCAAAACTTTTATGATCCGTTAAAATTCTGACGCTACTGATTTCACCTTTAAAGAAAAGAGGATAGAACTTTAGAGTCACGTTAAAATGGTCGGAACATTTTTAATGAATTTTATTTTATTGCAGGAAATTCGTACATTTACTGGGGTCTCTGCTTATCAATGTCAATCACTCGGCTAATGAAAGGTTATAGGGAAATATAATTAGGTATCAAATTATACTAATTAACGAGTCCTTCGATTTTGAAATGCGCACTTCATCAAACAAAATATTAATAGTTTTCAATCGATAGTTATTTTATAAATTTTAAATTTATTACCTCAATACATAAAATATGTGAAATCCTGTAAAAGCTTTTTATAGGCTAAATTACTGCCACAGGGTAACGAGGAAATAGGATGTTAGCTTTGATACTGTACAGAAGGAGTATATTTAATAGATACTATTCCATTTATTATTCATTTTATTATCCTTATATAGCCTTGTAAAGTGATACGTCAATTTCAAAATTATAGTTTTTCTTTCGCAATTTATAGATACTTTATGACGACTGCCCTAGTGAGGGTTTATTTTTCCAAATTTATTTGTGAAATGTTTTTGTCTGACGTTTCTACCGAAAGAGAATTAATATCTATCTATCATTCCATCTGTATAATTTCATCTAAAGACATATTTTATCTAAATATTTAAAAATAGATAGGGCTGTTTATCTTAGGTAACCCATAAATAGGTTGTATTTTAAATAAAATCTGAGCTGTTTATAGAATTTACTGTTTAATTTCCTATTAATTAATAATATGTAAATAGTTAATACTACGCACTGTTTATAGCATAATACTCCATCAGAGTTGTTCAGGAGTTAGGATATTAATACTTCATCACCAGGGCCCCCGGCTGATCGGATTACTCTGGTTTGGGAATGGTTGTATTTTGAAACTTATAAATATTTATTCGCAATGGTAAGGTATATCTATGTGAGCATTGCTATGGTAACCACATGACGACATCCAGTTCATTAAATTTATCCATTACTTCCGCAATTACGTGAGAGTAAGACTAAATGATGAATACACCCCTCATCATTCGACGGGAGACAAACCATCCGAGAACACATGTAGACGTAGGTACCTTTGGACGAGTAAATTAATATCCATTGAATCCAAAGTGTATGAGGGCCAGTTTGAAGGTCACCTTGGCCCAAAGGATGAAAAAGGTTTCTGGAAGAGCGACTTTCTTTTTCAATTAGCGTAGCGCCAATTCGGCCGCCCCTATGCTGTCCCCTTCCTTGGCAAACAAATCCATGTCACCGAAGATCCTTCTCAACGTCCTGCTTTTCCAATTTGTACAAATCCGAAAACAAGCGTATAACACACACGCCTCTTCACTTTTACTATAAACCACATTCTATGTTTGTTCGACGACATGTTGAAGAGACCATTTCCTCGTGATAATTTATGGTTTTGCTTCCTCTAAAAAGAATAATCTCGCTCGACTGGAGATTTTCTAGCTCAAAGAACCCTGAGTTTCCATTGATTGCAACAAAGCTGGAATTAACCACTTGTCAACAACTACGGAAAATTCTAGGAAACTCATAAACTATTTAATTTTGAAATAAACATTTTCTAATCTTCCATGAAATGTAATTAACTAAATCCAGCGATGCGTGGTGGAACTTATTTATTTATAAATTAAAGGAAAAACAAGACTTGACTTTAATGGTGGAATTAATGAAGTCTTGTTATTCATTTAATTTCCACAGAATGAATGTAAATCCTATTACATTCATTCTGTGGAAATTAAATGAATGTAAATCCTATTAAAAAAACATTCTGTGGAAGATTACAAAGATATCATTTATTTGCATCATTAGCTACGGCCTTTCACAAGGTTACGCCTTACCACATTCAGTATATTTAATTTTGTTTTAATTTTTCCAGAATTATAGCTACGCAATATACCCAGAGTAATATTTAAGAGATAAAACTACAGAAAAAAATAAAAATATTAAATTTTGAATAACGATTTGATGATTAATGAACATTTAAAATAAATTCTCCAAATGAAGATGAAAGGTAACTAACTATTTTCAACAAAACGACCTAAATAGCTTTAAAAGATTATTCCTGTTTCTTAATAATTTAAGCGTAAGGTAGTAGTAGGTTTACGTGGTATAAGCCCAAAACTTTCAATGTTATTCGTATTCTACTAAAATTATATTTTACAAGGGAAGCTAAGAAAATAAATAAAAAATGCTATTGTGCAAATTATTACTAATTCATTATGATTTTTATAACATACTTATTGATATATCTTACAATTAAATAATATTAATCTGTTTAAATAATTTTGTCATTGCTATAGAAAGGAACCCTTTACGGTTCCCTCCTCTCCTTATGACATGTAAAGATAATAAAATAAGCTCACAAGATCTAGCAAAAGCGATAAATATCCAATCCTTCCGTGAATTTATAAAACGATAAATATGTTATGAATTCAAGGAAGCGTCCCTTGCCTCGTGGAATTCTAGCCAACGTCCTAAACATCCCAGATTATCGTGGTTTCCACAGAATTTTAATGCAGTGATAAAAAGCGTCATCACCAGGCCAAATAAATTCCGAAAATCACGGTTTGCGTACATTTTAAGTTTGGGGAAGAAGATCAGGAAAGCAGCGCGCTGTTAATTAAGTTAATTTTCCTAGTTTTTTAAACCTTTCCATCCCAATTTCCAAGAGGCGAGTTTCCTGGTATTTCTTAATCCTAAATATGAGCCACCATGAGTGGATATTAATTGTGACTGAATGAATCTTGCATAGTCCGTGATTCACTGCGAAATTCGTAAATATAAATAACGTAGCAGGGTTCCTCGAAGTGAGGGAGAGCTTTTAGATTACATTTTGAAGATTTTCATAGCGAATTGTGGTTTTTGGGAAAGAAGCTCGGTTGATTTGAGCAAAACAGCTTTTTTGCCAAAAAGATTTTTATGAAAGCCATATTACCATGTGGTGTTCTCCCTAACTGAGTACCCGGTAAAAGTTTGCTAAAATTTTTTGATGTAATCAACTCCCTGGATTTGTATTATCACACCTCAAGTCTACTTGAAGAATCTGTAAACGTCGAAAGAGATAATTCTAGAGTATTAGACATTCCGCTCACCAACGTCGACAAAAAATCTCTCTGGAGCCGACTGATGTTTAGATATATACGTAATAGATCACATTCATTAATTTTAATTGACACACATTATTGTAGAGATCTTATAACGTCTTGTCGTCACCGATTCTTTTATTAAAAATCGTGAAAAATATGTAGTTCATTATTTATGATTCATTTAATAATACTACATTAAGTGCTCTCAGCCTAATAGTATACCATAATATAGGCCGAGCTATATATGTTACTCTAGTTAATATCAAATAAAAACATTGAATTAAGAATAATTTCCTTCCTACACTATCATTATGAGAAACATTATGTACAAGAAATCAAATTAAAAAAGTAACAAAAATAAGTAACAGGGTAAACACATATTGCTACGTCTTCATAGAAGATATGAACTCTGAATTTATTAACCACGCTTAACCTAAAATTTAATCCCCTCTCCGTTTTGAGCTTACGGTGTTGATACCTGCTATTCTGGAACTTGCTCTTATTACACTTGCTCTTCTCATATACGCCACATGGAATATGAGGCCACCTTACCTGCAGTTCACACCAATATTATATTAGATTCTTTAAACGCTTTCAAGGAGATTCGAACTGGCACAGAGTACTCTAAAGACGCGGAAATTTGGTAAACTCTGAGATTTGCAGCTAAAGATCCGTGAGATTTGTTTATCTCCTTTTTCTTCCACCACCTCGCGATTCCACCTTTTGTCTATTTGTGCTTGCCGCAATCCCCACCCAGCGTCGCTTCAGTCCTCCCAAATCCCTCGTCACACGGACGGGCCAATTAAGGAAGATTGTCGCTCCGCTGGAGCCGTTGCTTGGGTCAACCGAGAGATAAAATAAGAGGGTTGCCAAGGAGAGAAGGGACGACTATGGAAACCACGGAGGAAAATAATGGGGAAGGGAGGAAGTTGCGGTAAGGATTCTACGTTACCAGATGTGGAGAAAAAAGTTGGAGCTAAGACCAAGGAGAGTTAACGAAGGTGTTACTTCATTCGTTCTCATTCTTGGTTTGGAACGATTAAAGGAGGGAAATTGAGGATGATTATTATATTGTATATCAGGGGAGATAAGGCACATTTAACATCTAGAGTCAATGATATAGAGTAAAACAATTACATAATTTACCCTCTCTTACAGCATTCATAAAAAATTCACAAGATATCCTCCATACTCTTCTGAAACCTTACATGGTTACTCATCGTATTAATGGTGGAGTGTATATTAAGAGAAAAAGTTCAAATAATCGTTCGTATAAAGATAAACAGAGGCATGAGGGTTCAGAAATATGAGGATCGTTTGTGTTACCGATGGAAAAGTAAGATCGAGATAAACATCCTGAGGTGTACATCATCCAGCTGTGGAGAGGCAGGGTTTACAAGACAACATGTCCGGGAAATATCTTAAGCCTAGGGCAATCCCTTTCGGGGTTAAATTTGACCTTCAGCTCCTTGAGCAAACTCACGTTTTACGTAACGTTAAATCTGCGTCTCGTTCATAACATCGCGATTTCATATTTAAATTAAAACATCGACGATTAGCTAGCTACCAAACTGTCGAGCATAATTACAAATATTTTTGCAGATATTTTTCCAAAGATTATTTTCTTGAATGATTTTTCAAAGTAAAGACAAGATAATGCTATAAAATAATGAAGCAATAATTACTCATTTTTTACAATTAACATTCAATAGACTTCCACTTATGTGTACCTTAACAATAAAAATTACAAACGCCGAAATTCATTCACTTAGTATTTGTGATTGCAGACGAGGCAGATGGTAATTGATAATCCATAAAAAAGAATCTAGATTCGTGTATTACACAAATTGAATTCAATCGTAGTATTTTTCTGTTCCGATTTTCGCTGTGGCCCAACAAGAAAACCAAATTTCGATTTATTTTCGGTTTTTCTCCTTCTGCCAAATTCCAACCGGTTCGAACATGTCTTTTTCGCTCCGACCATTTTAGTACAGTATCCTTCTGAAAGTTAGCTTTATTATTTCTAACTAATTTCACTTCACAAATTTTAGAATAAAACTTAGCGATAGTTAATTGCAAGACAATAGTATTTAGTAAACCTTCCAAGTAAGCTAAATATGTATTGTCGGGAACCGAAAACCGAAAAGACAAGAATGGAGTTCTGTTTCGGTTCAACAATTTCATTTTTCAATTCTGGTTCAGTTTTCGTTCCGGTCAAAAGCGGTTTATTCGGTCTTTGGTTCCGTTCCGCTTCGATTACCACAAACCCACATTTTCGTTATGTTTTCCTGCCTAAATATTTAGCTCTCTTTAGTGAAAAATCCTTAGGTGAAACATCTCTGTATGAAACACGTCAAAGCGCTTCGTACTATCGCTCTGTAAATTGACCTTAATAAGCGGATTTTTTTCTTTCTCATTATTTCGTGAATGTAAATGATCATTAACCTGTTATGCACGTTTCTCCACACCTCTTTTTGAGTGTCACCGGACGAGAGTCCGCGCGCTAGACCAGTGTCATAGCTGAAGAAAGAAAAAAGAATTTCACGACGATAATATGAAAAAATGCAGGAGGATGGCGTAGGGATTAAAGTAGTGTCAACCGGAGGGCGGTTTTTAATGAGGTGTTCCGTAAAATAAATATTAAAGCGAAGGGATGCTCTCCGGAAATCCTGTCTGTGTCATGGTTTGGGTTCGTTCGAAAAATGCTACATTTTCGGGTGAAATATGTATGACTTCCTGTCAAGGTGTCGTGCCAAAAATGTTCGCAAAGAGAAAAACAGCAGGAATTTTAAGGAATATGAATGTAACCTCTTATCATCCGGCTCTGGCGTGTTTGTCTCGGGCGCAAGTCACTTACGCAACGACTTTGAGAACTACATTTTCTTCGATGCTATTATACATCGCGGGAAATTTCGGCAGTGCTCTGCGGCACTATTGAGAACAAAATAAAGTCGATTTAAGCGATAAAAATACGTAAGTTCCTAGGCTTAAAGAAAAGACTGTTAAATCTTATTCTCCATGACGGAAGTGAGGAAACATGTTTAATCCGAAGACTGAAAGTTTTTGCTCTAATAGTACCCCTTCGGTATAAGAACGTTATTCTTTAGAGAAGTGGGCTTGACCTTAGAATAGTATGAATTACATGCAGAACGAATGAAAGATATATTATTAATACAGAAAATGCTATGTTTACCCATGTAAGTATGATTCAGATGTGGGCCTATAGATATTTTTAATTATGTACTTTATTAAAATATATATTATTACTATATACGTTCTCCACTAACAGACGGATGATTTTCCATTTGTCAATTTCATTTAAAAAATTAAATATATTCGTTGAAAGCTGATGTTTACTTTTCCACTTATTCTTTTATTTGCAAACTACCAGTTTCAGTGTTAAACCATCGTCAGGTTCGCACAGAGTCAGAGTCTGTGCGAACCTGACGATGGTTTAACACTGAAACTGGTAGTTTGCAAATAAAAGAATATGTGGAAAAGTAAACATTAGCTTTCAATTAGTTATTTCCACCACATCACGGCCGAGACTATTGAGTAAATATATTCGTTTACCATAGCTACCCATATTGTTTCCATTAAAAATAATACAAATTGATTTCTAGCTAAATATCTAATTCAATCGTTATTTTTTGGCTAATCGCAAATGTCACTTTCCAACTAATTTTTTTATAAATTTCATCATGATTGACTCCATGTTCAGATATTGGGTTATTTTGGAGTTCTTAACATCTAAAAAAAGACAAGTATCGGGTTCATAAAATTTATATCCAAATTTCGAGCAGATATTTATTCAAACCTGTATTTATGAAAATTCGTACTTCATCTAGGATTACCTAACAAAAAGAATTATATATTAAGATAACTGCCTTATTTCAAACTTGATCTGCGAGCATAAAAAGGATATAAATTTCAAGTAGTATCACAAAATATTGCGTTCTTGAATGCTAACATATATTAAGGATATTTATAACTGAACGTAACTTGGCAACGATTGGGTTTTTATTCTCATTCTCTCATTCATAAAAGATTTGAGCCATGAGAAAACAAAAATATTCTCATAGAAATGATTCTTATCGTCAGCATTTTAGCTCACGACTCACTTTGATCTTTCGTTTACACGACATCCCTTGTTCCACAACGAACATTAATTCAAATTTCTGTTAGGAAACAATTACTTGCTCATGCCTAAGGCGAACACAAATTCATTAGTAGACCATCATTTTCTTTCATAAAAATCTAATTTTCATTTTTTCGTTGCGCACGCAAAATCGTCAAAAATGTTCATGATAATTGGAGACTGGAAAATATACTGCACTGCATTCGCTCATGATCGCTGCATTTCACCCAATTTCGTTTTCAGAATGAAAGTAATCAATTGCCATTAAAGTATGCTTCCTTGAGGCAATGTCTGCCAGAATATTTTACCCCACATTACACTGAGGGTATGGAATTCGTTTTCTGGAACACCAATGAAATATGTTTGATATTGCTGTAATACATAAAAACATTGCGTAATCTAAATTTAAAATTTTCATCTAAAATTTTGAAATCAATTAAATTTTCAAAATTCTACAAAGGGAGTTGATTGGGATCACATCTTACAAAATTTAGAATGGTGGTGGAATCGTTCAAACGTTCAAGAGAACGAAAATCCATTAGAAAACCGAAAAATGTCCACTTTAATCTATGAAGAACTTTTTATTCCAAACATCTACTACGACAGCTCAGCAACCGAATAATCGATAACGTTGCAAAACAGCTGAAATTTGCAAGCATCAATAGTTCTATGGTGAGACGTTTCAACTTTGCGCAAACTTGTGGCGCAGAAAAATTTACAAGCACTTTGCAAACACTAATAATAGTAAGGCATCGCTACTACCGTTTAATTTTATGATACCTACACCAATTTTCTCACACTTAATATTATATTACCAGTACACTCAACGCCTTAAGCACACGGCACACCAATATACAACAGCACACAGTTTGTAATGCACGACTTTAAAGAGTGGAAACATGATTCCATAATCATTATAACTTCAGAGCTAAACTATACGTTCTAATAGCTATATATAGTATACGTATATGTTCCGTAAAAGCACCATATAACTCGAGAGCATCATCTGTACGATCCATAGTGTTCAAATTGTCTCTAAACCGCATCTTGAAAAATTAAACTTTCCGTAATCTTGAAACTCAACGAATTGGACCCTGAAACATTTCAAGAAAAATTTTCGTTACGTAAGAATGTTGGCTGAAAAATCACTTCTCGAAAGTATTTAAAAGTTGAACTTTAATCAGCCGCATGAAGTCTATAATAGGTTACATTCCGTACCATTACGTTCAGAAAAGTTAGTGGATCTTCATGAATATCCATCAACTTAGACAATACTTTGGCAACGGAAAAGAAAGGCCAATCTGCGCCGAGGAGAAAACAGATTCGAGGTGATAGGAATTTAAAGTTGAGAAACGGCTGAAGATATTCAGGGAAAATGCCATCATTACGAAGATTATTTTGGGGAATATTCCAATCTCTTGAAATTCCATCGGAGTGAAAAGGACGAAGTCAAAAAGGAGATTATTTTTTCGATAAAAATGGCGGAGTGAATGGGAAGGATTTGAAGGAGAGAGAGAGGGGGGATAAAAGTGGAACAAAAAATGCTTTCGATTCGAATGAATTTCATCTATGAGGAGATTTTCAATCGAAAACTTCCGAAAAAAGGGAAGAATATGAGCAGACTGCGCTGAATGAAGTTCTCGGACTCATTTCCATAGCTGAATCGGTTAAGGTACGCTTCTGTTATCCCAGGGAAACACGGATATGAAAGTATAACTAAACCAGGACTCGAACCCGGATCTTCCGCTCACCAGGCGGATGGTTTAACCAACTCGCCAGAAGATTTATATATGGTTATAGGTGATATTATAGGCATGTGGATATCAATATTTCCAAATGCTGCCAATGGGGATGGCAAACCAAACTCCAGTTAGCAATGCCTTAAAAATGCATAGGTGAATCCGGTGTTGCGTACAATTATTAGGAAAATTATTCGTCCCTGTAGTGTATTGTATTTATAGCGTTTTCGATAATGAGTTTTTCCGTACCCGAAGGGTTATTTTAAATTTATGATAACAATTTAATGTGGTAATTTACCTATTGGATTAGGAACGATATGAATAGTTACTACCGGGTGTGACCTACTTGTAACTCCGTATATAATGATAATATACCAAATGACAGGAACAATATTAATAGCAATTTTTTCCAAACTCCGAGAGTTATATAAGTAGTGTAGTAGGAGGAATATAAATATACCAGTACATATAAAATTATTAGAAAAAAAGGTTAGCTGCTGCTAAGTTAGATGACAGTAATGGTAAATGAAATTGGACTATCAAAAACCATTTTGATGTGCTAAACATAGAGGACGTATAGTGATCACCGAATCGTATCATAATCAGATATTTATTGAAGATCTTCATCACACCATAGGCACTAGTGCTACAGTGTCATCATAGGGTGTGTCTCACCTTCGCTCAATGACCACTTAATACAACGGAAAATTAAATGATAATAGTAACTTACGTGATCTGATATATAAAAGGGAATCAATGAAAAATTTTCTAAAGTACTTGTAGCACTTTTACGAGTTTGTGGCTAACCGTTGGATTATGGATCCCACTTCCTGCCCCATATTTTAGATGGACCTGACCAAATTATTTGAAGAACTTTAGCTGACCTGGCCCGATTAAATGGAGTGCATTAAATTCATTATATAGCGGCTCTCTCAGTATTAATGTAAATGCATCTTTCATAGTACTTGTCATCATCTGACGGGCATGCAGTAACGTACTTAAACAGCCTTTTTGTTGAATTATAACATATTTTTTTCAAGTTCACTGTATCATCAGAATGGCCGAGTGGTTAGAGTGACTGGTTCCAAATTCCAAATATTCCAAATCTTCCTAATTATCCAAAAGTTTATCCTCAGTGGTTCAAATCCTGCCCAAATCTATTTTTTTAAATTTTTTATTTTTATTTTTATATTTTTTTTAATTTCTGGAAAATTAAGCTCTCAGGTCCTGTGACGTCAATGACCAAGATGGCTTCTACACATCTCAGTTCTTATAGCTAGTCAGTTTATCCGATCTAACCTGGTGAATTGGTAATGTTTCTCTTGTTATACGTTTTGTCTCATACGCTTAATTGGAGGTAGGGTGAGAGAATTAAATTAATTAGAATGATAAATTAATAAATAAATTAAGCTGAGGCAATGGTTAGAAATGTCAGTTCATATTGAATATCCTCGGTTAGATGTGATAGTGGAGATCAGTAAGTTAGTAAATAATATCACGTGGTAAAAGGTAGAACTATGTGAATGCGTAGGAGTGATAGAAAACTGAAATGATAAGAAGATATTCATTGGTAAGGCTGGGAAAGACAATAGTTAAACACGAAGATGAGGTTGAGTAGGCACCATACCATTGGTCGTAATTACTGCAGAGAATAGAATTGTGCGAAAACGTGAAATATATTGTTTTACGATTAACATGGATAAACTCCACCAAGTATCACTCCAAACATTTCAATTTAAAGTGATCGGCATTGGGGAAACACTTAAGTGAGCTATTGCACGTAAGACGTGTACTTGGTAGACGTAAAGTTATTTTAAATGAAAAATTCTCTCAAAAAGGCCCATTTCCCACGACCCACTCGCAGGAGAAGATACTTCCGCGAGAAAAATAAGGATCCCGGATATTTTAGCGCATCACTTACTAGTAAGAGGTCCTAGAAAAGCATCAAATACAACGAGAGGAATATCTTCACAATGCTCGAGATTGTGTCGGCAGATTAAGTGTGGCGTTTAGGATTGATAAAGCGAAGACGCCGTGGCGCCCTCCTCAGGCCTCTTCATCAATCATTTCGCCGGAGAAAAAAATGAGCATCTGAGAGCGCGATGCAAAGTGCGAGCAGAGAGAAGTGATACGGCAGATGACAAGGAGGAGCGATAAGATGGGAAATATTAATATCGGATAAAAAGAGAGGCGAGAAAAAATAAGATGATGGAAAAGGAGTATAGGAAGGAAGGTAACAATTAAATTTCGTAAAAAGAGGCGATAAAAAGCCGTCGTTTAATAATCCTTGGGGCGTTTCAAAGAAAACTTTTCGAGCGAAATTTCCTAATTAATGTTCTCTTAATATCGGTGCGAAGACTTTTTCAGTTTCATCTTTTTTTTCTTTGAAAGTTTCACAGCTCGAGGGCTCAGAAAACAATCCGAATACATTATATATACATTTAATGAATTTTGTGTCAATTACCGATGAATTACTTTATCAACAGACAAGCCTGTATAGGATTATGGGGACAGAGGGGAAAGTCTTACAAACTTGTGTCATAAAACGAACTTTTCTAAACAGCTTAATATCATTTACTTAAATTTAACCTGTCTTCTGTTATGCGATTTTAAATTCTTAAGGTTTTTTTATATTCATAAGAAATCGACGCAGTAAGAATAAGCTGCCTTCAGTTTGTAATGTGATAATAAATTCAAAAATTGTAATAATGAATGCAGTCCGGAAAGTAAAAACAATGGAAATGAAGAGCGAATGGAAAGAAAATTAAGTAATTATGAGTAAAGAATGGGGACGAAGATAAAGTAAATTTAACGAAAATTAAGTAATACTAAAATCCAAAATATTAAGGAGTTCTACTCTCTAGAAAATAGAGGGAAACCAAAATGTGATGAACAGAAGAAAAGCACTAACAAAAAATGATTTTGTAGAAAACAATATGCTAACAATTAAACATATAGAAACAGCGGTAACTCTTTCTAAAATTGTTGATATGGAGCACTTTGGCAGACAGATGTCTGGCACTGAGGAAAAAGAAAAAAAAAACATACTCTGAAACAGCAGGAATGTGTATTTGGAAGAAGAATACGAGAGCGATAATATTCAGTAAAAGTTTTCAGTACCATGAAGGGTTTCTGATTATAGTGATAATTTGTTATAGAGGGACACCAAATATTTTATTTCTTTCTTCTTCTGAAGAAAAGCTCTCTAATTTCCAATTATAAGAAAATTAAATTTCCACGAGTTCCTTTCATAATAAAAATAACGCATTGCGGTGATAAAATGCGATGAAATTCTGAATTCAAATAACCTCAAACTCAGCGGTCTAAACTATCATGAGACCTTACCTTGTTCTGTAATTTTGCAGCGAACTCACCGAAATAATTTTTCTGTGTGAAGTAAATTGAATAAATTCGCCTCACATTCTGAGTTCCCTCGATATTCACAAGAAAAATCGAGATTCGAAGACTTCTCAAGTAAAGAATGAATTATTTTATAAAAATCCCGGAGTTTGTACGACCATACATTTTTATTTAGGATTCTACTGGAAAATAAAGTTAGCGAAAGAAAAATCAACTTCAAAGATATTTAAGAAGGCTGGCAGAAAACGTACAAATCTATAAACTAAAATTTTGCAAGTTGATCGATTTCGGCTTAGAGTGCACTTCTTTTTATCTTTACTTAAGCACCGACTGTACTAAATATTTTTAAAGTAGATTATGATTACCATAAGCTATTTTTGAATTACGGAAAACGGTGAGCTTAAAATAAGTACCGTAATATGCTATTAATAATGCGAACTTATGTATATACTTATACATACCGTGTATCTTCCCCTTTTTAATAATCGCGGAAACATATATTCCGTACCCTTTGTGAAGCGAATTCGTATATAGATAATGTATCGTCCTCTGTAAGAGGTGTCTCTCAGAAAAATGAAAAGTGGAATATAGCGACTGCAGATAGCGGAACAATTAAAACGAAAAAAGCGATCAATATTCGAAATCACGACAGTAATAATAGTGTTGAAATGATGATTCGTGGTAGTTGTAACTTCTGAGAAGAGATTTGTAAATTTGATCATAAAAATTTAGCGATACCTTCTATCTTATTTCTATGCTCTATGTAAGTTCTATGCTTTTAGATATGATAAATTTTTTAATAAAGAAACTTATTAGAAAATGAAATAGGTTCTGTAAACGAGGTATTTGAAATATTTGGTTTTCTATTAAATAACTCATACCGACTCTTTTTTAAATGCCTAAATCTCTTCCTACAGATAGCTCGCAAGTAATTGATAAGAAAATAGGCTACGCACTCACTACAACTTATCGATAAGATGATCTTAGCACGACTTAAATATAAACAAATTAGTACGTTCTTTAACTATATTTAAATTGAATTTTGGAAGCCTCATAACACTGATGAAAATGATATACAATTGATAGTTCCTATGTGTAGCCGTTTCTTCCTAGTGAATTCATTCAGATGGCAATATGTAACTCGTAATATAAGTCACCTTATGTACCTTGGCTTTAATATTTCTTCGCCGTAATTTTGATCTTCATATGTGAAACCCTTTAACCTAAAAGAAGACAGAATATTCTTTAATTTCCTGAATAAGACCAGACTGCGATTTTTACACCAGGCTTGCAGTGAATTCACAAACTCCACGGGTATAAAATAAAAACCCGAACGAAGCGATTCAGAAAAAGGTGAAATTTCCATCGTGGCCGCGTATTGAGGTAATTACCGGTTCGATTTGCACGTAAAAAAGAGGGAAAGTAGGTCTTGCAGACGTACGGCGGATTCGATCTTGAGGACGAAAATAGTGGGCCATTACGACTGCGTGAAAAGAAGACACTAATTAAGAGGTCTAAATTCAGAACAGAACAAGTAATAACACTTTAATTCCAAGAACATCAAAGCAATTTGCCTTCATTTAATTAAAAAAAGCTGTTAAAATGTCACAAGGGTCTGAAAAATCAAAAATTAAACTGTATTGCGTAAATATATTGCTAGAACTATTTAGTTTAATTTCTTCGTCGTTCTTCAAGAAAATTGCTTGTCTTGAAAAGCATAAAATAGAGACAATCTCCGCCTTTATGATTCACCAAATTCACTAAACAAGTTGTCTTAAAGTCGTAACCATTTGCGAATGAATTCAAGTTGTATTCGTTTCACACCAGATAAATTAAAGGACTTTATAAAATATATTCAGATTTCTTAATTATATTTTCAAATTTTAAGGTCATTAATTTGTAAGATAAATATCAAAGGCTCTAGCACACTACCCTGTATTGTTTCGAAAATAACATTAATAATTTTGGAACTTTACCAGATCTTCGAAATGAAATACATTCCATTTAAGGATATATAGCAAAATTTTGTGACTTAAGTGATGGTCGTTTAGCGAGAGAATTAGATAGAATGATAAATCGTTGGCTATTTTTTCCTAGGGCTGGCATTCATCATTCTCTCAGTGCAACGTTTCCTACGGAAAATTCCCAGCGCTTTCTTTCCTCATCAATAGCTGATCTTCCTCCAATCATTCAATCCTAAATTTCTGGATCTAGAAACGGCGTCTTTAAGAGTCAAAAGCAAAGCTCACCCCTTGAAAAGTCGTGAAAAATATCGCCCGCGCTCACCATCTGCGCCCCTCTCCGTTTGGCCAACAGCCAGTATCCTCATCTCATTTTCGCCCTCCAAATCTAGGCCTCCACGGCCAATGTGGGAAACCGACTCCATAGATCCTTTAGTTATGCAGTGCAGATAAGGCTCTAAAGAGTACTGGGCCGGGGAAATGTTTTTGGAAGAACGTTACATGCATAAATTAGGGGGATGATGGGATATCCGTTGGGCGTTCCCGAAAGAGGGAGACGTTCATTGTCGTGCGCAGAGAGTCATTTTTATATTTCATTGCCGCGTGAACTTCCCGTGACTTTCCGTAGTTAAATCGACGTCTACATTTACGCTCTGCAAGCCACTTTACGGCTTTTGGAAGGGAGGGAATTTTATATACCATCAAGAAGGAAGAATTAATTATTCAAACGTAAAAGATAGAATTATTACTTATTCAGTATAAGAACCCTTAAATAGATTTAATTCTAACACCTAACAAAGCCAAAATAGAATAATCTACAGTATATCATACTTGAGGAACTATTACAGCAAAAATAAATTATTGTATCAATGTTATTCAATACTCTACCTAATCATTTGAAATTACTATATAAAATTGGAGATATACAAATTTGAATATCAAGGGATATCTACTAAAATATACTGTATGAATAAATTACTAAACTAACAAGATTCCTAATCAAGTATCTGCAGATTCCCATATAAATATAACGCTAGAAAAACAACGCTGAACGAAAATATAACTCAATTTTACTTTTCTATTTTAATTTCAAGTTATATTTATTAAAATTCAGTTAAAATTTACTTTATTTCATTTTATTTAAAAGAAATTTTAATTGAATTGAAAAAGCATTCATACGGAAATATTCAGAACGCTCCAGTCGATATTAAGGATTAAACAGCCTGATAGCGCTTATAAATATCTTGACACATACCGTATCCAAATGCGATTAAACCAAAGCAAGTAAAAGCAAAACAAATAAAAGCACAAATTCATAAGTTTCCATTAAGAATAAAAACTACGACTGTTTTAGAATGGGCTAAATTGGTTAATCCGAATCAAGCAGAGATAAAAAATTAAAATGTAAACTCAGTAAGTTGTGCCTCAATTAGTTGGTTTGATTCTGGAGTTCCATGCAGACCAGCTAAACATATCGATTACACCATCTTCGATTCTTTGGTTTGGCACAATTTTCACTGACCTGAAAAGAGAGAGAATTAATTATTAAAAGATTGGAAATGGAGATAATAGGATAATTACAGAATAAATGAACCTTAAAATTCTACGATCGAGTAATAAGTGGCAAATGACCATTAACTTCACAAAAGCCTTCCGATAGGTAAAATCTGTGAAGTACGGAATAATTTGGAATATTAGTTTTTCATAAGAATTACCGCGCAAACCCGCGAATAGGTCGAAATTTATACATAAAGTTTCCATGGAATTATACGGATTCCACACGAGATAGTAACGATTTTAATCAGAATTAGAAATAATAAAGAGCTGAACGTATTATGTAAAGTTCTAAAGTTCGTTGAGAATAAACGTAATAATTATTTATGAGCGTTAAATCGACCTTTTCACTAGCAACTGAAGAATCCAAAAAAATATTAAAATTTCCATCAATTAAAATATACATTGACTTAGGATGTACTGTAACTTCAAAATAGCTCATAAATATAACTTACAATTTTTAAATTGTACGTTACCATATTTAACACTTAATACACGAGGATATACATCATAATTAATAGTCGACGCTAACCTGCCGGGATTACCTTAAGAATATTGTTAAGTGTAGGGTAAGCTTCCAAAGTATGTCTATATATGAAGGGGCGTATTAGTGGTTTCACTGCAAATGCTTAGGTATTGTTGAGTTAATACAGAAGATTAAATCAGGTAAGAACAACATAAGATGTTCGAGAAACTCTCGGTTAGCCGAATTCGTCAGAGAATTTACGGGCCTTTTTCCCCGAAAGGAAAAATAAGCCGGCGATTGCCGACTATATTACTATAAGAATCATTTAACACGCGTTCCGATGGTCACCATTACGGAATTCTCATTCTGCATCTATCACTAAGAGGCCCGAAGATTCTCTGAAGTATTCGGCTACGGAGTTTCTCGAACATTTTATTCATTAACAGCTAACTTCCAATATATTCTTTTAGAAGAACACATAGTTTCTGAGAAGAATGTGAAATGGAATTCGCAATCCTAAAGTATTTCCAATGTACTGGATGTACTCTAAAATCGCGATAGAAACATATGTAGTTAACATTATGATTATCGTAACAGAAGAAAGTGGTGTGCGATCTATTTTATTCTATCTTGATACACTGTAAGTCGTATTTTATTATGTATACGTGTAAATGATCTACCATATGTAAAGAAAATTGAAAGATTAGTTTTCTGTTGGTAATTTACAGGATGGCTAGAGATAGAACCATTTGAATGGTGGTTGAAAAGAAAATGAAAGGTACCAAAGGAAGAGGATGACCGAGAAATAGCTGATCAAAGACGTAAAAATATAAAATGAACAAAGAAACGATGATCAAAGAATAGAAGAAAAGGTATGAAAAGATTTACACGAGAAATGGACTATGGAATATTTTATTCAGTTGGTTTGCATTTGACTAAGTACTATTCCGAATGAAAGGTAAAAAATCATTTAAGTAAATATAATTCTGACAGAGAGTGCATAATACGGAAAAGGAACGAGCTAATAAAGATGAAAGTGCTTTATGTAGTAAAAAAAGTGCGGCACAGGAGTGAATATAATTAAATCGACTTCAATAGAATTTCAATGTAAAAGGAAAGGTAAAAAATGAGGGAAGAAAAACAGAAAACTTATGGTGATCACAGCTGTAGAAATGCAGGGTAAATTGGACATGAAAATTAAAGAGAGAAATTGGTGCACGAGTTAAGAGAGGACAGGCAAACGGACGAACCAAATTACAAACAAATAGAAAGGAATGGTATTTGGTCGGGCCGAAGAAGTTAAAGATGAAGGGTAAAAGTTTGGAAAAGGCTTGAAAAAATGACAAGGCAGCTGAAAGAAAGAGAAATAAAAGTTGGAAGAGTGGAGAGGAAGTTAAGAGAAAGGCAGTACAGTTGTGTGAATTAAATTAGCAGGAATAAAAAAAGAATGGATGAGAGGGTAATCAAATAAGCGAGTATCGGATTAGAGAAAGGTATTAAAGTGGAAGGGACGATAATATAATGAATGATGAGAAGAGATGGATTAAATTGGGAGAAGACCAAAATTTAGAACGAGTACGGATGGAAAGACGAAATGGACTGGAGAGGAGATAATGTTCATAAAACAAGAAGATTCGATTAATATTGAAAGCTCTGGGCGTAAGATAAGAAGGAAAAGAAGAAACGCATCATTCCTGCGATTCCTTTTCGAGGCAAGACTTCTTTCCGCTCTATTCAACATACTCGCCAAGGTTTCTTAAATTATGACTTTAAGTATTCATACATATGCCAACGATTTCTAAGGAATTGACTTTATTCCCCAAACCCATTCATGTATTTCTTTTTAGAATATCATTCACCATTCTCCAATCGTTACTCTTTTGGCTTAATCACGACCTTTTCTCGAAAATCCAGTAAAAATTATTAATGAATAACAATCAGACAAATAAAGTCAATAAGATAAATAAAATAATTCAATGTAAATCATATCTCTTAATTTATATACGTATGGACTAGCTAATAGTGTCATTAATTTATAATCTAATAGAGAACTTGTGTATAATGTGATTCTATAGTATTGGCTCATCTTGATTCTAATCCTTCTCTTATGATTTGTATTTTATTGCACTTGGATTTTTCCTTTAATCTATTGACTTTTATTATTCTTTTATATTTTATTAATTATATATTAACTACAAAATATAGTCACTGTTTGTTATACATTATCTCCCCCTTTTCTGTAAGTAATTTCCTGCAGTCTATTCATCATAAATCTTCCTTTGAGAAGATTATTCCCAGAAAACCCATTGTTTATATGATTTAGTTGTATCATATTCTTTTAATTCTAAACATTAAATTTAACATAAGTATTAACAATTGTGATGAATTGAGGCCGAATTCTATTGGTGGATGAAGTTAACAAAAAAATGTTCTGTGGTATTTTACATTGTGTTATTTATAGTAAATAAGGAGCTAGTTTCCCCTAGGAAAGTAGTTCCTCTTTATATTTTCCCATTCTCCTTCCCTGACGATGCAGCATTACTGCGAAGCCCGGGTCATTATTTTAATTAGTGGTTAAGTGAAGTTGTCTTCGTGGAGTTTTATTTTCCGTGACTTTAATCCTGGCCACCAAAAATTGTTAATTTTTCCGTGACTTTATTCCTGTGACTTCATCAAGGGTCTCCTAGAATCTCCCGGAGTATATTAATCTCGAAGTGGACCACTCTCGTAGTCAACTCTTCGGCAGCCCTACACATGACCTAAACACAATCTCCCTATAATCCACCCTTCGATTATTAAATGCCCCGCGTAAAGCAACCCACCGCCATGCTTAACTAAAAGCTGTCTCTCGAAGATAATCTCCGCAGCGTCTTAAAGTGTGTCGCTCGCTAATTAAAATGCACTTGAGGCAAAAGGTAAAGAGAGCTCCGAGAAAATATCTCATTAGTCTCGGATCACCTTTGGCTTCCTTCCACTTTACCAGAGGAAAGCTGCGCTCGAAATTAAAAGTAAAGGATTTCTGCTCCACTCCATTGCGTTTTCTGTCTCGCGGAAATTAAACTTTTATCGCCGTCGTTTTCATCTGAGGCTGCATCGCCGCTGGGGTTAAACTAAGGTCATAATTTTGCGTAGGAATGGCTAACAGCGGTTCGATAAGGTGCACGACCTTAGTTTCCTGATGCGGTTCTATCAGAGGCGATTTTTCTTCGTTCCGGAAATTCTAGAAAATCGGGAATATCTTTCTCTTAGGTTGAGACTGAATTAAGATTAACCAGGTGGTTGGCAGTATGTCTCTTTTTACCCGATCTAATTCTGTACGTTCTAAAGATATTTCAGAACATTATTGCAAATACCGCTTAAGACGCTTTTCAGGCAAAAAGACTGAAGATCGCGTTACATTTTAAATAGATAAACTGACTTATTATGAGAACGGAAAAGGATAGCAGCCATCTTGATCAATGACGTCATAAAAAATAAGTATTTACCAGAAAAAAATTTTCTTTAGACAGGATTTGAACAACTGAGTATAAAGCTTTGGATAATTTGAAATTTGGAACCAGTCACTGTAACCACTCGGCCATTCTGATACAGAGAATTAGGTTATAATTCAACAAAAAGGCTGGGTAAGGAGAGTGTAGCATGTACCAGCCAGATAATGACAGATATTATGATAGATGCATGTACATTTATACCGCAGTATAGCGTGTTGTGAACTTTGCATTGATAATTATAAATGTTAATTACTTGAATATGGTTTATATGGTATTATGAATATTAATTATGGTACAAAAAGGCTGGTCGACCTGAGTACTGCATGCGCACGCCAGGTAATGACATATAATATGACATATACTCGTACATGAAATGAATAATGAATATTTTAAAAGCAGATTTGAGAGACCATGGAGCAAGATCCCTCCAAAATTACGCTTAATAGCCTACCAAACACTTCACTACAACTCGTTTTTTCGATATGCTTACGACATGAGATTATGACGAAATAAAACCTCTCAATTTTACAAACCGAATTTTTATTCAACCTTCTGTCCTGAGATAAAACTGAGAGATCTCTCACGGTAGGAACAAGAATCAACTCCGCAGAGAGATGAAGAATGCACTTCTTCACAATATATTCATTTTCTTCGAGAAAACAAGTCGTCACTGACTCAACAGAGAGGAAAGGAACCCCGTGAGAGACAAGGCAAAGAAGGAGAGGAGGACGGCAGATAATGTAAACAAATTTAGGTCAATCAAATGAGGCGGATGATTGGCTACAACAGGGTGCAGTGCATCTAAGGAGATAGAAAATGCGCTATATAATCGGTAGACAGAGTGTCTTAAGCAGGCCTTTTACCATGTATCTCCTGGGATAGGATCAGGAGAAAATTGTGTATTAGGCGAGATACGTTTTAACGGAGTTTTGTAGCATACATATAGACTTCGTTTTTTAAGGCTCTATCTTCCACGAGTTTCGCTCTTTTTTGGTCGCATCCACCAAATGTTTCGCCATTTTTTGGTGTTTATTTCGCGGCATTTTGTTTTTCTCTTTCGGGGTTAAAGACCAAAAAATATCAGTTGTATTTTACAATCACGCCAAGAAAAACTAATTACGCAAAACGTACATAAAGCATTCACATGTTTCTTCAGACGAACGCGGAAAAATAATGAGGTTTCAATACAAGAAAAAATAAGTAACAAGATCAAATATAAGCAGACAAATATAGCTTCAAAGTGTTCCGGTGGAAGATTGAGAAGAGCACAGTTAGCGATGCTTGCGAGAATGGCGAAATATTATCCATTTTTCATTGTTCGTGATACGAGACACTGCGTTACTTTTCATTTTTCTAGTTCATTTTGATACAACATCAATCTGCATCGCCAGTCTATTTAATAACAGTTTCCTAGTGTTGACTTTTGCAGCATAAAACAAACAGCATCTTGCTAGATAGATAACCGTAGCTCATTTTATCAATTTTAGCACAAAGTTAAAATAAAAGTTTATCTTCCTTTAACTTTTTCAAGTAATTTATCTCATCAGATCTCTCGTCCATGAATTAATTTGCTGTCTCTTTCCTAGTTTTCAGCTCTCACTAAAGAAGGTAAAATTTTGGTCCTTTTCTACTATAATTGGAACTGCATTTCTCATTACCGTGATAACTTCTCTTTCGTGGAATTTTCATAAATGTAACCCTCGCGAAAGATGAGTTAGGACAGTAAATTTTCCCGTCCGTGAAGCTTTCTTCTCTATAACTCAGGCGAATTCATTGTGAAATATAAGAATGACATATATTTCATTCTTTATATTTCTTAGAGAAATATACCTTAAGACCTCACAGAAAAGGGAATGTGAACATAATTGAAATTATTCTTGGTGTTCAGGGTGAATCGGTCATACCTGTTTGCGATTTCTCATAGGTGATATACTTACCCTTACTAAGGCCTAACCTATAGCTTTCTTATTGATTGAAATAACAATGATTGATCACAAATGACCCTGGATTATTTGCATTTGAATTCTGAATTAAATTAATGATAATATACTACGAAAATCCAGCGAAGACCTATTCCATACTTTTCCATTTAACCGATTGAAAATTATCCAATTTAGACTTTTCGAGCATACTGCAAGATTAACATCTTGTACTGTTTTAATGATCAACTTCTCTTATCCGGTTGTAAGGGACATCCTAGGCAAGTGTTAAATTTGCAACTCATTACCATAACTTGATACATTGTAGAATCGAATAGTTTGAGTCAACGTTTATTTTAACATAAACCCGGTACATTCATCCTCAAAATGGCTTTACTTGATTAAAGGTGAACAGAAAGTTCGGAAGTTTCCATCAGAGTGATTTTTTTCTTTGAGAACCTCCCGGGAAACTGCGTTTCATGTAAATTTTGCGAGATCTCATTGCAGAATGCAAGTTTGATTTTTATTTCGTGTTCCAGCATCCATATCTCGAACAGCGAGGTAGATTAAAACTTCGAGAAATGTAATCAGCTCTGCAGCATACTTGTTTTCTTTAAAGAAACACGTCTTATATCTTCCCCTGATTAAAGAATGGAAGAATTACATTCTCATGTATTAAAAAGGCGCATCTTGCAGCTACAAGAAGCAAAGAGGAAAGTAAAGGTGGGACAGGAGTCTTATTTGCTCACAACTTAACCTCAGCGTCTGCAAATTTAGGTATAAAACATGAAATTTCAATTTTGGAGAAAATACGAGGTTAGTTTTCTTGCGCAATGTATCCAGAAATTTGCAAACTATGTGATAGAGAAGATATATATATATATATATATATATATATATATATATATATATATATATATATATATATATATATATATATAAAGTGTTCTACCTTCCGGTAGGTTCATGTGCCCCCTCATTCCCCATTTAATTCCCTCTCCTTCAATTCCCGGTAACTCATCCCACCCCTTAATTCGTCTAATAACTTTTGTCTTTGTCTTCCCCGATAGAGAAGATATTTAATCCAAAATATTGCCACACGATACAGTTGAAATTCCCTTATGCTAACTGAAATTCAGCCAAAGCTCTTATTTTCAGTGGTCTTAAATTCGTGTTAATATCGATGTTAATCTAATTAATAAGTTTAGAATCTCTGGGACAGGATGCTGATACACTCTAAGTAGAACTCATAAACACACCTGAGTGTGAATCTAATGTTCATATTATGCAATAAATGAAGAACTTTCTTTAATGCCCAACTTTCAACGACAAAGAATACATGTTTTAATGTATACGGTAGCTTTAAATAATTGTTGCCATCCTCTATCTTGCAATCCATCTCTCTTTCTTCTAAATCTCTATTGTTTCTCTCTATTCTACCTGTTGTTCTTTCACATTCCCTTATCATTATGTATGTTTCCTTGCAGCGAAAATATTTTTTTGAGATAAAAATATCAGTATTTTTCCTCCGTCTTTTTTTTAACTTATCTGCTTTATAATACCACCGTCCTTGTTTAAAAGAACATATTATGGTTTGTATTCCTACTTAAATCTTTATTTACTTTATGCACTTTGTATAACTGTTAAGTAGGTACTAGATAGTCCCATCTTCCAGTTAACCCTAGTCAGAGCTCAATTAAAACTACATACATTCATAAATTCAAATATTAAACAGAATTATAAAATATAATATGTACAGGAAAATTAAAGAAATAATAGTTTTTGGAGTGAAAAAAACTGACATTTTTGATCACAGAAAAAAATTATAACTGGCATGAATAATTTTAAATAAATAATAACAATTAATCCTTAAAAAATACATACGTAAATAAATATAACTACTGCGTGAAAAAACCCAAGAATAGAAAAGGGGGTGAAAAACCTGCGAAATATATAGAAAATTCTGAAAGAAAAAGAGAATGCTACACTCTGAACAATTAAAATAACAAAATTAATAAATATACGTGTAATGTATGAACACGTAAGTATTATTGTCATAAAAATGAATGAGATAGGAAGTTCTGAGGTTAGTGCTCAGTATAAACATAAGATTCACAGAATTTAGCATTCATTTGCAATATTATTTTGAGAGCTGGCGACGGATCCAAATGTTTGAGTTAGGCCTCCAAGTACTAAAAAGACTGGAAGGCGCATTAGTTCCGGTCGTGTCCCGGATTTTCCGTCATAATCTCCTGGTTGCGCGTCATTTGTCTCCAGACAAGCTACTCTCAGCGCAGGAAATAACGGCAGAAGTCGAAGTGATTTTCATTTGGAATAAGGAGCAGAAGAGGTGTAGACAGTGCTCCTGTTTTATCGATTATGCAGGGAAAGCAGGAAATTGGGGCAAAATGGATATAAATCTCAGCAAGTGTCAAGGCAAAGGCCGTTCCGCTCAATCCCATATACCTCACTCTTCCACTGCTAATACTGCGGCATTTCCAACTATTATGCGCACTTACTTATCCCAACTCCCACTTTGTTTCGTCCCCCATACTGTTTGGATGACCAAATTTAAAAAAATCCGTTTTATTGTAGTATTTCGCTAAAGAAATATTTGGGGTATTCATTGGGAATGACTATTAACGCAACTATACAATATAGAATGGAAAAAGTAAGTCGGAAAAAGTAAATGGTAGAAAAACAAACTCGGATGGTTGGTTGGAGATGGTTGGGGAGGAGAGGGTTGAAACTGATGGCATTAAGCGATGGTAAAAGAAATGGTTGGGTCAAATATTGAGAGGAAAGGGATTGCCGAGGAGAATCATCGAGGGTAGAATGAAAGGGAAAAGACGAATGGAAATACAAAGACCAAAAATTATAGAAAAGGTGGGGTCAGTTACCAAGTAACATTTAATATTAATTCATTTATTGGAGCTAAAAATACGATTTCATACCAGCTATTCCTGAAATTAAACCCTAAAAATACGCACAGCAAAAATCCTCAGCTTCAGACAGATGTGGCGTCCGAAACAAGAAAAATTTGGTTAAATTCACCTCTCTTTAAAAACTTAATAAAAGGAGTACTCTAGGAATGTAGCTCTAAGTCTGGGCACCCTTCTTAGTTTCCTATCTTATTCACTTCATAGTTAAACTCAAGGTGACTAAATTAAGAAACGGAATATGTGAGGAATGAGTTACTAACTTTCGCATCGAATTAATTATTCGTCGACTTGATAAAAATGAAATAATGTGGACTGAAAAGATAGAAAATGATATGTTGATATTTGGTTGAGCACGTGGAGAGAATGGGTTGAAGAGAACTGATGAAACTAAGTACGTGGTCTGAAAGGAAGAGATGGTTTGAACTTGGTTGAGGATATGCGGATGAGAAGGGACGAGCCTAGTTTTAAGTGCAAAGGGAATGCATGAAGAGATGTGTTAGAAGCATAACAAGGGAAGGAAGTTTGGAGGGATTTCGTTGATAGAGGAAAGTCGGCAGTATACGCTGAACTCGAAAGGGAATAGACTTCGCAATGATTATCTGAATATCTCTCGCTACTGTAGGAACGTTGCCCAATTCCATTTTGCCACGGAAGCCTTGCGACACAAAAGAGATGTTGGGGAACCCAAAGCATTTAATTTGCTTAAAAGGTGAAATTTAAAGCGTTCATAAGAGGATCTAAACAATAATGATGTGTGAATCGGGAATTTTCGAATCGAATTGAATAAATATTTGATGGTGCTTTATATGGTGCTTAATTCGCGTGGAAGATATAAAAACCAGTTTTCACAAAGGAAACTAGTTCCTAAGTTATTAAAAATAAAACTGCAAAATGCCACAGAACACAAGGGGTCAAAAACGTAATGTCAGCTGTATTTGCAGAGTTTTAGTTCGTGATAAGGTTTCTGTTTTATTTCTTCTATCGTCATGAGATACCACAAATACACTCGCCAAACTGTCGACTATATTCTCTGTCCGTATGTTTCTCGTGTATTTTCCAAACTGTATCTCGGAAATCCATCGTGTCCTGCTTATAACAGGAAAACAACACTGTAAATTTATTGCAACGCTTTTTCTTTAGGTACTACTATATTTTAATCGTATTCATTTCGATAAGTAAATTAGTTTTGGTTAGAAACGTATGTATATAAAATATGGCATACAAATTTTATGTTGAAAACTGAAAAATAGAGCTAAAAAAAGAACAACGAAAACTTAATTTTCCCACACGCATTTCTGCATTCGATTTTTTATTGCATTTGATTCGATTCTAGATTTGCAGATATCGATTCGATGCGAAATCTTTGTTAAATAAAGAAGTTGATTCGATCCGACTCGAAATTTCGAAAATTCACACGTCTCTAATAAAAATAAAATAATCTAGAAACAGCCCAAGGGTTTGCGATAATTTTTTATAGGCAGGATTGGCAGAAAATTACATCAGTGGATTGCTATGATGACATAATAATTTATGTGGAATACTTTGAAAGAGTAACCTTCCTTGTCATTGGAAGTATTTCAGAAAATAGCACAGTTAAACTCCCCCTAGCTTCAACGCCCGGCTCAGCCAGGGAACATACGTCCAAGCGAGGGCGGTGAGGTCAATAGCCCGAACCCCCAATGGCTAAGATCAACATTATTCCGTGTACAGGATCGCTTCTTTAAATAAAGGATGTGGTTTTTACACTCCGATGATGTGTATGTACGAGGCTTGGCCTTCTTGCGTAACCTTTGTTTACTTATCATGGAACCCTTATGGTATTGAGAATATGGTATGGTATCATTTGGGAAAATCTTGACTATAATATAATCTATAATTAAAAGTAATTGGAGGATAAAAAATGTATAAGTAGTAAAACCTATAAAGTGTATGTATGTACAATAATGAGCTAAAAGACCAACTTCAGGGCAGAAGAATAATGAATCCTGGAAATCGTTAAGCGCACTTAAATAGCTGAGATAACATCATAAGGCATGATCTTTGCTTCTTCTTCTTCGATTGACTCAAAATTGTCTCCTTGATTGCTACTGAAATGAAGCTCGAAAGGTAATTGCAACCTATAGAATCTGCTCTGTTATTCGCAGGAAGTCTGAATTTACACGACACGAATACCTGTTTAGTTAATGAAGAAATGCAGCGGCGAATCAAGTTTACGCGACAGCAATTTCTAAACACTGCTACGTCGGAATCGTGTTGATTTCGAATTAAATCTCTGACAATAGTTTTGACACATTCAACGGAATTCAATTTCATTAATTCAAAACATAAATACTTCTTCCGTAACATTACCGTAAACTCCGTATCTTGCCTCCATAGCTTGCTCCGTACCGTACCGTCATCTTGCAAACCATCTTGATAAGAAAAACACTTTGTAACTTCCGTAGCTGATTTTTAACTCTATGTTCCGTTAACGTCTTCCAGCTGCTGTAATTCCACGAATTTACGATTCATCACATTAATTTTACAACAGTTTGTCATTAGATCAGAAATTATATAATTTTACTTCAAAATTAATGTTATCTAGATATTTATTTATTTATGAAAAACGCTGCAGTTTGGTCTTTGGACCAGGTGGCAACGGTGGAGGGGAAGCAAGGAATTTCAGTGACATAACTGCCCGACATTCGTCCTTAGACGGGAGGAAAAACCCTCCAAAAAGCTCCCGCAGTCCAGAAACCTCCCGACCTAAAGTGTAAAACTTCGTGATATTTTCAACAAAATATTGAAAGTAATCTATAGAAGGATAGGTACGAAATTTTATTCTTATAATGATATTTATATAAAGGTGTTTATAGTGGTTTTAGTAATAAGGTACGTAGGCATTCAGTTAAGGGCACAGAACGTTGTAAACGTCTGTAAAATATTCGTACTGCATTAGGAATATTGAAACACGAAAAATTAGTACTTGTATGTGCTTAAGACTTGGCTATTACTTTGGATGTGGCTTTGTAGTAAGATTACATCGCAGATGAGAAGGAAAATAAGATGATTTCAAGCTTTGCCATATAGAAATTGTTTCTCGAAATAAATGTCAGTAAAAATATATTTCATGTGATAGGGTCTAAAATTGTAAAGGATCTACTCTTATGTCCAGGAATTGATAAATAACTCATTGTTTTTTCATAGCTGGATTAGTCATTCCTTCTCCATACAGGTTTCCATCTAGCAGAAGGACCTATCTAGAGTTGAAATCACATTTTTGGCTGCATATAAACCGAAATCTCACCTAGGATTGGTTCAGTATCTGGGAACGATCTCATGATCATGTAGCGAGTTTCGTTCGTCGGAAGCAATGGATTTACTTATTTATAGTCGTGAGGTAAGAGTAGAGATCCGTGCATCCGTTAAATGCCCAGGGGTACGTAAGCATATTCCGATCACGTGAACCAATATCCCAACACCTCACTCACGGCGAGGAAATCACGAAAAGGGCATGCATTTCAATACAGGTGGGACCGCGTAAATCCCTTCTCAAACCTATATTAATGAACTCATTTGTATGGAAATATTGTGGCGTTTGTTTCTTCTGAAGGACAACTTCATTCAATGGAATAGCTGTTCTTCGGCCTCAAATTTTATCGCTTTCAACTAAAACAACTTGTATGTACCTTAAAATATACAATGCGAATATCAAAATCACCACTGATTCTAAATGAGGTTTGCTAAAGAAATAGCATAATTCCTCTTAACTTCTCATTAACCGGTCAACGGATTAACCGAGCTGTTTACTGTTTATACTGGCCTTTTTCATATTGAAAGACGCAACTCAATATAGTTTCGGTGTACATATTCTATCTTCAAAAAATTATTTAGAACTTTGTAAGAGAAAATGCATAGATGACGCATTCAAACAATTCACTCAAGGAAAATAAACAGAAGACGGTCACAAGCACGGCCTCTAGACATTTTTGGAAAACTGTTTTAATTTGTTTATACGGATTATCACGTGCGAACGAATAAATAATCCGATTAAAAAGTAGCATTTCCCCCTAGTTTTTTTCATAATCCCTTGGAGATATTTTTCCACGTGGAAACACGGGGTGTCAGGATGAAAGGTATTCAAAATAAAATATTTATATATTGGAAAGTACTTATTATACACACTTCCTGCATGCACCATTTGAAAGGGAATCTCTTTAAGTTTTTTTATATTTGATTTCTCGATCACACGTGTATTCTGCAATCTATCATTGGTAGGGTTCGCAACATCTGAATCCCAAGATACCTGGATCTGCCGAGGCGGGCCAATTGCTTGGTCTCATCGGTCAATAGACTTAACCTCACTTGACTCTTTCTTCTGGCGTAATGACGCGTAAATCATTGTGTACCCAACATGCTTCAAATGATACACTAAATGTATATTTAGTAAAAAATGTGCACTAAGATCGAAAAAAAATGGTCAAGAGACGAAAATGGTTTTCTTTTCAGTGGAACTTTGCATGGCTATGCAAAAAGATTGGATTTAGTATTATCTTACGTTATTTTTTGTTATTTGTACGAGTTAAAAAGACACAGGGTGTCTAATTTAGTGGAATGGACATGGATATGGAATGAATAGGAATATCATCTGAAGGATTGCCGTGTCACTTAGGTTGCCCATATTGAAATATATCGAGCGAAAAACAAAACATTCAATGTTTGCGACTATAATGATGCCAACCGGGAATACATATCATAAATACTTTCCAGCTTATGAATTTTTTATATTGGATATGTTTTATCCAAATAAATATTATGTACATGAGTATATATGTACACGATGAACGCACTCCCGTAGAGCAACTTAAAAAGTAGATTGTTAAACGTATACATAAATTGATATTTTGCAAAATAATTAAAACTATGACTAGTTTATAACTAATAATCGAATCAGTAATCTATTCCTTAGGCTAGAAATAGTTACTGGGAGACTGTGTAGGTTTTATGATACCTGAAATCTATTTAATTTACAAGGACAGGTCTCGAAGATCAAAATCGATTAGGAAAACTTAGAAAAGAAACTTTATATGCTCGGTGGTGATTCTAGAACTGTACAAGGCAATAAAAATGAAGAAAAAGTAAGAAATGGCAGAAAAGTAATGAAACTTTTAAAGGAAGAAAAGATTACCCTTGAAAACAACTGGAAAAAGAAGAGCATAAATGACAGGACAATTGACCAGTTTCTAATATACTCTATGAAAAGGAAAAGTGGGGAAATAAGTAGGACGTCCGAGAGTTGCATTTTCTAAAAGCATGGAGGTGGCAGAGCAAAGATGAAAAGAAGGCTATTACGACAAGGATGATGCACGACCCAAGTGCACCGTGACACTGCTTCCTATGGGACACCGATTCAGTGGCCTTTGCAGGACAAAGGCCGATCGCCACTTTGTATTTTTTCTACGAGCGCCATAACTTCTTATCCCACATGTCTTGGCGAAATATGTTCGCTGTTTGTTTCCGTCGGAGACTAGAAAAAGACCACGTTGCAAAGTATAGCACATCACTAACCTTACCCTACAAAATGTTAAGTTATCCCAAAATAACCTCCATTTCGCAGACAGCTGTTTTCAATACAAATAAATGAATGGTTCTTTATTTTCTGCGGATTTAAATATCAGTGATAAAAAATTCTTTCGTGGAACCAGTAAGATAATACCAGCTACATTCTCTTTAATAATTATTATTTCTGACGAAGACACAGAATAATTCCCCAACGAGAAAAACTCTGACGCAGGCATGGGAACCAACTTTCTGCAAAATTTTTAAAATATTTTTTATACATAATATTTTTTATAATAAATTACATACCCTTTATTGACCGCTAGGATACTTAAGAAGTAAGCTGTTAGAGATGTCTATTCAATCATTTCTTTCCACAGTAAAATATTTTAAATGGAGAACAATTAACAGTATACTGTAATATATATTCAAGCAGTAAAAAATGACAAAAGACTAATCTGTACTTTAAGGATTCCTAGCAAAAGATATACATCCCAAACATAAGTGATAAATCTCACAAACACTTAATTTAAATGAAAAACATTAAAATTTTAATATTCTCTCTCGTATTTGATCTTTAATAGTAATCTTTTCTTGACATAAAAATTTTAATGTAAAATTTAGCAAAAGGCGACGTAATTAAAAAGTTGCGAATAAAGAATAGATTTTAGATGACGACAACCTTTTATACCATAATAATAGTAATTTTAAAAGGTCATTTCGAACGTAAGCCCCAACCAGGATTCGAACCCGGGACCCCTTCCATCAAAGTCGAACGAGTTCCTACTTGGCTATTAGAGGCTCTTTTTATGTTGGAAGTGGAAAACCGGCAAGGCGATTCTTCATGATGCAAACCATCATTGAATAAGAGAAATATTCGATATTTTCATTCGACTTTCCATTCAACCATTGCGATATTTCATTGAACCGGAACGATAGCCAAGACGAAAAAGAAGATTCCATATCCTGAAATAAAGCTTGGAGTTTTAAAAATGTAGCACATGTGGCTGTCGTGCCTTGAGTAGATCAGCTAGACATTCCTCGACTTTATATATCACGCGAACGAATCTGGAATCGGATATCACGAGATGAGTGCACTCCTCCAATAAAACGTGGATAACGGCATAATAATCTCGACGGCGATATCTTCCAAACTGTTATTATACCGAGGAAATTTAATGAAGAGGGTGTCTTCAGATAAATCACTGGGAAAGGCTTTTATAGGTTGGGAAGGAACGAGGTCGGAATTTGTATCAGGGAAGAGATGATGGAAATGTTATTTGCGCGGCGTAATTCGGGAGTTCGGATTCTGCGTCCGTGGCTTTAAGATAAAGCTTATCTCGTTCGCTGAAAGGACAACGAGGACGTGAAATGATTGGCCCCAGGGACTTATGGAGTTGGGACATTAATAAAATAAGGAGCTTGCTTATCGCTCAAGTAACGGTAAGGAAATCCGACCTTGATTGTACAGTTATGCATTCACTACTCTCAATATGGAAAAGAGAGCGTTTATGATATCTCCCAGTGGGTTAGGATTCATAATCATGTATTTGTGTGCATCTCAAGCTTCCTTTTACTTTGAATATCCTTATGTTTATTTCATTCTATCTGAGAGGAGAATAGGGAAGAAAATATCATTAAATTACTATGTAGCATGTTTTCGCAGTAGTGATGTTTTATCAATTAATTCTCAATTTTTAATGCCCCCACAATCATCAATTCCTTTACGTAAATTATCGAGGAATCAATTATGCTGAATATTGACTGTCACTTTGGTCATTCCCTAGGGAATACAAAGAAAAAAGTCATTGACAGGGTATTTGTACAATATATACTTAAGACCCTTCTACAGATGTCTCACTGTACGTTCAGTCCTAAATAGATGCATGGAAATATCACATGTAACGCGTCTTTAAAAGAGATCCTACATTGCGTACAATAAAGAAAACTTAACCAAAACAAAGGTAATGTTTAACAGAGAAATAAATCTTAAAGAGATACCTCTGAAAGTCTACTCATAACACAAATACCTATAATAACTGGTAAGAGAAGAAGAGAATAATACTATTAAAGATAATATGTCAAATGAAAACATCAGAGTTCAAGTTGGTTGGAGCATCTTCGGAAAGAAAGAGCTCCTTCGAAAGCCATTGTTCTAGAAGAGAATTGTATTCAACCAGTATGTTTCATCGGTCTTGATTTACACAAGCTTCACTTCTATTAGAATTAATTCCGGCAATAACCCAGCAACTTCAGAGAACACAAAATAAGGGAGTGGTATATGCCTTAAATCACAAAAACGCAGTAACTGGTGAGGATGATGAAAGGAATGACTGAAATCGTGGGTAGAAAATGTGATTAAGAGAAAATACAACTATTGGACAACAGCAGTTCTCAACCGGAAATCAAGAGATATAAAGAAACCAAAAAGAACACCAGATAACAAATGGAATAAAGACAATAACAATTACCTTATAATCAATTAGGGATAACATGGCAAGAAACTCAGAATTAAGAAGGAATTGTGAAACACTTGGAGAGGCCTACATCCGACGTAGGATAAGGAATAATTGATTATAATACGCATACATATGAACATGGATACACATATGCATACATTCATAAATGTGTACCTTAATCTTTTTCTTCCCCGAAAGATTTTCAATATATATTTCAAAGCATCTTATTGACGCCTACCGATTTATCATTGCGATTCTGAACTAGCAGTATTTCCTTGTTTTCCTATAATGCAGTCGCCGTGGTCTAATATAGCGCTCATACCGACATAAATAACCGTGCCGTTCTTAGAAATTCTGTCGGCGTGGCCCTGCTTGTAGTGTCATAATTGCAAAACAGATCTCAGAGATATAGAAGAGATGCAACAGGGAATAGCGTGAGCGGTATTGAGGTTAAGCATAGCGAAGAGGGCAAAGGAAAGTTTCTTTGGACTATCTCAAGTCGAGGAAGCACACATCACGAATCCCATTCCTAATGTGCTTCCCTTAAGAGAGGCAAAATTGAACATTTGAGAAAAAGACTGAAAGAGTGCTATCTCAATCAATATGCGAGAATGATAAGCAAGTACGTTCTCAGACAGATGACATTACACAGGTAAGTTAACTTAACCATCGAGAGCTGTAATCTTTGAAACATAGAAAATGTTGACAGATTCATATATTACGTTCGATTTGACACTTGTAAGTAATAGGTGCTACCCAAAAGTTCTCCATTCAATTTTACGAGGCGAAATATTAATATTAAAAATGTTACTCGTATTAAACATGCTTAGATAGAATGGAAATCACAGATAACATAGATCTGCATTTTCTCTTTTCTTTTTGGTTAAAAGTGTAGTGAAAACCTGGATAAACAATCCTTTGTGTGACGCTATCCAGCTTCATAGGCGTTTTCTTTCGAATTCGGTCCCATTAACGCTAAACACGTTGTAATAGTACCGCATGAGACGCTCTACTACCCGCTATTAAAGAGGCCTTTTCCCATTCCCAGATGCACTGCAACCCGCTATAGTCAATTTTTCGCCTCGTTTGATAGACTAAAACAGTTTACATAATATGTATCGTCATCTTCTACTCTCCTCTACTACCTTTTGTTGAATTTAAAAGAGATTCTTGTAATTCCTTAGTTTGGGATGCCTAATTTTGGGAGAAAGAAATAAGAAACCTTAATGTCTTGTTGAATGATGAAGTTAAAAAACCCTTACCTTGAACCCTTACGAAATCTAATGTTTTGTCGTGTTTTCCAACAGCCTAGAGCAAGAAAGTTTCCATGTCCCGATTAAAACACTATCCCGTTTGTAATGTACTTCCATTCGTTCCCTTGAAAAGCATTTTAAGCTTTTACTGTATCTGCGATAACTCAAAGCGATTGAGTTCGACAAGTAATTATTCATGACCAATAGCACAGCAGCCAAAAATTATCGATAAAATTTACATCAAAGCGATTGATTCAAGTTATATACAAAACAAGTTTATAGTGTATATAACTTTTGAGTCTCCTAATAAGAAAAACTGGCACGCATTATTATTCTTATTTATTAACAAACTCTATATCATTTGCAGGTGATGACAGTTTAAATATCAATCAGAAAGTAGGTATCACACCTATCTCATTTACTTCTACCTCTCATATTTATTATACCACCTCACCTCTTTTATACACCAAGGCTTCACATAGTGAAAAGTAAACCTAAATACAAACAAAAAATAATCAGCGCGGAACTGGCAGCATAAAAAAGAGAGAAAGAGAGTCACATAATGCTTCAAAGTTTTCGGAAAACCGCAGATAAAGGGGTAAAAAAGAGAGGCTGCTTCATAATCCGAAGCCGAATAAAGGATTATCCCGACGACAAAAACATGCGCGAGAAAAAAAGAGCCGAGGGACATATTGAGAGAGGCAAAAAAGCCAATGGGAATTTGTTGGCGATGCACCGAAATTTGCGGAAAGATCCGAGACAAGAGGCGAATAACCAAAGCAGACAAGCAAAATGAAATTTGTTGCGCTTTTCGTCCGTGAGGTCCGTGAAGGATATCTGATTCTCGTTTTGTTATTGCAGAGGAATCCATATTCAGAGGTAACTTTCAACGCTTCACAGTGGAGCGTACATTTTCAGAGCGTATTCATCCGCGTGAATTAGTAAGGAGTTTTTACAGGTGTGAAATAGGCGACGCATGGTTATTCTGTCTTAAACATATTCACTGATACTATGCAAGCTACCTATCGGTGTGTGGCAAGGGGTGCAAGTTATCTTAAATTATATTTTTATAATCTTTTAATTTAATTTTATAATAATAATTTTATATCTTAAGTTATATTAAATTATTTATCTACCTATTTCATTGGCTTATCACAGTTGCGGAGGGAAAAAAAGGAATTTTAAATTATTTTGTCTTTGCATATATATTTACCTTATTTAACGTTCATTTATGCAAAGAATGCATAGAAAAATGGGGGTCGCATGCTTAACATTACATCTTCTGCAAACGTATTTTCCCTAAATTTACGAAGCAACCGTAATCTATCTTCAAATCCCTAACTTGAAAAGATTCCCAATCTATTTAAATATATTTATTTACGACCATTTTCGTAACTCATTCTTTTTATCATAGCATATTTTAACAAGTGTTAAACAAAATGAACATTAAGATCGCCTAATATAAAAAATAAACTTCTGAAGTGATATCTGCTGAAAATTAATCTTCATCTTATTTTATTTACACTGATAAGTATCAGTTACAAATTCACATCTTACAAATAGAGTTTATCAATCATAGAGTTTGAAAAATAATTCGGAGGATTTTTCAAATGTTATAGGTGTACAGTGAATCAAAAAAGTGCTAAAATCTTCCGGAAATCCTTAAACTTGAATATTAGATCTTTCACATCATAAAATTGCATTTATGCTCACGAATTATATAAAAAGAGAGAAAGAATTAAATTGCTTCCAAAAAGAAGCAATTCCATTTTTAAAAATTCCATACAATTTTGAATATAGATAACAACAATCCATCCTTCAAAAAAAAAAGCACAAATTCACACACGATACGTCTCTAGCGACGAAATACGTATGTCTTTGATGCAATCTCACAAAAGGCGAAATATTTTCAGCTACCTAGAACGCTTTTTGCTAGGGTTGTTCGAAAACTTCGTATCTGGAATTCGTTTTTCAGCTTCCTGTTTCGGAGTAGAAAAGCAGAGGGAAAATGCAAAGGATCGCGAAGGTGGAACTCGGCTGACCCAGATGCCTCCGCTCCATTATATTTCGAGTCCTTTCGAGGCAAACGGAAGTCAATTCAGCAGAAAAGATCTCGAATCTAGTTTCCCTTGCCAAAGTGCATTCGGTCCTCCGATTGGCCGATTTTGTACATTGGCTAACTGCTTTCATCGATTAGGAATAAGAAGTTGGGGAGCGAGCATCCGGGAGCTATCAAAGCGACAGATGAAGTGGTTTTATTGGCTGGCTCTATCTTCCTTTACTTTCCCTTCGGAATTTAACAGAGAAAAGGATTAGAATCGAAGGCTAGATAATGCAACTAGTGCGAATCGGGAGCTATTCTGAAGCCACTAAAGGTGCCTAATAATTGATGTATGCTTTTTTAATTTTCTTAATTTAATACTAATATTTAATTTAACATAAACAAGGAAATACCCAATTGAATTGTATATAACACCTTAAAAAGTAAAGATAAAAGATAACAAAGATAAATAGAAATAAAGCTAGGGAAATGCACACATACACAATAGAAGAAAAAAATAGATACAATAATAACTTCAGATTGAAGGATTTGCAGTTTCCTGCGTATCACCGAAATCAAGTTCCAATATTCTGATATTTATCCATCACTTCATTTAATAAATTCTAGGTAGAAGCAATAATCGGAAGGAATTGGCGCTGCAAAAAGGTTCGTGAAATACAGGCATCCAATTAAAGCAATTATTACGGGTACTGTAATATTTCGAGTTTTATTTGGATTTCATTTCACTAACATTGTTATTTTCAGTGTATTAACTTGTTTTATAATTTAAGTTCAGTTTATTTGATATTCTATTTTTAATTGATATTTACTCTATGTCTTCATGATTTTTTTTCACCCCCCTCTTTGTAGATGATTTCCCGTGTAGCGGAGATTCTTTTCTTTAACCTTCAGTTGAGAAAATTTTTTCACAAATATCCAGATTGCTTTTGCTGTTGCTGCATATTTTTTCCTCTAATTATGCATGTTAAATTTAAAATATGTATAAATAATTGATGTTAGTTGGAATAGAGGCCAACTTGTGCCTAACCTCGGTATATAAAAATTTCCTTTATCATTAAAGATAATTTCAAGGTAATTATAGTAATTTTTTGGTACCAACAGAAGTATGTAGACAAAATGAGTGTAATCGTTGCCATTTTAACAACATTCTCTTCTTTACAATGCACAAATTAAAAGACTATTTTTTGTACTTGATGGGTAAAATAAGGGGTAGATATCCTTGGGTGATGAGTCTGGTAAAATGTCCCTAAGTGAAAACACCTTTCGGTGAACCGTCTTTTGGGAGTAACGTCTTTGGACAAAACGTCAACAGTACGAAACTCCATTTCTTAAACGTACGAATACCCCACCAGCTATAATCGATTTCAATTCACCGAGATTAGGTTAAAGGTTTTAAATAGAAAAGGAATAATTCAGGATCGACTTTCACCCAAGGTCGACCGTAGTACATGCATGTTCCGTAATTAGTAATCCTCCTCACGTAGTAAGTGATTCATACGGAATACGAAAGGAGAAGGGACGAGAAAATAAGGAAAAGAGAAAGTTGGGAACAGCTGCGCTAATACGGCGCATTACTACAGCAGCGAATAAGGAAGAAATTCCCATTCGGGTACTTTCATTATAAACATAAATCGGGCACAAAAAACGCGAATAATCGTTTCATCTGCGAGAATTTATTACTCCGCAGGGCGAAATAAGTTTACCTCCTCGGATTTGTCTCCGCGAAACGTTGAGTTTTTTACGAGTCTCGAAAGAATATCGATAAATATTAAACTTTCGTTAATAAAAACACTCCCAGACTCTGCTTTTCTTTTCAACGACATTTGCTCAAACATCGTTCTCCGATATATTATCCAGATTTGCATTTTTTTACGCCGCCTTCACTTCTTCAATAATCCTCTTTATACCAAGTTACTCAAGTATGAACATCTTCCCTCCTGATTCTATATCTGCTTCCTGTGTTCGAATCCACTACATAGGGAAAACTTAGCATGAAACTGTATGATACTGTTGAGCTGCATAATGTTTGAGGTGTGCATAAGAGAGAGAACAGAGTTCCAGTGAAATAAAGGTCGAAATCTATAAAATAAAAAATTGTCGTGAACTTTCTCGAAGAAGATAAAATTATTACCGCACCGCTCATTAAAACACATTCCTCTGAAAATCATTCTAAAGAATAATGGATCCTTTTAACGTGATAAGAATAGTAAAATCTAAGAGGACGCTCATGGAAGATAAAGTCAGACATTAAGTTGGGCACGTTGAGAAAGACTTTAACAATTCTATCAAAGGTGTTCTATCTTTTACTTTAACTGAGCCACATTACCTACGATATAGACTTTTCGTGTCCGAAATAATTCATCTGTATTTCATTTTCATTTCTCTGTATTTTCAAATATTAATAATTCATAGAGGATCGCATTTTTTGTTTCGATATACAGGGCGAGTATAGCTTTTTAATACTTAGGGTAGGTGTGGGAAATGTTACTATATCTAGGTGACTGAAGTGTTGCTCATTAATGCTGATACATTCCGATAGGAACGGTAAAATGTTACTTTTAACGCCGTTCACTTACATTATACAAAACCTATTACTTTAAATTCGAAAGGCATCATCCTTTGATATGCTAAAATCCATCCTTTGTTTTTTTCGAGAATTTGTCTACGCTGTGCTCGAAACGCATTCGCTATAGCATGGAGAAGGGAAGGCTTTAATAGCCCATTCTAAAATACAAAGGTGGAATGAATAAAAAAGATACAAAGGCAGATTTTGGTGATTTGGTTCTTTACACCCTTTTTCCTTTTTTGAAATCATTTCCTTACATTGAGATTCATTTGCTCAAATGAAAATCTACCGAAAACTTTTTATGCCATTTCACGTACCTTCCATGCCTTTGAAAAATGGTTGCTAAATCATAACGAAAGGAAAACATCAACATTTATGACAAACCCTCACTCTGGAGATGCAATATAGATTCATAACTTCATACAGTCTGCCTCCAGACCGTATCGTAGATTCCCCGTAAGTTCGCGTGTCGCTCATTAGGGAATTCTCGATCTGAACATCGCTAACACATACATTCCATTCTAATATAGATTAACAACTTGTACATGCACGACGTTGCCTTTAACTCCGCATGTTGCTCACCGCGGTGTTCTGTCTTCGCAACGACAGTTTCGCTAGTGATATTGAGGAGGTCTTCAAGTCAAAGTACGCATTCGTACTTCGGTGAAACACCAAGCAGAGTCCAAGCACACAGCGCAGCCGAAACCAACGCTCCATTTACATTAAAGGAAAAAGACTAAAAATATTTTCTAACTTTAATGAAGAAATGAAAAAACTGTGTCAAGATATAAATGTAAAAATGATTATAAATAATTAAAAGTATTGAATTTAATGATAATACATACTAATGAACACAATTATATTGTAGACTATGCATAAAAATAATAGCTCAGAATAAGCTACTAAGACGATACATTTTTTGCTTCGGAATTAATGTTAACTTTTGTCTATGCATTAAGATTTATGTAAAAGTGTAAATAGTTATGCTTAACGAGGGGCGATAAATATTATAAATTTGCATTTATTACGTATCGTAAAACTGTTAGCTGGATGTATGAAGATATGTACGGAAACGTGCAATTAAATGACTGAATTAAAATTATTTATTATTATTTATAAATAAATTTAAATTTATTAAAAAGCTTTAAAATATCTCTCTTTGAAAGAAAACCAGGCCATACATAAAAAATATGGCGAGAAATCAACCAATATCACAAAACAGATACCACTTCGAAAACTAGATCACATTAAAAAAAGATTTTTTCGCTTGTAAAGTGGAATTATCTTCCAATTAAAGGGCCAAAAATACCTTCCCTATTATTTTTTGATGTAAAATAGATAAAAAACTTAATATAACAGTTAAGTTGCTATCCTGCTAATAACACGCCTTTATCCCGGCTCCCTGAAAAGTGTCTTACTCTGGTTTTACCGTATTTTTAACTTCAAAGAGCACACCTATCTTCCAAGGAATACACTCTTACGTACAGAAAATTCGCCTCTAAATGGAAATGAGCAGGAATCAATGGGAATGACATCACCCCTGGATCTGACACAGGATAAAATCATCCGCTGAAGGCGAGAAGAAGATATTCGACAGATATGCGGATTCATCGGGGACATAACGAAGAAGGGCTTAATTTAAGTAATTAGGAGGGAAGGACATGATGCGATGTCGATAAGATGCTGGGAATTTGAGGAATGGGGGTAATTAGTGAGAGTATTTGGAGGAGCGTAAAAGGATCACTCAAGTTAGTCTTGGCTTAATCTCGCCCAAAATATGAAGGATAAGGGATTTCTAAGGAGAATCAATCATCTTGAACACACGGTTATACGGCGATAGAGCAGTACGATGAATAATCCGAGTGCAGAACGTAATCCATTCAGAAAAACATTTCTAGAGATGTAATGAATTAGACACGGATTAAAGGTATCCATTTTCCTAAATTTGAACTGATTACTAACAAAATAACTTGCTGGACATGAAAATATTAAAATAAAATTGAAATTACATACACATTATAAACATTTAAGAAAATCAAATTCATAAAAATAATAAATTTGATATATATAAACTACGAATTAAATAAATATAACAAAATTCTAAATAAAATAACATTTGAAATAAAAATTTGGTCGCTTTCCGACTTCCACACCAAAAAATTTGCCATTTTCCACAAAAATATTTAGATGCATAACTTAAGAGATATCGGAGAAAAATAAATTTAATCGAAGCCGAGGAATCAAAGAGAAACATGAATAAAAGAGTCTTACAAAGTCATAGCTCAAACAGTCAGGGGTTTTCATTTTCAAGATGATTACTTCGAATTACAAATATTATGGCAGTTCTTGTTTTGTTTTCCAAGCAGCTTATGTTGGTTAGGAGAGAAACCATCGAAAGTGAAACAACCCAAAAAAACACATTGTCGATCTACTGACGGAAATATCCGATTAGCAATCATCAGTCTCAAAAAACGTTTTTATTATTAATATATTCTGAGACGAAGCTATGAGCATTAGGTATAATTCTGAGGAATAGCATATTCTATTTCTTACTAGAGATTGTGCCAAGTTGCAAAAGGAGGTCCTCACCGGGATTCGAACCGCTCTTACTAAACGAGAACGCGTTACCCGATAGGTTATTCACGATCCTCTCATATTCCTTAAACTCTTTGATAAAGAGCATGAAACAGTATTCTTCCGCAGTAATTAGTGCCTATTTCTTTCTGAATCCACATCTTTCTTTTCCTTTAGGCATTGGCGAGAGCTTTCTAAAGACCCACAAAGGAGATAAAAATAAACGAGTATTTCTACATATTTTTCCCTATTATAAGTCTCAAGGCAAAAATAGCTTCCCTTATACCTCAACTCTCCTTCTGAATCAGAAGTGGTTGTCACTTAAATACTCTTACTCTCTCCTCTCAATTTTCCGATGCCCATGTCTTCGTTTTTCCCAACTATTGTTCTGGTGTTCTCAGCCCTTGAGTATGGATTCGTGGGCGATTAACTTGCTGAGAAATTTTATGACGCTGGATTTTTTCAGCCTTGCACAATGTCAAATGCTTCGCAGACGATTTATTTTTTTACTGAAAGCGACGTAGCATCATTAACTGTTTTCTTTCGAATAAAACGATTAGCGAGTTAGTATATCATTTACCTATCCAGAGTAGATGCTTCAAAATAATTTCTAAGAGTCAAATACATTAGTTTGATGCTTAAAAACAAAGTATGATAAACCCGTTTAAAACTCCCCTGCTCGAGTCACTATCCCGCATAATATTCAGTTTTCTCACAGTTCTGGTCTCTTTTTCATGAAACGCACAGCAAAAATAGCAATTATAACGCTCTCTTGCCAGCATATAAGGCGCATTTTCCCGTTTCCTTTTCTGTCTTTTGAAAATGATTAATTATTAATTAAACTGGTTAAACTAAGGAAACAAAAAATTCTGGAAAGTTATCAGTAAAAGTCCAACTGCTCAACTTGAACTGTTCATTCGGAATAAATGAACATTTCATTCACTACCCTTAATTACTGTAGTTTCCCCTGAGAATGTTAGAACTGCATCGAAATGCGCACGGGGTGATTACTAGCACGTCAGTAATTCCGGGCATACGTTTGAATTCAGGAAACTGCTCCCAAGTTCATCGACCCATCGGTTATCGGACAGCTTTTCGAAGATCTCATCACAACAAATGGAATCAAGAAAAAATAATCGTGAATCTAGAAAAAACAAATCAATACAAACAAAAAGATGGAAGTTAGGTTCTAGAATTAGGTGTAAACAAACACAGGAAGATTTAGGTTGTGGGAAAAGAAAAAAGAACTTTCAACAGAAGCTTCTCGATGAAAATCCTACGAAGCGGGAAAAAGACCATCCAAAAAGGATAACAAACCGCAAAAACGCAGGTGATAAAAAATTAACATTACTGATTAGAGATGCACTAAAAATCATCAACATGTTAATGTCCGGTCTGTCCGGAAAGTCCGGTTTGATGATGTATATGCACACATAAGTCCTTCATGGGATCCCATCGATATAATATTTATACACATTAATTCGAAGATGAAATACGTTGTTTTCCTCGCCCATCAACACGAATCCCAATTCTTAAATAGACGACCGAATTTCCCATGATAATTTAGGAAACGAACGCTACTTCATTAAAAGGGAAGTTCGCAAAGTCACTAATTAATAACAAACCATTACATTACCTCCAGATCTCTTTCGGCAATGAGCGATATCATATCTTATTGAACACCGCGAGAAACCTTTGGCTGGTTCCCACACCTTACTCAAGATATTTCCTTTATAAATCTTCCCTCGACTCCTTTATCGAGGCTGCATCTCCCTTCCCTCTCTTATCCTTAATCTCTCCTTTCACGACCCATCTTCCTACACATATTTTCCAAGCCATTTCCCTCCCTTTTTATTTCACTTTCACACCGTCTACTTTATTCCCTTTCTCTCTAACTCTCTCACCACCACTCCCATTTTCCATACATGAGTGAGTATTTTATATATATATATATATATATATATATATATATATATAATACACACATATTTATTACGTATATTATAGTGCAAAAAAGCTTCGGGCATATCGCAAACCAGTGTGGAGTTGAATTTAAAGAACACTGGCACCCTTAATACATACCGAAGAAATCAAGTAAGGCCTGATATTAGGAGAATTCACGCCAAACTACCAGCGAATAAAACAAATTTCACGGAAAAATTTAGTTGCAACCTAAGCCAGAAGCGTAAGGATTTGTTACATGGAAAGAAGACTGCGTGAAACATTTTACAAACCAATTGGGGAGAGGAACAATTAGTTATTTTACGTAAAACATGTCCTTAAGAGAAGCGTTATAGAGTGCTATTTAAAGCATTCCTTATGATTTTTTTTATTCTCCAACGTACGCGACTTACGACAGTACTGAGAAATAAACATGAATTTGACATAAGCAATCGCATTTGTTGTCAAAAGACGCTGTTTGAAATCGATGGATTTTTACGATATTTCGACATATTTCATCAAATTTTATTTATTTCGAATTTAAAATTACTCTTTTTTATAGAAAAAATAATTTTGATAAATCTCTATCTATTGATAACCTAAAGTCTATAGGAAAATAATCATTGAGTTCTCTGAACAAAAACAATAACACACACTAAAAATGATTTTTAAATATATTCTTATAGAAAGAAAATAAGTATTCTGACTTTGATCTGTGAACTTCAATCCGAAATTTTGGATTATCTCTATGGCATTGAATACCCTTCGTGCGACGGGATCTCGAATTTTGTGAAAATATTCCAGGCATCGTGACTTTCCGCTTTATGAATAGATATATCTGCGAGGGCTGCTTTATCCATCTCGAGGTCAACAACCCTTATTGAAAGCAAGACGTAAATGCTTCCAAATCACGGTTACCTGATCACGGTCATCCCATGGCGGCGTTTTATCACCTCTTTTCCGTGATTCGAAGGAGGCCTCTATCTTATTCAGCCATCCGAGGGGCATTTAGAGAAAGACTTTGCTTTCGCTGGCACCGTATCGACCGTGGAAAGGGTAGACCGTGATGAAAATTGCACCTCATCCTGAGCAATTGAAGACCCGAGGGGGAAGACTGCCCTTAAATAGAATGTCCCTTAAACACGAAGAGCGAGCACACCTCTGCATCTTACTCATATTAAGTCAAAAGTGTCTTAGATGAGGTTTTTATATTAGCAAATCTACGCTCGCATGCTTCCGAAACGTTGGCTAAGAGAAATCTGCGACATTTTTCATCATTTGTTGATTGTCCTTCGTGCAAATAGATAATCCCGGCTACGGGAACATTTCATCAAGCCAAGTCAAGTTAAGCAGCACTTCTGAGTTAGTTTCGCACTAAAACAAACCCGACAATGTCGAGCAGCATAGTTGCAACGGTCTATTAAGTGAAGTCTACTAAAGCTCACGTCCGGGACCATGTGATGTAAAACTCTCTGGTCTAGTGAAGCTCCATTAGTGTAGATTTGAGGACACACTGATAGAGACACTACGGAACAAATACGCAACATAATCTTCGCCCAAACCAAACTATGGGCATGTAATGAAAAACAGACGAATATTGTACATTTAAGATATGTTAGTAGATAGAATGTATACAAGGAGTATGTAATTATATTTATTCATACATCAACAGGATTATCGTTCCAGAATAGGCATTCCAGCCCCCTCAATCGTGAACAATGCTCTCCAATACTTTCTATTTTTCTATGTTTTCCAATATTTCCCATTTTTATCCGCTTCGGGCTTCTTTTTTTACGGGCAAATAGATCATATCGAATTACGTTTTTTCTCGCCAGAATATGATACATTCAGCCGAAATTATTTCGGATTTTCTCTCCTCTTAAGACTATTTAATCACAAGGAAAAGGAACATGAAATAACGCTGACATGAAAATACGGGACTCGAACCCGGATCTTCCACTTTCCGGGTAGATACTTTAACCAATTAATCTATCGATTCTCACAACTGCTCACTTAAAACATACATAATCTTCCCTGTAATTCTTCCACCTATCTTCAAAAGAATTCAAAGAGTAATTTGCCGATATCTGACGAAAATCGCTTACTTAATCAAAATTTAATCATTTTTCGGTGATTTTTACTTATTTGCCTACATTATTTTACCTCCTGTATTATTCATCAATTTCCCTTCTAATAACTGCTTTTATTTAACCAAACTTTGCTTTCTCAATAATCGCTTCGAAGGACATACACATATGAAAAAATATTATGTAATGCATTTATAAGACATTTACATTTAGAGACTAAATAATTATCCACCAACCATCAGATAAAATGTCAATTTATACATCATATTATTTTTAATTTAATTTAATTATTTGAGAGTTATCGATAAAATTTTTCCAACACATCACCATAGAAAATTAAAAAAAAATTACTTACTAGATTTACTAGTACTACAACAACTACAAAGTTAATTACTTGTATACAAGAAACAGAAAAAAAATCCTTTAAATGGGCTTTTCATCGAAAAACTGCGAAGTTAAAAAGCAAAAAGAAGGAAAATGTTCGCTCAGATTCAAAATGCGGGCACCTTCTCTTGGCTCTCTATTTTTCGGCTATTTTCGCATAAATCTCGAGTGTCGATGCGCTGGGGGCAATAAAAAGGGAATCAATGAAACGTCTATTTTAAAACATGTCTACTTTAGTAGATTTTCTCATTAATAGAAAAAGGGGAATTTATGAGAGCGGAAGAGGTCTCCTTGGGCATAAATCGATTTTTGAGGAAAATCCAGAGGTTCTTCTTGAATGGCCGGAGAAAGTGATAACGGGAGGGCGATTTAGGAATGAGAATATGAGGCAGATAAAGAAAGGACATTAATATTGAAGACTGCAGCGTTGCCAGATTTCGGAGACAAATCCACGGCACAATCTGAAATATCGCCAAGAAAGGCGTTCTTTTCTGCTCAGGCCACCTTTAATTCGTGACTTTTCGCATCACCGCCTTACCTATGAACGTTATCGCTCTAAACACATAATCTAAAATCAATATAGCGTTACAGAAACGTTATAATCACTTAAGTTTCTTCTTTGGACTAATAATTCCTTATAACCGTAATGGTAACTGACATTACCATAATAACATTGAGAATGAAAAATACTCCTCTAGACTGAACGATCATTGTGTCCATTTTTTATAAAATACAGAAAATCTTCTCAGAAATATTATATCCAACAGCCCCCTTGACAAACAACCAAGGAATCGAACCAAAAATGAACCGAAAATTGAAACTTAAGCCGAAAACCAGGAGCTAGAAAAAAAATTGTCTTCGGAATGAAAACGAAATAACCCGAAAAATTAAAATTCTGTGATTCGAACCTAAACTGTAATCCGTAACTTATTCCTTTTTTCGAATTTCGGGTCTAAACAATGCAATTTTAAGTATGAGTAAATAAACGAAACTATATTAATATATATAATGGTGACTTCTACTAAATAAAATAAATGGTTTTCTTTCAGCATTAGCAAATCTAATATTTTGATAATTATTCTTTTTATCTCGCAAATAAAATTCTAAAATTTCATTTTATCTTAAAGGCTACACACTGTAAAATACGGTTCCGTCCAGTTCGAACCGACTCATCTTTGGTGGCATATACAGATTTTTTTCATGGAACCGGATTTAGAACTGAATCGAAAAATGCTAAAGTTCGAAGACCTGAAGCCAATAGGATAGTCAAAGCCGAGCTCATGCATCTTCTTACAGAGGTGCAAGGGTACCTTGGTTCGCATACGAGTTAGGGTAAGGAGATAGCAGTCTTTGTAAGAGGTCTGCATGGGTCGAAATATTTTATCCTAGTCCGTCAAGATCCGTATTTGAATGAGCCGGAGACCGACCTGGTCTATGTATTGATAGTATTTGAGGTCAAAATTTGGTACGAGTCCGAAAATAAATTCCTATTATCCGGCCCAAACTATATCTTTTAGTTATTTTATGTATTTTTGAGTAAATATTTATTTATTGGTAAATATGAAGTAATATTTTCGTTGCTATCAAGATATGAAATATACTGAGGCATTTTCGGGTGCTGTAGAAGGCAGGATGGGAATCTTTAGAAGAAACAAGTTTCAATCAAAGGCTTAATTTACTTAATGCATTCACAAGGAGGATATTCGTACAAGATGTGCCATCTTGTTACTTAGGCTGTTCTGATACTGCGAGGTAGACCAGAGAAAGAGATGCTAGAACCAGTCGATTGAAGAATGTATTCTTTTCGAGAAAAATACGAGAAAGTAAATGATTAGGGAAGTAGAGCCATGATGCATACACCCCCTATTAGACGCTGGAAGATGACATGCGGGGTACGTACATACGAATTTAGATGTAGATATGTGATGCTGAATAACGGAGCTGATTAAGAGCTATCTTTATGGAATGCTACAAAGATTTTTAAGGAAAGTAAAGGCAAACTATTTCACTTTTCATCTTGCCTAGAAATCCTCATCCCCTTTTCTATCTCTTGATAGATAACTGTGGAAGGAATGGGGTTCCAACCAGCCTTCGGATGAATATTTACACGCAGACTTTAGGATTTGTGATATTTCTCCACACAGTACATGAGATATGACTGAAGAAGGAATCTATGCTAAAATGTGAGCCTATCGTTTCCAAATGCCATTCCTCCGCATTCACTGATTCCATGGAAAGAAACCGTTCCTTATCCAAACAAGGCTCGTCCGCCAGAGAATAAAATGGCGATGGAATATGTGCCGGAGCGATTTTTTTTGGGTAGCATATCAGAAAACATGGCGGACCCGCCTTTTCTGTGTATTTGCTCACTCTTTTTGGGCGCAGATAAAAAAATCGTCGGGTGTTTGTTAGATGAGAATAAAAGTTGCTCCAAAGGATATCGAAGGCGATAAGAGAGAGTGGCGGTGACAGCTGACGATCGGCCCAAATGGATGGCGTATTATCACCCATCTCTCTGGATTAGGAGGCAATAAATAAAGTGAAAACGGGCAGATTAATTTTTATCGCTCGGATGTGAATGAAAATGGACGATTGGGAGCGCGTGGTGATGCGTGTTTGTTTATTCAGACTGCTTATCGATGTACTGCTGTGCAAATAAGACAGCGAGATCCACAAGTATATACAAATATGTGGGTCTATTACCTTTACAGATAATATGAGGGATTCCTATAGATGTGTACAGTACTTTCTATAATACTAGATATCTTTCGTGGTCAACAAGGGAGATAATTTAAAGAGGACGCCGTGATATTGTGGAAATTCATTATATAAGTCCATTATAGTATTAATTATTGTAATAAGCATTATATTAATTATTTCATGTCTGTGAAGTAACTACCGGATAGTCCACATGTGATGAATTTAAGTAATAAATATATAAATAAATCACACAGAAATAGACTTTTTCCACATTAATTACCGTGGAAAAGTATATATAAATTACTATTTCAGTAATTATTGTAGATAAGAATATATCTGCGTTATACCATATATAAATTTTAAGATTTCTACAGAAAGGCCTGGTATTCTTCATAGAAAAAATCTGTTCTTAAAATATTAAAATAGACGCTAGAAAAATCTTCTATCTAAAATGACGAAACTAAATTCGAATTACTAAGAACATAAAACTGTAAATAGATGAATTTTATTCCTCTGAATAATCATAGATAATCCTTTTATAGATAGCCAAAATGATAGAATACAAAAACATACATACAAACGGAACTACAAAGAAATATCTATGTAAAATTATACTCAAAAATAAATAGATACCGTGCAATACGTGAGTTCTTATAACTTAAACTAACACCACATAAACTGTACAAAAACGTGGCTCAATTTTTGCTAAATATCTTCCAAAATGTTTTTACATTTTCTCCCTACTCTGATGAATAACATGATTTATCCTTTTCTTGTTGATAGTGACATAGAAAAATATTCCAAAGCTTCCTTTGGAAAACCGGTTTGTTTAAGGAGTCATCATGGTAATATGTCTGTCCCTACATTTTATTTAGCGTAATTGTAAATATTAGCTTTAAATGTAAACCCAATCTCTTCAAATATACGGTTATCATTTTACAATTCATTCTATATGGGTGTAAATTCCTCGTGTATTCTTACTCATAAATGCATGGGCTCGGATTCAATAATCAGTCAGAGGGACCGGTTGTTCTCAAGCACGGGGTTTCAAAAAATATGTCGTCTAATTAATCATAATTCTCGCTAATTAGGATTGAAACGATTTTCCCTGACCGAAATAAGAACATCCGCTCAATTTCCGTTCTTTCGGTTCTTGTATCGATTCTATAGGATAATTATCTCTGGTTAAATTTTGCAAAATGATGCCTGCTCAAAAGAAACTTGATGTAAAAAAGTAAATATGTAAGAGTTTTGAGTTATCTGAAGCCGAACCAATGATTCAGTTACAAATATCGCGGTGTCCGTTGGTCTTCTAATAGATACCTAAATCTATATATATCTATATCATCGAGAAATGCATTTAAAAAATTACTTTAATGATCATCTTACGAAGAGTCCTTGAAATTGGAAATATAAGTATTTAAACAAAACTAACTATGCTTACTAATTGAATTACCTTCTATTTTCAACAAGTTAAAAATTAGGAAATATGAGAGCATTCATAATTTACAGCGGATAGAGCTGAACATTTCAATCCTAAACATTTTTTGTAAAAAAATAATAATATCGCTTAATTGGAATTTAACTTTGTATTAATTTTTTAATTTTTTTCATTTTTAAATAATAGAAGGCAAAGAGCGTCTAACATCACTTTTGTATAATGTTTCTTAAACTTCGGTTTCCAACTAGCTAACATTCATTTTCTACCAGTACAGTAACACAATTCTAGAGCTTTCGCTTTTCATTATCAGTTCGCTTAAATTAATGTTTCCTAGTATAGATTGATGAAGCTGGTTTTGGCCTTCAAAATAATTTATGCCATAATAACGCCAAACATTTCATCGACAAAGAAATATTCTTACTCCCATGTATTGGAGCGAACTAGCGGTACAAATAAATAATATATTTAAATTTTAAATAATCGATGGCTAACGGAGATTGAATTCTACATAATTAAGTTACGCATCATAAGGTTCCGAGAGGAAAATTATTAAATTAATACCAATAACAACTTTTAATATTCAAACGATCGCATGAGATAATTAAGTTTACATCGTTAATACGCATCATTTTCAATCAATCAGCTCATTTCATAAATAATAAATAATAGAGAGATAGTAATTGGACTGAGAATGAAACTAACTTAATAAATAATATCAATTAGAGCACATAATAATGAGTGAAATGAAAACAAGTTGAATTACGGAAATATAACGTAATATGCAAGGGAATATATAAATAGAAGTTCATTCTGCAATAGTTCATCTCTAAATTTCTGATTAATTTTACCCTCCGAATTTACTTTTATTGTCATTTTATTTTTTCCTATATCAGTTATATGGAAGATATGACTTTCCAGTTTCCATTTTACTGATTAAAATTCTTTATCTAATTAACAAGTAAGTAACTGGGGCGTTAAAACGCCATGAAATAAATTTCTGCCAATTCTGAGATAAATATAAATATAGAAAGGAAGATTAAAAAAAAATCGACATATTTTCATATATAAAGCCTAATTTCGTATCATTTTTCAATTATGCGTAATTCATAGGCATTTATAACCAACTGCTTTAATCTTTTATAATAGGAGGTGCTATTCCATAGACCTAATTCACTCTAATATGAAATTGTGCAAACATCTAACATTTCCTAATAGCTTAAAATACTTATTCAATCTACAAAATCGCTTCGTGGTATGATGTCCAAGAGGAGACAGATTTAGAGAATATTTTCGAGATATAATTTGGAACATATGAAAATGGCAGTGAAGTACTTCACATTTGGTGCCCTTATCCTACACATATACAAGCCCAAGGAGAGTTACGTGCATATGCCGATCATGCATAGCCACTTTAGGGAATGGACTAATTGCTGAGAATAGTAAGAGATAAAGCAATCGAGAATCAGTATCGGAAATCGAGGGTATGAGATAGCAATAACGGCGGGTATAGAGGAAGGGGCATTTTGAAAGCCTTGCTGTGTCCGAAAAACCTGCCCCCACGGGAGGGAGAAATGAGTAATGCATTATGGAAGTGTACGGGGCCCCTTTTTTCGGAGGTCCAGCTGAAGAATTCATTAGTCTCTCAGGATCCACCTTTTTTCTCCCATAAATCCCTTTACTATCGAAATATACGGGCGTCGTTAATATTTACGCTCCTGAGGGAAACAATTAAGGATGCCCGAAAGGCAGCTCCTGATCTAAATCTGAAAGCGTCTGATTTTTTTTAAGGGTCGGGATAGAAAACCATTTACAGCTCCTAAGGAGCAACCGTAAAAAAAACTCGGAAAGTGGTGGCCACTGAAGGCTGACAAATAAAAGAGCCTCAAATGAATCCTTCGAGTAAGGGTGAGTCACATTATCTTATAAGAAGTCCGGAGATAATGTACTTTGCTACATTCTTAAATAATGATGACTGTCTTCGTCAGCCCCAAGGATCTCCGACCCCTCTACGATTAGCTACCAGAAACCCCAGGGGAGGAATGGAGAATTATTTACCGAAAGAGTGCCATATTTGTTAATGTAATGGACTTATATGCCAAAGTGGTGCTAACCATGGAGTAAGATGCTGATTCTATCAATTTTATTACTTTTAAGACGAGATTGAGAGTGGAAATTTAATAATTACTCATCATCATCACCAATAAATAGAATCCACATTTCTTTACTCTGTGGATTCATTTTTGCGTTAAGGTTAGTGCTTTCAAAGTTATTTGTGACATAAAAACTCTTTCTCCACCCCTGCACAAGGGGAAAGATGCGTACAAGTCAAGATGATGAGTAAATGGGCTAGTTTTCCCTTGATTTTCCTTCTGTGTCAGAATGATATGAGTGAATAACATCCTTTCAAGTACAGCACAATGGCGCAATGAATAACACATTTCATAGGTTTCACTTACAGAGTGGGTAAGATGAACTCTACATCACTCATACTTCAGTTGCTTTTGTATAATAACAGCCAAGGCCAAAGCTAAGAATGAAGGAAAAAAAGATACATTTCTCTCGATCTTTGAACCAAAGGGAAGTAAATATGTTCGTGGTCTGGCGATGACTATAATTACTTGATACTGTCGCCATAATATATGTTTGTGGTAGAAAAAAGAAGTATTTTAATTCATTTGTTGTACCCACCCTAAAATGGAGTTCCTCAAAGACGTGACTTATTCTATCAACAATAAATCAATATCAATAATAAACTATCATTACGATATGGTAGCTGAAGCAAAAACATCGTCATTTACAAAACACAGATTCTGTAATCGCTTGACTATGTCGATCTTTATTTCTATTTTTATTAACTTTTAAGATAGAAAAGTTGTACTGACTAAATCGAGTAAGAAACAATATCTGAGCCGTAAAGTCCTGCGTTGGGTCAATGACTGAGATTAAGAAAACAATAATCATCGGACGACAATCAGTTCAATAAATTCTACTTCGAAGCAAGCGATCAAAATATACTCACTTAAATAATTTATAATAATCAGGATACCTCTATAACGGACTTATGACATAATGTTTATGCATTCCATTCTGAACGTTTCGACACATAATCATTTGCATTCGACCATATCCCGGTTACACGATCATGAACCACTCCTTGATTTTCTTACGAGATAATTTTCATCGGTGTTTATTCAAAAATACTATTCATCAGAGCTCTCTATTGTTAAACATTAAGACGAAGCAAAAACTTTGAATGTAAAGAGATGGAAAAATCCCGGAGCGAAGGAGAGATCCCCGGGCACTGCAGATATCCTACAGTCTGCCTCTTTTAATTTTTCGAATGTTTTTGAAGTTATTTTCGCCACCATTCGCAACCACCTGCTATTACTTTACCCTCGTTTCATTCGTTCAGCGCGAAATGTCACAAAGACCTTTTCGCCTGCACAATCCGCCGCTGTTTTCTTTTTTCATTTTTGTAATCGCGTTTTTTCTTCGTTTCTAAAAACTTGACAATCTGGATGCGAATGACACCCTCTGATATTTTTTTTAATTTCTGTAACCGCAACAGACAGCGAGATCTCTTTCCACGATTTCTAACTGTAACGCGCTTCTTGATTGAATAAATCTGCGTTTGTAAAGGATTAAGCTCTATTGCGAAGCGTGTTACATCAGGGAATCAATTTTCTTTCTTCAAAAGGATGAGCAGCGAACAGAAATAAATTAGAAGCAGCATTTGTTAAAGTAGGTCACAAAATTTAGTCCGAGCTTTATCAGGGATAAAATATCAAGGAATTCATTCGCAGTTTTGAGAATGGTTACGCGTTGATGAGATTTTTAGTTTAATGATGGACAGTTTCAACAGCAATGCGAAAGAGCCAGATGAACATAGCGACTAAAGATAAAACGGAAAAACCTTCGAATCCAGTATATTTCATCTTATGAATTAATGATAAAGCATTATTTTGAGTACTTTATGTTCGTAGTTGTGCGTATCTTATATTTTAAATTTTATGACTCTTTCACTTGTTGTTTAATGCAGCGGAAATAGAATATACCGCTATTGCAGTAATAATATTGTCAAAATTGCTTCGACATCTAAGGTCATTTCGCACACATGGGCCCACTCCGAGAATCGAACCCATGACCGCTTTTACCATATGCGAAAGAGCCCACTTGGCTATCAGGGAGCTCTAGGCCGTTATTTTTCCGGAGTGAAAACTGAACCCGAGGTTAGAAATTGGAATAACTTTTCCAGAACCGAAACCGATTCCAATGTCGAATTCATGCAATATCAATTTAATTATGTTTAGGACTAAGCTATATTAAATATATAACAACGACTTTCAAATAACTTTAAGTGACTCTGAGCTCCTCGATAGCTATATGTGCAGTGCATTCGACTAGGATGTAAGCGGAACCGCGTTCGATTCCCGGTCGGCGTGCGATATGACCTCAGCTGTTGAAGCAAGTTAAACAACACCAACCCACTATAAAGAATCTTTAAATTAAATTCTATCTTGTCTAATGCCTCGATAATTCTTTCTTTCATTCTAACATTTGATTTAATATTACCATGGAGTAAGTATATCTCACTTAATGATATAACATAAGTTAAAAAGGCCCGTAATGAAATATTATCCGCAAAGACATAAAATCTCAGAGCCAAAATAAAGGTAAGAAAAGGTTTTACTTTCTCAAGCAGAACGAAACCGGAATGAATCACCATTTTGTTTTTCCATTTAGACAAAGCGAAAACCAGAACAAAAATATTACGGTACAATGCCCTCCTATTAGTGTTAAAACAAGCTATATTTAAGCTAGCGAGGCCTCAATAGCTGAGCCAATTTCTTCCCGGAAACATATATTCATGAATAAAACAGGATGACCAATTCAAAGCGCGCCAGACAACGCAATCCGCGTCCCCATCTTTAATACAAAACAGCGTAGAATGTAGAGAATAAACCATTATTTCCGAGTCCTAAATTTAGTGCCCCTACGTTTATGATACCCTGTGCGAAATTTCAATTCGGAATACTTTGAAAAAGGAGAATAGGTGCTCAGATTCATCTCTCGTACATCCAATTCTTTGTCTCCAATTTTCCGGCGAATAAAGTGTCATCTGCAGGCACCGCTCTCACCCACCGGTGGCCTACATTCCCCGCTTATTTTTTAAATTAACATGAGCTTAAACTGCCGTATATATTCATATATTTCTTTCCGATAATTAAGGGCAGTTGCGATACCGTGAAATTCCAAATTGTGAGCGTAATTTAGTTTCTATGGAGGTGATTATGAAGCGAAAGAAGCGCTCGGGACTGATTTTTCAAACGTGATCGTCGATTTTGAATTTTCGCCGCAGCAGATATCCAATTCCCCTTGAACGAATAACATGTTAAACCGAAGAAATAAAAATTTAAGGCCAAAACTAATTTTAAATTTAATAATTTGTGATCTATGTTTTACTGTTGGCTTATCTACATCGATGAATTTTCCATGAAGAGATTTCATTTCAATTTACATTACATCAAGTCTACTAACAATATCTTTTTTCTCATTGCTGCTACCGTCGCTGTAAATACATGGGTGGTCTGAAAAGTTTCCGACATTTCGCCATTTTTCGACATGTTTTCTGAAAATTTCTGAAATTTTTCTGAAAATTTCTGAAATATCTGGGGTCGGAAACTTTTCAAACCACCCTCGTAATTCCAAAAATTCAAATATCTGCACAATGTGTTCTCATGAAAAAAAATCGGGAATTTCAGGTCTTCTAGCATCACATCAAAATTTAAATATCTTACTTTTCCTGGTAGTTCCTGTTGGAGCTCATAAAATATAGTTCTAGTTAATTACGCTTGGTTTGACGGTTTTTGCTGAGACTTTGTATGTGTTATATATCTGAGAATCGCCTACATAAAATAGCTACTGGAGTTTCGACCAAATGTTTGCATAGGGTTAACGAAAACAACACAGCGTGTCTAGAAGGAAGTTAAAATTTAATTGAAAAAATGAAGTGCATTTTCAAAAAATGAAGGGAGAAAATATTTTCTTTATTGGAAAATTACACGATCTAGATGGTAATTCACGTGAATAGCGTGGTTGCCTGACTCCGATTTTCTCATGCAAATTTTGCATAAACAAAGGCCTATTGAATGGAAAGGTCGGACACGTGTCCATTATTTTAGAGCAAGAAACATACTTAAACAGTCACGAGCGAATCTGTGTTAAGCAAGGCACAAGGTCACCATGTTAGAATTTAATAGCCATACTGTCGGCTTTGTATTCATGTAGGTGTACTCGTTCGCATCTGTAGGACAATATATCTGTTACACACTGACGCTTTTCCCCAACGAATACATGAGTAAATACACCCATGTATATATCGAAGATTCCCTAGGTTAAGCAATATGGGAAAAATGTACATAGACTACGCCAATGGAGACTGAGAATTAGCTTTCTAACATCGTTTGAATTGATTTGAAAACTACCAGGAAAAACGAGTTCTATAGCCCGGTCTAATCGGTATGGATGTTCTGATTTCGATTCAAAAGAGGACTTCATTTTGTTGTGGAATCGCATAAACATTGCCATAGTTCTAATTATGTATCATAATACATCCAGTGTCATCTTGAAGCCCCAGAGCAAGAGATGCAAGGGTCTTTTAAGGGAAATGAAGTCCGAGCGTATGTGGGAGTACTTAATCCAAATGTTTGCAAAATATAAGCATCCCTAACTCATACATACATGCGTTTAAAATTAAATAGTTGATGGAACAATTAGGGTAGCAACAACATTGTCGTAAATAAATAAACGACTTTCTAGGCAAAAATTTATAGTAATTTTCATCCAGAGGTGTTTGCTATACGAATAATTTTTGATCGCAGAAATAAGATATTTTAAAATAGATTTACGAATCTCAATTTTCCCATCCACTGCCTCTGCAACTTATATCAAATTTGTCAGTGGAAAATTAAAAATTTGTATTCTATGTAATCCTTAGTGTCTGTTTTCCTCCTAGGGCGGCTCTATTAAATTGATTCGTATAGTGCTTCATCATCTACGTGCATCACGCAGATTTTCAGAGGGCGAAAACCGCAGAAGGCAAACCATTCTTCATGTCAACCCACGTTGGCCCTGTACATGCCCCCTTTAAACATGTCTAGTAGCACACGAAAAAGTGGAGATTTCGACAAAAACTCCAGTCATGGGGTTTCCAAAAATCCCACTTTCTATATTAGTTTCCTCATAATGCGATTGCGGAAAGTTTTAACGCCTTCGGCCACTTCCATTGTTTCGAGAAAAAACGTTGTGTTTTAATGAACTTTTGTTTCTGATCTTTTCTGTTTTTCCATGGGTTGTTTTTCGACATTCCATTGTCCGATGTCAGAAGTTTCGGTCCCACAAAAGGTTTAGAAATATTAACATCAGAGTTAAAATAAACGATGAAAACAATACAATGATGAAATTCTGAAAAATGAAGTCTCTTCTTCCAATTAATACAGAGAAATATGCTATGATTAGATATATCAAATTTGTGTAGCTCCGACTTAACTAACATAACTACTTAAGCATATGGTGTATATCTAAGAATGATTTAAAGCTGGTAATAGCTGAGCTGGTCTATGTCTCATAGTAGTTTAAATGATTTTGAAATTTTTCGTAGTTCAAAAACAAGATGCCCTCTGTTCATAGGTTTAGATTTCAATAAAACTCTATATCAAAATTTTAAACTATTTACTTGATTATTTATCTTCTATTTTACTTTTTCATGGTGTGGACTGTAAAATCTATAATTTAATAGCCTCTGAGGACGTCTCCGTCGGTGGGATTAGATTCACATTAGACAGTTAGCTGTTATTTTATTGCTAACTGTATTTTTCTTTCTTATATGTATATTACCATTCGTTGGTCATTTTAGTACGAATGTTTAAGCCGCAAAAATTGCTTAAATAATAGGCTTTGAACCTACACAAGACCTTTTATAAATTCATTGGAAGTAGGAGACAAATAAAGAAATGGTTGAGATAAACACAATCCGCAGAAGCACAGAGATTGCTGAAGAAATACGACGGCAAATTAATGGGAAATTCAGAGCGAATTATTTCTCAAGTGATAAGCAGTGGCTCAAGTCGACTTGAGGTGAAAACTCAACCGAGTTCCCAAAATTTTGCGCTCATAGTGCTGTAAGAAAGGCTTGAGGTAATCTATAGAATTGCTTATCTCCTTTTCTTTGAAGATATTCCGCCGAGAAATCAGGCCAAGATATTCCTAACATTCCCACTTTGGTCTTGAGATTATTTTCCTCTTTTTATGAGCAAAGAGGCATTCTTCAGAGTTTTATCGAACAATTTTCCTCGTGAGCCTCCATTTTTATGATCCTGGTAATTTCCAAATAGTTTTGAGAGAGATCGACTAACTATCAAGAGACGATATTCGTTGGGTTCATCAATATACGGCTATAATCCGAGCTAAACACTAATCCCTTTTGGGTTAAGTCTGCTATCGGTTTTATCTTTGCCTGGTCCTTCCTCCCTGAATCCACAATTCCTCATCATGAAAGACATATAATTTTCTTCCATAAATGATATCCACACATTAAAAAAGCTAATTAACTTACTAATTTCGCATAGGTTACTGTTTCTTTCAATCTTCATCGCATTCTCTATCTCCTCTATTTCGAGCAATGCTTCTCGTATAATCAGCCTGATATGAATGATTTAATCTGAGGAAATTTTCCTTCAGTAATGGGGAACAATTTTTTTCGCTCGTTTTTTCTGGCAACGTCTTTATGACTTTAATTCGGAAATTATTTGAAATAATTCTTTTCCTATTGATGATGGATATTTCATCTTAATCATATATAAAAATACCCTAACTTTTGCTCGCAAATGAGCTATATATAATGGGAGATGCATTTAAAGGCAAAATTACGTCATCTTTGGAAGGCAAAATTATTACCTCAACATAGTTTTGTAGAAGTTAAAAATCCTGTGGTGAATAATTAAACATGAATATGGCGAACGATTTCTTAAATTTCAATTTGTCTACATATTTGAACATTCTAACCAAAGCCAAAAATTTTAAATATCGACACTTTCTTATTGAATATTATGAAACAATCACAATTTTTGTGGGAGAATTTAATGACACAAATTGCTTTTCATGACGTGGATGAGACGGAAGAGTCTGAAACAGGACATTCCCGGATGTATCACTATACACTATGGCTATACGCTACCCAACACTGTATTGACATTCTTTCCCTGTATCCTTCTAGGAACATATACTTCTTTCGTGATTAATATAGGAATATATGAACTGTTCAAATTTTTGTCTATCCCAGTGTGCAAAGCTAGTAAAAGCTGTAAGAAATTCTCCAACAAAATGTATGATAAAAATATGTACAATCGTTAGCATATTATCCTTCAGATCCAATGCTCCCTAAATTTTACAGATATTTTCTAAGTAAACTGGTAAACGCAGATATCCGGCAAGTTATCGAATTTTTCCGCCGTATTTTGTTTTAAATTTATTTTCTTCCGTCACCGATTCCGCTCCCAGCATTAGAATTTGAATAATCAATGCTTTGAAGGTCTAGAACTCCCAGTCTTGGAATATTTGAAAACGATTTGAAAATACACGGAAGTAATGAAGGCAATACGTAATGCCAATCCACTTTAAATTTTATTTCAGCTCAATCCGTTTATTTCGAATGGAGAAAGGGTCACTCACCTCGTCTTACGCTGAGAATTAATTAAGCTGTGGAAAATGCGAATATGAGAGAATCTTTGTGATAAATTGGGAATATAATCTCTATGGGAAAGGTAAACCATAGCATCCGAAGTATTTTTAGGGTACACTTAAGACTAACGATTCCGCTTGTAATTCCAGCCCTTCAAACTTCTTACGAGATTAAATTTACCTTTCTCAAATCAACGATCCTCGTCTTTCACTTATAGATAATTCAACAAACACATTCAACATTAGCTTTTTCCCATATATTCTGATCCTATTACGTAGGTCAAAGAACTTAATTTCTGCCTATTTAATATTTTATTCATTTTTGAATTTGTGTACCTTCTTTTTTATACATGTGAACGATTTATAAAAGCTTGGCGCTCTTTCTTTTGTTCCTGCTATCCTGCTTCAACTGCATGCAGAAGTGAACGTGAAGTGCGTTTACCTCTCATATCATTCTGGCTCAGCGAGGGAAAAAAATTCCAAATTATGGAAGCTTAATGCGCAGGCGTAAAAGTGATTTTTCGGTCTGGTAGAGTCTATTTTGAATAAGAGCGGGCAGTAAGGGGTTTGGGTTGGAAATGCAGGTATGTGTGTGTCCATAGCGTGTAGTAGTAATATATCTCGGTGATAATAAAGAAAATTGAATCAAAAGGAGTCACAAATTTCCACCAATATTTTGTTACGCGATCACTGTTTCGACCCTAAATATGCTTATATTTCTTTATGAAGGCCGAATCAGTAGATTCTACAAATGATGTAATGATGTGATGCAAACGGCACATACTGCATCCTCTTGATTTCCAACAAAAGTGGAAATCCCATCTCCACAGATGACAGATGAACCGTATACTTTCATCTTCACTATATATCACTCCTAACCTTGCCTTATCATCCTAGCATTGATAGTAAACTATCTTAGAAAGCTATGGAATGAATGAAGTACTATAAAATTTTCTAACTCAATAATAGCTCTATATCCCCAAATAACAACAAAAATAAACGTCTTTGTTTTGGCAAAATTGAGACTAGGAAGTCTCCTCTTCCATCTAACCCATCGTCACATAATACATTCATGACGACAAAAAAAGAAAATGAATAGAATAGGCGTAAGAAACGATACTAAAAAATAAGGAATGGATGTAAAGAAAATCGTCTAAAATATTTCTTAAACAATAACAATAAGCATTACGATAAACTATTCTGGGTTTCATTCCGCGTTAGATTCAAATATATTTGAATACTTTTTATAATGTTCAATTTTAATTTATCTCAAAAAATGAAATCTGTCAACAGTGCATACCCCTTAAAATCCTGAGTAGGTGGAGCACAGGTCTTCTTTTCGGGGGAAATTAGAAAGCCTTCCTATACTATCGGTAGCTAATGATTATTGGATTGAGATCCCAACTGGATCTTTTGCAGAACAGTTTGGAGGCATATGGTTAATTTCAAATAGATACATATGCACGCGCTGCGAATAAATTTAAAACTCGCAGCAAATGGCGTCCGAAAAAGAACATCAATCTGAGGTGCACGTGCATTCGTGAGGAGGGAAATCGTGACGCCGTCTAGAGGTAGGCGAAGAGGTATGGAAATCCGTTTTTCAGTCGCGTAAATGACAAAGGTCAAACAAGTCGACGCACATTTTTTCCTTTGAATTGTATGTGCCTCCTTAACCCACATCTGGAGCGCCGCCAAAGAATGAATGCGAACAAAAAACTCGGATTTTCTCAAACGCTTCCGCAAAGGGCTCCTTATTAAACTCATTCCGAAGCGAATTTTAAAGGCATTTTAAAGGACGTGTGCTATGCATATATCAGCCGATGCCTGGGGAAATACATCTCGATGTTTTCGAGAGAGTATGAATATACGTTATCCTAAAATCCGAGCCCGCTTTGCGAGTTCAGGGCCAGTCCAGTTGTATAGGCGCCCCGGGCAGAGTCATGCAGGCACCCGTTCCATATGAGTACTTTAAAAATGCCCATTTCTTAAATTACTCCTCTTTTTTCAGGAAATATGCTTCAGTATCGATTACAATAAATTCCATAAATTATATTACTTTAAAAATCATCACTTTATTTTGAAAAATGAGAAGATGGAGTGATCCACAGTAATAATTTGCCTTCAAAACATCGGTGATTATTTTTCGTTGCGATGAATGAATTCATGGAACATTTGTTCTATATTGTTTTATGAAGATTTACAACATTTGAACACCTCATTTGTATTTATGTTTGAATACTAATGCTGTGAATTGAATGTAATTTTCACTATAAATTCGTTATAAATGCACGAATCCGATTCGGATTGTGAACATAACCTATTTAATTATACGCACACACAAATTTTCTGATTTATATCTCGATATATTATTTCAGTCGGCTAGTAATATGAATTTCAAACTACACTAATTGCTATTTTCAATTTTATTACAAAAAACCATATTTTCATATTACATAATACATATACTAGGAGACGAATCTATGTTTAAAAGGAAATTACGGAATTAATACCTAAATATCTGCAAGTAAATCAAGTTTTGTGTAAAATTATAAAAAAATGATTTGTACACTGTAGTTTATTGTGTTTTTAACACTGTATCGTATACGAGTATTTATCAATAATGAGACGTTCTGTCCGGAAAGAACGTTTGTAAACAAAATGTATGATAAAAATTCAGCGCAGTAATTTTTACATTAGGTTAGAAGTAACCTGACACGTAACCACCTGGTTTGTGTCTACTTGTGACTTTGTAATTAATAAAACATCTTTAGATGAAAATCGCACGCTGGAGTAATACTAATTTATTAAACAGACCAAATAGTTTTTTTTTTACATAAGACTGAACCATTCAGCTCCGAATGTGTCTCTATGAGGCAAAATGGAAGAACAAGTTTACGTTGGACACGTGAGACTCTTCGAAAATAATGCCCATTACATTCTACGGATAAATTGGACGTAAATCCAAAGTTGGCGAATGAGAGAGGCTGGAGAAACTACGCGCAACTGTACCAAAATATCCTACTTCAATTAATCTCCTTGTCCTCTGCGACCGTTACTCATTTTACGATCCTCAATAGCATAGATCTCAAGCCCAATTTCCTTGAAACGCTCCTCCAACAGACTCTTTCCTCAAAAATCGTTAACGAGTCCCATTACAATCCTCTCCCTTTTCACTTTCCCTTCCAATCCTATAAGTTTCCCATATTTCTTATTCTTTGTATTACACGACATATTCTGCATATGCATCCATTAATTATGGCAGAAATCAACACAAGTAATTGCTCTAATGTGAATGACATCGAATATGTAAGACTTGTTTCCATTGTACCGTATAGTTTAGTATTGTAAATGTTCAACGACAAATGCATGATGTATATTGCATCGTAAATTATAAAATTGTAAGAATTAGAAATAAATAACAAATTTATTCTGGAGTTTAATATATTCTAAACTTACGTTGAGAATTCATCACTCTGTGAAAGTTTCCATCTTTATGAATAAGAGGTAAATACGAGGATAGTGTTGAGGGATGGAACGCCTAAGCCCCTATTTATCGATTGGATATGTTCAAAAAATTAAACTTTTAAAAATCGAGCCTAGAATTTGTATATAAATAAGAGGATAGGCTGCCGAAAGTTTTTGTAAAATTGTGAATTTGTTTTCATCAACATTTAATGCGAAGAACTAGTGAATAAGTGAAGTGATCCGAATACACAACAACACGAACGAAAATAGTTTAATCTATGCCTTCATCGTGGGCCATTATAGACGCATATATTTCTAAATTGAATACCCCCATCACTGTAGCGACTTTTAAGATGAGGAATTTAATCAGATATTTTTTTCAGCATATGCTACAATTAGGTAAAATACTGGATTAGCAGAAACAAAAAAAACAAGAATAATCAAAAAAATAATATACACAATCTTTACTAGGTGGAAATCTTGACTGAGGACTCTAATTCATTTCCACAAAAGAATTTTTTATTCCGACTACTGACTTCAAGCTGAAGATGTCAACCTTTTTACGATACTGATCGCAATAAAAATTCTCCTGCGGAAATTACTTAGAGTCTTCATTCAAAATGGAAGAATAATTATTGTATTCTTGAATTTTATACGTATTTATTTGATTGAATCACATAATTCAAAATTTAATCACCGTGAAAAAACAATCACCGCCACAATCCGTACAAAACTGAATCAAATACCGTGCAAATTGATGGTTAAGTGCACATGAAATTTCAGATTCTCAACTTCCCGTGCGTATCCCTGATTCTAAGGAAGAATCTCAAAGTTATTCCTGTGCATTGAAAATTCTAATCCGGCGACATTCGAAGACGCTAAGAGAGATTGGAGCGGATAATGCAAAGGGAACTAGATGATGATGATGAAAGAAGAGAAAATAAGGGGACGCCTTAAGGAGAGACAATGGCGGTTGCAATCAGTGGAATGGACGCATTCAATGGAAAGTTATAATGGAAGCTGTGATGATTTATTCTTTCGAGAGAGGGAGCGCATTTCGGCGAATTATTTGTACGCATCTCAGAAGACAGAAAATAGCCTTAGGTACATCATTATTTCCATGTAAAAAATACATCTAATTCTTGATTCGGGATAGGTCACATCTAAGCCCCGCACAAATCTAAATACTAATTGAGACTAACGAAATTCACTATTGTAAATACATCGCAAAGAAAGTTTCATTCTGTTTTGCATTTTAGTCCTTTATGTTGGAGTAAATGGTTTCACACGTGAAATATTCCTATCAACATTTTATTTCAGGGCATAAGTATAAGCAGCATAATTTGGTCCTCGATTCTAGTACAAAACAGATATAAGGTTACATTTGGTTTCTCACACCGTCAATGGTTACTAATATTAATTTGATGCATAGCAATTTGGCATGAAGACATGGGAAACCTCGAAAGGAGTCTATAAAAATTAAAATTCTCTTAAAATTACCTTGTAACCCCCACAGAAAAATAAAGAATAATAATATGAATATAACCAAATGGCAAAAGATAGAAACGGTAGAAAGGAAAGTTGACAGAAAGGGGTCATTAACCTCAAAGATGCCGTGACATCATTTACGTATGTATGTATATCTGTGGTAGATGTGTAGATACATCTATATTTATGTCCTGCGAGCCAACACCTTACGTCCTATGGCAGGGAATGCATGCATTATAAGGCCACGGGGCCATTCTCAAATGACGTCACGGCATTTTTGGGATTACTGACGACCCCCTCTCATCTCTTTCAAAGTGTGACGTGAAGCTTAAAGCCCCTTTCTCCGTGTCACAAAACTGTCATATCGTCCCTTAAGGCTTTTTTGTGTGCTTTAATTTTCACCTCTTAAATAAAATAATTACTTGATTCCCACGACATTTCTTTCGTGCTGCACTGCTGTTGTGGTAAATTTAAAACGGGAAAGACTGGTGAAAATATTATGAATAAATATATATTTCCTAACAATCGTCGATTCTTCACATAGAAATTAATGGTTTAAAATCATGTTAAAATACATTCCAGTGGACTTTTCACACACATTCGTAGCTGTTAAGATAACCATGTTTCTAGAATAAATATTCACTTATTTTTCATATTTCATTGTTATATATAACCGCCAACTATGCCAAAAAGTGTCACGTATTTCAAGACCCTCCCTCTCTTATGCAATATAATTTAAGAATAGCCCAATAAGCATATTTACTTAGTATCTAAATGGTTTCGTATCATTCGCAATAGAATGAATGGATGAAAAGTATTTCCGTACAGAGGAAAAATGTTTTTTTTGTAACTCCATAAGATAGCGAAAAACTGAAATGTATCTTGGAAAATATAAAGTATTTAAATTTTAAAGCAGAATCATACTTGAATATTTTGCGGAACACCTAGGTATAGACTATACCGCAAAGGAAACAATGGCGTAAAATTGCATGCTGTGCGTATTAGCAGCAGGTCAAAGAAGCGGAACCTAACTGAAAACGGAATCTAAAGATGTTGAAATTCCTGAACCCAAACCGAAATAGATAGAAGAGATCCATTTTGTTATACGAAAGATAAAAAGTTGGAGAAAGATGTTGCTACAACGCAAAAGTCTTCATTTATAATACTGATAACCATACCTTAGGAAAATAAATGGCAAACATATCCAATACTAGTAATTTTTTTATAGTAGTTCTACTTAGCCATAAGATTCGTAGGGGAATAAATTTTGGTTTGGGACATAGCAATATCCCAAGGGAGCCCAAAAGGTGATGTTTTTTGCTTTTTATGGTGAGGAATCTCTCAGAGGGGTCTCGAAATGGTCCTTGTGTCTAGTGCCTGTGATTGCTGAAATTCACCCCTGCCTGATCAGCAGAAATATGACCACCCCCTCGAATCAATTGTTTCGTTCAATCAGTGTAGGATATTCATAAGGCAACTCTGGAAGGTTATTCCGCACGAGCGTGACAAGTGAACGTGTAACACTCGTTTTATCCATCATGAGGTGAGGAAGGAACTGGATTCGGCCCCTGCAGATAACCGTTGTTTTCTCCCCTCAATGTCTCCCCAATTCCCTTTCTCTCCTTTTATTATTCATGGCGGCTGAGCCGTGGTTAAGAAGGTGTGAATACGCCGATGACCGGAGGAAAAAAGCCCGGCAGAGGCACCTAGCGGCCGAAATCGGAAAAGCGTTCAAAAGGGCGGTGGGAAACATAAGAGGTCACCGTCAACAAGTGACTGGTGCACAAAGGGACCTTTGTTTCCTCTGCTTCACACTTTGGCCGAAAATCGAACCCAAATCGCTGCTCAAGTTCTCTTTCCGCGGAACGATAAAAATGCCACATCCGCCTTTGTTATTTAAAGAGGCAGCGGTCGATATGAAAATCGATGCCCGCGTCAAGAAGAAAACTATGCACTTGGTGGAGTGGTTTACGTCGGCCCTCGGAAGGATGCTGAAGATGGATGATAACTGATGCGTTTCCTGCTCCGTTAAGGTGTGCGAATATTCGAAATTTCTGATCGAAAAATGTACATGTTCGACGGGAATTTCGAACTAAACCGACAACTGCAACATTAAATTGACATAAAATGCAAATTCAAGAGGGGGAAATAATTTTTGTAGCCCCTTTATTTGTTTCGGTCTGAAATTCGTAGAGAACATTTTATTTATTAAGTACGCCTCAAAACTTTCTCCAAATTACTAAGCCAAATGACTATAATAACAAATTTATATAGTCTGAATCATTTCCTTATTACCAATTTGCAGTGCTACTATAGTACTTCAGAGTAGAGCTATTAAAAGTAGGAAACGAATAAAATGCGTACTACAGTTTTGGAAATTCACGAGAAATAAACAAAGAATCGCATATAAGGGTCGAAAATTTGTAAGATTAATTAAAATATCAGTGCTATAGGTATAAGCATTCTCTTGCCATTTTCTCTTATAAGCATATGTAATTGTTCATTCATTATTCAAGGCGAAATCTACACGTTTCATCCCTCTAGAAACTAATAAAAGACCGCCCTACACGATAATTCAATAGTTTAAGTCATCCAATAGGAAAGTGGAAGGCCCGATCACGTCCCAATCACGCTTAACTTTTTCAGAAAGATTTACTCTGCAATAAAATAAGTATTATGAAGTCCTCTATAAACTTAAGAAGGTGCCCCTGTTTTAAATCTAAAACAATCAGTAAATAAGACGAAGGAGCCCTCTTCTGTAAAACGGAATCCGTCGCATAAGAGCCTAATTACTGCATCGTTTGTTGAATCTGTAGTGGCGAAAGCATCAAATCGCATCCCATTTGCTCGAGCGGCACATCTGGTCGCTGAGAAAGGAGGCAAATTTCTCCATAAATTACGTCATAATAAAATACCTCTTCAAAATCCATTTCCTCCGGCGGAAGAAAGAACTTCCTGCGACGCACTTTTCCCGATTATTGGAAGCCAATAAGTGGCGCGACGCCGAAATATGCAAAAGTGCGTATGTTAACAAAACACCTGCCACTCTCCAAGCGCCATTTTCACGTGAGAATGAGCGCCCTTCTTTTGTTTTTGAGATCATCTCCTTTCCTCGGAGGAAATAAAAAGGGAGAATTATCTGCGCCGTGCATCTCTACGTGACTGAGCGGCACTGAAAGACACTATTTTCCGACGCGGAACATCTTCGAGATGGTTTCATTTTAGATTCATTTCCATCTCCTCCCCGAGTATGAAAAACTACGGAGATCTATTTTACGGGAAGTATTTTTTGCCAAAAAGAAATGCCATGGATACAAAGGTCAACTCCTGCATCCAACCTGTATACCGTGCTCTCTAAGCCGTGAACCGAAGGAGGATATCGAACTGGAACCCATCAGTAAACTGAAGTTGAAAAACCTTTGTCTAAAGGACGAAAACGGAACCAGAACAAAAAAGAATGAAATTTTCAAACCAAAAAGCGGTACTAATTCCGTTCCAAATTTCGGGTGCAGACGATGCCAATTTACTTAAAGGTAAACTGATGATTTACTAAATATATGAACCAGGAACTCGTAACTCAGGACGATTTCTCAATGCAGAATTTATATTCAGTCGTATCTGGTCTAATATAGTCACAGTTATTTCATAAGTATTATAATTTATATCTTAAACTTGATTAACCTTAATTATGAACCTTTACCTAATGAATATTTTTAAGGGTAATTATTTAAATAGTTGGAGCGGATAAAAATTTGAATCGGCTCGACTAAGGCTGGAACGAAGCCGTGCCGAATAATTTTTTTTAATTGAACCTAATTAATTTTTTAATTGAACCGGAGCGGAAAACGATACAAAAATTATTACAATACAGCGCCCTGGTTCGCTGTGAATATGCTCTTGGTGTGCTGCGTTAGATATAAAAGTGACATATTCCGAATTACTTACGCATTTTAATTTTAGATATTTTATTCCTTTAAGCTATTCCTTAGGTACTTAGTTGTATACGTGACTGGCCGTCATATTAACCCGAGACGACAAGAAGTTTTGGAGCTTAATGTAAATTAATATATCAAACTTTCTATTAAACATCAATTACTGAGGAATAAAATATTATGCGATAAATTACGATCACTATACGATACTGCTATACGATTTATGTAATTATGTAGTACTATGTTTTCGCTCGATATAAGTTATAGGGAGTATGAAAATATGTATGAAATATACATAAGTAAAATATTTAAGAGATGATGTTAGCGGTTAAAGGCTGCCACCACTTTGAGTCGTAGTATTCAATAGCGGTATTATTTAAATAAATAAATCTTTTAATAGTTACAAAAACAACTAGAATGAATAGAGAATGGTTAAAATATAAGACGCTGATAAGATCAACAGTCATAATAATATAAATGTTTCCAGTTTCGGTTCTAGAGCGTGAGTTTTGATTTTCCGGATAAAATTCGGTTTCCACTTTTCCACGAATCTTTAGTTTTCGGCTCTTTTCTCGGTCCGCTACGGAATTCCAACCTTCATTCATCGAGACCGAGTATTAGCCTTTCATCATCCTAAGATATCAGCCCAATTAATCGAAATTCATCTCATCCATCTTTCCCAAATAGGAGTGTCTACGTTAGTATAGAAGGACCGTGTGGAGAGCGGTGCTGGAAAGAGAGATATTAGCCAAGAGTGACCGTGTCGAAGACGAAGCTGACGTTAGCGATAAAGTAGAGTGTGCGACGGAAAGAAGTATCAACTGTGGGAAAGAAAAGAAAGGGAGGGATTGAAAAGGGATTGTAAGGGTTGAGTGGGAACATCTCGAGGGACTCTCGTAGGACAAGAATCGCTCAGCTCACCTGCCTGGGCATAATGGAAGTGAGGCAGAAAGAGTACACAAGGTTGGGGAACCCAGCCTTGAAGGATGAAACATTTTTCATTTGTTCCTGTGGTGCACGATATTGGAAAATGTATCTTTCGCTCACTTTTGTCTCACTCGTTTACACTGCTATGATAAAACGAGGGCTACTGAGTAAAATTGAATTCGTTCTAGCCACTCCTGAATGAAATTCGCTATTCAAAGGTTTATTTTACTACAACTGAGTAGATATTTCTTATAGTATTCTGACTTAGTGAGAAACATGGGAAAACCTATTTTCTCCTCATCTTGCCTAGAGAGCCTTATTCTTTATCCAAAGTTATTGAAAGCTAATGCTGGATCTATGTAGATCAACCAGCTTAGACGTTTTCTTGCAAATTGTAGTTGAGGAAAAGAGGCTAACTACCTCACTCCTCATCTACATGGTGACTCCAAGAAATTGAAAAGCACGGAAATAAGCATGTATTTACAGAGGGCGAAAGTTGTAAGGGAAATTTTAAGGAATCAAAATTTTCAACTTTTAACCATCGTGAGCGATAAAAGTCACCGATTCTAAGGGAGTTATTACTAAGTATGATCCAATCTATTTTGCTAATTTTTAATGTTATAGTGATAGTAATTTCAATGGCATTAACTTAATATTATTTTTTAAATTCATTCTTGCATATACCAAGATAAAGTATCATAAGAGAGAGCAGAATTATATTAATGAATGCCGGTATCATAAATATTTTAAAAGACGACATTTTAAAAGATCTATTGAAGTATTCAAGGGGTGGAGAATTGACTACCCAACCCAGGGCGTCGATGTGCCATCACTTATTGGGATCAATTCAATACCAATCATGGAGGAGAAAAGTTAAACTGTTATTTATCCCGTTGTTTTTATATATTTTGGAAAAAGAAGCAAAACAGTTACAATGATTGTAAAAATAAAGTATACCTATGAGTGATATGAAAAAATGAGTGAGAATGATGAATGGAAAAACTTATTGAGAGTAAACAGATATTTGCCAGCTTTGGGTGTGGATTAATTCATAAAAGCAGTACAGCAGTAAAGTAAATTACGAAGAAATAGAACGATTAAATTTAGAAAATGGCGTAAGACGAAAAAGTTTAATAAAGGAATTAGAGATTCCGATTAGTCTTAAACTAAGACTTCGTAATCTAAAAAAAGAAACTTTTGGAATATTTCACACTGTTTGCTTGGAGAGGTTGCAAGTTAAAAATCTTGGGACCCAAATAAATTTGGCTTAATTAATTAACGATATATTCTTTCAGATTATTCCTATCAATCATAACTACCAATAATATAGCATACTTCAACTAATAACATGAAATGATTTCGATGTTTAAAAATGTTGTTTGAGAGTAACCGTAGATTTACAAATATTGGAAATGATTGTAAAAGTTAATTTTTCGAAAAAATGCACCTTATTATCGTAGTTTGAAGAACATCGCTTAGTTTTTAGCCCGTTTAAGGAATAAAACTCAAGCAAAATAAGGATTAGAATTGAAGGTAACTGCATTATAACTTAAAGATAAAAAGGCAGATAGATTTAGCTTTGCATTGGCTGCGGGGGACGACGATTTTCCAGATCTCTCGTGAAAACAAGATGGCCTCCACAAAAACCCTGACCTATTTCTAGTTTACCTACTCCTCCTTTTTCTGCTTTGCCTTTCTCTTTCTTTACTTTTTCATTTAGCTCTTTCCTTCTGCTTTTTATGGGTCCTTCCCAATGTTAAAGATGACCACAAGGCCTGAATACGTAGCAACTTCGTTTAACTTTGCAACGTAGTGAGACGTTACGGCAGGAAAACAGCAAGGTTAACTCTGGAAAATTGCGAAAAACCACACTTCGAGTCCACTTAACGAAATTGAAATTCAAAAAGATGGGAAATACTTCAAATAAATTGCGTTATTTGACGAAAAGATGGTTGAAAGCTATATTCTCCGCTTGGATTAAACTCTGGACAGTCGATACGGAGGGACGGATCTTGTTTTGAATATAGAATAAGATGAATCGTCGATGAAATGACGTGGAGTTCAAATGGAATCCACATCCGGTTTAAAGGGCTTTGAGTAATGATAACAGAATCGTGAGGACCGGAATTGACGACGTTACCGCCCCTAGCGGACGTTTTCCAAAGCGCGAATATGTCCGCCATCTCGGGGAAACGGCATCAAAGTTTCATGGACGGCGTTTCGCCCTTGAAATAAAAAAGAAGTGGTGTGCAGCGCAAGCAATGTTCAAAGTCAAAAGGCGACTGGAAAGCTTTAAGGAATATTTGCCAAGTGGAACGGGGGAATGTCGCCGAACCACGTCAAACTACGATGCACATTTACACTGCGATTTAGAAGGAGCTTTGTGGCCGAGAATATTAAAGATTCGACGGAATTCCAAAATCTCTCGCCGCACTTCATCGACGTCTCAATAAAAACTGCGAAGTGATCGATTGGTTATTGAGATACAACTGAGAGATTCGGAAAATTCGAATTGATTCAGAGATATCGGGAAGATTGAAATATGACTCTGTATTTAATCGTTTCTATAATGAGACCAAAAAAGCATCAATTTAACAACGCGTGAGAAACGAAAGTACGTGTGTTTGTAAGTAAACGAAAGTATTTGTGTTTCACACAAATTAAGCCGTACACATTTTATTAATTTTACTTATTTATTTTTATTTATTTTACACATTTTATCGATTAAAAGAACGTATATCGTAATATAAACTTCACGGAATCAGGTATGGTGGAAATTATTAATGGAAAAAACTCAGAATGTTAGACTTTTCCTACACGTTCAATTAAAAAAAATAGCACAAGATTGCTTTCAACGACGATTTATCCGTCGAATACGCTGCTACGAATTAATTTAGTCAAGTTTACGTATTTTTCCGTAAGTAGAACGTATTGCTATTTAAAGAATCATACTAAGTTAACCGGGTATTCATAATTGGAATCATTAACTTTGAAATCTCAGGTAAAAGATTGGCTCCCGATAAGACTTTTGTAAAAAATAAAAAGAGCGATTAAATTAGTGAATAATTGAAAATAGAAATCTCTTATTCAAAATACGCACAACGTCAACACGTATTTAAAGTAAAATTTAACGTTTCCACTGTTTCCATCTTTTTACGAAATTTCCTTTTTCTTCCCCTTATTTTCCAGCTTGGGAAACATCGCTTTTTCATCGTAAAATTTCTGTGCACCCTCCATTACACTTCCTGTTGGGGCTGTAAAATTTGTATGTTCGGTATTAAAATTCAGATCATATTAACGGCTTCATTCAGAATTATACCGGCAAAACCAGAAGAGTTTAGTGGAAACAATGATCGTCTATTGGTAGTTATCTCAAAAAAATGCCGGCATATAAATTTTCTGTATATCCGCTTTTACAAAAGAAACGCTTCGAAGAATTCGTTATAGTTCTTAAATTTTTAATTAAATTCAGGTAACGCCCTTCAATTTTTAAATTAAAGTATTCATAACACTTGCGTTTGGTGATCATCTTTCTGCACAATATTGTGTTTTTTCAACAGTCTTTTAGAACCTCCGTGAGTTCAGCCCATGTGAAACAAGCAGGGAATAGTCTATCCATTTTTATAAAGAATAGTTATCAGTAGAATAAAATCCAGCTGAAGAAAGAGGAAGCTCGGTACATAACCATGTTGCACGATTCATACTAAGGTCTAAACTGAATATTTACAATCGTTAAATCTATTGTTAATATAAGGGGTATATTTTGATAAAATTGTACAATTTAGTTTACTATATCGTACCCATCCTGTACTTATTCTCGGATTATGCCTGAAGAAATTTCATCTCCCTTTCATTATCTTACGGCAGTAAAAGCAGTAAAAGTTCCCTCAAACGTTACTTAATTATTAAATATTTGGAAAAAAGAGAATTAATTCTATCTCTTGTTTAATTTTTGATGCCACAGCTGGGCTGTAAAATAATACCAAAATATTTAGCTGTTAATTTCCTGAAGTTGCTTAATTCTTTGCCTTGCTGGTCAAAATCATAATAATTTATTTTGGATCTTAGGAGAATAGCATGAAAGAGATTTATTGTTTTCTAAGATATTCAACATATAAGCCTTAAGTAGGTACACCATAAGTAGAGAACTGCCAGCTAACATAAAAATATTCCTTTAAACTACTTCTGTTACTACTACTATCGCCTCGTAATACGAATTTCTTTTGAGCAAAAAATTGCTTTGATATAGCTTTCCATAGATATCCATACACAATAAATTTATTTATCCACAGAAAGTACTAAAATTTCATAAGGTTTAGTGATAAATTAAACTTGCATAATATATCGATGTATATTTTCAACATACAAAGGTTAACTTGTTAGAAAAAGTAGTCATAATTTAGGAAAATTGAAATTGGTCCTACGATCTTAATGTCCGGAATGTAATCTACATTTAATCCCCTGAGGATGGTAACATAGCTACCAAAATGCACAGAGGGTGATTCTTAGAAGGTCAGTAATCTACCGGTTTTTTTTCTACATTCTGGGAAGGAGCTCGCTGTTTCAGTGGTATATTCGGCTTTTATTAAGGAGATTTTTTCGGCCTCTTTTTCATCCACATCAAAGTTTATTTTCTTTCAATATGCATATATGCATATACGGAATATGCAAAATGAATTTCTTTTCAAACAACCAACCACAGCCAGTGTTGAAAAATCAGGCCTCGGAGCCACGTATGGATGCATCGCTACACTAAGTTGGCCTTTACAATAGCGCCAAAATCTACGTTAGATATTTCAGTACATGGTGCCTTTACGGTGAGACTTCAAGAATGTTACCTTTCGAAGCAAAGAGAGTCGGTGGATCCGCCCTTTGCTTGTCGCCGTTAGAGGAACATGCTCTCTTACGTAAGGAGGCAGCTGAGAAAGCATCCTAGATTCAACGCAGTGTTAAGTACAGCAATAGAAATGTCCCACATTCCCAGACTTCGGAAAGAGTACTAGCAGAAAAACTGCGTCGAACTTGCTATTCGGCACTTTTATTTTACCAACGGAGAATTTCTCAAGCGCGATATTACCCTCAGAATGGAAGGTACTGTTTTTACACTGAATTTGGCGACAAGGAAAGAAAGATCGTATTTTTAGCTCGAAGATCGGAATAGCTAACTGTTAGGAGCGATTTGAGCTCACCATCTATTCATGATGAGATGAAAAAGAAGACTTCTTCTAAGGGTTCTGTTGTCACCAAACGCCCACCACTCTGAAGCCCCTCAGGGTCTTTTCTTTTTCTTAGCCGAAAGCACAAAAAGAGTGAAATTTTCTGACATAGCAGGGATATATTCTAGATGATACGTAATTGATGTAAAAAGTCACTCTCCCAATCCTAAGCTTCATTAATAAGAGGTTTTAACGCAACGAACAGTGTTTTGGTAAAAATGCTAAAATACTCGAAATGCAAATGATCTAATATTATCAATAGTGGGGATCTATACTACGCTCAAGTTTTTCAGGTGAGTTATATAGCTGAAACCGCCATTGAAACTTTCTCACGTGAGGTACAAATTGTTTTCTTAATCGTCGGATCGAGACTTACTGCATTGAGAACGGAATGAAGCTAATCTTGCAGTACGGAGAAAAACACGTACGATTTCACTTCTATACAATCCATTATTACTGACTAGAAACCTGGAACGCACTATAGAAACCATGAATAGAAACCATGAATGAAACAGAGAATAGCGCAAGGAGATCACATATATGAGACAAGGGGAAAAGATTGTCATAATATCTTAGAGGTAGCTTAAAATTATTTGGAATAGTCCTCAATGATTGAAGAGAAGGGTCATAGAACAAATTGGAATTTTTTAAAGAAAAGGCTGTCTACAAAACAACGTAGCATTCTTTAAAATTTCAAAGTTTTTGATAGTGTTGTTGGTAATTAACACATTGCTTTGATGATCTTGATGAAAATTATAATATTATGTAATTTCCGGCTTAGATGATGATTTTAATGTTAGTTATTTTTACATCTCTATGTATCAATCATATCTTATGTCATACTACTTCTTGCGTTATAAAATCGACATAGGTGGCCGAAATTTATTCAAAAACCACATTGAAAACTATTTTGATGAAAAGCAAGCTATACTGTTCATGTGGAAACGGTATGCACACTTTTTTATCTAAATAATTTTCAAGTTTGCGCATTATATTATGTATATTTTCCACTTCCTGAATATTTGTAATCTATCACTCAAAGCTCTGTAGTAATTGTTATAACATACAATAAATTATTTGAACAAGCAGCAGTAGATAAGATATCAACTTTCAAAGAGATTTTTCATTAGCTCTGTTAGTGGTGCAAGTCAAATGTATTAATAAATTATTCTATAGTAAATACAGAATTATCACAATTCCATTTTCATATATATTTCTGTGAAGGACCTTACTTTCCCTTAGCTTGGATTCCTGCCGTATTATGCAATCCGTCATTCATTGAAAAACATGAATCCTAGCTAAGATAATATTTCCATATCCGAGCATTTAATAGATTCTACTCACAGAGCCGCCACGTGTAGTTCTATGGTCATTTCCACAAGCTGATTCTGATTCACTGACCTGAAATGAGAAAATAATAGAATTCCTTAAGTGCATCGGTGAATGAGGGTAAAGGTCAAAGAATTAATACTTTTTCGAGAAGGCATTGCGAAGGACTAAAGCTGAAAGCGGGTCTCTAATGTAAATATGGTTCCATTAGACATTCATTTTCTTCATGATCAATACTTTTAAATCTCAGCGGGGAAAACCAAAAGGTTTTTTGTTGAAACGAATCCATTCAATAAGATTTATGTTTCAGACGTAGAGAATATGAACAAAAAATTAAAATTAGGAGGCAAAAACATTAAATTTGGACAGAAAAAGGTTGATTTATATTGCGCAAAATCTTATGATCAAAAAGTATTTCCATCCGAAAAGCCTTCCGTTAATAGAAGAAAGGGAAAATCCTGGGAGATGTACAGAGGATAAAAGGAAATTGAGACTAAAAGACAAAATTTTTTGGGGGGCAACAGAGAGAAATCAAATTTTTATTTGTATCAACATAGATATTTTCGAAGTACTACACCAGTAGCAAATATTGACAATCATTCACTGAATTATCGAAATTTTAATACATAATAGATATAAATACATACTAATTTTCTCATCCGCAATAATATAGAATAACTACAGATAATTAACAAATAGACAAAGGACTTTTATTTGGAAAAATTAAGTCTGGGAAGTTCTATCTTCAAATTAAAAAATACAATTACAATATAGCTGTAGAAATAGACGAAGTAACAGAAAAATTAATTATAAAATTTAACAAATGGTTCATAAGTAAAGGAAATTAACATGATTTACAATTTTCATACTCTAAGCTTGTTCCACAACAGACTATAGCATTTCAAGTTTACTTATCAAAAAATTCATTCGTCGCCATCATAGCATTTAATTAGATAAACAGATACAATAATAACTACAGATTTTACACCGCATGGCTGTAAAATGGTTTGTTTCATTTCCTTATCTTTACTTAAGGACGGGTAAATGTAAGTTCACTTTCCTTAATCTTTCTTCCTCCATCAATAAGGGTCCGCCGAAGGGAAACTTTTGGCAACCTCGTTTTCTCTGCAAACTTGTGAAACCTTTTACCCATAAATGATCTCCGCTTTTGGCATCTTCATAATGTAAGCGGCACCTTCCTGAATTCTTTAAGTTCAGCTAAAATAAATAGAAGAGGCTGCATACGAATGGGCGTAGTTTATGGAAGTGCATTCAAAACCTTTCAGCTAACATTGTAAGTGAGCAACATTTTGGGAAATAGCATATTCAAAGAAGTTTCACGTTTCATCGCCCTAAATTCAACTTTCCTGCATAAATGAAGATATTTCGCTTGGTATTATAAATTCATAATTTGGGTATGCTTTTCAAAAAGTAAAGAAGCATCAACGCAAGAATAAAGTTCAAGGTTAATACTTTTACACTTGAGTTCGATAAAAATGGGTATTCTGAATCCACTGGTAACTATTTACCTTTACATGTATACTATACTGCTACATGTACTAAATACTATTACTATATGTGCTATCTGTAACAGAAGACTCCTCTGATGTAATCTATCCGAAACCTTTCTTTTTAAATTCTACATCGCGGTGATAAAAGGAAATAATTTTCTCGATATAATTTTCATTTCTAAAACTATTAATTTCAGTGTATAGTATTAGAACTAAAGACTTCAGTTTCTTTCTTTTTGCATTATCTTTAATTTCTGATCAGCATTAGTGTATTATTTTGAGACAATCTTTAATTTATTTCCGAAACATTTTATTTCCTGTGCCATTTCATCACTGATACATTTTATGTGACATTTGATCTTTACCCTTCTACTTCCCACTCGTTTCTCTAAATAGATCTTCAGCGACCGGAACTAATACTGCCCAAAAGACCAAAAGTTATTTAATCAACAAATTTATTTCATATTCACTATTTTAGACTTATTCGCAAATTTCCTCAGCGTTTTTATTCTTTAATGCATTTCATTTTTTCCATTTTTTGTGTATTTATTCTGTATCTCTTAATTTTCGTCGTCTATGGCATCATTTAAATCCTTAGCATTAGATTAATTTTTAAACAGACCTATTTAAACTGTATACCGCCATTAGTTATTATATATGAATAAATGGATTCCTAAAGAAAAATTTGAAAGAACTAGACAGCCAAGGATACTGCACGATTCAGTAAAACACATAATTATTTCTCAGAAAATTAAAAATATTTCCTCATCGTATAGGTACGCAATCTACCGACAAAATGATTACGCAAAAATTAAAGGACTCGGTACGATAAGAAATAAATCCCACAAGGAATGAATAGAGTTAGCGAAAACCGGAATCCGAACTCAGATCTTCCACTTGCCAAGAGGCCACCCCAACCATTGAGATACGAAGGAAAAAAATTGGTGGCCTGCAGCCACCAGGTAACTGGAAGACCCGGTTTCGAGTCCCAGTATTGATGAACTTTTTTTACTTCCGTTTATCCTTTTGTTCCGTTATTTATGAAAGAGAAACCTTCGTAATTAACAATCTGGACACAGGTAAAATAGATCTAAAATGCATTAATTCCGTAGTCCAAATTGAATCTTAAATATTAAGTCAAAAGCTGCTAACAGATTTCGGAAAGGCTTACTAGTTATGATGAGGACTGAGGTAGCTTGACCTTGCTTTCCTCTCCGATTCAGAATGAATAAAAAACGGCCAAATGAAACCGCGTAAGTTAATCGCAATTACCATATTCTCATAGCATTCAATTAGGGAGAACCAAGTTGAATTCCATTATTCAGCATCATTCATAACACGGTGGATTTCAGATTATCATATCCGTGAATGAGATTGAGGCAAATGTAAATAAAGGTTTTCCTCGACCCTGTACCATATGAAAAACATTCCGCCGATCGAGATATGGAAAAAGGAAAGAGGTAAAATGGCAGAGCAAAAATAGGCAAGGGAATGAAGCAATCGCGTGTTTGCATATCTTCAGTCGGAGGAGAGCGTTTCTCTCCATTTTCCACGAATTGCCTCTCAATCGCTTTCCTTTCCCAGTCAGAAGGAAACTCATTTTTGCCTCCGAGTGGAGTAGAGAAGAAGGAAGAATAGCAAAAGGAAACTCACTTCTTGACACCTCCCTTAGTTTGAGCCATCCAGATATTACGAAATGAGATTGTAGCCATCGCAATGCTAACCGACAACAGCAACCAATTCCTTCAAAACAAACAATCAAAACATCAACACTTTCATTCTCTTCACTAAATCATGAATACTTTTTCATTCCATTTTATGTTCCAGTAAATATAGAACTTTTTATGCTTAGCTGAAATTAAAAATTTAGATTCTCTCAGGGTCTCGATAGAAAATTTTGCTCGACGAAATATTTTTCATTAGTTTTTTGGTACGAATCTAAGAAAAAAAAAGTATCCTTCATATGTCTTTAAAATACTTCTTCAGAAATATCCAAACTTCTACCAATCTATATCTCGCTTTGCTACCATAACTTTCCTCTATTTTTGTTGTTATTTTTATTTGGTATGTGATTAAAGTTTATTGAAGTGGTTATGTTATTAGTTTTCCGAATGCAATTAACGATCCATATCGGCGAATCCAATGGTTTTAGAACCTTTATCACCAATTTTGTACACTTATGTTACTAGGCTTTTCTAATATTTCTTTTTTGTACTCTTGAATATTCAATACCTTCCAGTATCATACTGTGGTACGCTCCTTTTTTATTGTTCATGTTTTCTTTCCAGATTTAAGAAAATAATTTCCTTTTAAATGTAAAATTTGGCTATTACTATCAGTAGGGTTCACTGGTTTTTCACATTCCCTTATGTAGACATTTTTCTGTAGTGAATATTTTCCATAAGATCTTTTATAAACCACGCAATAGTATTTTTCTTCTTTTCTTTCCATTTTATTAATTTATTCTTCTCTATCTTTATCTTCTTAGTAGAAATGACAAAGGGTTACGTGCAAGAGACTTTTTAGTCTCAATCTCGCCCTTATGAAATGGTACTCCATTCTATTTTCGTTCATGGGAATTATTTCTGAATTTATCCTGGTCCCATCATTGAATTCTAAGATAAAATTCATTGTAATTATACCACACTTTTGAACATTTTCAAATCATAGCCTTTTGACTCAACGATGGTACATTGCCTCATTTATATTTTGTATGGTCAACTCAATACCTCTAACATTGAAGTAGTAGTATAACTAGGAGTATTAATTTAAACGATATCACATAATATAGAATCACACGTCCCGCGATTCGATGCATAACATTATCATCATAATTTCCTCTTCAAAGTTTTTGATAACTGATGGTGGATGGGCTTAGATAGAAAGTGGCCCTCAGGCTGAATGTTTCATGGTGTGATTATTTCGATGGAATTCGTAGCAACATTAGTGCATTAGGGTGTTATGATGCCCCAAAACGATAATATATTATTATTCAAAGGAGGATAAATTTTGATTCCTGGTTCAATAGGTTAGGCACAAATAGGAAAGGATATAAATTCATGGCAGAGAGCGTATGCGGTAAATTATGTAGTTTCTTTAAGGACCATTATAAAAAATCAGAATTTGTTATAAACTGGCATGCCATTTGCTCAATAAAGTATTTCATGGTGCTGACGAATAATCGAATGGAAAATGACTTGACCTGAGGGTGGCTGCATGCCGAAACCGGTCGATTAATAATAAATACGAAGTTAGGTCTTCTCATTTATTGAATGAAAAAAGCATGGAAACATATTTTGTAATGAAAATGAAGATGTAAGGGTAGCTTATTATATATGGTACCTTCATACTTTTTTGTATTTACCTCGCTCATGTTTTAAATGCTACAATGTAAACCGCTAAAATTAGTTTAATTAGTAAAATTAGCTTAAAAAACACCACTTCCTACAAACAAATTGTATACAATCTTTCATGTAATGTAATTGTAGTAGTGTAGTTACTATATGTGCCTTTAAATTTGTAACAATCTTATCTACATGTTGATTTCTAGTAACAAGATGTTATCAATCTTTGCAAATAGTTAATATATTTATCGTTACTTAAGTATATCAATCACGACCAATTAATATTTATTCCATTACTTATTATTCATTGAACTCCTAGCTACTCAGTGCAAAGACGTTCTTGAAAGCACACATAGAGGAAATAAAACTAAAAATCATCAGATTTTCCACGAGATTTTCAAAGGTGCTGAGTGTTAACAGTTCTGCCAACTGTGAAATTGAAACGTCAAAAAGTTTTGTTCTGTTTGAAAATCCCTGTGGACAATCTCAGGGAAATAAGCTCTGCCTTTCAACGAAACAAAAAAAAAAACAAAAACTTCGTTCTGCCCAACTGTAGTTTGATGCCCCTCAACCTTCTTTAACCTCCCTCAACTGAATGTTTCCAATATTTATTTAAGGGCACCTCCCCTACTGTTTAGTATAACATTCTTTACATAACTGCCCTGTTCTAGTGATTCACAGTCGATAGACATACCAAAATGAAGAACTTAAGTTGCATTAATACACTTTAGAAGAAATACTTTAACAAATATACTTTAGAAGATCACAAGGATCAGTAAAAAAAAATATCGCCGTAACTTACGGGGAGCTTTTCATTTTTTCCTTCCATAATTGCTTAGAATCTACACATACAAACTTAAATATATTAGGTACTAACGTATGCATAGGTTCTTAAATAGTCTTCCACATTTCATTTTCCGAATTCACTCATAGAAAACAATTAATCAAAGAAAGGCATAACTTATAATCGTCATCCTGGAGAAATTAATTGCATTGCTCTTCTAACCGATAAATATAAGTTTGTCTATTTGCGATGGTTACGATTTAATCTCTACGTGACTTGATTTTTTCGAGAATTTCCATATTAGATACTCCAATACAAAGCGGGAATATCACTCGATTTTAATATCATCCAAGAGGCGAATAAGCTTGATTCGGAGGAAACCCTTTATATTCTTCGAAAATTATGAAAAATAACCTTTTCCAATAACTCTGCAACATTTTCCCGTATTGCTGCAGTGGTGCAAAGATCTACTATGAAGCAATTACCACGAAGCAATTCAGTGGAATCCGCTAAAACCATGCTGAAGTATTAGCAGCGGGTAATAGGGGAGAGACGAATTAGGTAGTAGGGGAAGGAGAAAGAAGAAAGGAATGAGGAAACTGGGAAAAGACGAAAAGGAACGACAAAAGAGTGAAAATGAAGAAAGATAATGGAGGTAACAAGAAAGAATGAAAAAACAGGGAAAAGAAAAAGAAGATGGAGGGAGAAGAAAAGAAGATGGAGGGAGAAGAGGAAGAAGAAAGAATTAAAAAGGAACAGAGAAAGTGGGAAAAGAAAAGAGGGAAGAGGGAGAAGAGAAAGGGAGGAGGGGAAGAAGAAAGAATGAAAAAGGAACGAATAAAGAAGGATAAGAGAAAGAATGGAGAAAGAGTGAGTGGGGAAAGAGGGAGAAAGGGCGTTGAGAGGGCGACACAATCGACCACAAGGCCCATGTCCCAGATGCCTTTCCTCCTCTACTTGACGTACCCTTTTCGTCCGCAACTTATCCCTTCGACAACAACCACGTCCATTTGAGCAAAAACTTAATGACATGGATTCAACGAGTAGGAAATACCTATCGCTTACCCACCGCTACAGTATTTTGGGATGTACCGCTTCATGCGATTGCTCTCCCCTCAGCACATTTGCCGTTCCTATTCAACGTTTAAATAGATTCCTCAGCTGCTATCTATTGCCAAGTTAGTTGTTTAACTTTAAAACCTTAGGATTTAAGTTATTGAAAGTCTTTTGGTGCACAGATGATATCAAATTCCCAGTTTTAAATTTTCATAGTGTCGTGAATATCGAAAAATATCCGTTTGTAGCAAAATTTGTGGAAACGCATAGCACAGAAATTTTAATCCCAGTACCATGTCGAATGTCATGGCTTAAAATTTATCGATCACAGCATGATGAATTCAATGTTGATCCTAACGATTGCAATGCTAAAATAAAAGAGAAAGAATCTTTTTTGTTCGAATATGTATAAAAAATTGTAAAAAACTTCAGAAATCAACCCAGCTAAATCAGGTAGCATGGCGTGAAAACAATGCGTAAGTTCCAAAAAAGATTATTTAACGAATCCGGTTTCAAGCCAAATTGTTCATCAAAGGATACGATATGTGCTCGGGCCTGGTGATGAACAATTTTGGTTATAGCTGGTCGCTTTGATAAAATCTTTCCTGCAAATTACGCATGGTAATTTTCATCATACTTCCTATAATGGAGTTCCACCAAGTCAAGGCTTCAACGAATTAAGTTACATTTTTTATACACAAGCAATGATATACAAAGGTAATACGAAAAGGAAAATTTTAGAACCTAAATATGTCTTGTTAAAAGTGTTCCTACAATAGAATACTCAATTTTACTTCTATTTTTCCATAGTACCTGGATATAGTGAAGCGTAAATAAAGAGCGATTCCCCCTTATTTTTACCTCAAATATTTCCCTCATCTGGTACCTCTAGAAACGATACTGCTATGACAACGGCTTGGCTTCAGTAAAGGTAGAGGTTTACAATAAATATTACACTGACATCTAGATGAAAGCCTTCTTTATAAAAATGCTATCCTATTCCAATATCCATACGTCTTTATCTATTACCATCAATTGCCTATTTTTAGCAGCCTGTCTTAAAAATATCCCGAGACCCTATTTATATGCATTCTATTTATCTCCTTCTTCTCAGAGATAAGGGACCGTTCAAAATAAATAAGAAGTTTCCCAAAACTCGTCTCTGCCCAAAATGAACTGATTTAATGTCAACTTTAAGAGTTCTTTCTCGGAAAAATATTTACGAGTAAACAAAGAATCGGTCCGCCGCAGAAAAACACGCCGCCATTTTGACAGAAACGTCAAAACATTCCCAAAACATCTCCTCGTGCCTTTAACTCTATCGAGGTGTCACTTCTCTCGCAAAATTCCATTTCTAGTATTCGGAGAGAAAATCCGATTGTGTCCAAAATAAGAGTCGATGAATAAAGTGTAAAGTCTTCGCCCCGCTGACTTTGACGGCGAATTTCACCGAAACCATTTCAAATTCGGTGACAAACGTGTTATCCTTCCGAAAAAAAATCAAAACACTAAAGTAATTCAAACAAAAATACGATAGGAAATCTTGTCTCGTAATACTGTTTTGGACAATTTCGGCGTTGAATCATTACTCTGTTCACGTTAGCTGCGTTCAATGATTTTGATGTTATCCTTTCAAAGGAATAAGGAATTAATATTTATTAATATAATAATATATATCAAGATGATAATTTATTAATATAATTAATTTTTCAATTCCTGGAGGAAACTGGAGATAAACTTAAACGGTACTTCATAAGTGGTTTACAGCTAAAAATCAAGAATCAATTGCGATCATCAGGAAATCATTTTATAATGACAATTATAATAATGATTATGAAATGGCTTTTATTCTGACGAGATAGAGACTAACGAATCTCTTCTTAAATTTAACCTTTCATTGTATGAAATTAAAGAGAAAGAGATAGTGTGAAAAAAATATGAATAAGAATATGAATGACCTAAATTGTCAAGGTTTGTGTGCGCAAAAAGACTTGAACTTTAAAATTAACAATACTATTGCCTTATTTGACGCCAGGATAGTAGTTTCCTCCCTCTGTTGAGTTCTCCTATTTATGTAGTGTGTACTTCGTGCTGAATATTATTCAAAAACATTAAAATAGTACGAATATTACTGAATTATATATAACAGTAACAGCAACAATCGATTACTAAATAACTTAATCCTATTCGTGGTCATTCACGCAATGACAGCGAGTCTAAATTACCGCTGAACCAAATAACTGCATTCCCCCGATGCAATTACAATCACAAAAAATCCCAAGAGAAATAGATCAGAAAAAAGATTCCACGAAGCAACTTGATTGAATAACTTTGCAAAGCTCTACACAGTATTTTTACGTATCACACAGGATTTAGTTTCCTCATGAAATACTAGAACACCAATCGCAAATGTGTGAAATATAAGAAATCCCACAATAATAACCTAGAATCGTGGATCCTCAGTCTTAGATATTTTAGAATAGCAAAGCTTAAGCGTCTCTTCCAAAATGACTGGAATCTCCGTTACCCGTTGAAAGATTTTTTTAGTAACAGGGTTCATCCGTCTACTGTTTGTCTCAGCTTACATTTCACTGTTAATGGTACATTTGCTTATTATATAACATACAGCGAAAGGAAACACAGAACATCAAATCTTCCACCGCGTTGGACACAGTTCGAATATACGAGCCAAACTGGTAATAAAGAGAAAGTTTGGCTTCCTCAGATGAAAAAGAGGGCCACTTTGCAGCACCAGTAGAAAGAAAATCTCGAAAAGTGAATTCAAATATGCTTCATGGAAGAGATGAAATATCGGTTCAAACTATCGAATCGAAAGGTCGATTTCACCAACGAAGTACAAGGAGTGGATAATATAGCCATAATTGTTTCTCTCCACTAGTTCGCAAGATATAATTGTTTAAATGTACCCTCAAAATCGGCAGATTAGATACTTGCTGCTAAGCCTCAGTGGCAGCGATGACGTCGTTCGACGTTCATTTGGTGCTGCTCGAGCTATGCAGGCCTATCCACGTATTATTTTTCTCTTCATCTAAAGTATTTAACTAAACATATTTTTATTTTATAAATTCACCGCATACCAATCGGAGATTTATCAGATCACGTTGGAATACAATCGCAGATCAATCAAAGTTCACAATCGAAGATGGCTAAATAAAATCGATGCATTAAGGTATTATCTGTCAGGTTCACCCCTACTACTGCAATACGCCGTCGTATGGCCATACGGCGGCTCGTGGGGAATTAATGTATCTGTCATATTATTTTTCATTATCGCGGGCGCTTGGGCGCGTTAGCCTACTTAACCTGCCTCTTTGTTGTTTAATAGCCTAATTTTTTATCTTCGCCGTCACGTCGGAATGGCCGATTGGTTAGAGTGTCTGGTTCAGATTCCAAAAATGTCCAAATCTTCCAAAGTTTCCAAAAAATCCAAAAGTTTATCCTCAGTGGTTCGAATCCTGATCAGGGAAATTTTTTTCTGAAAATTAAGTTAGAAAATTTATTCCGTCCTCTTAGACTTTACTGGGGTTTTCCAAAATGATCTTAATTTCTGAAACATATTTTACATTTATCTTAACAATGACTTCTTAACGAGGGAAATTTCAGACGATTAGCATGAAAATAACATTTGGTGGGTGTGTATTCGCTCCTTTGTTGCAAACCGAAAAATACAGAAATGTTCGTTTTGTACGATATAGGGTAACCCCTTCTTCTGTAGAAAACCCTAATAACAGTAGACTCTGTGAAATATCTTGCAGTAACCCTCACGAATAATTTATCACGCGATACCCACATCCACAACATATGTGGAAGGGCACTAAGGAAGCCTTTCTTTGTCAAGAGAATGCTCGGGAGGGGCGAAGAAAAAGTCTGCGAGCGCTGTTACTTTGCGGTGTTTAGGTCCCTCTTGATTATGCATGCTGTGTATGGGACCGTAACGACAATAACCAGAGAAAGTATGGCAAAAGGCGATACGTTTAGTTGAGAAGTGTAGCGACAAATCAGTAAGTGTTATTGGAGTGCTTCAAAAAGTAGAATGGGGATTTTAAGAGGAAAGAAGACTTAAACTAGGGCATGATTTTGTAAATAGGTCCACAGATAATACGTTGTTGGAAGCCGCTAGGGATATTATGCGCCCTCCATGTTATATCGATCTATTTGCTAATACGAGAAAACAACGTCTTCGACTTGTCCTGGCATCCATTCACCATCGGAACTCTTATGTTATGAATTAGTATAAATTGAATTCTTTTATGTAGCTCTTACTTTTATAATTATAAGAGAAAAATCAGGGATATAGGTGCCAGGTTTTGTCTCTTCAAACATTAATTATATCCGGGAACGATACACGGCAGTGATGCTCTGGGATAACCAGTATGTTTGCCTTTTATGAAATCAGACCCTAGTTTGATTCCCGGTATGTGCGAAATACTACTACTTATATGATACGTAATAGTGACCGATTAGGGAAGTAGAGTCACAGTGCATACATCCCTGATACATACCGAAAGACGCCTAACAGGGTAAATACTAATTTAGATAAAATTATATATATGTTATAGGTTTCATACATCATATCTTATTATATACTATTACGTTCTCATATACAGTTGTTATCTTCGTTGCATCTATGATTGTGATTATGGAAGCTCCTAAAGTATGAGCGACGCTGAATAAGGGCACTCCACTATGCGTTCCTTTTTTATTATTATGAAAATTTTGAGTCATAAAGTCATTTTGCCGTCATTACATGGATGTTATCAACCTTCTGCTTCATGAGAAAGGGCTAAATACCCCATTTGGCTTGGTATGCCTCATTCCTTCTCAATGGCATTTGGTAGATTATGGTAGCGATGTCAACTCCTCTACCATTAACCCAAGAGGGTTGCTATCAGATTTACAGATGGTCCAACATAGAGTAGCTCGTTTCGTAAGTGGAGGTTTCAGTTTCCACAGTAATTTCGAGACTGTGATGTTTCTAGGATGGGGTTTCCTCAGCTGAAGACGTCAGATTACAAAAGAACGGAATTTTTAAAAGAATTCATCGGTTCAAAAATTTTTGACAAAGATGATGATGTAGCAGTCCAGTAAAGAACGAGTGTAAATTCCCAGAGAAATTGACGAAGAGTTACAAGGAAATAATTCCTAAAATTGAGTCTTACTTATAATTGTTTTTACGCAGAATATTAACAACTAAGTTGCCGCGTTGAGTCAGATCCAAATGATATTATTTAGCGAACATTTTACTTTTGGTAGTGTAGTACGAAAATGAAAGATCAATGAAATCTCGGTATGTATTCTTACCTATAACTCTGATGTTAAATAATTTATAAAAATGCATGCAGCTTATCTAAACATAACTTTTTAACCCGATTCGAGTGTCTGCGTCATGAGAAATGCAAGATATTAGTAATAGATATGCTCTACTAAAAAGAGCTTTTTTTGATCCACCAAAAGGTTTTATTTTTTCACCATTCACTTATCTTCACAATTGTATTGATAAGTATAATAACACATAAATTCACCATTAGAACAATGCATTGCAATTATACTGTTTTACAACGAACTCTAGCCTTAAAAATCTCGTTGATAAGCGGAAATTTCGCAGAAAACTCGTCATTTATTCTGTATCATTAAACTTGAGGATAAAATTTTTACGACGTCACGTTTCACTGTCACACATCGCATATTCAATATGATGATAACGTGTTAAAAGCGATTTTATGTTTCGAGACCATATGACCAGACACGACTAGTCACGTGATCTCATGTCGCGCTGCTAGTTCCGTGTCACGGCAGCTTTAGGACAAGACTAGTTGATGAAGATTTTTAACACACCCCCTGCCATACACCTACGGCAACTTTCGATATATATGGGTAAATGTAAATTTGTTAGAGACGAGCATCGTTTTACTTTTTCCATGGTATAGTGGAAAAAGAGTATAACGATCCTGTACTTTAAGATGACGTATTTCTTCTAGGCATCGCCATAGACTGCATATTTGATTCAATCTAAATGTATTCCACCTTTGAGATGCCCGTAAAGAGCAACGGAGGAATCGCCTCTCAAGGCCGTATTTCACATAGAGTGTGTACGTGTGGCGAAGGAACAAGGAGGAGCATTTGTCGCGGCGACTCCTTGAAAGCATAAGGCGACACAATTGCGTTGGCGAGACTGAGAGGGCCTCAAAGAACAATGGTTCCATTGTGGGCGCGTTTGAAGGCACGGCCAATTCCAGCCGCTCCCCTTGCACGCACCGTGGCCATTTCCAGCAAAACTCTCCCTTTTGCAGGCAAGCGCACATGTTACCCCCACCAGGGGCACAATGGTAAACGGAGATGACAGATGGCACCTCTTATTGCAATGCTCTCTCAAAGGATCCGTGACGAGTGGGATATTGGAAGAGGATTTTGATAGGAGTGAGTCTTATAATGGATGCATGGCTGTCTATATATTCGAAAATATGCGTGTACTTCATAAGACCCCTGGCGCATCTATGAATTTCGCATAAATAAAAGCACGCATCGATCTGTCCGCTCTTTATATTTTGGCTTCTTCTTTTGCTGATGAAAAAACCAATTATGAGCTGCATTTTGACACGTTTAAAATATTTAATAGACTTATTGGCACAACATGCGGTAAATATTATTATTTGATTTTTAATGGAAACGGGAAGACCCCAATTAAATCCTATTAGCATTTATTAACTGAGGAACACACACAACCATTTACTAACCCGAAAAATATAACCAACCGGGACTCGAACCTGGGACCATTGAGTAAAAGTTAACGTATCGTAAAATAACGCTAACCACGCCGCTATTATGCGTTTTAATTGTTTAGAGATCTAACATTTCAAAAAAATACTAGGTACTGAACTATAAAGTAGTGGACTTTATATGCTTGTGTTTTATTTATCGAAAAATTATTCATTTGTCGTTTCGTCGTATTTACTAATTCATTCATCTCATTATATTTTACTTCATAGATTCGTGGTTATATTGATCGTAACTCAGGTTTGATTCGTAGAATCCATACAACTCCACATCACCTTCAAAATCTCATTATATGATGGTTTGATTACGTAGCAAGTGCTAAACAAAACGATAAAAAACGAACGCAAAAACTGTTCGCAATTGCCTCAGTAGGCAAGCGTAACAGTTGATGCGCCGTAAGAAAACCCGAAGAAAAAAGATTACGAGCGCAGAAACAACCGGCGCGAAAAAGGGGGAAAGGCGAGAAAAAAATCCTCTACCATTGTATGAGATCCTCTCTGTTGTAAGACGCCAAGGCTTTCGAAAAAAAGGGAGTCTTATACAGGGTCAAATAGGGCAAGTCGATATATTAATAAGCGAATATTAAGAATATATCATTTATTTCAATTTATGACGGCTATTTTGAAATTTAATTTAGAGTACAGTAAACTCTTGCTTATTTGGACTAACGATGGGTAGAGGTGGTACAAGTATTATCAGAAAATATGGATAATCCAAGTTTCTACTTTTATGGGCCGCACTGGCTATCCGAGAGCCTATCTGGCATCAATAATGGCATTGTAGTCGCATACCCACTGCACTAACAGATCTGGTGTACGTCCTGATCGTATTAGAACGAAAAAATACTTACAACTAGGTGTTTTCTGTTCGAATATTTTCCAAAAGACCCCAGAAATCGACGAAGAGTAAAACATTATGCTCTGAAAAGCCCATCCGCAGATAATTGGGTTCAAGATAGTTACCTCGGAACTGGGTTGTATAAATTAAACCATTCATAAAACAATCTAAAAGAATATCCTTATTCATTAGCTATAGTTTCGGCAGCTAAAATTGCAACCATAGCAACGTAAATATAATCAACGTAATCATAATGTTGGTCTCACGGGGAGGAAGGTTGAAAATTTTAAAACCTTCAATCACATACCCAAAGTGCAATTAGATTTAAGATTGAAATACAACCCGAAATGAATATCAATCATTCAGTTGAAAAGGATCTGAATTTTCATTGAGTAAAATCAAAAAAAAAACTTGACGACTTTTTGTGTCGCCAAAATATGACCCTATGAATAGTAGGAAATAATCAAGATCAATGCCGTTATTCAGCATCGCTCAAATCTCAGCAACTTTCACACTGTGTTTCCTGTATCCTGTGCCAAAGGACACGTGAGAAATATTCCATTCATCAAGACATAGAGGTTGTATGAAGGGTGTCGGACGACCACAGAGTAGATCGGCTTGGTTAACTCGCGAGGGAATATCGGTGCATATATTAGATTTGCACCATCCAATGGCGCATATCCACCGCAACATGTGTATTGCATCGGACGTGTGGATTCATTTCGAAATATTAATGCACGTCCGTGAAAATGGCGAGCACTTGAGACGGGAAAGGGTTCAGACAAAAGGCGAAATAATTGCAGGGGTGCGAACAAGGGTGAGCCAAGTGATTGCTAGAAAGGATTTATGGGCAAATGGTGAGAGGGAAGCAATATGTTGAGCCCCTGCACGAAGAATCGGAAACGACAATGGCTCACGCATATTCGTACTCCTATTTGTAAATGGACAACGTGCGAGGAAGCAGCTTCTCGGGTCACTTTAGGAATACATTGATTTATTTTTTCCATATATTTTCTATTTTATTAATTAGTTAATTTATACATTTATTAAACAAGCATCAACATAGAGAACGAGGACTATTAAGGCTGACGCTACACAAAAGCGAATAAATAAAATCAAATATTAGAAGGTTATGTAAAGTATGGTTAGAAGGTTATGTAAAAAAGAAAAAAACGAATATTAGAGGACTTAGAAATTGGGTTTAAACGAAGATTTAAAGATTGAAAAGATTCAGATCAGAAGCAACCATATTAAGGACAGAGTTAAAAATGAGATAGAAGGGATCAATGGTGTTATTCGAAAATAAAGAATTAAAATTGAAGATATTCTGAAGAAAAAGGGATCGTTTTCTTACTGATAGACGTTGAGTATTCAAAACGAAGGTATCAGAAAGGCGAACTACTCTTGAAAGAACCCGAAAATTGAAAAGGAAAGTATGAATGAGGAACCAATCTTGTCATTGATCACATTACATAGGAAAGTGATTTCTGAAAAAATGTGAACTTTTAATGGAAAGGAGACGAAGATGGTTCAGAAGATAAGGTTTTGACATATTCCTAAAAGGTGGACACGGAAAGAGACTATTTTTAAAAAGAAATTAAAGACACAATGAAGAGCAGAGAGACAAGATTAACCAAACGGAGATATGCAACACGCATAGGATTTCGTAACTGTATCACCGCGCAATTGAATCGAGTACAAAGGCAACTCATCAATTAACCAGCAGCGTCCTTCACTCGCAAATGCGCTCTTTGCTGTGATGTTATAGGATTTTAATGATGCGATATCGCATTGCGCTCAATTTTTCAGAGGGGGAAAAAAGGGATAATTGAACAATACCGATCCAGAATGATAATGATTTAATTCAGCGTTATTTCCCATGATACGGGAGGTGCACCAATCAAATTAAATTTTCGAGCATTAATTAGCAGGTTTAATTTCGCCGATATATCTATCCGAATAAATTGAACTAAACGTTTGCACCAACTTGAATGATAACTGAAGCAAATAATCGGACTTTCAAATGCAGAGGCATATATTAAATGGATTAAGGATAAATATCGCACGAAATTCCGAACACCTGATAAAACGCCCAGGAATAAATGCAGATGAAAAACTCATATGTGACCGGGACACGAACCCAGAACTTCCGGGCAAAACATCAATACGTTTTCGATAAGAACGTTGAGCCATCTTTTTCACCATTTTAAGTATCAGAGCAAAATTAGGCCATTTTGGGATACATTTGAAAAATTGAGGAACCTTATGATATACAGAGTGCTCAGTTTTCAGAGATAAGGAAAGTAGCATTTCCCATACTCCCAAAATAGGAAAAGTCTTCAAAATGAAGGCTAAGGCGATGTTTTCAAGATATTTAAGAAGATATTACTTCTCCTTACTATCGGTTTCTTCCAGCAAGTTTTAAAAATTTTTGCGAGTAACACGAAGGATAAAATAATAATAATAAATCTTTAGTCTAGGCCGTCTAGTAGTACCATATCCAGACAGCATTAATCTTGCGACACGTGCTTAGCGTATCGATTCCGACGTCATGTATTTATGGCTGGATTTCCCTAGACCTGCTCTCTCTTAATTCAGATAAGAAGATGAACAGACAAATGTGGGCCCTACCGGTAATCCAACTTGGTACCTCTTTCACCAAATACGACCGCGTATCCTACATGGCTATCTCACGAACAAAGTTCCGTAATTAAGTTAAAAATTTAGCATTTTAATTTGGCAACGTTATTTATGAAAAATCATTACTAATAATCGAGAAATTGCTTTGATTATCAATGACCCAGAAGGCAATTAGGAGGTGTAAAAGGTACAGCTGAAAGTCTGCTTCCGGACATGATTCTTAGGCATCGAAACAACATAGATATAATACAGTAATTCTGAGGAAACCTGGTGTACCATATTCATGCTTAAAAGAAATTAAACACTAAGCTTAACTCTGTCCAAAAATTAATGTTTTATTTACAAACAAGACCGGTTTAGAACCTTTCATCTTATCTTCAGGCTTCCGCTGAATATGAGTCTGTTTATTTTCTCGATAGAGTTCAGAATTCTCGTGCGTAGCTCAAAGCTAGCTTTATCTTTGCTAAATATTTGATATAGTAAGTGAAATTTAGCAAAAATACAGTTCTGCACTTAGCTATTGATAGTAAATTCTAAAGAATTGTGCTGATATACACACCTTCACTTACCTCTGCTGCGACATTACTTAAAGAAAATACACGAAATTTACTCAGACTAAGTTTTAAGGCGACGCACAGTGGGCTAGAATCGAAAAAAGCTGGCCAAAAATACGAAAACGCTTTTTTTGAGTGAGGACTACGAAACTTCGCATGATTGATTTAGAATAAATTCTGCATAGAACTATGGAGGTCATTTAAGTAGGATCCTCCCCATTAAAATTATACAGGGGGTCAAAGTTGACCAATTTTTGCGAAAATTTCCAGTTTTCGATTTTTCACGAAATTCTTCAACTTCAAGTCAATTGTGAACACAAACTAGGAAAATCATCGAGTAAAATATGATGCCATTTTATAAATATGTTCTTTGTCCTTCATAAGACTTGGTTTCAATGAGCTCTGGTGAATATTTATGTACTTTACATGACAAAATGGCGGACCCTGATTTTGGAACAAATTTTTACCTAAAGCGAGAAAAAAAGTTGATTGAGACACCGTGTGACACGGAGTTATTTACACCACGATAAACTACAAACCTTCGTTAATGGGAATCTGAAATAAAATCTTGCCCCAATTTGCCCCAATAATATATAAGTCGACTTTTCCACAACGCTGCAAGGGCCAATTCCGCGCGGCGGAGCACCGTCCTCCGCTACGCTCTCGTGTTTTGGGAGGAACAACGAGCCAATACGTTTCTGATTCGTTCTTTTTGTATATTTTGAGCATTATTATACTTCGTACATATCTTAGATAACTATGTTTGTGATTTTGATACTGAATGCTTCTTCACTCTCACTCTCAACTATACTGAAAATTTTCTTACAAAATCGATACAAAAAGCCACTTTGTGTAATTTCATAACAGTAATGAAATATAATTGTGATATTATGAAAATGTATGTACTGTTGGTGGCATATAGTACCACGGATATAATCGGACATACATCTATGCTGTAGCACAGCAATAATCTTTGAACGCTTTTTCATTTAGTGGAAAACCACTTGAAATTACCTTCAAGATATTGGCGAATCTTTTTATGAGATCTTAGTCAATTGTTTTTAGGAAATGTATAATTAAATTTGGGAGACGGTAGTTTAGGAAAAAAATTAATAATATAAAACAAACCATATACAGAACTCTTATCTTTGTGAGTGAAAATTTCTTCTTTACCTTTTTCAGTGTCCTGTTTTTTACATTTAATAAAAGATTACGCATTAATAAAAATAAATTCAACCTCGCACCTGTTATTTCAGCTGCTAGATTTAACTAGCGGACTTTTAAAGAAACGCTTTGATGTTTTTCCATAATTTGTGGAGCCATATCCTGGTTTAGGTACATCTACAATCAGTCCCATCTTTTTTCTAAACTCTTTCTGAATATGATATTTTCTCTCCTGAATATGATATTTCTCCCCTCAAACAGTAATTTGTGATTACCACGAGCCTACTTAAAAATATTAAGATAAGTTCCATGGGTACGTCTTATGACATAACATCATACTCATCAATATGGTACTCTCACCAACAGTTGCTTAAAGGTAAGTAGGAAAGATATGTAATAAACACTCAAAAAATTCTAATTCAACCATGCAGCGTAGAAATGCTATAGTACAAATTTTCTGCGTCCACTTTTCGATTACTAATCGCCGATAGATTGTTCACATTCGAAAATTTCTCACCGCAAATGTAGCATTTTATAATACATGCAGGACAAAGGGAGTAGAGAACACTCAAATAATGTGAGAACATTTTAAAACGATCAGAAAATACATCACATTTACCACCGTATTCTGATACATTATATAAAAGGGAATATATAATGAAAAAACATACCTCACCACATATAATTCCTATGAAATATGTAAAACCTCACTCGAAAAATGCTACCAGGAGATTGTCGAAGACTTCTTGTTTCACAGAACTGTCGTAGCTACAAAACACAACACCTTCTTATCCAATGTTCAAATAGAACTGAACTATTCCTAAGCTTGTAAGGAAAAATCACGGACATGCAATTCTTAGGGTACTTTTAATCCGGGAAAAGCGCAGCTGCCTGTCATAAAACGAGCCCTTTGCCGAACTTTTCCAGAGCACTGCGACGGTCACCAAAACAACTCCAGATGTGGCCAATTTTTGTATTTGAAGAAAATGCTACGCTATATGCCACCATTTTCATAATATCACAGTTATATTTCATTACTGTTATGAAATTACACAAAGTGGTGGCTTTTTGTATCGATTTTGTAAGAAAATTTTCAGTATAGTTGAGAGTGAGAGTGAAGAAGCATTCAGTATCAAAATCACAAACATAGTTATCTAAGATATGTACGAAGTATAATAATGCTCAAAATATACAAAAAGAACGAATCAGAAACGTATTGGCTCGTTGTTCCTCCCAAAACACGAGAGCGTAGCGGAGGACGGTGCTCCGCCGCGCGGAATTGGCCCTTGCAGCGTTGTGGAAAAGTCGACTTATATATTATTGGGGCAAATTGGGGCAAGATTTTATTTCAGATTCCCATTAACGAAGGTTTGTAGTTTATCGTGGTGTAAATAACTCCGTGTCACACGGTGTCTCAATCAACTTTTTTTCTCGCTTTAGGTAAAAATTTGTTCCAAAATCAGGGTCCGCCATTTTGTCATGTAAAGTACATAAATATTCACCAGAGCTCATTGAAACCAAGTCTTATGAAGGACAAAGAACATATTTATAAAATGGCATCATATTTTACTCGATGATTTTCCTAGTTTGTGTTCACAATTGACTTGAAGTTGAAGAATTTCGTGAAAAATCGAAAACTGGAAATTTTCACAAAAATTGGTCAACTTTGACCCCCTGTATAATTTTAATGGGGAGGATCCTACTTAAATGACCTCCATAGTTCTATGCAGAATTTATTCTAAATCAATCATGCGAAGTTTCGTAGTCCTCACTCAAAAAAAGCGTTTTCGTATTTTTGGCCAGCTTTTTTCGATTCTAGCCCACTGTGCGACGTCACGATCTCACCCGCTTCACAGTTTGATATGTCCCGGTTTCTCCCCATTAGAATACGGTAACCTTCGCCATGAGGGTCAACTCAAGATTAGAAGAACAATTTCCCGAAGAAAAGAATCGCAAGTTATGGGTCAAAGATGCGACCCACTTCGGGAGGATAGGAAGATGAAAAAAATCGCGATCTGCTCATAAAAAGGGCCGTAGTTTCGACTTGTTTGGCGGAAAACTTCAAAAGTTTTCTGAGCGTCAGTTTGAAAATTGCCCTTCCTCTCCAAGGCGCTTCGAGTATTCCCTAAACCAAGTTAAACACGAAGAAAATGCTGAAAAAATGATCCGTAGAATTGTTGGCCTAATTCCAACTCTTCTGACGGAAAGTAAATCTTCGAGGGAATGGAAAATATCAAGAAAAAGTTGCTTCAAAACACTTTAGCTCCACAGATAGAAGGAAAGCATCCTCGTTCTGCGAATTCATTTAACGGTGGCCAACAAACTAGAAATAAAAGACTGCTTGCGCCAACGGAAATGCTGCCTCCGTATGTATTATTACTGTTACATACAAAGATCCAAGTAAGGTTATCGTATGCGGTAGAAGTGTAGAGCTAGTCATTACGTTATAGCGCAATCAATCCTTACAATTAGGCCCAAATATTAGTAGCCGTAATCTGCTAACTGCCAAACGCGCAGCTGAGAATGAAACATTATTATGATTGTCTATAAACCTTCTCTATAAATGTAGGACCATTGGAGGGTACTTAATATGCCATCTTGTTACCAAATTTAATGAAAATCGTTACTCATTCTGTTCATTCCCTCGCTAATTTTACATTATTTCATTACATTCATTTTGCAAGCCGCCAAGGGCGTGTGACATGAGGCATAAAAGCCTTTACATCCCGACTTAACTCTGAATTCTATCAGATTTTCTAAGGTTCCACGGAAATAGACTACAGTTAATTGTGAATATCTCCATGAAACGCTATTTTGTATTCTATCGGACCATAACCATATAACCATATTTGTGATATCTAATATAACCATATTTGTGATTATTATTGTATTCTTTTGGCAAGGGAGGTCACAATGATCTTTCTTCAAGCTAACCTTCCAGATGTGCCATGAATAAATAAAAAAAATATTCAAAACTAATGTCTACAATTAATTTACTTCTACAGAGAAAATCAAATACATATAAAATAAACAAAAGATGTAATTTGTTACTTAACTAGATAAACTACTTCATCGATAAGACCTCTACTGATAAATTCTTCGAATAGCTTCTGTCGGTAACCTAGTCTACTACTCTCAAGCAAATCCTATTCGACTTTATGATCGCCGGAACACTGCTGTCGAACCTGAAATCTCCTTTGACAAACATTGGTGCACTACGCTGGAGCAGCTGTAAATCGAAGACTAATCCTACTTCGTGAGGATCCCAAATCGCACAGCAATATTCCACGAGAAGTCGGATAAGGGATAAATTGGCATTTTTTAAAATTTCCTGTTACTCTTTAAAATAAGGATCGGTCACCATATCTCAATTAATGACATGTCTTTCATTTGTACCATAGTACAGATTAGTAAAAAAAAGTTATCATATACTTTTATCCCAGTCTTGTTCGTGGCTGTGGTGATGTGAAAAATACTAAGGTATGTCATCAAACAAGGTTTCTTCTTATGGAATGCTCGAAAAGAGTTATTCATAGTCATTGTGTTTCACCTTACGTAGACTTGTTCCACCTTAGATTATCTTGAGTGTGATTCGCTTAAGGACAGAGAACTAGACTAACAACGGAAGTTTTAGTATTAATTTTTTGTTTTTGATTTGAGTCACTACACAGTAATTCGAGTGAAAATAATCATACAGAATAACACAAAAATGTTTTACTGGCCATATAAACTCAAATAATCTTAAATTATTCCCATTAGCCAGAAGTCCAAATTCGATAACCCAAATAAATGTTTGCTAAATACCATTTCACATTTCTAACATGGAGTGGTAGCAAGTTTTTGGGCCAATGTAAACAAAATGTCTCTTAAAAATAATTAAAATTGTTTGATTAAATTCAGATCGCCTTTCCTCAAACTAAGTCTCATTCCTCTCTCATAGCTCTTGGTAGCTAATGCTAGAAGAGATAAGGTCCCATCCTGCCTTTGGGAAACATACTTTAAAGAAATGTACTATAAAAATACGCAGTAATCATTAGAAAGACGATTTATGAATTCCTAGACGCAGTTAATGGATAGTAATGAGATAATAATGAGAGAGCAGCTTCACGAGAATCACCAGACGATGATTTGAGTTTAATAGAAGAAGAGCGATGAAATTGAGGGGATGAATGGAAAGGTGTTTTGAAGAGCGAGAGAAAGTGGACGACAAACAACCACACACAATGCATTGTTGAGCCGAATATCGATTCCATCGAAGCTTTAGAAAAGCAGTTTACCGTCACTAGAAAATGAGTTTGCCGTGCCCAAGACGTGCCTTGAATGCAGATGCCGACACGTCACAGGAGATTATCAACGTCACTAATCTTTAAATAATGAATCTCGAATTTCGCTCGCCTTTCCCTCACTTTATGCCTCCGTGACATGAGTTTTAAAGCCGACGTCGAGCGGTCACATTTTCACGGAGATTTCAAACTGAAAGCGCTGCTCGGGTTGATTTTGCAAACATTTGTGTTCAGACTCCTCCCATGGAGCAATTCATGTGTAGTGGAAGGATGCGAGAGAACAAGCTAGAGAGATTAAGATATGCTAGTAACACCCAAGGAATAGACTGAAAGGAAGGGTCAGGAGGAATAGGTCAGGAGCGGGGAACCATTTTTCCATTGGAAGGCCGCATTCATCAATCATTCAGCATTTGACCCCCCCTGAAGATGGAAACATAGTTCCCGAAATGCGCATTGGGTACTTCTGAAAACTGGCAGCCACGTGGGTGATGATCCTTTCCCGAGGAATCGCCCCCGACGGTTTGCCGATATTGGCCGCTTGCAGAACTCCTGTGTCTCTTTAAGACAATATTTTACCTTTTTGTCTTTAACAAGACTGGGCAGCAAAAAAATTACATGATCCAAAAGCACTACTAAATTACAAAAAATATTAAAACAACACCATGGTCTCGTAGCTATATCCTCAGATGAAAAACAGTTTACAATTTTCTACCTATATAGAAAATACGAGGAGTGGAAAGAAAAAGAAAATAGGATACAAGGTAACAGTCAATTAAGAAAAAAATTGTTGAAACGGTCAATCTGAAATCAAACAAACATACGGTAAATTGGCTCTGCTACATGTTGTTGTATTTTTGTGGTTTCTTACATTAATTATTACCATTACCTGCAACCTGCTCGCTTACTATAATTTAAATAACGGAGTTGTTACAGAAGGTGACTAAAAGGTCACAGCAAGCGACTTAAAACGTCACCATTGGCCTGAAGGGTACACCTCTGGAATAGGTCATCTATCCACAAATGTAACCTGGAGTTACCTTTCGAAGAGTGGGCGTGTATGGGGCTAATGTACCTTGACTCTAATTACCTGATAGGGTACTATCCTTCGCAAAAATTATTTAAGGTAATTATTATCTAAATATATTCCTTGCATCTATTTTCTAATTTGATTTTGACATCCGTCTGATTTTGATGTTCACTGACTGGGACTCGAACCAAGGAAAAGTCAAAGAACGTTTTAGCGCCTCGAGCGAGGATCCTTTGAGCGTCCTAGCATGTAAATATTTGTTTGAGAAAGCTACGCTCGTTTTAGGAAACGAAATACAAAATTTCTGCCAGGGAAACATATCCATAAGGGAATATAAAGAATAAAAGGAAAGGAAAACCATAGCCTCACTGCAAAGCAGTATATTGAAAACTGAAATATTTGCAAGGGACTCGAAGCAAGGAAAGTTCTGGCCTCGTTCATTGATCCGATGTTTAAGATTTCCATTTCACATTTTCATAAGACCGATATCTACCAAAAATGGTGAATCTATCGAAAGTTTTCCGTCCGTTAGTGAATTAATTTGATGTCACTCGCCGACAACTTTCAGTAAAACAGATGAAAGGCATATTTCAATAAATCAGACTCTTCTCTTACAGGTTTTCCCCGCCTCAAGCGATGCTAAGTGTGTTTTTATTATTACCCTATTCAAATACAAAACATCGATAAGTTTGGTGTCTAAAATCAAAAAAATGAAGAAATTATAAATTGACCATAAAAACCATCCAGCAGGGATACGAGTTGTGGGGTCCTGCTACGACAGTATTTCTCTTTCGTTTCTTATGCCAATATCTAGAATGTGGACCATGCACCCGTTATTACTAATTCATCATTCCTATAGATCAGTGTATTCCAAACTGTGTGCCACATGTTGTGTCGAATGTGCGAAGATGTGGATGAAAAACTTCCTATTTTTACGAGGACTTTTAAAAATCTTAGTGCCATAATTTTTCGCAAACATGAAAACGTTCAATACAGAACTGTTGTTGCTTATAATCGTCAACGGTTTATACCATTACTGATTTTCATCTGATGAACTGTTGTAATAGATGCATGGAATAAATATTACACGAGTCAAATTACTCTTGAGTTAGTCGAAAGTTTTCGGGTACTTGCTGGTTGTTGTTTGCTTATATTACAGAGTGAATGAATAATTGCTTTGTTAGGATGATCTTCCCAATAAACTCGCAAGAGTCAAAAGTTGGAGAAACTAGGATTATAAATTGTTTATGACTCGACTAAAAAATTGCTTAATGCTAAACAGAGAACCCAAAAATAATACTGTTGGTGTGCCACAAAACTTATCCTCAACCCACGGTGAGCCATGGAATAAAATAGTTTAGGCAGACATGGATATAGGTGGAATGACTTTTCACTAGAGACTCACGGACGAAATCTGATAATAAAAGTTTCAAATAATGAATTTGCCCAAAACTTTTCAGCCACAGTGTGTTACAAGAATGTAACCTAGAGGCGTAGTATGAAATGGCTGTAAATTCGACGGCTGCATACTTTTCGAAGGCGTAATCGAATGAGAAAGTCCCTTGAGGAAGCAGTCTAAGTTTCGGGCACTTAGAGACGGCTAATGGAATAGGCAAATGGGTGGATGGCGGCACTTAATTAGTAACGCGAACTGCTAGAAATTGCTACAAACTATGTGTACTGCTTTGATTGCTCACTGTTTTGCGAAAACACCTCATGCGAGATTTTCAATCATCGATACTTTTCCGATTCTACACCAAAAAGTAGCGAAATGACTTTCGTTCTCAGCTTCCTTAATGATTTTAGGCAGGGACAACAGTATCAGGAAGTTATGGATTCTAATATTCTCAAGTCCATGCAAAACAGGAGAGGCAGTGACCCTTATTTGTCGCTAGGAGGAAATATAGCCCCAGGTGATGTAGTTTGGAATAAAAAAGATTTATTGCGATAAATTGAACTTTTATAATATATGATGATTCTATTGGTCTTGTGTGGTACAATTTCGGAAAATCAAAAAAAGAATTAACTACATTTAAGCTTCGTTTTATCATTTTTCAACGTCTATAAACGACCATTGTGTTTATTTTTCCCTATTACTCATAAATTTGTTATAAATCAAAGGTGTACGAAAGGTCTCTAAGGTCTTGATGAAGGCGAGATTGAGACTGAAAAGTCTCTTCTTCCATCTAACCTCTCAATATAAAGAATGGTGGCCTAATTAAAACTTCCGTGGGTTTGATGAAATTCCTGATATAGCCTAATGATTGAAAACGTTGGAAAGCTAAGCTATATATATTCTGAAAACATTTTTGGACTATAATAACGTATAACACACAGAAATTGCCTGTAACATACGAAAAACATGTAAGTAAGTAACATTCATTACATGAATTATAAATTTATGTAAATGCTTTTATGTTTAATTAAAAAATATATAGCCAATCTATTAACGCAGCTTATATATACTAGTATATATTGCTTCGGCCAAATCTTACATTAGAGTCAATAGAGTCATTGCCAGATACATTGATTGGTAAATGATTCACAAAAACGGTTTGAAATTTATATAATTGCATCGTAAACACAACTAGGTGAAGTGGCCTACTTACATATCGTTCTGCTTACCCTAAAAAGTCTATCATTTTCCTGAGCCCGTCTCTGCAGACAGTCTTCCGATCGATTTCCTATTACGCATCCTCCTTAGATAATATAAACACACGAAAGAAGCTTGATATTTGGCGGCATATGAGGGCATTTTGTTCCGAAAGCAACGCCATCAAGCGACCCATTTGCGAAGTTTTCCTTCATAGCCAGAACTGGGTGACGCAAATTCCGAACTTGGTGACAGCGGCGCATTACCCAAGCAGCGGCACTTACATTCAAAGACGCCGGTCGAGAGAAGCGCCAATTTATCGAGGTCAGCGTGATTTGTATGCGAAACGAAACGGAGGTGACCGCTGAGGTCGCGCCTCCTGTTTGCCCCGTTCCAATTGCATCCCTTTGACAACACCAGTTGGCCCAAGATCCAGGAGTGCGGTATATGCCTAAGAAGTTAACGGAAATACAACGGGGGTATTCATTGATGCGATGTTTAATATTTCCATGTCATGCGAAGTGGGTTTCAACCCATCGCACTTCCAGAAATCTAAAACGAACTCATTTCTAGGACGAACTACTTTCTTTGAAACCAGAGCATTGAAATTTCTTTTGCAATTATATATTATGTAATTATTTTCGTCGCGGTTTAAAGAAAGCGCCAAATGTCGGCTCAGTCCCGGTTTCGTTCCGGAAGAAACCGGTGAACTGGTTAAAACCTGTATCGCTCCCGTAAAATAACGACAGGAAAGAAGTTGAACTCGGCTGTTAATAATTAAGCGGATTTAAAGACTCTCCAATCGCTGAGTATGCCGGGGCTGTCGGACCAATTCTTCGGAAAAAGAAACTGCGGATTACCAACCTTATGGAAATAATCTGATGTGCATTTTCGAGGCTCTACCACCATCCTCAGGGGGTTGAATGCATAAGCCCGCATCTGGTGTTTCACAGAAGGTCGGAATCTGCAGTGTCCTTCTTCTTCGAGGAATTGGCTGGACGCTCACCTGCATACTCGGCAATCGGAGAGTATTCCAAGCCTCTTATGATAGGTAACCCTCAATCACAATTTCTATTAAGTTAATTTTAGAATGTAACGCTCGATACAGAAGATATTTTTATAGAATAAGTTTAGTTATTAAAATTAGGGATTATTAGTAAATTTAAAGTCCCCACAATATGTGTTTATAATGTATGATAATTGCTAATAATAATTGATAATAGTAAGTAAGTTGTTTTTGGTATATAACGGAGACTAAAGGTTCCATCATACCCATAAAAATTGTAACCCATGATGATAATGAAAATCTACATCGAGGCGTAAAAATACGGTTTCCGGTTCAAGGATTCCGTTCCGGATCTGTTAACTTTCCGACAAAGGTAAAGACTTTATCCGGTTTCTGATTTCGCATAGGTTCCGGTTAGATCCCCTGCTTGAAATGACACAAAAATAATTTGGATTGTAATATGATAATAATAAGATAATATATTTGTGATTTCGTTTTGAAGCAATACGCATACATAATTAGCAAATACATACATGATGTTCCACTTTTCGTTAAGTTCATGCCCTGCTCTGGCACATCATGATAATGGGACAATTAGCCGGGTAGCCCTTACCTTCCTCAGCGGTGTATTTTGAAGTGTCACCATCACTCATAATGACCGCTCCACTGGGGTACGCAGCGTGGACCTTTTCGTATGGCCCCAACCTATTGACCTCTGTGGCATGAGGGACACTTCCAGGAACAAAGTTCCAGCTTAGTTTAGCTCTCTCGGAACACGTAACCCATTCCACCATGACAAGGTTGGATTCCAGGGGAGGGAAACAATTAGGAAAATGAGAAAAATCATAATTGCATACATGTCAAGATGCATTTACAATGCGTTATCGGGCTTGGAATCTAAATAAATATCTACATAATAAAATTCAAAATAAGACTCTTCGATAAAATGCATTCGCTAGATGGCTTCATTATACCCTCAAAGTAGTCGAACTAAAAATAAAATAAGTTACTTACAATATAATATAAGGAGAATAATCTTTACAAGAGAAAAATCGTCTCACATTCGGGAAAGTACGGTTGTTACATATTTTGAGTACATGGTGCGGTATAAAATCCGGAAGATTAATGGAAAATTCAAAGATCTGACATCACCATAGTTATCTAGTTTGATTTCTAAGAGGGAATGAAGCCTTCAATAATGAACTAACTTTGCACATATTTCTGAGACACACTACTGCCAACGGAAAGGAAAACCCGAAATTATGTAGCCGAATTAAACTTTAAAGAAATATTAACTGATAAATTCCTAAATATAGCCTCTATTTTACTTAATTTGTGTAAAAAGTACGGGTGGCAAACATACTTATAACACCGCAGATATTTATGACCTTAAACGTTGGATGAGTGTGACATTAAATAAAGCACCATAAGTGAATTTTCGAAAAAAAGATACAGAATGTTACGAGATTTCTAAATACGGTGAAGAGAAGCTTCGAGTAGCCTTTCATTATGCGATTAAATGATGAACATCGAGATGTGCTCCGAAGCAAAGAGAGCATCTTTAATATGGAGAGTGGAAAAACCGTTATATTTGAGAGGAAACGATCTCTCCAATCGCCACGGCACGCCTCTCACGCGTGCTCTGATGTCAAAATTTCCCGGAATCGATTTCAATGGGAAGGAAGAGGAGAGCTGAGTGATGCTTCGGATTGAATGAGAGAGATATTAAATGAGAGAGCGGATTTTCCTTTATCCATGCTCTTCCCCAGTCGATCATAAACGATTCGTTTCGATATATTGAAAAACATGAGCGAATGGATCAAATTCGCTCTCGAAAACAAAACCCCATTCAATGCCATTTCCTTGTCTTCCTGACAAGCGACGCCTCCCTTAATATCACCAAACACCCTTATTTTTCCTTCAGATTCATATTCTCTTCTTTGCCTTACTTATTTATTCCAGTAGGAGTCATCATTTAATTGTACATTTCTATATATTCCTTGATGATATACACACTATTCTATACATTTCTTGATGATATACTGTACTGCGACTATCAAATCCCCTTGGCAAGATATTTATTATTCTTTACAGTTATTTCTTCCGCCATCCTCAGAAGGAAATTCAGAGCCCCCTGAGGATGGCGGCATAGTCACCGAAATGCGCATGGAGTTATTCTTACGAAAAAAATGTTAGAAAGTCAATAATCCACCTCTATTTGACACATCATTGACGTAGTCGGTCTTTCTATGGAGAGCTTTATGACCTTATATAAAGACCATTTAGTTAATAACCTATTTCATTTAATTCTGAAAATTCAAGCATTTAATTATAAATTTCACAGATTTTTGAGTATCTTAGTAGCAACCGGAGAAATTAATATGGAAAAATTTTCAGGAGAAAATTATCCCGTTTTGATAACTTTGCAAAATACTATACTGTACAGTTTAAGATATGCACATACAGCATAAGTTAATAAAACATAATGTAGCTTTGTCCCGTTAAAAATATTTTTGATATTAATCCCCGTTAGCCATTACTGCAAGTGAGACATCTCATTGAATTCTTCGTTACCTTTATACGATAATTAAAAATATATTGATAAATGAATCACAATTTAAATTGCAAGATGATAATCCAACGATAAATGCCGTTTCCTTTTTTCTGAAGATTTTTATAGATGTTTTATGGGCATGTCGTAACATATTTTGGTTTCAACCGCCGTGTCCTGTTAAACATTTCTTGTTAAAAAAAATTAAGATTACTCAAAGTTAAGGGATGGAGAACCAATTCTACATTTCGTATTAAATGGATATTTTGTCTTATCCGTTTTCTTAGTATTAGTAAAAGTATTTTACACCTGAAGTCATTTCGCAAATATGGGCCCCCAGAGGGTATTCGGTACCTAGAAGACGCTGACCCGACAAACGGCTAACGGATGTATTCATCCCTTTTCTCTTTGACCAGTTTTCTTTCCATCTACTTCATTCGTGTACACATTCGTTCTGGTCACCAATAGCTAGAGAACACTCATAAATTGGAAGCGGCAAATGAAATGGACGAGTTTGCAGTGATAGAGTCATCCTGACGAATCAGCGCTGAGAATGGCTAACGCAGGAGCCCTAGGAAAAGTCAATTTAAACAGGCAGAGGAAAGGAGGAGAAAATCAACAGCGCTTGGTGTGTGCAAAGAGGGACACTTTCCACATTTCGCTCATCGATTTCTGAGGAATATTCGCCGCAGGACACTGAACAACTTCCCAACTTTACTTCCTCAGTTAAGTGCCGAAACGGGGAATAAATGCGACGGAATCTCCACCAATTCACTCCTTTAAGGACCACGTAATGAATCAGTACAGATCACTCCACCTGTCTCTTCAACCGTCTGTGAAGCGAAAGCTCCTTTATGTTCCAAATATCGATCGCTCAAATTGGTCTTTAGAAGTTCATTCAATACTCACCTATCTATAAATGGGATGAAGAAGATGTTTTTATTTACCTTTACCAGAGCTCCTATAAACATAAGCGATTCTCCCGCATCTCTCAACATGATTTATTGACCCTAAAATTCCCGATTCCCTTTCTCTTCACTTCTTGATACCGCCCTTTATTTCAATGCAGGATCCGCGGGGTCCCAATAAAGAAAATCTCTCAGATAATTGAATATTCTTAAAGTTTATGTGAGCATTGCTTTTCTTAAAAACGTACGGAATGTATTTTTAAATCTCTTTTTGGGAAAAAGTGATGGTTTCAGGAGTTAATTCCTGGAAATTCTTCATGACACCAAAGAAATCAACCTCACTTTGTACTACATTCCACGTCCAAGATGGAATTAAGAACTATGTTTCATTAAATCGATTCTCAAAACTTAGATCGTATTTCTATCTTGTATGTGAAGAGCGAAATTATTTTTGCAGAACACAATTCAAAGCTGCGAGTTAAAAATGTTAGCATGTGTATACCTATACCGTTATTTCTCGAAATTATTCATATCTGATATTTGAATTGAAATTTAACCATTAAAATAAATAACGACGGAAGACCTATGGTCAATTTACATATTAAATACAAAAAATATTAAGTTTGCGTAAAAACTCAGAGGGTCGATCATTACAAGGAATAGGGAGATACAAGAGTACGGGAATTCAAGAGTATATATGATGATTTCTTTGGCAATTCCTCAATATTTACCTTTTCCTTTCCCTTCGTTTTACTTTGCCAATCAAAATACCCTATCTTCCAACATCTCCAACACTTCCTGGTTTATTTTCGACATCTCAGCTTACTTTTTCCAGAAAGGGGGAAACACAAAGGAGGAGGATGGTATAACAGGAAAAATATTATATCACGAAATGAATGAAAGGGCTTTAATAAAGGAATTCTAGGGAACTTGTTCCTTGTACCTAATATAAGTTTGGAAATAGCAACGTAAACCATTTGTTTCCTTATGCAGATACTATTATTTTTGTGATTCTTTAAATGTGAGATAACAGCAAACATGCAACGGGTCAGATGTTATTCATTACAGAGAGGAATTGAAAGAAGAAGAAATATAAAGATCCTATTTGATATTAGACGAGAGGGAAGCCTCTATAAGACCTACTCAAGGCAGCACTTTATACAATCCTCTACAAACTTTTACAGATCCATTGTAAAAATAAAAATTCATCCAATTTAAGATATTATGTTACATACACAACTCCTTTTAAAGTTCACCTTTCAATTGTTTCTATATACAATTTTTATCTATAAATGAATATAACTGTAGATGTTTAAAAAGCAGATAGAATTTTGAGTCTCAATTTCGCCTAAACAAAGTCCTTGAATTACTGTTCATTTTCATCACTATGTCTTAACCCGTTAGAGCCGAAAATAATCGACACTAAAAATTCCTTGTGGAAACTCCGAATTATCTTTAATTTCATTCTGTATTCCGTCCCCCAATGCACTGCTAAATCACATGATCACATAAGAATTCCATGCGCTAAATATTAATCTAGATTTCCCGAAAAGATACGAAATATCCACGAGCTTCTTATCTTGAAATCCTACGACATATCACGGATGCCCGTTGAATGGCCCGGATGACCCCTGTGGTGAGATGAGTTCAGCACACGGTCGGCATTCATTTTATCGGAAATAAGCATCCCTCCCATAACTGAATTTTATGCCCCTCTCAACCCATATACGGAAGACATCCATACGCCAGGCTTCGTATTTGGAGAGCTTGATTAAAATGTGAAAATCGACCCAAAATCATCGGACTACTTTGGGGTGAATGAAAAATGAGTCCTCCATGAGCTCTCTTCCTCATACGGCCTCGAATTTCCCGAAAACAACGAGTTTCCCTTAAATTTTGGCTAACTAACTCCTAATAAATCATTCGACAGCATTTTTCCTCAACTTTTCGTAGAATTCAATTTCAAAATTGCTTTCTTCATTAACCTAACCCCTCTCCTGGGATATGAAGAAAGATATTATGATGAAATCATATTTTGTAATTGGCTCAAATGAGAATTGCGGATATATTTTCTTTCTTTATTCTTTATTTATTGTATTTGCAGGCACCTTTAACGAATATCTATGTTGGTACATACATAATGTATGTACCAACAATAATATAAAATATTATTGTTGGTACATACATTATGTTGGTACATTCATTAATCTTTATAGAATACTGAAATAGTTTTGTCAATTTAACTTGCACGGTTTGCTACCATTTAATATTATGTTTCCATACATGGTGAATAGAATATTTTGTCGTCTCTTGGTACTGGGTAAAGAAAAACGTATTCATCAGTTACTTCTCTCACGGTCTTTTTCTTGTCTGTGACGATATTAAAGCTACAGAGGCATGCAGAATATTGTCATTGATGTCTCTCTTTGCGGAATGGCACGAAATTTGTTACTCGAAAAGTCATTCTGTTTCACTTCACGTAGACTTGTTCCATTTTCAGAATTCTATCTCAAAGAGGAAATCAAGAGAGAACTACCTCACTCCTCATCTTGCATAGTAAGCCTCATTCCTATTTCCTATGTCTAGCTAGATGGTGATTATTAAACTTTTTGAGTATTGAAAACCAGCCATTATGCAGAATACATTACAGATTTAATATACAGATTTACATTATCCCAAACTGATCAGTTCAAATATCTGAGTAAGTTTTCGTTCCTTTTATGCTATGTTTTCTCATCTTAGCTCACCTTTTATTCTCCAGCCTAATTGTCAGTAAAATACTTCAATTTAAATTAAAAATTGCCATCGATAAGTTCAGCAAATTTTTACATCACTTTCTTAGTAAGTTTACTTCCAGAGATGCATTTCTTTCCTAATGTTTGGTATATCATTTTATCCACATCTTAATCTTTCTTGTTTCCTAGCTCAATTCCATTATCTCTAATTTCGAAATTTCAATAGCCTGTGGATCATGAGTGAAAATTTTCATCCCCAGCGGTATCGCATTTGCTTCTATAGAGACTTGGCATGAATGACGTAAGCGCACCCTTTCCATGCATGAAATTAATGATAATTCATCGAGGATCATCGATTTTATTATTTTTCTTACTCTGTTTTCCTTCTCTTAGCCTTTAAATTTAAGGGATGCATTTCAACCTCTTCTCCACATCAGTTATGGGGGATAGTATAGAAAATCGTAAGAAAACTTTTGTAGAGAACAATCTTCTGCATGATTTGAACTCCAAACCATTTGTTTAGAAATGCTATTTGTTCCATTCCTTATACGAGATAATCCATGCACCCATAGGAAACCTTTTCACCTCCAATCAATCACCACTTCGATTCCTATGACCTCCCAAATATAATCTCAGCACCAAACGGAGTGGCTCCTTATCCTATTCCCGGAAATGCTTCCAATTTCATTCTGATCCACACTCTTTCTTCTCTTATATTTCCAATTCCATTTGCCATCTTCTCCTTTAAAATCCTACTTCCTTATTTGTCATTCCCTTGCGATGCCACTTCTCCATCTATTCCTCTTTCCTTATGCTCTTCCTTGATTTCTTTCGGATTTCTTCTCCGTATTTATTCATCCACTATTTCATCCATTTCTTTATTCATTTTTCAATGAGAACGGCATATTACGGTTCGGTTGCGGCTTTGCTACTGCTGCGACAGTCGAACCGGTAAGAACCGTTTTCTTCTTTTTCATCCATCCCTCATTTCTTTGGCTCTTCTTTGATTCCTTTTAGATTTCTCTTTCGTATACATCAAGTATCATTTTATCCGTTGCTTTCTCGGTTCGGATACGGCACTATGAACCAGTGTTCACACCCATTGCCACACGCGAAAGGGGACTTACAAGGCATTTACGTAATGTATTTTTGCCCCGATAAAATAAATGCTGCGCAAGGTTTATAAGTGGCCTTTAAATAAATTTTATTTACAACTAATGAGCTTAGGTTCAACTTATTATTAGCGAGGGACACAAAACTCTATTACAATACTATGGTATACCACAAAATAAAATAAGATGGCAAGCCGGAATTAGAAGCACAATGCTGCATCATCAGGTACGATCTACTGCAAAATCATTCTCCCTTACTTGATGGTAAAGTTTTGTTATGGAGTTTTGTAATTTTTATCATACTAAAGCTTAGTGTAAAAATATTTATACAAAAGGATTTTTTAATGCGTCAAGTTTCCTCAACGGATTGATATCTTTCGGTCTGGAGAATTCTATCGTGGAAATTACTTAGTGTTTTCATTTCAAGATGGGTTCTATTTGGACGATTGAATCAAGAAGTTTAGTTATCGAAAAAATTATTTTATTTTAAGCAGGGTTTCCTTTAAGCTGCACTCCTAGTATACTGCTAAATCATTTTCCGATTACGCCCCACTAATTTGTCGAGTTCTCAATGTTTTTTGAAAAATTTAAAAGCACTTAGCCTTAGCTAATGCTAATTCGTTACTGGTTTTGCAAATTATGAATATTGTAGTGGGATTATGCGTTGTAATATTCAAATGGAGAAAATCGGGAAAATTGAAACTTTAAGCAATTTAAGTATTATTGGTGCAGCTCCTTGAACTAAGTGCACGCGGTCATTTTCTTATTTTCCAAAGATGGAAAATATTCGCGAGAACTAAGCTTAGGAGGCTACCAGTTTCGGCGATACATTCCCATCATAAAGTAGAATAGCAATAGAAATCATGATTTCATTCAGTGTTAAACAATATTCTCAAGGCAAAACTACGATAGTAAGAGTTCTAATACCTGAAATAAGAGCGCATACGGCGAAGGAAACATACGAAATCGAATGTCTAAGATGGCCTAAGGGTGAAACGTATTGCATCCACAATAGTGTATCTCTCACGGATTCGTGGATGACGTAGAACTGCTTTAATCGGTGAAAAGGGAACACACTCTGGGAAAGCAATTGGAAGGGCCCGTCGAAACAGTCCGCTCCATTGATTATCGGGAATTAAGAGACAAAATCTGATTGTGAGATTGGAATTTTGGAGAAGATGATATGGCTCGGAAAGACGACCTTTGCCGCCGCTCGCTCCATTTCATTTTGGATATAGTTTTTTAATTGCTTCTCGGATTCCATCTGCTTCCAACTGAATAATTAATTTCTTCCACAGAATGTAATACCATCTCGAGGTTAATCGCCCGCCACTCCTTGTAGCGAGTCCTTCATTAGTTCTGCCATTCTCCGGATAAATTAAGTACTTCTCTATATTGACTCAGAACTCTTTCCTCTTATTAGGCCCAGAATACTCTAATTTAGACGAACAATTCTTTACGAGATTAATCAGATACAAAAAGGGAGTCGAACTGAGACCAAACCAACTAAATTCATAACTGTAGCAAAAGTGAAACCATAAACCAAATCGCAAAATTAAATATTTTAACACGCCCCGAAAATGGGCACTTTAATTTGTTTTGAAATTTGGTTCGCATTCTAACATCTGTTATAATTACTAATCAAAAATAACTGTGAGATAAAGATCACTCATCAACATTCATATTTTAGCTACACATTGAACTGATACAAAGCCGAAAACTGGAACCGAAATTTTTTTCGGAATGAAAATCGATCCCGGCCCAAAATAATTGAAATTCTTGAGCCCGAACCGAAAAACAGTTATTTATTCCATATCTATTCTCTGCATATTTAATTACGAATTTTAAATAACTTTATTATTATTTATAATTATCATATGCTCTATTCTAAAATTTATTACAATTAAAAAAATAAATAAATAAATACTATGACCTGGAGATGGTAACATACCACAAATAAGAGATTCTAGAGATATACACTTCTTTTAACATGCACAATATATAAAATATACTATAATGAAGGCGCATAGTCAAATTATATTATTTTCTAGTAAATGTAGAAAAAATTTAACGACCGAAATACGATGATTAAAAATTAATACACTTTGATAAATTCCCGTTGGGGCTCAATGTTCGGTGGGGATAAACTTCCACAGTGGTGTCCAGAAACACACCGTCCTGCCCAGTAAGATCTATATAAACTCATGGAAAGGTTTCTCGTCCCAGGAAATTCCATAGGACATAGGAATCTGTTCTTTATGTGCTAATGACAGAGGAAGGAATCACTGCCTTCCTGATCCGTTGTAGATAGCTTCTGAGCCTCGTAATTACACGACCATCCGACTTACAAACTAACTTGGACCCATTGCAAGGACTCGACCACACAGAAGAAAAGGTGGGCCTTGACGGAAGGAATTAGCGTGATTGGTTTACAAACAGTTCTGAATGCGAATTGTTCGAATCCCTTTCGATAGATTCAAACACAGTCTACGAACACAGATTAGGATAATGAATGCTTTAAGGAACAAACACAAGAAAGAAGTTAGGCTGAATGTTTAACAACCGGAAAAGAACCAATTATGACCTATGCTATTTAAAGCGGAGAAGTCGTGTTAATTAACAAGACCTATGCAGAGCTATCCAAGATTTAAAAAGACGAATCCTAAAAATTGTGAATATAAAAAGTATCATGAGTCCAAAATTACCTCATTGATTCGAGAGCTACTTCTTATAACTAGTTTTAATTCTCAGGTACTCAGAATGTTTTCACATGAGACAAGTCGAATAAGGCGATTAAAAAATAGATATATCGGCGATATGTATGATTGTTTATCTATATATGTGTCGCGGTGTCATCATTATATTAATTTTTTTAAGTGCCTTAGCAATAATATTTAACCATTTTTAAGTTTTATCTTCAGAGTGCAAATCTAATTCCTCATGTTTTAAAGAAAGTTTTCTCAAATATTTACATATTGATAAAAATATTTAAGGAACACATGTGAGTAGCTTAAAAAGACCCTGGCCTTATGTCTTTTGCGGCACATTTAAGTGCTGATTCAAGCTTCGTAGCACAATAAGCTACAACTTTACTAGCTTCATTCTAAATGCAAATTGAAAGCGGAGGAACGACAAGCGTACAAAAGTATGTTTTAGAACCGTCATTACGAATTCCGTTTATACAAAAACATCTCGACAAAGAAAGCACATACGTAATGCAAAATTAAATCAACACATCATTTGATTTTAAGCGGCACATCAAGAGGTTGCTTACGTCATACCAGATGCCACAGCGGTTGAAAAACAATCCCATTTTATCCAACACTAAATATTTTTACATACCAGAAAGCATTTCCAGATATGCAGTATAGGGAAAGAACGATTAATATTGCTTACCTATATTTCATCCAATCCCCAGCAGGTTCAATACTAGTCACAAATAGCCATAACTTTACCAGTTTTATTTTCCATTCAAATTGAAAAATGAGAAACGAAATTTCTTATGAGTGCTCTAGAAAACACTTCCACGATACTGAGTAAAATTCCGCTATGTTACGGCACTATTTGTAAGCACATAGTTGTAGTAGTGGTAGTACTAGTAGTAGTAGTAGTAGTAGTACGAGTAATGTTAAGAGTGCTTCGAAAGGAATGGTCGTATTTCACGTGGGATCCAACCGGAAATCGGACCCGGGACCGATTTCATCAACGTCGAACGCGCTGCCCACTTGGCTATCCGGGAGCCGTTGTAAGCACGTACTTCGAGAAGGAAAGGGAATATATGAGAAGATATAGTGCATGCAGCGAAAGAAGCGTACTAATACAGGGGAGTATGGAAGAGCATTCTGAATAAAGAAGGTTAATGACATTCTTAGCTAAAAGATTAACTACACGAGTCTGACGTACGTAATTGTATGTACGTAATTTCTGAATCACAAACGACGATATCGGTCGGCACTTTCGTCAGAAGGCTGTTTGCATCAGCGCAAAGTGAATGTATCTCTTGGCTTTCGGAAAGAGTACATTTGGTGAAGAGATGCGTCGCAGGATAATTAGGGCGGTGCGAACGGATTCTTCAGACCTCGTGAAGAAGCAATTATCTACATTCTGCGGAGGCGGTATTTCTCTCCCTTGTTAGTATGCGCGCACTGCCATCACTCTCTCCCTATAGATGGCGTTTGATTAGCGCCAACCAATTGCCACTCCTTTGAAATCCCAATTGGAGTGACGTTTCCTTCAAGGTTTGGCCAACGGACTTAGAATGCTCAACTAAGAAATCTAATGAGATATTCCGCCTCAAGACCACTGAGTAACTGATTTCAAGAGATTTTGGATCGATGATTGCGGTGTATTAAGCGATTATTTTGAATAGTGACGGAATCTTTAATATCTGCACGGAAAATCGGAACTGTTATACATCTAGATCATAGATTTTTTTAATAGGAAGGCCTTCATCATTTGGTGTTATAAAAAAGCCGCTGTAGAAACCATCACTCTTCGATTGTTCCGCATATATCAAAATAGTTAAACAACGAAGTTTTATAATAATATAATAGTGTTTATTATTATTATTATTATTATTACAAATTTACTACAGATAGGCTATTAGCCAGGTGGCAGTGTCCCTTGCAATACAATAACAAATGAAAAAAAAAAAATTTTACCAACAACCTTCACATAAGACAAATAGCAAGAGAAATATGGCATAAGATAAAAGATAAATGGAAACATTACAACCCAATGAATAATCATGAATAAGACAACAGAAAATGGAGCATTGAATACACCACAACACAAAAAATATTTCACATACAGTTTAGATAATTTTTAGCATAAAATTTTTCCCCAAAGAAAAAAGGTTGTCCAATACACACAGAAAACTTATTACACTACACTACAGGTATCTTTTTTAATCTATTTTTAAAATCCTTTATATTTTATATTTATATTCGGACGAGGTTTAAACTAAATAGTATTTTCTTAGATCTAACACTTTGTCATGTAACATTTGAAACAAAGAGATAGACTTCGGGGAAAAACGTCTTTAAAAGTCTTACGGGATTGGGTATCGAAACCAATATCTTCCTCTATCCAGGAGGCTACCTTATCCAACTATGTTATCCGGCCAGAACATTTTCTCAAACTGTTCAGGGTACTTCGAAGGCACGGGTTTCAGAAAATGTTCTGGCCTGAGAGCTTAGTTGGATGAAACAACCAAGTTCGAGTACGGGGAAGATCCCAGGTTCGCTTCCAGGTCCAGTCAAATTTTTTTAAGTCCGTTTTTCCTTGGGGTTTTTCCTGAGATCACCCTTGTATGGAACGCCCTTGTATGCAAAATTATCCTAAACCTTTTCCTCTTAACCCTCATGAATTTAAAAACCTAAATTAGTGCTTAGGAAAAAATATCCCAAAGCGGAAAAAACACCCGCAATAATGAGGTGTGAAAAACCTGCGAAACCTATTTCAGATGAGAAAACAAATTCATTCGCTGAGTAAACTGAAAGAGAACAAACGCCTGGAGTCGTTAACAGGATTAGAATGTAAAATTATTTAAATAGGTGTATCTGTTTCAGGAAGAGTAGAAAAGACCTCGATGAACTTTTAGAAATGCCAAGATTACTTCCCCACCTCTGATCTACATTATAAGGAACAAAACTTGTGAAAAAAAAATACTTAAAGCATTTTCGAAGCTCTAAAATGAAGATAATATTAATATTTGTAGTATGTAAACTACTTGAATAATAAAAGTTAATATCTTATCAAAATTTCCGTAACTGATACTATCCTTAAGAAGAGACTAACTTTGCCTTTTATTTTAAGTATCCTTTTCCTTTCCAAGATTCTCATTCCAACAGTTCTTTTAAATCTTTAATTTTGTAGTAAATCGTGTAAGATTCAGATGTTCTAGCGTTAATTAACTCGAGTTTTGAATGTATACAAATAACATAATAATTCTGCTCATTAGCAGGAAATAGATCAAATATCTATGAAGGATAAGTAAGTTTACTGGAGTTCGCCAACTCCTTCGTGACTGATCTTAGGTAATATTTTGCTGCAATTTCGTAAGTCTTTCCTTATATGAAGTTATTGCTATCTTATGATACACTACCATTATACATAACTGTAAACTTGTATCACTCTACCCATTAATAAGTGTCTTTTACAAAATTATTGAAATCTGGACTGGATCTAGCTTAGCAGTCTTCAAATCAATCAGCAAGTAAATACAGTACAAATCCTAAAATGAAGAAAGAGGGAGGGATTTATTTCTATTAACTTCTTATTTACTTAGTTATCTCTTTTAATATGTATTTAACTTCTATTTGATCTGAATTTTACAAAATATTTATTATATTATATCTATTTTTCTATTGCTAAGACATTCCTTATCGTAATATTGTTTTACTGTTTATTTTTTATGCAAAACTTTTCTATTTGTGTTAGCTATATAAAGTCTACCTCTATTGTTTTTTGTTTTTACTGTCTGAACCTGCCTTTTACATAAAATTTAGTTAACTATCTGGTTAATTAATTAATTAACACACTCCTTCTTGCGGTGGTTTAACAGTTGTTGTATATCTTTTCCTGAGTATAAGTTTAGGCTTTTAAAACCACATGGTAGTTCTCTTCTGTGCCTTTTTTATGCAATCCTTTCTTTCAAATTTCATATGAAGAAGAGTTAGACGTAAGAAAAGACTCATTAGCCTCAATCTCACCCCAATAAGTCGTTTTGTTACTAATATATACTAGATACGTATGCACCAAACGGAAATTCTCTGCAAAAATAGGTTGAATCGACACGAGAGCGACCTTTACGAGAATATGTGCGGTAATTGCGTTGGAAATAAGTAAAAGATTTCTCGACAAAGCCACATTAATGAGAAGACGGATCCCAAGAAATGTTCTCGAAGCAAGGCATGGAAATATTCGGTTACATTTCTCAAAGTTTTGCAGCGCATCCTCAAAGGAGCCCATTTTAAAGCTTCAATTTGGGTCACGCAACGAAACAAGGAAATTTCTCAGATTTTTAAGCTTCCTTCCAACTCCTTGCAGAGATGGAAATTAGGGGATTTCGAGGCAACGGAGCGAAAATTCTGGAGAAAGATTATCGGGGTAAAGGAAATAAGGGGAAAGGAATCGGGAAGTGCATTTACGACCCATAACTCTGCAATACAGTCATCCGCTTACTTTGACGTAAAAATGACCTTCTATTTTATAAATATTAATCTTGAATCCGGTTTAACCTTGCAATTCAGAGGCCAGGAGATCTTATCCTGGTATACATTTCTACAAGACCCCGAGGTTTACCGCACCCCAATGCATTTCAACGTAATAATATCTCAGAGGCTATCCTTAAAAGATGCAGCGGTATCTTTGGCATTACTGAATCCATATTTGACAAATTATCACATGTAGCCTCAGACACAGTCACAAAATCGTCACATGGTCTTTAAAGGCTTTAATTTCATATGCTTTAAGGTTTCGCTTCACAAACAAAATAACTAATTTGGGTTTCCACAACTTTACTTACGTACTTACGGGTTTCATAGCAAAATTAAAGGGTTATATAATTGAATACGAATCGATTTCTCTTTACTAAATACAATACTTGAGTCTCGCCATATAGAACTGCATGAAAGTATATCATGTTCAAATATTCACCCGTCGAATTTCAATGAATATTCCATGAGTTAATGTTCTAAAATTCTGCAAAAATTTCACTTATTTCCGACATCACATCTCGCTACGTGTACTCCATCTGGTATCACATGTTGTCATATATTCCCAAATCACGCCCTCACCTTTAGTAAGATATCATGGTCTAAAATAGATTGTCGACTCAGTTTAGGAAGGGAAAATAGTAATTTTAAAATGAATCACATTGACAGATCTCGGCATTAACTAGGCAAAGAAAAGAAGTTCGTTAAGAAGCAAAGCATTTTACATATGCATATTAAGTCATATCCTAGACTCATCTTCCATAACTTCCAAACTGAAAAAGAAATGAGCCTGACTTGGTATGAGGAGGTTCGTTCGCACTTCCTTTCCTCGCAGGAAAATATGCCATTTTCGTAAACTTAGAAAGTTCACAAAAATGACCATGAGAAATAACCAGCTTTACAGCTGACATAATAGATTACACAAATAAATGTACAGTGTGTAAAAGCTCTTGTTTGAAACGACTCTGCTTTGGGTTACAGCATCATCAGGTTGACCTGAAGTCTAATTGTGGAACTGATGCGTAATTCACATGGAGCGTGAAATTCCAGTAAATTGAGTTTGATTTGATTAAATTTCGTATCAATCAATACGGAGCGACCAGAGTGAATACAGGCATCACCCATACCTCTTTTCCTGCTGTGAACAAGTTCGAGCAAATGTAAATGAATAATAACTTTTTCTCGATGATTTTCCTCTGTCCATTGCATCAAAATTCTAAATGTATTTAAAAGAAACGTCACAGCGTTTTAGGATGATGTAAGGACGGATATTAGAATTTTTGCTCCAATGAATACAGTTTGGGTGGAAAGGAAGGGATTGATTGGCAGGGAGAAGTACGCTTGGGATTCTCCTCAAGATTGTGAGGGGAGTTTTGAATTCTGATTTATCCTGTCATTTTAATCATGTTGAAAGAATGCTATATGCATGTATTTTGTAAGTATGGATGAAATATTTTGTGCGAGGTATGTAAATATTCAGTATGTATGTAAAAGTAACTAGCATAAATATGTATAAGATTACCAGCATGCGTTAAGTCTCATTGTAGTTTATGAAGATGATTATGTAGATGATAATAGAGACAAATAGTTAAGATTCCCTTGAACACTTTAAAATATCAGAGGCAAGAAAATTATTTAAGACCAGGAAATGTTTCACAAATTCCTGAGGTCGGGGGCAAGAACAGACAAGACTGAGCTCTGGATTAATTACTAAAGATGAAACGCGGGATACAGAATAAGATGCCGTGATGTGGACAATGAAAATATTTCGGCTTCTGTAGAGGCGTCTACTATCACAATGAGTTCGAGAGGGTGGAATTCCCTGCGAACGAATCTTCTCCGAAACGTCTTTAGCCGGACGGTCGATCAATACGCTCACTCCTACATCTCCCCTAATTGCCAGAGTGGTGAAAACCATTGGCACCTTCTCCTGCCCCTCGCACAGAATAACGTCTTCCCTCTCTGCACGTCTCAAAGAATCTATACGAAAATTAGGTGTCGTTTTATACACTTGAAATGTTGTAGTTTTTCTCGCTTGAGGAGCTGTCGAATGTAGCAAGGGTGCCTGTATACATACGTAAGTGTGCTAACTATCCTGTGTGTTGGGTTTGTCAGGAGAAACTCAGAATTGACTGAATTATACTTGAATGGATTAAGTGAGGAGCACTTGAGACCAAATCAGGAGATATACTAAGAACAGAAGAGGCTACTAACGATGGGAGAACAGCATTAAACCTATTTTTATACGAATTTATTCATTCGAGACCTAAGATATTTTGCGAGTCGTTTAAATTTCTAATCGATCACAGGTATTTGATTCGATTGTTAATCGATAGTATCGATTAAAATTCTGATCGATATTTGAGATTCGATTTCACTTTTAAGCGATGACAGAGTTGCGATTCGATCTCTAATCTATGGAAGAGATTCAATCCTACTTATGATTGCTATATCTTATCGATAGCAGAGCTTTAATTTTAATATTAGGCTATAGTAAAGACTCGATTCGAATTCCAATCGACATTAAAGAGTCTTTTTCTAATCTTCTAATCGTCGACGATCCTCTTTCTAATCGATAATTGAAGTTCGATTCGATATCTGATCGATGACAGTGATCTATTCCAAAATTTCGAACTCACAGCAAAACATTACTGATTATGATTCACTTGAAAGATAAAATAACAGTTAAATCTGATTAACATTACGCATGAGAAACCAGAAGCGATTATGTTACTGATTATTTGGCGATATCATTTTAGAGAACACAACTCTCTGATTCGTTTAGGGACTTGATTTATATAACCAATACCATTAGAAGGAAATCAGCGAATCATAAGTCTCAATTCCAAAATTACGTTCATAGACCTGTTCGTGAATTCCCTAGGCAAAAAGCACGGATTACCAGTATAACTTCCTCTTTTCAGAACTGCTCCATGACAAATGAATGATCCTCATCTGGTCTTATTTTCCTTTCGTTTACTCCTTTGGCGATTCCTACTCAGCAGACTCACTCAATTAACCCAAATAGAAGTCTCCATGTCATCTTTCTCCCCTCTCTTGAATCATCTCCTCCTAAGATGAGATCATGCTCTTCAGCATCTCCACGACATCCCTTCTGATTGAAGACACACAATCAAATCGATCAAGCGTATCCCTCGCATTAGTTCTAAAGGTAAATACCATAGTGACTTCTTCGACAATATGAATGAAAATTGAAGTAAATAGATACGTTTTCTTATTCGAAATACTAGTGTATTTCTTTTAGGTATTAAATGAGGAACCTTTAAGAAAGTACTTAGCGAGATTGGAATCGAGCGAAAGTGAAGTATTATTTTTAAGTACTCCTCATGCTACATTTCCAATTCTCGGTGCCGCAGATGAAAATTTCTTTCTGACAACGTCTCTAGATGCACCCCAAAACAGCCATAAAGTCGCTAGAAGAAGAATTGAATTGTTCAAAATTTATATGAAATGAACAGATAATGTGAAATTTAACATTATTACCAGATAACGGTATTTTCATTTACATCTGAGTGTGAAATATACTTCAGAGTTCATCCAGCGACATCTTCAACTCAAAATTAACACATCTGGTTTTTAGATGCAATTAGTGAAACAATGACTTAAAATTCATTTAGTCTTTAACCAACGACATTATAAGCCAAAATAATTAAATAAATCATGAATATAAGAAATCTACTTGTGGGTTTTCTGCAATCTACAGCACAAGATCATGAATATTCGGAGGGGTATTATTAATTAACTAATCCAGATACATTAGTATTTAGTTTGATATCAAAAAAGCTTGCACAGAAATTCCTTAGATGAGATTTCTCTAGTTCCACTCGAGTACTACCTCTATCTGCTTTCCAACCACCTTTCAACATTATACAGCTTAATTAAATTGTTCTGTAATGAGAGATTATTACTAATCCAGAAGTGGATACCGATAACCAGTTTATTGACTGCAGCAAACGCAATGAAGGTATGAGATAAGGTTGCCTGGATATATTTAGGTTTAAAAATGTCACAGAGCTGTCAATAATTTTCAACTTCTCATTAATGACACATCACATACTAAATGAGGTTGTAATGAAATAAACTTTCCAGTGTTATGCGATGTCCCTAATTCGTGAATTTCCGAGCGTTGAGTTTGCAGAAGTGATGGTAATGGATCATCCGAATTTTTTCCATCCTTGGGCGGCAAGAAAATTGCTGCAAGCGCTTAGTCTAGCTACGGAACTGCGCTACAATTGTAAAAGAAAGACTTTAAGTAGCGATTTTTCTGATTTTCTTCGTTTAAGCTACGAATTGAACCAAGTAATCCCACTACACTATTCATAATATGCAAAATCATCAATGCATTAGTAAAACTTTGATCTAAAGGTATCCAAAATTTTCGATAAATAGTGTACACTCGTAAAATTAATTGGATGGCACTTCAGGGTGATTTAATATCATCGGAATGCATTATTCAACCGATTATAAAAACATCCTAAAATATAGAATGAGGAGAAAGATTTCATCAATCTGAGGACGATATAATATATACGATATACATGTACATAAATTAATAAATCATGAATATGACCTTATTAATCACATTTACGGTGACCTTAGGATATTTGTAGTTATCACGGTAATTTACAGCGAAATAGAAAGTATAAATCCCAATCGTATCCAATAATTTAGATAGTTTTATGAAAAAATGCGATGACTGGCAATTAAAGCTTAATGTAGACCGATGTTTAGTAGTTAAATTCTTCGAAAGGAAATCTATTAGCAATGATTGTCATAAGTTTGCGCAAATGTTTACCACAGAACTTTTGATGCTCTTAAATTTCGACATTTTTGTACCATTAGTTATTTGGTTGGTGAGCAGTTGTAATAGATCTATATAAAAATAGTTACTCGTAGATTGAGTAGAAAATCCGCTGGTTGTTCGTTCACTTGGATTTTTGAGGAAATACACTTTGACTTTAGTAAGAGAGAAGTTTCTAATAGCTGTGTGAATGTAGCAATTTCAAGAATCAGCAATTTACTATCACTATGGTCCCATTATTCAAAATTCGACGTGTACATAGCTCCATGTGTACAATTTCTGATACACATGTACATAAACACAAACATAATCGATTGGGAAAATAGAGAGAGAATGGTGCATTCACCCCCTGCCACACGTCGAAAATCTGCTTGCAGGATGCATATGTAGATTTATTAGGTGGCCGCCCAGGCGAGGGAGGGATCCTCCCGCCGGTATATTTCTCTGATCCAGGGACGCTCTGTCAAACGTGATATTTAGCCACAATCGATAAATCTTATCAAAGGACTTATCTCGTCCTTTAAATAAAACATCTCGGGATTCACGTCCACTTCAGAAGGTAATGTATTCGCGACACTTGCTTTAACGAGGCTCCTTACTCACATGTACTTAAAATCCCCGGAGTACATGGAAATATTTGTACGGATTGCGTGAAAAGAGAAGCACTTTAATCCATGCCTAAGAGCATTCCCAGGCACTCTCTCTGCAGCCGACCATTTTGTTGAGAAAACCTAATCATTCAGACTTAGTTCGCTTCCTCGCCACGGCGTCGCTCTCTTTCCAAAGGTCTCTTTGTGTTTTTATACAGCGAAAATGAAGGCAGAAAAGAGGGCAGAATAAGAAGGTGCATTGTGGGGCATATATAGAGAAGGGAGGTGCAGATAAAAGAGTTTGCGTGGAAGGGATTTCCTCAAGGGAATCGGGAGTGTGAGGTTCCTACGAATGAGGGAGTTCCTTTTCTGAGAAAAAAGATGTTAAATAAGCCGGAGAGAGCGCGTTTTGAATTTCTAATCTCCATTCATCAGCGGGGGATGTAAAATGGCCTACGGGGTCACGGTGAGGCGTTAATTGGGTCGAGAGAAATAAAAACGAGTTAAACGCGTACGAAAGAAGAAATAGGTGAGCTCGGAACAAGGGAAATTCGGGTTCAGCAATTAAGACTGAAAAGGCCGAATGTGGTACATTTTTACATAAATTTATCGATGGAACCTTAGGAATCTTGAAGAAGTGCTTGTAGAATCTCGGGAGTCCGAATGCCGTCAGCATGGATAAAAAGGTGCGTTTTCAAATGTACATGGTTGTACTATTAAACCCTGCTGATGAATCGCATAAGAGACTTAGAAGTATATCACGATTAGTGATTACTTATTTATTTAATGTGATTCAAAAACGGCCAATTCGATCAATTAAAATAAAGCTTAACGGAAATAGAAAGAGAAATTTATATTAACAAGAAAACATAGAGATGTAACGAAAAAATTAGAAAGAATTAGGCATATTTATAAAAAAATACGCCTTAAATCCGCTTTCAGAATTATGTTATCAGTTCAAATTTGTGGACATTTGCAGAACACTAAAACATACCTTTCTCACTTCAATTTCAAATAAAGATTAAAAATAGAGGAAGCGACAAGTGCAAAAAGCATATAGGTAAGTTATCATTACTAACACTCATAAACCGATAAGTTTTCAAAAGATAAACCACATGTGCAATGCAAATGAAGGAGACTATATTATCCTCGAATGTAACACAGTTTACTAATAAATTACACGTTGCACATAACTATGCCACAGAACAGAAGTTGGGAGGCAATGCTTTATCTGGGTATAGGACATTTCGTCGCCGCCGTTACACAGAGAGGTACGTTTCACCGCCACCACAAATTCGCCGCATATATTATTTATCATCATTTTATCGATGAGTATAGTCTCATGTAAGATTCATGGACTTTCTAAGCACCTTTAGGGCAACTAAGAATTATCGTCTTCCAACCCCAACCTAAAACACCCCAACCCAACCATCCCCGACCCGACCCAACCCAATTAAAGAGTAGACCTCTACTCCAAACAAACGCCACATTCACCGTATATCCTCAGATATAAATCCTTCTCTAGATTAAATTTATAGAAACTCACAGAACTATATGTGTAGCTAAAATAGAATGAAAAATATTACGTAAGCAATAATAATATTCTCATTCGTAAAATGATGACGAAGGCCTTGATAAAGGAATCAGAAAAAGACTAATAAAATCCTTGGTGTGGAGTGAAATGTTGTATGGGTGTGAAACGTGGACCCGGAGAAAATAGGATATCGAAAGATGAGAAGCTTTTGAGATGTGGGTATGGCGTAGAATGGAGAAAGTAAGTTGGGTCGATAGAAAATCGAACGAGGAGGCGCTAGAGATGGTTGGGGAGGAAAGGGTAATAATTGAAAATCGACAAAAGAAATGGGTGGGTCTAATATTGAGAGGAGAGGGATTGTTGAAGAAAGTGATCGAGGGAAGAATGCGAGGGAAAAGACAGAGGGGAAGACAAAGACAGAAGATGTTGGATGAATTAAGGAGTGGAATGAGTTACCAACAATTGAAGGAGAGGGAATTAAATATGGAATGTGGGGGCACATGAAACTACCGAAAGATAAAACACTTATATATAAATTCGTAAAAAAATTACTTGCGGCGAAGTGTCGTCGTCGGAAAATACCTTGCAGCAAAAAAGTCGGTAAAACGTCCTATCTCTCTATATCTATAGAAAAATGATCTGATCACCTAAGATTTTCTTCCGATCGTAAATGAGGCTCGTCGAAAAATACCATGCATCAAAATAGTGTCGGCGAAACATCCGATCTCCCTTGTCTCCAGTTACGTCGCCCATGATTTTCTATCGATCATAAGAAATCAGGAGATATAGTAAGTTGGGATGGTAACTGTATTGTCCCCAATGATTTTGAAGGAGTTATGCTGTGGGTATTTCGTCATCTGCTTACAGAAATTGAGTGGAGGTGTGAGTAAAAGGAGTGAGGATAAAAGGGTAAGGAGTGCCCTCAATTCCTCTCACTTGAGCCTCCTTTTGAATAAACGCCCCACATCTCTTGGTCCCTTTCTCCTTTTAGAAGCCTCTCTTACCCTGGATTTCGAAGCCTTTTAACCTGTAATTTCTATTTCGAAAGCGCTGCCATTACTTCTGAACGTTTTTAAGAACATCTTAAAGGTTTCGGGATACCAGTTAACACCCTCTCCAGTTGCTGAGTGACTTAATTGCATAGAATAGATGCACAATGGAAATATCATATAAGAAAGTCCATTTCACCACATTTCACCCCAAGTCTGTTATCTGGCGTTCACTGCGGAAAAGAGTAATAATAGCATATTTTTAGAAGGTGACCGTTACTAATACTCAGGATCAGATCTAGATTCGTTAACAGAGAGTTCTTATAAATATTTTTATCTGGTCCTCTAAACGTAAAATTAATCTTACAGCCTTAAATCTCAACGTCAAAAGTCAAAGAAGAGTGTTAGTTTGATTTGAAATTGATGTTGATTGGGAAAGTTGATTGGGAATTTTCCTATGTGCTCACCTTGCAAAGTGAACTTTAAACAGTTTCCTTGTGCTAACGGTTTCTTTTTCATTATAGATTATTAATTACATCTATTTTACATTGACAGCAGGTGAGGTGGACGAAAAAGATGGAAGAGACTTTTATGACTCAATCTCGCTCAATCAAAGATATAATTTACTTACATTAATTTAATTCAAGTTTTTTATCACCGTAAATGACCTACACGCATAGCAATCATCGAAACAATTCGCTGTCATTTTCCAGCCCCTTCGTCATTTATTGGTGGTACAGCAGGAAAGAGGTGATTGTCTTTCTCTGTATTAGCCAATGACACCAGCAATAGAGGATATAGAAAAAGGGAAATAGTGATTGGATTAGCCTGAGCGAAGAGAGAGGTCCAACAGAGAAGATAACAGTTGACAGCTAATAAAGAAGCTTGGATGTAAGAAAGCTGTTCATAATAACTCATATAAGGAGTGGTCTCTCTTAGAGATGTGAAGAAAAGTGGCACTCACATAAGAATGATGCAAGGGAAATGGAGACATCTGTGTAAAACATTGATGGAAAAGGATGAAGGAAAACCGGACAAAAACTAGTTTATGTACAATAAGATAGTACTGGAACTTACGGAGGAACTGCATTGCATAATGAAAGGAAGGTGGAATGGACTGTGTTATAGTAAGGAATAATAAAAGATTGTAGCAATCGACGTAGATGGTTTGCAAAGCTTAAACTAAGACTTAAAGGCTCATGAACATAAACGTTAAGTTTGAAATTTCCTGATTAGCTTCCAATATTATGCTAAATGGAACATGAGACTATATTCGACATTATTTTGTTTTTCAAGTTCACGAGAATAAAGAAAATTTCCATATTTTCATTTAGCTGACATTTTGGATACTCTTTAAGGAAATATATTTCAATTCTTAATACAGCAAGAAGGAATAATATCGCCCCAGCGATGTATTTTACTTGATTTACGCAAAAAATTACAGAACGTAATTCGGATTCCCCTCAGTTTTAACCATATGATTACTGTACAGGAATATTATTTAGCTATAACGTGAAGACTTAAACTAACAAGCTTAATCCTTTATAACCTTATTTTTAGAATTTCACGAGAAGCAAACAGACAAAGAATCGTGTCCGAATCGAATCGAATATTCATTCAATTTGCTTCCGAGTTTAAACAGCGAATTCCATTCTAATCAAAACCTCAGATTTACAATACTAGAGATTTGAAAACCCAATTAATTCTGATTTTGGGCATCAACAAATGCTTGCAAAATACAACTATTAATTTCAGATTTTTCATTAGTTGGCTGACGAAAGCGTTATCACAACCTCATCTCCGACACACAAACTTATAAAATTCCGAAGATATCTTCTAAGCACAGATAACGACTTTAACCAAAGCGAAATCGGGAGAAAAAAGCATTCCGTCGAATACAGGTTTCCAATCTGATTTAAATGTCCCTCCACTCATTATAAATACCGTTCGAGAGATAATGAAACGCTTTTATCGAGGCCGAGTTTCTATGAATTAGCGGAAAATTTATTCCATTAATAGAAGCACAATTTGGAACCTTTAAACCAGAATGGGATTGTCACAGAGAATCTCGCATAGAGAATTAACGAGAATGTTACAGATAATGATCTGTTGTCTGCCTCCATCTCATTAGCCCGCTGCGTTTCATTGCGCTAAATACCTCAATGACCCATATTATTACTCCTTATTTTTTTCCATCCGATGGAATAGTATCCATCCAGATTAGCGCGCTCTAAAATGAAGCATTTATCTGCGCATCCCCTAAATTTCTTTCTTTGCCAATGCAATTTCCCATAACCGTAAATAACGGGGTTTATTTTTCCTGCGTACGTTTCCATGGATCCGATAATAGTTCAGCCTTGCGCATCTCCTAACAAACATCGAATATAAACAACGCCCTCTGACCCAAAAAAGTCATCATAAAAGAGACTGGAAATTGTAATCCAAGATATTAAAACACAGGGCTGGAGCAAAACCCGGTGAACTTGAAATGCGGAGTGATTTAAAATTGCCTAATTGTTAACTTGCCGAACGGCCCGTTAATTTTCATAAGGGAATTAAAATTCCATAATTACTTTACTAATAGCGATGGACTCTCAAGAAAAATAATGGGCTCTTAAGTAAACAACATAAAACCAACATAAAATATCAGACGTGGAATTATGTTATTATTTGCTCAACAAATAACAAGGATGCGGGACAGCAAGCGATTATCTGAAAGTAGAATTATGTTGCATGAACCCCCTGCCGTATGCCCGAAAGTAACTCGTATAGTAAATGTATGGACGTATATTTACCGAACGAAAAATGTATTTATTCGCCCCATTATTTCAAGATTCCGTTGGCAAAATCAGGATGATTAAGAAAAGCTTCGAATATCTTACGTAGTTTCTCCTTTTACGCATAAAAATTTCGTATTTTTCAGTATGCGATTCATCGAAACAGTTTCGTATTATATTCTACAATCTACTTTTGCAATATATTCAGCTCGGGCATAAATTTCCCGCATACTTTTAAGGGAGAACATTCGTACTAGGATTCGACAATTACCTAGGTCATCAGGTTTGTTATAACCTCAAACTTTCACAAAATTTTTATTTAGTCCATCAAAATTACAAGGATTCGAATCAAAAACGGGATTCCCAGATACCGAGATAAAAAACTTCATTCACTTTGAAAACTCATTCATCCAATTTCTTTTCTTTTGGTACTTTCCTCGACTTAATTCGTCTATTTTTTCTACTTTTAATTTGCAAAAGAAATCAACCTTGCGAGTGATAAAAGTTAATTTACATTTATTTCTTATTAGAACCTTTTTTCTAGATTGGAGTGAATCGGGCTCTGCTGGCTAAATAAAGAGAAGCCTATCATCTGTGCAGAGAAGACCTCACTCCTTAAAGTTTGAAAGTTGTGCAAATTCTAGTTCTCGAGTTTAAGGCGAACGTACACTCACATATGAACTTTCTACTTTACTCTTAAGGTAAATATTTCGTAGTTTCTTTGCCCCTCTACACAAGAAGTTCCGAACAAACATTCCATTACGCATACTTGGCTTTTTTTAAGTAAGGCATATTTCGTAATCATCAGTGTTTTACCTTTCGGTAGGTACCCTCAAATTTCACCCTTACTTGGCTTTCCTTAGCAATCCCTTCCCTCCCAATATCTGACCCACCCATCTTCTCCGCCGCCGCTTAATTACCCCAATTAGAACCCCATCTCCTGCGCGAATTTTTAACTCTATTTCCCAACCTCACTCTGACCAAAATGTAATCAATTTGGTATCCAACCGTATCTCATGCTCTTTCCTTCTGTACCTCCGTCCTTTCTATTTGTCCTTTTCAGTATAATGAAATAATGAAACTGAGCCTCAGTGACGCAGGGGTACAGAAGTCAATCAACTTTTGTCTTCTGTCATTTGTATTTCCTAATCCGAACTCTAACACTTCTACCCCACCTTTGCCTTACTCAAACTCCGCATTCCAATTCCGCATTACAATTGGGTTATCCCTGTATCCTATCAATATCATCCTCTATTTGTTAAAGTCTGCTTCATTGTGAACACTTATGGGCAAGTACACCTGAACCATCGCAATGTGTACTGTCTCAGCATTTACTCCTACTGAAATAATCCGGTCGCTTGTTAGCTCGGTGCCTACCATGGCTTCTCCCTCTCTAACGCTATTGCAACCCCCCATCTGGCTAGTATTTCCCCACTGAAACTAATACTAATTGCATCACTCTAGAAATTTTCCCCCTTTTTCCACTATGTTTCACATTGCCTGTGTATATTATATTACTCTTAATTTCTACCTTTACGTTTTCCAACTTCCTTACCCTTAGCATCGTTCTAACATTTCAGTTTCCACCCCTAGTTCCCCTGGCTATCTCCTCAATTATTTTCTTGCGTTGCTAGGTAAGGATATCGTGGAATAACGACTGAGATGTCCATCACTTCAATAATTGTAGCCCATAATAAGGCTGTTTGTGAGTACGCTGTGCGCCATTCTAATAACATTTTCTGGAACATTACAGTCATGGGATAAAAAGTAGAAATGGTCTCCCCTTACCTCATTCAACAACCTCTTTAACTAAACACCATCAATCATAATTAGAGCAGTCTCTAAGATCCAGGGGGGTATACGATTGTCGTGGGACCTCAAAAAGGTATCAATTACATCAATTTTTTCAAATTTTATATTTTAATTATTCGACTGAAATATCAAATTTATCATTTAATTGCGATTTTCAAGCTTTTGTTAGTATTATTTTTCTAAATTGCACAAATATAAACTATTTTTAAATGAAAATGACACATCAAAATGGCCTAGGGGTTACAGCGTCTGATCAAGTTTCTAAAATGTCTCCAAAATGTCTAAAAGTCGTCTGCGGTTCAAATCCTGTTTCAAGTAAATTTTTTACGGAAAATTAAGTTTCCAGGCATCCCGAGGATTCACGACAGTTTTAACGGTCAAACTAATAGACCTGCCTTTCCTCCTCCATTATGACGCATTTGCTAAATTTATGGTCCAAATTGGTTCGACCATGTAGGTCTTACGTTACATACAATTTATGCAGTGGGTTATTTATACGGTGCATTTATAAAAGGCGTATATATTGATTTTAAAAAATCTTAAACGAGAAGAAAAATTATACGTTGATATGCCTAGTTGCGTAACCCGAACAGCAAGTAAATGACGCAACGTCATGGCTAAGAAGCTCAGCAGCAGGTACCTAATCTACATCTACATCTACATCTACATCTGTACCCTGCAAGCCGCCTTTCGGCGTGTGGCAGGGGGTGCAAGCACCAGGACTCTATTTGCCCAGTCGATTATTTTCGCGTATTGTTCTGGGAAAAAAAGAATTCTTGTATCGACTGGTTTTAGCATCTATTTCTCTGATCTTTCTCGCTGGATCAGAACGGCCTATAAAGCAAGGAGGGCGCATAATCTCGGCTACATCTTCTATGAACGTGCTCTGTCTGAATTTATCAAGTAATTTAAATCTCTGATTGAGCCTTCTTTCTTCTAAAGATTCCCATCCTGCCTCCTGAAGCATCCGAGTAACACTTACCGATTTATCATAGCAATTTTTTACGAAGCGTATTGCCTTTCTTTGTACCTTTTCTATCTCGCGAATACAACACTTTTCAGCAGGGTCTCATACACTGCATGCGTACTCGAGGTGAGGCCTCACTAGCGCAAAGTAACATCGCTCGCGGACTTTTTCTTCGCTTTTACCGACTATTCTTTTGACGAAGCCTAGTTTCTTAAGAGCTCGCCCACATATGTTATGGATGTGGGTACCCCAAGTTAAGTTATTCGTGAGGGTTATTCCGAGATATTTTACCGAATCGACAGTTGATAATGTTTTCCCTCGAAGGCTATATGAATTATGATTGGCAAAGGATTTTCTTTCGAAAAAATTAACTACTGAACATTTATCTACGTTGAGCTCCAATTGCCAGTCGTCGCACCATTTTACTATTTTATCTAAGTCATTCGACAGGCTTAATCTATCGTCATTACTTTTTATTTCTCTGTAAATAACCGTGTCGTCCGCAAATATTCTAACGTTACTGTCGATGTGTTCATTAAGATCGTTAATGTATATTAAGAATAATAATGGCCCGATTACGCTTCCTTGTGGGACGCCTGAGGTCACCTTGACTAGGTTGGAACTAATACCATCTAATACTACTCGTTGTTCTCTATCGGACAGGAAATCTTTTATCCAACTTATTACTTGTTCGTTGATGCCCGCAAGTTTTAATTTGTACAACAATTTACGATGTGGGACTTTATCGAACGCTTTCCGAAAATCCAAAAATATTGCATCGACTTGTCTTTTACTTTCGGCCGATTTCAAGATATCGTGAATTAATAACGCTAACTGTGACTCGCAGGAACGTGTCTTACGAAAACCATGTTGATTCTTAACAATGAATTTAGAGGTTTCGAGAAAACCCATTAAGGAACTAGTAATTATATGTTCCGTTATTTTACCACTCAATGAAGTTAACGAAATGGGCCTATAATTCGATGGATCATCTTTTACGCCGCTTTTAAAAATTGGGGTGACATTTGCAATTTTCCAATCTTTTGGGACCTTACCTTCGCTTATAGATTTTTCAAATATTACTTTAAGAAAGGGGCCTATGCTCTCTGCTAATTCTTTAAATACTCGAGCTGGTATATCCTCAGGACCAGGAGCTTTATTTGGCTTAATCTGCCGTAAAAGTTTAATAATTCCGTCTTCCCTGAATGTGATAATCGACATTGTTTCTGCTTTATTAACTACTGGTAGGGCGCCTAATGTAATATCGGACGTAAATACGCTATGGAAATATTCATTTAAGATGTTCGCTTTTTCCTTAGTATAGTAATATATAGTAATCAGCTACTTCTGAAGGTATATTTAACAATCATAACTCGCAAACCCCTGAAGAGAAGGACTTAGGGCTAAACGGTTATTTTTATATTCATTTCTCTGTTACGCTAAACAGATCTCGAAATTCAACTTGGGAACATCTCCTTGTAACCTCCCTGTAGAAAATTTCATCGAAATCAGCGCTGTTGGTGCTAGATACTCTTCTTTTCAGACGAAGAATACATTACAGCTCAATTATCATTATAAGATTTCATTTAGAATTTCTTAATTTCCTTTCAGACCTTTTTCGCTACTGTGGTTTCCACTAAGTCCCCACTATACCACACACTTCTATTCAATAGCCTATACTTCTATCGTAAACGGCATGCTCACTTGCGCATATCAAAAATTTTACGCATAATCCCAATAAAACACTTTGGAGAGTTTGCGAGAGCGTTCAGCCTGAAATTTTCTCAACTTTCGCACAATAGAGGCATTCTACGCCACTCTACGTCTGTATTAAAACAGAAACTTTGCTTTCTGATTCTGCGTCTAACACAAATAAAAGATCCAGCTTTAAAGTTCCTTATTGTATAAGAATATAGCGCCGAAGATTATGGAGGGATTCCAAACTTTTCTCTCTGACTCAAAGAACTGAATAATCACCCCATGTTGGGAGCCAAAGGCGGCAAAACAGAGGGATAAACAGGGAGATAACGAGAAGGATCTTCGGAGAGTTCGCGGACACCTTAAAATACGGAGAAAATAATGGAGGAGAGGACCAAAAGGACGGGAAGACCTTAAATCAATAGAGAGAGAGAATTGTGGCGAGAGATGTAAATGAGGGCGGGAAACGCACAAAATCTATACATTGATCGATATCTATGACCTTAAAGCTCCGGGTTATAATACTAATAGTAAAACGTCTTTCTTCGGGGCAGATTGCTTCCTCTTTCATATAGGCAGTCGTATATAAAAAAATCCCGTTTCAGACGCTCCCACTTAATACGCTATCCCGCTTCCGATCCCAGTAATTTTCACACCAAAAACGTGACAAAATACCTTTTAAGACGTGGATTTTTCTCGTTCCCTGATAACTGGAACCGGCTGTAGCAATTCGTTTGCTTCATTCGATATGAGATTTTCTATTTTATCTGTGTTGTCCTAACACTATTCACCATATCTCAAGCCTGAATCCTTGTGAATTCCTCCTTTGAAATGACTAATTATCTGGGAATAAAATTAAGATATCACGTAGCAGAGCAATCTGCATTCCACTGTCAGAGCTGAAACGAACTCTGAGATAGAGGGAGATCTTCTTAATCACTTTTGTCTTACCAAAGAAGAAAGTTTTGCTAAAAATTATCTTTACTGATAATAAATAATACTACCGAACTACTAATACTACAATTCTATTTGATTATTTTTAACTTTTAATTTAAAATAATAATATAATTGCCTCTTCCAAAACTCCTATATTTCAGAACACTTAATTTGAATCAGAAACGGATATCACAAAAAAATCTAAGGGAGTCAAGAAAGAAATTCGGCAAATCATCGTTCAGTTAAAGCTAATGAAAACCATGCCTGAAGGCTCCCTCCTTCGCTGAGTTAATTGAGCAAAAAGTATATTTATATTATAAAATCATTCGTTTGATTTTGGCGGATATTTTGTTTATGATTGAGAAATTTTGATTCTTAAAATAATTAAATATTTTTTGTTAAGGTATTAAATTTACTAGCACTGCATGGAAATTCGGGACTACATATTCAATATTTCATCTCCTATAGTTGTTCAATTACTTAGATAAATGCAGATTTCGTTTATTTTTCTGTGTGATTAGGATGGAAAACGATATCAGAAACATGTCTATAATAGGAAAAATAATTGTTTCCGGGTTCTCATCCTATGCAAAAATTCTAGTTTTACCTTTCGGTAAATTTTGGTTTTCTCTACGGCAATATAACAGTTGTGCGAAAATTGAAACAAATTCACGTCACAGAGATAAATCTCGCGTACTTCAGTAACAGGATACGTGAATAGATTACGTATTTAAGATTTTTTCCTATCAACCTTCAAAGCAATCTCAATAGAAATCTGAACCTTCTCTCAATTACAATACAAGAAGCTCTGATGTAGACTATTCGGAATCGGTTTCACTATTTAAATATCACCTTTCACCCAGATCCACTAACTTTACTCCTATTCTTCACATTCCTATATTTAGATTACCCTTTGCACATCGTTCACCTCTCTATCGACTTCCTAACCTTTTGAACTTTCAATCTTCCTCCATGGACCCTTTCAGACTGTCACGTGATACATTCGCATGCATATTATTACGGACTTACACATCTTTTAGAATCAACTTTAGGTTCTCTGACGATTATTAACTGGTCGTTAGATTTTCGATAGTGTAATTTACAAATATCTACAATAAATTTCATATATTTTGCTTTTTGAAATGAACTCTGAAATTGAATAATCACTCTGAAGGTAAAAAGCAGCCGAATTTAAATTATGAAAACCATTCATACAGAAATATTGGCATTAATATTTACGTAAACTATTCCTAACATAACCCGCGTATAAGACGCAAAAGGTTTTTGGGAATGTATTCTTGATGTATCATAATAAATACTGGAAAATCTACATCCTCACATAAGACGTAGCCTACTTTTTTAAACTTGATTTTTGATGAAAAATGCGCCTTATAGGTGGGTATTTACGGTATTTAACGGAGATTATTATCATATGATAATATCTTTGGTTAGTAGAAGCATCGTTAAAATTTCTTCAACACCCGAGGTTATTTCGCACCAAATTCTTTCGCAAATACAGATTCCCACCAGGAATTGAACCCGGGTCCACCCAGGTCAACAAAACGAACGTGATTATTCGGGATCCCAAGATAATTACATGAAGCCAAAGAAAGGAAAAAGAAACATTCGGGTGAAGAACGAAAGTTCAGTATAAATGAGACACATAAAGATTTCGTAACTGAAGTATTTTTCACGGCTATCTGAATAACGTTTATTTAATTATAATTGATTGGTTGCCATATCCAGTATACTAATGAGTGATTCGTTTGAAATTGAGTTTTTTAAATTTTAATTTCAGTCCAGAATAAAGCAATAAGTGGATCTTTTGAGCATATAAGTGAATATTCTAAAGATCACTCGAGGTAATAAAAGTCCTTTTCCAATCAAGTCGAATTTTCTGCCTCGAATAAAGCTACACCGTACACCCCATTTCAGTAACGCCTCACTCAAGATTTCTACTAGATTACTCGTTGTCGCAAAGCTCTTCACCATTGGCTACTCTCAGCTTTATTATGCACTTCTCACCTCTCCGGCACTGGAAATCAATCAGCCAAATCGGTTTTCCGTTTGTCTTCGATGGGCAGCCTATTCTAGACCCCTCTTCAATTGCGACGAACAAAAACCCAAACTATCGACGTGGAATCGATTTTTAAAGAGAAAAAGATTCAATTAGAAAAAGCGACGCTGCCAAAAGAGAGGAGTTGTTTTTGAAAATTCGGTCATTAGCGGAGGGAGAAGTTGGTATTTGCATTCGAAGGAAAGGAAAACACTTAAACGGCGACGTCTCTTATACAAACGCTCGGTCATTAGGAAATAAGGCTGGATTGAAAAAAAGATCTCATTAATGACGCTGGGATGATGACGTGGAAATTTTTTTGCTGCTAAGATACGAGTGCATCTTCCTTTCTTTCCTTCCTTCCGCTCTTCAACTCACTTTTTACATCAGCTATAAAAGACGCACAAGGAAAGAGGAACTCACGCATTCGTACATCTCTGAAAAGAAAAACGCGGAAGTTAGAATCTGGTCGTTTGTTAGCTGCGTTAAAAATTAATTAGAATATATGCTGGGGTATTGAAGCTTGGACAGGTTTTTCAAGACTAAAGGTTTCTAAGACTCGATATTGTAAAAGACATTTCCTTCACTAGAATATGCATTGGATCTAATGACAACATGAGAATTGGAAAACCAAAAGGTGATAAATTTTTTAACAACTTATACAACGAATTTAACCGTAAATGAATCCCATTATTGAATTCTGGTTACGATATATATGTATCTTAGGATTATAGGCTCAAAGCTTGGAACAGTGATTATTTTTGCACTGTTTTTCGTTACAGTTCAATGAAATCACCTTTTTCGGTTCCTTCCGGTTTTCTTCTCTCGATGTGGTATATTCAACTCCAATTAAATAATCCCTATTTAAGGTTTATAATATAGTTGGCCCTTAGGGGCATGAAGAGGAGAGGAAGATTTCGGAATTCTTCAAAAAATAAGTGTATGCATAAGAAGGGAAATTAGTGAGCAATGAGGGAAAAATGCGAATAAGTACTTTGAATATACAAAGTGATTAAGGAAGATTGTTGGTACGTTGATGCCTAAATTTTCTTCTTTCGAGAATGAGTCGGATGTACGCTATTTTTCTAGGTGAGATTACTAGCATCGGTGATATGAGAAACGTCAAGCTTAAACTCAATAGAAAGGCCTAACTGAAAAGTAGAAGAAGAAGGCACAGAAGACAAATACCAATACGAGGGAATTTTCGGCCGACGTTTTACGTATTGTCAATTAAAACATTATGAAACTGTATTTCTCAAATATAAGCATTAAAATATTATTCACAATTCAGATATGACTAGAATAGTAACAGGGAGGAAAAAAAGTCGACATATTAAGTATTGCAGCAAAAAACTTGGGTTACTAGGAAAAATGGCTAAAAGCCACAGCTGTTAATGTTATTCCGGCTAAATATAACCCAAATATGATGCAATAAAATTGAAGGCACAAATTTGGCATAAAGTAAAAATAAGGTAATTTTCTGATGAATATATTATTACTGAATATATTATATATTAAAGTTAAACTTTTTTTTCAATTGGAATTCTTTTTTGATATCCAGTGAAACTTTTAAATGTTATATTTCGTATCAGATTCTCTAGTCAGCATAATGGATTATATGGGAATGAAATCCCATGTGTTGTTCATCGTATAGCGTGAATATCCTCATTACAGATCATCTCTATGCACTAATCCCCGATCTGACGATTAAATTACGATTCGAAGCTAACAGTAGAGGATTTCAACTAGTTTACTGTTATTATACAGAACCGGACGCAGTATACATATTCACTATTGGATTATATGAAGACGTAGTTCAAATATCCATTCATTAATTAAGGTTCAAATATTATTCATTAATTCATTCTTCGTAAATATTGATTGTTCGTAATATTGAAAGAAGGAAACGGAGGATACGGAACGGTTTACCATAAAAGGCAATGAGTATCACCGAAAACTCGGCAACTGAAACTGAATCAATAAGAATTTTTAAGGAAAGTGGATCTGTTATAACGCAATGAAACCTAATTGAAGATATTTTAACGCAACGGTATGATATGGAAGTTTGGTCAATTCCTTTTCGTTGATTGTTCGGTAGGACTGAACAACGATTAGATGCTGAGCAGTAGCTATATTAGAGAATACCGTAATCCTTTTTTGAAAGAAATAGACTGACAAAGGAAATAATTCTGAGAAATTAGTCCCCATCTTCCAATATGCCGATAAATAAAACATTACTAAAAAAAAGAAGGTAATGAAAAAATACGTGTTAAGTAATGTTGAAAACAGAAAACAGACAAAAATATGAAATATAGCAGAAAAGTTACAGTTTAAAGTTACAATTTCAAACTTTAAAATGTTATCAGGAAAAGTAGTTCTTCGTCAAAATAGAATATTACACGAATACATTATCTACAAAGCAACATAAATGAGAGATAAAAGAGATTTCTTCAGCTTTAAAGGGACGATATTTTTAGTGATTAATCAAAATAAAATCAGTGATAAGCCTCGTAAACAAAAGCAATTTGTTGAGAAATATTAATCAAGAAAATCGGAATATTCTGAAGGCAGATTTTTTCAAGTATTTGTCCAGGTTTTACACAAAGTCAGTCCGATGTAAGAGAATTTCTCATTTCCTGTTATTTAACTTGGCCTCTGAAAAAGTACAATTCCAAAATATCGATCCACTTTTCGTTTTCTCCTCCGTCCTCATCCATCACACGGCCAATGAGCGCGCCTCTCTCTTTTCACCAAAACAAAAGAACTGCGAGATGCGGCTGGAAATTAATCGCGTAAGGATTCTTTCCTTCAACCGCTCTAAAACAAAGAAAGCCCACGCTTTCCTAGCTCAACTACATCAATTACAAACGGAATACCTGCCAACTGGCAAAGTTAAAGGAATTAACTAGACTGATCAGGGCAATTTTACGTTCCAACCACTGCTCGGCGAAATTTCAGCCAACCTTAAATATATAAAAAACAGAAAGCCACTCAGAACCTTACCATTAAGTTTAAATAATAAATGTTAGAATGATAAATTGAGTGGGTAATTTTTAAAACAAAAGTTATCACAATTTGGCTAGGCTGGCTTGTTTATCGAAATAGATACCGTTGGACATTCCTATTAAATTTTCTTCCGAATAAGCCTTCCTTTTACTGCCGTTATTTAATTACAATTAATTATGTCGTCAACTTTAATCACTTAATTAAATTATCAGCACAACAGAAAAAGAATACTTGAATTAAAGAAAATACTAAAATGACAGCTGCGTGATTGTAGCTGTAATTATAAAATCCAAATCAATGTATCTCTGTTTTTAATTACACTAAACTTTTCTATTTGCGTAATTCTCCAGTATCTAGATTTTAATGATATTCCTGATAGGATATAACGAATTTTTCATAGTTTTTGGTATGAGGCTAACAAAATAATCACCAGTAAATATTTACGTTTCTGTCAATAAAACTGCGCCCAATAAAAGTGACACATGCTATTTTAGCTAAAATCGCTTCTGCTAAACTAGTTTGATCATCATTGGTGATAAAGATCTTGGAAAGAAAAGTTAAGGAATAATTTTAGACACAACTGCGTTATTTAAGATAATTCATGCAATAAGAACAGTTCTTTACGTAACGTTCTTACTAAGGAAAGTCGCAATAATAAGACTTGCTTGAGATTTATCACAGCTAAACGAAGAAGCCTTGTACAGACCAATGAATGAATTCATGAAGATTTTCACCCACCAAAGTGGAAAGAATTAAGCATAACAGACATTTTGAACTCAGAAATTTAACGATGAATCTATTTAACGTCATCCTAAATTTATTTAGTTAGATTTTATTTGTAAGACTCCTATCTAGTAGACTCAAATGAATGATTGGTGAGGTCCTTCGTATTTTCCACAATTTTTATTTAAAAAAACGACCGGTTTCGCCTATACAGTCATCATCACGAAGGACTTCAACAATCATTTATAATGGCGTTCCACAACGTTAGACATGAACACCTTGAGCTTATAGTAGACCCAACATACTGAGATCTCACTTCGTGGGATTCCTTCATGACCTCCATTACCATATGCTACATAGTGACGTCATCTCCAAGAGTATTTCTTTAGGGGTCCTCTGGCTAGTAATTAACGGCAGATCATCGGTACTAATTTTCTTTCGGGTTTGGATTCCGGTTTATTAAAAAACGAATTTTGGTTCAGCTCCGGTTTTTTCCGTCCGTCAATTCGATTAGAAGCTAGTAAAAGTTTAAACAAATACATATATTACATAAAAAAATTTCTTTACATGGTAAGTTTCTATAGTTTCCTTATTTATTGGGAAAAATAAGAGATCTTAGGGACTCCTTTTTCAAATGATACATCTTCAATGTAAAGTAGATCAAATTAATAGATATTTATAAAAAGGGAGTTTAAATTCAGGAGGACAGTAAAAATTCAGTTGTGGAGATAAAATCTCTGAATAAAGTTATGCAAAAATATCAACGCCAAGAAAACACCCACAGAGGAGTGCGCGAAAAACTTGAGCAAACCTACTGAGAGAAATGAAAAAAAGATGTTATGTCAAGCACCCTCATCGTGACCTAGAAATAAAAACATTGTGAAATACACGCAATAAAAACTTGAAATACTACGCAATACCAATAAATTGAAATTAATAGAATTGCAACGAATAGAATAAAACATAGCTACTGTACGTGTAGTATAATCCTACGAAATGAGATAGTAAAATTTTAGTGAGAAAGCTCGCTACGAGGGCTATCAGAATGTTGTGTTGAATTCCGCAAACGTGCTTTCATCCTATACACTAACCCGTACTACACATCCCAACTTTGGTATTTAAAAAAAAGCAGGAATCCTTGCGGAGGAATCCCCATCCATTTCCCTTCGGAAGCGACGGAAACAATCGAATAACGCATTTAGAAATACCCAACGACCTTAAAGGGCTTCCATTTTGGCTTGGAAATAAATGGTCCGACCGTTGAAAATGGCCATCTTGTGCGTGGGAGAACTTTGGAACGGTGCGTTGGCATTTCTTTTCATTATGGAGACACACGCCACTCTCTTACTTGCAACTAGTTTCCGGATATGATAAAAAAAGAGAGGAGTTGAGCTTTTTCCCCTCTCCATATCTGCTCTTCCTCTAGCCATAAATATTTACCTATCCTCTCGCACCGCATTCGAGGGAAAAAAATAACGGCAGAAGTTGGGATCCCCTTTTCAGCAAGGGGTTCGAAAAAAACCAGAAAGCTTCCTTTATCCTCCACGGAGGAAAGTTGCGGCAGCAGCGTCGACCACTCGGGAGATGAGTGGTTCGGAATGGCGGCGCTGGAGGTCTATGACAGTTGACAGTCGCGGAGCGAAGGATAAGTGAAAAGCGTGCGTGTGTAAAGGGAAGGATTAAAGAGGGAGGAGAAAGGTAGGGAAAGATGTAGGAAGAAACGCTGCCTCAAACTATTCTTCCATTGGAGGAACTCGAGCAATTATGGGGCAAAAGCGGCTCCGGATTTTCGCTGCTCCGAATATTTTCTGATATCTTCTCGGAGCTGAAATGTGAATTCTACCTTCGGGATTACGTCTACGTAAACTCTACGTTTATGCTTAGGGAGTTTGAATTTACGTCGATCAAAAGTCTTGTACCTTACGATATTTTAATGTGCATAAAAATGTAATGCTCTTTTCTTGTACATTTTCACTGTCTTTAGCAATCACTTTTTACGTTAACTGTTGTGTAAACTCCTTCAACGAGACATAAAACAAAACATATTTCAGTAATTGATAAGTGAAAAGAGAAAGACGGAAAATGTGAAATAAATTCTGTGTTGAACGATAAAATTGCGTACCAATACATACTCGTACATACGTGACCGCCTTCTGAGATGTGGCAGGGGTTATATCTAAGAATATTCTATACCTTATTCAATAAAGTGTATTCCCGCAGAGACATGGATTCTTCCACCGACTTACCCTATGTATCCATTTTTTTATACTCTCGCGAAATCTGATCGATTGTCTGATATGGTACTCGCATATACGAGGAAATATGTTCTCCTGATTCATTGATATATGTCAATCCTCTATCCATTTTAATTCCCATCTTACGTAAAGATGGCCTACTAGAATCATTTACAGCTTTGTCGTAGCAACTTAAGTTACGGCTTTAACTATTTCATCTTCAAATACAATAGAAAGAATGTGTATTAAGAATCCGCTCGAGTAGATCCATGACATATAATAAGATGCTTCAAACATATATCGATTTGTATACACTGCCACATATCTTAAACGCACAAAAAGAGGCCCATTGTTACACAATACTCACAAAAATCTCTTTTTAAAACTCATTGTCGCTGCAAGGAACTTGTTACGACTATTCACCGTTACTAACAAACAACAGTCCTGCACAACAATATCGCTCGGTATTAGTTTAGTTTTAAAATATTCAAGATGTCAGAGAGATATGTCAATTTATTTTTGAAAATGTCGCTAGATACACGATGAAATACGCTCAAATTTGCTAAAACTCAGAAAAAGCATTGCTAACAAGTAGTTTAAAAATATTATTCTTCGTGATAGGCAGACTCCTTGAACGTTATACTAAGAAGTCAAGAGAAAATCATCGAATTCCATAAATAATATTTTAATTCGAGACCGGTTTCGGCTATATGTTAACCTCAGATCCAGAAGATGGCATATAGGCTAAACCGGTCGTGCAATAAAATATTTTTTAGGAAATGATAATTTTTCTAAAATTCGCTTCTAAATTGGAATACTACTTATGAAATAAAATGAATTAAATGCATAGTATAAATATAATGCATTTTATAAACTAGATCTTAAAATAAGTGAAATATGTTAACAGTATGTAGAGGACTGTTGGGCAGAATATACTAGTATGCTCTGTCCTAGTGAGTATAAGCAGTCGCTAAGAAAAGTGTCTCCAAAGGTAGGGAAAAGTCGAAAGATATATCGACAAAATACACTAATATGACAAATATTCCTTTGTAAGTACATTTATCTGCATGAAGACATTCATATCATATCATAATTTCCTAACATCATAAGTGAAAGAAGTATCCCGAGAGGAAACGGTTTAAAAATCTTTAATAATCGCCTCTTTCCGTGAACCCAGACTTAATGGAATGGATTGAAACCCGTCGAAGCAACTATTTGCACCCTGTTCCTGGAATCGGGTCCGATCACCTTTTCTTCATTTTCACGTGTAATGATGCACGATTGGGACATCCTCTCTCAAAGGAGGGATGCTTCAGAATCCCCAGCCAATCAGCGGAGTCCAATTAGTACGACGGAGTGCTTCTGGAGAGCGTCATGCATTCACAGTTGACACGGATTTCTCGAGCCACAAAACCAACTTTCCATTGCGTATATTTGGAAATCACTGATTATACATTCGCGGATAGTGTCGTCGAGGGTTTATCCTTTGACACTTCCTTAATGCCTAACGTTAACGTTGTTTTATGCACTAATAGCCAATCATAAATCTCTCGAGTAAAAGAAGCACTATTCATTTTTTGAAAAAGATAAAACGATAGGTAGACGATATGGAATGTTAGAAATAATAAATGTTAAATATAAAAATAAAGGAAGAAAATAGCTTGTGAATCGGAAAAAATCGATTGATTAAATTATTGATAGTCAAATTTGGTATCCATATTATCAATGGCCACCTGCGCGAATTTGTATAATATATAATATATTCTCTCTTTGAGAGTATTAGTAGTTGAGAGGGATAAAACAACATCCGAAATAGAATGAGAGATTGTTTTTAATTCGCAAAATATTTCCACCTGATTTAATTTTCTCATTCTATTTCAAAAAGCCACTGCTTTAATATTTTTCACGCAAACAAGCATCATAGTTGAAATTTATGGTCACTCCACTAAATATAGTAAGTTCATTATGTAAATTTCATATGAATAATAGCAAAAATTTATTTCCGATACAAATTATTGAAGTCACCAATCGATATTGCATTTATCCATTAAAGCATATCGTCAACATTTAATAGTAATGCCTCATAATTACAACTAGCTTCAAATAAAGGCAATCTGCCCTAGTGAAAACCTCGTTTTCAAATTCGGTTACTCATTGATGAACTCTCTTAAATTAACTATACGATATTTCGTAATGAACTCCCATCAAACGAAAAATATTCCACAAAACAAAGTACATAAGTAATGAAAAGAGGAAAAAAGGTTAACTATTCCATGGCAATGTTTTACTTAATTCTTTTACGTAGCTCCTTTCCTGCTTTGTGTTTCTTTGCATATAACATGGGCTGACTCCACAGGATATCACGTGATGTAATTCACGAAATGCAAAATTTGAAGAACATGTTACCCTAGGATAAGCACTGCTTTGAGCGTAAAAGGGAATATAATGAAATTTTTTGAAGCGTCGTTGGAAAGATGGCAGCAAAATATGGTAAGACAACCTCTCTCAGGAAAAACGCCTGTTCTCAAACACTGTTACTTATTGATCCAATCTTATATAAAACACAACGACGAAGACTTTAAATTATAGCCTTGAAATAGTCACATATACACGTCTTCTAACATGTGAATCCTTCTTACGATACCTATATTGTTTTTAAAACTTCTTGGACCACGCATTAGTCGATAAATTTTATGAAACATATCCTTACTCTTTAAGAAACGCAAAACAAATATTCTAGAGAGGCCTTAAAATATGCTACGAATATAAAGTCTTTAAAACACGTTTATTGTAGTAAGGAAATTAGAGAAAATGGACAAACAATATAAGGAAGGAAATGGAGAACATTATATTGTTGCAATCAAATAAATCACAATAACGTAAAAATTCATGAGTTCAATCGTAACTTCGTGACATATCACATTAACCATCTTAAGTAGAAAAAAGCAATAACTAACTTCAACATCAGGTTTAAATCTATGTGCTTTTGATCCGTTTCAGAAGAACATAGCAATACATAGACGAAACTAGCAAAAAGGAAAATCAACTGTGAAACTTACAAATTGATTTTTCGTTTTAGAATAGTAACCACAATATGTTTTAGACTTGTGCTACGACTAACCGTTTTAGATGTCGAAAAAGTTAGCATCGTTGACCGAAGTTCTGAAAGAATGTATACTCGTACTGATTTATGAATTACTAGAACGCTTTCATTATACATTCTAAGAAATCGCCCTATATTTGAATTCTTTATCGAAATAAGAAAATGAACGTAACTTACGAACTTAGCGGTTGTTTACATACCGTCTTGGTGTTTATTCACTAAATTGAGGATCCACAGTTCGTTTCACAAGCATCCAAATCGCAGATCCAATCTTACCAAAGGAATATATCCAAACTCACCTGCAAAAAAGAGAAAGAAGCAATGTAAAAGAAGATTTTAGCAATATTTACCTCAAACTAAGAGATAAAGGTTCTCCAAGCGCCGAAATTGCGGCGACCGTCTAAGGGTTTTCTCCTTCTAGCAATATTTACCTCATTGATCATGAAGTAGGCTGATAACTGTCAAGATTAGAGATCCTAATGATTATTAGTATCACTGATGCATTTGGTTAGGCTCGTATATGTAATGTGAACTGCCTCTCACATATCAGAACTAAGGTACCACCAGGGTCGAACACGGGTTAATTCCTGCTTAAGATATTTCTCCACTACTAGACCGGTTTTTCTCCGGGTCTCATTCTCTTTCACACAAATCACAGCGTAAATATACCATTTAGGACACTTTTATACCCGCGTATAAGGCAGATTTTTACTTCCAAGTACCCCATTTTTATTACCCGCCGTACTTTTAACTTCAGTCCCATTTGTTAAATTAAGTATTGTTTACACTATCTGTGTCGCCGTGCTCTCTTGATTTACCTTGTCTTCAGCACTTCAGCATTCATATTCGTCGATTTGGTACAAAGTAGCTTCATTGTAGCGTGAATATGACAAAAAAATAAGTAACGGAGATTACTTAGTTTCTGTCATATTCAAAGTCTAGGTAATTGCTTTCTTCGCCGGAAAAGATTATCAATCTTCAAAAATAGGATCAGAAAGCATCAATTCCAACAGAGAAATCGAGGAGTGTCTTAGTATCCCATCTTCATCTGTAGTAATAAAGCAAGTTAAAGAAGATCACTTTTATATTTACCATATAGACCAGTCAATACAAAAATCAAGAGCAAAATGCCAATTCTTTTTAACACCCAAAGAATATAAAATCATCTCCCAGTTAAGATTCTATCCTGCCTACATCGCGTTCGTCTCCTTGCTCTCCTGGAAAGCGTCTTAAGCGGGTTTTAGTGTACCTAATCTTTTATAGCAATCTCGTACCAGAATAGTGCCATTGAATAATTTTCCGAGCATTGAGCGAGATCCGCCTTCGTGATCGGCAGATACCACAAGTGCTACACGTATGTGCTGCGTGAGGCCTAACTTCCGGGCGTCTCAAAATGGAGAGCCCCTCACTGCGCTGCCAACGAAGAGACAAATGAGCGGATGACAGAGGTAAATAGAATTGATATACAGAGATAGCAAATGACTATTACCTACCCACGAGATGGATAAGGCGTTACTTTGAGGAAGGCTATAGCACAGTAGAAAGGACGCTTGGTAATTTTACCATACAATACATAATTTTTGTGGAAAATATACTGGTGTCTGCATACTAATAACCCAATGAATATATTAGACTTGAAGTGCATTCCATACGAGAGATGTTCAAAGCGTTTTCGGAATCAAGCTTGAATACTTCGAGGGTAGTTTGAAGCCACAATAAAATCCGTCTGAGACAGTTTTAAGGACACCGAATTAAAACTGCGTCATAAGACGGATGAAATTTTAAGATGGATATGACAAAACTTCATTTCTGGCGCGTTTAAAATAATGTACAAACATTTTTAGCCCTCGGTTATTAAAGAAGTGAAACTGATAGGAACAAATTCCCTGTAATGGAAATCAGATATATTTTAGTCTGCTCTCACAAAATAACAGTGCTCCACTATATAAAATTATTTATTAATTTCACTTCCCCTGCTTACAAAAGGAGAAAAATTATCACGTAAAAATTATAACGTATTTAAAGCTTAAACAATAAGGAATATGTATTAATTCTCATATCTATGAAGTTAAAAAATAACCCCTGCCTGGTGTTCATGCTAGTCAGGTTAAAAACCCGTTCAGAAATCCTTCCGAACGTCATACCAATATATTCAACAGACAGTACAATGATTTTACAACAATATAAAAAATTCTACAATGCGATTTACAATTTCAAATACTTGACATAATACATGAATTATAATTAATACTACATATACTAGTAATACAATACACACGAAAACATAAAATGCTATATAAATTATAATTAAGCTCCAATTATTTATATACATACAGTATCACATAAACATTTTATGCTTCTATTTGAATATTTTTGCATATTTCGGTATAGGAAAGAGAAGTTCTCCAGGTGAGGCATTCCATTCCTTTATATCTCGATTGATAATGGATATTTCGCAACATTGGCTTCTGTGCCATCCGTTAAAGCACTGGATCAGCTTTGCCGGGTTGCAGTGTGTATATGAACGGTAAAAACCCGCGGATTTTTACTATATGCTGCGTATGAAAGGGACCGGGAGAAAACGTATTTTGGGAGGTATAGAGCCTTAACCAGAGAGTTTTCACCGGGTTGGACTGCATAGTAATACAGTGTGAAATACTGGTGCAGCATCCCTATGAGTATCATATAAAGAAAACCCTTGGCAATTTACTAGCACTGCAGAGAGTTCTAAGTACAGTTTCATGGAAAATAAAATGATCGTCTCTAGTAAAATTCTGGAACGCCCTACATGGATGAACGGTGGACATACATTTTAATACATCAAGTACCATAAATGTGGTACACATAAAATAACAGCACATGCAGAAATGTGAGCAGATTAAGTGGAACAGTTGGAAGAAAAACGATCCGCTGCAAGTCGCTCTCCTTCCAGGGTTTCTTTCTCTGGGGATGCTCAATCATTCATTCCTGAGAGATAAAGCAGGATCTATTGATTTAAAAGCAAAGGGAAAATCCCGGTATACTTTTTGCGCGTGTTAGCGAGCCCATTGCCGCATTAACTTGATGACAACTCCCAATCCAAACACGACTCGTTTTTATTCGCTTCCTTCGCAAAGAGATGCCAACGACGGGATAAAAAGTGAAGATCGATTGCGAATTCGATTCCTTTTGAAGAAATGCAGCGCCGTTCCAAAAATCGAACCTCTTTTGTTGGAAATTGAAAAAGTGCATTCGCAGAAGAGAGCGAAAGCCTTTGGCAGCGTTGATTCCATCAAAGGGCCATAATTCCTTGGCACCGCAGTTACCGTATCCTTGGAAAAGTAGGCGAGATAAGATAGTTTGAGGGTTCAATGACCTCCGCTTGGACTTCCGCCAAAAGAAGACCGCCCATTTCTGCTCCATAATCCTAACTCCCTTAGCTCCATCTAGGAGACAAATACTAACGCGAATTACTCGGGAGTTCCTCGAAAATAGGTGCGGATGGAGTTTGAGTAGGGATTAGATGGGAAGGCAATCGAGGCTATATGAATTGGCCAACTAAAAAACAGCCATGCTGTCCGTACGGCATTGTGCAGCTTAGCATTCGGCGGAGGATGGAGTTGAAGTAACTTTACTGTAGAATAGGTTAAATTGGCGATCTAATTTTGCCCCTGCTTTGGAATTTAGGATCGATTTACTATTCTTGTTTGACGCTAGGCTATGTAGAAATTTAAACTGTCTGGAAAATTTGGAAGCAAAGGATAGTGAATTCATTTTAAAATGCTTTAAAATAATAGATTGCCCATATTACATTTATTTTTATCTAATTTAATTTTATTACTATTTTGCAAATTGACTATCCTCAAGTTGTAGCCAAAAATAGTCTTTTTAATTATACATATTTTGCGTTCTATTGATATATGTGCTATAGTAAAATATGTGATATAGATAGAATATCTACTGTCCAACAACTCTTATAATAAAAACACTATCCAATATTCCTTATCTCATAAGAACTGAACATCACTCCAATCACAAATAGTATTAAAAACGCACAAGAACAAAAAACCTAAATTTATATAACATCCCCTAGTAGACCCTCTTATACATTTACACCTCATATTTCTCATTATAACAGTTACTAAATAATCACACTATACATCGAAGACACGTATCGCTTCATCAGGTTTTCAATCATCACACAAATATACCAATAATAAAAATAAATTAACACGATCATTCTACTAGTTAAGAACAATCTCCAGGCTCTAGCTTTAAAGTCCTGTTTATTTTTCTGCAAGGATTTGGTTGGACTCATCCGATGACGGTAAGACTTAAGAGGTTTTTCGGGGAATCAAGCGAAAATAGAGTTATAAGTAGGAAACGTCACATTTTCACAACCTGAACGCTGGGAAATAATGGGGAACGGTTGACTCTTAATTCTTAATCGCGTGCTGTGGGCGTTAAAGCGAAAAGAGATCTTTTCACTCTGATTTTCTTTGCTAGAGCTGAAAATTAAATATGTAGAGTGGGCGTATTATTGTTCGGTTGTCAAATCTACATATCATTGAAGAATAGTCAATTTCCAGAGGAAGGAGAGCTACCACTTTAATTGCCTCTTCCTGAGCTTTATTCACTCTATATTATTTTACCATAAACACAATAAGGGATTGTTACTGTTCGTCACAGAGCACGGATTTCTAGAAAGAAGACTCTTCCAAACACAGCAGTGTCACTCTGATTTACTAAATATATTTATAAGCTAAGTTTTCGATGAAGGAAAACACCTCTGAGCTTATTTTTATCTTAATTCGAGACGATGTTGACGGGAAAGACGTCACTTTTTCTCAGAACTTTAATCGGCTCAGACACTGCGATGGAGAGACTCTCGCGATATCTTAATTTTCTTGTCACAAAATTAGTCATCCCAAAGAAGAGAGTGAAAAAGATTTCCCTTAGAGAAAAGGAGAGAAGAGGTCAGCGATACAGATAAGGTAGACAATTTTTTATCTAGAGTTGGATAGGCATTAGTGTATTGCAGCGTATCTCGGAAATATCCATCTTAAAAACGGTTAGCAGAGCGTCTTAATTGGTATTTTTTATCGCTGTTCCTGTGAGAAGACTAAGTGAAAAGCGAATATTAAACGGGATATCGTCTTAAGAAAGAGCGTTTTTAACGGGTTTTACTATAATCGGATCGTAAAATACAGGCTTTTCTAAGAAAAAAATCCATTTCACTTCAAGTAAACTACTGAGAAGGAGAAGAATGAGAAAACATCGAAATACAGGCATAATCTACAATTTTAAAATTAGATGCAGTTTTTACTCAAAATCCGCAACAATCCTGCAAAAAGTTATTTTCATTTCATCATTGATTATGAAAAGTATTCAATACACAAAGTAATCCGAGTGCCCTTTCCTTCATATGATGCATTTTATGCGGTCAGTTACACTGTTTCCGAATCGACTTCGTTTATGAAGTGAAACGTGAAGAGCTGAAGAAGAGTTGGTCTTCCAAGAGAAGACTTAGCTTTCAACAAAGGCGTTACCCTTTGGCTATCCAGGGACCTCATGTGGAGGATTCAATTTGCATAGAAAAAATTTCTCGCTAGGAAACTTTTCTGTCGTGAAAGTCAACAGTTGGGTTGGTGAAAGGGTTACTGTACGTCTAGCATTACTGCCCCTTATTTCAATAAGGCACTTAGGGGTACTAGGAAGTGAATAACAAGTGAGTTAAAAAAGCTAATGAATGTGTAGAAGTAATTGGCTGAAGAAAGCCTGGCGAGACTTTCAATGAGAAATTAAGCTATTTTGTTGTGAAAAAGAGATTGGGTTTGGATGTAAAGCATAGGTATAAGACATGGAAATGGATTATCAAAAGATCAGTGAGATGAGGGTTTTGCAGGTTAACGATGCGGATGCGCTGGAAAAATTTTCGTTGTAAAAAGAATTGAAGAGAAAAATATCTGGCATGTTATTAAGAAAATGAGAAGTTAGCAAGGATAATAAATATCACTATTTAATTAAGTATACCCGCTTTTGTATCTCATCTACCACCGCTGAATTTATCTATTACGTACAGTAGTCAAATGTGAGATATATGGTATTGGGAACATGTAATTACGTAATAAAGCAGTAAAGTGAAATAAAACTTACAAAGTTTTATTTCACTTTACTGGCGTCATGGCGTTCAACCAGGTGCAGCCTCTTCATACTTATTTTACGCAGGAAAGGTTTAAGTATATAAAAATTGATAACAGAAAACATTATTATAGCTACAATTTTGAATCTTCAAGCTTAGCTGTGGTAGCAGTACTTTCAAAAGTGTATACACAGCTAAGGTGATCTCTCATAGATATGCCCTTCCAAGAATCGAACCAGGGATTGCTGAAAGTGTTGCTCTTATGTATCTCCGGAAGCCAAAGCAAACTTAACGGCATTTAATTTCCAACTGACATATTTATAAAATATGTATACATATAATGTACATACAATACACATGATAGTAAGATTATTATATCACAGAATACAATATAATACATGTAGGACCTCCAGGAATATGATAATTGCCGTTCGTAAAAAGTCATTGTTATTGCTCACTGTCGTCTGCCTGTATTTGTCGAGTTTCCTTGGATACATATTTGTAACAATTCCGCTCGACAATATCCCTGAGCATCATTTTAAATTACCACAGCCGCAGCGAACCTCCATTGCGAGAACTTTTTCGAACGCTCTTCGGCAAAGTTCACAATTTTATCTTCCACTAAAGCATTGACACTTGAATTTAATGATGCGCCCGGGGCGGCAGCTTGTCTTACTGAGTGCCTCACGTAAGGGACTCTACGAGCATACTCTGAATAGCAGAAGCAACGTACGATGCCTTTGAGTCTACAAATGGCTTCGGAGAGGAGTAACCAATATCCTCGTCCATAATCCATTCCATTTTGGCTTCTTATGCTCCACCAAATTCCACAGAACAGGCGCATTCCGGCGATAAGAATCTGCTGCTAAGATTCCGAGTCGAACAGGATTCCCAATGGAGTCCAAAACAAAAGAGAGAGGCTCCTCATTCACTTTCCACCCGCTAGGGCGCACCCTTATCGCACCCGATGGGCCGTTTATTTCTCCCCGAAATGGAGACCGATTCACGCTTGACTTGCGAGTTCTTCGTGCATTCCTCGCACGCCGTCGCACCCTCTTTTGTTTTCCTCTTCCGGAAGCAAGAAAAAATGAGCGGCGAAAAAGAACGGAAGAGAGAGGGGCGGTGATGAATGCGGTGGCGAACAAAAGGAGATATATATGAGGCCATCGAATATTTATAAACTTTGGGGGCGGATGTTAACAAATTATCAACTCGGCCTTTGTTTGCTTCGATTATTTAATGTTTCTCGAGCCATTTCCTTTCTGCGGGCCTCGTATTATATTTTAATTCGCAAAATTTAAAAGAAGCCTTCTGAGGCGAAACTTAATTGCTTTACATTCTTACTCGTTTTTCGGAATTCTTAACCATTCATTAAAAAATATGAGGCAGAGGCGGATTAAGAGGAGGGTGATCTAGGAGACCGCCTAGGGCAAGGATGGTGAACCTTTAGTCGTAGGCTTGCTGTTTATAATGAAATAAAGGACTTGCTAACTATTTCGCAAAACCAGAAGCTGAAATTATCGATTTAATTAAGCCGATAATGGGCGTGAGATGTTGTTATGGACAAAATCATCTTTTTAATAACTATCGCTAAGCAAGGATATCCAATTTAAATTCAAAATGGTTGGACGCTACTTTGTAAAAGGCCATGTTGATAGTGGAGAACTTTATAATTTTTCTACATCGTCTGAAGAAATTACAAAATTCACCATCATTATTGAAATTCAAACTTATTTATTTTTGAACTTAACTTTTTCTTAATAATAGATGAGACCATCAATAGCTCCGTGTGGACTAAAATTCTCTCACATGTCATTCTGAGAATACATGCCATAGGTTCCGACATAAGGACTCGTGCCTTTAACTTTATAGTTAGATAAATCAATAAAATATGGAGTGACTTCGTGAAAGCTGAGAAATAAAAGATATTGACACGTTTAAAAATTGTAGAGAGTAAAAAGTGTTTATCATATCCATTTCAATTGCTTGCTTAAAATATGAGAATTTAAGAATTAACACAGATTCAACATTCAAATTCGTCAAAAAATAAAGCAATCATTTAAATCTCAAATGAAATCATCCTTTGTATAAGAAAAAGAGAATAATTATATTTGAAATATCATCATTGGAAAGTTAGAGAATCATAATCGTACTATTTTGAATTGAGAGAAAATTTTCCAGAATTGAAGAGTATAGCTAGAATAATATAAAGAAATAGTGATGCTTAGAAGTTTGTCCGACACTAAATGTCTCTGAATGTATTCCATTACCTAAAGGTTGTTTATTTCGTCAGCTGATATAGATATTTCTGTTAAACAAAGAATCAAAGGGTATTCCGAAACCCAATGGCCTTGGACCTTGATTCTTACAAGCCCGCTACTGTATGAGGGAAAACACGAAAATCACTTGTAAGCCTAGCTTCCAATATATAATTTTTTCAAAAAATATAGATATATTTACCCTAAAAAGTAGCTATCTAAGGAATGAAACTCAGAAAACATATTGATACAAAGCGACGCTTTTATATAACAAACTGTGTTGGACGTTCGTCTTTGGCGAAAGCTGTCCCAGGTTCGATTCCCGGTGGGGGCCCTCGTGCGACATGCACTCAGCAGGTAAAGCACTCTTAAAAATACTACTACTAAAAATTAAATAAAATGGATTGAGTTCACTTACAAATACACTAATTTAGTATACTTATTGCAAGCAATTTGTATATCCTACGAGTTTTCCGTCTTTCATCAACTGATACTCTTTTGATATAAATCCAAATATGCACCCCGTATAATATGATATCTTAAAATTCCCTTTAGCTTTGTGGAAACGACAATGAGCGTTTGCTGGGAAAATTCTGAAAGCTGTAGAATAACATTTGGTTTCTTCTCGTACATACGTTTCGTCTGTACTGGATAAAAGGTTCAATTATTCTTACGAATTTTCTCTATTTGACAGAAGAGACTCCGGATGAAACATAAAATCTCCATAAAGCAACCCCCGGAGGTTATCCTTGTAATATAATAGCCTTGAGGAACCGAAGGATCAAAGGGTTTATTAGAAGAAAGAAGAGAGGATGCCCACAAATCTTTCCTTCGTCTTTGGAATCCCCTTCGTTCATTTAAAACTCTGGGCTTACTCAGCGATTCCATATCTCTTGAGATGAAGAGAAAAATACGTCCCAATCACACCGCGCTCTTCTTCACAAAATGATCCCTTCATCTGAGACGTGACGTCACTTCCTCTAGATATCGAAACCCAATGATATTCGCCCACATTCGACCCTAACGAAGGGATACAAAGGACTCCATCGGGAGTTTTCATTCTTTAGGAGCCCGCACGATCACAGGGGGCGTTTCCCACGTCCCAATGAACACGACTTCAATGACTTTTGCGATGAAATTTCCACTTCGAACGAAACGCCTAGTAACTAATGACAATGAAAATCGGTTAACATGAAATGTGGGAGACCAACCAATGGATATCGCGCTAACCGAATTCCTTGGACAAGGAAAATTGAAAAGTTTAAATACAAGTACAGTAAGAAATAATTTTAAATTCATTCACAGTATTAATTAATTCTTATTATTGATTGCTATTATTAACCTTCATCATTATTTAATATTACTAATCCTTTTCATCAGCTTTTACTATGGATTACTATTATTAATTGTCGTTATTAATCGTTATTATTAATTTTTATAATTAATCATAATTATCAATTATTATTAGTATTTGATCTTATTTATTCTTCTCACCATAAGTAATGTTTAGTGTTATCGGATAAATTTTATAGCAGTATTCCCTGTGAACCATAAAATGTTTAAAAATTTTAACAGTTTTTCTATGTTAACCGTTTCGTGATTATACCATAGGCTGTTATTTCCTTTTTTGTGCATCTGTGATGATAGCGATCAATTGCGTAATCGGTCATTTGAGTAAAATTTTCAGTAAAATAAATCCGATATAATTAATTGTTGTGATGATAGTCCTATTAAAAGAGAAGGTTGTATCGGTTGATCTGAGAGATACGTCCTAGCTTACTTACAATTAGTTCATTGACGGAGGGATGTCTGTCGGATTTAAAAACCTGAATTGAAAATTTTAAATCGTCAGCATATTTATGATATTTACTCTTGTCTGATAGCTAGAAATTATCATTGAATTAGGGAGTTACATAAAATTTATAAAATTGATTCTTATACTCTTTGTAATTTTACTTGTAATTTTTTGCCTCAGCAGTAGATAATAACAACAATTTTGCCCAATTATATTGCTCGGTATTGTTAGCTTAGGAACTTTTCGAAAGTCGCTCGAAACTGTCAAGTATAATGGTAGATTATATCTCATATCATTCAAAATTTACGATATTTTTACTAGTCAAATTTTAAGACAGCGTATTTCAATCAAAATACGAATTTTCCCATATTTATCTAACTAACTGACGTAACTGTAGAATCGCATCTAGAGCTCATTTGAATGGTTCACAGTTCCTAGGATGGGAATGAATTGGTTTAAGGGCTACGGGTCGGTGAACTCTTGAGTAAAGTTAAAAATTACTCGCTCTTTAGGTATTCCGTGACACCATTTTCATTTCCCCAAAGCTCCTCTCTTTCTTCCCGTCCACGACTCAACCAGCCAAAGGCATTTCATGGAAACGCTACACCCACGGCTGCCTAAGGCTGTGTGCTTCCCAGCGTTTAAAATTCTTCGGTACACTTAAATGTATGTTGAGAAATCACGGAGCACTAAACACGTCAGTTGGTTTAGTATAAGTTCAGAAATTCAGAATGAATAACAAGTATTGCAAAAAAAATTAATGAACGCCTGTACTTCATGGAACGCCATGACGGGGATGGTTGAAAAAACTTACGAAATCTTGTTTCTTGACTTTATAGAACTAAGATTTTGAGTCCTATATTACGAACTCTACATCTACATCTACATACTCTGTGAGCCGCCTTTCGGCGTGTGGCAGGGGGTGTAAACACCGAACCTTTGAACTAAAAATCTAGTTTATTATTATTACATATAGTTCGCGGAAGGAATGAACCCTATAATCAACACTCCCTCTAAAGCTCTCGTAGAACGACGAAAACTGTTGCAAAATTCATTACGTTTTCTGACTTCACGACTTACTTTTAATATAGAGAATAGCACAACCGATTCCCCGTTCTTATATTTATCTATAACGGAAATACGCCAGAAGTGGACAGCTGTACGGTAGTAACGTAACAGAAACAATAACAAACTTCCTATACATCCGTTTTATATTCTCTAAGTCGCAAATCCCACCTCATTTAAGAAAACCACGCGTGCTACTTTTTTGCAGCGATTCATATAATTCATATTCAAAATTAATAAAAATAAAAAAAATAAAAATATACAGTGATTATAGAATCGCTTTAGATATTAAAATTAAAATGGAATAAACGATTTGATAACTAAGAAAGTGTTGATTATCGCTATAAAATACAATGATAACACAATATTTAATAAGTAAAATAATGATTAATTATCAATATACAAATTGATAGTAAATATAATAATAGATACAAAAAGTAATAGTAAAATTAATACATAAATTAATTATTGTTATAAAAGTGAAATATACACTCACTATAAACATTTAAACTGACCATATACAGTAAATACATTATGAATCATAGTGTATATTTCCTGATAGACATTCACGGCTATCGTAGAGGTTTTGGGGCACACTTAGTCCCCGCCGTACATCACCCTAACAGGCAATTCCCTCCTCTTCCCACATTTCATCTTCGATATTGAAATATATTGGCAACTATTTCGGACGTTACAATTTATTTTAATCTGTATAATAATACTACATATGAGTATCTGACGATTCCATAATTCCTTATATATAATGTATAAAATAAGGGTGAATAAATCGGAAGGGTATTAACAGTCGCCATGCTGTTTAAAACCCTATAAGCTCAGTCAGCTATGGACCAGGAGCTTCCCCTCACCTCCCCCTTCCTCTTTCCCCTTCCCCTACTCCTGCGTATTTAGGGGCATCCTTAGAGCGTGACCACCTTACCAAGAACTATCAGTATATTATTGTTTTCCAATCTCATCTATATATTCACCCTCCAAGTCGCCTTTCAGCGTTTGGGGGGACGCAGCATGTCTATACAACCCTAATGGATTACTTTCGCGTATCATTCGCCAAAAAATGGACTCTAAAAGCCATTAGTCCATCTATTTCTTTAATTTTTTCTCGCAGTACGGCCTATATAATAAGAAGAAATTCATTACAATTTCTAAGGAAGTTAACCTGAATTTATTAAGTAAATTCAGCCTTTGTTTAAATCATTCCTCTATTAAAGATTCATATTCCGTGTCCCGAAGCATCAGGGTAACACTCGCCGATATTTCGCAGTTGTATGTGAAGGTTAAGCACTGTACATCAACCATAACTGTGCCTTGAAAACACAAGAATAAAATAAAATAAGTTAAAATATTTTCGTAACAATATGGATAAGGTGATATCTTTTCTTTCAATTTTTCACCATTTTTCTGAGTAACATTCATTGATTTGTCAAAGCAATAATTTAATAAACACATTGCCTTTCGTTACATTATTTTCTAATTCACAATAAAATGATGCAAAATTCGTTACATATATTGTCTTGTATATAATATACCCTATCCGGCCTCTGTGACGCATGGGTTAGCAGCTCAGAGGTCTTGGTGTCGCTTTATACCATGCTAGACTTCAAATCTCCTTCAAAATCCAATTTTGACTTGATTCTTTTGTAAAATAGAGGGTTTGGTGGTCACGAATGACCAATATTCGACCTTATAAAGTACTGATTATTATTATTAATACGCGAATACCTAGATTTTATTCACTTAACCGCACCACACAAACGCCGATTCGAAAGCACAGGCTTAGGAATTACGTTACACCCACGTCGCTGTGTATAGAATCTTTGATAAATAATAAGAAATGTTTATAGCAAATATCGTAGGCGCATCATTGCTCTGTTTAGGCGTGGCTTCGTCCTATGGACGCCAGCATATTTTAAGGGCGCTCCTCATGAAAAATCGCGCTGAAAGAGATCGATCCGAAGGAGGGGAGTCATATTTTTCTGCGCCTTATCTCGCTGTGCCCCCGGCATTTTCCCGCCGACGATGAAAAGGAGGATGAGTCACGTCCTGAGAGTGCGTGTGCACGAGTGCAGACACTTGAGCCGCACTTCCCACGCTCCCTAGGCTGGCGAAAATTTAAGCGCTATTTTGCGGAGAAGATGGCGTAGGAAGAAAAGGGGTGGAGAAATATTGACGTCGGTGAAACATGTATTGGGGAAATCTATGTAAAATAAGAACCGTTATTCCTTGGAAGAGATGTATTTTGTTCGCCAACTAAGAAATGTTAATTAGAGAGGGCATCCGTACATCCATCAACTTGCAGTAGTGGTGGTATTTTTTTTAAGCGCTGGAGTCGTATCGAACATTTCGGAAATCGAACCCGGGACCACTTCCATAAAAGACGAACGAACTATCCATTTCTCCATTGGAGAGCTCACGTAGATTATGTTCTCGATTGATTCCCCATTCCTCAAGTCCAGAATTTGTTTTTCCGTTACTGCTCATTTGTGAGAGAAAAGACACTGTAGTTTCCAAACCTTTAATATTAGCCAATAATTAATGTGTGGAAACTACAAAGTATTAATCTCTACTATTTTATGACTTTCCACGAGGTCATGCTATTTCATACAAATCATATTTATGATATTAAAAATTTTATTTCTTAAATTTATAGCAGCATAATATAAAGCGTCGACAAGTGTATTTTTTGTTTTAGATATATGTTTCTGCCGGTAGATATGCGTACGAGGAAGCTTTTGTATATGATTAGAAATTTAAATAAAAAATATGAAATGCATAACATGGAAAAACAAAGGAGTTTGAGAGGAAGGAAAAAGAAAAATCAAGTGTTAGACGGAAAAATTATATTCAGGAAGGATTCTTCATTTTTCCTTGTCTTGATGAAGGATATGCACTAGACTAAACAAGAGGCCGCTGTAACATTTTGTGGATCCGTAAAAGGTTTTATGTTTTGTAATTCTAAAACTTCTTTTTAGTCAGCATATGCTTCGTGATGTCAAAATTACACCACGTACCGGCCTTCTCCTTCAATTATTAGAAAAGCAGACAACTTATCCTTCTTTTGTATGTGAGGTAAGAAGAGATATGGCAGCATTGGAGAATACTTCCAAAAGCGTAGGAAACCGGAGACGAAATGCATTAACGTAATCAGAATAATTACAGGTAATAAAGACAAAACATATTTCAACGTATTGCAGAGCTGTCTAGAAATCCAAGCAGAAACATGAGTTAAAAATATAGAAATAAGAGGGACTCAAACATTGCCACCAAAGTATTCTGAAAATCTGAATGAAACCTTTCTGTAAGATGCCATGATTGGTTTTAGCGTTCGCCAGTAAAGTGGAATATTGTGTGGTTTGATGTTTCGTCAAATTTTTTAATCCAATAAGTCGTTTAATCATTGTATAGTTCTAATAGAAGAGGTGCTGTGTTTCGATTTTAAAGTAAGTTATACCAAGGAAACAAAGTATTTATTTTATGTATTTCACTTGATCAATACTCAGTAGGTAAGCTAGTTAGTGACCCGATAACGAGCTGCAGAATGTTAAATGTCATTCACAAAATATTTCTCATAATTCATTATGATTGATCATTTGGCAATTGAAAATAATATCGCGAGACAAAACATATTTTTCCTCTGAGCATCGAACCTATGTCAACACATTCCGACAGAACTTGACGTCAGTATTTGATGATTTTAACCTGAAGCCTGTTGGCCAATTAATTCGAAGTCATTCGAGGAAAGGGACAATACCTCCTAACTAACGCTTTCGAAATGTTTGCGGTAAAAATTACGTCAATTCCACGCTTGGCTCTGTTCTTTTGTTTTTCCCATAGGGATAGTTTCGGATTTGAATAAAACGAGATAATTAGAGAAGTTTTTTTATTCCCTGTCAAAAACAGTTGGCTGGAGTTAAATGGGTCATTCCGACGCCAGACAGAGATGTCTCACCAGAGGATTAAACATATGAAAGCTGGCCTTTACGCTAATATCGGATTTACGTCCAATTCTGAATTTCCCCCATTTAACTGACGTTGAATGGCCTAGATTGTTGCTCTGCGATTGAAAAGTTTTATTCTCGGCTGAATATGGATAAATGGACTTGCTGGGGAAATTCCGCCATTGAAATCAAGGATGTTGTAAAATATTTCATCGCTCTCCAAAATATTAATAAGTATTATCATCGGAAACGAGCTGAAGTGTTCGGTGTTACGCGGGAAGAAAATGCCTGGAATTCGAACGTTGATGAATGATATTTAATTTTCTAAAGAGGAAATAATTCCACGCATTGGAGTACCAATTTTTATGTGTATTCTTGTTGAACAATGCAGCACAGAGAAGTTGATCTCGGGGCTGTTGGGCGGATGAATAGTACCTTATGATCTACCACCTCCCAACACAAAATAATTTGCGAAACTCAAAGGTAACACAATTCCTATAATTCCTTCATCCTATACAGGTAAAATTGATGAATTTATTGACTCTTTAGTACGTGTGATTAGGCACTAAAGGGCCTCTCTTCCACCTAACCTCAATTTTTTATACCTATGTTAAATTTAATGCGTAGAATTTGAATAAACTATATAAAAACAACACAAACAGACAGGGTTTATAGGGAAAGATCTTCAGAACAGAAGACTGGAGAAGACAACTTTGAGGGAAAGCTAAAAAAGAATGAGATTGAAACAATACTCCGAAACATAGATTATGTAATTAATCTTCAAATTAAATTAATAAAATTACGATTAAGATAAGAGTTAATACTGTACGAGTCTATCTAACAACTACATCTCACTTGGTGGTACAAAAATTTTCCGAAAGTACTTCCTGGAGAGAGAATGAACAGCAATTTTCGACCTCAATGTGGTAAAGACACTTAACAAATATTACATAGATCATATCTATAGCAATGATGAAAATGTGCTTAAATTTGAGAGCCTGCTAGATATGACACAAAATGATGATAGCTGGCAAATAAAAAAATACTCTACATTCTACAAAATGTTATACGTACCTAGGACTGCTATTTTGACTGCTGGAAACATTAAACATGTACAAAAATCAATGTGATTCTATCATGTTTGTACAACCCTTATGAAACAACTACATTTGTCCTCTTTCAGCTTCTCTTCACTCATCTCTCAGCATATTCAAGAGCAAATATGCATACATACATACAGGGGTGTGATGATGGGTGAAGGGACTCCCGCAGGCACCAATCATGGACGGTGCTAACATTAGTGTAAAATTTCTCATTTTTCTAACCCTGAATGTTTCACTTGGAAAAATACACATTTCTGCAAGGAGACGCTTACTACGCTTTCGAATGATTTCGATTAAATCCTATGTGAAATGACATGGGAATTAATCTCGGTGGCAGAATGGCTCAGCATGACCCTGCATAAACACGTACAAACATAAAGATGGGGGCCATTACCAGGCTTTCACCATAAGTGTGGGGGAAAAGCAATTAATATTCAACAGCATTTCGAATAAACCCCACCATATTATTCGCAAAACACAGACCGAGAATGTGAAACTATTTACCGAGAATAGCACTTGTCTAGGCGAAAGGATTCAATACATAAGTCAATTAAAAGTCATAAGAAATGATTTTCAGAGACTGACCCGTAACACCCGTAAAATTGATAAATAGCATATCAAATCAGTAAATAGGAAGGGAAAATAATTAGAAAATGGAATAAAGCGAACCCAGCCTCAGGGTGTCACAATCACAAGGGCGTCAATGACTTAATGTCAGAAAAACGAAAATAAGCTTCAAAGAGAAAATACGAGGAAATCGTAACAGAAAAAAGACTACGGAAATAAATTAAAAACGCTGTTAATTAATAAGAGGTTTGTCACCCTTTTGTTGTTCGGACATGCCAGAAATAACCACGGGAAGGTCAGGATTATCGAATTATCCTCGGGGCGATTCCCAGAAGGAATCACAAAACCGGAAAAATTATAAGAAAAAATCAAAAATCCATGGTTTAAATCAAGAAAAAGTGGCTTAATACGATTTTAAGTGTAAATAAAGGAATCCATCAATGGAGGTTAAAATGACGTGAATTAATTAACTAAATGATTGTTGTAATTAATAAAAGCGTTTTCAATGACAAAAAGAAATCGCTCAATAGTTAGTGGAAAGATAAATAATAGTAATTAATAAAAACAGGCAGTGAATGTTGCCTAGTGAGAAGCATACGTCCCAAGTCAGTACGGCAAAGTACCGTTATACTTTGGGGGGGGGGACTCTCATATTTCCACAATCGTGCCTTATCGCGTCTAGGACAACGTCAAATTAAATCCAACTACAGACATCCTTTCATGAAGCATTGTTATAAGCGAATAATAATGGAAATTCTTGAGAAATTCACGTGCATGACGTAACAATGGCACATAGGACGTAACGTAACTATAGCTTATGGGACGGAACTCAACAATATCTTACAAAATGTAACAATAGGTTAAGAGACGTAACAATGCCTCATGAAACATAACACTATGTCATCGTGGGTTATAACAAGGATCTTCCCGAAAGAGAAACGTGAAAAATTATCGATATGACTGGGACTCGAACCCAGTTCCCCACTTTACGGGAGGGTGTTCTGACCACTTAATTACCATACCGACTCAATTCCTTACCGTTAATGGGAGAAGAGTGTTTAAATACCTGCCTGGAAAGTGGGGGACCTGGATTCGAGTCCCAGTCATGTTGCCAACTCCCCACACTTGGTTTTCCAGCATCAAGGCTGTCGTGCAAAGTTGATTACCTTTCCCTCATCCACATCTTCCAGAAAAACGTCCGTATTTCCTAGTTAAAGCTGCTAACTCTCCGATAAACTCATACATGTGAAGCCATAAGCAAAATCTGTCTGAATGAAGAAAAACGCCATGGTGCGTCCCTCCACTAGGATCGTACTCGAGTAGGGAAAGAAGGGGTTGTGCAAGTGGCATTAGAGTGGCTGAGATTAGGGGTTGGGGTTGAGTGGGGAATTGTGGGCTTAAAAAAGGGGGGATATGCGCGTCGGTGCGTGCAGCTCGAGGGGAGACCGTCGCGAAGACTTTTAGAACTTTGAGGTGATTCAAATTTTGCCACGCTTTGCATATGATCTGAAAGCGGATTTTCACGCACAGAGACGTGTAGTTAGTGCAAGATAGAACCATCTTCGGAAAGAAAGGAGGAAGGAAATCTATACTGGGCGTATCAAAGGGTATCAAATATAGTACATGACAAATTTATATAAAATATATTCCGTATTTCCGCTGATTGGTAGATTCCTTATGTCTTTTCCTTCCTTCTTTTCCTTGTTAGGGATTTCCACTCGGTAAAGCCTACCACAATCAATTTTACATTATGATGGCAAACAAAAATATTTTGACCATAATCCACTACATGGTCTATGAAATATAAATTCTCCTAAAAAGGTAAGATAAATAAATTTGGTTGCAATGAGATATGATTGATACTGAATAATGGGATTGATTAATATCCCTCCAGATGGAATGCAACGAAAAATGTTACTAGTAGAGTAATTGCTTTTATAGCATTCTGGCTCCGTAAGGAAAGCAAGGGCAAACTATTTCACTCCTCATCTTGCCCAGTGGGCCTCATTACTCTTTCGTGGTTCTTAGTAGTCGATTGTGAAGGGATGAGGTTCCAACCGACCTTCGTTCTGAATATAAGTAACGGCGACTTGCAAATAACTAAAATGAATATTTTTCTCATATTTTTATATTCAGTTTCTCAACCTCGAAAATTACAGTCAAAAACTTAATATATACTATCCCATAAAATCACTTTCGTAAGGATAATGTTTGATCTAGTAGTCTGTTAGTTTGAGTTAGAGTTCGAGGTACATACAAAGTAGGCAAAGAGAACGAAACCGAAACTGAACCGATTTTGGTTTTCTCATTAAACTGGAGGGCGATCTGAAAATAAAAATTTCACGAATAAAAAGAAGCGATAAATTCGATTTCATGTACTTTGTAATACTCTTGGCATTGATTACATAGTCACATATCTATCCTACATAATATATAAGATTCTTAGAGATTGATTAATGATGAAGGAAGTTCCTTCTAAAAGCAGGCATCATTAGCTGCTGCACTTCCCTTCTGTAATCCTCTCTTCTTAATCCCGCCGAGCCCTCCTTCAAAAAGTGCTCCACCATGAGATAACCGCAGGTATCTTGTGTCTCCAAGATGGAACTCATCATTACATCAAAGGGAAGATGCTTATATTCGAAATGCCGTTCGTTACCCTGTCTCTCTTTGCACGCGGCTCTCATTTTCTGGAGACGGGTTTCAAATTAAAAATATATACATACATATATATTTATTCATTACACACGTATCTTTCTCTTTCAAGGTAAAGATATGTCTAGCGAGTTTACAATACGCCTCCGTATTTCAAATGCTATGGGTATAAGACACCATCTTTCCCTTTTGACACATTCATATATTTTATTTCAATTCTTTGAGCTAGGTCTTTCACATCTCATTCAACATATTCAACCTTTGCTTTTACTTCAAAACATCCGCTTTCTCTTTATCTTCATTTTCATTATATATTATTTCTATTATTTAGTATTTGTAAATTAGCCATTTAAAGTATACATGTATTACTCCATGTTTTCAGACGTCTGCCTTTTCCTTAACGTTTTAGCTCCTTTCCATCTATAGTTTTCACAGATTTTTCACAGACCATTTGCTTTTCTGGGATCATTTTATACTAAGTTAGAATTTATAGCGTGTAATAAAAGAATCCTCACATATGTCTGTCAGAAATCAATCATAAAATAAATTAAAAGAATGACAAAGGAAATGGACTTAACTCGGAAGTAAATTTAACTTGTAAATTTGATACTTAATTGGATAAATTGGCTCATCAAAACCAAGGAAGCCTAGAAGAGAATTTTGAATAAGACACTAAAAATCATTATTCATTGGTATCAGAATGTTTTATTTCGTAGATATATTGAATTGCATTAATAATTATCACGTTGAATGTATCGAAGTATACCATTCCATGACCTAACTTTCTTTCTTTGAAGTGTCGGTATTTTCCTCCGATGATGCGGTTAAATTAAATACTGAATTGAATTCGCAATTTGCGTTTCTCTAATTGCAATTTAGAAAATCCACACTTCACCCATTAAAATGTACTCCAGAGATCAATAAAAACGTGTTTGATATTTCAATGGAACAAAAAAGTGTACTTATAAATGGTGATATGAATCTATACCCTCTTCAACAAACATATTGAGTGAATGTACATCTATGAATTGGGAATATTAATAAACTCTACAATAAGGATTTTTAAACGCTGGAGGATCTCAAAATTTCGAAGTCGAACTTTTAGCTGCGTGTATCAAACTTAAAAAAAAAACCTTCTCAATTTGGAAACGAATTTTCGAAATCCGCGGCATTTCGAATAAATATTTGACGCGATTCTTTTTCCATCGCCATTCAGCCTCCACATATGCGCCGAAGGATAACTTTTTTTGCCCCGTTTCCAACGAGAGCGCTTTTCGCTCCTTTTTTGTTACCCATCGCACGCAAATCGATGGATGCATTAGCACCTCTCTTTCTGCAATTGTTCGTCCTTACTTCTATAACTTGCTGTCCTCGATGCACTCCAGAACAATGCCTCCAGACTCGCAATTAATCCCTACTGAAATTTGTCCACGTCCATTTCTATTTTTCTGTTTCCGAATGCTTTTGGCTAGCGATCGGTTTGTTATTTGGTAATATAATTCAATTTTAGTTTTTTTTATTTTTCCTTTCCAGAATGAGAGGCACTGCAGTCATGTTGCTAACGGATGCCCGTACCTTTTATAAATCGGAAGATTTGCCCGTGATAGGCTGACTATATCCCATCCACCTTATATATATCCCACGTAAGGTATCCGGACGTTTCACCCAAAAGGCTGTTTTCAGACCGAAACTCAGGGGACGTTTCATCCACGGAAATTTCACCCAAGACATTAACCCAATCGAAGTTTTACCCTAAGGATCCACAAGGATATTTCACATAAAGGACATTTCGCCCAAAGGATATTGTTTCAACTTGTATTTCATCGAATGGTACTTTGAAAAGCGATTAAACTATAATCAAGATAATGCCATAAAAATGAGGATGATCAATTTTATTTAGCTTAAATGATGAAGTAGTTAACAATTAAGATCTGTGATTATAATTGTTTTAAATTAACAATCCTTACACAACTGATGAATGAGATGAATTTTGACTTAGCACGAGAAAGTGCGCGACTAACCCAAGATTGTATAGAAGAAATAGAGGCTTAACTGTGTCTCGAACTCAGATCTCCCACTAGCCGGGCAGGAAGAGACCTAACTTGGTAGTTCAGTGGTTAGAATACCTGTCCGAAAAGTAAGAGACTTGGGTTCGAGTCCCATTAAAGTCACAATTTTTACTTCTAGTACAATCTAACCGTGCTTGCTTAATTAGCAAATGAGAAAGACCGAAAAACATTTAGTTATGAGAACAAGAAAAAATTAAAGAGTAGGGTCACATATCACTTTATGTTGTTTAACCATTATTTATCTGCACTTATAAAAAATACCAGAATACCTTACAACAGCTTTGTGTTTCAAACTCGTTCTTAATACAAATATTGTAGGAAGTCAATGAGTAGTAACCATATAGTGGGTAACCTTTCTAGTAATTGTAGTTATTTATATTTTTATGATATTTGCATGTTTATAGTTTAGTCGCCTTTTCAATAACTATTGATGAAATATCCGCATTCCGAAATATCCTTGGAACTCTTTGGCAAAACGTCTATAGTAAACGTTCTCTTGGTTAATCGTCCCTAAGGCAACCGTCTCTTTGGTGAAACGACTTGAACGAAACATCCTTAATATGGAACACTTTAGATGAAGCGTTCTGTAACCCGGATGTAGTTGAAAACGGGACAATTCCCGTCTGTAAATGGAACTGAACGAGGCAGATGTTTTCTTCCCATCTTCCTCGGGATATTCGTTTATTACTTAAACGCTGATATTATTTGAAATAAATGTTACCAATTTTGTTAATGGCAATCTTATCCTTCCCTGAGGTAACATACCTTTAGTTCCTGTGCGCAATTGAACTATACATGACAGGAAATTTAAACAATCCAATGCAAAATAAATAAAACTTATAATAACCCTGTGATAAATCTATCCTGCTTATAACACGGTATTCACTAGGTTTCTTGAAAAGCGTTTTTATTATGTTTTACTGCACATCAGAAGTATTCTCTATCGTTAAATGATGAACATAAAAGAGAGTTCATATGAAGGTATGAACATTAGATTCACATTCGGATGCGTTTATCATGATAATTAATTCAGTAAATCATGAGAATCGCAATACAGAATGCGGTCGGGAGACAAGTGCTGAATAAGGCAAAGGCACCTTGCTCTTACGGTAGCGAAAAAGTCGACGTGGTGACACAACAGTTCGCATTTTCAAAGATGGCTGCATATGTACATTGGTATGCATCAGGCGTGCATTTTCTTGCCGCCTCGCAAACCCTTTATCTCTTCTTTTGACGCCATACAGCAAAAACCCGAAAGAGGTGAACTTTTCATCTTCGCTTGGAAAAGTGGCGATCGTTTCGGAAAGAGCACAGTATCATTGTGGTCGAATACTCGTGCTTCTACAGTTACAACGCCTCTTCATTCACACGGAAAGACAAAGATTTCTTTCCAAAAAACACCAGAGAAATTCTCAGGAGAACAAGAGAGAGTTCGATTGAGTCTGACATGGAGTAGAGTGACACGTGTTCCCTTTTCTCACGCTAAAAGAAAGAGAAATCAACGAGAGTCAAACTCCATTGATCGGTCTCTTTATATATACAGTATATCTCGTTTAAGAAGCTATCCCACTAAAGACGTAGTGTTCTCCTAGCCCTGGTCCATTTCACTCAAAATAGAGAGTAGAGACCGCTTAAGAGGCCCTGCTTCCCGCCTAAGACGTGGATTTTGCACTGCAACTCGCCAATATATACAAGCATTCGCCTCATTTGATTAACTGTATATTTACATCATATCTGTCGTTCTGTCACGCTTTTCCTCATCTCTAGAATGGTTCCTTATAAATATCCTCCTTGGAATGACCAATTTTGTGGGAAATAAATTAATATTTCGCGAATCAAAGCAATCTCTACCTTTCTGTTGGAGCTAAAACAAACTCTGACATAGAATGAGATATTCCTTATCACTTTTATCTCACAACCAAAGGAGAACTTTAGTTTAAAATTTTGTTTGGGGATGTTTCTTTTGGTAGCAATTTCAAGTTGAAAAACATACCAAATAAACCAGAAAGAGGCTGTAGTGTTCCGTGGGCTGTTGTGCTTAGTCTTGGAGAGATCGTGTTCTGTGATACCCTCGCACTACTGTTATAAAAAAATCATTGTTATTCCTAAATTTTTTGTAATCCATAATAAAATTCCCAATTATTAAGTGGGATAGCGTCTTAAAAGGGAGCGTTTTAAGTCGTTTTTGCTGTATATATGGTCTCAACAGATATAAAATCAAGATACTGTCGCCTATGTTTCAACTGAAGTATTTCTTACTACCTTTATCATAAGAGATACATTACGGCACCATGCAAAGATTCATTCCACGCTTAATAATATGACAAAATACTTACCTATCCACGATTACTTCTTAGATGATAACTTAGGAAGGCAACGAGAGATGTATACGCTTACCTGAAAAGAAACAAAGAGTTAAATTAGCAATTTGAAATCGCAGAGTTAGACTTTTACATCTAACAGAAATTGACATCTACGAGTATTACATGGTAATGTGTGTTTATAAATTAGGTATCTTTCAATTTTAAGGCATATATGAGTTGTGTACTAAAAATTTCTTAAACCACCATTACCGCTTCTTGGAAGCGTAAGAAATCGATATTGTTGAGCTGCATTGTTGCAAGAACCTCCGATGTAACAATGCGAATTCTCGACCAGATCATGCGCGCAACAATGAGGGGTAGAATCACCTTTTTGAACAACGATGAGAACTTTCTGATAGTATTTTGTTCCTTTAATTAGTTTTAAAGTTGGGAAATAGGAAAAGTGATGCCTAACTATATGGCGTTTCTGTTCTTCTACTCAGTAATGATTGGTTACTTGGGAATTTTTAGTATTTCTCCTCAGTAACGTATAGCAACGTGTTGGCGAACTTTGGAACTAATTTTTGAAATTTAATGACGAAAACTGCACTGATATCCCAAGTAAAATGCAAATATGAGCGCATTTCTACCACTTGCTACTTGCTTTTTATTCAACTTTTATCCAACAATTCAACCCATTAACTTTGGGAAACTCTGCATAGAACGGATATGTATGCATATAAGGATGTATACGTTAGGGATCCTCCTTCCAGGAATCATAAAGTAATAGATGAGATCAAGAAAGAGGGGCTGCATTATACGAGTTTCCCTCGAAATGTAAGGCTGACAGCCTCGAGATTCCTCTAATCCAAGCACGAGATGTAAAATATGAGATGAGGAAGTATTCGATGAAGAATATGGGGGTTTGGCAAGGGTTTGGATGCGGGCGGTTAAGTGGCGACGGGGGCTTCTGGAGAATTTGAGAGGATGACCTAATGGGGATTACGGGGGACCCTTACCAGGGAGTACGGCGCCATGGATATCGGGGGATTTCAATTTGTCGGGGATCAAGACAATGTCGATACAAGGAGGTTCCGAATTCGATGAGTTTCTTTAGGCCAATTTTCCCTCCAGCCTATCTGTTATTGTTCCCGAAATAGCATGTTGATATCCGATGAAAGATGACTCTCTAACTTTATGGAAATCCCTTTCGCGGTGCTGCTCTTGGGAGTGTTCTTCCTTCCTTCGCAATCTATTTTTCTCAATTTGGATAGGGCTCAAGTATGCTTAGCAAGGCGTGTTCGAGGAGCCTTCTCGAAACAAAGCCTTACCGCGTCTGAGATAATTTCAAATTACAACAATGCCGAGAGATATTGTTGCGCGGCATTGTTGCAAGTAGCTAACAATGAGATACTTTTACAAATTCGCTTGCAGACAAAATGGACGATAGGCAGTAAGCAATTAGCGCATAACAACTGAAGATGACGCATAAAATCAATGTGTTCTGGCCGACGTTTGTGGAATAAAGTTTTAAAAAAATTCTTTTATGACCGGTTTTCTTTATTACGACCATCTTCAGGCAATGCTAAGTACGGAAATGAGAGAATTCATGGGTGAGAAAGGAATATTGACGGTATGGGAAGGAGAGAGGAATGGGTATTGTAAGTTTCCCTACTTCCCAAGCTTACCAACGATATTACAAACAATACCTCTTCCTCTTTAATAAAATCAGTGGAGAATACTGGAATTTTTTCATTTTTCCCATAATGATGATGCTATCGAGATCACTCATAAGTTCATCTCCAAATTATTTTCTCTGCTACAAACATCCCGTTTGTATCCGGATGCCAACATTTCAGCAAAATATAAATCCAGCTTAAGCTGTTACGTGAATAAACTCATCTAAATGCTCAAAGCATATCAAGTTTAACTCATGCATAAATCGAAATACATGTAGCGTTACTTTTACTCGATGAAAGTCTCAACGTTCGTATCATCTCTTTGATTCACTGGATAACTAAACTGATATAATTTGTATGTATTTTCCGGGTTTTACCACGTTGTTTCATCTCCATGACGACAGATTCCTTCAGGTCGAATTGACTTCATTTGAAACGTGAAACCCGGAAAAACATCCAGAATCCAAGCAACGAAAGCCGCGAAAATATACGTAGTAATAACCTGTTCTAATATTCGTAACAGTATATTCGATTTATTATAATTTTTAACTATTTTAGCGACACTTTCTCACGAGCTAAGAGACTTTTAAGATGTATCCATATACATTGTCGAAAGTATATTGGTATCAGATGTATCGAGAAATAGATCTGGAACGTAATCACAGATCAAGCAAAGTTCATAATCAATCATAGCTTAATAAAATAGTTGCATTTACGTATTATATAGGTGTTTTTACCCCTTGCCAACACCATACTGTGGCAGCCAGGATATTAAATTAAATGTACTATATGTGTCACAAAATCTTTAATTATATGATTTATTTATAATATCTGACTGGCGTATGCTGTAGCCTACTTAAGAATCCTTTTAGTTGAATTATCGCCTAAAATTTGTCAATTTCGGTATCTTCAGAATGGCCGAGTGGTTACAGTGGCTGCTCCAGTTTCCAAAAATTTCCAAGAAACTATCCAAATCTTATCCTCAGCGGTTCAAATCCTGCTCAAGGACATTTTTTTTTAAAGTTAAGTTTCAGGTCCTGTGACGTCGATGATCAAGATGACTGCATCCACCTACGCTCTTATGATTAATCAGTTTCTGAATGTTATGTCATTTAAAATTATTTGCAATAAACAAAAGCTCTACTACCAGAAAGAAAGAATGTACGTGGGTGGTCTGAAAAATTTCCGACCCCAAATTTTTCAGAAAATTTTCAGAAAACATGTCGAGGAATGGCGAAATGTCGGAAACTTTTCAGGCCACCCATGTATATATCAGTGTTCGTCAGCAAAATTTTTGCACGGGTCAACTATTTAATATGAATTCTACGTCTGATTAAATTATTAAATACACGTAATCTCAAAACATAATCAAGAGTATTTTCTAATAATTCCAATGATCACGAAATGGAGATTGTAGAGTTCTAAATAGATATAATATGCATTAAACAAAATGAAATATTTATGGGGTTTACGAGTAATGCGAGGAACCAGGGAGGTAAGTAAGCAGATCTTGATTCCAAGACATAACGCCCACACTGCGACGACTTCCTCCTTGAACTATCGACCTTCCGATGTTTAACTTTCCTAAAATAAATCGAAGTTCGGTTTAAAAAGGGAAGGAGGCAGCCTCCCATGCTCCAGATAAGTCTCTTTAATGATGTCGCAGATCCTTCCTTAACGACGCTCCGCATTAAAGCCTCCTCTACTTAGTAAAGCGCCAAGTGCTCCTTCCTGATCGAGTACTTAAAGCAATACCGCCCATCGACTCGGATTCCGCGACCTATTTAACCTTGCAATCCGCTCTCATTCGTCTCCTCCGAATTATCACCGTAAATGGAATTTAAACATCCGCCGGAAAACTTTCTTGGCGCTCCGAATATAAAGGTTTCAGATGATATACGATTCCTCAAAAGATTCCTTGTTGATGTGTCTGCGACATCGTGCTGTTTCCATAAAGGAATAAAATTATTATTATCTTCCCATACGTCGTGGTTTTGGATGGGATTCATCTCTCACAAGGAAACCTCTGTTGTTTGACTGAAGTCGAATCATGGAACAAAAGGTTTCTGTCTTAAAAAAATAATAAAAGTACAGTTTAAAAAAAAAATTGAAACAACAGATGACAGTGAATTTCGAAAAATTATTTCCATGAAAAATCTTGAATCTTTTTCACAATACATAGAAGTAATGATGATTCAAGAATAATTATGATTCTATATCAAACTTTTTTACTAGGGAAAAGTGCGATTTCTGGCAATAATTAAAAATGTTAAAATTTCAAAAACAAGCTTAAAGATGGTATATGATATTGTAGAATGTAATATTCTAGGGTGCAGGTATATTGATAATTGTAAAATTGGGTTTAACTTGTGGGTTATATCTTATGCTGCTGTTGCGTATAGTATTCTTATCTTGTATTATTTTTGCATGTTGTAATACTTACAATTTGGTAAAGTATTTGACACTATAATTCGTATCTTAAAACTATTGATATTGTTGTAATAGCATAGAATTACTCCTTAAAACACTTCATGTAAGGCATTGGCTTTTGGCAGGAGGTTTTTGGAGGGGTTTTCCTCCCGACTAGGATGAAAGTCAGGCAGGGATTTTATTTTATTTGCCCCTCTAATGACTGCCACCAGGCTAGATAATTATTTGCAGTCATATAATGTAAATAAATAGAGATTTTATGGTCAAAATGTGGTTCTCTTCATTTTTTCGAAAATATTTTGCCCCAACATCCGACTTTAGTCAAACCAAATGAGGTTGCCTTGTCAGTACCATACATGGTGCTTCTCGTCCTTATTGCTCACCTTCAAATATCTATTTTATAATCGTAAATTTCACTTCTTTGGAATCGCACTCGACCTCTGCGAGTATGAAGAACCCACGCAAGTGACAAGCGCAAGAAATTTTTTGAAGGCCGGAGATCCAAGATCGGTATGTTAATGATTATTCATCGAAAGCATTTGACTCCCCAAATGAAATGAGCATGAGTTCCTTTATTTAATAAAATTACTTTGGAAATTGATTTTGTTGATAACAACATGGTAAGTTTATAATTCACGTAATAACGTAAAAAATGGGTTTCTGGATAGCCAAAACGCTCAATTTTGGTGAAAACAGTCCCGGGTTTGATTTCCTAGCCTAAATGAGCGAGACTAAGCAGTGGTTGAAGTACTTCTAAAAATGCCCGCACCAAAATTGAGTGTGACAGCATGTCATTCTGTGCTTTGGCATAGTATTGAGGTGCAAGCAGTTTACATAATCAAATATAAATCCGACAATAGGTTCAACCCTGCTACGAATAAACTACGAATGAATAGCAGTATAAACATTTGACGCACTAGAGAAAGTGCATTTACGTATACTAAACTTCGTTATACTTAATTGGCGTCGGAGAATGGAAGGTTTTCCCCTAGCCGATTTCCAATTGAAGGTGTATCGCATGTATACACCATATCCCACTTCAGTATGCGCCATGAAATCAAAGGCGAGATTTTCACAGCCAATGATTTTGTGGGGGTACATGGTGACTTTCCGAGCAAGCTGTACTTTTCGAAGTAAAGAGAGAAATACGTACAAAACTGATTATTTTGGAACATATATAACAAAACTCGAAACTGAATTATATACTTGAAGGGTGCTCTCCATTCATAGACGCAAGTTGACGCAGGCCGTCGGAACTGACGTTTACCAGTCGCTTTGTGTCTCTGACACAAGTTGACACTCGCTGGGAGGTGAGTCGACTGAAGATAAGAGCAGTGTTGCCAACTGAAGCACTTTGATCCAGAGGCTCAGGGTGGAGCAACCCTTTACATCTAAACATACCCCATACCCATACCAACTAAGGTACCCCATTTCGATTTCAACAGTTTGTGACAGGAATACCAACTCTCTAACCATTCAAAAACCTACTGCAACAACCTAGCTATAGTACTTACAGATTTTTCTGATAGGAATGTATTATATGGGAATGAATCCTATATATTCTTTCCCTAATACAGAAAACTCCTGACTCCAGATCGTCTCTATTCAATGTTCCCAAAATTATTAAATATTCGATTAATAATTAGCATTAAAAATTAAAAATATACTTTTCATAGTTAACATTATAAAATTAAAACTACAGTTTTCATGTATCAAATTTAGTAGAAAGATTGGTATAATAGTATAATATAAGGCAGTAAAAAAAGTTGATATATATTTAAAAATACCGATATTATCCGATTACGTAGAAATCAATGCAAACGCAAAAACAAAAGTAGTTTGAATATTTATATATATTAGTAATGCAACTTAAAACGTATACTTACCATGATTTACCGACATAAAGTTCGGAAAAATGAATAACTTATATTGAACGTCGCGATTTTCAGATACGTGGGACTTAATTAAAGTAGAAACGAATAGAGACCGTTATGAGGGATTCTAAGCAGTAGCGGATCAAAATACTTCGGAGCATCACCTTAGTAGAGCTTTGGTCATCTTCGTCGGATATCTTTTCTACGCTGAAAGCATCATAATAAGCGATGAAATATTCCTATTTTATAAAAAGCAAGCAATAAAATATGTATTGAGACAACTATATAGGAAATCGATTATTAAATTATCAGGATTTAAATTAACAAAAAAATAAGGGAAAATCCGCAATCTGCCACATAGCTGAACTTTGACAACTGATCTTTGAGTAAAACCTTTAAAAGAAATTGGGGATGAAATGAAATATCCCTGCCCCATACACATTATATTTAACACATATATCCACAAGCCTTTCGCAAATGCACTCAAATCGATATAATTCGTGACATTTGTCAACTGCCAATGAAGCAGGGCGTAATTTCTTTCGAATCTTGATCTCCACCCAAAATTTCGCCGCCCCCAGCGCTCTTTGGTTCTCTTGCATTGTCGGGCAGGTTCAGGTTTAAAGGCATAGCAATGACCCAAATTCCAGTGAGGCTCTTAACCAAGGCTCCTAAGAGAGCCCCGCTAAATAGAGTTATGGCTAATATTCTCGCGCTAAATAGATATTCAGAATAGACCCATCGATCCGAGTGCTCAAAAAGAACGGCGTAGTTATGCTGAAAGAGATTTCCTCGGTGAGTTGGCGATTGGAAATCGAAATCATTCTTTATGATAGTGAGTCGCGGTAAATTGGAATTTCGGAAAACGTAAACGTGATTTATGCGAATGGAAAACCGATTTCGGAGGAAACGCCGGAGTTCCAAGGCCGTTCCCATGACAACCAGAGGGGGGCTAATCAAAGCGAGCCAAAAATGCAATTGCGATCTTCGGAAAAAAAGAAGCATCGATCGACGATTTATCTCCAGTTTCCGCAACGTACTACACCCCGACGAGCATCAATGATTTTTGGCAGAGTATTTTTCCATTACAAAGGACTCATATTCCGGTTAAAATAACGCTGAATCACCCATCCATGCAGACGGTGGACAGTGTCTCTATAAATATTTCTACCATGGCATTCCGTACGACTCATACAGCGCTGTTTCAATGGCTTCATTTTGGAAGCATATGGAAGAGTCCGAATATTTCGATGGGATAACTCGATTCCCTTAAATTCCCAATCCAACGCCCTTTCCTTCACTTCTTGATAATTAACTTAATCCCTGTATCTCGTGTAACAACTTTTACCTTTGCTTTCACCTTCCCTTTTCCCTTCTTTTTCTATTGCATCCATTAGCGATTCCTCTCCTCTAAATATTGTATACCCATTTCCTCTGCCACTGCTGTATTATGTAGATACAAACCTCATCATTCGTCATCCCCACCACTTGTTTTCACTCGGCTCTTTTTTCATTCTACGATACGTTCAAATCGTAAGGAGTTCCAATCATTGAATTACATGTTTCATACCTTCTTGTGTCCATGTTTCACACCCATTCAGTAAAACACTCCACATTTTACTAATCACTTTCCAGGTACAACGCTTTTCTTCGTCTTTATTAATCAACATATCCCATGGTCTCATTTTTTGTGGCTGATTTAAAAAAGGAAATAAATTTTCAAAACAATGAAACAATGCAACATGTTCTTGGCATCTCCATTTTAGGGTACTTCCGAAAAGAAAAATATTTATCTAAAATATTTATCTATTTTCACCTGGTATTTCAAACTTAAGAGAAAGCAACTAAATTTGATCGATATTTTTGATCTCCTAATAAATATTAGGAAAGTTTGGGATCTATAGGTCTCCTTTAAAAAGGAAATACTTTCAGATATATATGTGACTGTCTGTTAGCATCAGCAGTAAAGCTTTTTTATTGCAAATAATGTTAAATAATAAAATTCAGAAAAAATGATCCCTGTGATTCACGATGATGGACCATTTCTCCCATATGTCTCTATGTACAGTCTGCAGATTGAAGGACGGTGTGGATTTCATCCTCTTCACCATTAGCTACATAAGCTTTACAGAGGAGATATGGTGACGAGGCAAAATGAAGAGTGAGGTATTCTTGCAAGCTTTCTTTTCTCAGCCTGAAAGCTATAAGTGGAGAAAGTCTAGCGCTTACTAAGTCGTAAGTCTAGCGCAAACGACCTTATGAATAACACTTTTTAAAGCTTTCAAAATAAGGAGTTTCCAAAATGAATGCCAGTACTCAGCATCATTTATAACTTAGTGGCTTTCAGATTATTTTATAATCATTTGGTGCTAAGGAAAATAGTAAATGAAAGACATTTTCTGCTATCCTGTACCAAAAGACAAATAAGAAATGTTCCCTTAGTCTAGGTTAGGGTTAGATGGAATATTTTTCAATAATGTAAGATAAAAATAACGTTGAAATTACTTTGAAAAAAAGTAAACTTACTATTGACTAGTTTTCCCTAACTTAAAGTATGAATGCATGTATAGGACCTGCTGAAGAGTGTTGTAACCACGAATTAGAAAAGGTACAATGAAAGGCAATACGTTTTGTAAAGAATTGCTACGAGAGATCGGTGAATGATGTTCGAATGCTTCAGGTCGCTGGATGTAAAACTTTAGAAGAAAAGATATTCAAGCAAAGACTTAAATTACTTAATATATTCAGAAGAAAAGTACTCTCATAGAAAATGTGGCCGATGTCATGCATCCTCCCTAATTCTACGGACCGAGCTGTTACTGCGAGGAAGAGTAAAGAAATGGATGGTATAGTTCGTCCTAGTTCATGTCATGAAGAGACCTCGTAAATATCTTGGCCCCGGGTATTTATACTACATAATATTTATAAAAACAATTTGATTTCTCTAATCTGTTGATTAACTCCCTCCATGATTCGCCAGCGTTTTTAAGTATAACAATCACTACCAATTCATTCTTCATCTTTCTATTCTAAAGATTCCCACCCAAGGAATTCTAAAAATGTTATCCTTTGTATTGCGCCGACTAAATATATATTTAGCTGCTTTTCAACTTTGGAAAACCATTCCACACAAAACACACGCGGTTAAAGCCATCCCAACGCCAAACCGCTCCTTCAACTTTGTTTATTTATGGATACGGTTGTCATTGAGGCAGCTGAAGGCGCATTAATTGCGAAGAGGGAGTAAACATCAGTGTTGTCAATAAATCAATCAAGGATACGGAGTCACTTGATCTATCGACTGCGGAAATACCGATATTCTGTTTGAAAGGCGAAGGGAAAGAAGGTCATCTCTCCATTGTTCGGGTCCATCGCAAGAAAAAAGCCCTTTGTTTTCATCTGGGAGGAGGAAAGTGATCCGAAAGAGAAGAAAGGATTCCTTGTTTGTGTCGAATACAATAGCGACCACAGCGCCCCATGGGTGGAACTATAGCAGCCGTGTTTTGTCTCTTTTCGGTAGCGTCCGATTGCAGTGTTGAGGCCATTTTCAACGGCGCCAAACACACGGAATTAAAAGAAGCTGTGGCATTCTTTTCTGAATCGATCCTGCCTCAGGGGAACATGCGTTTTTACCACCTCCACGATTATCTTTCCTCTGCCTTCATATCCTTATCGTATGGAAGTAATGACTCATATGCATGACGAATTAATCACTCAGGATATTTTCCTTTCAACATGTGAGAGCCTCATTTTTTCGTTTGTTCACCTTTCTCTGCCATTCTATTTTAAACCTTATCTCCTGTGTTCTTCTATCCGAATGCTCGCAATTTCGAATCCAAAACAATTAACCACACTGAAAATAATAGTATTTGTCCAATTTTCTTTCGATTTCGATTTTTTCGGCCCATTATATCTGATTTAATTCTGCAGAATGAAAAAATTCAGCATTCGATCAAAAAGAACTTAACGTCCGTATATCATGAGAATATTTTAGAATCAGGATCGAACCAACTATATTTTAAGCAGAAGAATTTGTATTAATGATAGTTCATTGGTACACTAACGAATCCCTAAATTTCGTAATTCGTATCTTCTCGTAAGTGCGTGAATCTTTTTTCAAAAATTTCTTCCACGCATTTCTCACGGGAGTTACTAATATCGGAGGGGTGAATTTATAAATACCTACAAAACGATAATCTTTTATCCTCTGTGGTGTAAATATTTATAGAAATACAAAATTTGGGGAATCATTATAGAGCTAAAACATTGAGATATTTTTCTACTAAAAATATACTTGGTTCAACTCCATACGACTCGAAAGTCCTCTGATACGAAAAGCACGTAAAGATAATTTTTATCGATTGCATACCTATGTAACATAAATTTATTAAAATATAAAGGTTAAAAAAAATAGGATCGGGAAATATAAAAAATTGAAGATTGGTAATATAAAAAATTCATGATCGAGAAATGTAAAAATGAGATGTATTCAATTATAGATGTACATTTTTATAAGTTAAATTCAGTTCCATCACTTTGTTGGGGGAATTCAGTACACTTCATTTCAGTATAATACAATTGAATTCCCCCGTCTCCCCACAGGTACTCGTTACGTTCAGCAGATAAAGCGTTGATACGCAAACCCGAGAAAAAGCACGACTACATGTTTTATTATAAAACGTTAAGATAAAAAGTAAGCGTTAAAAAAATGTTCCCAAAGGCAGATTTGGCACCCATAAATGAAATAAGATTAGAAGCTAGGATGCAATTGCTCTATTATTTTAGAGGACGTTTTCCACGTTTGTGGAAGGTGTAATCGGTATTATTTGAACCCACTTCTATCTCATCCGACCCGAGAACGAGCGTAAAATAATAGAAACAAATGCGTAGACAAGTCGTTCTGAAGACTCAGATTCACCGCGAATAGCACACGATAACAACCAGCTAAGAAAGTAGTTGGAATGTGCGGTAGTAGCGACCCAGAAGCCCAAAGGAAGCCTACGGGGCATCACTGTAAATTTAGATACATTTAGAAATTTTCAAACATTATGCCCCATAATGTACGAAAGCAATGATACTTTCATCCATCATTTTCACTTCCCAGTAACCTTCCCAGTTTTATAATTACATGAATGTCTTTTAAATACTCATGCAGTTATATCAATTGTTTACACTCCTCTCTATGTTTCAGCATTTCGCTTCATTCTTTTCAAGGCGTTTTCCTGTACCAGATGTGTCTTCCGTAATATCTCATTTTTCTCCCTAATTAATTTATTTCTTCCTTATTTTATTGTATTTAACTTCACCAATTATGATCCTCCTTAATTAAAAGTTAACTAGTTCTACGAGGCCATTTAATCTCAGAATAATATAGCGCGTTTATAAATTTACGAAGATGTCTCATTAAATTACGGGAAGACGCTCATAGTTTAGATTAAACAGGTATGAAAAAGCCCACTCTCCACTGCACAAAAAATCAAATAAATAAAAGAGTAAAAAGAGCAATATAACTATAGTAATATCAGTTACGCACCGTTCATAATTAAAATTCATGCATGCATTACACACAAGAAAGAAAGCTGAAGATCGTACAAATTAAACGATAGTATACAAAATAAGTAATTATATATTGCACCAAAGGAGTAAGCGAATAATTTATTAAATCTTAGATAGCTTTATCTTAAGAAATGAAAAAATGAATTCTTGTTTCAACTGACTCTAGCGTATATTTCCCTGATCTTTCTCTAAGCACCTTATGTAACAATAGAATTCATAATATCGGATACATATCCCAAGAACATATTTTCCCTAAATTTGTTAAGAAAATCAGGTCGTTGCTGGAGTCTTCTTTCCTCTAAAGATACTCCATCTTGTGTGCTGAAGTATCAAAGTAACGCTCACCGATTTTTTATAGCGATTCTTAATCAACTTATTACGTTGCACCTTTTGTAATTCGAGGCAATTTCTTAGGAGCAATGCTTCCAACGGGAGTGCCTTTAGTGAGTTTTTGGGTCTTCGAGCAGAGAGTAGCAGAGTGACATATATTTCTAATTTGTCAGTCATTTGTCATATGGTTCCCCTGGATTAGCCAAATATACGGATGAGCTCGGGGCGCCGAGGATTTGGTGTGGAGACGCATAATGTTAGTACATCACATTCAGTTGTATGTACAAGGATTTTATGAGGTGTGGATCTCTTAGTAATCATCTCTTCACAGGCAAACCTGTTGTTATGCGTTTTTAACGACATAGAAGAATCAAATATTTAGAGTTTTCTTAGGAATGGGTATGGGGGAAGTATTCAAGAAAAAATATAAACTTGTACATTAATATTAAGTTTTATGGTAAAATTTTTATAGCTAATTTAGAGATAAAATATTTTTGAATAAACCAGTTATTATCGCAGATCCTCTTAGTGCGCGTATTCTTTTATTAAATTTATGGTGTTCATTTTATTATAATTAAATCAATAACAACAGTACTTAATAAATATTGCTTTTAAATTAGTTCGAAGAAACACCAAGAGCTATCTCTTCTAAAGCTAGACAAAGTCTTTTTAAAAATGGACGTTTTTGAAGTTTCTATGTAGGCGCTTGCATGTCACCTAGGTGACAATACGGCTTAGACCGGCCCTGTTCATAGTAATACTTTAATATTCTACACTACTTTAATATTCTACACTACTTTAATATTCTACGTAGGTGGATTTTCTTTTTGCTCGATTTCAATTGACAACTTAAAAACTTAAAGTTTAGTGTACTGCGAATTTTGATTTAATAGGTAAGTGTGCCGCCGAGGACAAAAGGTTAGGAAACTATCCTTGAGAATATCTGGGAAGAAAATTATTAATAGCATCAGCTTGGAGTCGTTTCATCCCACGCCGTTCTCCAAAGTGCACGTAAAGTGATCATGCACGTATCCGAGTTCACGTAAGAATGTTCGCCGTGCTTTTTGCATAAAATCGCGCGAGGCCTATTCCAACCGTCGGAAGCGAATAACTTCGTCATTTCTTTTTTTTCGTCAGGAAACGCATGGCGAAGCGGGAGCTTAAGCGATGGTCGCTGTCACAGAGCGCGGCACCTTACAAGCCCAAGAGCGAGCTGCCTTCCGCAGAAAAACTTTGTCAACTGGTGTGCCACATTATGTCTCGAGTCCGGAACAGAGGGAATGCGACAAAAAACAGACGTTGGCAATATTTTGAGGCCGATGCGGAGTTTTGTCCCGAGATGGAGTTCTCCCGCTATGAAATAACTTTCTTAAGGCATTCTCTTGGCATTCAAATGAGATCTTGCCTGTTTGTTTTTAGGCCGTGCGATTGTTTGTGTCCCAGAGAAGAATATTTCCTCCTCTCTCAGACGAAAATTGTCTCATTTTTGCGAGGACTGTTTCGCCTTAAATAATTACTGGGAATCGAGAGTGAAAACTAAGCTCGGAGAGTTTGAAACCAAGAGCAGTTTATAAGTAATTCCTTAAGCGAAGTTTAAGATGTGGTTTGTTTGTAGGGCTACAAAAAACTGGAGCAATCTTACAGAGAGGATCTCTAAGCCCTGGGCCAAATCCGCAGGAGAACTATGTTAAAATAGCGGAAAGGAATGGTAACTGTGTTTTTTCTAGGGATAAAGTAAGGAAAGTAATGTTTTTTGCGGTATCGGTAGTTTTGTAATAGAATTATTTGTATTCTATATTGTGTTTATTACCGTATTATTTTATATAACTGTGGAATACTTATCATTTCCAACATTATCCACAGAAATGCTTTCAGTGAGCATTAGGATTGGGAATATAGATATATTTCTAAGCCCTGCCCACATATTTCTCCCGGCCACATTTATTTCTCTCTGTCACAAAGCCCTCTTTGTTTTACCTCCAGTCCAGTCCTATAATATAGAAGAGCAGATAGTGATCTCTTACGATTTTATTTCCTAGATTCTTTAACGAACGAAGGCAATCAGCCAGAAGTTACCCTTTTCTCTCCTTTTGAGATTCCCTCTGGCGGTACAATGGGGAGCTATGATTTTGCGCCCGAAAAGGCAAACAATGGACTGGGGAAAGGTTAATTGAAAGAGAAGGGATTAAAAATATATTGAAACAAATGAGCAGTGAAACGAAAGATGATTTACCGAGACCTCTGCCGATTCAAAATATTATCCTCTCCATATTTACCTTTTGATATCAAAAGAGAGCTGGAGAAAGATGAATCTGTATAGGAGTGAGTTCTTTGGTTTTTTACTTGAAATAAGCGAGAATGGCTGCCTTTGGAGCATATCTCAGTTGATAGATAACATCGTTTTATCGACAACGTAGGTTATTCGAGATGGTCATTTGGTCGACATCCTTGGCAATGGATATTGACGTATAAGAATTTAACTTATGCTATTTAACTATTTACTAATTTGAAAATAATTTTTTTATTCGATTTATTTCTCAGTAAATTTTAAAATGTCTGTCAAGGAAGATGTTTTTTTATACGTTCAAAGATAATTAACGGATTAATAAATAATTGCCGCCATAATCGGTACAGAGGACTACAGGGCCTCCAGAAATCCAAGATTCAGAAATCACATTCGACGTCAGTGAAAGATAACCCGGGTTCGATTCCCGGCGGGTACTCACGTGCGAAATTATCTCAGCTTTCGAAGCGCTTGTAAAATTACTATTACTACAGCAGACTACATGATTGCTTTCTTTGTAGTTAATATAAAGATTTAATGTAAGAAGTACTTCGTAAAGATCTGAAGGGGAATATTACGACTCTATTTCTCTAATCGACTGCTTTCGCCTATCTTTTATGAAAAAATTAATTCTTGAATCGACTTGTTCCAGCATCTGTTCCCCTAATTTTTTCGTAGCATCATAGCGGCCCATGTAACAGGAATAATATACACAACATCTACCAAAACATGTTTACTTTGAGACTATCGAATAAATTAAGTTATAGTTTAAATCTTCCATCTTCCAAGGATTTCCATCCTTCGTCCCCAAGCAGTTATTTGGCATACATTTTCCCTCAAGATGGCCTCCGCGCGTAACAAATGCGGAGGCTGGAGATTTTCCTCCTCATTTCCCCTTTCGCACACTTCCGATGAAATTTCCTCCCACGGTTTCCATTAGTTACGAAAATATTCGCCATCCTAAACCAACTCCACGCTCATACGCTAAATATTTCCCTACCAATTCTCTCTTTTCGCCAGCGTTTTCTATTTCGTGCGCCATTATAAAAAACGATACAGGATACTTTGAACAGTAATGAAAAATAATATAATACATTCGAACGCGTTGCTATGAAAAATTTAACCATGCCAGGGGTTATAAACGGGGTATAAGGAATAAAATTAATGAAAAGTGTTCTTATAACTAGGCCTTGATTCTATGTTGCTTCCTTTTAATACCGAAAACGGTAAAATAAATAATTCCAAATAGACCCTGGAAATTGTGGAAGTAAAGCCACAATCATCACGTGAATTTTCTAACAGTCACGTTTAAATTTCGGGTTTACTTAACCCTTAAGTAGTTGCATGTGGTTATGTGGTTAGTCGCGTCAGGTCACGTTGACTCGAAACTTAAAATCATTTTTTGGACGTGGTCGTTGTAATGATCATAATGAAATTTTTATAGTCAACTTCACTTAATTGGTTCTTAAAACATAAGAAATGGCGATTTTTAAAGAACATATTCATTCTGCTAATAAATATACGAAGTTGACTTAGAGGTTCAACGTATTCATTTACATTTTTCCAAAGACAAAATAATATATATGATTTAAATATCATGTATGATATCATCATTATCAAAATATGATATTTAAATATACGAGGGTGGTCTGAAAAGTTTCCGACCCCAGATTTTTCAAAAATCTTAAGAAAATTTCCAGAAAACATTTCGAGAAATGGTGAAATGTCGGATTCTTTTCAGACCACCCATGTATAATATATAAATTTTGAGATTACTCTCAACTCTCTCTACAATATACAGCTCTTATTACTTAAGCTTAATTGAAGGACGGTTTCTTGAACATTGTAACTAACTGTATCAAGAGTATTCTTAAATTTTTGCATATTTTTTTAGTGAAAAAGATGGAAAGATAAGAAGACAAACTTTCAGTATGATATTCTATTTCAATGGTAGGAGTGTAGAAACAGTTTTTAACTGGTTTAACTTCGGCACAACTGTAGCTGAACCAATATTCCGTTTCGGCTTTTCGTTTAACCGGATCATAAATCGAAGCAAAAATATAATAGTTAGATGCCTTTCTGATATGTGGACTTTAATTATTTTAACATCTTCTGCGATTAATATCCTTCCCTCTGCAGTTAGCTATATGATGATATTGCACTCCTGTTTAAAAAAGCGTAATTTGCGCTCTCAGCATAATATTCAATTTTAAAAAACCCTCGATATTCCAGCGTTAATAGTACGCCGACTGGAAGCATAAATTGCTCCAGTTAGGCTCCTGAAGAGGCTAATGAAATCTCGTAATTTGCAAACTAGTTACGGAGTCCATATTTTCATGAAGCATAATGCGGAGGAGCATGTTCGTTTTGCCCTAGCGCCGTAAGGGGAGCGAAATTTAATAAAGCGAGTATCGTACTCTTTATAGTCCGCGCTCTTCCTTCTTATGTACCCCAAACGGGAACTGTAATGAAAATTTACTTTCAAAGAATATTGCTTTACTTGCGAAAAAGTTTGATGACAAATGTGAATTTTATAATATTAAGCAGGGTATGAGAATTTTGACATCATAATAATTAATCGTGTGTTTTAAATGCAATTTTCAAATACTTTTCCGGTACATTTCTCTCTTAGTTTATAGTATTAGTGATGCCGAATAATGATTAATGTGATGTTAAAATATATTGCACTGGTGCAGTGTATCGCTTAATATTATAATAAATCATTTAGACGTTGGTAATTATGTCCACCTATACAAGTCACTATGTTGCACTGTGTTATTAATTGTGTAATTAACGACAGAAAGTTATGATAATGTTAGAAGGTGCAGCGATGGCTAAAGATAACTATAGAATGTAAAAGACTCTTATTTCCCGTCACAAAAGGCTAATGTTACGTCCCATAGCCCTTAAAAACTTGGAATTAAAGGAATAAAGTAACAACCAATTACTGAGTTTATATTACTTGCGTTTACATGCTGACCCTGAAAATTGGCAAAGGTGTAACGCCAAAACAAATTCATTCATTTTGTGATCGTATCATTTTTCATATCGTACTTATAAACCTTAATTGAGTGAATTAGATGCATCAGATTCAACAATCAACAAGTTCCAAGTAAATACAACATTTGCTTGGCAACAGGTTTGCAAGTAAAAGAAAAACTTCACAGAATTACCATCAATTTTCAACATACCTTTAACAGCATTATAGTTATTATTAATCTACTTTAAAAAACTCGTTAACACTCTAAAATGGTACAGCCAATCACGGTTTACTCGAGTAAGCCCCGAAAAAGTTAATTTTAATCAGTTTTACTGAGCCCATTTCCTAGGAAAATGTTACGAAGATAGCCAGCTGACTGAAAGGAGAACTTTATATTTATGCACCGAAATTAAGTTATGAAATAGTGGAACCCGCAGGAATTCACATCACGTCACACTCGAACGATTTGCATTCTCCGATTCCTGCGATTCTATTAGATCGGAGGCTTCCATTCATCATCTCCGTTTCCACCTACACATCCTCTTATTAGCTTAGAATTCCTGCAATAATTGAAACAGCGGGGAGTCATGAAGGTTAGAAGTTGTACCAAACATTTCCAATGAAAATCACGTCGGGAGTAATAGGGAAGATCACGTAACCGCATATATTTTGAGGGAGCATACCCGCTCTTCAGCCTAATTGATTAAAATCTCCGCTTTCCAGATATGGCGCACCATCAAAATCGCTCAAGCGATGACGAAAACTCTCCTGCCGTATTACCGCGCACTTATAGAAGCAAAGGAAGATAATATAACACTATATCCCAGATCAGAGAACATTTTGCTAACTTAAATACATTGTGCCATTTCTTTTCCTTCTCATTTATAAAAAATACACGAATTCGACTCTTAGGATATCAATTATAATAGAATTCGCTTCACGTACTAAGAATTGATGAAGTGGTTAACCTCTGAATTTTGGGTCCCCTTCATATAATCTTGCTATCGCTATTAGTTTGTGGCTACTAGACCACAATTAGGATCCACCTAAGTTCCCCGAATCAGTCTTAAACGGGTCAATAATAGAATCTACTGATTTGACCCCGAATTTGTGGTAGGCCTCCATTATAAGAAAAATAACGAAAACGAACCATAGAATTTTTATTATACGACCATGGTTTTGACGTTTTAGATCAAGCCTGATCCTATCCACTTGATGATGATTATCCAAAGGGTAAATCATGGTACCATAAGAAAAATATTGAATTGAAGGTGTGCTTTCTCGTCGTTTTCCTTTATAAAGGTAGGCTCAAATTAAAGCAAAATCGAATAATATTACCATTCGGCATGACTTCAAGTATCTAATGATGAAGAATGCTGTAAAATTCACGCCCAGGAGACTTAACAAGAGCTTGCTGCAAAAGACCCTTACTAAGATGAGAGAATTTTGTCCATTCTTGTGAGAGAAAACCTATAGAGGATTTTTTCCACCGGACAAAATATCCCTACTCTATCATTTGTGAAATCGATGAGACTCTTATACTTTCAGGTCAGCTGAACCATTTGGTAAACGCATTGCAGTTCATCTAAAAATGCTCCAGAGGAACGAGACTGGTCGCGCTGAAGTAAATATCGTGCAAAATTATCGCCCCTTCCTTTAAACACAGAAAATTCTTTTTAGTTTACTTATTTTTTAACTGTGAGCTTCATGAACCCAAAGAAGATAAACGTCTTAGTTCCTTTCTCTCTATTACTCATATATTTTGTTCTATATGTAAATATATTCTTCTCAATATTGCAGCTGTGTCTGGTATTGTAAGTAAAATCACTCTTATAATACATGTTGCAATAGATTCATTGCGGGAGTAGTAATAAGCACAGTACTCCCGAAAAAATTTAAGTGAATCCCCACTCACACGGTTTAGTAGAGAGATTTTTCCGAAGGCTGCAAAACGAGAAATTGGTTAACCTTCCCCCTTTAGCCATATTACCATTCCGATCATTCAATTCCTGATATTAACTGATGTATTACTCGGTGAATTTTGTACGGAATACTAACCAAACGGCAAATATTACACAGTTCACGGGGTTCCGTGGTTTTTGGATAGTCAAGTGAGTAACGTGTTAGCCTTTTATGAAGAAGATACCGCGTTCGATTCCCGGTGGAGGCCTAAAAAATGACTTCAGTTGTCGAAGCGGTTTTAACAACTCGTAAAATTAATAACAGTTCACAAAGTCGATCACAAGTTCCTTGTTGGTGCACTTTTAAACAAGTTTTGCTATTCTTCATTGCATGACAATGAAAATACGACCTAATGAAAATATTACTTAAAACAGTACAACAATGCAAAGACGTTTATGCTATGAAGTTACAGTACTTTAAACAGTACAACAATACGAATACATTTCTGTGAAAAGTGCTACAGTGAAAGGATTATGTAAGTTAAGTATTTTAATCTGCTTGGGATACCCATAAGATCAAGAAATAAGCAAACAAAATGCGGAAAACGTTTCTGAAAAGAAGTTACTTTAAAACGATGTGAAGATATTTCTGTATACAGTAGATCGAAGCATATGCGGTTTTCTAAATAGTATGAAAATATAAAGGACGTCTTCTGGATTATACAAGAATAAGCGAGTCTATTCACGGTTACTTCAAACAGTACAACAATGCGCGGGGGTACTGCAAACAATACCACGGGAATCTGAAGACTACAACAATGCCTCCTCTGAAAAAGTAAAACAGTGAAAAGGCGTGGGAATAAAGAGGTTAGTATTTATAGTGCAAATGTGTTTCCATAGATAGGATGGGCAAAACAACAATGCAGAGGCGTTTCCATAAACAAGGATCCCTAGGGAATGAGGAAAGAGATGGAGGAGAAGGAAATGGAGGAAACCTCAAGAGACGCCCGTAGACTTGGATGGCTTCGGGGTGAGGAAGATGAGTGGTTGGGTTTTTGCGGAGGTAAAAAAGAGGATGGAATTCCGAAGTCAGTGACAGAGATTCGGCTAACTTTGCGAACGCTGAAAAGGAATTCGGCAAAAAGATTCGCTGCCGCAAAGTTAATTAAATTTGGTCCGCAGGCTCTGATTGTTCCGCCTCTTCTTTTTTTAGGTCCCTTACTTCTCCTACTACTTCACTATTCATAGTGACTAAAGCTAGGATGACTACTTCAATATATCCTTTTTCGTCACTTGCTTTTCACGGTGGTGTAAGTGATTGTGAAAGAGGAAGCATTTGTGGTATTACGTAGATTTATCGACTGTCGTAATAGTGCTTTGAAACGTGTGTAGTATGTATATAGCGCTTCTGAAGCCACTATTTCTATTCAAAATCCGATGATGATAATATTCGAAAATGATTCTATTTTGAATTGAAAACATCGTTCTCCGACGATCACACGTACCAAAGCTCTTTCTTAACTATCACTAAAAAGTCGTTACTTAGTTGTATGCGGTGAAAAAATAGTCTTTCTGTACTACATAAGAAAAGATTCACGACTGACACCAGCAAAAATATATAGTTGAAAGCAAAAGAATAAGACATCTACATATACATATATAACCAACAAGTTGCTAATTAGCGTGTAACTGAGATTAGATATACCATAAGATCTGTACGCTTCAGTTGATGGATTCAGTTGGATGGTTCACAGTTACACGTTAACCTTATCACTTCTTGTATGCCAGATATTTATAGTTACATCTCACTCCTGAATACTCTCTACAAAACGAAGTTATACATCAGTTTCTGTTTAGCTAATCCTTGTCTCTTAAGTAAAGAAAGCAAATAGTTCATGTGTATAGTTGCGTGAATACTTGTGTGTATGATCTAATAAGTATTCTATAATTGTCAGTAAATAATTTTGCCACAATAATGGTTTCACAGAATTAAATTAAGGGTGAAACAGTTTTCATGTAATCTTACCATTCAAACAATGAATACATTTTTACTTATTTAAGTGTTAACAGGGGAGCATATCTTGTGAAATATTGCGTTTCCTGATGTATAATATATGTTGCCTCTCGTAAATGTTATTTACTACCATTAAACGAAAGAAACTTATATTATTACTAAACTCCTGTTTTCCCTGACCAGCGATTTTCTCCTTTCACATTCTATCAAAATATGTAACAACATTTTAAAGAGAAAGTTTCCCGCTTCCAGCTAAAAATTGAAAACAAAATAAAAAATGCAACATTTAATCAAAAATCGAGTTAAAATTTGAATTTGCCCAGTGTTTCGTTACGGGATGTGCAGATATCAATATCTATCGATATAAACGAAATATATCGTAACAGACACTGATACAGAATATGAAAGTGTTTTTAGGTATGTTTTAGAGTTTGTGTATTCGTTTGTGGTAACTGTAGAATTTGCTGAAACGTATTTGGATGGGAATATCCGTGTTCACCCGCGAAATTTTTGCACGAGGCAACCAGCTATTTTTAGTCCATGTTTGTACTATAAATTACCGAAAATATTGAGGAAATATCGTGATATTTCCTTAGCTTCACTCTTTTTGATATCGCAGTAGCTAAGTTATCGAGGGAGTGATAGTAGCGATTCCCGCCATTGGTCTATAGCACTTCCTCCACTTCCAACTTCCCGTTTCCTCTCGCGCATAGATAAACGTCTGTATTGGGCCTAAACTTCCCTCGCGCCGTACAATTTGGAGCGATAAAGATGAATACCCTGATAAGGAAAAGTGAGGGGTTGGAAAAATCAGAGACCACACCCAGCGCATCTAACAGTCCCATGAGAAGATGCTCCTCTAATTAGTGATTCTACTCTGGAAGCCAAAGGGGAAACAAATGCATTAGAACGGGGGTTTAATCTCAGGAGACCTCCCCAAAGATCGACTTACACACCGCTCATCGTAGTTAGAATCAATAACATTGCAGATGGGTGTAGAACATTAACAAGCACGTATGAGAACGTTTCAACTATCAAAGTGATGGTATGAAAAGGTATCTGAGGTAGGGCTGTGTCACTAATACTCTCAAAGGAGTCTCAAAGATCCTGTTTGAGAGACAATCTTCTTATTTTTAAGAACGATCTACAACACGAAATACTCCGAATACGTACGTATAGTACAGATGTCGTGAGATTCCTTCTACGATTTTCACTAACTGACGTTTGGTATGGGCGTATACATTAGAAAATAAATTAATAAATTTGTGTAACATAGATATATACACGTTTTACGGCGAAATTTTAAAAACGTCATTGATTATTACTCTATCAATTACTTTTTGTCAATTTTGTCCATGTTTTAGCCTGTTTTAACCGGTTTTTAGCTAATGATAAGTGATAATACAAATGATCTCTTTACAGCAATCTCTAATTGTTGGCAAGTAACTGTTACCAAAAAACTGTCAATGAACTGTAACAATCAACTTTCATAAGTTCTAAGATATATAGTGACAGAAATAAATAGAGATTTAGCAGCACTTTAACGTCTTATTATGAATGAAATTTTTTTAAATAGCACCAAAAATAGTGAAATAAGCATTTCAGAAGATAAAGTCTCTCTTTTTAGAGACCCTGATAACCGACAAGGAGAATACTTTTCAAATAATATATATTTATCATTTTAAACCAACTCCCAATAATTTGTATCACTTTCAGAAATTGATAGACTTTTGATGCACCCAGTTAAAGGAAAGTCAGTATTGATGTGAACTTTGGTTGGATGGAAGCAGAAAGGTTAAGACGGTTGATGCGGAAAATGTGAATGATTTTAAATGGATGGATAAACTAGAGGAAAGCTTGTTGAATGTAGTGGAGGAGATTCTGAGAAGAGATGATAAAACAAATTTCAGAATACTTAGAGATAAATTAAGTTTTTAAGTATAGCGATCTCTAAGGCTCAACCCTGATGAGAGGAAAGATAATCTATTCCGTAGAAGGGAAAGCGTAAATCATAAAAACTTAAGGATTAATACGTTTAAATCACGATGGTAGACGTCTCAAAGAATGTTACGACAAAAATCTGTAATCCAACCTGAAAAATATACAACCTTAGATTGAATTTTTTGGAGAATATTTTGTTCTTTGATGGATGATTTTCTACGAAGTGAGCCGATTTTATTTCCCAAAGCTACACAAGAAATAGAGAAGAATTCAGAGAAAAGCTTACTACAAAATTCTTCGGAAGATGAAGTTAATGAGATTCATAGTTTATTTCCGTTCTAATTCTGCACAACGAAATTCTTCAGTCATTTTCCTATAAATAATGATCTGCAATTACATGAATTTAGCTTTAAATATTTTGGTATTTTCTTGATTAATATCAAAGAATAGTTAGAGACCTGAAACATTGCCTTGTGATACTCCTGCGTGAACTTAAATTCAGTCAGATGCGACTTCCTGATTTTCACTTTGCACCACTATATTTATCCGAATTGTAGAAGCTATTAATTTGGCCTCAACCTTATGGTAGGTCTTTATTATAAAGAAAAATTATAATGAAAACTTATACCTTAAGATCGGTGGTACCAGTATAAGCGTTCTCTTTATCATTTTTCATTATATCCGAATTGTTCTGACTTTCTACACCAGCATGTTCAGGAGCATCACATGCTTCAAGGAAATCCATAACGTTTGCATTGACCTGTTATCCTTAATACTACGCTTCTATCAAATCCTTGTTTTGGTGTCAAAGCGAAATTTAACCACCCAAATGATTTGATTTCGCAGTCATGCAACGGTGGCCATTTAAGCTGCCGTATTTATGAAACCGCAACAGCGAGAAACTTGGGTGAAGCCTCTGCAAGTAAGAGGTCGATTCGAATGCGAAGAAATGTTGGTGCAGACATATTTCATTAAGAGATTCCCAAATCTAAGCGAGGACATATTCGGATTAAAGAGAGAAATTCCCGGAGTAGGCCTAGCAAAACGAATTCAGGTATAGGAAAGAGAGATCAAAACTTCGAATTTGGCGAAATTAACAGTGTGTGAAGAACTTTGCAGGATGTCATGTCAAAGGAAGTGCATACGCCAACCTTTGAACTAAAACTCGTAACTCGTTTAGATGTGAATTTTAGTCGAACTCGGCTGGAATGAGAGCTTTGGTTGGGACGAATACTTACTCGTGATCTTCTCTTCACGCTTAGGGCTCAAAGTTGTCTCCGCGATACAATCACGTCATGATCGAAGTGCCGTGAGTCACGATGCGTGCACAAACTACCATCCTCTCTACGTTTACGTTCTTATTACAGCTCAAAGGGTGGACAGCTGTGATTGAATTATCGAAACACGGGTTAAATAAGCTATCTTCAACGAAACAGACACACTAATAACTTTATTTGACTACAAAGAGAGCTGAAATTCCCCTGTTCTGTTTAACTCATAGTAAATTATGTGTATGCATATGGCTTTCCGGCATCTAAATGATAAAAATAAAATAGGTATGACTTGAATTCAGGAGACAAAGATGATGATATTGGAAAAAAAATATGATTTTCAACAGCGCAAAATGAGCTATGATGTATTTTTACCAGGGAGAGAGATTCCAACTGGATTTCAGTCACTGAATGATGAGTGAAATACGGTAAATGCTATAGTGAATGATGGTCAAAATTAAGTAAGAAAACAAGAAGCCCTCTTTGTAAGAAAAGGAGAACAATCTTAAAAAATATGACGAGATGAAAACCATTACTATTGAAAAATAGATAGCGGACACTTTAGATATATACAGCTGTCGTAAGTAAACCAAACTAAAGAGGATTTCTTTTCGTATTAAAGGGGTAAATCACTCATTTAAAATTAAGGAATGGAGAGCCCTTCCCTTTTGATTTCTGCTGAAAAAGAAAAGATTTTATATTATCCCGGTTGGTAATCAGTTTTTAATTGGTCTCTAAAAGAGTCTTAATAGGGTTTTGCTGTATCTGAAATCGATATTCGAAGGCTGGACTTCGTGAAAAGCCGTAACTGATATTAAACACTTGGTATTACAAATTAGAAAACAACATTGAGGAAAAAATTCAATGTCTAATTTCAGTTTTCCAGCATTTAATTACATTTACATTCCTTGGATCAGATATACCAACTACCATTTCCATCATTTTGAATAATAATAATAATCCTGTAAAAGTACAGGAGCAAAGGATATCTTTAGAGAAGCGATTTCTCAGGACTGAAGACGAATTCTCGAGAAAAAGGAATAAATTTCGGTATCGAAAAGGGCGTGGAGAAATGCGCATTTCCGTGGACGCCGTCCCTCGAGGGTGAGAATGCATCATGCGTCGCCATCTTCCCTTGGGGAGAAAAACAAGTGAAGCACGCATCCCGTAGAAATCCTCCCTTCGGAGCGTTTCCTGTCCTCGAGGGAATGCCAGCAGGAAAACTAACGTCTTCATTCCCGGAAATGCATCTTTCCGTGATTTTAGGCAGAGATTTGAAATGGCACAGATGAAGGAAACGGATCAAATGACATCCTTTAAAAGTTCAAAGGTGATCTCCATTCACCTACCGGTACCTGGCTCTCGTAAATAATTACTTCCTTCCAGAGAGATGTTCCACAGGAAAACAGAAAGAACGCTATATGAACCACAAGGAGACTTTACCAATTACTCAAGATGTATCTTTCGAAATGTTTTCCTCCTCATCTAAAACTGAGCCCCATCAAAGCAGGAAAAATAACTGCGAATATTTACAAAGATTTGCTAAAATGAAGTCCCTATTAATTACATTTATGTTTTCTTAAAGTTTCGACTTTGGGGGAAACTAAATGATCCTGCCTTTTAGCTTATGTTTATTTCTGAAGATCTTTTTTCTTTGCAAAAACAAACTTACATTCTGCAACTTCTTTTCCTCTAGGAGCCAACCTAGAAACTCTCCTGGAGGGGGGTGCTATTTGCCAAGACAAAATTATTTAAGACGATAGTTTCTTTTAGAAATTTTATGAACTCATCTCAATTAAGTTTGTAAAAGTCATTTTGTCGCGATGAATATAGTAGAAAGTGATCATAAAAATCTTCTTAATCATTTTAATTCTAGCATCTCATCATATCCTAGGCCACGAGGGAGGAAAATTTTTCTTATCACCACATTTAGCATTAGGCCTCCCATATTTCATGTACTTATGTACGATTATTTTCAATTTGGCTATGCTTACTGATGCATATTCCGAATCACTCTTGTTGATTATTGCACCATTTACTGTGCATTCATATTAACCTGACATGTACTTTTTGAATATTTTAGCTGTTATTACCGCTAGGTTTGCTCAGGATTTTCACACGATCCTATTTTGCCGGTAATATCCTGCTGTGGACATATTTTTTTCCTAAGAATATTTTAGGTCTTTCGTATCTACTCTTCTTCTTAGTTTTCTCTTTCTCTTGAGAACTGCATATATGTATAAAATCTAACGATGGGATGGATCGAAAACGAAACTTTTAATCTTAATTTCGCACAAATAAAGGCGTTTTTAATTCTATTATTATATGAGAATTCAAATTTTAAAACATCAGGGCACTATCTCATTGTGAGTTTCCTACACTCAACTATACAAACATGAAAATTTTAAACGAGTTAATGGGTTCATTCACGGATTAAACTAATACAGAATATTTTCCACTTTAATTTTTTACTTGGCATCTTTGACAAAATTATGAACACAATTTTTTTAATAAGAGTATTCGTTCTGGGAGGTAACTAAAGGACCACGCCCTAATAGAACCACATTTGGTCTGAGGGCTAAACCTCTAATCCTAGGGCACAAAATTACCAAACGAGGGGGAGATTGTCCCCCTCATGGATTCGCCAATGCTATACTCGACTCTGAAAGAATTCCCAACGGCACCAGCCTCATTATGGCCCTCCCGTTTATGTTGCAGCCACCAATGAGGATCTACGATAATTAAATACAAACAGCTTTCTCTAGTCAGGGAAAAAGAGTCCTTGCCCTTAAGGTTCCACAATGTCAAGGGGAACCCTTATAAACACCTATGTATTTCCTAGAAGCCTTTAAGGGCCCTGCCAGCAAAATCGCCCAAGGACTCAGGGCGTCAATACTTGAATATCGGACTTGGGCGTGAAAGCCTCAAAGCAGAATTATGGTGAAAATATATGCAGGAAAACCCGTTTAAAACGCTTAAGACGCTATACTGCTTAACACTTGTGTTTACCTCGGTCTTGGTACCACGGACCGCTTGAGACGTTCTGCCACCCGCTTATAGGGTGGAGTTTTCGTTCTCAGCTGTACGACAACCAGCTATTGGCAATCCTGCGCCTCAGTTGATAAGAATGAAATTGTTTGCATGATTCTTTCTTGAATGTCTATTTGGTGAAACTGATTCATTTCAGAGTGAAAAATTATCAGAAATAAGCAGCAAAAGTATACGCTCTATTTGTACGAAAATCAGAAAATTCTTTAAAAACTGAAGAGAAAGCAACCAATACTAAACAACATTAGTCTATGGGCTCTCTAGACATCTAACGCTGTGGTAGGAAAACCAAAGAAGATTGGTTCTCGTTCATAAAGTTTAAAGCACTCTTATAAAAGGAATGCTCATCACCTTCGTAATCATGAGATAAGTTGACTCATTTATAAATTGGGACAGCATTTCTTTATACAATATGAGACTCAACATTATTGTTATTATGGAATTCGAGTATAATTCTAAGGAATATTTATCCAAAAATTAAAATGGAAACTAACAATAAAAAAAACGAATTTAAGCCAAATAAATTCACTCATTCGTTATTTTAGCAACATTTTCTCATTACTTATGTTAAATTGTATCTATGACATTAAGGCTTTAATGGTCGAATAAATCGTGTGACCTTTTTAAAGATATTTTAGATTCTAACAAATGAAGCTCGCAGCTTTTTCTTATTAGTTTCCTTAAAAAAACCATGTTATTTCCATACATCTACATATATACCATGAGGCCCGCCTGCGTGTGGTAGGGGTTATGACTAGAATATTATTTCCCTATTCTATCTATGCTCTCGTGTATCGTCCACGGAAAATTTGAGTCTTTGAAGAAATAATTCCTAACAGTTATTCCAAAAAATTTCCCAGTGTCTGATATGCCAAAGGAACAAGGCGGACATAAAAATACAATCAATGCAAAGAAACGGAATAAAAAACCGTGTATAGTTGGAAGGCAATTTGTTCGCCCCCCAGTTGTCATCGGATCACATTCCAAGAGATTTGCAGAAAGAAACACGCGGTGTAAGCAACGACAGAGTGAATTTGCTTATCGAGTTTCCATTAGCGGAACAGTTTCTCACCGCGCCTTTTTTCCATAAAATTCAACGGCCCCATTTGACGGGGGCGCTAAGCACGCCATCCGTGGAGCAAATTGACACTAATGAAACACCCGGTGGTTTCCCTTTTCTCGTCCCGTGGGAAAGCAAAAGAAGGCGTTGATTGGTTGGGTCCTCCGAGATTAACCGCCTCTGCGAAATATCCGTTCTCTTGGAAATTGGAGGAGGCCATGATGGCGTCTTAGAGGAGATGGATGGCCGCTTTACGTCATCCGCGGCATAGAGATGTCTCCAAGTTTAAGGAGATCGACAGAACTCCTTTGCAAAGATGGAGGCAAAGATAAGTTTGGGTCGTTGTTTGCTGAAAGGGGACGAAAAAGGAGGCACAGTGGTGAAGTAGAGGATTTCAGTTAACAAAAGTTCCATAGCAAGAAAACCAGCGAGGAGAAAAGGCACAGAAGATTTGGATGGAAAAATTTGTATGCTTCCTCCGTCATGAAGAGATCACGTAAATTTTATGCTATAGTGTATTCCTTACCGGAAAATGGCGCGAGCTGTTGTGATTTTTGCATAAAAAAAGTCGGTGATAATTGATTTTAAAGAGACAGAGTAAAATTGATTTCTGATGGAACTGTGCGGACAGCGCAAAAATTTGGTTGGTAAATGCTGTTATTGTAAAACGATAGGGGTTGAACGTGGCCCCATTAAGAAATATTGAGTTTGAAAGAATGAGAGAAAGAAAAAAAGGCAATTTCCTGCCAAACATGTAATAATATGAAATAGAAAAACACATGAAATGTGTAGGTAAAAAAGAAATAATCAAACAAAAGAGAAAATAAAATCGTGGAGTAAAAGTTAATCCTTCTTGCCAGTAACATCTACATATTACAAAAGGAATCTGGTTGAGTTGAAAACTGTAGACAAATATCAAATCTGTACTGCGTAATGATAATTTATTCTCAAGAAGGTCTCTTCAACACAGAGATTCATTCTTCGGCAGCACACGTTCGTCGTCTTCTCACTGAGCAAAGCGGAAACTCGAAGAAAAGACATCGTTTTTCAATTCTCAAAGCACATATTCGTATCACCGTTTCAGAAATTCGAAAAAATTATGAAAATAAAAAAAAGCATTTGAAAATATATCCCAGAAACACATACAACGCAAGACCCATTTTCTTAACTCATGGTCCCCTAGAGCCATAACGTACCTCTGATAGTAATAATGTATTTCCAAGCGAGAATTGTAAAGGAATAAATCGTCTCAAGGGAAATACTCAAAGGGAGCAAAAATTGAAAATAGTACAACTTAATTTATATGATAAACAGAAATGTATAATATAAATACCAATGAGTTAAATACGGCGTTAAAATTAACGGTAAAATGATTGCAGATTATTAAATTAACGGCGATAAATTATTCCAAAAGCCAGTTCTCAAGTAACCAAGTTGATATAAAGAGAAATGCCTATTCCTTTAATACGGCAGTGTGATCGATCTGAATTAAAAAGAGAAAGAAAACCGAAGGGGATATTGTGAGAAAAAATGTTTTTTATTAAAAGAGAGTAAATGATGAGCCGAATATTGAGATTTTTATTTGATTGCGAGGGACAACTTATGAAGAGATGCTGCTTAAAAGGGAAGAAAGAAAGAGATAACAATGAAAATAAAACGAATTTATAAGGGTGAGATTGAGACTAATTAGTCTCATCTTACATCCAACCCTTTGTCACATAAAAATTAAAAATAAAGAGATGGGTTGAATAAGGGAACAAAAGAAAACTATTCTGAGGGTTTTAAAACCTAAATTTACGACGGATAACTTAATAAATTTTAGGGTTAAAATAAGGTTCATAACGAGGGATCTGAAAATCCAACAAATATTCGAGAAATAATTAACAAATTTAATACTGTTGGAGATATTTTAGAATAAAATAAAAGGAAAAATAACATTCTGAAATAATATACTAAGGGTTATAATGCATCTCATGTCAGTATAAAAGTAGAAATAAATTACTATAATTTAAATAAAATTATGAAATTTAGGAATTCAATGGTAGTTAGCAGCATTTATAGTGTAAACTGATAAAATTAATATTTTTCTTTACTGAGGTAAAGGGGCCAAAGATGTTCTTAGAATACTTTTAATGAATATAAAAATAATTTCACCTTTATGGAAGGTATTTTTTTAAGATCATAACTAGGCATCGCTTGGTTATCAAAAAAGAACCAAACAACTTCTAGAAGTTATATTAATTCATGAGAACCTAATAATTAATATAATAGAAAATCCACTCATGAAATACTGGCGTGATTTGTTACATTTATTTTTAGACCGAAAAAACATGCCGGAGTTTTCACACAAGACTTCCTGACGTCTAATTTTTGAGAGAAGAATTGAATTCCTTCGTCATCCTCATCTTGATGCCTTGGAAATTAATTTCAAGCCCTTAAACAAAATGGACGCCTCCTCAAAGCACAATCGTTTAGAGAAGTAAGACCTAAAAAAGAAATAGCCTTACAAAAGTGTCAATGAAAAGCCCAATCCATCTTCCTTAACGCTTTTTCAGCGACGTGGGAGTCGAGCACTCGGAAATTGACGTCCGGCGCTGCAAGAAAAGGCTGCTTATTTGATCAGCGTATCGCGGAAATTTTTGAAAATCAAAATCTCATTCGACATTATCCCAGACTTAGCAACAGCCTACACGTTGCAGGTATTTGTCTATTATAATAATCACCGTCACTTACATATCCGATGTCATTAACTTCCGCAAAAAATGTATCACAGTAGATTTTTTGTTCCGCTGTAGAATTTAATTTTCTTTTGCAAAATTTAATTATTAATTATCGTTGATCGAAATTGGAAGAGAGAAAATTTTAGACAAATTCTTATTTTTCGTCGAATTTTGATATCGATGAGAGAGCTTTGATCAAAGAAAATTTAGCAAATATTCACGGTGCTGTAAATAAAACTTTTGCTGCTACATTAATTTTTCCGTTCATTTTGTAATCCGGAGTTCATATCAGTTCATTCTTTGAATTGTGAATAACTGTTACGATCAGCTTGGCAGTTACTGAAACCAATATTAAATATGGTAAAATTAATCTCATTATCCACCTACCATATTTAACCTTCACTCATCATGTAACAAAATTAACTAATTTCCAGTAGTAAATATGTAAAAATAGAAGAAATTGTTATAGATACATGACAGTTTAACGTTCACTTAAAAATGTTTACTTGAAACGTTTACTTAAACCCCTAAAAGTTGGGTTTTAGTAATATTACTTAAATTTTTATTGGTATTCCTGTGCAATTATATCTGTTTTTAATATATTATAAGTGTTTATATACGTCATAGGAAGAGAATAAACTTCACTAGTAGAACACTATTACATTAGCTTTAGCCTCCAGCAGATATATTTTTCCTTGCAATGTGATTCATACGCATCCAAACTCATCTTTAAAATAAAGGAGAGGCGAAATTATTAAAATTTTCCAACGACAAGTGAGCCTTCTAAGAACTTCTTGAACATTCTACTCAGCCATTTGTACTCTTTACTCCCTAATTTTATGCTTCGGTACAGGTTACTGTACATTATCACAATTTGGGTTATACGTGCGTAAGACGGGATTCACTAAAAATAAAGCTGTATGAATGCATAAAAGAGAGCCTTTTTAGGCAAACAAGAAGGAGGGTTAATGGAAAAGGGGGATCGTTGGTGGAAAAGGAGACATTTCACAAAGAAGCGTAGCTGGAATTAAACCGCGTATTCACTTCAAAGAATGGAACTCAAAGGAGGCTCACAAGGAAGGAAAAGAAAGAAATAAGCAAATGCAGGGTGAATGGAATAAGGAATTCATACTGCTACAAAATATGGAGTATCGACTAAGGTTACAGAAAAGTTATTATACATATCTAGACGCATCAACTTTTTAAATTTTCGAAAGAGGATGTTGCTTTAAAACTCATTTGAAATGTATGTTTCTATTTCACTATTGACTATTTATTATTCGTTTGCCATTTTGGTTACTATGGTTTAGATTACGTGATTATCACGGAGCGAAATCATTGGTAGCCACTTTTTCTTTAAATTTCGTTCTTGAAAAAGTAGTATCCACATAAACGTTAGATACTTAAATTCAGCCTTAAGAAATAGACTGAAAATCTCGACTATTACTTGGGTATATAACTTAATTCTTGATTCGAAAATACCTTTATTAAATATACAGCTCTTGACTGAATGAAAATTAGATACATGTAGGAACTCCATAGAAATACCTCCAAATATTGTGATATTAGAAACGAGTAATTATGGTTAACCAGCATATTTCTGTTGACTAATTTCTACACTTAAAAACAGTTTAACAATTCTCCATCAGGGTTTACAGCGCTTTATTCTATATGGAAACAGATATAAATTTTAAATAATGTTGAAATATTAAAAATTTCTAACAGGAAATATTTGGATGAGACGGACCAGATGTGTTCAATGATAAATATTTCTTTGGAAAGAAGTAAAATTTACTTCCTACGACGTTTCACGGGAGAGTTGGCCAGTTGCAAACATGAATTAAGGAAAAGGATGAAGCTGCAGCTTCCAAGCTTAACAAACGCACTTGACAATGCATCAGCGTTACCTGAGGATGTGAAGAGGAAAGGATAAAAGCAAAGAGAAAATGAGGGGACATAAGTCAGTGAGGGCGGTGGTTGGGGAAGGGCAGTGACAATTCATGGTGAGAAGGGTAGGAAATGGCGTATGTAAAGCAAATGGGGAGTCAGATAAGAAAGGGGGTGTTCTGAGGGTGAGATATGCGATGGAGAACATGAAATGTGGACGGGAAAAGAAAATTAAAAGGAAGAGACGAGAAAAATGAATGGAGGTGAGAGAAGATAATGCTGGTATCCTCATGGTGATGGAGAGAACTAATCAAATGGGAATACAGGATCTCTATCGTCTACAGTTTATCACGGTACTGAAAAAAATTTAATGAAATTCATCTCTATTTACTACGTCCATCGAAAGAGGAAATACATCTTCCGGAAGATTGGGAAAGGTGGAGAATTTCACATCTAAGCACAGAATTCCGGATTTGAACGCAAACGTACACGCGATGGGGACTGAACGGACAAAAAAATTTACATCTCTGAATTACTACCTTAATAAAGTACATTAGGATGTAAAATTAAAGCAATGAAAAGCTACAAAATATAATAAAATAATGTACATATATGTAAATCGTACGATATGATTAATACATTCTTTAATGAGTTGTTATGCAGCAATGTATCTCTTACAAATGTTTCCTCGAGTCCAGGATACCGATACATATTTTTCGTTCCGATTCCTTCCGGTTCAACGGAAAAAATAATTCGGTTTTGCTCCTTCCGCATACGTTTCACCGGTTTGAAGCGGATGTTTTCCGCTCCGAGTTATATAATATCCTTTACCTTTGGTTTATTACTTCTAGCTTTATCATTTAAGCTACTTTACAATTGATTTTAGAATAAAAATTATAAATTACAGTTACACGTGTTTAGTTAACGTTACTCCAATTACACTTACGTAAGATGTTCATTGTAGAGAAGCGAAGGTCGGAGCGGAATAATTAATGGTTTTCGGTTTCGTTCCTCTTAAGAAAATCTAGTACATTACTAGGTTTAAATTCTTTCTTGTAAAGCAATACTTCGTAGAGAGTGTTCCAGGGAACAGTGGTGAGAATGGCAGGTTCGCCCAATTGGCAGGAGAAGATCTAGAAACTTGCCAAGGGAGGGAACGGTACTTGCCAAGGGTGGACCGATTTACGATTTCCTTATGAACTCATCTGCAATAAAATTCTTGAATGCCACTAATCGTGATAGATGAAGAGTTTCTATTGTAATTGTGGAAAAAATTCACAATCTGAATTTGCGATTGCCTTTTCAATCCCCTGAATCTATCAAAGGCTCTTAGTGGAATGCATAATATCCATGGATACCTTTATACTACTGCTCTTAATTTATCTACCACATATACTTACTTAAAAATACCTTGTATAAGTTCTTTATTTTTAAGTTATTTGATCGTTTAATGGGAAATGATAGGAAATACCAATTTTTCTTGAATCGCTATCCCTTTCTCACTTTCTATTTTAAGTCAACTCACCTATGACTAGCTATCTGTATATTATATCACTTCATAGTTATTTTACTGCACGTTTATAAAAGATATTACTTTACCATACTTTAGTGTTTTATTTTATTTTTTACCCATTACTGATATTTACCTATTACATGCGACTAAATGGATAATATACTATTTATTTTAGCTTATTTCATTGATACTGAACTTTGATATATTTATGTTGTGCAAAAGGAATATTATATTTGATCTATAATCCGTATGTGAAATTGCACTTATAAAAGGAATATAGAATTTACGTTATGTCCTACTTATGCATGAACTAATGTATTTTTACCTACATACCAACGTAATGTAGAAATGTATAACAATATGATTAATGCAAATATTTTATGCAATGAATAACGTACAACTTCTAAATGAAAACGCACTGCCTGCTGGAGGTTTATGGATGGGCTTTCCTCCTGTATTTGGTCGAATGACAGATTACTTCAAAAAGTCATGGTTGCCCTTGTGGGTAGCGCGATCGACTTCGGTAAAAGCGGTCCCAGGTTCGATTCCTAGTGGGAGTCCAAGGGCGAAATGACCTCAGCTTTCGAATCTCTTCAAACAATATTACTACTACTACTATGTCAAAAAGTATTAAGAATGTCATATCCCACAAGCGTTGCCTCCTGGACAGAAAGCCAAAATGCAACGAATACGTAAGTGAACGCACAAATAAATCTCGAGATAATGCTTAAAGGTGCCTCGTAGGAAGAAAGGTTGGTGAATTCTGCTCCAAAGATGCCCATCCCAAGTCCCGAAGCATCTGGAAAACGCTCACCCATTCGTCGCAACAATTTTCAACAAAAAGCGTATCCTTTCACTGTACCTTTTCTAATGCAGGAAACAAAACTTCCCTCGCAGTAGGCAAAAAGGGAGGAAGATATGATACGAAATCGGAACATAGCCAAGTGATGAAATCTCTTCGGAAGCAATATTCCGCCGTTTTTCTGCGCCGAGTGATTTGAGTAGAAATCTTTCGCTCTCCTTATTTCATAACTTTGAAGACATAAATCCTGCAGCAGATCCGTAAATATCCTTTCCTCCAGGAGAAACCGACTGTGGAAAGGTGTAGATTTCACGTGATAAATTCGGAGAATTCTTCATTTTGATTTATTTACGACTTCAGTTCTATCTCCGCGTTATTTATATCTTTTATTTTAACATTGATTCTTTGCTTTACTCGTAAACATTAGTGCTTCCTTTTCTTTTCATCTTATTTTGAACGCTTACCGTAGACACTCAAGTAATATTCGATCTTAGCTAAAAGTGGAAGTCCTTAAGATGGGTAGAAAACTTTTCATTTGCATCCAATAAAAATAGACTCTATACTTGTTTGCATCTCAATATATGTGCGGCCAAGCATAGCAAATCATTATGTGAAAAACTGAACCTACAGTTATGATTATGCCATAAACGAAACTTAAGAAAATTAAAGAAGTTATTTATTTAAAGCAATAACAAGAAAATGCAGTGGTACCTCGACTTACGAACCGCTAAGCATAAAAACTTATCGACATACGAGTATTTCATATTTTACGATGACCTTAGATTAATTAATTATTATTAATTCATAACAACATACGAAACGTGGTGCTCTTGTAACCTCGAGTACTGTAGCATAAATGCAGAAGCGTATGTAGATTAATACGCAATAACTCTTTCAATCTTGTATATTCTGATTCAAAAAATTTACAACAATAATACAATTTTACAAGATTTACCAGCACCGTTTTATACTTTCCCTAATAGAAGAATAAAAAAGATAATATGATCACAATGAGATTTTCTTTGATAAAGATAAACAAGGTACAGAGATTGCTCTTAGACTAAGAGTGTCCTCAGAGAGACTTGCAACTCGCACTAGGCTTACCTCATGTTAATTTACACGCATTATTCAAGCTATTCTTGATTTTTCTTTAATATCAATGCTTGTTAAATTTTGCAGAAAGGGTTCGCACCGAGTAAATTTAGAATCTGGTGAGTCAAAGTAATTTCATTATAGAATAGAGTATATAATTTATTCATTTTCAAAGATTTTCAAGACAAGATGAATTTATTTACCATAAGATAACAATGAAAAACTGGCTTTCGAGATAACAACTGTCTGTAACGAAATAAGTTTGTAAGCCATGTTACAACTACATTTTCGTGAAATTTACGGCTCACGCTTCATTCGAGCTCCACGGACGTTATTCCCAAATTTTACCCGTTATCTCAAAATATCCTATCAAATCTTTACTTTTCAAGATCTCATTCTTACTTTATCACTAATAGTCGACGTTTAAAGGAGGCTGGACTGTGAGTAAAAGGTGGCACTGATTGGAACGAAAGACTTAAAACATAGAATAAATGGGATTCCAAACCGTAACCTTCCGCCTTCGACTTAAGCAGTTTTCTGGGCAAAAAAATAAAGCAAATGGAGTTTGCGGAAGCAGTTTTGAAAAGAAGGAAGGATGGACGTTGGGAAGGTTTCTTTCGGTCGCCATCACAACGGCGGCGTTGCCATGGCAACTGGTAGATGAAAGAGGGAAATAGGCATTCTAATGGAGATGGAAATAGGAAATCGAAAACGAACATTTCATTCAAAGAAGGTATCAACATTCCTCTTTCAGGGCATTTGGATAAATTACTACAGCGGAGGGAAGCAAGAATCTCGTGGCACGCTTTCCGACCAAACGTCATTTTCTTGAAGAACCTCCTGATAAAGGTAATAAGGTTGGTTACTTTGGACATAATTATAGTGGGTAATAAGTTTACAGAGTTGGATATTCAACCTTAAGGAAATTCTAACATAGACTATTTCAAAAAGCGAACAAATATAAACCGTGATAATGCAGTAAGAAGTTCGATAATTACACTTAACTTAAACGTATCAGCCAATCGAATCCAAAGGATATGTGAATTGACAACATAAATTAATAACTCAAAAAGTTATTCCGGTAGTGATTGTAGGTAATGGTTAAGCCATGGGTGGGGAACGTTTATCCATCAGAAGGCCATGTTTAGCATTCGGTCTCATAAGAAAGGCATGTTAAATTATTACGCCTCTTTTCTGATGCTTGTTGCTTAGCGGAAAGACAAAAAACTGAAATTTTATATGAGAAAACAAATTTCTTCGGTGAGTAAACGGAAAGAGAATATTTTTCCTTATATGTTTCGGTTGGCGTCGTTACCAAGATTAGAAATCAGCATTTTATGAATAGGATAATTTGTTTTAGTAAGAAACTGTAAGACCACAATTAACGCCCAGGATAGCCGCAGGTTTTTCATCTGTAGTTTAAGGTCCCGTATAAAAACACCAAAATATTTTTTCTTATAATACTGAAAGGCCACAGTTGGTCGGAAGGCCGCAGGTTTTTCATCTCTGGGTTAAGCCGTAAAAGGTGAATTTTATTTGCGGTCATATCTGACACTACACTTTAATTTTTTCTTTTCATTTGTCTTCCCAACTAATATCTTTTCTATGTGGACTACTTGTAAAAATTCACACTTACGTTAACATACATATATGTGTAATTATAGCTGTTATTTGCGTAATTACTTACGCAAATTAAGTTTGAAATTGTTTTACTGCATTATCGCGTTTCAAGTCTATTCTTTAAAATAATACTTTTGAAATATCCTTAGGGTAAAATATCCCTCCGGTGAAATATTCTTCAAGTGAAGTATTACTTCGGCATTGGGTGAAAAATCCTTCCTGCAAAGTCATGGATAAATTTTTGTCTTTTGGGTGAAATGTCTATGGGGTAAACGTGAAATGTCTTGGGCGGAACGCTTTGGTTGAAACGTCCATGTAGCGATTACAAGCGATGTTTGCAGATTAAACACCGGTTCTTCGCTGACGTATTTAACAATTGAGTGAAGCTACAATGCTAAACAGACAAGTTACAGCTTTCATAAATCTTACATACAATCATACTACATAAATCTTTTGTTAAGGTAAGGTTTTTATTCCAGTAAAAAGTGTTTTTGGTTTTCTGTTTCAGTCCAGGTTCGATGCCGTGGTCTGAATCCAGCTCATTCTACTGAACTTTCTATCTTAAGGTGAATAACTCCCACTTTCCTAAAAATAATTAAATGGAAAGAATAGCTTTCACTGAAGGTAAGTTGGAGGCAATACGTCACCATCCGTTCTTTGAGCTCTTTTCAATCTCACGTCTCTTGACGGAGCTGCCTTAAGAGACCGATCAAACACATTTCGAAAAAGGACATTCGATTCCCCTCTTCTTCGGGAGATTAGTTCCTGAAGTACGACATTTGCGTGGAAATATATGAAATACGGTGGGTTTATATGTTGAATCCCTGGCAATGTTGGATGCAATAAAGGGGGAACACTATGTTTAACTCCCTTAAAATAAAGAGGAACTGGTGGAAATAGACCATGATCGAACTGTTGTCTTTTTCCTGATTTAGGTGTTCAAACAAAGCAATGATATAACTTGAAATTAATTCATAAAAATCTAAAACAACTCGGATGTAAGACGAAAATGGAATCGACTCAGCTTTGGTACGAATCCGGTTAACAGTTGTCTCGATTAATAATCAAAGGAGGCCCAAGGGAACTGTTCAAGAGCATTACTCTTCCGCAAACGCCGGAAAATTTATTGCTGGCATTCCCAGGACATCTAATGGTGGGACCCGACTTACTGGGGTCTATATTTTATGCTAATTAATGGCGAAGTATGGAAGCCTGTTATTAGCCAGTATTATCCAAGGATGACAATTCATACATAATCGTAGATTATGAAACCAAAATCTATCAACGGTCCCTTACACTATGTTTCATCTAGGAACTCAAATTTCACAGTAATATTCGTAGCAAAAGATTACTATTTCCATCGTTAGTCAATCCAAGAGGTCCAGTAAATACGCTACACCCCAGAGAGTAATGTACGACATCGAGGTCTGGGTTAGTCCCGCTTAGTTAGTGGTACAGTACCTACTTAGTTCGAATATTTATATATGTAGTATTGAAAAAAAGACGTGACAAAAAAAGATTACTAAGTCAACCAATACATTGAAAATGAGTCTAAAGAATTGGAAGAATTTACGTTCCCTTTTCATTTAAATGTCATGTTATTTTCTGTAAAAGAAATAGGCTCTAATAAAGAAGCAATCAGTCTGGACTATTCAGGAGAAGAGTGGACGTATGATCAGCTTTCTAATGTATAAGTATGTACAAAATGCCTATTTACACTAGAAATTCCAATATTACCATAGGACGCTTAGTCTTGGACACTTCTATGCGATTTGGGATCAGTAAAAGTAGAGTTTGTCTGTAGGGTGGATGGTCTACCGTGAAGCAACTCGTATCATTATTGGAAGTTTCAGGATCGACAGTAAGGTTACTACTGTGATAAAGTCCCTTGGCTGGGATTTGCTACAGGTAAGAGTATCAGATTACTGATGGAAGCTTTTCGAAAAATTCATCAGTTCGGATCTTCTTGACCAGGTGAAACTTTAAATCCGGTTACAAGGAACAGGATATCTAAGAGAAATCTACAGAGACTTTACATTTACATTAGTACCCCGTGAGCAAACATGGTGTATGGTAGGGGGTGTAAAAAAAAGACCGAACTTCACAATTACCTATGTGTATCTTACACCATCTGGAGAAGGGAATAAGAGCTATCAGTTTCTGCCATAATTTCAAGATATCTCTTTAACGTCTGGTCTCAAGGATCTCATTCGCCGAGCAAGGAAATCACGATGTCGTGAATTTCATCTTGTGAATCACTTCTTAAAATTTTCTCGAATATTTTATGACTATGCACTATGACTATACACATACTATTTCTTTCATCAAAGGATTACAAACCCTGAGGGATATGATTATCTCCGATACTGTACTATCTAAGCAGTAGTTTCCCTTAACGAAACGAGCCACTCTACGTAATAAGGAAACTATCTCATCGTTATAAGGAAATGATCGCTAGAACAGTTACTTCTAGCCGTTGCTTCCACAGAGTATTAGGAAAGCTAATAGGCTAGATTAGATAGGATGTTGGTGTTAGTACGTTCCCTGCCATACGCCACCGGCGGCTTGCAGGGTAGAAATGTAAATGTGCCTCATGCACTCAAGATATTCCAACGAGCCTTTTGGCTTACAGGAGCTCAAATATTCCTCGAATTAACGCATCTGGGATTACTTCAAACAAAAATGAATCCCAGCGTTACTGCGCAGGATTGTAGCAAGTATCCAACAATGAAGAGTCCCGATAAGCTTAATGGCGCAACAATTAGATGTGAAATTAGCGCTCCATGAACGACTACCGAGCGCCTTCCTGGAACATCCTCAACAATGAATTAATTTAACACGGCTCCCGCGCTTCTGACACACCCAAGTTTCGCCACTATTGAACGAGATTCGCACTTCGCAGAGAGGAAACATCCATTTAGTTGATTCCTCCGCCGTATTTCGCAAAACCCATATCTTTTATTTCCGCTTGTAACCATTCCTTCTTGGGATTATCTCTGTCTGTTCGCTGGAGTGCATATCCCAAACGTATTCCCTTATTGCCGCCGTAGCAGCTGCACCGGGATTAGCCTCGCTAAGGGTAATAACACCCTTTATTTTTGAAAAGGCCTCGTCCATTTGCCCTTTTGGGATAACGAAGGGAATCGCCACCTTTTTTGCATTGGCTTTTATTTTTTGCGAAACGACTTTACGGGCGGAGAGCAATTATTGCGGGCGTTGATAAAAGTTGGGTTCGGATCCGACTTTTCTTTTGTTTCCGAAGGAGAAGAATGGACGGAACAATTATCGCCTTGGAATTTCCTTTAATCTCCCTTTACAAAGAGACGGCCGAATATTCGCGAATGCAGCGACGACTGCCTTTCCTTTTCGAAATGTTGAAGAAGACTTGGGAGGTGATGACTACTCTGCTATGTTACTTATTTATAAATACCTTAAAAACCTTTATATGATTTCATTACTAATTGAATGTTCCAATTACACTAGCTATGGATATTTATTTATTATCAAAGTTGGGTACTACCTTCGTCGGTGACGTAATTAATTCGCAATGCATCAAATAATTACGTAATAAATGCCAATGAAATCACATTAATTAAAAATCCACTTGATTACATAACTTAAATGGCAAAGTTGAATGAATAAATCCAGGGTACTTATGAGGATTGCTAAAACTGGAGCAGCATTAATTTAGAATTAAATCGTAATCAATACTCATCATATTGTAATGTAATTTTTCCATTTAATTTATTTTTATACTAGCTGTGTAATTTTATAATACTGTAATTGTTTCTTTCTTTGCCGGCCTCATGTTATAATATAGAACTACCCAGACCGGTCTTGGAATTCACTAAGTCCCCACCATACAACACTCTACACCTCACACATTGCAACAGGCAGGTTAACTTGTGAAAATCATTTAAAAGGAAAGGATCGTAATTCAGAAAATATGGGAGCGGGCAGCTCATTTCGATCAGGTTTAGCGAACAATTTAATTCTGTATTCTTAAATTTTATATTAAGGTTCTCATGACGTATTCCCCAACAACTACTGTCAATAAAATACTAAAGAATATCGATATGAAAAATAAAATGAATAATATTTTTTCGGGAAGAATGTAGTTTGAAGAAAAATCTACTCAGAAGTAGAAAAGGTGGACCAGGAGGGCAACTCCCTGGGGGTAATGATGTCGCTGAATACTTTAGTAAACTTCGCAGTGGACAATTACGGACGGAGTTGGGAATGATCACGCTAATTATGTCGAGTTCTTTGTTAGATCTGAGTTTTATAGACTAATGACTAAAAGAAAGCTATAATTGGCAATGAGGAGATATCTGATAGCGGAGAGACTTAAATCATACATAGCAAATGTAGTGGTGGGAATTTAATAGTCCTAAGGTTGAAATGTTAATGGATGTAAAACAAGTCCTCTAGAAAAGAGAGTTTGGAAAACCTTTGAACTGCTATATAGCATGAACTTGACTAAGTAATGTCAACTTCTAAATAGCAAAGGAAGAAATACTGGAGATGATACAGATAGATCTAGGGATAGCCAGGTGGGCAACGCATTCGACTTTGGTAAAAGCGGTCCCGGGTTCGATTCCCGGTGATAGCTCATGCGCGATATGACTTCAGATGTCTTAAAAAAATAAACTTAAAATTTTAATTTTAATTTTCTCAAGATGGTTGAAATTTAAAATTAATCCTTAGAGTACACAGCTATGGGAAGAAAGTATCATTGTTCGGCGGGTTGTATAAGATAAAGGATAACAGAAATAACCAGAACAAGGGATAAGCAGCAAGATTTGGCAAACCTGTAACCCCACCTTCCCCTCTCGACCTTTTTCCCAGTGGGTTTATCCCATCCTTTCAGCACTTTGCCAGGTTAAGAGAAGGTTCTGATTGAAAAAACTGAAGTGGAGGCAAAATATTAAGAGGAGAGAGATTGCTGAAGAAAGTAATTGAAGGTAGGGTGCAAAGAAAAAGGCGAAGTTGGTGGATGAAATGGGAAGAAAAGGGACTTGTAAGGAAAATCCTTTCTGTACGGAATTTTAGAGCGCACGAGCCTACAGGAGAAACACCTATGAAGTATTTATCTAGTGCATTTAAAAAGTTCTAGGGGGACGCTCACTGCTGTTCACAAGACTAACGTTATGTCGTACACGTAGTGTTAAGAATATCTCTCAGGTCTATTTATTATTAGATACTTTAACAAAGCTACTTAATCCGTGCTATTAACAATGCTGCTTGTAGAACAATATGTAATTTCAACAATACTGCTTAATTGATATTGTTAAAATGCAAAGAATTATACGCTTTCAACAATGCAGCCTAATTGCTACATTCAACATGGTTACTTATTAGATACTTTTAACAATGCTGATAATTAGATAGTTTCAACAATTGGAGACAAAAATATATTTCGACATTTATTTTATATTTATATATTTAGTTTGAAACGATTGAAGAGGCGGTGGCCACTTGGAAATTTTGTTGGTCTTGTTGATTCTCATTGGTCTTTGTTGGTTCTTATTGATTCCTAACAGTACTTATTAGTATCCTCATTGGTTCTTAATGACCAAGCATCCTATTGGTTTGCTTTAAAGGTACTTATTGGTTCTCTTATAGGTTTTCTAGAAGGAAATATTTCATATTAGTATGCCTTAAGTTAGAGCTTTAAATTTAAGTTTTAAATACGATATGGCAGTTTTTCTGAACCTTTCTCCTCAACGATACGCTTATGTACAGAATAAAATTTCGTTGAAAACTAAAAAAATTGCTGTAATAATAATTACGTTTTTGATAATTTAAAAATAAAAATTAAATTGGAATAAATTTGAATGAATTTAAATCTTTCATTTAAATTCCATTTCATGAAGTATAATTTGGGCTTCTCTCGATAATCAGAGACTACGTAAATTCTCCAACTTTTTCCTGAGCATTAGCCGTTGAGACGAAAACTCAGTCAGGTAAACGAAAGAGACGTAGATAAGAAAGGAATAGAGCAGGATCCGGCGTAGGGCTTAGTGGAAAGCCTTAAGTTGATGTGGGACAGGAGCAAGAGATTGCCCGAGTCGGGGATCGATCGTGGGACTATCCTTTATGGAGCCACTTGCATCTCACACTCATTGCTCTGCGCCAAAAACGGTCTCTTTAACTTGCCGAGGCTACAATTTGGAGATCGAATTCGGTTTGATATGAAATTAGGCCAAACCGATAGCGGATTTGCAAGAACAAGAAACATGTCCCAATTCGCATATGAACCTCTCCTTGGGGCAATATGCCGGCGTCTTAACGTAATGATCATCTTAAAACATTTCTGAATAGAACTGGCACTAATAATTCTATTTTCTCCTATACCTCATCGAAGAAACCGATACAGTGAACTCCCTATTATCTACGGAAAGATGGTCCTTTTTTGGATTTTTTTATAATGACTGATGCATTATATATATTTAACTCTTCGTAATTTTCCGTGATTTTCTTAAGAAAATTAAAGGCAATAAACACAAGTGTTTTCACTCAACTATTTTCATTCCAGTTTTAGATCCGATTCAATTTAAAAATAAATATCCGTCGGTTCCGGTTTAGCTCTTTCTACCAAATTTGACATGGTTAAAACCGTTTAAATTCGTTTCAAAACATGTAAACATAACCTTCAAAGGGTTACTTTATTAAGTGTATCTTTCCTTAACGTCAACAGAATTTCGGAATAAACCTTGGGATAATTAAAAAATAATTATGAATACACTTAATAAAACTAGCCTAAAATGTGAAGCATTAATCTTAGTTGGCTCTCTTCACCTACACATACAAAATATGTTACTGTTCGTTAACACTAATTTAAAGAGAATGAAAAACTATTTTTAAGGTTCAGAATTTAAATTTTTATGCTCGACATCGGTTTTCACTCACGCAAAAAAGACGGTTTACTCAAATTTCAATGTGGTTCTACTTCGATAGAGTTTTCTGGGCCGGATCTAGGAACTTGTGAGGGGGTGCATACATTTGGTCGGGGTGATTTTAAATATATTAACTAAAATACCATTATGCCGTGATAAATACAGTTACGATAGCAGAAGAAATTAACAAATTTAAATACCTAGGAGCATGGCTAGTACTACAAAGCCATCAATAGTTCGTCTCATTCCCCTCCCTCCTCCGGATCGGCAAGTGTCTGTTTCCCCCCAATTTTCTCCATTTACATAGACGTCAATGACGCGATACTGACAACAAGACATTCAGCTGAACCAGCGTAGTAACTGCCGAGTCATACTTGTACATCTGTAAATACGGTCAAATTGATTCTCTATTGATTCAGCGAAATGCCAACTATAAAAGAAACAAGGCTTCGGAAATCCACGGAGCAAATGAATACACTCAATTTGAGATCTCGAGGATGAGTACACGTGCCTGACTCTGTTTTCGAACGGACGATGAACATTTACTTTAACGAGAGAGAATTGCTTATGAAAGGGATATTAATGAACTATATAAAGTGAAATGAAAGGGTTACATAAAAGCAGGAGAGAGTATCTTGTAGCGTAGAGACCTTTACGACCTGACGTGAACCAATCAAGATAAATGCCAACTCATAAATGGCTAAAACGACTCTCAAGGAATAGTTACGCTGGACATGAGGTGGATGATGTAATTCGTTTACGGTACACATGCTCCTAAATCGCAATCCATAAAATACGGATATGCTACATCACACATTCTTACCCATGAAATTAATTCAGACGTCATACATTCACATCTACAAATGATAAGTAAATAGCAGTCTTACCGATGTTTGTTTTAAAACCGTTTCGTGAAACCTGATAAGTAATAAAAATTCGCTAAAGTGATTGCAAAAGCTAAACAGTAATAAAAATAAAATTATTTAAATTCACTTTTAAAAGTATAATTTCGGTTCAGCGGTTGTACTATAAAAATAAATATAAATATGAAATTTGTCTTTTACCACGAAAAAATATGAGATTTAATTAAGTAAATAATTAATGTTGTACATACATGTACAGGATGGAGGGAATATTCAATGGAGCACTCAATTACAGTGCAAGATGTCAAAGGAAGGTAAAAGTCACTAGATATAGCGAAAATATCGCAATACTATACTAGCTGCCTACAAGCGAGTGGCAGGTGGTGCCAATTTACCAGCAAATTTTAATTGCACATCAGCATCGCTTATCTTACATTAAAACGGGTAATTTATTCAAATTTTCCATCGAATATAACTTTCCTACTTTAGGTAGAGGATTAAGAAACAAAATACTTAATATCTCTTTGATTGACAAGGTTAATGATTTAGCAAGTAGAGTGCATACTTTCTCTTTCTTTTATATTTGCATGCTATGAGTTACACAAAAGCATCTGAATTTACTTCTTTTTGGTATAAATTGAAACCTTTTTTTAAACAATTCCAGGAAAAAGTTACAAAAGAGAGAGCTAATTAAACCTTTTTCGATGAGTTTTGAATCAAATGTTTCAATTTTTAACTCTTACCCTTTATTAAAGATATAGCTTTCTATATTGTATCAGTCTTTATCCTAGTGATAATAAAATTCTTTTAGCTGGAATAGATCTGAACATAGCTTTATTAATTCCTTTTAATAAATTACTGAATTTTCAAAACATACTTCACACCTACTTATTTTTATTTTCATTGTATTATCAAGCATGCAAGACTGAAGAGACTCATCATTCTTAGAATCATGCAACAATGATGGACAACAATAGCGCTAAAAGTGCACTACAACATCGTTACTGTAGTTTCACATTATCCTGGACGTGCTTAAGCATGACTTCAAGAACCATTTCATCGACCCTTCTATATTCACTGTCGGATCTTCCAAAGTAGCATTGAGGTCTCAAATTGCCGATTACGTTTACGATGCACATGTACTTCCCGTACACGTATCTAACAACCATCATTTAGCTTCCTATTTCCTACTCAGGATGACGGAATTGAGCCATTTAGCGCTTTAAAAAGACACGCATTTGATGCTGCTAGTATAGACTTGCCATTTTTAACACAATATTTTGCCTATCATCGCTATTTTTCGAAAGCAGTAATCACACCCACGTATCTGTTCGAAGTATATTTCAAATGACACGCCCACGTAAGGAATGGATCTTTAACTTTTCCACATCGCAAAATTCCGCGAGAATCTTCAAACGAAAAATGATATCGAAATAATTTTTGAAACAGAAGACAACAAATACAAGCAATAGAGTTATTTTGAGAACTATGAAAAAGTACCTGGAAATATAAAAATGTTGCATCCTTCCAATCGACGACAGCTAGTAGTTAAAGGAGTCGCTGTCGTCATATTTCAGATCACTCACCTGAAAGAAAGAAGAAAAAAATTAGTGTGAGATTCTTTTCTAAATAAAACATTTATAATATTATGTTTTCCACAAATAGATTATTTTAATATTTTACTTTCCGGAGAAAATTTTTAAAAAATTTGTGTTTCCTTTCTTAGAAAATAAATAGCACGAATATTATCGGCAAATCCACGTAAATCAATTTTGAATGAGACTAAATAATTATGCTCTGACAAATGTTAATTATTTTTGTAACTTTTACTGTTCACTATATAAATTGTTCCATGAAACCAATATTTCGTTCCCTTTTTCTGTATATGTATTATATTTTATATAATCGTTTAATTTCTGAATTTCAGCCAATGTATTTTGAATTGCATTTTGACAAAGATTAAATGAACGATGGCACCCTATTTCGTCCAATGATAAAGACCTTTTTTATTATATTGTATTGGAACCAGCAAATCGAACATCGGAGTGTGTCAGGGGATGTGTAAACACCGAGTGATCGACCTATTGATTTCTGTTGACCTTTGTTGATTATAACGGCGGATCACTCCTGAAAATAATGAGTTTTTTAAACGATTTCTCCCTCCCTTTGATCTCGCTTATTTTGCATTTTTGGAAATGTCAAGGAGGTCGTATGATTCCAATTACGCCTCCATAAACATGCTTTCTTTGAATGTATTTATCAGTCGCAAACTGTTTGCTACCGTCGGACTAGATTGGGGCAGCATCTTGCTTTTTCTATAGAAATTGGGCTTCATTCAACACACCATTTCAAACGTGAATGCATCTGCTACTCTTTAAGTTACTCGTGGGCGTGAAGCCTGTTTATTCGACAGAATCTGCTACTTTCATGCTACTTTAATTTTATTTTACTTTAAATTTATTTTGCTTCTTTATTTAAGTACGATATTTTGGGTTGTTATATATGTAAGACGCCAGACTTTAATTTGTAAAATTGTATAGTATCAATTTATTCTTTCGTTCTTTTTGAATTTTCATATGCTAACATACTTGATTAACTAGTGAATGGGCATAAATCGTAATAATGAATATCAAGACGATCAAAAAGTAAAAATAATACGCTCATTGCTTTTCACATAGAACTGTTTTCAAATTTCATTGTTTCGCAAGAGAACTTTTCGAGGCTCTTCATTGTTGAAGACTTGCAACAAAGCCGAAAGCAACAATGTTAGGTTTTCTTTAAGCTTGAAAATATCCCAAAAGCAGAAATTTTTTATCATGATTATCAGAAACGGCCCAAGGCATCTTAAAACCCCAAGGAGTCTCTTGGTTGCTTAGACTACAATTTATTTAAGATTTCAAACTTCATAATGAGTGAAAAACAATGCCGTTTAAAGGAAGCACACTTTTTGTGCTTTTGTGTTTTTTAACTTATAGAGGATTTCTTATAAATTAATACGGAATTAAAGAGAGAAAACTCTAGTCCTACCGTCTAGCTGTATTTAAAAACACAGAAAAGTTTCAAAAATGAAAGAATGAATTCCCTGTACCCGTTTCAACTAATTTTTGACCGCTGTATAATGTATAGTGATTTCTTCGAGTCTTTTAAAGAAGGTTCTATTTAATTTTAACGGTTTACAACAAAGAAATCGTTTTGTTTTCTTTATTGAAATGCATTTAACGTATTTTTCAACTGCCAATTCAACAAAATAAATACTGTCTTGCGAATTTAAATCACAAGCATCACACAATTTAAGCACCAAAATGACTGAGTGGTTAGAGTATACAAAGTCTTTCCTCAGTGTTCTCCATCCATTTTAAAGCAAAATTTCTAAGTTTTCATTGGTATTATGGCTATAGTAAGCACCCATATGAATAGTTCTGAACCACGCATAAGCCTGGAGATTACCTGATTCAAATCCAACTTAAGACATTTTTTCCCCTGTCGTACGGCAGCTCGTGGGGTATTTATGTAAATGTAAAATCTTCACCCCCAAAATTTTGCCGCCCCAAATGATACTTGGATCGCTATTACATTCAGACCTGCCCTGCAAATCATTAAATCAAAAAAATATATTTATGATACTCCCTTAAGAGTGAATTAGATACCGCGGTGTTCCCATTCTTAGGTATACTTCAGAGACCGACCCACAGCTGGGCGACCACCAGGTGAAGTCGGCCGCAGCCTCTCTTATAAAAGACATGAATAGAAAACGGTGTGATCGGAAAAACCGCTGAAGAAAGATCACATACGAATGGACAAAGCAATAGCTAATATTCCAGGACCACTTCACCGCCAGCGGTCAGAAAAAGTTGGTGATATATCATCCCTTAAACGCAAGTGGCCTCTAAAAAAAATAAGAGCGTCAAAGATCAAAGGGATCAACCGGAAGGATATTGAATAAAAGAAGAGTTTCGTAGAAGCGTGATTCATGGGGTTGCCATGGGAAACGGTTCGAACCCCTGCATTTCCTTCGCAGCATCCGTACACCTGTACCATTTTCTTACTTCCCTTCATTTTATCGAAAATCTTCTCAGAGATATCGATTTCCTTTGTACCGGAGGCTCAGCGGGTTTATTCAGCGTTTAAAGAACCTCGCATTAGCCATGGATTCCATTCACTGAACATATGTTTACCTAGCATTAAAGCCCTTGAAACTCGCTTATTCCCATAACTGCGAATCCACTGCCCCCTGTGGACAATCCAGCGATCAAACAGCAATATTTATCAATTCGCCGGTCACATTTTGATTCGGCAGCAATTTCACAGACACAATTCGAATTTCAAGCTATCCCAGAACTCCCAGAAGTGGCGTATATTTGTCAATCAAGACCAATATTTTTCTAAAACACTGTTGAATCAGGATAACAAAGCGAGCATTAGAATTCGTCTTATATTAATGGACAAAAAGCGAAGGAAGGCCCCGTAGTTTCCGGTGTACACCCGGAGGATTCTCAACAATTACTTAAACGACGAGGGTCGTCCCGAGAAACAGGCGGTTTCCGGGGCGACGGGTTTTGGGGGGGCGAATGACGTTAGGATGAGGTCATCATGAAGAGAGGATATCTTTAAGTCTCAGCTCTCCATGTACAAAACACTTATAAATCAATTTGCTTCGTTTGTAGAATGAATAGAAGCGTTGAACTTTTTCCATCACCTGATTATGAATAAGACACATTTTCTTTTACCTGATGATTATTTATTAAATTAAAATAGTGTTTTGTGGGAAAGGTACAGCTTTTCTCTTCGTTTTAGAAGATCGATCTCTTACGTCTCCTCTTACTTTGAATTTTACTCTAAGGATTGCTACCTGTCTAGATCCATTTTAATTCCTTTGAATCCCATTTTAGAGAGATATTTGATTGTCAGTAAGGCAATAATGATAATGATGCGTATTAGGAAATCTTCAGGTAAAAATATTTGCAGAATTAATCAAAATAAAATGTTTAACAAATTAGCAGATTGCAAGCAATAATAATTGCTGATTTCCATAGTAGATTTGCTTTCTATTAATATCATTTTATTGATATAGATGTGATAATAGTTATGGTAATGATGTAGGAGCAATGTTAAGACATGTTATTGGAGTAATTAATTTCAATGTACATTTAATACATAAAATATCTCTAGTGAAAGTGAGAGTTCTTAAAAAAATGATCATAACTAAGAATTTATATAGAAGTAGCGCCTGCATGAATCCCATCCTGGGGAGCAAATTAATCTCTGCTAGCATTTTAAAAATTATATTTTCCATGAATTAACAAGAACCATGAATAAACAGACGTTATTCTACAGTTTATTCAGAAATCAACTATTTTAGGCGACTGACCGCCATCAAAATACAAAACAAGACCTGAATATCACAGGAATGAAGGCGATAAGGGGCACCGTAACAGCAAAATCGACGATAAAAAGGTTGGACACATTTTTGCCTATGCATGAGTAAACTTGATATTCATGCATGCAAGGTTGAAGATCGGTACATTCAAGCGTAACATTGTGCAATGGATAAGAACACGTATAAAGGAAAAACACGCTTCATAGCTTCCACGAGAGATTTTCATTCGATCGATTTCCTGAAGATGTCAACTCTTTGAAGAAACCAGTCGAATAAATATCTCTTATTTGAGCTACGAAATGTATTTCTATAAGATGTTTGCGAAAGTACTTTGACACAAAAGTCGCTCTCAATCGCTATTGAACTGTAAAAGTATTTCATTTTTTCGGTTCGGGTTCGGTTTTTACACCGGAAAAAATATGGGTATTTTTCATTTTCGGTTAGATTTCTTTTCTGTTCCGGCTCGTTATCCTTTTCTCAATACTATACTACTTATATCAATTTTCGAATGTCTTCAAATTTAAACAATTCCATCATATAAATATGTTGGCCTATTCGGTTATCTCTTTCAGCTTCAAGCTGTTTATATAACAGCATGAACTTCACACTTTGATTATAAAATTCATAACACAGATGAAAGCTTCAGCATTTACCTTTTAGATAGTAGAATCTCCTCTTCTATTAACCTCGCCTAATAAAAGGGTCAATCTATCTATCTACTACATATTTGATTTTAAAAAACGTAAAAATTTATATCTTTTGTTTATATTTTTGCATTTAGATTTCATATTCTATATTTAAGTAATATGTAGATAATATTATAAATAATATTATTAATATATAATTGGATGTTGGGAAAAGGGAGGTCATTTTGGTCTAACCGCCAAAAGGGAATAATAATAATAAGTTTCAGGTACAGAAAAATGTAAAGAGTAAGCTTCTTATGAGCATAAAATGCGTTGGAAGATGGCAGAGTAAAAATCGTCGAACAATCTGCTGCAATAGTCGACCGCATGGCTAAACGAGCACGTTCCCGCATTAGATTCCCAGTGTGTGTCCGCGGGCGGTCCTCAAGAGACCCTCCGGTTCCGGACGGGGCACGTGGCTCGGAGATGGCAGATAAAGAAGGGTCGTCATTGGGGTTTGTTTGGACAGGGGTGGGCTTCCTTACAACCACCCCTCAGGACGCCCCTAACTTTTCAAAAACAGCCTGCTTCTCCTGCCTTTTCTTTCCCGCAGTCGATCGAACCCAAGGGCGTCCGTTCGACACCTGATGGTCATATTCACCGAGCATAGCATCCCGGCACAGTTATTTCCCTTTCCGATGGGACCGTTTACGATTGAATATATTCCCCTTTCGAGAACCCTTGATTTGCACGGCATATAAGTTCCGCATGATTGCCGTAAAAATCGAGATTACTAGCATATGAAATGTGAAAATGGGCTCTCAAGAAACTTAACGGTTCAATTATTTTCATTTATTAAGTGGTTAATTTCATTTTCACAGACATCCATGTTTGATAGTATAATGATGTAGTAGACAAGTGAAGTTACTTATGAACAAACTATAACATAAAATAAATCGATAATAACAGTTTACTATTTGTCTTAATGACACACTCATATTTCCTTCGTTAAAATGGAGTAAATTAAAGTTACGATATAACCTGAGGAAAGGTAAGTGACATTTTACATGTTTATTTTTCTTCTTTCTTCATTCTGTTTAATCTGTGACTTACTTAATATTCTCTTGATTTTGATCTGAGAACAATTCAATACAGATTTTGCTCTGCATACCTGAACGTAATCGTGAAGAAAATAATAATAGCAATAATAATAATTATCATAAACTTTATTTTTAAACTGCTGGATTCGCAAATTAATAGAAGGTTAAAAACAATCAACATCGTTATACTTCTTGTTTAATCTTTTCACTCATTATTTAATAGAACCCTACCAACTGAAAGTTCATCATTATACATAATACACAAAATAGTAGTAAGATTGCAAAAATCATTTCGACAAAGGTATTTGGCACATGTTGATCCCTACCGGGAATCGAACCTGGGACCGCTCTTACTAAAGTCGAACGCGCTATAGCTATCTGGGAGGAAAACACAAAAAAAACAAAAAAATCAGGACTGCTAGAACTCGTTGACAGTATAAAAACCTAAACCATAAAAATAAATAAACATAACACACTCTCATTTAAAAATATATACAACTTCTAATAGTATAAATGTTTATATCTAATGGAAGAGGTTAGTAAGCGATCGGTTAGGAAGGAACAAGTAAAGGTTGATCAAAAGAGAGTAGGATGCGTGTGGGGAAATCAAAGCACTCGTTTGTTTTTAACGACCCTTATAGGGGCAAGGAAGGGAATCTCCTGAAGGTGAAAATGAACCCCTAAGGGAAAGGGTCGGAATCGACGTCGGCGTTGAAAGGAATAATAAAAGAGTAATGTTAGGCGCTGGGGATGCGGATGACAAAGGAGGACTTAGCCTCCGGAATTGATGGCCCAGGAAGTTACAAATGGACGACAAGGCTGGTTTTTTGTAGGAAGGTCGGTGGCAGTAACGAGGCGCACCTGGAAAAGGGTGTTTGTACAGCGAGGATTAGGAATGGATGATGAAAAGGCGATTTTTGCCAACTCTTTCCCCTTTTGAGCGGTGCGGGAGTGACTTGTTGTGGTGGCGCGTAATCCTCTACAACGCATTGATTACTGAAATGCGTTTCGACAGTTTATGCTCACGCATCTTCCCGTTAAACGATTCCGAAAAAAGAGGGGTTCAAAAAGCTCAATTCGAAAGAATTGTCTCCGGGATTGCTTTGGTAGCCATTACGGTAGTCGTGATGGCTAGGAAACAGGTAAAATTTTGAGTGATTAATAAGATATAGTGAGGGACAATAGTTTGTGTAAGTAAATTTGTATTTAGTAAGTTAGCCTTAGAATATGTATTATTTATAAGGTTATTAACACCTAAATACTACAGTTGTAGTATAGATTTAGATTAGTACCCCGTAAGCCACCAGTGGCGTATGGCAGGGTGTGTAATGACAACATCATCGTTTACTAATCGACCCTATTAGCTTCTCTAATAGCCCGCTGGAAGAACCACCAGAAATTACTAGCAGTCCTTACGACTTCCTCTTTATAGCGCTAACGCAAAGTATAGTTGTTGACAAGAATCAGCTGTATTATAGAATAATCTTTTGTAATAAGGAGATATTTGCATCGTAATAACTTTTGTAAAATTACTTTTGTAAGTAGATGATATACGTTCTTTTACTTTCCGTAATGTAATATTATGTAATTAGGATTTTATGTAGCACTGTGTGATTTTAATACTATACAAATGTAGCAAAGTTGTCACCGGAATGTTTGTCCATCTACGACATAAAAGATAATGAAGAAGCATGCTTAACCGCGTCAGATATATCTTCATACTGGGTGAGAAGTAAGCAGTGTTGGCATTAGTTGCAGAAACATTGAAAGAAAAAAAATGAAACAAAGAAAGTTTTATCTATTTAAATGACATCCTTATTTATCCTCAAGCTTAATAATTACATACAGAGTTTAAAGACAATTACTTATATTTCTTCAGAGCTATTGTTGACAAGCAACCGTTGTTGGACAATTGTTATTGATCAATTGTTGCTGTGTAATTGTCCGAATAGCATTATTAATAAGTTTCATTTATTCTAAGGTGTACTCTGGCATAAAATTAGAGATTCTGCAGAAATTCAACATCTTATCACTGATATAGTCCAGAAACATACACCAAATTCTGAAAATGCTATTTCGGATTCGGAATGTATAGAGACACTGACAACCGACAATAAGTTGTATGATAAGAGATTTATTTTTCAGTTTATCACAAATCCTATCACCTCCGAAAATAGACGATGACTTCTGAGGAATTCTCTATTTTAATGATGAGAAAAGTCTTGAGAAATAATAATGAGCCAACGTCTCTTGCTAACGAAGACCTTTATGAAGAGAATTCGTCATTAATCTCTAACTATTGGTCCAATTTAAAATTTATGCTTCCACAGGGTATTTTTATAGCAAAAGCAAGGAAGATAATGGAAAAATTCATATCGTACTACATACATAAACGAGGGTCATAGCGTGCTTACTTCTGGAGGGAGTGGAACGATTTTCATGTGAAAAACATTCAATGTACGAATTATATTTTGAGGCTTTTCTCTTGTTTTGATCTCCTCTGGGTTTAAGCTTGAAATACCATCGCCTCAACCTTCTTCGACGCAGCTTCTAATTTAGTCTTACCGTTCTTACTTAAGATTTGGAATCTAAATAATTGCTAATCGATGCATTTACTTCTCCAAAAGAATAGAACAAAGAGAAACGTTGCGACATTATCATTCACAAAGAATTGAGGCAAAAAAAGAACTCAATAAATTTACTCACGACGACGCTGGCTAATTTAATGGAAGAGAGAATGCCTGTCATTACGGAATGTGACCTAATGACCCCATTGTCTTCCGCGCAGATTCTATTCGGAATGAAATAATTCTTGACCTGCCTGAATTTAACCCAAATCCATAATTAATTCGACTACCACTGGGTTACGACACCTTTTTCACCCATTAGCAAGATGGCGATGTTTTAAATTATGCCTCATTATCAGCCTAATTATACTATTAAGAATTCTAAGCAAAAGGTTCTCGAACATTATAAATTTATATCCACAATTACCATTACTTCTTCGATAAATAGAACACCTAGATCTGTAATTCACCTTGAAAATGTTTAAGAAATAGACGAGCACTCAACTTTTAGCCCTTTAGACTTCAATATCTATAGAACAAAGCTGATCACGCATATCTACATGCTGTAAACATTATAATTACATTAAAATTCATGCCTTATTATTTACATGACTAAAAGAGACTTAACTATCCGTAGCTATCGAATGCGATTTAATAGTACATCTTGATATCGGATGTGGAGGTATAATTCATCCAATTAAATCTTTTTCCGATGCCACACACTATTAAAGGTTTGTATGATCAATGTATCTTATGGAGGATAGACAATTCTAATGGACGCATAAATTAGACAATAGAAAACCGCAGCGAATAAGTACAACTTATAGATTTAGTACGAACTGCATTTAGTACGAATTGCAAAGATTTTAAACTTAGATGTGTTAAAATGTTACAAAAATGTATTGAAAGGGGATTCAGGATATTGTATTTTAAGATATTGTTAAATTTATAATATTTTGTTGTAAAATGTGACGTTATCCTGTTTGACAATATAGTGATGTTATTCAAGAATGCTAAATGTAATAATATTAGTGTAAAGGGTTTGTAATTTAACGATGTTTGTGGCTGCCACCTGACTACTTTCATACTGTAGCAATATATAAATAAATAATTTGTAAAATGGTGATATTTACCCTATCCATTGGACATGCTCTGAGAGTAACATTAAATAGGAATTTTCGAAGACTATAGGCTAATGTTATTCTCACACCTAAACGAATATTGGGTCTAAAATGATAATCGAAAATTCCGTTGGTTGGTGCTTAAAGTAGTATTGGGTGTCCACTAAGCAGAGATTCCTTTGAGCGTAATGGTAACACTGTTGGTAGCTGAAGGCACTCCAAAGCTGTTGAAATTCCACGTGAAACGAGGAGCAGAACCTGTCAGCACCAACTTTAAAGGATACGCGGATGAAGTCGTAATGGATTTCCAAATGCGTGTGTACAGAAACACGGCTCATTACAGAATCACGAGCGAATCGTAATGCTTTGGGTCCCCAATTCAGGGGAGAGATAGGCTTAAAATGTGTGGCTATTTTCTGGCAACAATAACTCGCTCTCTTTATTCTGTTTCCCTTTATTCTGAACTGTAAACGATCTCTAACTCAGTCTCCGTTTAACAATAGAGGTCGCAACAATCACCGTTATATCTTCATTGTAATCCATTCGATAATCGCAATAGTGAAAGATGTTTAAATTTTTTCTCTAATTATAAAATAAATTATATACAATTACTGGCCTTAATTGTTGCCTTCCTTACTTGCCTCTTACATTTCAACAATAACACCAACAGATCATCGTGACGCTTTGTTGTGATTGCAACAATTCATTATTTAATTCCATGTACAACAATGATGATGGATATACATACTGTATACATATCGTGCAGATTACAACTTGGATGTAGTGTGAGGGATATTTACATTCAAAAGACCTGTATACAATGAATTGTCTCATAATTTTAGTTTAAAATAAACAAATCTACATTTTGATATCTTGTAAGTTTCACTTTTAGTTTTTATTCTAATGGAGACAATATCTATGGATTTATTTAATACCTGATTGTTTGAGTAGAAGTAGAGGAAACTATTTCACATGAACTCTAATATAATTCTATCTCTGCTCATATGATTGGCCTATCCTAATAAAAATAGCAATAAAAGTTAGATGCTACTAAGTTTATTCTTACTCAAACTTTCACTTTCATAGAAAACGAAACCAAAGGTCGTTCGCAGATATGGGGACTAAGAACAGAGTAATGCTATGAGAAATTATCAGTCCGACAAGAGTAGTAAGGGAGACAATCCCGTTGAAAAGCCGATTTTCAGCCATTTAAAGAGGGATAATTACTTAAGGTCAGAGTCGTATTCCGGTGACATTAAAAGAGGCATACGCCCCCTCTTAAAAAATACCTAAAGAGAGGGCTTTACGTCTCATTGGAAGCTTTCATCGATAGGATATGTAATTTGGGTCTTTTCTAGTAAAAAATGTGATAATTCTCCTCTAAGCGGATTCAAACACAAAAATATCAGTCACTGTGTTAGAAAAAGCTTTCAGTGATCTATGTTCACGATAATTACCTTCGAAGATGAGTTTCAGATCCATCCTCAATACGGCATCTGAGAGAGTTACTGGTTAAGGTATTCTAGAATAATGCATTTCAACCTTCTTGTCTTTGTGGCAAACTTACAAAAATTGAAGTAAGAAGACCACTAAAATGTATATTTTATTTATTCCGAAATAATTCTTATATCTATATAAGAGAACATTATACATTGATTTAAAATCTGTTATTTATATGGAATTAAATCAAATATAACGAAAATTTATATCGAAAAATGGCGCGCAAGCATTCATAACGTTTACAAAATATAATACAAAACCTAAAGTACTTTAATTGTGTCAGGGATCATACCAAGGGTATTCTCAAACGAAGATGAAGCTATAAAATACTCGGAATTTATATTAAAATTATATTCATCTAGTTTATATGCAGAAGACTGCAATCTACATGGGCACCGTAGGACAAAAAATTCAAACGCATAAAGAAAATATGAATTACGTAGCACGAAATTCAATAACTAGCACAACAAATGGGTGGAATGCGCGGAAACGATTTTTTAAAGTGCTATTTCCCAAATTTTGGCACCTTAGTATTTAACCACTTTTAACATCTGCTTTGGTAGTTATCAAAAGTATTTCTCTTTTTAAAACCGTTTCTGTGAGATTCCATGAAGTCACGATTGAAGGTATCCCTTTTACTTCAGAATTTGTCATCTTCCCGACTCGATTCAAATTTTCACGTATATACTACTCTTTAGAATACTCGGCCACACGTAAGGATGTTATGCGTGTAAATCGCAAGACTTGCCAAACATTCTTCTTCTTACGTATAGGTTTGCGATGCTTTTCCGAAAGAAAGAAGAGAAGCGATCCGCGTGAGTTGTCGATTATCAAAGTGTGAAAGAAAAGGGAGAGGACGTCATTTCCTGTCTCCTTTTCCTTCTCACAATATTTGTGGATCCCTGCTTCGCCCACGGATCCTCTATTTACTCGAGAGAGGGAATATTACCCTCTGCATCAGTCCCTAAATAAATAAGGGTGTCCTGCTGGCGGAGGGAAGGCCACTGACCCAAGCGAAGCCGTAGCTTACGCACTGCGCTCATCTTCGTGTAATTCTTCTCTTGCGATGCTATCTTTCCTTGTCGAATTACTGTTGCATTAAGCATTCTGTAGAATGATTGCTGCACAAATATTATTTCAAAGTGAATATTGTAGAGTGATTTTTGTGGAAAAACTGTAGAAGAATCATTATTCTGAGGTAATAGTTGTAGAATTATTATTTCAGAGGGATTATTATAGATTGATTCTTGCATAATGACTATTGTAGAGTCATTAACGTAGAATGATTGTTGTAGGATGACTAAGGTAGAGTATCGTAGAATGACTGTTGTGAATTGATTATTGTTGAACGATTATTGTAGAATGTTTGTTGCATAATGATGTACGTAGAGTGATCGTTGCAGAATATTTATAGTAAAGTGATTATTGTAGAATACTTATTGCATACTGACTGTTGTAGTATGATTTTCGTGGAATATTTTGTGTAAAATCATTAACATAGAGTGATTTTTATAGGGTGATTTTTGTAAAATAAATATTGCTGAAAGATTATTGCAGAGTGAATGTTGTACAATGACTGTTGTAGAATTATAATTGTAAATTTTCCTACAAAGCCTCATTCCCTCCATTGCGAATCATAGCTAATGATCATTGCGCCTAATAGGCTCTAATCAAGGTTCGGCCTGATTATTCTGCGGATGTTAATGCAGAATGATTAATGTTTACTTATAATTGGAATATATTTAAACGCATATTATTTCAAGGTAAATTATTTTGTCGAAAATTGTATAATAGATTGCTGTAAAATATAATCGTATCTTAGAATTATTATAATCACATTGTGAGATTAGGGAAATAAATATGCATAGATCATCCTCAATAGCCTAGTTCTTTTTCTGTATAAGAACTTTTACAGCCCTACTGTGAATGATGCTCTTCCATTCTTCGTTTTTCCCGTGCTCACGCTTTTCGATTCATCCCAGCTGCATCTAGTTTACTCATCTGCTCCTCCCCTTAACTCCAGTACCATTTATAACGACATCTCTAACTAAATGCGTCCAGCTGCCAAATGAAACAGTGTCCAGAGTTAATAAGTGTGTCAGGGTACTTTAATGTTTGTTGATTTCCATTCGCAAGGTAAAACCCAGTTCTTACAAATGATAATTCTCCAACGTCTGTGAGATGGAGTGAATGTATAGATTATTCACGAGAGAGAAATTTGGGCAACTTGAAGTAGATGCTTGTGGAATAAATAAAGCTATTGCTTCCAAGTGAAGTGAGGCGTGAGATGGGCAGACAGAGTGTCTCATTGCTTCCTCAATGTTTGCGTAGGCCAGACAGCTGATCAAGTGATATAAATTGAGGGACGCCTCGGCAGCATCAATCATAAGACCCTTTCTAAGACACTCCCTAACCAAATTCTCGCATCTAACACATACGACGTTAATGACGCAATAACTATCCAATGGATAGTATTTTATTATCCATGCATCTACATTACGAAGCCGGCTGAACATATAATCACTACAGAATACATAGGAATACTAATAAGCTCCTTGAATCAAGTTTTACAATTTCAGAAATTCCTTCAAACTAAAGAAAAAGAATTTATTGATTTCTTTAATTATTATAAAAGCGATATTGTCAAGCAGCATTGTTACAAGAATCTAATAATGAAATGTCTCAACAATATAATACGCACGACAATGAGACGTAAATGTAAATTATAGTGAACAACAATGGGCCTAAGTGGGAATAATCGCCCTAAGATTAAATAAAGAATACAAACGTGTAAAAATTATCGACGAAATTGAATAAAGAAGAATGTTTTTTTTAACTAGAATGCTCTCTGTTCGTAAAGTATTCAGCCTTAAGATTGGTTGGAACCTCATTCCCTCAACGAAATTAACTAATAAAAGCTATAAGTGGAGAATGAGGGTTACTAGGCCTGATGAGGAATGAGGTAGTTTGCTAATTTATTCCCCCTGGAGGCAGAATACAGTAAGTGGAACAAAAAGTGATTCATAATGGCTCTACAAGCAATACTTTTTGTAGTATTTCACAAGGAAAGACTTTACTCTATGCCATTATTCACCCATACCTCAGTAGCTTTCATATAATCACATACACGTATAACAGCGAAACAACATTAAATACACGTTGCATTTTTTCTATCCAGTGTCAGAAGATAAATTTAAAAAATCCATTCATCAAGGTATGGTAGCAGTACCATTAAAACGGTAGGCACGCAATACTTCTATATAAAATTCAGGTAATTTAGTCGAACTTTGTGGATTACGTAGAAAAAAATGCAAAAATACATAGTAATTTCCACATTTTTTATTCAAACAACCGGTTTCGATCACAGCGATCATCTTCAGACCTGAGGAATGCGAAAAATACAATAAATTCTTCTTAATTGGCTCTATGTAATACTCTAACGAAAGTTCATTATGGAGGCATATGATTAAAGACGTAGGAAGCATCAAAAGATAATGAGAAGATCCGTACGGTGTTAGAGCGATTAGTAGCGCCAAATTAAGGATAAAGACTGGTTTCCAAAGCCAACGAACGGCGCGCAACAATGTAAATAACGCAACCCCTCCAACAATCTAAATAATGCTTCCGCAGGTCGTGGGGGGGCTTAACGGAGATTTAAATATCAACTTTTGCGTAAAACGGCCGTTTTTAATCGGTGGGCTCCCCCATCACGGCTCCAGACATTAATTAGCTGCACGGAGCATAATTAACTTTCTTTTGTTGCCTAATCGATCTTCATTCTTTTGGATTTATTTGTCCCCCGCCTTTGGGAGAGCCATGAATTTTCGCCGCATTCCGTCAGAGTGAGCCACTTAAGCCCGACTCATATTTTTTTTAATAAATCGATTCCGGGGTAACTCTCATCAAACGGCCAACTTAAGCCAGGCAAACGAAGCTTAGCTTATCAAAGCTTTTTTCCGCCCGTTTGTACGTCGCGTCCTTTTGTACGGAAATCCCCAGTGGCACAAAACGTGTCAGCGGCTATGAATGGAGATCAATTCGAACAATTGTTTAAATTTTAGGATTCCACAGGATTTCAATGGAAATCAAAACCGAAGGCAAAAGGGTGGTTTTACACTTTGAACATGCTAATGCTGAATTTCCTAAATAATGGAATATGTTTCATTCGTCTTTTGGCACCGTGCTGTGGAATCATTAAATTTATAATACGTATGCAAATAAATGTATTTCTAACGTACATCATTAACATTTACACATATCTTAGTTCAACCCTGTCATAATCAGAGATGCCAATTAAATTTCGAAATTTCGCTAGATGCATGATGAAAATCAATTAAGAATTCGCTAAATTCTGAAGAAAATACTACAATATACTACTACTAAGTGCTATTTTTCCACAGTTGAAAACCAAGCTTACCCGAACACTTAAATTCTTGAATCCTGATCGAAAGAGTAAACCGTTCTTTCAAAAGAGTAAACCATTTCTGATTCAGATACTAAAAAAATACCATTTACGTATGTGTAAATCGAGGTATCTATACTATATGATACTAACAACGACTTACAACAAGTTAAAATGATTGCATAATATTGAAATTTTCCGTGTGTGATATTTTTGTCATTCATACTTAAGTATCGCAAGTTATATTCTAGCCATTAATATTCTAACCTCTTATCATAAATAAACACTTTTCAAAGGAATTTAATATTAAAATTGTTGGAACAAAAAAACGGTTATAACCGGTTTCATGTTAGTAGTTGGAAAGAAACCGGATCTTAACCGAAATTTGTGTTCCTCAAGAAATCGGAGCGAAAATTAGAATAAGGCATTTGGTGTTTCAAGCGCTTCAAAACCCGGTTTCTAATCCAGTAAAACCGGATAATTTCGGTTAGAGAATATTTGTACAATTCCCCCAATAAAACCTGGTGATAAAAACGTCATTCCTGCTATTAGATCACCATGTAAAAATATTTAATTATAATACTTAGGAAATATGCGGCTAGTTGCCCTGTTTCTATGAACAAATTCACCAGGTAAAAACATCCTGCCGGAGAATGGAATATTCGGGTTCGATCCCCACTCCCGCAATACCTGTTCACCTCTACTTAATTCTCCTTTGTTCATAGACCGAAGGTTCATCAGTGATTAAGTCGGCGGGTAATTCGAATCCGCGGTTCCTAACCCCCGTTAATTGAGATTCGCGGACAATAGGAATTTGGGATAGATAAAATTCGCCAAATTAGCTTCATGGGAGCAATTGATATCTCTCCTCTTGAGAAGGCATTCCATCGCCTTTCCAATTGAATCCCACGAAGAAGGAATTCTGCGAATATCGCCTTCCGAATAACTCAATAAAGGAGCTTCCCTCGGCATCTCCTGCGTCACTTCCTGATTAGATCCTCAGCTTTCTTTCATAAATTCATGAAAACGGCCCAAAGGAATTCAGACTGTTTATATATTGCTCTTTCATCACGGTTGATATTTCCGATTATGGAGTTAACGTGTTGGCATTCCGTATATAATTGAAGGACCTAAAAAGGAACTGAGGGAAAAGCTTTAAAAGGTCCCAGAATCCATCATCATCACCCTGGGAAACTCTCAGACTAAAGTAAAACGGGGATATATTGTCGCGAAGCATTGTTGAAGGGATACAACAATGATAAGTCTCGACAATTGCACGCGCGCGACAATGAAGCTTTGAAGAGTCTTTTTAAACGATAATTGGTGGATTTAGGGAATATTTGAATACAAAACGAATAAGTACGAATTTTCCGACCGATTTCAAAGTGAAGTGAAACTTCTGAACCAACTTTACTGCCAGCTGATCTCTACTGGCCATCCTTGAATCGACTGTTCATAAGACCTATTTCCTGTTTTTTTCTAAGATCTATTTAAAGAGTTTCCCCATAATATCTATTGCTTACCAAACTCAATATCTCGAAATTTATCACTCAAGTTAAGCAAGGTTTGATCTCTCGTTTAACTAGTCCAATCACATTCCAAGAAACATTCATAAGGCCAAACAAAAAATGATTTCTATCAGAGCCTTTCATACAAGGAATATTTTACAAAAGGGATATGTTTCCGTAAGCAATTTCAAAAAGGTTTGCAACAGTCAGTTCTGAAATATTATTAGAAGACATAAAAATATTTCGAGATTCCTCTAAGGTTCATAGTTGAAGGAACTACAATCGTCAAATCGGTACAGTTTCAATTCTTTCCCACGAAAATTTTTAATTTTCCAACTTCTTGATGCGTTGATTATGTTCATCATAATGAATAGTAGTGATGTGTGAATCATGTTGCTTCACGACGGATCGAATTCAACTCGAAATGACAAACTTATCCAGACATAGTTTCTAATTGTTTGAAGATCCGATTCGATATACGATGGTTTGTTCGTTTACTTATAAAATTCACAAACTGAAACTCGCATTTTAATCATCTCCTTCCTATCGTCCTAATTCACTAAAACAGTATCGCAAATTCCATAATATGGAATTTTTTAACGGGATATAATCAAGTGATTATAGTCATTCTAATTAGTAAATTAGTTTCGATTACCAGAGTGCTTCTATGAAATTTGCCATTAAACGTCATTCAGAAAATCGAAAAAAACGAAGAAAGGAACTAAAATATAGTTTTCCATCACTCAAATCGCACTCGATTCGATGTTGCGCAGTAATCGATTCGGTTCGAAATTTTAGTCGAACAACGAAATCTTTCGAAATTTCGAGTATTCGCGCAACACTAAAAATTACCATACTCTCAATTTCATCAACTATGAATACAAGAGCTAAATTTAGTATAAACACACAATTATCTTCAGGGAAAAAGTAAACATAAACGCGCTTTCTCCGTGACACTAAAACAAATGAATAACAAACTACTGCAAGGGAAACTTTTCAGAACTTTGCCAAAGTCCTGAATATTTAAGACCATCCATGGGCATAGTTGTTTCTAATTTTCGTTGTTATCTTTGTAAATATAAGAGTTTATATTTAGGTACTTTCTGTGGTCGTATACGGTCTGATTTCTTTACGTAATCAAGACCTTTTTCAATGTACTCCCTTTCTAAACGCATTTCCCCGCAGGTAAAATCTTTTCCATGATCACAATTATAACCCCCAGCCTTCGAATATAACAACTAGAAATAGATTGAAAAGAATGTGTTTACCTTTTTATATTGCTTTCTAATATGCCGACGGGCTGATGAAAGGTCACTTTTCATTCTCGATTTCATAGAAATGAAAAAAAATTAAACTAGCGTAGCCGTAATATTTGTACGGTAAAAAGGTATCCGCCGATATTGGGAACATACGTGGCCAACACCATTAATAATTGAGGTTTATATTTGTAAAAGACAAGGATGGAAGGAAGAAGTTAGCTTCAGTTCAACAGTTTATCATGTAGACTAGATCATTGTAGACTAATGAATGTAGAAGGTATCTAGAATATTATTGACTACACCGGTTAATGTTGTTATATGGCCTATCAGTGTTTTTAATTTATTTAATGTTTCATGAATACTTTTTCTGTTAAATATTCCCATTTTCAATTTTTTACACGATTTTAATTTTCGCAAGATATTGCAATGCCTTTCAAATGCTAAATTCCTTGCGATTTCTATTGTTTTCTCTTTCTGAGTGAACTATTGCAATATGTCGAGTTATAGATTTAATTTTTTGCAATTATTTTTCATTTCAGTATGAGTATGTTTTTGCCAGTTTTCCATACCCTCTTTCATGTACACGTTTTCCTTCTCTGGATCTTTTTCCGTACGTTTTCCTCTTTATTCCAATTTACCTATAACTTATTTGCATTTTTAATAACATCGCTGACGATGGGTTAGATCGAAGAAGAGATATTTTAGTCCCAACCTCGCCGAAATAAAGACCTTTAAGAACTTTTTCTTGTGGAAAAACTAAGATTTTACCGGTTGGTCGGCGCAACTTTTGCATGAGGAGTTCCACCAGGTATCGCTCTTTAAAACTCTCCTTCCAAGTTATTAATAAACGAGTAGCTTACATTAAGACCACCGAAAGTTAATGATAAAAGAGGGCGTCCGTAATAAGAAGATAGAAATATCGTCTTTAAAAACGCTGTTTCGAAGCGAAACTTGCCTTCGTTTGGACGATTTGTATGTAAACTCATTGAGCCAGAGCGCCATTTATCAACGTGTTTACCTTCCCTCAAGGAAATATGATTAATGATCGGCTCTACTCTTAACTTACAAACTCGTGACATGCAACGCAACCTCTGCTTGCTTTGAGGTCTCAGATCTTAAGTACATTTGGCCCAGAGAGCATGCTTTGGTGGGATTCATCCGCCAACTGATGGGGATTGATCCATTGCAAGCAATTCTGCCCTCCTGAATGCTAATGCACCTCACATTGATTCAGCCACGGCTTTCAGTCCAACTTGTGAAGAAGTACCTCAGATAACTTTTTGATCATAAACAAGCAGTGAAAAATGCATGGTTTACGTGCTTGATTTTGGAGAGAGAAAAAAAATGTAAGGTAGCCATGACTCAAAGATATCCGCCCTTAAATTTGGTTTGAGCATTGTGATAGGTCCATATACGAGTTTCGGTTATTTCAGATTTTTCTCTTTCTTTCGCTGAAATTCAACGTGTGAATCACACCTTTTTCATTACTCATTCAACTCGGCATTGCTAGCTACCCTTAAGTGGTAATGTGATGAAATCTTAGAAGTCCGGTACGTGTGCAAGTGCGATCTACGGACTCTATTTTTAGCCTCTCTAATTGTAAATTTTTTTACCTAGAATCTTTCATCTTCTATGAATAAGAAAACCCTTATAAAAATACGGTATCACTTAATTTCGATTCTGTAACACTCTTAACTAAACACTTAACCGAGACAAGCACTAGAATAATAGGAAATTAAATAGAAATTATTACTTTATGGTAGTATATAGTATTAGTTGTGAAAATTAGGGGAAAAAGGAAGTTTTCTATAAATTTGAGGTTCTCTCAAGCGATTTTAGGGGAAGGAAGGGTATTTCTTTCTATTATCCCAGATCTAAAGTAAATACATTAACATATATACATACGTTAAACTTAGTTCCCTCAGTTTTCAACGGGGAATTCACTAATATAATAATAATAATAACCTGACATTTTCCGCGAAATATTCAGTCTACTACCACTCTTACGTATAAATAAGACATCCGTTGCTAGGCTAGCGTGCCTCTACGCCACCAAGGTAACTTTTTTAGCAGCAAAAAGCAAGCGAGAAATATCCATTTCGTCAAGATGTGACAGTAGCGACAGAGGAATAACATGCACCAACAAGAAGTGACTCACTGGGCAGAAACCGCTTTTTAGTGACATTGGTGATTTTTCCGGAAGGAGCACGCATAAAAGAGAAGATCGATTGGGCAAAGAGTCACTGAGTAAACGAAATGACGCGTGAGTCTGTAAGCAACTGCGAATTCCCTCTATCCGAGCAAATACGTGACGTCAGAGCTGCGAATATTAGTTCCGAGCTAATCCGAGTGACGTAGACTCAAAAGGCTTTTAGCTTCGACCGACCCCATGCGATAGCTAATGCAACATCGTGGCTAAAAAAGAAGCGCACCACGATTTTGGTTTGTTTTCATGCGAAATTCCACCTTACGTATTACCATAATTAGTCATTCGTTAAATTTCCCATCTTCCTAATTCAAGAGCTGTTATAATTATTTATTATTATCTAACATGCTAAATGATACGTAATTAATTAGTGTAATTACTTGCACATTGCATGTGATTATGTCTAATTGATTCGCTATTAATTATCGAATTAGTTCATAGTTTCTAGATAAATTAATAAGGAGGAATCGACATCGTCCCAAGCTTGCAGACTAACTCCGGTGAGTAGAAGTAATGAATTTATTAGCAGGTATGCAGGAAGCAATTAGAGGCTTTATAAGGGCCATTTTGAGGTCTGACAAGAAATTATTGACGATAAAAGACGAGAAAACATCTATTTGAGGGCTTTGGAGTTAGATCGAGGCCCTTCAATAGCGACTAGTGCGCCTAATGGTAAATTGATCCCTATTTGTTAGTGATCTAATAATTATAATATTACCTCACACATATGTATATAAACAAAGTAGAATACATGCTATTAAATCAAGAATACAAAATATTCTGGAATTCAGTCATATAATAAGAGTATAATTGCAAATTTAAGGTAATACAAAAATAATATAGTTTATATAATATTAATATAAATGTCTTAGGCGCATTAACCGTTTACGATCATTTTTACGAAAAGACCTTCAAAATTAAAATACACTGAAACTCCGGACCAGGCATCTAACTCGAGTTTGGTAGACTAGCATGCTAATCAAATACCCCCTAAAACCAAGGCCGAGAATAAGTTTTATATCCATAATATATTTCAATCGATTACAGCTACAGAGATTACTTACTATCAAAATCCTATTTTTTGCAGCAATGTAGCAAGCATCTAAAATTGAATGAACTCAGATGTCCATTTAAAATACTGTGTGCGAAAATTTAAAAACAGCCCTTTGTCAACCATAACGGGCAACTTTAACGCTGACTGTGTTTACTGTTTAACAATAATTTTGATAGAAATGCGTGGCCCAAGACTTTTGCGTTTTTCTTCCATCCCTAGAATCCCTAATACAAATGAGTCCTTCACGGCAAATAACTATTATAGAGTAATTCCAAGGAGGAAGATTAAAGCTACATTTCGTCCGAGTCTACGTTTTCATTGCGAGAAAACGGTCGAGTGCAAACATCGATTAATCGAAAGGCGGGCGAATGGATAATTTTCATGAGCAAAGGGGCGTTACGGAGGCGCTTCTGTTTTTTTTGATGACGCGAAGCCAAACAAACTCGTTGCTAGCCTTCGAGTGATAATAAGCATCCAAAACGAGGCGGAAAAAACATGCGACGGCAACGACATTAAAGTGTGTGGGCGCATTCAGGTAGCGACGCATGCGCACTTCGCTTGTTTCCCCTTGCGAAATACGAAAAAAAGGACTGTCGGGTGTTTAATGGGGCGAGGATAATTTACAATCAAAATATGGTGCAAATTCAACAAGATATGATGACGCTGCGGTAATATTTGGGAAATATTTTGCATAAAATTTATACTGAATCACATATATATGAAATTTCAGCTCAAGGGACTGTATCATACTGTGGATATATATACTCTTTAATAAGTATGAATTCTCTTCGCACTCAGTTTTTCCGGACTCTCTCTTATTACTATCATTATAAATGACTATTCCCCACAAACCGTGAATAGTATTCTGACAATCCTCCAATGCATCATAATAAAAACTTCATATCGCAACGCTCATGGACATGAAAATAGTTGCCAACTTGTCAGGTCACACAGGTCAATTACTTAAATTTTATTGTATTCCTACATTAAAATCAACATTAATACTCCGCAAACCACCTTTCGGTAGATGGCAGGAACGAACATCAAGCGTTTGAGCTATTGCTGGACCGCCGGATGGCAAAGTGGGCACCATGTAAGATTCTGGCGAAAGCGGTCCCGGTTTCGATTCCCGTGTGAGGACATGAGAGTGTAAGAGTGCAACATTACCTCCGCTACGCATAGAAATGAAAAAATAACATATATCACCCGTATCACTTCAATGTTTTTACACTACCGGGTAGGTCGACGCGTCGCGTCATCATATCGTTATTACGTGTTCTTACTTTTTCATTTCCCAATTTATGGAGTCCTACCGCGAATTCGTGCCTAAAGCAATTGATAGCATTACTTACGCTTTCTACGTACATATACTGCACTACATAATTGAGAATACGACGTGGAAGGACGTGTAGAAACATTAGATGAGATTGAAAGAAATCTCAACTCAATTAAGCACTCTGACAAATATTACGAACGTTACCTATTTAATAAGACGCTAACTGGCGATACATCTGATAAATTACGTTTTTAATCCATTCGATCTCTAAATTAAAAAAGTTTTTGAAAAAAACGCCAAAATTTTCTCTCTTTTTTTAGAGCTTTTATTCGCTATAAAAAATCCGTATTTTCGTTATTTGAGAACATTTTATAGTTATAATACATACTTCAACATTTACTGAATAAAACTCGCGTATTTTAAAAATTTATTCCGAGTAAAATTTTATGCTTTCTTTTTTCATGCTAGTAGCATTGCTTTAACTCATTTTTACCCTTGGATAAATATGTCGGTGACCACACCATACGTATTGGAATCTTCGAATGGCTATCATAATAAAGAAAAATAGGAGATTTACGGAGGAACGATTCGATAGCGCGTTTTTGTTTCCTGATGTCTTCGTTGAAGAGCTTAGGTAGAAGAGAGGTCAGACGAGGTGGAGAAGCCCTTCAGCGTCGGAGGTAAGCCTTCTGAAGGTATCACTTTCGCATGTGCAGATAACTCCCACACTGTGCTCACCAACACGACAGCACCGTTGAAATGCATTCTAGTGCGTTGCTCTCAATGGGAATGCCACCGTGCATGGTTGCTACATAAGCATTGAACTTTGTTCGCCATTATTATTTATAAAAATTGCGGGTAATGGGTAAAATGAGTAGAAAATTAAGATGTGATTTATGTCGGGTTAAAATCGCTGAAAATATTACAAGAATATTCATTTTCATAAAAAATGGATTTTCTTCAAGTTTCATTTTGAGAGGAGCTTTTCTGCTTGACTCGAGAAACAGGAGATTTTTGCCATCAAATTCTGCTTCGAGGCATTCTGTGGGCAAATATTTTTGAGGCAAATAATGAAGATATACGAAGGGGAAAGTCGAGAGCTTTCGGCGAAATGCATTTTAGAAAGAAGTCGCTTCGTTCACTCTGCTGAGAATAAAAGCTTCGGGGGAAGATTCTAAAAAAACGAAACTCATTTCCTGAGTAAATTAAAATCAGTTAAACTTATAATATAATCGGAAAATCTAGTCTTCTAACGCTGAGCTCGACACGGGGATACTAAAGTTACTTAAAAATTACGGTGTAATCATTCAACTTATTTCCTTAAAATATTAACATTCTATTCAAGAAATGACGCTCTAATATTGATTAATTTGGAATCGGGAAACTGAAATTTATATTTTAATGAAGGATTATACTTATATAGTATTCCTCATGTTTTTGATCAATGTCTCCGCGCCATTCCATTATGACAATTTTCAAGAGGCAAAATGGTTATATACAGTACTATGTAAGTTACAGATACACCCAGTGTATTGTAAACTGTGTGCAGCGATAGGAAGTAAGTGTGCCACAAATGAAATTAAATCTTAACTCAATAAGATCAGGCATTACTACGCGGAATCACATTTTTAAAATTATTATTTTTTTAACAAAATAATATTGATTTTAGAAATGAACTCTAGATGCGGAATTCTGTGCTTGTAATTTAATCTACGACATAAGTCGGCGCAAATTTATCATAACAGAAGTATTGATCCAATTTTTCATACATGTTTTACCGTTATTAATTATTGCGTAATGCAGAACTGTTGTAATAGATTTATGAAATAAAGAGATAATCATAGAATGAAGCAGAATTTTTTTTGGATCTCTCCTTGTTTTTCGCTCGTTTGCATTTGGTTAGAAAGTACCGCCTTATGGCCCTGCTCCACCATCTAATGTACTGGTGAAGCTCGTAGGGTGGTCCTAGATTGAGGCACATAAATGGGGTCCTTTCTATCCCAAAATCAGTGTCGGAGCACTTCTTCCCATACTCTACCTTTAATCCTTGGCATGAGTGCGATTAATAAGGAAATTATCCCAAAAATTACGCTCAAACGACACTCTTTTGCTCGACCCCGAAACATTTTCACTCGAAAATCCGAAGGTCCCTTTAATGGGCAGTAAAGGAGGCAAAGATGCGTCTCTACCTGTAAAAATTGCGTGATTTCCTTCGACACGCCATAAAAACGAAATGCTTTGGTTCAGACGCCCCCACGTGATAAGAGACCTCTCTTTTTATCTGCGTCAAAGGGATAAAACGTCAGTTTCTTCCTCTGTAATAGATCTCATCCTTTTTCAGGGGATTTTTATTCGCTGCAGAAAACCTCGAAAAGCAATTCCGAAATACCTCGTCACAACAAAATGATTCTAAATTGCAATTTCCAAGGAATTAAAAAGATAAAGGATTCCCCATAAGCTTTACGCCAGCATAAACAAAGGGAAATGAAAAGCACTGCATCCTAAAACTACAGGGTTTGAGTGTACGTAATAAAAGGTTACCCAGGTTACCGTTGGGTTGCCACAAACAGCGTTGATATAAACGGTTAAAGAATGAAAAATTGAAGCTGTTTATAGGACTAATATATACAACAGGGAAAGAAATAAAATATTTTGCCGTTTCTACAACACAAATTCAAGTAGCATTCAGGTGACCTGAAAATTACTTGAGTCGAAACTGGCCGGATTAAAAATTTGTACTTTGAAAACAACAAATCTTTGTAAAACCCGGTGAAGACGCTTTTCTGGATACCAAGGAATATTTACTATTTAATTTTTAGATAAGTGCCTGGTACATTAAAAAAGAAAAAATAATCTCCATTTGTTTGCTTTAATTGCCATAGCTGTAGGTATCTGAAGAGTTCTCAAACTATTGTTGCGTAACACTGGTTGCCTTCTCGTAATGTTTTTTTCTAATAATGGTCTGTTTTTCATTCAAAGAGAGCGTCTTACTTTGTTGTGTAATTTGGTAATTCAGGACCCAACAATGAAACAATTGTTACTGGTTAGAAAATTAGGAAATAATAATGCAAACTATATTCGAGCTATCTGTTTAGGCGGGTTGCAGTGTTTCAGGATACTGGAAAAAACTTCTTCTTAGCGGATGGTAGAGCGTCTTAAGTGGTATTTATACCATTTTCTCAGAGGTGAAGGGAACCAAAAGAAAAGAAAATCACGTTTTAGGCAAGACAGCTCTGATGTGGGAGTGTTTTAAACGTGTTTTACTGTATTTTTATCTATTTTATCTATTTTTGCATGGCATTCCCCAAGTAAGGCTAAACCACATAAATTAAGTAAACAATGGTTGTAAAAAGAGACAAAGTAACTGATAACCATAGTGTTTCACTGCAATGCAGATAAAAAGATTTAGTTCCAAATAATTGGTAGTATTTTCGGAATAATTCAATTTTAATATGCTATTTCGAAAACGGTGATGGTAAAGTAAATACTTCATACGATTTCAAGTGAAAATAGGCACTTTATAGTATAAGGCTTAGCCTTTCTTGAGCATACTATCACAGACATTAGGAATGTCTCGTATTCACGTGATCTGAGTAAATGAATTAAAACGGGTATGCCTACTGCGTTTAGGTTCTTATTTTGGCCTATTTAGTCCCTTTTATGGTAACGCCCTAGTACGTTGACTTTATACCCACTTTTTAACTCTAATGAGAGTATTAATCATAAAGATATGACAAGATACGGCGGACTTTAATAAGCGTGCATCAGGCGGAGACCTAAATTCCTCATTCCCTTGTGTGTTTTACGTCCGATAGAGGCGCTGCAGTCGATAGGGCCTTCATGGCAGTAATCATCAGTTAGTGATGGGCGTGGGTCACGCGAACAGGCAAATTGAGGAGGTGAAGTAAAGGAAGAACGTAAGGAAAAACGTGTACTCAGAATGGGGAAAGAGCATTAATCTTAAAACCAAAAATGATACCCGAACACACACACACCAATTACTTTTCGTTGTTGCTGTATTTTGTAAATGTTGTTAAACAGTAGGATTTTACGACTGCCTCTATACATTTAATCAGTTCATTTACAATGTAACAATGTTTAAAGATCTCAGTTACTTTTCCGTTTGACTTAAGGTTTCAACAATTCCTCTATATTTAAGCAGCCTAGTGGTTGATTACTGTGAGTTGACTCAATCTAAAATTACAACAGTTCATTGTTTTCAGTTGTTTCGTTCATTTTATTTGCTGTAAATTTCCGTGGATATGTCTGTACCCAAATGATTCCAACTTGTAATATGTACTGTGTATTAATCATGTGTATTATACTTGTGGGCAATGGAACATCTAGTCATATTCCTGTACGATCAGCAGATCAAAACTTTCGATAAGTTACTCAATTGAGACGTGTTCATTTTTGGAATAAAGAAGTTCATTGGTCCCTCTGTTTTCTAAGACCTAAGACCTTCTGTCTGAATTAGTCCCAATGCATAAAAATCTATAAACTGACTCAGAATAACTTGAGATATATATTGACCCAAAAATTTAAGCATTATATATTCAAAATATATCACAGCGTCAGCATAAACAGAAAAACGTAAATAAAGTTAGATTGGCAACTATTGTATAAAGTTTGAAATTTACTTCATAACGTTCATTCTGGTCTTAACTAGAAAGATATAAAGATTTAAACTTTCTGCAATATCATATCTACTATGAAAATTGACCCCTCAACTTTAAAAATATCCGTTTTTGCTTTGACAAGGAGAAACAGGGATCAAAATTGGACGAACAGCTACACCATTTCTAAGCACTCAAGACACTTTATTTTCGAAAAAAGTGACCTAAAGTCGACCTGCGACTTACTGGCCGAGGGTCATGATTACAAACACCAAGTTAAGTGTCACATTTGAACTTTCAAGATTAAAGAATCCACTCACGTCGGATTGGGAGAAAGAAAGCTATTTTAAAGTTTTGCGTTCAAACTTGAAGACTTAAGACGACATCCGATTTCTAGTGTTTGAGAGTGGACGAAAAGTTGGTAACAGCCACCCATAAGGGACTGTCGTAAAAAGCTTCAAAAATGTGGAATATCAATGTCTTAAATGGATAAGAAGATAAAATTTTCATTTTAAAACTGCGATGCCTTGGGTGTAAGCAACCATGAATTTAAGATAGAGATAAGATAATGCAAAATTCACCTAAAAGGATTCATCTGGTAAAAACCAAGGACTTACGGTTGTTACAAAAGTCGCCGGACATGAATTCGAACCCGGATCTTTTAGCTACCGAGCAATATGCGACTGTTCGACGAGATAGCTCAATGGTTGAAACAACCACCCAGTAAGTGAAAGATCCAGGTTCGAGTCCCTATGAGTCAACATTTTCACTTCAGTTCAGCGTACCACTTAAGCTTTGACCTTAGAGATTAACATTAAGGGTAACGTTATGGGGCAATATTAATAATGATATTTTATGTTTCAACCAGATTATTGAATCGGAGACTAAATGTAAACCAAAACTGGAAAATTCGTTATTTTTCGAAAGCGAAAACCGAGCCAAAAATTAATATCTTTGAATTTCAATAGAAATCGAAAAATGTATTTTTTTCCCATCCGGTTACCGGTTGGCATTATCATAAAATATAACAATTATTAAATTAACTAAAATATGAAAATTCCTTATTATTAACATTTAAATTATAATAATCGAACCAATTACTGTCAAACATGATTCATATAGTTTTATTATATATTCAATATAGTTTTATTCGAAAATTCAATCCCAAGAAATTCTCTATAAGGGTCACGTAAAGCATAAACCTTGCAAAGGATTATTTTACCGGAGGTAAAGAAATACGGCTGAGACCAGTTCGACAGTCGCTGAGGAAGCGTGACCGGAACCGAACCGGAATAAGGCGCTTTCTTTGAACCGGAGCGATGACCGGAGGAAATATAATAACGAACCCCAGGTATCAACGATAGAAGACATACACACATTACTGTCACTTAGCATCATATGCAACAACTACAACTAAAACTATTTTTATATTATTTTATTTTTATACATCTATTATTATAGGAGACCTGGGTTCGAGTCCCGGACACGGATATTTTCCATTTCTTTCACTTCTTCGGTTTTAAGACGCTCGCCATTTCGCCTTTCCCTTAACCTTTTATTTATAAATCATTAATATGAAAACACCATGACCTTTGCCCCGAATATCCGACGAAAATACCCCAAAGAGACAGCCGATAAATAAGGTATATGAAGGAAGCCACTGGTTGCTACGTGCATCTGTACATAGCAACCCCTTCACATCTGCTTCCTGCTCTTATATTAAAAGCCTTAAGTCGTTTCGAATCTCCTTCCCACTGCCTTGTTATTCCAAAATGGAAATTACACCTCGTGGGTCGTTTCGCGGTCTTAAATGCCGCCATTATGCGTGATAACAGGCGTTGCCTGGGAATGCCTAATCAACAGAATTTGCATTTCACCCGGGCATTTTCACCCAATCGATAGCTCCTAAAGGAAGGCCTTGAAACATGTCCCAAATACAACTCTCTTTCCTAACTTGTGCAAATATACCGAAATGAATTTCTATTTATACGGAGGGAACGAGCTGATAAAACGTCGTATCAAATAGGAATTGACGACAGGACTCAATCCATGCGTTCCCTCATAAGAATGAAGATGAAACACAATAGCGCTCAAACCTTCGGTCGGCTCTCTTGAGTAGCATTTCACCACCATCATAATACTACCTTTCGGTAGGTTCATTTGCCTTTATGTTTCCAGCTTAATGCCCTTTGCTTTACCTCTCGATAACTCATCCCGCCCTTTGTATCATGTAACATAACCTAACGAGTATCAGAATATACCGTCCAACATAACTGTTTTCGTATTAAGTTTTTTGCTAATATATCTTGAGAAAAGGATTACTTTTCATTTTTCACTTGCTGTTGGATTGATTAAAATGCATTTTTCATTAATGCTTGACTTTATAGCAGCTGATTCTTTACCCTTATAAACGGATGATTAAATGTCTGACAATACCGGTATTCGAAGCGGATCTTCCATTTTCCGGGAGGATGCCTTAGTCAACTAAGCTATCTAGAAAAAACTTATAGCCTTGTCATTTTGCCCCGTAAAAAGCTCTGCAAAACAGCATGACTAAATGTTCCGCAAGGTACCTTAATACTAGAAATCTCACGCCCAACATATAGAAAATGAAATACGTTATATAGCATGTCATGCTTCTCTATTGTTAAATATTTTTCCTAAGAAACTTTTTAAGTCCAAAAAGTAGTGTTAATCTGTACACTTCTTCAAGCTATTTTTCTTATGAATTTTACATAACGTAGCGTTAGATGTTAAAGACCAATCGCTTCATTAGAAGAGACCTATCAATCTCATTTAAATTAACAATAGCATCCTCTTGGAATATGGAAGGTCCATGTTCGAGTACCGATCCCGTCACACTTTTTTCCTGTCCATTTTTCGTTGGGAATTTTCCCAGTAACTTGCATGCCTTTACGTGCAAAATTACCTTTAAACCTTTACTTCACCCTATCTTTACCCAATTTCCTTCCCAAAGGTACTTCTATCGATCTAGTAGAGCCATTATTTATTATTAGAGACGCTGAAAGAAACAAAGCCTGCCAGAGACGGACTTACCATGCATTACTGATGGACGCATAAAGAGCCATTCTTGGCACAGTTACGTGCATTAAGCCTATACCTCCTTATTTACCAAGTCACAAGGGTCAAGGATGCGATATTTGCTAGCAATCGATTGAATAGCCAAAGAGATGTGGGGAGCCTTTTCTATCTGAAGGCGGCATTTCGGCTTCAGAGATAAAGGATTTCCCGTTTTATTCTCAGCTGTCCCAATAAATTAAGCTTGGAAACGATACTGCAATAAGTGAATCTTTTTCGGAAAGTGCCACAAAGAAAAAAATCCGCAATGAACGTCCTGATTCCCAGATATAACTTGCTTTTTTATTCTGTTTCCAAATTAAAATAAAATTTCTTATAATAATTTTGTTTGGACGAAATGACACCTTCCTAATAATTTTATGTTTTATGTGATTTTTTTTCTGAAAGGCTGACCAAACTTTTGCTTTGCAAGCCATTTTATAGCGTATATTAATTTTTAATGAAAGGAATATATGACTTAGGTTAGGTGATTTGTATATTAAGTTTATAATATAAAAATTTAATGAATACAATAATAAACGTATTTTATTGTAACTGAATTAAACTGTTCGGTAGTACAGTTTGTGATTGATGGATTGAATGATGCTTGTAAAATGTATTAACTATTTGTTTATAAATAACAGCGCTAATTAACTGCAATGTACTTAATGAAAATGACCTGTCTTATACATACTTCTGTATGTCGGTGAAATAAAACATTACTATTACCGCACACACGTCCACGTATTGTATGATTTTGAAAACATTCGAGAATCCTCGTATTGTATTGTATATCCAGCGGATGTGATATTAATCGGTATCTCTTTCCTGCAACAATCTTTTTCCCAACCCGGGAAATCGAAAATCCGCCGTATTACTGAAAAAGAGGAAGCAAACCCTGAGTCCGGCGATCCCTTGAATTTACGGGACGATGATATAGAGTTAGACACTAATCAGCGGATTGACCTTCATCTGAAGAAGGTTTCCCTTTCCCCTCGCTAAGCAGCTTATGGAAACAAAAGAATACCGACGCAGCGAAATCCACCTCCGCTGTAAGCAGTCCATCGTTCCGCCGGAGTCACGTCAAGTTAACGTAGGGAAAGAACTACCTTTTGCTGCGTATTTCCCTTGCTGTTTCCAAACTGGGTCAGCGTAAATAATAAACGCAGCACACTGTACTAAAGAAGCCATAAATTCCGCAAAGGCGGAAGTTGCACAAGAGTGACATTGGAAAAAAACGTCCAAAAAACAAACTCATATTTTCCATGAAGTTTAGAGAGAAATACACCACTACGCAGCTGGATGAAACCTTTTCTACGCCACAGCTGTAAACTTTTTCATTAACGCACGTTGCTCTTAAAACCTAAAGCTTTGAGTGATTTCGGGATAGATTATTTTTTTATGGATGCTCTAGTACAGTCCACCCAATGAACAGTTTCAGTGCGGTGTGAATTGCATAGATAGTAAAATTTAATGGTAAAAATGTGTTTGCTTAAAGGCCTATTCCTAATTTCTAACCTCGGACGAAAATATAATATAATAATACTATTAGTACTCTATGATAGTACTCTATCAACGAAAGATCACACGAAAAGGTAGACTGAAAGGGTTTAAAACTTCGAAGATAGAGAAGAGAGAATATTCACAGGGAAACAGTAACCAGGTACATACTTGTATATCATAGTATATTACTTCATGAATAGTGTTGGAGCGATCCTAAATTAAAGCTTCTAGAACAGGCAATTTGCTTATTTCTGGGAAATCGAAGTCATGGTGAATGTTTCTAAAAATTAATTTAGCATAATTGGATTTTTCTAGACAGAATGCAATTTTAGTAATTAATTGTAGATAAATTAGGCTTTAAAGGAAAGAGATGAAAGGTGACTCGTCAAGGCGTGAGTTTAGGGAAATTCCAAAGGGGACACGGAAAAACGGAAAACGCGGAAACGCCTTTACGTGAAAGTCACCTTTCACTCTTCACCTTGTGTCATTCAAAAGGGAGATTCTCCTTTCCATCACTTTGTATGGCTGGTGCCTCAATGAGAACATTGGCTGTGGACGATGCCGCATATTCGGATGAAACCACTCTCCCTTGACTACAAAGTCTCCCGAACTACACCTCTGAATGTATAGGCAACATTGCTCGACAATCGACCGCCATTTGAAAGACCCGGGTTCGATTCCCAGTCTTTTCAAACCTTTCATGTCCGAGGGCACTAAACTCCTGTACCTTAAAGATGAGTACATTCAGAAATTGGTAAAACCCGCTTCCCCCAATAAAATTTCTAAATCCTACCCGAAAATAAAATTAAGATCAACAGCTCAATGAGGTTTAAAAAGGACAAGTTATTGATGCTAATTTCATCGGTCTCAGGATGAAGCCATATTCTTGTATTCCTTATCCATCACCTGAGTAACATCATTAACACAAATCCCAATATTCTACACCTGGATGCAATACTTTCTCTCCGAATTCATCCGGAGTTGAAAATAAGACTCCCTCAAAATCTTCCTCCGCCCTCATTAAGTGACCCGACACGATCACGTGATTAGCTGCGGACAAGAATCTTAAATGACAGCGCAAAGACATAAGTCAAAGGGAATTTAGGATTGGAGATTTCCTGGAAATGGCACCCGATGAGCGCATTAATTTGCGAGGCGTTGTCAAAATGCATGAAATTCGCAGGAGTACAAAGGCGGGGTCTTTTCCCTGATATGGGGACCTTTCCCACCAACTCCCGCGGGATAAAGAACCTCCCTTTAAAATTCTCGGCTCAAAACCTTTTCCCATTCATTCGGCCTCCTTTGATGTGAGGCCTCTGAGGACTGTCAAACAGAAAGGCCAAATGATAAGGGATACACCGAAATCGAGGTGCCTTTAACGTGTGATACAGCAGAGGCAGTGTAAACGTTGGCGGGAAAACACGGTTTTATTGCGCATTTAACTATTCTATTGGACCGTAGAGAGGAAGTCTGGGTAATCTCAAATAACGTCCGAACGAAATTGAAATCGATTGTCAAATGAGAGGAGCCAATTGCAAGGCCCATCCTTTGGAAGGAACTTTTGCAGATGTTAAATTTGGGTCGAAGGCTCTTTTCTAAAACTGAAATACAATTTTTGCTAAAGTTTCTTATTGGTTATAAAAAAATCACCAAGAGCCCCCATTACGTGTAAATAATCATGCTTCATTAGCAATTTTAATGAGTGATAAAATATGTAACTACTTGAATTATATTTACAACCATCTTACAGAATCAAGTTTCAATCGACATTTTCCTTACCCTCGTAAGGATATGAGCATAATTTGATTTGTAGACTAATTCACTGGATGAAAATATATCCATCAACACGGATAACCTTAAACATGAAATTCTGGCGAGAATTTAATAAACAAGATTATATGATCAATAAACGAAAGAGTTAAGATCATACGCAGCATTACAAGTAATGCACAGTAGAATATGTTGTTTAGCGTTCTACAATTCAAGTTGAAAGATGAGTCGAGTGAAATAAAACGATTATGAATAAAAAAATTAAATCTAGTCTTCTTCCAAGAATTTCAATCTTGCTAATTATCATAAGCATATCATGTAACTCTATTCTTAAGAAAAAGTATTGTAACTTAAACTTTCAGTTGAGTTTTAACTCAAAACTTGAAGTTTTCAGATGAAAATACTGGAGTTTAGCCAAGGGCGTATCTAGAAACTTTCCATCTAAACTGCCATAAACTTTTAATTAACGATTTGAGTCAATTTCCTTATGAGTGCATCACTAATTAACTTTTATAATATCATTTTATCATGATAATGTAGTAGATATATAATAGATAAACTTCAATCTGATTTAATTGCAGGCTCGTCGTCGCATCCTAGACAAATTGCAAGTACTATAAAGTCATCAAAAGGGGAGAGGCAATTGCCCCCATGGATCTGCCAATGATTATAGCTCTTTCAACCCTTCCTAGCTGCATTAGGTAACATGAATACATAGGCCGCAGTAGTTTATAATTAAATTGATTGAATGGAAATATAATTCCAAATATCATTTATCCATATCTTAATTACCTAAGCGTACAAGAAGTTCCTAGTATACGGATATTGCTGTTCATTAGAAGGTACTTTTAACTCATCATCGGAATCATATGAAAGTTTAAAATTTACATCGTCTGACATTGGCTACAATGTTCCTTGACAATATCGCTTACTTTTATTGCCGTGTGAAAATACTCAAAAGGATTTTTTTTTATTCTAGGAACAATTTGAAGAGAAGTTGATGAGAATCAAGAATGAAAGGAAGTATGGAAATCTCTATGATAAGAGGCAGCTAATACACAAAAGATAAAAGCATGAATTTCATAAGCGAGTGTATATATGCATGTACATGAATGTGTGCGTGCGTGAAAATCTAGAACGAAACGAATCAGTAATTTAGACAACCTTTTGAGATTCATGTATCATGCAAGGCATTTGTATCCAAAATGCGACCTCTTTCACAAAGAGGGTTCTTCGAATATCATCAAAAGATTAGCGGCAGAATCCAAACGGTGGAGAAGTTGATTAAGGGCTGAGGGGAGGATGATGCGGCCGTATATTAACGGGCATTTCGGTGTCAGCGGGGGAGATAAAGAGAAGAGGGATTGTTTTTCGTAGAGGCCTTGAAGGAATACCACTACACAAGGTGAGTCGAATAAATTGTACCTCAAACATAACGCAGTCAATTTCTCTATGGAATACCAGAACTAATACCGTACAAGTGGAGTTCAAAAAGTTACAGAATTCAAGATTTGTGGCGTAAAAAATTTTACACTGACTGAGCAACAGTGGCAAAAATTTGACAACAATACCAACGCAGGCTAAAGAGCAACTGTCGATAGAAAATAGTGGGGGTTCGGTTTGATAGTATATACTATTTGCACCACAATTACCTAGTCTGGCATTTATGTATCATCTGACAGTTGGTCCATTTAAGCATGCATCTTTTGATCACCAGTTATTTACACGATTAATTGTGATAGACTAAGTCTACCATTAAATTTAACTCTCCAAGTCTCAAAACAAAAATAAAGCTAGTAAGAAGCTACATACAATCGATGGTTGAAAACTATTTACAACAGACGATTAGACAATGGTAATAAGTACTGCCGTACAAATCAGGCTTTTTCCTTCGAATCGAATTCAAATCGGATTATATATTAGATTTGATACATGATTTTGTCTGCTTGTTTTTCGTAGAATTCCAAAAATGAACGTGGTATGCCCCGATATTATCTTCATCTCTTGCTTATCGTCTTCACTGAAATAGTTTGCAAATTTATAAAATAATAGGTAACTTTTTCAGAGAAGAAGAAATTTTGTAATCATAGTCACTTTGATTAGTAAATTAGTTTTGGTTAGAATCTTACTTATGTGTGCCTTACGAATTTCATTATGGCCCAGGAATAGATTAACGGAATAATACGGTTTGGGATTTTATAGCTCTGCACTTTTGGACATAACTTAGAAACGGAAGCTCTAATCACAGAACACCAATACCAAGGCTCTAATAGCCTTAGGTACGAAACTGAAAAACAATAGAGAAAAAGGGTAAAGAAAACCAAATTTCCCTCTACTTAAACTTTTATTCTATTTGACGTTTTTCGGATATCGATTTGGTTCAAAATTTCAGTAAAAATAATTCGATTCGACGCTTCCTATGTCCGTGCACTTCTAGCAATGACATTGCAAAAATAAGGGTACGACTGGGGATAAGGAATTTCTCTCTCTTTTCTTTTCCCCCTTTAATACTATTTTTTGTGGGGAGCTTCTCTCTTTTTTGTGCCTCATTCCCTTCACGATGAAAGAGATCGACAACATATGGAATCAATTGGCGAAAGAACTCTAATTTCTTTCTCATTGACTGTAATTAGTTGCACTGTGCAAAAATTTTACAGACGGATATTATACTCCAAATCCCCACCCAAATACATATGAACAAACACCCCAATCACTACAAACGAATACACAACATACGTAAAAACACATATTCTATGTCTTAGTGTCCGTTTCGATACACCTCGTTTGTAATGATATCTACATATCCAGTAACGTAACTCTTAGGGCAAATTCAGATTTTAGCTCGACCAAACGGTACATTTGTCATTTGCTGGTCTATTTTAAGCAGGAAGCGGGAAACTTTTTCTTTAAATTAATATGTCATTTATATGCTTTGATAGAATATGAAAGTAGAATAGCGCTGGTAACTGAAAACGGATGTTTAGAAATAATATGTAAAGATTCTCACCTTCGTTTCCTCTGAGTAAAGGCACAACAAAATTATCCCTATTGTAAATTCCCAGAGTATTTCACAGCAAAAAGAACGAAAGGATATCAGGGGACGTCGTGTTCACCAATTCTTATTTCACCTCTTAATGCTTCCCCGATATTAGCGCTATCTGTTGGCGAGGAAGGCTTGCGATTAAGGGCCAACTATAGACATTGGCAGAGACGGCGTTCCCTGTAAATGTCACTTTCGTCCGATAGGAGAATTTAGAGCAGCCCCGAGAGCATTCCCTCGGCTTAGAATATTATCACAGATTCTAGAATCCTAAGCGGGAATGTTTGAAGAGATGAACGGATGTGTCACAAGCGGAAGATGAATAGGAGGGATAGGCTGAACTTGCGAAGGAGAACTTTGGCCCAAGAAGATTCTGCCTTACTAGAGGAAACACTGGGTTAGATAGAAACTATAGTAAAACTCGCTTAAGACGTGGTTTTCTTCCGGTCCTAACCACACTACTCGCATGATAAAAAATGCTGCTTATGAGTCTGCGACCCGCTGATAACGCGGATTTTTCCCGTCCCTAGATACACTGCAACCCGCATTAGCCAATCCCCATCTAATTAGATACATCGAAAATTATTTACTCACTCTTTAATCTACATCTACAAACGTACCCTGCAAGCCGCATTTCAGCATGTGGCAGGAAGTCTTTTCTGTATGTCTTCTAAATATTACAACGTTTTAGAGCGATAAAAGACCTAAATTAAGTAAGAAACAAGCTCTCTATTTGCTGAGAAGGCAGACTATTCTTAAAAAAATATTACGAGAAATAAATCATCATGACACAATGGTAGTTCGCGGTCTCTCAAATTATCTACAGCTGTGGCAAGTAAATCAAACTAAAGAGGATTCATTTTCGGTTTTAGGGTGCAAAGCATTTATTTAAACACTAAAAAGAAAAAATTCGTTTTATAATATAATAAAAATGAAAAAATGTAATATCTCGCTTATTATCCAGTTTTACTCCGACCCCTTAAAAGTGTGTCAACCATGTTTTATCGTATTTATATTATAATTCCATTTTTCTCATTTCCGAGTATTAAGTATACAAAGAACTCGAGTTTATCCTTTTTCAGATTATCCGTAGTTGTTTTTTTACTCTTTCTCGACATTTTTCCAGGTCTCATTAAAAAAATGTAAACACAAAAACATATAATTGAGGTTTTTAGGCCCCATGACGGAGTTAACATGTTTATATTTGCACTAAAATATTTAAAGAGTGATTAGGGTGTAGTATGAGATGTTTGAGAGAACTTGACAAGTGCTAAAAGATAATTTGCTAATATTGACCATAAAGAAAGGAACTGAAAAAATATACTCTAACAAAGAGTTGGATTTAGACTGATTTTATAAGAAATTTTTTAAAATGTCCTACTGTCTCCAAAAATAAGGTAACTAAGTATCGTAAACATTCACCAAGAGAAAGAAGAATAAATGTGAAATCTAGAATGGCCCCTACTCAACAAAATTAATCAGAATTGCGATACATAATACGGCATTTATGCTATTTTCGCTCATTCCTTTCTTCCTACAAAAAAAACACGCCCAGACAACACTGCTACGTATGATCAACAACCTTACGGGTAGTGAATTCCATCCATTTTTTTGGCAATACTTCTGAAACTGAGGAAAAAGAAGCTGAATCATGCGAAGTACCGTCCATCATGCAATGCTCGTGTCCATTACGTTGGAGTGTGATAATGATAAATTGGTTCCGGTAAAGTAGGTAAACGGAAAGTAGCCCTTAAGTGGTTTTCTCCACGGAATAGAGGGTCCTTTGAGTTGATGCTGATCTAATGCGTCCCTCTGCAGACGCTCCTACGCCCATGAACTTAAGTATCATATACTGCCGATTGGAGGCGCAGCTGCGGAAGTTCTAAACCCCTTGCTGGTTTCTTAGGATTGGCTTCATGCAACAAATGATATTGGAGCATCTAACCCTAACGTTTTAACAAAGCTATTCCTCTGTTATGTTTCCATCTCATTTTAGGAGACAGCCTGTGATATTTACATGTATAGGGTTGCTATAGACTACCAAAAATGAGATTTCTCACCTAAAATAGGTTGTTACCAGATATAAAATAATATGAACGCGGAGATATTTATGGATTCAATACAAAAAAGAGTCAAATTTTCAAACACAAATAACAGTATTATTCTTTCAGTCTCCTTTGGGAGGCAATACCGTCACATACGTAGTACATAGAATTTGGCAAAATAAGAAGAATATTAAAAAATAGCATTATTTCGTTCTTTTTTATTGCTTAATTCATTTTAGACTCTTAATGATTTGCGCTGAACTATTTCACAGAAAAGTTTCCGCCTGAATTTATTTTGCAGGGCATCGAACAGAACAGAAACCGAAAGTTGTTTCCACCGCAGAGAAAATCGAACCCTCAGCAATATATTAAAATATTTGAACCTAAACCGATTTTTTCCCGATCCGATTATCGGCTCGCTCACATTCTCTCTAGCTGTAAATATATTTAATAAACAAATGAAATTGATACTCACTTATTAACATAACATTCCTATAACTGGACTAATTATTTGATTATTTCTTTCATATCGATAGTTTTATTCTATAGGACAATTAATAACCCGACATCAGGTATTTTCATTGAACCAGAGAAAAAATCGGAATTAAAATAATCAAAGTTTGAAACTCTATTCTTTTATGAAAACATGATAAATGTAATTTGAATCTATTGATGCAGCGTATTTTTTAAGTTATATTCTCTGATACCCTACTTTTAAGTGTTATAATCTCTCCCTTTCTTTCATTTGTCCCAACAACTATCGCAGCTTTTTCTCATCCGTTTCCTCTTTGCGGGTTTTCTTGCAGTGAAAATATTTTATTGCAGTCAAAAATATCAGTTTTTCCCGAACGAAACCATTATTTTTTTCCTATTTTCTTTCTATATCCACAGCATTTGATAATAAAACTGCATATATTTCAATTTACGTACTTATTTAAAATTTGAATCAATTCCATATTTTTTTACATTTTCACGAGGGTTAAATGGAAGATGGAAATTTCTAGTCCCGATTTTACCCAAATAAATCTTTACATAACAATTTTACTGTAACACATGACACTTTTGTTATATGTATTAACAACAGTAATTTTTATGCAGAATTTTACTAATATTTACGTTAAAAAAAGTCTGGGACGAAGAACTCAAAATGTTGAAAACAAAACAGTCTACAGTTTATAATAACCAAAAACATCGCAGAATTATTTTTACAGAAATTATAAACTATTCTCAAAATATGAATCATTCAGACTTATGCTGGCCTATTTTGGACATTGTATTTCGAAAAGACGTACTAGTTTATTAAAAATCAATCTCGCACGTCTAAGGATACTGCAATGAATGCTGCAAAAGAATTTTATGCAGACATACCAGCAGAGATATTAATTATCCACAGTTTCAGCTGCTAAAATCGAAGCGATGGTAACTAATTAACCTGGGAATAAATGTAGATTTTGCTCCGCTGAAATTTTCTAATTTGAGTAGAATGCCTTTATGACGCCAGCGGCCCTGACCTGCATCCACATTTTTTATTTCGTACGGCCATTACGTCTCATTTATTATCTCCTGCAGGCGACCAATCGATGGGCGTTTTCTGAAACTGCGCGGATTATCAACTTAAGAATGGATTTTCAGGCATCCGATCGAGATTCTTTAGTCGAAAATAATCTCCGATGAATTTATAGATGAATCAATCGATTTGATCCATAATGATTCTCGCACAAAATAAAGCGTTATTTCTCTTTTAGTTTAAGGGGCTAGCCTCTCGATATATCAATATTAATTTCACGTGAATTTCATAAAAATATGGTTTCATTCATATGGAATCCTTTTTGATATTTATGCCCAATATATTTCTATTCATTCCATCTTGTCAGGTAGCCAAAAGGTAAACCTTAACTACGAGGTAGCAATACACAGTGTATAATAAATATATTAACACCACAAGTTATCTATGTACCAATTTCATTGAGAATATTGCCTGTACTGGGAATAATCTTCATACCCAATGCAAAAAGTTAGGTTTGTTTCGATGATATCGAATCATAATATTCATCCGCCATATTATTTGCTTATATCCATAATGAATTGTAACTAATCACAACCATAAGATTTGAACCTCACTAAATCTGATAGTAAAGTTAAATATCATTTCAAATAATAACTAATGGATTAAATGCCGATCATAATACGGATTCGTAGTGTTACCTGAAGTTAAAAAAAATTATAACACCGAGCCTAAATGTATCTAAAGTTGTCCGAAAGCTTACAAGATTGATTTTTATTAGAGATTTTAGGAAAAAAAGTATGAAAACAGTATCTAGACTTTCCTTTTTATGAAGCGTACTTATTCTGCACCCTGGTGTGATATTTTTCTACGTAGCTGAATCTACATACTATATAAAATGGATGTATGTATACTCCAACATAAGTCCGGAACGCTTGCAGTGATTTTACGTTAGTACGCATATGATTTAAATCAGGAAACGATATAGTGCTCAGGTACGACACTCCTAGGACGGGGGTGAGTAAAGGTGAAAACTAAAATGCAAAAATGACTGAGATTAGGGTCAAACTTATAATTTTCTGGGTCGCTAAACTGACTGGAGACAGCCCTAATGACATCTGGACTCATGTTGATCGAGAAAATTCTAGTAACCACTCGAATCTTAGGCAGTAGTGCTTGGGGGAATATTATTCGGCAAATCCAGCTAATCATCCTTCGATGAATATGCCAGTTTCATATTAGAGAGGCAGTCTATCAAATGTTGCGGTGTGGAGATTCCAGTATTACTACCACAGAAAAAAGGTGAAACTGTCTTTAAAAAGAATTCTTAGAAGTAAACGACGAGTGTTGCAAGGACGTGTTAAGGATTAGTTTAATATATATTGGTGCTAATAATTAAATGGGCAAGATTACCATGTGAATACAGTTGCGCTTCAGTAACTCAGTCTAGTTTACTTTGTGTGGTGAAGGAAATAATATCGACCGGATAAAATAACGTTTCTCTATCTGCAACGCGACCAAACATCATCTCAATCTCCATGGCAACCGCACTGTTTAGCGAATTCCTCGATATGAAACAGAAGGCCCTTTGGAGGCATCATTACGATCACCTCAATCCACATCAAATGGAGTAGAAATGAATTGAGAAAAGAGAGAATGAATGGCAAAAGAGGATCTTCAAAAGCATATGATTCGATTAAAGGGAGTCCAGAGTGGTTTTCCTGATCAATAAATTCAAAGTGATTTTTTAGATCGAATCGCATTCACAATGAGACATCAATCTGCTGCAGAATGGATAGAGAGATATAAATTGAGGCTGAAAAAAGGACAAGATAATTCCCTTCCTAAACTTCAAAAGAAATTCGCGTAACAAAGAAAATGAATGTTTCTTTTATTCGATTGGAGAGTCTCTCTTCCTTTCATTAGGGAATACGATTTCTTGCTTCCTTCCTTTGCATTCTATTGCCATCGGTAACTTAAGATATAGAATTAATTCTAAACATAAACCGGTATTATAGCAATTACATCTATATCGATACCTCGAAAGTCATCTTTTGCCGAGTGGCATGGGATGATAACATCAAGAATTCAGTTTAGTTTTTTTTTAATTGTAAACCTAGAAAGTGATTGCTTGTTTATTCAAAGAAAGCACGTTTACATATGACGTAATCGATATTATGCGACCCCCTATGCTACTTCTGCCGATCTGAGAATGAGCAGAATATAAAAAGAAATAGATGCTAAAACAAGTCTTTTTAAGGAATCATTCTTTCCGCGAACGATAATCGAAAGTAACAAACTAAAGAAGTAGCTCTCGGTGCTTACTCGTACACCCCGTATCACACGCTGAAAGGCGGCTTACAGGGTATTATTGTAGATGCAGATGTAAAAAAGGAACAGTATGGTAGGGATGTGAGTATTAAGGTAAACAGGGCTCGTCTAGGTATAGGTGACTCCTACCTCTGGGGAGTCATCGGAATTATTATTGGTGTAGATTGATCCTAGGTTAAGATTCACTGATCAGGATGATATTTCCTCAGGAAAATGGGTGAATAAATTCCGAAGAGAAAGTTAAATGAATCAATCGATCGCATGAGATAATAATTGCCAATTCTTACGGCGCATTCTTTTTCAATGTAAAGATTCCAGTACCTAAAATTTAAATTATACAGGGATGATAACTAAGTCAATTATAATTACATGGCCTCAATAATTATTTTAATACGATGATTTCTAATGAATATCTAAATGGCCTCTCGTAAAAATAAGTGATTCGTAAAATACCGTATCCTTTATAATTAACCATTTGCAAGGGGCATAACACCAAACCTGGGGCGCGAATGCACCTCGTACCGGTCCTCGTAACGACATTTCTCCATTTCTCGACATGTTTTCTGAAAATTTCTGAAAATTATCTGAAGATTTCTGAAAAATCTGGGGTCGGAAACTTTTCAGACCACCCTCGTAAGAAAGGATACATTGGTCGCGGTCTAAGGATACCGTTTACCCCTTTTCATATATGACATCCTTCCATACAATGCAGAAGTAAGGGGGAACCCTCTGTTCTCCTAGAATGGAGGGGTATGCTGTTAAAAATCCTCGACTAGCGACCGTGATCTTCCGCCCTTACCCTGAATCCTGCTCATTTGAGTGCATCCTTAGAGCGCACAATGTACTACGAACGATAAACGGTGCAACCATTGCATAAAAAATAAATAACTGCAAGAGTAACGAATGAGTATTCGAACAAAAAGGCGAATACAATACCTGACATCCAAAGAAATGAAGAATTACGTCGCTTGATTGGAGAATGTATGAGTGCAGATAACTATGTACGGATGTGGAAAATTGTATAGATAAATTCAGGAGAAAAGTATAAAACGGAACAAAAAGAGTGATTCAAAAGGCGAGGCAATCACCTTTTCAATTGTATGCGAGCTTACGCAGCGATAGAAAAGATACGAGTGCAGGAGTAAAATTTGATTATGGACATTTATCGTCTATAAATCCCTTTCGTTGCGAGCATTTTTATCGGAAGCAAACCCAATGAAAAAGACCATCCATTTTTCCCTCTTTAATGACATCAAAACACGTAACCTTATATCCCTTTTTGCGCAATCGAACTATCTTTGAATCTCGCAACAAGCCCTTTTCGAAAAACTGATAGGCGAGGAAGGAAAACACTCCGAAATTGCTATCTCATTTGAATAACACTAAAATATGTAGCAGAACAGAGAATAAAACGGTCGATTCGGTATTTTCCACGAATAATACAGTATTTTCACGATAATTTCCAAATTCGCTTCCGGAAAAAAGGCGATTTGAAAGTTACATTTTCTGAGGGCCGAATTCTGAACCTCTAAATCCGTTTAAATTACATTTGAGTAGGTAAAATAGCTTGGATGTAAACTCTGAGATAAGATAAAAGGTGAGAAACTGCAGCCCCTAATTGCCGAAAGCAAACAATGCAAGATATAGCATTAACAAACAGTATATAAATCCTATATATGTAATGTCCTTTAGGTGTCTGCGAGATATGGACAGAAACAGCGGAAAATGATTGAAGATTGGAAATAATAGAGATGTGTTACTTCTAGAGTTTTCCATGAAATAATAGAACATGATATAAAATAACATGGCATAATAGAACATGAGCATGGAGAAAATTAAAAAACAGTGTAATGATAGATCAGAACCTCGACAAAACAGAACAGCAAATATATAAAACAAAGCAATATTATGATCAATGATACATATATGTACAGAATAATAGGATGGAATATCTTCGCTCTAGCATTGGTGCTTCATATGGAATAAGCCGAGATATATTAAAGGTTAACACCTTAAGCCAATATCCACTCCAGTCGCCCAGAAATTTAAGAAAAGAGGTGTATAAGACACTTAGCAATCAAATCATAGGAAGGATAACCAAATCATGAATTTAAAATAAGATTTTTACGCCAAATAGCTACTAATATTATCACTTACAGTGATTTAAATTATTTCCATATTGTTTCATATGAATAGTTCACCGACAAAACAGGTATACGAAAAACAATAATCGAGATGTGAATAATTCGTAAACTATCTTTAAGATTCACATATTCTTCACATGCCCTTCTTGCGATTGTGTAGTCTAAATCTCGTCCAAATAAAGACACTTCATTATTTCTATTATTTTGTCGCTGTTCATTTTCTTCCTGTTACCTAACTGGGGTATCGTAAATAATATATGGTAGGCAAAGTGACTTCATAACAACGGAGAAGTAAATAAAATATAGAGTAAGACGGGAATGCAGCTCATCGATAGTAATAGTTGACGCATACAATGAGAAGGTATTCTTCTTTTGTATTGTGGCTAAACATGTACTGTAACAGTAGCAGAGAATAGAATATTAGAAACAATGGGCATGTGACTCTGCGGAAGAATGATGCAAATAATATGGACGGAGCAAGAAATGAATGAGGATTCCTTCGACGAGTATATGGAGAAGTGTATAGAAAACTTGGCAAAATTCAAGGATAATTGATCGGACAGACCTTGAGGCATGACAATAGATTACGAAGGGCATGTGGATGGGAGAAATTATAGCCAAAAATCAGGTTATGCTATGATTCGCAGGTGATTTTGTTAAGATTATGAACTACAAGAAGATGAGGTTATTGAAAAATATGGCTCGGAAAGCTGTGAAATTCATATCCTAAGATTTCTCCACAAAAATTGATAAAGAACGTGCTACGCGCTATCAAGGCTGGCCCAATGTATATTGGCTATGGTCATGCCATCTGCGGAATTGCTTTCTGGAGGAATATCTATTTCTTCTTCCTAGGTTACTACTTTTTCATGAGATAATCTTTTGGTATTCTTTAATTAGCCGATATTATTATTCTAACTACTATCTGTGAATTATTAAAATAAAGAAAATATATTGGTTGATAGAGAGAAAATGCACCCCAGTAGTATGCGATAAGCGTTAGTTAAGATCGATCAATTCATGAAACTTAAAATAAATTCTAGAAAAATTTACCGAAAAACATACTAATATGCATAATTTTTACGGTTGCTTAGATATTTCCTCTTAAAGTCAAATACGAATTGCTCAGAAACCTCTTAACCATCCATCAGTGGAGTAAGCAACCCAACATATTGCGTCACAAATGGTTCTTTAATGAATATAACGTGAAGAAACCTTTTATTAACGTCATGTGCCCAGAGCAACCCCCCGGCTCCCCATTGCCTAGGGACTACCCTGCTAGTAATCATGACTTTTTCTCTAGCTTAACCTTCATAAATATACCCATGGGTTTCCAGAAAATGACGTGGATTTTATTAAAAGGGAAGATTTCTTGGAAATACGTCATGAGTGATTGGTTCAATTCTGAGCTGAGAGAGCTATTTTCGCAGCCAAGTTTCCTTGAGATGAAGGCATGATAAAGCGCCAAGGAGTACAACTCCCAAACTGCAGCTGAAGGAATTCTGTGCACCTGCATTCATGCAGCACCACGATTACAAATTTTACTGCATTTCAATTCTTTCTGGATATGGTGTTACTTCTGGGGAAAGACTGCATAACGCATTCATTCGGTCGAAGAAAATCGTTTGGGCAAAGTTTCGAGCGAAATTTATGGCTAGGAACTCAATATCCGGCGATTTTCTGCAGGAGGAGAAGCCAAAGTACATCCATTGTAAAACGCGAGGTTTTCTGTTTTGGAAGTCGAACCCATTTCTAAGTATACGACACACTTAAAAAATCAAAATATCGACGTCCCCCCTCTTCTTCGGATGCGGAACATGGTTCGACCAGCTGGAACAAGGGAAATAAAAAAAACACGGATTCCCGAATTCATTTTTCCGGCGAAATGATTTCGAGCGAACGGTCTGATTTACGCGCGAGTGAAAACAATAGCGCCACTGCGATCGAATCGAAAACAACTGCCGTCGACTGAAGAAGTGGGACCATCCATCGCCTTTACGGACACAGTTCCCTAAGGTTCCATCACCGTTATTCTTCGCACCCATGTCCTCCACTTTATTACCGTGGTGCGTGGTTCGACTACTACTCACAACCCTTGTTATTTAATTTCAGACAAGACCCATTCGCCCTTTACGAGAGGTGCTTAAAATAATACCTAAAGTCAAGATTCGCTGCATCTGGAATAGGTTTAAACCAAAATAATATCAAGCGATATTGTGGTGAGGTATTCTACTAGGTATCTTAAAACTAAAAGGCTGTGCAGGGATAGCCAACCTCTATATCATGATTACTAAATTTAATAAATTAACAAATAAAAAGACTTTTTGTGACAATATGGCATCAAACCATCAAATGAGATGCTGAGATTACCTAATTAATTGTATCGAAGACAGGTCAGGATGTACTAATGGACGTAAATTATCATTATTTATCATTACCAATGAACAGATTCCACATTAATTGATAATGGCACTTCATTTTCAAGTGAAGGATTCCAGTAACAGTTCCAGTTGCCGAAAAATTCTCTTATATTCAACTGTAAGCATGGGTGCTAGAGGTGTGCCATCCCTGGTCTAGCCAAATCCACACATACGACAGTGACGTGCAACGTTAGTTTTTTTCGGTAGACATAAACTTCGAATGACATATATAACCCACAACGCTTCCCGATTTACGATTAAAATTTTTTCGTCCATCGAGGGTTGAGATGGTCGACATCCTGGGGATTTTCAGAGAGAAATGCCATAACGGATTTGCATAAAGGTGAAGGTTTTCGAAAGATGGCCGTCCCGTGCTGAAATTTCTAATTAGCGTAAATGCTTTTGCATTCAAAGCTTTCAAAAGGTGATAGTTTTTGGTCCGGGGAGAATTTTCGTGAGATATAAATTTCAACCTTTTTTCATTCAAAACGATAGGCTTCAAAGAATTTAAATAAAGGAAATTGTGCTGGGTGTTCTCGATTATCGCATCATGGACGAAACGTACTCTATTCTAGGACTTACTAATACGTAAACTCTTTTATCCCATGAGTAAAAATATACTTTTTAAAGAAATACATTTCTGATTACCCTCGTTTACTACCGAAAGCTTAGTTGAAAGTCAAAAGGTACTTTCGTAACCGTGCGAGAAGCTGAAAGTATAGGAAAATGAAGGAGGACGCGAACGCCCATGAAAATTATTAGCAAATTATTAAACAAACTTATTTATTTTTCTTGACAAATGCATGCGCCGAGTTATTGATGAAATATTTATACGCAACTATGATAAAATATAATTTCTTTTTCATAAGTAGTAGGTGTATTTTGAAAATATATATGCTCACTTTATACGAAATTAAGGTAAGCAAATTTACTTAATAATTTTTTCAATGAAAGGCGCTGAAAAATGCATATCCGTCAGTAAGTGGGAAACGTATTTGATAGCTCGCTTGCCGTCTACTGGCGCATCTCTGAATTCTATGAGCGGTAACCGTAGCATTTATATAGTAGATGTAGATGGAGATTATGAGCACAAACGGCAACTTTCTCATCCTGTGAGCATTCTGTTAGAATTTTAGCGGCACTGAGAGAAATACCAACAGAAATCAAAAAGTATGCGCTTTGGGGATAGGTTTGAGAAATTTCTATCGATTCAGATCCTAGTAAAGCACCAAAGGCTCAACGATTTCGATTTCAACCACTTTCTTTAAAGTGCGAGTTAAATTTGTGTATCTCTGGGTATTTATCAGTGATGCAATAAGAAACGTACGTAAACGGGGGAGGTGCATCGCAGCGATAAATCAAGAGCAAGCGACATTTTGCGAGTCCACGGAGGGAGGCGAAAACAGCAATTTCCTGAGCGTGGGCGTAGGCCTCCGCCATTACGCAGTGCCCTTCCGGACGATGTCCGAAATTCTGCCACCGCACACTCCCTAACGCAATGCAATCCATCTCGCACTACTTCGTTACGATCCAAACTTCCCTTTTCTGCTCCGCTTTTGCTCCGCTTTGCATTTTTATTCGCCAAAGACGGATGACGATCGCTCACAGACCATAAAACTTACATTATTTTATCGCTTGTTTTACCTAAAACTGCCAGTACTTCTCTGTTATAACTAAGCTTAAGATATGACCAGCTTTTGCTATGGAAATTCCGTCTTTCCCGGGTCAGTTTCGTTATTGCCGAGTTGGTTCCGTTAAAGGCTCTCCAAAAATTATTTTTTTCATTATATTTCTCAGCGTATTACATATAATTAAAAGCTTCGGCTACGGCTAAAATTAAAAATGTAAACTAACAAAATTGAAATTCAAGAAAGACATTTATTCGTTGGAAACGTCATTATCCTATGGTCTTTTAACTTTTGGACGCTAGAGGGATGGTACGGTGAAAATAGTAAGGTTTCAAAAATGATGTTATTTCACTTTTCGCCAATAATGGTCAACATTACATATGTGAGCAGAAATTGTGGCTGCAATACCATTGGTTACATATAATTTAATGTATCGAGGGAAGAATGCTAGGAAAAAGACAGAGGGGAAGTCGAAAGATGTTAGATGACTTAAGGGATGGGATGAGTTATCAGGAAGTGAAGGAAAGGGCATTTAATAGAGGATGTGGGGGCACAAGAATCTACCGAAAGTTAAAACACGCACAAATGGCCAAAAATTCTTTCTAATATGCATTGACAAACGGAAATATTCCTCGAAGAAAGCTGACTGAAACTATTTTCCCAATTCTTCTTATGGGAAACTTCCCATTTTCATCTACATCATCTGTAGCTTACTTTAATTTCCAATGTAAAATTGTAATGAAGATGTTTAAGATTACTTATATCCTAATTAATAAGTATGTGAGAGGTATGTTTGTATACATTCAATCACGCAATATTTTATTACATTAAATTTTTCAAATGTTAATATACCGCAGGTTGCCAACATTACAAAGCGAAAATCCCATGACAATGATTATGATTTATCATAAATGTAATTGTATATATTGAGATTTTAATGATGATGGATTTTCATCATTGGTGGTATTGTTATTATAAAAATAATTCTTGCATTCTTATAATTTTATTGTTATTATCATTTTCTAGTTATATTGTTATTAATTATATTGTTATTATCATTTTATAGTGTATTTGATTACTTTAGCATTGATATTTCCTCAATTTCTGAAGGTATTATTATAAGCTTCTAACCACTGAAGGTGCCGAGGATCAAACCAGCCAATGGGTCAATGACTCTCCAGTTTTACTGCGATCCGCGAAATCTTTCCAAGTACCGCCCACTGGAATAACTTATCAGGGGGACCTCCCTAGTTTAGGCACTTCAGTCTCGACTTTGGAATTTTTAAAAATCTATATGATAGTGGAAAATCCCCGATTGGAAGTTTACCCGTCCTCTTTTAAACGTTTCGAGTGCACGAGGAATAGCGGTTGCGTGGCAACACACTTTGACGCGGCGAGGGCGAAAAACAGTTTTCCACGGAATAAAAAAAGGAGAGCTGCTTTTTCCCGTACGCCTTCTTTTGTTTTCATATCGACGTTTTCCCTCGTTAAGGAGTCTTCTCCTGAATTTGAACGTCAAACATTCCATCGATTAACTGACGATCGCTTCCGTTCAGAATTCCGCAGATAGGTTCTCTTTCAGGGAACAGAAATTCGCTCGTCAGCGAAGATGTCTGTTATCTTTTAAAAGGCCTTCGTCCATAAAGATCCCTTACCTCGTTATGTATCTATGCATGTTTATAATTTACACGAGAGAATCAAGTCCTAAGAGTAAACAAGCCCCTAGGAACCGTGTAAACAAAAAAAGTTGATTAACGAGTCATACGAAGATACTAAGGCTTATCTGGATGGGCAGAATAGCTCTTTGAATACCCGATCATCAATAAGATCAAAAAAGTAAATGTTAATTTATTATCACCAAATAATATCACTTAGTTCGTAATTCGTTGTTAATGAGCAAATTTCGATTCTACAAATGTTTTCGAATATTTGTGGCTATCTAAGATAATAAAATCATATAAATTTCTATAATTTTCCATAAAGTCTGCAATGTTCAACAATACAAGAAAATGTCTATGAAAGGATTATGAGTTATTTCTAATTATCAATATCAGTATGAAAAATAATACAATAGCACACGACTTTAGGGAGGTCGAGATTGAGAATATTAACCCTCCACTTAAAACTAGCCCTATGTCATTTCACCCTGTAGCTTCAGAAAAAATATAGGAAAATTAAGCAATAAAAAGGAACACAGAATAAAGGAAAAATTAAGCAGTGAAAAAGGATGAAAATACTCTGTGGATAAAAAAATCTAAGTAATTAGGAAAATATCTCCCCTACAGGGAAACACCCAAAAGAAGGGGGTGTAAAAACCTGCGAGAAGTTAAGATAGCAATAGTTATATTTAAAACCTAAAAGAAATTATTTACATAAACCAGAAAAGAAATTGTCCACAGTAAAAAAGCTATAACTGTGAGGAAGAGTTTCCTCACCAAAAGAATTTGAACTGCGAAAAATATAAAGACGAAATAATAAAATAAAGAGAGGTGAGTTAATTATGAATAGTACTAAAATTAAACAGGGTAAATAAAGGAAATGGACGAGGGTCAACAAAGAGTATGAGAATGTATAGGGCACTGAAGAAGGGGCTGAGAAGGGAAACAATTAGGCAACGGGGCTGTGTGATGAAAAAAAAAAATAAACCAAAATAGGAGGGTCGAACTATTGTACGAGTGTCATCCGGAAAGTAGTACCCGTTAGTGCCGCATGAAGTGCTGACGACGCGAGTAGCCGCTGGACAAGGTCAGATAGCTTCAGTGGCTTGTCTGCCTTCTCTGGGCCAAGTTGCGTGACGCTAGCATTGCCTGTGTTGTTTCTGTGATTGTTTACAATGTTTAAAAAAAATGAGAACGCCGCCAGTTGTGAAGTGAGGGCAGTGATTAAATTCCTCAATGCAAGAAACGTTCGCCCATGTGATATTCATCGCCAATTAAAGGAGGTGTATGGAGACAATGTAATGGATGAGTCGTCTGTTCGGCGGTGGTGTCGCAAGTTCAACATGGGGAGGGGGAACACACACGACGATGAGCGTTCGGGGAGACCGTCTGTCATTACAGACCAACTGGTGAGCTCAGTTGACGAATTCGTGAGGAACGATCGGCGCGTCACAATTGATGACATCTGTGAGCATTTTCCCAATGTTTCTCGAACAATTGTTCATGAAATTGTTAAAGACCATCTGCATTATGCAAAAATTTGTGCAAGATGGGTCCCTCGCATGCTTACAGATGAGCACAAAACCAAGCGTATGGCTGCAGCACTGACGTTTTTGGGACGTTATTCTGATGAAGGAGACTCTTTCTTGACTCGCATAATTACTGGTGACGAAACATGGGTTTGTTATGCATCACCTGAGAGTAAACGACAGTCATTGGAGTGGCATCATGCTCATTCACCAAACAAACCAAAAAAATTCAAGACAGTTCTGTCCACCAGGAAACTCATGGCAACCATTTTCTGGGATCGACGAGGTGTATTGCTTATTGATTTTATGGCCCGTGGAGACACTATTAATGCCAATGCGTATTGTGAAACATTAAAGAAATTACGGCGGGCAATACAAAATCGGCGGCGAGGTCTATCGTCTACTGGTGTCATTCTCGTTCATGACAATGCCAGGCCTCATGCAGCTGGGATAACACAAAGACTTTTGCAGCAATTCAAATGGGAAACTTTCGACCATCCACCGTATAGCCCGGACTTGGCCCCTTCAGATTTTCATCTCTTTACAAAGCTTAAAGACTTTTTGGCGGGGAAAAGATTTGACAGCGATGAAGAACTTAAAGAAGGAGTGACCCTGTATCTCAATGAGCCGGCGGCGGAGGACTATGCAGCAGGAATACAGAAACTTGTCACACGTTATGACAAATGCCTTAATTTGCTTGGAGATTATGTTGAGAAGTAGTTTAAAGTATCCTCTTTCAAATAAAATTTTTTATGTTTGTTAATATTTACTTTTGTGTCTTTATTTCACGAACGGGTACTACTTTCCGGATGACTCTCGTACAGAAAAGCATTGGACTAAATATATTTAATGAAATACAATGGCCATTGCAAAAGAGTTTTGGGGAAACGTTTTGCGTCATAGTATGGGAAGGTGAAAAGGTTATGAAGAGGTACTGCATGAAAAAGATATGATAGGAAAAAAGATAGAAAGTGAGCAAGGAATCGAAATAAAACTGCGTAACATGCAAAGGGAATAAAATAGTGAGGGATTATGAGAATTCAGTTCTTCAAAATCCTCGGGAAAGCGTTAAGAAATATCTCCCCGATTTATGCAGGGAATTTTATGACGTGGAAGAGTGACCAGAGGATTTTACTAGACGATTCCGATAAAAAAGTGCATTGCTCCAGATTTTCGGGTTTTTTCGCGCGATCAGTTTAATAGCTCATCCAGCAAAAGTAATCCCAAAGCTTTCACATAGACGTATAAAAGAGAAAATGAAAGGGCAGTTCGGAGAAGCTCAGTTCGGTTTACAGAGAGGGAAAGGAACGAGGGATGCAATTAGGGTAATGAGGGTACTTATAGAACGAAGCCTTGAACTTTGAAGGGATTTATGTGTATGTTTTGTTGATTTTCAAAAGACTTTCGATGGAGTTAGATAGCCAAAATTGAGTGGAGGGTTAAGGAATGTTGGGTTAGCATGGAAACATAGGAAAATGGTACAGAATTAAGGAGTAAATTTAAAAGCATGAGTTAGGTTGTCTGTTGAAAAAATAAGAGTAAAACAAGGCTGTTCAGTATCTTCAGCCTTAACTATTTTTATAATATATCATAATAATTATAACTTTATAACAAACTTTCCTCGGGCTTCAGGATACCCGTTTGGGTAACACTTTCAACTTTGGTGAAGTACTTTTAAAGAACTACTATCACCACTACCATACTTCCCTTATAATATATTACAATTATGAAATACCATCCTTAGAACATACTATCAAATATACAGCCAACATTTAGGATCACGGAACGCTCTAGATCCATGCTTCTGTAAAATCTATATTCTTAATTTCAAGAAAACCACTTCTTATTTCGCACAATATGCCATTAAGTATGACTATCAACCTTTTAATTTTTTCGGTATGTCCTATCTTTTAATGTAACTGAGAGGCAGTTTTCCTTCTTAGTTACGAGAGATTTTTAAGAGGTTTCATCCTGACCATAAATGATACTGCCGGGTAGAGATACTTGATGTTAGTCCCTTCTGCATTACAGTACACATTATTGAGGTGACATCAAAATTTTCTTTCAGTAAATAACTTGTATAGTTTACGGTTAGGAGTAATGCTTGAGGATACGAGGATATAGTTTTGTTTATGTTTTTTACTAGGTAAGATGGGAGTTGTGGATTGGATGTGTGCAGATGTTTTTTCCAGAGAATCTGAAGAATATTTTATATAATAGTGTAGTAAAAATAGAATATCAATTTTCATAATATTATAGAGTTCACTGTTTTAGTGAAAAATTAGTTGTGGAGTGCTTTAATGAATGGGTGTGAAACGTGGACTTTAAAAGAGGAAGAACATCAAAGGATTTGTCTTGGAAAAGTGGGCGTGGCGTAGAAAGGAAAGAGCGATTGATAGAAAAAGAAAGCAGAGGTGCTGTGGAAGGTGCGGGAAGAGAGGGTTTTATTTGAAGAGATAAAGCGACGGCAGGGGAAATGGGTGTGTCAAATATTGAAGGAGAAAGATTGCTAGAGGAAGTGATTGAAGGTGGGATGCAATGGAAAAAACAAAAGACAAAAGCTGATTTAAAGGGCGGGATATCAAGAGATAAGAGAAAGGGGCACATAAACCAACCGAAGGGTATAATATTTAATGTGTAATTGAGTAATTCTGATATGTAAAACAATGTTTTAAACACATTTGAAATTATAATCAATCTTCTCGAGCGATATTTGGTGAAACTCCATATTTTTATGCAGAAGTAAATGGCGGAATAGTGAACGTTTCTTCATTTATTTTGGCATCGATAATTATAGATTAATTCTAATGTATAAAAATCTTAAAATCTATAGCAATTTGAAAACGAGGATTTCAAACATGTTTGACATTTAAATATATATATATATATATATATGTATATATATAGTACAATTAAATGTATTTATGCATGTATGTGGGGTTACGTCCTCTCCAACATTATTTTCATTCATAATTTTGAAATTGTTTTGTATGAGGAATGTTTATATGACTAATATTAGCAACAGTGCATTTAGATATAATTTAGAAGATTAGAGGAATGCCAATGACTATTTAATTGAGCCTAGGGTATTCGCTTTACGAAAAATCTTGTATTTATGGTCCGAATAATTTACATGTTACAACTACATATCAAATATTTGAAATGTAGGAAAAAGTATTTCAACTTACAAAGTCTTGCCTTCTGTTCAGTAATGATTTAAGTTTTTTGGGTTATATGGTTAATTTTCACTTCTTTCTCATGTCTTGATTCTCTTAAGAGTATATTTTTTAAATTTTTATAACTTCTTTGCAAGGCAATCACAAAGATAATATTTCTATATATTGTTTGCCACTAATCAGGTTAATCACAGAGGCAACCAAAAGCTTTCATATTATTTTTTCTATGAAATTTTTTGTATGGTTATGTGATGAATGAAAACGCATCTATCTATTTATCTAAATCTATGTGTGATAAGCACAGTATGAATGTATTTATACATTGTGAGATTATGCATGACTTTTAGCCAGGGACGCCAATACATATCGGAGCGGAACTGGCACTGATTTCCACTGAACCCATTCATAATGTACAGATTTAGTTAACGATTACATGTATTGATTATCGGTATCGCATCTGCATCGAATCCCTGGCCTGTGATTGCGTGAGGATCGACTGCATTTTCCAAAACAGGAGAATCGATCCATTATGCAATTTTCTTTTATTATTCCGGGCAGAGGTCGGCGGGGAATCAATTTTTCTTAAACCGGGTGAAGCGGCCAAATTGCGAACCATTAAGGGACCGTAAAATTATAAAGCGTCGCCCTCTTTTATGGAGGTCCTTAAACACTCAATTAACTCTGCAAAGCGAAGCATTTCCATGAGAAAAAAGGGGATTAAAAATCAGGAAGAAAGGCTTGTGGACAGTTGCGTGCGGAATGTGTTATTGGAAGGAATCCGGGCAACGACACGGGCTATTTGAATATTTAAATTATCTGCTCGAGGTTGCGTGCGGCCGAGTTGAAGCACGCAACAAAAAGAACGGATTTTAAGAGACGATTCTGTTATTTCTATTGCGTAAACCCTGATTCGGTGAGGGTATCACATAGCGATAGTGGCCGGTACGAGAAATTTTGGCGCCCTAGGCTAGGAGTCATACAGGCTCCTAATCTAAGTATATGCAGTGATACCTTGGCTAACGAATACGGATTCCACTAAGGAGGATTTTACTGGATACGCGTAGAGTTGGGAACAACAGAATAAAAATAATCAAAAACAATCGAATGATTTTATTGTTCACTTCCATCGAACGATTCGAGTAATACGTTTCTATTTTAAATTCTATCATTAGTGCGCTGAACAAATTAATGATTCTATCCGTTTCTTTTTCACTCCCCATCGAGTGAATAATTTGATAGACTCGATGTTTCACTCACCCTAAGCCATCGAGTCAAAGTATGAAATTCAAGATCGCAAAAGAGGAATTGATATCTTGGTGAATCTGAAAAATTTTCAGTGTTAAGGTGTGCCGATTGAATAGCTATTCACCTCAGCATTTGTTGAGTCTTTGACTGTTTACTGTCATTAAATTAACTTTTAAATAGTAGGTAGCATCCAGAACAAATCAAAAGATTTTCTATGGAAACCTAAGGGAATTCTCGTTTCGGCTAACGAGGATTTCGGCAAACGAATGTGATTACGGAACGAATGACTATGTTTAATCAAGGTATCACTGTTTTCGTTTTTTCTGATTATGCATTCCTTTTAATCTTACAAATTAAAACTGTAACAAAACAGTAAATTTACGCAATTCATAGATCATTCCCTTCCGAATACAAGTACTGTATAAACCGAGGGTTAGGTGGACACAATGAAGTATGTTACTTGGAGACAAAATGGAAACGCATGAAATATATATGGATATCGCAAAGAGTAACCAATTATATGGAAGCAAGTGAAGAAAATATAGAGGAATACTGTGAATATACGAGGTAAATTAGGTGATATATTTTGAAAGAAACAACGAAATGAATTTGCACGAACGTACATACATAATAACGAGAGGTGGAAAGCTCCAGCGAATAAGCTATCTCACATACATGGCTAACTAAAGGTTAAAGCAAGAGTTGTCTGAAGAAAAGGACCACTTGTCTCCTCTTTAGGTCGAAAGAGAGACATTCGAATTCAAAAATCCTCAATAGTTGAACCCTTAGCCCCTAAGGGAACTCTGCTCCACGTTTCACTTACTGCGATGGAAGAAAATACTTCTCAGATTAAAAACAAGTGCCTGGCGAAAGAGATCGGAAATGAAACAACTCGTCGCAAGTGAGGATTTCCTTCTCGCCATGATCAAAACAAAAGATAAACGATCCAACATGGCGACGCGTCGCCATCGTAACCGACAAAACTCCTTCGACAACTTTATGATCTGCAGTATTTCGAATAAAGTGTATGGCATCGATTTATGGCATGCGCTGCAATTATGATCAGCACATGCCTCAGCCATCAAAATCGAACTTCTAAAAGAATTTCCTTGTTAGCTCGCGAGAGCAATAAATGCAATCGATGACCTTTGCTTAATCTTTACGTGGGTTCATATTTCTCTGTACAGTATTAAACCCAAAGGTCGGTTTGAGCATAAAACTCTACATCATTAGCAAAGAAAAAGTCTGGAAGGGAAGGAAACTGACTGTACAAGATACAGTAAAACTCGGTTAAGAGACTTCTCAGGGGACCGAGTGCATACCGTATTGGAAGCTGGACAGCGTTATAACCGGATACGAAATCTGTACTTCTTTATGCTTAAAATTAAGAGGGAAGGATTTCTTCAATCTTTCGTTGAAAGCGCTTTATACCTTACATCTGAAAACTTTACTTCAATAGCTGGCTTTCCTTACCACGGCTATAGACATCTAGAAAGTTTTCAGAATTAATACAGGCTCCGCCAGTGGGATAAGGATTGCTATGCTTTGCGATATCTTTATTAACATTTCAATAAATTAGTCATCTAAAACATGTGGCTCGTTCTTTAAGAGACAGTGCAAAGCAGGGTAGGAAAGATCCTCTAATAAAGAGGACGGTGATACAGGTAAGGTAAACCATTTTTGGTCTATCAATTGAAGCCCATTATCCATAACTGTATCTGGAGAAGGGAAAAATCCGGCTTATGAGCGGGATGTAGAGGGTCTTAAGAACTATTTTTGCAACGTTTTTCATATGAAAGGGACTGGGTGATAGCGTCTTGAGCGGATGCGTTTCAAACGGGTCTTTAATGCATATAAAACAGGCCACAATTGGCTAAAAACTGTCTAATCGATCATTTTCGCGTAAGATTCGCGGAGAAATGAGTTATCGCATCAACTTGTTCTAGCATGTTTTTCTTATATTTCCCCGCAGTATCAGAACGGCCTATGTAACAGATAAGACTCATAATATCAGCTGCATCTTTCAAGAACGTACTATTTCTGAATTTATTAAGCAAATTGAGCCTTGAGGGTAGAGTATGTTTACTCTTGGTTTCTTCACAGAAGATTCAGAAGTTATAAGAGGAAGAACTCTAGGTAATTATAGCACTATAAAGAAATAAATAACAAATAACTCTGCGTTCAATAAGGAGAAATTAGGATTAATTCAACTTTACACAAACCTCGATTGCTATGGTTCTTGGTAAAGGAAACAAGTTATACAAAAGAAAATAATAACGTACACAAAAATGGGAAATGTTGGTATCAATTCTTTCTTTGTTTCTTATTTATCCTACATGATTGGTGATTCTCTAAATATCGCCTTGATAGGTTGCGTTATAGAACGCTGTCGATTTTAAGTTATAATATTAATGGACGATTCATACTCCTCCTTAATAGCAATACGCAATGGTATCCTTCGCGGAGAATATTAGCCTCCACATCAAAAATTGAATAGCTGAAAAAATAGTAATCATTATAATAGAAACTCGTGTCTGAAAATCGCTTAAGCAGAAAAATTATATAAGTCGGAACTAAATATGGTAAAATCAAAAAAAAGTAATTCCATTTTCCATAAACATGTGAATTTATTTAGTTGACAATGGTCTTTTCCATTATCATATTGTAATAATCACGTATGTAATAGCACAGTCAGTAATATTTCGCAAGAAAGACTTTTTTTTATAAGTTGCTAAGGTCACAAATTTTCCTCTAGGAAGTAATATTAGGTTTTGACTCAGGATTTATGTAATAGAGTGAATGGTTAAGGTTGAAGAGAGGGGTAATGAGAATTGCAAATTTGCAGTAAGTACATTTAGATTTATACCTTACGAGCCATCAGTGGAGCATGGCGGGTATTAACAACAAAATTAACACCAATATCCTTACTTAATCTACCCTATTAGCTTCTCTAATGCTCCGCATATAGATCTACCAGAAGTAACTATATGTTTTCACGATTAGTGAATCTTCTACATATGCTGCAAGAATATTGGTTACATGTAAGGTAAATGTATATATTTTCTAATATTTAAGAGTTGATATTAAGGGGTTAAGGCAACCATTTGATATTTCCATATTGCAGCAGATTTCAAATAAATAAACAAAACAAGACAAAATGAAAATGTGTAGCCATGGATATGGCGATTTCAAAAGATACTGACTATGCAGATACGTAACAATACACACTTCTTGCAACAATGGGCCACTATAAACAACGCAGAGGCATCGCTGTAAACATGTGCGCTAGCACTATGCGATCGATGAGGGCAGAATTTGAATAAATAGATGTGTGGCATATCCCTTTAATGCAACGCAGGAAAAATGCGCGTCTGAAAAGGATTCCTTCCGTGGATTTTGAATGCAGAGTTCCGCACAAATGGATTCCAAAGCGACTCTTTGCTATTCCACGCAGTCTGCAACTTGGAGAGGACGTTAAACTTATCCCTTCCGCGCGCTATCATCCCACACATCCTTCCTCTCATACATTCGGGAGATTCGTTTTACTTCGGAATTTATCTCTAAGCACACACAAGGAGTCTCCCCAGAATGCTTACTTTGCTTTCAACTTTTACGTGGGAATTCCTAAGTTATGCCCATCCCTAGCAGTCAAAGAAAATGGGAAGTAAGCAATCCGGGAACATTAAGGGAGAAACAACTCTTTACGAGGTCTTGAAAGAAGGGATGCACGTGGAAAAAGGTGAAATGTATTTCATTTATTCTTACGTATTTTATAAAAACGAGGGTTGAACGACGGAGATTTTATTCAGCAAGCAATGAGCAACACGAATGTTCACGAAAATTCAAATATAAATGTCAGCTCAATTCTTCCTTTCAAAGCCTATATCATTTATATATTATTACTAATCTTGTGCTTTCGAGAGTTTTTTGCTCCTTTTTTTCGCGTTCTGAATCATCGAGAGTTTTTCTCCGTATATCAAAGTATTTATTATCAGAACTCGACTATTTTATGTATAATATAACTGTATTTAAACCTAGTTTGAAACTATGTAAGAAAACTATGTCACTTTTGTTTATATTTTAGCTAGTATATGTTAATTTTACAGCCGTAAACTTTTATATCTTCTGTTTATTTTGTGCTAGACCTTATTTTTATAGATGTAAGTTAACTGTAGATTTATTTAGGCGAGATTTAGACTAAAAATCTCCCCTTCCATATAATTATTAGTTTTCATAAACACATAAATGATACATGTGTAAGTAGAAATATAATGGAAAATCTTTAGGAGAAGATGTAAAGAAATCTAACAAACATTTCTTAAGGAAAATTTCCACAGCAGGAAAAACCCAAAAAGAAAGCGGGTGTGAAAACCCTAAGCAAGAAATGGAGAGGAAGACGGAAATTCAATAACAGCAATAAGCAGAAGCATAAAATAGGTTAAAAAGAGATAAAGCAACAAGGAAAAAATAAAGGAGATAAGAAAAGAATCAAAAAACTGAAAAACGCAAAATAAATATAGATATTTAAAAGTAATGTGAGAGTTCCTTGTGCCCACATCACGGAAAAATAGAGTCACGGCCACAAAGTGGCGTGAAAACGACACGAAACCCGTTGAATTGGAGAGCAGTGAAAATAGCACGGAGGTTTGCTAACGATTTTCTCCGCATTCAACAGAACTCCGATTTCTTCGATACGAGTGAAGCAATTCCGCAGCAATAAATAGCCAATATTTTCCCCACTCGCTAATCCCTTCGCGTGATACAGGCCTATCTGCAGCTCTATTCCTTCCCGGCATTATTAACATAGCTTTTCAGAGATCTTTTCCTTAGCTACCCTTCTCACGTACATGTCACCCGTCACGCTCTCTCAGACGACAGGAAAAAATGAGTAAAAAAAAGGCCTCTGTCTCCATTAATCGGGGGAGCAAACTTTCTTCCCCTTTTCCTCCCCTTTTAAAACATTTAATGCTCTCTTGATTGATTTCTGTCGCCCTGAGAATGGGGCCATTAAGACTAACAGCAAACATTTAGAAAAAGCCACCTTGGCCAAGGTGATTCCTATTATGCGAAGGATAACAAAAACAAATAGATGTATTGCTAGACAAAATTCTACTTATATGTTATAGCCTAATGATTCTACATTAAATACGTGGAAATTCATGACGGTTAACAAGGGAAAGTAAGTTTCACCACGAAAAATATTTTAGCCTTAGAGGGATTTTCGCCCTACCTAGAAGGTCAGATTTAGGTATTGAGGTAAGTCTAAAATAAATATTAATACAAAAAATGCCTGAGAGAAGCAAATTAGCATTTAAATAGGTTAGTGGTTGAAAGGATTCCGTCAGTCGTTTGTCAAGCGTCTTCCAAATACTGCAGGAGGCAGGGAAGACGGGATTACCCCTTTCCAGATTCCTTCGGTATCTAGTACGCGATGGAGATTTTCTTTTCTTACATTTTAATTTATATAGGTACTAAAAACAGTAGGGGCCAAATGACATACAGTTGTCGTTCCAAATATTGTAATGTAAGTGATGATAAATTTGAACATTGTTTTCATTTCATGACATAAAGAGCAAGATTCCGAAAGGCCCGCTGGATGACATGAAATTCAAGTCTCAAAATTATTTGAAACGGTATCCTAGTATTAATTTATTATTAATCAAACCAGGCTAAACTTTACTTTCAATAATGAAGTAATGCCGATTATTTCACTAGATTGTTAAATTTATATATTAACTACTGTAAAAATAAAGTAACTCGTGTAGAAAAATTAAAATAACACAAAATTAAAGTTTTCTCAGCAGGTATTTCGTTCTTTTGCTCGAGCGTGGAAACTATCGCTCCCATATTAATGAGAATCGTTTACTGCTTATCATAGTCTAAATTCCGAATTTAAATGCTTAAATGATAATTTAGCTCAGTACATGAATCCCTTGGCTGTAAATTCCTTTTTAGAGCATGCATTGATTATACGACAAAATGTTACCTAACTATCTTTAGGGCTCTTTAACATCTTCGCTCTGAAAAACAAGGGCTTTCCAGGAAGGGGTGAGATGGAATTTAGGAATATTACATTTCGTGAACACCGTATTTTCTGTAGAAAGATCATGTTTACAGCGAAAGGCAGAGTTAATCGCATCACCGCTTAATATCGTTCCTGTTTTTATAGTCCCGTCTTTTAGCTCAGATTATAACACTTCCGTTCTTCTGATTATTACGTCAACGAGGGCGTTCCATTAAAGACCTCAAAAGGAAAAAGGATCTTAATCCAACGGTAACCAATAAATAACGAGCTCCCACGCTTCCATTAATTTCGCAATTTCAGGATCCAAATTAAACATTATTTTGCGATTTATTCAATCTAGAAATTCTCAAATTCTTTCTAGGTCGCAATTACATTTCATAGTGGATATATTTTTCTGTTATTAAAAATATCACAGTATTTCTCTCCTCAAGACCAATCTATCTTTCCTTTTGCTGTATACATTATAGAAATTTTTCTTCAACACTTGCACCGGGAAAGCACCAAATCGTTCCTGTATATATTATAGTTTATATAATTTCTCAAATCTGAATTCGTCTATATATGTCCTTTATATTACATTATAACAAAGGTTAAATAGTAGATGGGAATGTAGTCCCAATTTTTCCCGATAATAAAGACGAATAGTATTGAATATTTAGATAAGGTAAAATGCTATTATATTTAAATGAATAAATGAAAAATATTTGTCTTTTCTATTTTGTTACCAGATATAGGAAAGTGTATCTGGTATTTACTTTAGTCTCAACTTTGCTCACAGATGTGATACTATGAAAGCCCCTGAATTACATATAATACAGGATTAAGTTCATCATGGCAATGCATTATGGTCAATCTCGAAATTAACTTGTTTGTACAGAGGTCCCTGCTTAGTCTCTCTAGGGGGGCATAGTTGTTTATCTTTGTTTCATAAAAGGTCAGTTTGTAGAGAATAGAAATAATAACAAAAATATAATTATAACCTTTATTAATTCCCTGAAGCAGGACAGTTAATGACAAAATAAAGATATTCCACACAAGTTTACAAAAAAACAAAAAGAGATAAAATAAGAGCATATGTAAACTACACTTTGGAATAATAAAAATCATACAAAAAATAATTACAAAAAGAGTATTACGAAAGAGAGAAAATAATAAATATTTCAAAGAGATGTTACAAAAGATGTTAAATAATTACAAAAATGTTAAATAAATACAAAAAATTTTCTGCATTGAAAATAAATAAAGAATACAAAAGTAAATATGTTAAAAATTTACTTGATAATACAGAAATAAACTTGTACGTCCAGCATAAATACATAAAGTAAACCCTCGTATTTATTGATATTATGCAACAGTAATGTTTTGGGGTGTGGGATCTTAGAATCTTATTACAGAAACGAGAAATGAGCATAGAAATATAGCTGATCTATTAGAAGTAAAATGTTTCCAGTATTTATTGCCAAATTTAAGCGGTATGGAATGTCGTAAAAATTTCTGTGAGACAAAGTATTCCCTTCTGGGTTGTTTTCAGCTATGTTATTATTTTAGATTGGGATATCTTAAAGGTAAAATTCGCCTAATAAAGTAATGATTATTAGACCGAATATGTTATCTATTAAGCCGGTAAGTTTTTTTCGCGTGAATGTTTTGCTTTGCTGATTGTATTCACAGAAAAGAAAACAACAGTAAAACCCAATTATTAGGTATTGATAAAATGTATTGATGAAGCCTTCGATACCGAGAGAAACCGCGTATTAGCCTCGTCATAGGAGGCAGCGTTTTAAACGGGTTTTACTATACTTAGCACTTTATCTTGCCTAGTAAGCATCATTCCCTCTCTTAAGCTTTCCGTGGCTTACTATTCGATATTCAACTGGCCTACATATCTTACACACACTTAGATAGAGATATTAGATCGAAGTAAAAATGGAATTTGGTCTTCCAAAGAGACCGCAGAAGGGAAACTGTAAGGAGTGCCATCATCAATTCAGCCTTTAAGACAGGTCTTTTTGTTTGCGAGCTTCTCCTGATGTACGATTTGTGAGAGTCAAACCGAGGAGAAGGAATAACTTATCTTGGGATTTAAAGGAATTGCATCCCTTTCACTTCCATTCACAGTTCCCTTCACTTTCAATAACGCTTTCCATTTGCTTTAAACAGACCATTACCGTAATATTTGCACCTTTCACACTAACCCCACTTATAGCAAAAGGAGCCCACTAAAGCAATGTTTTTCAATGCAAAAATTTTTAAAACAAATAAAATAGAAATTGATGCACCATTTAAGTAGTGTTTGTAACCATAGACCACTATTTTAGTTCACTTAAATTTATGGAATTTCACCAAGGAATTTTACCCCTTTCATAAAGAGCATGAACATAAAAAAACATTACAGAGATTTCACTAGCAACATAATTGTACCACTTCCAATAACACAGAAATATTGTAATGCAATGGCATTTTATAGTGTGATGTAACAAGATATATGCATTGCTTGCGCTATACAGGATCTTTCAGAAAGAATGAACGAATTTCATGAAGCTATATTTTGCTAAAACTTAGAAAGCTATATTTTCTTATCACTTAAAATTTAATATATTTAACTTAAAAATCAGTTAAGAAAGACCCTGCATAACAAAAATAACAATTTTAATTAAACAATAATTTAATGAAACAAGACTTTTATACTATCAATACAATACAACTAAGACAAATAAGAATAAGACAACTAATATATACAACTAATACAATAGAACTAAGAAATACGATCTAATTGGTTATGTTATTATTAATTATTCTAAACATCCTTAAAGTAAAATGTTTGTAGTATAGCTCATAAGGACATGGATATCATATTAAGAGCATCTAAAGAGCAATAAAAGTCACGGTAATAAATGCTAGTCCCTTCAAGAATTTATCATTTCCTCAATTATGTTAAGAAATGTAAAACTAACAACATTTATCCGTACCGCATTTAAGCCTTTTTTATTCTTTACTTTATGGAGTCCTGAAGTCGTGCCTGAAACAATTGGTACTATTTTCCTCGAAAGGCGAAAGTAATTACTGCGGAAGTAGAGTAATGCCAAACTGCAAAAGGTGGCTTGCAGGGCACATAGGCAGATTTAGATTAAATAGAATTAAGTTAAATTTCTGATGTGGTAAGAATATTCGAGTCTAGCAGACTAAAATGAGGGCATAGGGATAACCGTTGGGGCAGATTAAAGAAGGAACGGGCAGAGTCCCAAAAGGGACAATGCTAATTAAGTAAAAGAAGGTCGAGTACCTCATCTTTCCTTCGAACGACGTGGAGAGAAAAATAAAACGTAATTTTAAAACGAATGTTTATGGTCCGCATAGTCCGTTGGCCCAAGTATTGCGAATGATCTATCTTAGACTGCGGTTCCCCAATTTTCTATATCTGCTTCGCTATTTATCTTTGGAGAGCGAGCGTCCATCATCGACCAAATATTAATGCTTCCTCTGGCTAAAACACTTCCCGTCTCACTTCATTTAGATTCTCTCGCACCATTGAAACTCTTTGCTGCTTCACACACCTCTTCCGATTCACTGAACTTCTTTCCCTCTTTATCCATTCCCTTTCGATACATTCCACGCCCCTTCAACCGTGCGTTGCAACTCTTTGTACTTTCCCACGGAGGGAACATCCCTCCCAACGGCAGCTTCAAATTTTCCTCACTTAAGAGACTCGCAGGGAAACCGCCGCACATAAAGAAGAAATGTTAACAATTTGAGTGAGTGTACGCGTCTTCAGAAGGCACGCAAGTATTTCTTTTCGGGATCAAAGCGAGAGTTTTTGTTAGCTCAAGAAAATGATAGCGGAGTGTAAATGGTTCTCAAGCCGTATTCGCAAGTAAACGTGGAATATCCACTAGCGTACACCTGCAAGGGGTTCAGATGTATCCGTCATGTGGGCCACAAGTGACTTAAGATTTATTCCTTTAACACAGTTACGTTCGTAATCCTTTTTATTTAATCGACGAAAGAATTAAATATCAAATTTCTATTCTTACCGTTACGTTCAGATATTCAAATTTTGATTGCGTGTCGGAAGATACTTTAACAAGGATTAGCATATCAATTTATCACGCTGTTCTGTTTTAACGTAAGCTCGACATGAGAGGTATTTATATAGGTTTAATAATTTGAAATAAATCAAATAATTTTATTGAAACGGAAGGAAAAATTAGGAGAACATCATTTGAGGAATTAATTCACGGATCTGTTTCTCATGTGCATTCCTTACAAATACTTCAGTTGAATTCACTCTCTCCTTAAACTACGATTTGATACCTTCCAATTCTTCATAAGATCCAAACACCAAAAGCAAATTAACTGACATAATTACCCATTTTTTGTCTCTTATTTACGTCGCATATTTCCCAATAGTGAGGAGAGAGGAAGGGATGACTGCTGAGCTCTCGATTTATACGGTGGATGGATTCCTCAGAAGTGTCGTATGAATCAATACCAATATTTATTACGAAATAAGAGGATAGGTTCCCAAAACGTTTTAAAGATAGAGAACTTATTTTTAATAGCATTTTAATACGACGAAGTAGTGAAAAAGAGAAGCGATGTGAAGAAATAATAACACAAACATAAACGATAATAACCGATCACTTTCTCTGCTCATCACCTGCTATGATAAAACTTAATTTCCAATTTTACTTAATCTGATAGCTGTCATCACTATCTAAATTGTTTTCTTCGACCTGAGATGATTTTTTCAAGTTCTCCTGATAATACTACAGAATGATAAAAGATGTTTGCAAGGTAAATAAACTGACAACAATTCTCAAAGGGATACTTGAGAAAAGCCATTAACTTGTCCTATTTTGGTAAGACAGCTAAATGGTTAGAGCAACAGACAAGCAGCTAGGAGACCCGGGGTCGAATCCTGGTTCTCTGTCTTTTTAATGGCCGTTTCTCTTTGAACATTTTCCTGGCTCACACCTTTATATGCAGCGTCACCTTAAACGCTTATCTTTCTGACAACAATGTATTTAGTTTTTTAAACGAATATTTTTAATTGTGCTAGAATGCACTAACTACTTAAAAACGTACTAAATAAGTTCTGTAAAAGTCAGGTTTAGAGGTACCTGCTGAACTAGAATGGAAATTTTACCGCTCACGATTTTAAACATGATCGAAAAAAATTATTTGATTCTGACATAAGAAGTCAGAACATTTTCAATCGTTTCAATAAATCCGATCTATTTCTTTAAACATTTTCCATTCAATACCAATATACATATTTTTATACATACTACTACATACATGTACATACATAGTTCTAGTTTTCCTAGAGCAGGCGATAGTTTATTCCCCTAAACGTATTGTTTTAAGCTATTAATACGGCGTTTTCGGAGCTGCTGGAATTACGGAAGTGCCCCTCGGATAAATGGTTTACGCCGTGCATTCAAACCCCGTTCTTTGATCACCCAAATGACCGCAAATGCCGTAAAAATCGCATTTAATTTTTCCCGGGCTTAAAACAAACGAACACGGCCGCACGGACGCTCCTCCATCTCGTGGGAAACCTCTTTTTTTCCGTTCGCGCCGCTTCTCGTTGACCGAGATAAAGTTTGTCGTTGTGCGGCCCATTGTGAGCCGCGCACCCGTTTAACGCGGCTATCAAAGCCACTCGGGACAACATGGCGATTGGCGTATTGATCCGGCCCACTAGCAGGTGGCGCCGATGGCCCGGAGCGGATTTTTTCGCAATCGCCGCCAGGGCGCTCTGCCAGATTAGCGATCGAAATATTTTTAAAGAAGGAAAAGCCTCTCCACTAATTAGAAACGGGCTAATTAGGTAACGCCCGAGGCTTAAGGTGCTCTGGATGGCTGATTAGAGATATTTCGGGAAACGGACAGGTCGTTTTTGCGAATTCGGCCGCGTTTTCATAAGTCCACTTCACTTAAGCCGAGTTATTTCTTTGGAATGGGAAATCAGGAATCATTGAGCATGTACTATGATTATGACGTGGAAATCAGTCTCCCATTTAGCCCCAGGCTGATTCGGAATATTCTCGATAAGGGGAAGATCATAGGCAATTACTTCACGGGGACGGAGAATTTAGATTTCATTTCAAATTTGCATGGTGTGATTGTGGAGAGATAAAAGTATTAAGGGGATATCGTAACGGACATGAATGTTGTTCTCAGAATTACGTAAGGGTTATCGAGGTGGCGTGTCAATCTGGAGAAGAATGAGAGAGTTGTTAGTTTGGGAATCAGACTAAGTAGTTAAAAAAATGTGTTGTCAGTCAAGTAATCTTCGGTCAAACGATATGTCGGTGAAAATGGTGTCAGCTAAATAGTGTGTCAATCAAGTGATCTTTGGCCAAATGAGGTGTCGGTGAAAGCGGAGTCGGCCAAATGTCGTGTCGATCAAGTGATCGTCGGCCAAACGAGCTGTCGATCAACTGGGTGACGGTGTGATGAAGAGATCACAATTTAAATCTGAAATAAGACAGAGCCATTTATGGATGGTGTAAAATATAATTAACCGCCTAAAACAGCACATAGCCAAATTAAATCAGCAATCCTATATTCAAATCAAATCCAGCACTGATTGATGAAAACTGAGAAAGAATATCAGCCTCTTTTCGTAGGTTAATAGCAAAATGATTTAAAATATAATCTCTTATGAGCGTAAATAAACAGCACTCATTTTAGCGGTATTTCCATCTGCTTCGTTTTATCATGATACTCTATACTTTCCGGTATATTCATTTCACTAACTTCACTCTTCTCTTCACGCATACTTTCCCTTTTATTCGTACATCTACGCTAAGCCTCCTTTTCGGAATTTCCCTCACCCTACATAACACATTTTGTTGGTCTTCCTTTCCCTTTTAATACTATTTCTTCTCATTATTCACAAATCCTCGAAACTTCCGTGTGCTTTTCACCCATCTATCGCTTCAGTCATTCATTTATTTCTTTTTATTCTTGAAGCTACACAAATAAAGATGACCATTCACCATATTCAGACAACTAATAAAGTACAGAATATGCGAATTTCCACAGCTCTACATTCTAATCTTATTTTTCCTTTAACGTTAGGGAAAGATAAGAAGGATGATGTAGTTGCAAGTTTGCTTTATTTTTTACAAAGGATGAATTTAAATTAAATTTAACCGCAAACAAATATAATTTCACCTAAATGTATTTAAGACCGAGGGATTTTTAAATATTATGAAGGATTGTTTTAATAACAAAATGGCAATTTGAAGCTGTGAAATTGAAGTTTCCCAAGTTATATTCTGTCTGTAAAGTCATTACTACAACGGCTGACTGGATCCTTATTCCATTCACCCTAAGTTACTAAAATCTGACAGATTTCGGTGAGACATGGTGAAACTCCTTCATGATCACACACAAAGAAAACTCACTATGTAGAGTCCACAAAAACTTTTATTAAACGACCTAGGTTTCGTTACGGTGCAACATCATCGGGATTGACCTTTTATATAAACAAAACAAGTGATCATGGGGAATGCCATTGGCTAGATTCTTTGCTGACTAGAAAATCCTACGGAGTAAATGAGGCTTACAAAGCAATATGAGGAGTGAAGTATTCCTTTCCTTACCCGAGACCAACGAGCGGAAAACATCAACAGAAGTACAACTCTACTAATAGCTCTAAAAAAAGTTCTGATAGGATTTCATTAGGGAGAATTGAAAATAATACCATGATCCCATATAACTTATATTTCAGTAGTTTTTTTACTCTAAAAGAAATGACCAAGAGAGTGAAAAAAGTTCACAAAAGATTCACTTTTCCAGTACCTAAAAATAAGTCTATTACAGAGAATTTCGAACGGCAGCTCTTACGACTCTTTCTATAAGGAAACCAATCTAATCGAATCTTCCGCTAATTCTATTCATCCATGGTAGATGTATACTCATTCATCAGTGGATAAGTGTCACCAACGACTCCAATCACAATTTCTACCGTGACGAACATATTTCACGAAAGAGTGAATTCAACAGTGCGGACGGTCACTTATATTTAAGCTTCGATCCGAGTTTCGCATATTTTTAAGTCACGCAATCGTCTCATTATATCCAAACGAAACGGAAATTCTTTTTCGATTTCTCTTATTTTACTTTCGGATGATAACGGGGTAATTTGGACCCGTAAAACTTAGCCTCGCTCCGCATTTTCACGAATTATTTTAATGCAAACAGGTTAGTTGCGATTATGTACCCGGTAAAACATAGGGATGAGAAAGGGTTATGGAACTTACGGAATCGGTAGGCCGCAACAACCTTGCATTAGGTCGCACATGATATCAAAAGGCCGCACTTTTGTGGCGTACGGCCTATGCTTAAAGGCCGATATCAAAACCGTACGAATAAAAAAGAATAGATAACTTAATGGAAACGAAATTACAAGTAAAGGAGAACATTTTCCAGTTTATTTTCATTTGGCAATACTGGAAAACGAGTTTACTCAATTACTTGCATCTAATACAGCTATTTAAATGTGATGTTATCGCAAAAGATTGAAATTACCATGGGTAGACGTATCACATGAGGAAGACGTGTGGGTCTCTCGGATAGCCAGGTTGACAGCGCGTTCCACTTTGGTGAAAAAGATGAGGGCTCAATTCCCGGTGGAAGCCCATACTTGCGAAATGACCTCAGCTGTCTAAGCAATCTTACAAATACTACTTCTACAAAGAGTTGCGTTGGAGGATTAGCGAAGGTTGGTGTCTACTACAAATGATAAAAAAAGAAGCGGTGACTCTAAGATCTGAAGCTGACTTGAGTCAAATATGGTCGGAATAAATTTTTTTGTGGAAATTACTAATAATTAAAATTACTATTATTACTAAATTACTGTTAATACTAGTAAGTAATTATAATTTCTTCTCTACGTCGCTCCAACAAAATAGTCTAAATCACATCGATTATCTATTATTTAAAACCTACCGAGAGAAAGGATTTAAGAAACAAACGAAAGCAAAAAACTGGGTAAAATTAATAAACTAAGATTCCCAAACGTAACATAACAATCACAACAAAAATTTTAATAAATACTTGTATAAGAAAACCATGGGAAAGAAGATAAATAAAATTACAACGTCCATAGATATATCTTAAGTAATGATATTTATACTGGATTGAGCTACGATTTATGATTTATACTGTACAAATAACTTTGTAATTTTTTTGTACAGTATTACATAGTACATAATTAGTACATAATTTGTTTGTAGTTTTTTATAACTAAATAAACGAATTCAGAACAACTTGCTATATCACAGCTAATTACAATACAGCCATTGCCATTCAAAGGCAGTAAACTGAATCCTTGGGAATATACGAAACTGTTTCGATTAAAGTAATTAATTATCTTTAACCAAGGGTTTCTTTATTTTTTTCAATAAGGCAACCAAAGACAAAGAGGACTCTCCTGATGACCTCTATGGGACACTCAAGAACCAAAGTTAAAACGAACTTTACTCAATATGGCGGCTTTTATTCTTCGGTGAATATTTCATTCGGCACTTTCTCGCCACGCGAGAGCAGAATACCAAACGGAATTCGAGTGAAACGTGACGTCGGAAAAAACGCACGGTCACAAAGATTCACTTTCGGCGTGAGTGGAATATTTATGCGGTGCTGCGATCTGCCGGCCGATTGTTAATTCAGGGGAAATGAAAGAAGAGCGATCAGCTTAGATTAGTCGTGGAGAGGGAAGAAAAAAATGCAAACCGGAGTCGAACGAAATTCGTTTTCCGATGTAAAGTACGGACCGAAAGGTTATGCGGTTCCCTTTATTCATTTGTTTTGGGAATCTTCAAATACATCCGAGTTTATTGTGTTTCCGGCGTAATGAGTCGGGATAATTAAGCGATGCGATTTGTTACTGACTCTGTCCCGTCGTTTTGCAGTCAATTGGCGACGCATTCGATATACGCGGGAATTAAACTGATTATGGTAAATAAACCGGAGGGGATCTCTTCAAGTCAGGGCCGGCCGTAGATGCGGGCGAGACGGTTCATTACTTTTCTATACCGCATCTTCACTACCTCTATTCAGATAGAAATCCATACTAAATACGATGCTGGGTGAAATAGTTGGTCCCCACAGATAATCGAACCCGGGTTCTCTTACACCGAAGGCGAGCAAGTTGACAGCTATGCTATGTTGAGGCCCAGATTTTAATGTTACAGTGATAAAAATTTGGGCAATAATAAGTATTTTACCTATTAAATATTATTTTTAATTAATTCCAATTTATAAAATATTTTATCTCAAAAAATACATAGGTCATTGTGGATAATTTATAAGTATATATGAGAAAGAGGTGGATCTATGATTCCAAAATACCTCGTGTCAGCTCTGCCTCATCTTGTACTTCAGTTTAAAACCACTAAATATGAAGACTGAATAAGGAATTATAGGAAAATTTTCTCCGTTCTCATTGAAACACCCTATAGTTGACAGAAGACGGAAAGGTATGCATTAAAAGAGAATTTTCCTCAAACCGAGCGTAATGGATCGAAGATTCATCCCTTGAAAATGTAATGGTGCAGGCGTACTTATGAAAAATCTTTAGAACAGTTCCCTCGATCAATTAAATGAACTGTATCATTAAAACGAAGAATCGACCAGGTAATCGCCGGTGGAAGAGTTGTCTATCAAGTGAGTGTCGATCTAAAGATGTGGCGATTAAATGGATGTCGAACAATTAAGAGTCGGAGTAGGGAGGAGATCCAAATTTATACTAGCAAAGAAGAATTGGTTATTTTAAGAATTTTCCTTAAAAAATCACCTCATTACCTCTAATTTAATTTCCTTTTCTATTTACAGCCAATTGAATGAAAGAGGATGAATAAATTTAACCAGTCTTACTCTTATAGCATGTTTTTCCCATTTTCCCGGCCGTCGAAGGATTTTTTGCTCCACTTTTTTTTTAATTTTATGTATAATCAATCTGGGACTCAAGCACAGCATATTTCCTAGTAGAGATGAAAAAGGCGCATTTCTTTAAAGTATGGTTTCCTAAAGGATTATGATTAATTGCAATAGCTTTGGATTTTTCTTGAGGGATTAAACCCGTCTCATCGACTAAAGAGAAGCCTTGAAAAATCCTTGACAGGAAGGGAAAGGTGTAAACTTGGGAAGCCTTTGAAGAAAAAATAACAGATAGATTGTGTTTTCGCAGCACGTGGATGGTTGTATTAATAGGAGATGAAATTGGATTTTATTCCTCTCTAATATGATTATGCGCCGACGTTTTGGTGCCTTAGCCTATCCAATTGACATTCTATTCCACTCCTTAATCACCAGGTTGAAGTTTACAGGCATCAACATAGAGCAAGTGTAGTGTAGGAAATCTATGGTGTCATCAACGGGCCCCGGAAGATTCGCTGCAATAACAGTTGCCGATCTTATCGCTACAAAGGTTTCGCAACATGGAATTTTCACTACAGAGCTCTTTCGCTACAAAATGTTTTCGCCATAGTGAATTTCCGACCGCGACTCGTGACACGTAAGAAACCCGTGAATTGCGTTTTCCTGTATCTTGCTGTAAATATTTTTTCATAGCAAACTAAGCCCTCTATCTGTGCCAAAGATAAATACCACATAAAGAATACACAATTACCTTCTATCTCTTTCTAGAGTCATTCCAATGTGTTTCCTACAAAGTTTGCAAAAAATTTACAAATTCCAGGGTCAAATAAATAAATTCCCGATGGTATATATTTATTTCATTAATGAAATTGATATTTTTGCAATAAGTCTTCATTCTTAAAGGAAAAACTGAGCTTATTACCATCTTATCAATTTATTTATCCAATCATGTTTCCTTAGAGTATTTCACTGATTACTAGCCAAATCTATTATCTGCAAGTTAACTTATAATTGGATTGTAATATTGATATTTATGTATTCAATATTGTGTTAAATTCCAGTATACCGTTACTTTATATTATGAATTACCATAGTTTTCAATTTTAACTATATAAAGGTAAAAAATTGTTATATAACGCAAAATTGTGAACTATTTCTCTTATTCTCTTCGTTTCTATAATTTACAACAATCAACGTGCCAAATATTATGATATTATTGTTGCGATTGTTAGAGGCTCCGTTATTCATTGTTTACAAAACGAAAACAAAGAGTGATTTTTCCGTTATTCCGCAATTAATCGTTGAATACGCGTCGGAAACGGAAATTGCACATCTCTTGGTTATTTGATGAAAATGTAGTCGGAGGAAAAAATCGATGGCGGAGAATTAATGTTTCAAAATATCATCTGCGTGTTGAGTGGAAAGGAAAATTGGCGGCATTTTTCGTTAAGAGGCATCAATCCTTTTCACGCTTCACGACTCTCTTCACTGGAACATGAATATGGATCAGGCGCTTTTTTATCTCCGTATCGGTAGCCAAATAAAAGCCATCCATGAAATATTTGCCCCCTCCACGACTTATGTTTGGACGCCATTACATCGGAACGAGGATAGATGGCGATAATCCGTATCGAAAGTTCAGCGGCGTGTAAAAAGAGCGTGACGTGATAGTTGGCGACACTGGAAAAAAAGATTAGGCGAGATCACGTCATCGGGTGCTCAGGGTTGATTCCCATAGCGACCGGTGCAACGGTTTAGTTGAGAAAGTCAACTAGACAATCTCGAAATGATGGGATAGCCCCATCCCGGAGAATGGTACTCCATTAAAAAAAATGATAAATTTATGAACCGGCACTATTCCATTACTTCATGTGTGTTTTTCGCGAAATGAAGACGAGTCATTTATTTTCCAATTTGATTAAACGAACCTTGTTTATTTTTTGGCATTTTTAAATAATTCGCAAAAAATTATAACGTGCCATATTGTCACGAATACCTAAATAATGGAAAAGTATGATGAAAATTCTAAAAACACCAAAAAAAAGCTCCATCAGCGATACCATTCACGTTTTGCTAGCTAGGATAGTTCTATTAGAATCGAAATACCTAACAGTAAAACCAACTGTTCAAAAAAATCTAATCTCGAATGATTCTACTTGGTATAAATATCCTGGAAAGTTCGGAATTATATTTCATACTTATTCTAAATATAATCGATTTACTGTGCCTTCACTGAGTGAAATTCTATAATTGAAGGAAATAAAACACTTTGTAAAACATTCCGCACCGTTCGTGAAACATACCATCGGTATCAACTAGTGAATGTAATGTTCAGACCTGAAGATTACTTATTATTAATCTTCGATTAAACCTTGTGGAATTAATTTCACAGTGTTTTATTTCCTCCAGTGCTTGATTCTGTGAATTCTGTGATACAGTTCCTTTTTCCAATTTCCTTTTTTGCAATAGTCTCCCTTCTTTACCATCACCCCCATCTCCTATTTGCTATTAGTTGACGTACAACTAAAACTTATTTCAAAGTCATATGAAGCGTAGCCATAACACGTACATCACCACTCGATATACATAAGGCTCCCGGTAAAACATCATCCGCAATTTTAGGGTCGCAGGGAATAAAAAAGCCACCCCTATGTTAAGTAGTTGTAGGGGTTTGTATTGAGGCGTCTTTAGAGGGGAAGTGCGGTGAATATGCATTAGGGTATTCGCATGGCCACATTTCAAAAGAGAGACACGCTTTCCAGCGCTGAATTACATATATGTTTAAGGAGAGGGACGCTTCGTTACGCTCCTAAGACAGCGTAAAATAAATTTAGGATATGGTCATGTGTTGAGAGGATTTTGCTGTGGCGATTCAAAATGGAGGACTCAATCGCAGTACAAATCACCTTACGTCCACCTGAGTCAATTTCTGCTTAGTAAAAATTTGGAATATTACAATGTATACGCCTTTCGGGAGACCTTGTGGTTTTGGAAGTACATTTAATACGAATGTAAGGGTATATGGCGCAGACTTCTACATATTATTTTCATTTCTAGCATAGCAATGAGTGTCGTGAAATTGTCGATAGCTAAGGTCATTTCGCAGGTGGACTCTCACCGGTAATCGAATCTGAGAGAGTTACACCGAAGGCGAATGCGCTACCCACTTGGCTATCCAGAAGCCTCAGAAATGTAAATGAATCTATTATCTATATAAATAATCAAGCACTATTTTACAATTGTTTTTTTATATATTTAAGCTCTCGGATAGCCAAGTTGGTAGCGCGTTTGCCTTTGGTGTAAGTGTTCCGGGTTCGATTACCGGTGTGGGCACATGTGCAAAAAGGCCTTCGTTCTTGAAAAACTTTTAAGTCGTATTCTAATGCAAGCTTCGAATATTGTACTTTTATATATATTCTGATTTTTTACTTGTATAATGTATGCTCCATGGATAAATATTTTTATCATTATTACAACAAGAAGGCGCTATAATATACATAGAGGCACAACGCACTTACACTACAGTATACTATAACTTCAGCCCTATTCAGCAAAATCTCTCACACATTCTCTACTATTCTAGCCAAAGCTTTCCTCCATCATAACTTCCATTCAGCATCAACGTATATCACCGAAATTCGTACGTAACTCGACTATATTAGGCAACCATATCTGCTCATGCCTTTGGAGAGAGAGTGAGCCAAAGAATTTATTCATGAGCGTACATTTTCGTGGAAAACCACATATTTCCTCTGGAAAAAGAAGCGCAATGACTATTGGATGTCTCCTGTTTTTGTTCTCGAGGATGTAACCATAACGACGGCTCCATTCGGAGAACGCATTTGCCTGCGCATCAACCAAACGGCCATCGACTCACTCATCCCATATTCGCATCATTTCATCCTTTTCTTCATCCACTCCTATATTACTTTCGCTTTCTGAATTTGGTTAAGTACGCAACCGGAGGATGCTTTTATATTCAAGTATTCCTGCAGTAATACAAATTTCAGGTGATTGCATTTAGCATCAATTTTTACATAATATTTGTTTTTACAACTTACTTAATATATACTTACACCCTAAACCTTACATATAGCCAACATATTTTATATATAGTTTAGTATACAATGAGTGCAAATTTACAATACTTACTATTCCTACTGTCAAGCGTAACCATTCGATCTATTACATATAGTAAATCATTACTGATACGTTCGGTCCATAGTTAAACATTACTTTAAAGAAATTGGAACTCTGCTGTTAATGAATACGAGGCCGAAAAATCTCCGTAAGCAGACTACGTCAATGAGGCGTCTCTTTCTCGTAGATAAAGAATGAGTCGGTGGATTACTGATCTTCTAACAATCACCCAATGCGCATTTCGGCGACTATCCCGCCATCCAGTATTGTTTTCCACGTGTAAGAGTATTGTACACTGATGTATTTAAAATACAATTTTCAATTTTTCAAGAACCTAGTGTTTTTCCTCAAATAAAAATGTGCATTATTCTTAGGACATCCTTTCACAGAAATGTTTTATGGTTTCCTATAACTCCCCATACATTTTTAGAAAGTCTCATAGTCAATCGTGAACATTCATTGACGTGTGCATATATTGCTTGGATTTTGCATTATTCGAAACTTTCCATTGGAAATATCCCAAACACTAGAGTTTCTCTCCCAGTATAGTTGAACTCATATTCTTTCTAGTTTGAATTCTCCTCATCAAAAGTGATGAGAAGGATTTCTACCTTTCGGGACGTTCATCTTCCTTAATATTCCCTGAATGATATCCCTCCCCTCACTACGTGACATATCATCCCTCCTTTTATACAATCTGACATATTTTGCCCTTGTATTCCCTCCCTTGCATTCTACCTTCAATTATCTCCTCTAACAACATCTATCCTCCCTATATTTGCTTCACCCATTTCTTCTTCCGTGTCTTTAATACTCCAATATAAATCCCATCCTCTAAAATTGTGTTTTTGCTAATAATCTGACTCACTTCTTCCATTCTACGCCACACCCAATCTTTCGACGTCCACCTTTCTTTGGGTCTATTCATGCACCCCTTTAGCAAAAATACTCCTTGGTAATATACAAAAAAGAGACAAGGCTGACAGAACAATGTGAAATAAGAGTCACTCTTAAGCCGAAAAATCACAATGGTTAAAGGCATTTGAGCCGTGAGAAATAAATAAGCCAAACTGCAAGAACCAGAAAATGTGTAAAAATAACGTGTACTTATCTATTCGCTTCTCTCTAGCCTTTTCAAACATTCATTAGAATACTTCCTGATTACCACCCTTCTATGCAGCAAAAACAAACACTAAACAAAAACATACTTCAATGCTCATAACCCATTGTTATTAGGCTCAGTTTCAAAGAGATAAAAGTCAAACCCAGAAAACGATAAAAAATAATTTTAAAATCAACCACGAATAAGTGGAACATTTATGAACAATTCGTCAAAGATAAAAAACGAGACGATCCAGAGTTTAAAAGACACGTTACAAAGAAGTTGTAATTTTATTTTTGTAATTCATGATTTTAATATGATGTTAGTAAATCATGAAAATCTTATTAATTCCCTTTATAGAGGAGCGAGGTTGGAGACTAACGCAAAATACACTCCAGTTCAGTTGGAATAGAACACTATTAAGCGCATACAGATGAGGGAAACGCAGTGATCTGACGCCGCCCCACCCTCATACCGGCCCTGTGAAACCGGCATTCGATTACCAGCACTCTCCGTCTTTCAAAGCAATCCGTCTCTTCTTCCCAAAGCCATAACCGAATCCATCGAATTCTAAGATCGCAATATCGAATTTCAGAAGATTCGAATACGATTCTGCGTTTGAACTCATCAAAACATAAGTCTTTTCTCGTCTTTCAAAGGAAGAGGAGTCCTCTTGAAATTTAATTGAGGGGAGCCGTGTTATTTTTCCTTCCGCCGGTCCATTCATCCCAATTTCTCCGTGGCTAATGACGGAGGAATAGTCATTTGGATTTTGATTAGAGATGAGACGTAAGCGAACGATAAGTGGGATGAATTAGGGAAAATGAAGAGATATCTTAAGCGTTTATAAGCCCACTGCTGGATTTGAATCGCCTCAGACCCGTTTTGAAAAATCCACAATAGCAAATTGTATATTGGGAGAGAAGAATGAGTAAATTTCTTTCACTTAATGATACTATAAAAATAATAATAATATTAAATATTTTCTTAGATTCAACTCTTCGACATTTTAAACTTAAAAGCAAAGGATAACATAAAATGAAAATAATAAATCTACTACGTGCGTTGAAATACCTTATTGCTGAGATAAAAATTCATTAAAGCAGAAAACACTCGCAAAATGGGGTGTACGAAATCTACTCAAACTTAACTAAATACTAAGAAAAAGGCAAGATAAGAACTCATAACTGCATTTTTGCTGGGACAGTCCCATTTCCAGCCCTACCGTCCTGTCCTTGTCATAAAAAAATATTTTTTGTATCGTTAAAAGTCCCGACGAACATTTTAAATTTGTATAATATTCCACAGCAAGAAACAGAGAGTTAAAGCTATCGGCTGCACATATATTAAAAGAGTTGAAATATATAGTCAAACTGAGGTCTGAATAATAAGAAATTATATTACCATGAGAATTATTCACCACTTCAAATATTCTATGTTGAGGTTGAAAAAGATCACCTTCCAAAAATGAAGCTATTTTGCGTTAAAATTTTATCAATCCTCTGTAACTACAATGACTAAAAGGCCGCAGTGAACGACCAGAAAGGCTAAATTTGGGCTGAAGGCCGCAGATTCCCCACGTCTGTACTAAACAGCCGGTAATTCTTTCAAATTGGATCCTTCTGAATTGGAGTAACGAAAAACATCTTTAAGAAGTAATGAGCGACAAAATTGGCCGGTTTTCTCCCGCTGTGCTGATGGCAAATACCCCGTTTCGATCTGGATTGGATATGCTCAGAATAATAAGGGAATATTACTAGGCAACATTATCTTACATCTGTTCTGATTGTGTTGTGAATAATAATTTAGCTTTTCCATCCAAGTTATAAAGAGAGGCGTTTTCAATCAGAAAATTGTTGTTAAACATTAAAATATCGAAAAAAAGAAAATTACACTTTCAGAAGTATTAGTGTACATCATACAAGAATAGGAAGCATCAATCAAATCGTAACGTATTTTGCGGATTTTAACACTTGCAAATTTGCAATAAATAGCGAATTCATAGCAAATAGGCACGCATATTTTGCGTACTTTGAAGAGCTGGTGTCTCTCTGATAATTTACACTGAATTCCTTCAGTGAAAAATTGGAGGATGAAATATACGGGAGTTGCGAGTAAAGCAAAGGTAACTAACTCTACTCGTACATAAATTTTTAGAAGTGAAAGACACTGCAATACAGAAATTGAAAACGGTGAGGAGAAAGCGAACTTTGGACCGAATTGATTTTTAGTTATTTATTCTCCGCCCCCTGTCGATGGAATTAACCGCCTCTCCGGTCGATGCGCTTCATGAGGTCGTCTATCAACTCATTAAGGATCATTATATTTTCCACGAGACTAATCGCCCAAAGAATTTTACTCCATTTCCCTATCTAAAACTGTCACAAATGATTTAATGGGGCGAAAAATTTCGAAGATCCCCAAGGCGAACCTCCTTTCATCATAATAAACGCTGCAGCCGAAACTTTGCCAAAATTTATCTAGAACATAAGGCTGAAATATCTTTCGCGAAATTTCCCTAACTCTTTCCAAAATATCGAAAAGGTTATTTCTTCGTGAAGTACTGCACACATAATTATCAGAAATGCACTCAGACTGAGAAGTCTGCGGTATTAATCTTTACTGAGACCTTTTAATTAAGAATCTGGGGTGGATAATGAAAGGAAAACTTCTACCTTTGACGCAGAATATGCTTTATTGCATGACTGTAGTTTCGACCCTTTGAATCATCGTGATGGTGATGGCTATAGGATTTTTTCGCCGTTATTTATACTGGAGACTCGACTAGACTAGAGTTAAGACCAAATTATTAAAATGGACGAATTAAGTTAAGTTGGGTTCTAGAATTATTTGAATCTATTAGAATCAGAAACTAGAGATTAAAACTAGAGAAGTAGAAACTAATAGAGAAAAAAACTAATAGAGAAAAGAATCTATCGAACTAGAGGACAATCTTTACATATATAATATGATTTACAACATGATAAAGCTAAATATTAAACTTTTCGAATAACAATCAAATGTTATGACATGCTGGAGCATGTTGCAAGGGTTGTTATACATATTTAGTACTTGCTCCATTAGCAATTAAATGAAACTGTATTTTTTGTATAAAAATTGTAACTGAGTTAATAACGGTTTACGGTTCTACCCTAGATTTGAAAAAAAAAAAAATTTCTGCTTGTGTTCCGTTTTGAAAACGATAAAATTATAGTCTTTTTCAGGTTGGCTCCACACAATGTCCCCTGTCTTTAGATGACCCTATATAATTTCTCAATCCATCGCATAATTCCACCGCACACACTTGCATAGCAGATTGTGGGTCTTCAGGATATTATATTCAATGCGTGAAACTAAATAAGTGAAACGCAGGATTAGGGCAGGGAAGGCCGTTGGTTTCTGTCAACATGGCGAGAGGCGCAAATTCGTGACTGGAATCTCAGAAGAGCGCGTTCCCTTTCAATGGGGAGATCCCAACACGCGTATCTCATCTGCGAGGATTTACTCGACACGTGTCGCACTCTTCGGACGCGTGCTATTACTCGTGCGCGTGCCTACCAATTGCGTGCCGGTGTTCGCACCCCTTCAGATATTAGAAAAAAGCCCTCTCTTGAAAGGAAGACCGCTCATCTGATTGAGGAAAGAGCCTTTTTCCCCGAAAAGTTCTCCAGATGAACTATCAGATAAGAGCAATTTTCCCGCCGTAGGGCGCTCAGAAGTTACCCACAGGAGGGCCCTATGTCCATAAGAAAGAGTTCGTTTTAAACAAAGCTGCAGATCTTTCCGGATGTAAATTCGGGAAATTTCGCGATTTCTTATTAGTCATTTCGTATGTATGTACATACAATGAATATAAACTAGGTTAGAGATTCTTGAACTAGGATCTGCGAAGTAATCCAAAGGGGTCCGTGATTATAAATGTATTACATAATTAATTTAATGTTCAAACTTGCTATTTTCTTATATTTACCTGAAAATTAAATAAATTAGAGCGTTAAATTCTACATTTTTCGTGAATCATTGCGTCTACTGATAGTATACGAAGTCTAAATAAAAGCTAGATGATTATGTTAATCAAAAATTTTAAGGGGGTTCAAAATTAAAAACTTTAGGGGAGTACAATGGCCTAGAGGATTAAAACCAATTAAAATTATAGAACCGCTGGAATTAGGAAATTATTTTTGGAATATTGTACCCCTTTCCACAAGTCATAAAGTGGCTTGCATATGAGTACATATGTAGATGTAGATAAACTGCAAGAAATTTCGTAATAGTAAGTAGAATATTATGTTAATATTAAGTATCTTAATAGTAAAAAGGAAATAAATTGGAACTCGGCTGTAAATGCATAAGAGTTTCTTGAAACTCTCCGTTAGCTAAATTGGTAAGAGAATCGTTGAAATATTTCCCCGAAAGGAGAAAAGAAGCCGTGGATTACAGAACTTAAGAATCACCCAATGTGCACTTCGGTAGCTATCATCCTCAGTGGATGATTAAGGAAGAATAGTATTCCACCCATAAAGAATGGCATTCTATTCCGCATCCTAATAATACTTAAAATCTAAATAAAATCTCAATTTGTACATGAAGTAACACAAAATTGTGGTCACAATGATCATACGTCATCGATGATGGACACAGAATTAAAATCCGGGGGTATTGACTGATTCACTCTTAATCACATCTTTGTACGCACCTGCTTGTTAAGACTTTTCGTTATTAGCAACAACGTTGGGCACCGATACAGATAGGTCTTCTTGTGGATTGAAACTGCCCCTGATGTGCTATGGCTTTATTCCTTTCCCCCACACACACACGAATCCCTCTCTGGCCCTCACATTCCATATTTAACTCCCTTTTATTCTTGACCCCTCCCTTTCACTATTGTCTTCTCCTTTCCCTTGCATCCCATCTTCAATCACTCTCCATAGTAATCCCTCCCTTCTCAATATTCTGAACAACCTTTTCCTTCCCTTTTATTTATGCTATCAAAACCCTTTCTCCTCCACCACAACCTCGGTTATTTTCCTATCCACGCAGCAAACTTATTTATCCCTATGGAATACCCACATCTCGAATGCTTCCATTCATTTGCTCTCGAAATATTCAGATATACATTAAATGTAGAAATCACTAAATAAATTCGGATAAGTTTATTCTTTGAGCTGTATCCTAAGTAATAGGAAAAAGTTGAGCAAGGCTGTTAATAGATTAGAGATATAAATAAGCTACTTAGCAGTATTTTCGGTTTTCGAACCAGCACTGATACTAGGGTCTGTAAACAGAGGGAAGTTTGGCCTTACCGACTTCCTAAGAATCACACAATACAAATTTCGATAGAGATGCTGTCATCCTCGGAGGGTCAAAGAGTATTGGGAAACTAAATTATCATTCCGGAACGGACTGTTTCCTCCAAAGGCGAACGCACAACCCATTTGGCCATCCGGGAGATTTAGAGAACCATGGCTACTGGATAGCCAAAGTGGACAGCGCGTTCGAATTCGGAAAAAGCGGTACCGGGTTCGATTCTACAAGTGACAAATGATCTCAGCTGTAGAGACAATTTTAATGATATTTCCACTAAGAATCACTAATATTATAAATGAAATAAAAAATTAAATTCGTCTTTTTGTGGGAAAAACTTAGACTATTTAACCCATAGAATTCATATGAATAATCAGTAATGAAATGTGAATTCAAATTAACAGAGCAAAAGAAAGATTTCTTTGTGGATTAAAAAAACAAAGAACCATAGAGAAAATTACCCACAGCAGGAAAACACTCACCGGGAAGGAGTGAGTGATAAAACCTGTACGAATCTATACTAGATATATACATATATTATAATAGTAGTTAGAATTAAAAGGCTTTTTTGCATCGCGATTTCACAAGAGAAGTTAAAGCAAGTGAAATAGAGTGAACGAAGGAACGATTGACTTCCCAAAGAGAGCACTGATTTCCAGAGTTTTTAAGGGTCGACATGTCGACCCTTAAAACATGTCGACAAACGGTAATCATCAGCACTTCGCTTCAACAGAACTATACAAATCTGTAGACGGAGAAACTCTGAGGAAATAAGTCCTGATTTTGGGAGAAATAAGCGGTGGGGTGTGCGCATTCAATGGAAAGCATTTGAGAAGGGAATCTCGTTTTCCAATCGACGGCTCCTTTCAATATCACGCAACGACTCGTTCGACTCAGTCATATGGAGTTAGATTTAATTGCACCACCAGAAGCCACGCCAGACATCACTGATCGACTTTGGATATATTTAGCACGTATTTGCACGAATCTAAGACCAGCACTGAGGAAATAAATTAAATTTGATATAATCTATAGCCTCGGCCGAGATGTGGTGGAAATACATAACTGAATACAGATTTTTACTCTTTCAGAGGTTTTATTTCAGAACTACTATCGAACATACTTCGAACCTGAAGATGGTTATACACCGAAACCGGTAGTTCTGAAATGTATCGGCGTATAACCGAATATGATGGTAATATGTTATGTAGATTATATGATATGATACTATATGATGGTTATACACTGAAACCGGTAGTTCTGAAATAAAACCTGTGGAAAAGTAAAAATCTGTATTCAATTAAATCTGAGTCATAAGCACTAATACTGATAAAAAGTAAAATAATTGTACCTTGGTGAATTACAAAAATCACATATATTTTGTAAGTTGTGAATGTGATGATGAAACCTTAACTCGAGTAGTTAACTTTGGTGCTTGCACCCCCTGCCACACGCCGGCACAAGGCGGCTTGCAGGGTACATATGCAGATGAAGATGCAGTACGTTATCACAATGAACACGCATATAAATGTGTCTCAATAAGAATGCACAATTTAAATTACGATGAAGTTAAATTAAGAGTTTTTCAACAAATTTTAAGCGGAAATTTGTCCAACATTTGTCCATGCAAATGAATTTGTGAATAAAAACACGTGCACATATTCGCATTAGAACAATGGCTGTATTCCTGCAACAAAAAGAGATGACATACTGAAGCAAAGTGTAAAAAGCAAGAAAGTGAGCTAGAGACGGAGTAAATCTAATAATCATATTTTGAAGTCTTCACCGTTCTGTTTAAACTTTTCATTTTGTGGAGTGCAATTTCAGTATGTTATATGAAGCCGTAAGAATTTGAGGTTGCCCATAAAAAAACTTTGAAGGATAAAAAGGGGGGATTAATGATGGAGAAATAAACAAAGGAAATTATTAAGTAGGGAATTTTATAAAAATTTTAGCTAAAGGTGAGAAAGAACACCTCTGACCTCATAGAGATCTCCAGTTCGTACATGAAAACTAAAAAAAATGGTGCTCTGCTTGGAGGATCACAAGAACATGGTCAACAAACAAGAAGAGAAACCTTGTTAAATTTTTACAGAAGCCCTGAAAATACAAGCACGTACATGCGAAGCAAAACATGGGCAGCGTCGAAGAAAGGGAAAAATACGAGGTCATGAAATGAGATTCTTAATGAAAGTAAAAGGCTGAAGGACAACGCAGTATTTATGAAATGAACACATGGGAACTGACCTAAGGAACCCGACGTAGGAAGCGATGGTTACGAAATCATGCAAGTGCCAGGCACTATATTTGAAGTGAGGAAGAGGGATAGACTCATAGAAATAATCAGATATCAGTTCGAGTTCGTCGTAGCACCATTTTCAAGCCATCAACAACACTTTCCAAATCCATAGCAAAAATTTTCGGATCAACAGCAACACTTTTGAAAATATTAAAAATAATTTTCGAAACAATGGCAACGCCTTTAAAATCTATACAAACACTTTCTAAAATCACAGCCAGTATAAAGTAAGTAACAGTATTTCTAAGAAATAATGATAGTAATTGTTAGAAATAGTAATAGTGATAATAATTGTTAGAAATAAAAAGCAAAAATTTTCAAATAAATAGAAGCGAACTAACGAATTTTCAAAGCAATAATAATCATTACTGAAATATTAACAACTTTCGACAATTTTTAGCTGTGGAAATACATTCGACGAGTAAATAAACTATGAGATTTCAATTCAATACTGAAAACTTAAACTGTTGATGATTTTTGTGATCATTTTTATTTACTTAATTGCTTTTGAAATCAATTAAAATTGGTGTATATAGGCTATTGATTTCTATAAATATTTCTACTGATTTTTATAACTTGTTTTTATTATTTTGAAACATTTTGATCACTAAAATGATGTCCTAAAAATTGTATATAAATATCAAATCGCTTATATAAATATGAATATCAAATCGCTTTAGAATGGGCGATTAAACATACGTATAACCAGACCTTAGTAGATATTGTGTTATTTTTAAGTGGAATGACATTCTTTACACGTCAAAGTTGCATATAAAAGACTGTTTGACTGCAAGTATTGAATACTGACCAGAATAGAACTGAGAGAGCATTGTGTGCGTCGATAATAATAAGTCGTTTTGAGTTTTATATATTATAAGCGAGTCACTTGGAGAAGAATCAAAAATAAAAAAGATTTTGGATGGCGGACAAGAATCCCGTCCCCGAAATAAGAACGGGTCGAAGTCACGACCCAATCGAGCTAATTGTTTTATTTTGACGATTGGAAAATATCCAAAATAAGAAAAGGGACAAAAGTTTGGGTCAGGAATAGGATTGCCACTACGAATGCGATTCCACCCAAATGCGATGAAAGAATTCGGAATTTCGCATGAGAAAACTTGGTGTTCACTTCCGTTGGATTTCCCATTTATATTGGCCTTTTCGTGGCCAGAAAATAACAAAATGATTTAAATCTTCATCTAACTGCATAAGAGCATGTATGGAAACAAATATTTTCATTTATTTCATACATATTGATAAAGAATAAGGTAGAAGTGACATGTTCATAAATATACGGAGGAATATTTATTTTCCCTGATTATGACAGTATTCCTTAGTATTTTATGCGATTTAATGATCTAAAGCATCTAAAATAACGATGTCATAAACGCAGAATGCCAAAACTATGTATTCAAACTACATGTTAACAAAGACTAAGGTTTTGGAACTGTAGGAATTATATCAATTAAAAGCGCTAACTTTTATTGAAAAGGAACCAAACCACACAATTTTGATCAGATGTATAGAATATTCTGAATATATTCAATATAAATATGGTTCATACAGAAAAATTCTTCTCTTGCAACACTTGTTATCCTCCCCCACTTGCTATCTTTTTTCCACTCATTCACTTTTGATCGACAGGAAATTGTATGGCTTCAACGGATGAATAAAGCATTTTCTCTTTTACGTATTTTAATCAGTTAAAAATTTAAAGCTTACATATGCCCATAACAAAAAAAAACAAAGTTATAAATCTGATGTTACCAAGCTCAAATTTGCGGAAGAGAGCCTTACTAAAGAATTCAATAAAAAAGAAATTCTTTTTACTTTTCATAGAAAATAATACATAATCCGATGAAAAAAAAACAAATTTTCAAACAATTATTTATCAAGGTGAGAAATTCCAAATTTCAGGCGTAAAATGTAAATCAATATATTGGGCTGGTGATAGTAGTTCCCTATCGAAACTAGTCGCAAAAAATAAAATAAATAAAAATTTAAATTCTCAACGGAAATCACAAACGCATTTTTTTAATTAATCGATTATTGATCGCACAATAATATCTGAAGAATTTAATTAAATATAACACCTCCATCCCGTCATTTTCCGATTCCTATAAAATCAACAGATTTAGTTAATTTATATAAAATTTGCTTTCACTCCATTCAATAAAATTCCAACTGATTAACTTTGCAATCAACGCCAATGTTATAGCATAAACGTCTTCCGCAGCTGTGGTCGAAATGTTGGTGTCACTCCGACTCCGGTTTTGGGTTCGAATCCCGGCTAGAATGAGGATTTGTATGTTTTGAGAGTGGATGTGTGATTTCCCGAGAACAGTTGGGGGCAGAATGGGCAAGTAGACGGAAAAATCAGTACCAAAACCAAATTCATCATCGCCATTCATAACAAATCATCATCCGACCGCATAAAAATAATAGCATTAAGATCCCTCCCTATTAAAAAAAAAAAACAAAACTCATTCAACTCACTTAAAGCAATGATACAAATAACTAACTACCCAATGCGACTCAACTTCAAAGTCTACTTTCAATATCTATATCCCCAAACCGTAAAACAATTCCAGGCTTCATAGACTTATCACTGTCCTGCAAAGTGTTTTGTACTAATTCAACTACAGAAGCAGCAATTATCTCATTTTAGGGATATCTCACATATTCTTCCATCATACAAAAATACAGTAGTATTCTTAAATATTTTTATGCCTCTGCAAAGAGGTATTTATTACAGCTACTTAATTCACGGGAGTCTAATTCTCAGCCATTTCTCCGATTGCGTGCGCGAAAGACGTTAATTATCTCCTGTAATTTCCCATCCTAAAGCTAGATAGCCGAAGCAGAAGAAGGCTTATAGAGGTTGGAGTCTACCTTGAGAATTGAAACGGCATATCACTTTTAATATATGCGTATCAAAACTAGCTAAGGAATTGGAATGATTAATTAAGGATTCAAAATATAACACTGCACACTTTATTACGTACGGGAAAACTTCATAGGAGTTGATTAGGACTACTAAATGTAAAACCTAGAACATCCCTAAGATATTGTGATTTAATACTTATTCGTCTACTCCAAACTGTGATTTTCCATGGGACAAAAATCTGGATGATGGAATTTGGGGCACCATTAGTTAGTTATGGTGTATAAATGGGTAATATTAGCTAAAAACGGAAAAATCACTTAACCCTTGATTTAAAAAATGCTACTTTAGCAATTTTATTGAGTATAATCGAGTTTCGAGTTGAATAAAGAAACGTATCCCGCAGGTAAAAATTATGGACCAAATTTAAGCATGTATCACCGTCTGTCATCACATGATGAAAACATATTTTATTTTTAGTTGATATTGAATCAGGTGCTAAGTGTAAATGTGATATTCAGATTAGAATTAATAAAAGGTCTACAATGCTGTCTGCAAATGATCTGGTATATTATTGGAGTCTTGTTATTAGTAATTATATTAATAATCACAGGCCTTAGGCACAAGGACCATTCTGAGGCCCTACCAAGAGATTATTCACCATATAAAGGCAAAATGTCCTCTTTTAGACCCTCTTAACGTCTAGGTCTTAGCTACATTAATACTAATTCAGCGATTCTGTCGATATATTTAGCAACCTTTTCATAAAGATATGGTAACAGGAAATTTGTATTTAATTATTTTACGCATGAAATAGATTACAGAAATAATTCGGTTTTCATGTAACATTTGAATATTTTTATTTTTTTGAGTACTGAAACATCAATTTAAGTACGAAGGTTTGAATTCTCTCGTTCCTGATTGCAAAATGAAATTGTGAAATCATCTTTAAATTAAACTCAAAGGATTAATTTAAGCTGTTAGAGCTCCTTTATTTTAACACATTATCCAAAGAGTGTCTTTCAAAAGAGACAAGTAATCAGGAAAAACACAATTATGCGGACGGTATATTCATTTTCTCGCAGAACAAAGACACCAAAATACCTATCAAATTTACTCCTGGATCATCAAAAGGAAATATTAGTTAAAATACAGGCATAATAGTCCTTTTATTTTTTCGCTAGATTTAACGACATTTATCTTCATTCATCAACCCTTTTCTATTTTAGCGACATCTCGTACTCTATGAACAATGTTCAGCGATGTCGATTCTCCTATACGTACTCTTAACACATTTGATTTAATATAGGATAAAATAGTATTATTCGCAGTTCTTAAAATATTTTATATTTATACTATACAGAATTTTTGTTATTTCTGAACAGATATTCTATTTATAAATACGAACCAAAACTATTTCATATTTTAAATATTTTTATCAATATTGTTTTCTCAGTTCAGCGACTTCATTAATTTTAAGGGTCCAACTAAGGAAATTTTCAAAATTTAAACTGGTATCTCTGCTATACCCTTTTAAATTTATCAACACGGCTGGTTAGGAGGAGAAAAATAATAAACAATAATTTAATCTACACATCACTGATTGGTCCTCCCTAGAGAAAAATTCTTTTCTTGAGCCTCTTTTCAGCTATGAAGATAACTTTATAGAGGTATAACACCCAGTGCGTCTAAAGGCAAATCCATCTTTGGTACAACAGCTTAAGATTCAAAAAGGGTATTTTACAAATATAGCTCAGTAAATGGGGTAACATACCCGAAATGCGATACGTTTGACCACCTATATCGACCTCAAGAGGCACTTTATGGGAACCCCAGATCTAGATATCCACGGAAAGGGTTCAAATAAGCACGGGAGATGTCGATTTGGTAAAATTGTATGTGCCGGAGGTGGAAAGAGGGAAAAACCAACGGACAAATCAAATGTCACGAAGATATGGAAATTACAGTCGATAAGAGTATCGAAAAGGGAAATCCCTATCATCTGCGTGATATCGAAAGACGAACAGTAATCATTTTTCCACGTCATTCCGAAGGGAGAAAATTAACCGTGCGACAATTCATAGTGACATAATCATCTGCGATATAAATCCGGAGTCGATACATCGAGATCGAATCAGCAAAAACGGCGGATTGATTACATCATGAATGTATTTCGGGAGCACAAAAACCATATCAAGCGGAGATATGCAGAGAGGTTATTTATATTCTGCTTCGAATGAATAATGTGGGAGATGCGTTAATTTATGTATTCCATATTCATGAATTTTGGTGGTTATCCTTGCTTATATCAAACGTTTAGGATCTTGGAATGTTCTGACTGAGGCTGCTCAACTTGAAGCTGTTTTATTTTAGCATTATTTGACTAAGGGTTAGCGATACCTGTAAACCTCATCATCGATTTTAAATATTTCGACACATCCTATTTTACGCGTTTTGTTTTTAGCACAGACGCTCACATCAAGAGTTTTACACCTAGCGTTACGCCAAGCGCTATGCTATGCAAAGCGCCAAGGAACGGACAGAGTTGGTTATTCGCTTCCCGTGACTGGACATGTTATGAAAAAATGGAAGAACATAATCTTAATACTGTGTTTACATGAGAGTAAGTGTGGAATCTTAAATATAAAAATTACAAAAACTGAAACGTGTTGCAGAATAAATTAACAGAAATCGCGGAGTAATAACGGAAAGATAGTACGCTTTTATTATTTGTTTATTCATGACCTATAAACAACATAAAGGACGACTTACAACGACAAGATATGATGAAGAGTCACAAAGTATGAAAATAAGTATCTTAATAACGTGGTTAATATTTTAATGATACTTTTTGTAATTAACGGCATTCACTGTTGTGTCGTTAAAAAAAAATAACACAATTCGGAGCACCCGTTGATTGAATGACGTAACTCGCTTCCAATTGCTGAAAATAATTGAATTGGTGGGTAAATATATATATGAAGATCTAGTAAGCCATGCTTAAGCGCTTCACGTGATTGGTGTATGCGAGGCCTTTTAAGATTTTAAAATGATTTGACTGTGGGTTCTCAACTTGGTACCTCTCGGCCTTCCCTGTCTATTGACAACTCAGGTTCGTTGCCTATACACCACATATTTATTTACTTAAACACACCTTGGTTGCAGAAGTACAGCTAGGAATTGATGAGTTTATTTTGAGTTACCTCCATGTTCAAAAGCCGTGTTCCATTCTTATCTGATTTATTCCGTAAATACTTTTATCGTTCATTACTTTCAGATTTGAAAAAGAGAATGTATCCTTGCTAATACATATAAAAACTCTCATTGCTCACTTTCTTCCCTTTAATGGTCTAAGACAGGTGAATGCTCATTTCCGGACTAAACTGCGAAGCAACTGAACGCTCTTACTGAGACTGAGCTATTTCCTCCTTGAGTGCGTACCTTCTTGACGAAGCTAAGTAGATTATACTAGGAGAAGGTACTTGACAAGGCCCTGCCTACGACCTCTCCCGAAAGGAATTTCTGAATGTTCTAGCTAGGTACCTTAATGGATAGAGCAACCGACAGGCCATTGAGAGATCCCGGTTCGTGTCCCGGCCCTGTAAAACCCCTTTAATAACAGTTTCTCCTCAGGAATAAGGAGTCATGAATAAACTACGTTACCGTTTTCGGCGTTTTGTTAACCCCTCCGTTACCAAACGTAGTATTTACACTCTCCTTCATATAAATCTCTACAATTGCAACTTTCAATTCAAACATATTCCCTCAATTACTGAGTGAGTTGATTTTTAGGGATGTATTGATATAAGACTAATAAAGTAGCCAACTAGATATGATTGAGCTATCTAAAATATTGGAAAAAGCAATACTCATTTTAAAATTCTAAATATCAACCATGAGTCACATAAAGTTAAAAAACGAACAAAGAATGTTGAGGTAGACATGCTTGGGGTGTAAGGAACATGCCTTTCTAAACCTATTCTTTCTTAAACAAGCCTTTCCTCGTGTTAAACTCTGTAGTGTTGCTGACGCGAAGTTGACGTTGATGTTGAGTAAGAAAGGTGAACCAGCGTATTGCACGTTACCTTTTTCCCCCTCACTCTAGTTATCTGCCGTAGGCTTTTGTGCGTAGGTTGGTAATGTAGTTAGTAAGTTGGTAACGCATGATTCCTAAGTAGATTAAATTGATTAAAATGAGACACAGAACTTGACCTTGTGTTTCATCTCGTGTAAACATGAATAAGTTCCACCAGGTATCGCTCGATTAATTTAATTATATCATATTAAATGTGCAAAAATCAGGTAAAATTGGGAAAAGTTCAAGTTGTACAATTAAGTGGCGGCGATATTGTTTTATCTAGGGATTAAGATAATCTTTATTATTTCATGCCGTGTCATCTAAAAAAAGACCAATAATGTTATAAAATCATGAACTAATAAACGCTAAACTAAACGATGAATAATATTCCAAAACACCAACGGAATAAGATTTGTAAATCATTGAAGATTTATAAAAAATGGGCATTTTGAGAACCAATTCCATGAATGGGGTATCATACTCCGAAATGAAGTCGGGTTATTCGATTCCTAGTGGTGGAATGCGGGCAATGGATATCTGGTAAGTGGGTAGATAGCCCTAGATATAGCTTCCTAGGTTCAGCTTTTGCAGATTCACGAGAGCATACAAGGGATAATAATGAAAAGTTTGCACTTTTAGCGATTTTGACAAAATTTGACATGATTGACCGTTAGGGGTGACTTAATCGTTGGAGCTGAAGCAAGTGGAATAAGTACGCTTAGATTAGTAATCTACTCAAACATCACTTGCCGCGAACGCTGGTGTGAATAGATATATAGATAATTGAACTAAAATCTTTTAAATTTACTAAAGAAAAATTAAAATATCTAAAATATCCTAAATTCTGTAAAATGTTTCGATAACACTTCACCTGAAAATGGCTTTGACAGTTCGACACCGGTAGAATGTTTCACAGAATTTAGAAAATTCAACAGTTTAATTTATTCCTTAGCTGTAACTTTCTGCTCAAATCATCTGCCGATCGCTCACTATTTATTGAAAAATCAGAAAGCTTTTAGCGTTGTTTTTCACAAATGAGTTAATGATTGTGCGTATTATGAATTGTGTAGTGGGATTACATCGCTTCTTTCGTCATTTAAATGAAGAAAAACTGCAGTTTAAAACTCTTCCTCGGCAATACTGGCGCACCTACGGAAACTAAGAGCCCTTAGTACTTTTCTTTCCGCTCAAAGATTGAAAAAAAGAGGGAACTATGCCAGCCGCCCACGGTTTATGGCATTGGGTGCGAAAATACCGAACTCCCTTCCTGATTACAATGCTCGCGCACAATACACTGAATTAAAATTATGACCATTAGTAAATAAATTTGCTCGCTATAGTAAAACTCTTATTCGTATGGCTAGGAAACTCGCGTTATTTTTAAGACGCCTGCCATCAGCCAAGAAATTCTCGATAAAATTATGCCTGTGTCTGTGCTTTTTTTCCTTAAGATATTCACCACCGAGGGTTTTGATCATTTATGGTACTCTTATTCAATCTGTACTCAACTTCAGGAAAGGAGCCGCTCTAATTTACACACGTTCTATCATTACGTGATAATGCACAGCAGTACTCAAGCAACAGACGAAACAGAGAATCCTCTTCGACAGCCGATGACAAGCCTTACCCCGAGAATGCGATTAAATAGTCTCCCAGTCCAATCAGCTGACCCAAACGCACAGCAATCATGTATTTGAAACGATAAATTACACCAGAAAAGAAATTAATACAGTAAAACCCGTTTAAAGCACTCCCGCTCAAGACAATAACCCGCTGAATACACATTTTCTCTCAATCCCTATCTATTTCTTACTAGAAACAGAAAAAAGTATACCTAAAGATGCTCTGTCATCCGCTTTTAACACGAATTATTTCCATCCACATGTAGTACAGCTCGCTATAACTAATCCTCCGCCTCAGTTGATAAACCGAACTGGTTAGATTGTACTATCTGAATTGCCCATCACGTAAAATTGCTTCATTTAGAGTGAAAAATTACCGTAGTTGAATAACAAAGAAAGGCGCTCTCTTAGTATGAAAAGAAGATCATTGTTAAAAAGTTTAACAAGATGGCAATTTGTATTACTTACAGCGGTTCGCGGACTATAGATATCTACACCTATGAAAAGTAAAGCTAACTCAAGAGGATTCGCTTTCATATGAAGTTGTAAAGCACTCATTTCATTCTGTTATAATTATTATCATAAAAATTTTATCAAAATGCACACTGAAAGTAGATGAGATTAAATGAAAATAAAAAATGATTCCGAATACTGCTACTTTAATCCTTTTACCTCTACCCTAATGTTAGAAAAATGGTATCTGAATGTAAAATGAATGAATGAATGTAGGTAAAATGCCATCGCTCCTATTTTATGGGATGTATGTAGAAATTTTCCGATGATTTACGATGAAATACCATTATAAAATGACTAGAGAGTATTTTTACCTTTACCACCAACATTATAATTTGTTATACCACCAAGTGCTTCTAGTCAGTTTTACACTATTACGGAGACCTGCCACAAAGTCAAGACCGAAACTATGCCGAATACGTTCGGTGAAACACAACTCAATCAAAGCCTCAACATATTAATAACAGGATTTTTATCAATAACTCTGAACGTCTGAAGCCCCTAACATAATATCAAAGATAACGTCGCAAACACACGCTACGGTATGCCACCACACTGGCACGCAAGTCTCATATTTCATCAAACACGACACTTTTCCAACTAAAGCATTCCCTGAACTAGGATATGAAAACGGGTTCCTCGGAAACACTGAATAGGCAGACAACGTCATATTCTGTATCGTCGCCAATGACGACGGTTGTTATGACAAACTCCGAACAAACACGGAGAGGGAAATGATGTGTTGCGGAAAGAGTGTGTAAATACCTGTCGAGAGATGAATCCAAATCTGTGTCCATCCAAGTGCCCAGATGAAGAGCGAGGCCTTCCCACCGATGAGCCGTCCTCCCTCCGCAGATCCTAGCCACGCCCTACCCATAATGCAGCTCTCTCAGTCACTCGAAGATCACTCTTTCTCACACACAAATCACTTAAGCACTGTCAAGTCGCCTTGACCACAAGGTAGATATTTAGTCCACTGATTCGAGGGAATCCTCAGCGGGGTTTTTCGCTGCGCCACTTGGGCGGGCAGGTCGTCGTTAAGACGCGGGCCATCGCGGGCCCGCTCAATGGAGAGGCAGCCCAAAGACAGCCTGAGGAACAAAAAGGAGATTCATTAATAACACATTCGAATGAGTCCATTAAAAATATGTACAATGGAAGTAAAGAAAACTTATCATTCATTTATTTGAATTATTCACATTGCTGAAAGCATTTTGTAGTGAATACCTAAACATAAGTGACAAAAAATTACAATGTATATAAAATAAAAGTAAATCAACAAGAACTAACACACTAGCGTTAACAATATGTAGAATGGGCTTAAAATATTATTAATTTATTCACATTGCTGACACTATTTGAAAGTGAATACCAAAAAGAAAATATACAAAAAATTTCAGTAAATAAGCATGAATGCACGAAATAAATATTAAAGCGAATCAACAAGAACTAACACAGGCAATATAAGATTTAAGTAGGAAATTATTACAAATATCTAATTATGAAAAGTCTCAAAAAAATCCCTCGACGATTGAAAGGGGTAACATTAACCATCTACGAAATGAGCACCTTCCAAGAAAGTTTTGAATCCTTAAGAGTGACAATCGATATTTTCAACATTCGCGGTTTAAATGGTAAGATTTGTGTCTCCATAAAATAACGACGAAATCTGATGTGAACTTGTAAGGAGGATGAGATAACATACATTTCATCTTGTATTGGACCTTATCTTATGCATCACAGAAATACTACATATATCGATGGATAAAAGGTTTGGAAATGAGGGAGGTTCCCCAGCTTAAACCTGACTTGGAGGCTTTAAATAACATTGCCTTTAAACAAATTTAAGTGGATTAAAACGTATTATAAGATGAGAAGAACAAAAGGTTGCTGAGGATTCACTCCCCTCATATATGATACTAGCTGTAATGCCGGTCGATTCTCAACAGAAAATTGGAAGTAGGGAGTGAAAGAGTAGTTAAAACAGTTGTGCAAAAGAGAACGTAATGTATTAGTTTAATTTAATAGTACAGATTATCCAATACGAATATTTATCTGAAGAAACAATACTTTTGGGGAGCTAAGACGAAACCCGAACTGAAAAATTAAAAACTTTACACAGGATATCTATCCGGAAACGGAAAACTTTATTTTTACGTTCCGAATATCGGTTCCCATTCTCATCAAGCAGAACAGAAGCTACATTTAATAAGCATATAGTTCAGTTGTGCCTCACTAACTCACATCTACGTTTTAACAGCTCAATTTATTTTTAGATGATGTCATTTATATCAAAACTTTTATTCTAAAATTCAGTTAGAAGAATTTCAATTTAAGAACACAGTTTAACATAAACCTCGCACAAGGATTGCTTCGACAAAGCGGAAACAACCGTTTGAACGATTGTTGCTGCTAGAGATAATCCGGAAGTGAACTGAAGTTAACCGGAACGAAAATAATTACGATTTACAGCCTTGGTTGCAATGCATGTGCGTCACCTTCAGGTCAGGTTAAAAATCCAAACTAACACACATATATGCTCTCTAAAGTTTGGCGGAGGGGAATTGGAAGAAAATTAGTCAACTATAATGAAATAGGAAGGAGTGAGTTGGGCGAGGAGGTAGGATTAGAAAGTAGCAACAAATGACAGAAAAGACTCTATTATAAAGCATAAGGTGTGATATTATCATATGAATAATTCAGAAAATAGTCAATCCAGTATCAAATTATATAATTAGCTTCTTCCCTGTTCGATAAATCGATTCTCTTTCGACCTCTCCTCCCTTTAATTCCAAGCAATCAGCTACACTGTAAACAGTTCGATTGGAGGGTGAAAAAGCACTTTTCCATTATTTTTTTTTTTGGCCGAGTCAGCAATAATCTACGTTCCACAAATATTTGAGGTTCATTAAAGCGCAGCATAAACAAGGAAATGGACTCAATCAGATGAAAATAGTATTTTCATTTAGACAAAAGGAAATGTCTGCATTTGAGCCGAGGATAACCATTCTAATGTCAAAAAGCGACTAGTTATGGGACGATACTTGGATCCATAATTTCAGGTCTTCTTTTGATTCATTTCAATCAGTCTATTTAGAGTGTTTCGAGCCCTAATAGGAGAATCATGAGTATTTATATTCATGAGTCAAATTATTAATATATAAAAGCGTGTTTCAATTTGCAAATATAGAGTTCAAACATATTTCACAATGGAAAGTCAAATTAACCTATAATCAATCCTACTTAAGGGTTTACGACCAAGGGCCTGATATATTCCCTTAAGTCATGTCCTGTCTGTAAAGTAGGTTGGAACCTCATCTTCCCACATTTACTATTGGTAGTTGTAGTATTCTTAAAAATACATCGACAGCTGAGGTCATTTTGCAATTGGGGTTCCGACGGGAATCGAAATCGAGACCACTTTCATCGAAGACAAACGCACTGCTTTCTATCTGGAGCCCCCCACTATTATCTACAAAAAGAGAAAATGAGGCTTACTAGGTAAGATGAGGAGTGAAGTAGTTTGCCATGGCATGTCGAGAAATGGCGAAATGTCGGAAACTTTTCAGACCACCCATGTATTAGCGGATCTATGGGAGGAGGGAAGCGAATTGGGTTACGCCCCCCTTGATGATTTTCCTAATACTAGCCACTTTCCTAGGATTATATGAAGACCTTGCATTAAATCAGTGAATGAAAAAAATTTCCACTATATACTATATCTATTACGATCATAAAGACAATTATTTTTAAGTTTCACTGGACATAAGTCCCTAAGGATATAGTCTTCGATCCTCCACCCTACTCCCCTTAGCAAATACCGCCCCCATTGGCATGTTTCTGGATCCACGCCTGGAATGAAATCAGCGTCACTCAGTGGATATTTCACATGTCCACAGACACGAGCTGGATTGAGACAAAAGGAAACAAAAGATGCATTTCCTCGAGCCTGCGCCCATAGAAAATATTCCTTTCATCGAGATACGGCAGCATGAGCCGAGTGATACTATATAAAGCACTCGAGTTTAGATATGCCTAGCTTGGATTTTGATGGAGATTACCGAGTCTCAGATTCTAATCTCTATGCTAAAGGAATTTCACGGTTCATTGATATGGAGAACCTCTATCTACATAATAACTTTCCGCTGGTGCTTCACGATGGAGAAACGTAAATTTAAGCATCAGACGAAATAAAATTTACTAATTGGATTCGTTAATTCCCTTTTGTTTCAAAGGCAGCGCTTTATCTGGGCTAAAAGTTGGTGATCCAATCAAAGAGAAAGAGCCTTCCAGGTTCAAGTAATCTGAGGATTAGTGAACATTTTGGAAGGAATCTCGGGGAGGCTGGCAGCTCTGAGGATGTCCTTAACCGATTCCTTCTTATTCGGAAAGAAAGAGAAACCTCTAGAATTGGAATTTTGAATACCTTAACGAAGTATGATATCAGACTAAATAGACAAATATTACCCATTGCCATTAGAATTGCTACTCTCACCTGTCAAAAATGACAGAATTTATACAGAGAAATCTATAAAAATAAAAATCGTCACTGTCGTTATAAATATCTCATGTTAAAATTCAGAGCAAAAATCGTAAAGGAAATGACAAAAAAGTAGCTTGGTCATATTTCACGGATATTATAAATTATATTTCGCGCGATGCTCGAAGTAAAAGAATCAGTATTTACGCGATATTTTTACTAATATCCCATTTGTCACTTAAATAAACTTTCATTTTCCTCTCTAATGATAAATATCTTTTTGATCATGGAAAAATAATAAGTCCATAAGTAGGAACAATACCATCGACCAACGCACCGTAGGTCTCCTTTGAATTTCGAATTGTTTATCATAATATTAAAAGATATAATCATAGGAAATTGCCTATTCTTCAAAAATAAAAATGTCTTTTATCACTACCATCAAATGGGTCAATATTTCGAATTCATTCTGATGAGAAAGAACTTGAGTTTGGCTTGAAAAATCGCACTGGTAGTCAAAGACATGAGTTGTTAATAACCACAAAATGGTCCTGAAAGTTCCGTTTATTTCATCTACATTCTCGTGGTTTTAAATAAAAGACAGAATTCAACGACCAAATAACGATTCTCATTCAATTTTCCTTCTTTTGGTATGTACCTCCTCGATTTTATTGGACCATGATTAATAACTTGATGTTTTAAGTGTAATGAATCCTACAAAGTACTTCAGATGCATTTCTTAAAACACTTATTATTCTTTTATCTGAATTGTTGGTTTCTTACCATGGAAACCAACCATTTACGTTTCTTACACTCATTAAAATGTGTTTAGATCAACTCAGGAATACATTTGTAATGAATAAAAAAAACAAAAATTACCTATGAATGCATAAACGTAATTCCTGTAGCAATTGAAATAATAAATGAATCAAATAGATACGCAGTAATGAATTACGTACGCAGTTACTGCGCAATTTCATTAGGGATTAATTGAATCGCAAACATACAAGCCAAATAACAATTTGATTCGCTCAATCAAAGAATGCTCTTACACGAGCAAACGCTCGAGGCTTCTGAAATTCATTCGAAATTAACCGAAATGTTTCAGGAAAATTGAAGCGCGCATATTTATGTCCGGGAGCAGAAATTTAGTCGGAGAAAAACCGAGGAATGACATTCTTTTGGCGTTTGGCTTCTCCGAGAAACGTGAGTACGTTTTACTTATCAATAAGTGAATGCCAATTACATGATCAAAAAGAAATTGCCGCAAAATTTTGGGACATCGGCTTTACAGCAGAAAAAATAATACTCTCGATTTAATTAAATTGATGTTTGTATTATATTTTTACTACTTTTTACTCTTGCCTGACTCAATAATGACTTTATGTTCACGGTGTTACAGAATGATTGTAATATCGTATTATGAGGGTTATGTATCATTAAAAAATATCGCTAGCTAAGGTATCGGTGAATGGAAGGCTGACGTAACCACCGGAATATTCGTCCAATTGCAAGGTTTTCCACAACAAATAAAATTTTCTATACCCGTAAGAGGACATCCACAATTATAAGCTTTTTAAAATTATTATTACTGACAATTTGAAGAACACTGTGAAACTGTAATAGTATTGGGAAAAATTAAAGATAAGAGAAAGTGGCAAGGATATTATATATAAAATTGTAACGGATAAGTCTTAAATTTGATGAAACGTAGAATTAAAGATCCAGATTATCTCGGGAGAAGTTATCAAAAATATAAAGTTTCCACTCTTCAAAGAATGGCAGATATTTATTCATTTCTAGATCGGGAAATAACGGAATGGAACAATTTATCTAAAGAAGTTTCGAACCTTCTCCCTTTTCCACCAATGCTTATATAAATAGAATTAAAAGGATTTTTAACATGAGAAAAATTTTGATTAACATGAGGAAAATTATACATTGCTTGTAGTAAGTAATTTAATAATTGTATAGTCAAATTCACTTATGATTATACATGTACGTAAATCACCTAAATAGTATCATTTCAATTAATCACATCAATTGTATCAAATTGTGTCACCTTTCTTAAATTTATACTTTTTGTGATTGTGTATAAATTATTTTGGTTAGAACTAATTAAGCAATAAATAATAGAGATAATACAATTAATAAAAATAAAAACAAACTCGAACCCTAGTCTTTAAGACCGGAACGCTAACAAAGTAACGACTCCGCCACTTCGGTCGACATTCATAATAAAAGTAACTCATTTTGCAAGATTCATCAAAAATACCTCTTCAAGTGCTTTAAATAAAAGAATAACACTAACAACTCCTTCTAAACGAATCATCCTACGCACCGTTGAAATGAATGTAACCAATTTTTCTCTCGCACGATCCATTTCTATTCGAAACCAGGACTTTCTTCAGCTACAATCAAACGAATGCAGTGGGCAATAATCGGGTTTCCTTTTCGTGAACGTGTATCGATTATCAATTCATTGTTGTGCATCTCTTTTGTGAGGGTTTATCTCGATTATTGAATGTATTGTACGCGTCACACAAATCTAGTGAAGTGAACCAATCCAATGGATGCCTCTAACTTTTTCTCGAATAAAAGAGATATGAAACGAAAATAGGAAGAGGTTTGAAAAGTAAGAACAGAATCAGCATGTTAAAGCATTATGGGAGAGAAAACAATAATTAAGTTATACAAATGGAAAAATACTCATATAAGCTTCAATATAGGATTCTATCAAACAATAATCATAAAGTTTCAATAAAAAATGAGTTAACTTCAAGCTTTACTGTGTGGAATCTCATTTTATATAAATACTATTTTTATCGATCATAAGTAAAATTAAAGATAGATCAAATGAACTTTTACATCTAAACAAATATATCCAGTTATATTTGTATTTGTGAATAATAAATTTAATCTTCATTTTATAAGTTCGTTATTTGTTGATAAGAAAATATTCAATGCAATTGTGTAACAATTTCGAGCTCTTAGGTTAAAGCCTGGCTACCCTTCACTTTACCAATGACTATCAAAAGCTTTTGAGAAGATAATACAAGATGAGGAGTGAGGAAATTTGCATCGCACATTGGGTCAGTATGCAATGGGAGGAGATAGGCTATGTTGCAGCACAATTTTGCAACGAATGGAACTTTTTATAATTTTCAATAAGAAGTAATTTAGTTGAATACGATAGCGCTAATACCTCACTAGCATCAATATTACCACAGCCATGAATGAAACTAAAGAAAATGAAAGATGAATTCCATCAATCAGTATCATGTTATAGGTATACCTCGGAAATTCACAGCCATGAATAAAATTGAGATAAAAATAAATGGAAGTCACATTATTCTTTCTCCTATCTCGAAAGAAAAATGAAGCATCTTCCAGGAATGGGGAAAATATTAATATACCATATCTAGGCGTGCGACCTCTGAGAGCGGAGGATAAACTGAAGTAAAAATAGTTAAAATTTCAATTAGGATTCAGAATACCTTCACGTAAAGTGGGAGACCTGGGTTCTTATCCCAGTCATCACTGTTGTTCACAACTGTTTACCCTTAGAAAAATATTCAAACCAATATTTCGTAAAAGGGAGTTTTGAATTATAAATATATCACCACATGAAATTATGGAAGGCTACCCGCACACGTAAAATATGTCCAGTGAAAGTCAGTTGACAGATATTTTGGAATTCAACTCATTTCACGTAAAGCGAATTTCGTTTTAACAAAAACCATGCTAAGCTAACCCATCGTTTCGAGTTCCACAAAGACAAGTATTGAACGTCTCTTATATTGAAAACATCAAAAGTTTACATTTCTAACGACTCAAATTTCTACTAGTAATTCAAAAAATAATTATGTTAAAGCAGCAGTTAAAAAATATTGTTAAATTTATTAACGAAATTATAACTTAAAATAGAGGATAATAATTTCTTTCGATTGAAATTATACCATAAATTCCCTTTCGAGTTATCGGAAGACATGTGGGAATATTTTCTCTGAGAACCATTAAATTTCGTGTTGATCGTTGTTCCATATTAACGAATTGATATACATTAAATTTTGTAGCGGACGGAACGAACCAATGTTATGCTGTGTGATAGAAGATACTAAATGTATAAGTATCCAGCTTCTAATTAAATTTCGAAATCTGTACAATGCAATTGCAACTAAAAGATAAATCGAATACAAAAAGGCAGTAAAAGAGACGGAATAAATCTCGTTCTAAGAGCGTACCTTATCAACACCTCATCCTATTAAAGTCGCAGTACAAATTTTAAGGCTGGCGTAAGGATTTTCTGTCTTGATCAATTATCAGCGCGCCATAAAATGAATGGAGTAATTCAATCGATCGAAGAATCGTAAGCGCTAAGTGCGCTGAGATGTGATTACAGCGCTGAGCTAATGGAAAAGGAACTCTTGGATAATCTCATCTGCGAAGGATCCCAAGAAAAAGAGCGCTAATAAAAGGCACTTCCAACAGACATGGGGCGCCGCAAAACCAAACGACTGCGGATTTTCGTCCAAAGAAATTATCTTGAGAATTGCTTATGCGAAACAGAATACGTTTTGAGGTGGAAAAAGTAGACGCTGAGTATGGGAATCACGGAAAATGAAAAAACTTACGAATTAAATACCCGCTCATAAAACGCACGCGCATATAAGACGCGGAGAAGACCGTATTCTTGATCTATCACAATGAATACCATGGAAAATCTATAAATTCCTTAATGACGCACCCTACCTCTTGACCTAAATATTTGATGAAAAATTCATACCCCCTATAAGCGAGCATATACAGTACATATCCAACAAATATCCTTGCATACGCAGGTAAGCTTACTTCAAGGTAATCATACATTAGTATAAACTCGATACTTATCTATGCATCCCGCTTACATACGAACATTCGATCAGATACATATGCTAATATTTTCAAAGATATCCTTTCATTCCTTAGCATATGCGTAAATCTGCCCCAGACTATTTTTATCGTCCTGAATCTGAGTGTTATCCACTTTGCATTGTAAGCTTTGCCCACATCTATACATAGATCTTTTCTTACCGAATCTCATTCACCATCTAGCACCTTATTCTCGGTCTTCCTCTCACTTTCAAGACACACAATCAAGAAACACCTCCTCGGCTATTCTGCTTCTATTTACCGTGTTCACCTGTGCGGTCCAGTATAACATCCAACCCATATAATAGACTCCGTCCCATATCACATCGCATTACTCGGACTTCATCTTCCTTTCCTTCCTCAGATACCATCATGTCAATGCCATGCCCATATTCAAGCCATTTAAAGCTACGGAATAGAATAAAAATATGAAGCCGAAACAAAAATAAAGATATCCGTCTACACTCGGCTTTGAGGTATATTTTGCTTTGAAGATAAACTTAAAACTGATTATCAGCTAATTCAGTAGTGGAGAAACTCTGGCATTATAGAATGCCATTTACATTTGAGGCAATACCACAGACAGGTAGTTTAAAATTCAATATCGAATGAATTATCAAACTTCAGTTACTGGGAATTAGTTTTTATATTTAAATATTATTTTATGAAATGTCAACACAACTCAAAAAAAAGGAAAACAACTCAATCCGAGGATAATATGAGATTTAGGCAATATGACATAGAGGTTCAAACGCACTAAAAAAGAGGAAAACTTGGTCACAGATAAAATTTCAAATAATATAATAATAGTCAAAATATTGCAGGAATCTACGTAGTCAGACAATTTAGCTCATTTAATTGACACAAAACAAGGTAAGGATCTTTGTCTGCGCCAACAAAATCAAGGCTAGTATGTGTGCGTATGTGAGTAATATCTCGAGAAAAAATTTATTCAGAGCGATTAATCGGACCTCAAACCATGAAAGTCTAATGAATAAATCCTTACGATTTTTCTTTATCGGTGGCTATAGTAGAACCAAAAGCTAAGTAAAAAGAATGATAAATGTCGGAGTCACGTGAAGCATTATAATAATATACTTTCCATTAGAAGTGTTTAGAGATGCAAAAAGAGGTGGTAAATCTCAGACGACAAAGCATGAGATACATGAGACGCGGTTTATAAAATAACAAAATACGGAAAACGCTGGCTAAGATAGGTATCTACGTTTGCAGAGCACATATATCCCTCTGGGCTTACGGAACTAGTGCATGTGATTTACTACGAATGCATGACTTCCGATTTCAGAAACTAACTGTGGAGATTAAACCGAAAGGGAAACAGAGCTAGAGTCGCAGAGAAAACTGAAAAGGCAAAGTGGCTAATTTATTAAGCAAAATAGAGGAATCCGATTAACGGCTAACGAAAATACTCTCTGATTCGGGTTCCTTGAGAGAAAGGAGATTAGAAATTGGGGAGCGATTGCTTAATAGACTTGCAGATAATTCATAAGACGTTACTAATATTATGTGACCTCTTTGCTACTACAGTTGATTCGTCATTAAGCATAAAATAAGATATGTAGACGATTGAGAAATTCGCTTAAAATCCCTTCCTTTCCATACTCGATCCATGGTTGAAATAAAACAAAATATATAGATTGGTGTTTACGCATCACGTTACAAGTTCTTTTAGCCGTATTTCGCAGTATCAGTGCAACTGCATTAAAGCTGACTTTTATTACCTTCATTCTTTCATTATCACTTACACGTGTCATCTACTCATTTATGTTTTCTCACTATTACTTGGAAGATTTAATCTACTTCTTATATTTTTTCTTTTCTTAAAAACTTTGAAAAAGTTTCTGGATGTGGTACTCCGTGGTCGAGCAATCGAAACTTTTACCTACGACATTTATTACTATTTTATGACGTCAATAATAAAGTTTGATAAAATATTGTATGCTATATATTGGATTTTTGTTATAATAATGTACGATAAATTCTTGAAATGTATAGATTTTAGCTTGCGATACATCATATAAATTCATCCAAGGGTTAAGGTGCAATTAACGGCTGTTATTCCAATTACTTAGATGAAATATTAATTAAGCAGTGTATAATGTAAGAAAATTAAGTGAATGGTAACTTTGTAACTATTTTTGAGATATTTATCACATATTATTTTTCGTAACCTTCACCTTTTATTTCTATTGTGGAATGATGTAATGAGCAATGAATTATTAATCTATTATCTCTGTTGCAAACTCCATAGTTGAGACATCTTCTCCAAAACACCGCAATATAGGGACAGGATCATCCCGTTACAAGCCGGAGGGCGTTTTGCAGGATTCAATGTAGACGTAGGAATATACGTCATAGGAATACACCGACTCAACGGATCTGGACCTCGGGAAATCCACTAATGAATCGCAAAGTCCACATTACAGAAATATGTCTAAAAGTGGCTGTGAACAATATTTTCTTGAAATGAAAAAGGTCAAAAATACGTCATAATTATAATAATACTCTACAGTATTTGTAAAGTTATGAAAGAGGTTTTAGTTTCCTAATGAAAAATTTTCCTAATATTTTAATTTTCCTGTCATAGAATACTGCAAAGTTAATCGCGAATCTGTTGAATTTATTAAACATTTCCTTCATTAATTTCCTTCGCGGGACTAAACGCAAGGATAATGGGACGCAATCTTTAATTAAAAAACAAAATCATCTCTCGTGACTAATCAAAACAAATACCGCAATATTTCTGTTTCTGTGACAACACAAACATCCTTGGAACCAAATCATACTTGGTATGTATTCGAATGTCATTTCGGCATTGTGCAATGCAGTAAGGGGGCCTGAAGTGACCCTTAGACATAGCGAAGATGTCCTTTCTGGATCCATCGACGCCCTTCTCCTTAAATCCTATTTCTCATGCCCAAAAGAAGGAAAATAGGAGCAAACACAGTCAACTTCACGTCAAGAATTTAGCAATTTCTCCTCTAAGACTAATTGGAACAGAAGAAAACATTTTATAAAATGATCGAATTTCACCAGTAAAATCGAAAAAAGCAGGAAAAAATTTTATGCTGGGAAAACTATCCAAATCCTCATCATACCTACAAAGTGTCATTCCTCCTCCTAGGTTTCGGTAACTTAAACATTCTGAAAATTATCGCTTTTTATCCTAATAAATAAAAAAGTAGGATAATAAAAATTTCAGGCTACCTCAATCCTCATCTTGTAAATTGGGCCTTATTACTTCTCCAAGACTTACTGTAGCTGAAAATGATTACCTTTCTATTCAAAAATAAAAATTGAGTATTAAAGAATGCATAAATAATAATAATATGATAAATAATAAAATAACATTAATAACATAAATATTCATGTTGCCAATATTGCCCATTCTCTGTGGCTTTCGAAGCTGAAATTTTCTGGAAAATGATTGTCCTTTTTAATAAAGAATCGAAAAATAGCGAGATTAAAAGTTCTGTTTGAGCAAAATACCTCAATCCTCATATTTTATATCATTCCCTTTCCAAACGTTTGGCATCTAAAAGCGAAGGATCCGCCGAATATTTGGGCTGATGACTTTAAAGACGGACAAAATCTCAGGTTTACCTCACTGAAGAAAAAAAGTAAAATTCGATCTTTTTAAGCCGGTCCTAAATATTCATGGGGCGTAAGCCTCATTCGGTACACCTTTTACTGATAAAAGTCGTCGGTTGAGTAAGGAAATACATCAGGATTATGCGCTCATTGCTGTTGATTCATATCGATAAATTATGCGAGACTGCGAACCCAGAAGCCGAGGATTTTCTCCGGCTTTTCTTCAACTGAGGTCGACTTTGCTGGCATTGATATTTATTGTGAAGAATACGAAGTATTTTTAACTTTTATCGCCTAAGGCGTTCCAAAAATTGCGGCAGGAGTATATTGATCACATCTAGAAAGTAAGGTTTATCACAAGATTCAGATGGGTTGTACACAATAATTGATCATTTCCTGTTGAAGCGAAGAAATTCGAAGGAAAATTTATAATCGATAAATTTTAACATGTAAATCATTTCCTTAATAAACTGTCTTTGACGCGGAGTGGGATTCGATGAAGACTGGAATTGAGTTTAGGTCGCGCTATAAATTCTCGATATGCAACTGGCAATGAACGTGAAAGACGGTAGTAAAACCCCCAAAAGTAACCTCTCCATAATATTTATCGACATATCTTTTTATTTTCAGCAGTAAAATATAGTAAAATGATCAGATTTACCTTTTTTATGGAACACCCCGAATAATTTCCCGTAAAGAATCATTTTTCACAAATCAAAGAGGTGAGGTGGGCCTTTTTTTCTTAACTCAATAACATTAGAAAAACGCACGACATAAGCTACCTAAGAAGGAAGAAAGCTAAAATTAAGATAATTATTGAACTACCCTCAAATGTGTTGACGGAATATTTCAGATAGAGACTACGGATTTGTTGCTAGGCCCTTGAATCCTCATGAAATAATTACTTCTAAAATACCATCTTAAAATTACAATATTATACTTAATGTCAATGCGGATATTAAAAACTTTCATAAGGGTTCCATAAAGCACCACGAAATTCCCCTTCGAGGTAAGCAAGCCAACGACCACTTTGGTTTTACTTTCTACGTCATAAGTCTTTGTCCTTGCGTATATCTTTCCCTTCAGACACACCCATTCATCTTCCCATACATTCCCTTTCATTCCTCAGGCAATCTGCGCCTTAAGGTTTAATCGCACCTCTCTCTTCACTCAAAATCTTATCCGTGTGCTTATGCTTTCATACGCAACATTACCCATTCATGCTGTTCACTCATACTTTTACTCTGTATTCTTTTACTGCCCACCTATTATTGCCACAATTACCCTAATAATTTCAGGTCACTAATCATCACTAGTAATAAATTTCGAATCAAAAATTCGTTTTTATAATTACAGAACATACTCGGATGTAGTTCGATCTGCAATTTTTTATTTTAAATTTTTATCATATGGGGGTTACCTTAGATGACCTCTTCCAATAGCTAATATTTTACCTCCTTATCAATATATGTCGGCTTGAACGCTTTCTCAAACCTTAATAACTTTTTTCGTGTTTTAATCATTACTTTTCAGGTTTCCAAATAATTCTTTGCCGTTTAATATTCTTTTTAGATTTACTAACTATATTAACTACGGTTTTTAACGTCTACTTCTTTTTGGTGATCTTTAGTAGCAGATATTTAATAAACAAAGGGATAAAATCCCATAATCAAATATTTTGGAAAAAATATCTCCAACCAAGGTATTTCCAAGATTACTAAACACTGATATTGGATTACATTGGATTTATTGGATTTTGATTACAAATTGTAGACAAATTATAAAGTATGTTCTCAAAGAATTAGGGCAATGTGGGGTGTGACCTAACCATCTTATGTTGCAGCTTTCATTTGCTAAAGCATTACTTAAATTAACTAAAGATAAGCTACCTTATGGAAAAATTTTTGAAAGCAAGTTGGTAATTTAATACGTCTCATACATAGATAATCCCTACACTAAATTCAGTCTATTTGTTATACTTTTTAATCACATGATATTATGACGCGTACAAATTGTAATAATAATTATTATAACGCCTTCCTAACGAATTTGATTGCATTTTTTCATTGAAATCCTATGCTAAAAGGCTAAGCTATGAACACAGTGATTCGCTCGCAAAAAGTCTCCTTCGGCGATAAGAAGCGGAACGAAAGAGATGCTATACTGGCCTTCCAACAGGCTAATTATGTGGATGCAAATGAGAGAAGATTTCCGGAAAAGGAAATGTACTCAAAGGAGAAAAAATAAGGCGATTCGACCGCCGCGGTGCGGTTTTTTCGGAACCTCCGCCCGTAGATTAAACATTGCAGTCAAATATTCCCCGAGAATCCTATTAATCAAATGCATCCTCTTGCATATTTCGTCACGCTAAATTATCCCGTAGCGAGGAAACCAATAGCGCCAGCGGAAACTAGGAGAAATCACGCGAAAACTGGCAGTTTGGAATAAATTCGCAGTGCATGCGCAGTACCAATCCCTCAGCCGAAAATGGAAATTCCGGGCGTTTAATAAATGTCCTTTACCATAAGGTTAAGGGCTGAATTCAAAACGGTAGCGGTGCCACGCTATTCCATGCATATCACGGCTATTAATTATCCCTCCAAATGCCTAATTTCCAAAGATACCGCCGTGAAGAATTCAGACCCTTGGTTCCCTCTTAAATCCCTCCTTATATTCGGGAAGCAATTACCATTGGCCACTGCTCGCTTTCGCTACCAAAGGCTTTGATCCGCTTTTGGAATGGCCGAAATGTATGTAAAAATCGTTGATGCGTGGAATATTCGCGGGGCGCCTCCCGGATTCAACCGAACAAATCCAAAAAAAAAGAAAACGGAGCAAAATCGTTTTGTAGCTTTGTTGCATGTGTTTTTATGATTAAAATTCTCGTGACAATGGGCATTTTCCGGGAACTTTTGGTATGCCTCCCCAACAATTCAATATCTCTGTCATTGTTGTCTGATTAATTGTTTTGTTTTATTTAGAATAAAAACACAATAATATAGAACATACGAAAGGAATGAAGCAGTAAAAGCCAATCTAAAACAAGGGCGAAAATATTTTTGTAGAATCATCACAACAGAATTACCAAAACTACTAAGGAACACTAATAAATCGAGTATAGCGTAATCTTTGTGATTGTCCCAATCTTACAATTAGTCCATTCAAAGCCAACTCCTTGTTTTTTTGTACAACGGAGCATAGGCGCAGTTCTTATAAATACACACCAACGACTAATTTTTGAACGTCACGAATAAAAATTCTTAATGCTTAAATTCAGATGCGGCTGGCTGTCATAGGAACCTCTAGAGGTAGTGATTACTTTTACTAAAATTTTGAGGAAATTCAATATAAAGGAATTCACCAAAGAAAATGTTTTGGCCTCCGTAAACCATAGTACACATTGGCGAACGGAACGGGTGGCGTATGGCATAAACTCCACCTATTTACCTTTTCACCCCCATAGTCTCTCTGCATTCCAAAGAAATCGGGGAAAGTGGGTGGAAATGTTTCGACTATTACTCTTACTGAAGAGGCCGCCACCCGACGCTAATTCGGAAGTAAGGAATATCTCAGATTCTCTTTCCATTTTCTAATAGGTCAAATGGCTCCCCAAGTGGCCATTTGACCTACGGTCTCGCCTTGGAACTGACCTATCTATTGTAAATACACAAAGCCCCCGGTGCTTACGAACAATTCTAGCCGAGCATAAATTCAAACGAAAGGAAAACTTTCGGCGAAAGAAAAGTCACACTTTCAGGCGTAAAAGGTATTCCTACAACCACCGCGTTTTCTAAACACAATCCGGCGATGCCACGGTGGATTTTGGCGGCATTCCGCTAAAATACAGTCCCCTTACACATACAAACGAGAAATCGTAAGAAGATACACCCCGACACGGCGAGAATCGCGAAAAAAAAACACGGGAAAACAAGCAGTTCCCCTCGATATTTTGACGGCGTAATAGAACACCTTTCGATACACCTTTGCGGCATCACGGTGAATCTTGGCCGACATTTTGCACTTGAAAAACAAGCGGGCGAAGGGCGTGAATTCACGGATCACGGTGCACCAAAACAACACTGGCGGAAGGATGCAGTCACGGACGGGGAAATTGCCCGCCAAACTTAGGAACTAACCGCGAATGGCAGAGAGGGAACGACCCGAGTGGAAATCTGATAAGCGAAGGCCAAACCACAGGTCGTGACGTGCGACTCATCCGATTACCTTTTTATCAATATCCCCTCGAAATGCGTATCCCGGCAACCGCAACCACTTTCGAGACACTCTCACTGATAACACAACGGGGCTCGAAGCCGGCACTCTCAGTTCCGAGGGGTCGACCCGGCGGGCGACGGTGGCCTTGCAGACGCGGTAAACAGTCGTATCCAATCCTCTCCAACGTCGACGCGGGGTGTAATCGAAAACTGCAGGCACACAAGCTTAGGAAAGCCAACTCTACGAAGGATGTACACCCTTCACTCGCCCCACACGGACTGATGATGATCTGAAATGCGAATCGTGCGCGCGCATCCACCTTCCCCTCCTCCGCCCCTCCCCTCTTCCCCCCTCCCCCTGCCTGCGACCCGGCCCGAGGCGGCCAAGTTGGGTGTGGCGCGACCCCCTGGGACAGCTATTGTGCCATCTATAGGGGAATACTACCATCATTTTTTGCCCTCTTTTTTTTTCACCTCTTCTGAAAGTAATTCACGAAAACAAGAAGATCGACTGGGCACCGTTTTTGCAGGGGGGCCCCGTATATCTTTTTTTCTCGATCGGATGCGGTGTCGGCAATTAAGTCCTCTTTCTTTTGTTTCTGCAAAAAGTGGGTGCGCGAATTCGAGCGACGATCGCTATCTCGGGAATTTAAATCGGGGAATTCGTTTGAATATTCTGATATTTGGCGGGAAGTTGACCGTCGATGGAATCCAATGGCGCAATGCACTGCGAAAAAGAAAGGCCGTTATGAGGTTACATTGCGGAGACCGATTCGAAGCTACATTACGGTCTTTTATTATAACAAGGATCATTCGGATTGTTATTGAGTTCGGTACATGAGCTAATTAACATGTGCAGCGGGTTCATCTGCTGTGTTTGTGCGAATCTAGGACGGCGTTTCTTTTCTTTTGAATAGAAGAGTTTCTTGCAAACGAAAGTCAAACCCTTGAATTCGAAGAGATTGCACAGTCTGCCTTATTTTATCGAAAGTAAGATCAGTTTTTTCATTAACCTTTTATCCTATAGACGACTTGGTGCGAATTTTTGTAGTGTCTTTTTTCTCATTAAAAAAACCTACATTTACTTAAGTAAAAAATCTTCATTTACCTCTGCTCATTTGACAGTTTCCGTCCTTAATTCAATCACAAAACTTCATTGATTCAATTTTAATTGACTTTTCTCGATACCGTATCCGAATAGGCTTATATTTGGGTTATCCATAATTTTTATCTTGAAAATAAATAATCTAGAGCTTACTGTCGGGTTAGGATTTATTGCGAGGAAGCGAGAGATATGTTAGCGTTTACTAGCCTCCAGTATATATTCATTTAATAATGTCGATGATGAAATGTAAGATTTCTAGGAAAAGCAGATTCGTTGAAACTGCTAATTTTAACTTGTTATCACCGTAGATTTTTCCAATTTAATAAAAATTTCGGATGACATCTTAATCCGTTCGATTTATTTCTATGATTTGCTGTTTTTACTGGTATGCGCAAATCAATACTGAACACAATTCTTGAGTCTTTTATTTATTATTGCAATCACTCATTATTTTCACTCTTATATCTGGATGATAATCTGTATATATTATGTTTTATATACTTGTTTAAAATCTGAATCCACGTCATGTATTTTGCATTACATTCTGACGAGGATTAAATGGGAGGTTGAACTTTCTAGCTCCACCTTCAACCAATGAAGACGTTTTATATTGCATTGAATTATATATCTAAAAGAATTCTCTAGAGAGTAAACTAAGGGTTCTTAATGCTAGATTAAAATCAAATGGTAATGAAGAAAAAACCGACTGGGGAGTAAATCGATGTATTTTATTGTTAATGTTATCACAAGGATATCCTATTAAACCAATATATATATAGCAAATTATAGCGCGGATGTATAGCGGAATTAAAAATTTGCTACTCTCGTTTATTACGCGTCAAACCAAGAGCATATTCGCGGCACACTAATACGTCGCATCACACTGGTTGCGAAGTACTGATTTAATTGGTGAAGTACCCGACTCGAGCAGGAGCGGTCGTGTGTTCGATCCTCGTGTAAGTTTTTACTGACAAAATAATTCGTCCAAGGACTGACTGAAGTTTTCTAGACTAGAATTCGGAATTTAAAGGTTTATCATTACACGAATATATAAGTTGGATCTGTTTTAAAATTTTATGAGGTTATTTTAAGGTGTCATACAACATCTTCGAATCCTCAAATCCTCGGTATCAAATGGGGAGCTGTGGACTATTTTCTTATTAAAAACTTCTTCATAATTTGAAAAGGCTACGACTAAAAATACAAATTAAAGTATGAAGTTATCTATACCTGTATTTTTTCAAGAGGTCCTTTTGTTAAGATTAATATTTTTAAGATTAATTGATTTCATTATTTGTAGCTTTTCATTTGTATAAATTATTAAAAAAAGTAAGCCAATATTAAAAAAGCATTGTTTTCTCGCATAACTTTTAATTGGAGAATTCTTCTATAAATTCTTATAGAGAGAGTTATTGGAGCTGAACTGAAACACCTTGAAAATTTAATAGCGTGTTTAAATATTTATTTTCTCACAATTATCTTTATTTCGAACGCCAAAGTTTTGGAAGAGAGGTCAAGAAATAAAGTAAGGACTCTTAAGCGATTTAAAAATAATATTTTTCCCACTTAGTTTATTCTTTCGATGTAACTCTTTTAAGAAATGATTTTTCGTTCTTTTTGCAGACATTTGTTATTTTGGGATTTTAATAAGAAATGTTACTCTTAAGGGATAGGAGGAGATACCATACCATAAAAAGGAAATTGAATAAGGATCTTAATTTTTATAGTAGAATATGATTTGCAGATTCGAAATCGGAAAATCGACTAAATATATCTACTGAACGTTGCCCTGTTACTACTAAATATAATCCTACACCTTACTTTATTTTATGAGTTTCAATGAGAGCTTTTCCTCTAAATTCTTTTTTGAATAGCCCGAATAAACTAATTCCAGAGCCGCTTCTTGACTTCATGGACATAAATTTAATAAGCAGGTTTTAAAATTAAATAGATGGAGCAGAGGTTTTTAAAGTTAAGTTCCTTATGCCCTTTTGCTTATTTTTTTGTTTCGTGTTCTCCCAAAATTTTACAGTTTCACATACGCACTGTTATTTTATTTAGACTTAAAGTACCATTACGTGGACTAAATTAATAAATAAGGATAAAGTATCACTCAAATTATTATCAAAGCCTTTGTATATAATTCACCGTAAAACTAATTAAAAAGACTGGCATAAAAATTAGCGCATGATTTAGATAATTATCTAACGATTAGTATTGAAATACCTTCATCCATTTCATTACTAGACATTAAAAACAAAATTACAGGAGAAATAGATGCTGAAAAGAGCTAAATCATTAAAGATCGACTAACATGAATCACAGTATTTTACATTAACTTTATTAGCGCCATTTCTTAGACTTATGAAATTTAAGAGTTTCACCCCTAGTTAATCCACATAGTACATTGGGTACTTCAGAAATGAGTGAAAATAGACATTGTTACTATTACCCTGATTACAGTACTTTCTTAGTAGTATTCTCAGTATGTACAGCAAGTCAGTTGAAGTGTAAGTACACCTTTTCTTTATCTTTTATTGAGAATTATTAAGTTGGTTATGAATTACTTCAATAATTATTATTAGCTGACATTGTAACATGCTCATCCTATTTACAGTGAAAAATCCTTTAATTGAGCCTCCCAAGCGAAAATCCTGGGTGCGGGCTAGTTAACCATAGTAAGTAGTATAATTGCTAGCCGCAGTACTTGACATCATAGATTTGAATTATAGACACGATGCTTGATTCAGCTGGATAGATTCCGTTTCAAAGTACGTCCAAGTGTATTTAGCATTAGATTCTAGTAGGAAATCGTTTCCAAAGGGTAAAATAAGGTCGATATCAATGACTGAATCTCATGCTAACTTAATTTAGGCGAATGTTTTGGGGTTTCAATTAATCCTTGTTTGTGCTGAGGGCGCCACATCGATTCCAAATGGATATCAAATCCAATTACCCCTCAAAATATTTTATCCGTCGATGCAACGCGATCTTTGAATAAAACACCTCTTTTCCGATACGCTGACCGTTTGACATTTATCTAAAACGCGCCTGTCTTACACCTCGCTCATTACATTCACTGCATATTTTGGGCAATTGGCAGATGGAATTCATCGGTCGCAATTTTGCACAAATAATTTATTTGCTCGAATCGCACAACAGAGAAAATATGTAGAATGAATGTTAGAGTTACTGAGTTACAGAGTCACTGAGAGCTCTGATGTTTGTGAAAGAATGGAATGTTTTTTACAATGTAAAGGTCATTAGGTAGGTCAATCGTGACCCATAAATAGTAAAGTCCGGTTTAGACACTATACAGGGAATTGAAAGAAAGCCACGTTCTGAGTTGGATAGGGTTATAAGTGAGATACAAAAAATTTATATTTCTTTGTCATCAGAAAGCAAAAATAAGGGAGTTTCGGCTCTATTTTTAAAAATAAGTGCTTTAATCTTTCAAAACGAAAAGGAATCTTCTTTACTGTGCATTAATTGCCAGACATGCAGATATATAGGGTGACCGCGAACAGTTTAACTTCTCGTCATATTTAATATTTTTAATGTTGTACATATAAAGGGATCTACTTCCTCTTCTACTTAACCCTAGCCATTTTTCACTCTTCGGCGAAGTAATTTTGACCAAGTAGACAACTAGTGTAGAATAATATAAACAATTATCGGTCGATTTACATTTACATTTAAACCCTGAAAACCGCCACTGGCGCATGGCAGGGGGTGTAAAACACCGAAAACCCTAACTACCCTTAGTGCTGTTGGCTTCTCTAATACTTCATGGAAACTTATCTATCAGCTGAGACGTAGGATTGGTCGCAGTGCATCTGGGAAAAGAAAAACCCGCCTTAGAAGCGGGTAGCAGAGCGTCTTAAGCGGTGTGTTTAACATGTTTTTAGTATAAAAGGGGCTGGAACATAGAGAAAACGGCGTATTAAGCAAGGCGTCTTAAAACGCGTTTACTGTATATGGTTGCTTTTCCATCAACACGATTCTTCTACGAAAAACTCATTGGTTATCACGGTTATATATTGATTACATAAGAAGGAGCTTTCGTACTAACGTTTGTTAATCTCGGTTAATCGGTCTATTTAAAAATTGAAATCACATAGGTTCCTGATAAAAAATTAAAGCATGAGTGTAATGATAAATTTGAATAAACGCTAATCTAGAATATCATGGGGAACACCAAGATCTTTCTAACAGTACACCAGTTGGGAATCACTCTCCTAGACTAACTGCATCGCTCAATGATCCCATAATGTTAACCGAAGAAATCATTGGGCGCAATTGAATCAACGCACTTCACGAAAGGTATAAATGTGATCGAATGAGCAGCTTGGTTTTTGTTCGTATGGAAATCAACGCGAAATACATCTCTTTCGTAGTCATCGATGCATAAAGAGGCAATCGGTAAAAAGTACTCGGAATGTAGCCTCTAAAGACAGAACATCCGTTTAAATCGTGGCCAATTTGTATCTCCTGAGATGGATTTGCTCGTTTGCTTTTTACCACACTGAATTGAGTTGGCTAACAGGTTGCGTTCGAATTTCAATGCGTTTTTATGAAATTGGACGGTTTCTCCCAATCCTCGCTGATCTCTCTATGATTTATCTTTGGTTTGTGTGACACACACAGCACTGAATAAATTTCGCCAAAGTTACTCTGCCATAAAAACTCGATCAGGACGCTATGAGAGCATTCGTCATTTGCAATCCATGGAGCTTTTAAACTTCAAGCAGTTCACTTCGGAATTATTTTTTCTAGCAAGGGATGGTCGTTAAAGACTAAGAAATCAAAGAATCTTTATCCCAAATTACGTACATTATCTTTCAGATGGATTTTTAGAAGAAAAATCGTAATTTTGCCATAGCGTAAAGCAACCATATAGGATAAAAATTCAGTTATTTAGGATAAAAATTATGGTTTTTAGGCTAATTATGCAGCAACAAATACTCAATAGCTGATTCGGGAGATGCGGGGTGCTCAACAATGGGAAATTTTATTATTAAGTTCAACAATGAGGCCAAAAGAGCTGCATATAGTAAGAATCAGGATGAGCTACCTTTCATACGAAGCTTGTGGACCTTAAAATTCCTCTTTTCAATATAAAAAAACCTAGTACATCAAAGTAAAAGATAACGGTACATGGGTTGACCTGATGATGACCGATCTGTGCCGGAACGAGTCGTTTCCAATATATCCTGTAGAAATTTATGAATTGTAGTCTTCCTTTTATTTTCTTGCCTATGAAATTGTTCTAATCAAGCGTGACTTCGTGGTATTTCACATCAACCATCTTAAAAATGATAAAACACTTTTAGCTTTAAGCTTAAGCACAGCAGCACATTTTTAATGATAGGTTTCAGCATGTTCTTAACACCAAGATGGCAACATATTGACGAAACCGGTAATTGAAAATCAGCTGATACTTTATTTCTAAAAGTGTCCATTTATTTATTTAGATTACATATTTCAATCTATTTCATCTTTCGGTAGATTTTAATTTTACATGACCTTTTAGCATTTTAGATTCACATTTATTCATTTATGTATGCACTCCGAAAAAATTGCTCAAAATAGATAACGTGATGAATACGATACCACAGAAAGCCAACGTAGAAGCTAAAATTTAAACTTGTAAATGGCGCAAAATGACCCAGTAGTCTACACATCTTAAAGCTTAAGCTAGAACCTCATGTAGGAGTAATTTATCTTCTCCTTATTGTGATGGTTGTTATTGCCAATGTATAGTGCTGGTGATTTTCAGTGATATATCGACAATTTTACTTGATTCAACTTCCTTAGTCTTCAAGTCGGAATTAAATATCTTTTAGACAAATATCCACAGTTTACTTTTGATATTGAAAACAGAGATGTAATGTATTATCGCATTGTAAATATGGGCAATTATGTCATAAAAAAAGAACATCAAGTCATTTTTTTATATCTACTGAAGATAAAATATCGATGCCATTTCGACAACTTACGACAGGGGTCTTCGATATTTTTTGGGCACCGCCCCATTTGCATTTACATAACATATACTTTACTTGCACGCCCTTCACTAAGATAGAAATACAGAAGCAAATAAATAAAAAATAAATTTTTCGCTCAGCAATTATTTCTTCATTTTTTTTTCAATTCCGGGAATTTCTATAAGGTTATGAACTAAAAATAAAGTTTTATTCATAAAAATCTTTTTTCTCCGTAGATATATTTTTTTCAGTGCCTGCTTTTATCCTCCTCCATGGAGGGTATATCCGCCCCCCATCTTTTTCAAAATGCCCCCAGGGGGCGATATCGCCCCCGTGTGAAGACCAGTAGCTTACGATGTCCATATCGGGAGCTCCAGATTTAGTTTTTGATATCAGTGGTCATAAAATACGATTCCTGAGTGATATCACGTTAAACCTATTTCCTTTAAAAAGTTTATTAAATCGAAAGTTGAATAACTTATGATTAGTAATCATAGGAGACCACAAGTGAATGTGTAAATGTGTTCTAAATAGATTCCGCTAAATTCGTAGCGCTCGACTAAATCTCTCGAATGTCTAAGAACATGGTATTCCAAGCAGATAAAAAACGATGAAACAGAGAATATACATGATCAGTCTTAATCCTTATACCTAAGGGGTTACCTATCAGGGCCGGCTTCAGAGTAAGGAGACCTCCTTAGGGTGTGGGAAGCAGTGGGGCTGAATTAAAAAAAATTCGGTAATGTAGATCTGCTCATTCAAAACGAGGATGAAAAAAGGATCAGGTATCACATATAATTAGGACTCCCAGACATCCCGACCAAAGCGGAATTTTCCCGACTTTAAAGAACGTTTTCCGCTACCTGAATTATGTCAGGTAGCGTCCTACTCTTAACTACACTTTTCCAAACACTTATACAGTACGAAATCAAATATTTGGCTTCATGGAAGCTGTATAGAGATGAAAGATATTAACTACTACTCTCAAATTTAGTATTGCAAAATTACCAGAAGTCGATGATTCCGTAAAAACATTTCATCTTTGTGCGAGCGATTTGGCTGCTCGAAAAATGCTGCTGAGTTTGACCTTATTTTCAAACTGCAAATGTACTTCCAGAAATATTGTGATAGCCTAAGTATAGGAAATGAAATGTCATATCATTTCTCTTATATGCTAAGACATAGATCATAAATATAAGTAATGTAGATCAGTAGATGTCTTCATTCTACTTTTTCTATCGTATTCTCTCCTTATCATAGCACCTAATTCTTCTAGGAATCGTCTATCGTTTTTATTCTACTCCTCCAATATTGCCTTTGCGATTTATCTTCACCGTTCCTCCACCGCTGTAATTTCTTTCAACAAAGACCTCCTGAAAAATGTCTAATGCATTTCCCCTTCCTTTTATTGATTAAATAAACCAACCACTCCTATTCCCCAATTCTTTTTCAACACTCTTAGAACTGTTATACTTTCTGCAGTGTCCTTCAGCACCACTTTTCACAGCTTAAACGTATCGAGCCTACATTCAGATAATTCAATTTAAAACTTATCCGGATTAATCAGATATTCTCTTCCCTCAGAAAAGCAAAATTCAGATCAACAGATACATAACGATTTCCTGTAAGGGTATGTTCCGCAAGGGGTTCAATACATTCCGAATGATTAGACTGATGTTTGAATCTGGTCGCGTTGGTTTGGGGAGGGTTTACAGCATCAATTCTTTCTCTTGTTTACGGCATCACAAATCTTTTTTGAATACGATGTTGGATTCTCTCTCCAAATATGTATTTGTATGATATATCATCGGCAACCGTTTTACATCCAAATTCGGTTTTAGACCTCTCCAAGTATTTTTCAATGTCTATTTTGAGCTCTTAGACCTGATATCTCATTAAGTATTTGATGATATTCCTTTTCCGTCGTATTTCTTATGGAAACATTTTCAAGTCGTCTAGTGTCGAACTCAGGACACTTTTATGAAAGCATCGAAGGATCCTCATTTAAACTCAGGTCTTGAATCAGGTCTCTGAATCCTTTAATTGAACTTTACAGGGTTTTACTTTTGAACTATTGATACTATTTAATACAATACGTGAACAAGTCCACAAAATAATATTGATAGTCCGCAATGTATTATTTTGTAGACTAGTACACGTATTGTGTTAAATAGTTTCAATCGATATGAAGTTCCATCAGACCTCCATGGACAATATTAATTTTATTTTATAACTAATTTTTCTATGCATTTCTTAGGGACGTTTTACATTTCTTAACTAGCAATTTTGTGCACAGATAATGTGAGTATAAAAATGAAATGGACTAAAATATCAACTGAATATTTCTCTATTTGTCCTTTTTACCATTTTCGAGTACTTCCCACCTTTAATCACTGACCACAATCTTCTACCTGAAAGTGTATCTGTGCGTTTAATCACTGACCACCACCTGACAGTAGAGCTGTTTCCATTCCGCTAAAATCGGCACCGTATCAATCGCTTGGGAAGCTTTTCATAAGCAGTATCGACGATTGAGTATTTATGTGACATCGATTTCTCTGTTTAGCCTATCGAATGGCGTTGCGGCCGACTTAATCCGCTTTGCTCCAAAGCTTCCTTTAGAATGAATGAAATTAGTCTAATTAGGGGAGTGTACGAAAGGGAGCGGATCGATCCTTTTGCTGAATTCGGAGCCGAAGTTTGCGAGGAATTTTCCCTTTTGAGACGGACTTTGGGATGTGATTATGAGCACCTCCTCTCTGAAGATTAAGTTGACGAATCGATCGACGCTTTCAAATGCGCTGTGTTTACCAATCGATTTATTATCTTCGTTTCCTTAAGGTGTCTTCCTGCGATTCCCTATGTGTTATATTTGTTGAAGATTCCAAATCTAATGTCCTATAGTCATCAAGCTTTTTTATCTACCGCCCAACTTTTTATAGAATTATTTTCCAACCATCTAACGATTCCTCGAAAACAAAATATAGTACTATGGAAGCGATCAAACAAGTAGTATCACAGAAATAATAATGTCTTTTGACGCAATATATTTATCTACAGCAAAGGGTTATGTATAAGAAGAGCAGTGGAAGGTTCCCGGTAAGTAGGCTACCCGCATATCATATGTGTTCTGTTGGTAGCCTTCTGTGCGTTGTGCATAATCATAAGGATGAGTAAGGGGAATTTATGGTGCAAATAGCCTCCGCATTGCTTTATATCGCTCTAGGCATAATAAATATAGCTATAAATACACAAAACCAAAATAACCTCTTTAAACGAGAAATAGTTTCGTCATCGGCATTTCGAATCAAATTCCTTCATCATAACTTTTCAATCATTTTTGGCTTCCACTGTCGATATTTTCATCCAGGATACAACACCCACCTAAAAACATGAAAGGCTCACTAAAAAAGGGTATATTAGCGCAATATTGAAATATTCCGTTCGCTGCATCCGAAAATTAAATTTATCGTAGGAGGGTTTCGTCTGCGAAATGTCGTCCTAAAATAGATTTCATTTTTTGTCTTCATCTTCAGCCCATGTCCTCTTTCATACACGCGTCTCTTTCATTTACAAGTTCTAAATGGAGTTTTAATGGAGATATTTCAATCAGAGCTTTTCATTCAAGAGACAGTTCGCCCACAGATATTTCCATCCAGAGACATTATAATACTCCTAAAATTTATCACCCAACGATTTTTCACCTATAAGTTCATTCACTCAGGAGATATTAATAGTTACTGGAGCAAATATTTGTCAAGGTTTTAAATATAGAATTTTAAAGGTCATAAGTTAGATAACCGAAAATGGCAAAAATACTTATTACAAAAACGGGTCAAGTATGACCCCAAATATGGGGAATAAGTGTTCTAGTTATTTACGAAACTATCCTGTATTCTCCTTACTCTCTTAAGTAAATACCTTTATGTGGAATGTACTTCGATAAAGTATTTCTGGGTGAAAAATCATTTGAGTGTAATTTCTCTGAGTGAAAATTCTCGGGTGGAATGTCTACTATATGTTTGAATTTTGTACCATGTGTTCTAAAACCGTAATAATCACAACAATAAACTCAATAATACGCACCCACGGTCAATAATAATTCAGCAACATTCATACAACAATAACAATAATTATTGTTAATCGATCATTGATAGCGACTCTATTTATAATAACAATCATTGCCGCGATGATTCCTTTCCCAATTTCATCTTGATTCTTTGCATAAATCCTGTAGATTTTTATTTGCAAACTAGCATTAAATACTATCTTCAATAATCCATCTTATACCAATTCCATTTCCTTTAGTTCTGTTTTAACCCTTATAACGAATCCTCTTCCAACAGATCGAAATCTTTCCAAATAAAATTCCCACCTTTCCCGACTCATTCCATGTAAAAGTAAGTATTCCACTATCTGCAGGTTCAAATTCCAGATTGATTTACATTTACAACGTTAATGACCGCCGGTAGTGCATGAATTAAGAGGGGCCTTTGAAACTTTTCCTGCTTCTCCAGAATTTCTTTGGGGTCGACTTCAACTTTATTCATCTTTTTAGGGAACTTTGAAACGGAGTGAAGTTATTTGGGTCTTCTTATAGTCGGTGTGAGGGTTTTTTTAAGCGTGGGAGGCGAACTAGTGTCTGACCTCTCGGATAACTTAAACAAAAGAGGGACAATTTACCCCCGAGATATTCCTCCTTGGTAGCAATCACTGCACCGTCCTTTTTCTCGAAAACATCTCTATAAAGTGGCAGCTAAAGACTGAACATCTCTATGATTAACCCCGTGTCCACGCCTGCTCTTATCCTACGGTAGTAAATATTATGTAGTTTAAATGGAATTAGAGTTGACGAGGAGTATTACAAGTGGTTATATTCAAAGAACGTATATGCAAGTTTTTTGTTTTTATATAAGTCGAGTCCATCCTTCCATAGAATAGTGGGTAGAACGGAGGGGAATTAACAAAAGGCATCCTGTTATAAGTTTTCGGAAAGAATAAACATTTCTTAACGTTAAACATATTCCATTTTTATGTTTTTTTGTAAGTTAGATATCGTATCTGTGACAGTCACCCTCCGTAATTGAGTTTGATGGTAACCCCGACGGAGGTTTTACTTATGCGGTACCTATGTACCATCTTCATATCAATTCCATGTTGTTTTATTGTTTACAAGGTGGAATAAATTTACTTTATTCTACATTAAATTCGTCAGATATTGACGTGGAGTAGTCATCCCTTTACCTTCATCTACCTCTTTTAATTTCCTCTTCTCTTTACTTCTGCATATTAAGGTTCATCCTTATACCGCGACCATTGTACACTGAATTTTTTCAGAGCTGTTTTTATCCAAGCAAGGAAATTCTTCTAAGAAATATCCAACCATTTGTTCTCTGGATGTATTTTCAATTGCAACTCTAATGATCCTTATAGTCGAGACAACCCATACCTTGCAAATTTTCACTACAGTTACAAATATGATGCATATATGATTCTTGTAACTACAAGTTACGGCAGTTTCTTCGGTTTTGATTATCGATTCCGTTCAGTTCGATGCCCCAGAAAAAAAGAACGACCACTTAAAGAATATAAATCAAGAGAGAAAAAGAGAAAAGATAAGACTAGTATGTATCCAAGGAAAATATGTAAGAGAGCATGCAGTTTATATGGAAACCAATGCACAAGACCATATCAGCCCTCTAATCCAATAATCATTGCTTGAGACGACCTTTATAGGAGGCAAGGATAACCTTAGCATCTGATGAGAGAACATGATGTGCTGGGAAGCGTTCGTTTCGGAATTCAACCCTCACCTATTATCCCAATCTTCCCCCGAAGTTAGTCTAATCGCAGTTGGTCTGTATACCCTTTAATTAGAGTTTGTGTATTTCCCCAACGATTTACTCTGCCCATCAATTAAGGGCCTTGGACTCCTAGAGGAGGATTTTATGGCGCCACTATCCTTTGCGTAGATCGTTAAGGAGAATCGATTCCCTTGTTCGTTTAGGGCATCGAAAGGAGCCTAACCCTTGTTCAATGGAGAGTTCAAATTATTTACACGTGTGAGATTTGTGCATCTGAGACGAACCAAACTTCCATTATAAGTACCGTATTCAGCTGAACGGGATTTACTGAGAAAAAAGACTAGGTGCTGTCGAACTAGAAAGTATTAAGGACCCCAAAACACTTTTTATTGAGTAAGGAGAATCAAAAAATCCAAAATAACTGGGACTCATTCAAGAACGACCTTTATCTACGTAAACGCACGATTTGTACTCATTGAAATTTATTTTAAAAAACCCATAATACGTATACTTACAGAATTGATTCGATAGAAGTCAAAAGGATTCTTGATGTTTGAAGTAATTACCTTAGAAAGTCCATGGACCGGAGATTGGTTGAACAAAACCGGAGACCGGAGATGAACCACAAAAACCGGAGTTTCCGGGTGAGTACCGGAAAGGTGGTAACCCCACCCGGAGTCAGTGTAAGGATGAATAGGAAGGAAATCAAAGATTCGCAAAGTGGAGGACTAGGTGGAGGTGAAAGAAGTATTGAAAGAACTTTCCGAAAACATATTACATTAAAGAAATAAAAAAATGATCACTCAAAAACCACACGTTGGTTGCACAGAATGATTCTAAGGAAATGTTCTCTATCTCAAAGGACTTCTACGAAATGATGCCTCAATGAGTCCACGATAATTATATACATACGATACTTCTTCGAAGTAATGCAAGAAGGATTCTGTGAAAGTGTTCTTTATTGTAATGGCCTTACACGGAGAATTCTGATCAAAAATTAATACAAAATAAATTAACTGGATTCGGATTTTCAACAATTATATAAAATATAATATATTCAGAGAAAAGGAAAAAAAGATTGGATACGTGACGATGATAAGACTAATTTTTTATCACAGTTTCTATAACCTACGTAATAAAGGAAAAAGCTTGTAAAATTTAAAATTTAGTATAAAAAATTCACATTTTTTATAAATATCTCAACACTATGTCAATAATTGCATCGGTACGTCCACTGTTACCCTGTGAGTATACTTCCTTTGGATCACTTATTAGTTGTTACATTTTTGTTTAAGCTAGTTATACTTTGTTGATAGCAGCACCAAAATATGGATTTAATGATTTAATTTATCGATAAATTCGATATATCTGTGATAAAAATATTTCTTGTCTGTGAAAATTGAGTAGAATTAGCAACATCATAATTACGCATAATGCGGCCCACTTGATTCTAACTTGGTAGTGAATGACCCGCTGTAGTGATGAGTCTGATTTAATAATTTTAGGTACTATAATAATAATATTTATGTAAACATTATTTTTAGATTTTTTCATTGCAGATTTGTTTCTAGTTCATGCATTCTCTCAACATTTTCCTGGTTTCACGCTGAAATATTGGTATCACTGCGTGTGAATCTATTGAATGAACAAATAAGTAAATAATTCTTCTTTTGAAAACAAACAAATTTCAAACTAAAATTATTTGAGCGTCTATTCGTGCTATTTGCCATTGATACCTAGCACGCCTGAATAAACTCGGTCACAGATGGCTTAACTACGTGAATTTCATCACGAATTCTATATCAAATCATGATGAACCCAGATCTTCACTAGGTATGCTTTTGAAAAAATATATGAGGAAATTTTTTCACCAAAATACGACATCCTCTTTAAAACTTTGGAAAATACTTCACATAGTGGAAAACAGGATAAATTTCATAAAATTTTTTTCGATATATTTCTCCTAACATCGAGTGCTACAAAGTTACTCGCAAATATGAGTAGTTCACGCTTACATACATTACCGCTTTCACCAAACCAATACATAAATGCGCGAATACATGTATACTTCTTCCATATGACTTCCAGTGCTCTTCACGAAGCCTTCAACAATAACTCATTAATACATGAGCGTTAATCATAAAAACCTTTCTAAGCAGAGAAAACGTCAAGTAAAGTCAGCTTTACTCGTTGGAATTTTAGAAGCATTATGATAATTAAGTCCGCAACGCAACCTTAACGTTTCTAGCACTCCCAATTTGAAGAGAACTTTAATTTACGAGAGTTCACCTCTAATTGGCTTCGTTATGTAAAAAGAATTTTTATGAGATAATGGTAAGAGAGGTAAGCATTCATGAGTGCAATTGAGGAACGCGATAAACACAAATAAAGAGAAAATAAACACGAGGAAGAACTCAACGATAGCTGCACACGATGCTTTACTATTTTGCTGTTATTATGCAGAAATAACATCACAATTTTAAATCCTATTGTACCAATAACACATGTTATTTGTATCTCACTTTATTTACATACACAACACTTTTAAATAAAACGGCCTAGTGTATAACACTATTTTTTTAACTCCTGCTTATCCAATTATAGTAAACATATTCTCCTGAACTACGTATCGCTGAATGACATTTAAATTTTGGTTCAAGATAGGGAAAATATATGCTGCATGTATTTTTGCCTGAGTCTTGTTGACTAACGTTATAATGAAAGCTTGGGCCTTTACTAGTGATATAAAGAAAGGTCTTGTGTATTACTACATTCATATTGGTCACCCTTTTCCTATGCGTTTGTATTCCTTAATTTGTCTTTGACTATTTACATCTTGTATTGCATCGATCATATCATAGGAATAATAGTAATTGTACGTTACTACATTTATTTAGATGTTATTTGGATTTTTGCACAGTAATTGCTATGTATTATCGCATTTGCAAAAATTGAATTTGCTTTTATCTTCTTCATCCTAAATGTTTTTATGCACATTGAATTTGTATATTGATGTGTGTACTTGAATATTCTTATTGATGTAGTTGTATATGCACATACTTATGCACATATTTATTTGTGTATCCAGATTACTACTGTAAACATTTGAATAATCTTCTAGTTAAACAAAATTAAATACGTGTGCATAAGTTTTCTTCTGACATGTAATTGAAAATCTTTTAATTATTACAAAATAGTTGGTAAGTGCAAGTTTATCCAGCCCCTATCATAGCAGGAGTTTTCCTACAGTGGATAATTACTACCGAATGATCTCTTAAGAATACACATTTCAACTTCAATATAACTTATTTTTATTATATCTCTATAAAGTTAATAACTTACACAATATTACGGCGGATTATATGGAAAAGAAGACTTTTACTCTCAGCCCAAAAGAGACATTTTAATTGGCATTAATATTGATTGCTTTCCGATGAAATATACACTGGGTCATTAAGCTGCCATTACAAAGATATTTTCCAGTTAAAATATTTGAGTTAAGTAAGGAAATAGAGAGCTTAATAGCTCACTCCTTTTCTTTTAAACGTTTCCTTTTCACGGCTTTTGAGATTTAATTAAAGAGGGTTCGAACTGGCCTTTTGGATGTAAGATTTAAGGGCAGTGTGTTTGCTTTGTTTTCAAATCCCTTTATTATATAAATGTATATTCCCAATTATGTAACTAAATGAGTGCATTTTTAAGATAGGGATCCCTCTTCGTTCATTCAGTTAAGAAAGATTTTTAAGGCCAAGCAGAGATACACCTCCTTGATTTCACTCCAAATTTAAAAACGACATCCGAGATGTAGTGAAGGAGATCCTAAACGATGAAAGAATAACCTTGTCTTATTTTTCCATTCATAGATCAGTATAATTTCCCAATGAAACGATTAAACAAAATTTTCCTTTGAACCTTTCTTTTGATTTCAGAATTGCATTTCTCCTTTTGGTTCAAATGAAAGGTGTAGAAAGTATTGCCGTCTGAAAGAGATAGATATCGTGATAATTGGCCTTAACATGGAAATAAGAAAGGGGATACGGACAAAATTGAATATCTTCCTAATAAAACACTCCTCTTCTTTCCCTAAAGAACTAACGTGTGTGCTCTACGCCGTTGCTAACAAATGAATAGAATTCGACATCAAGGTCTCAAATTGGAGTTTCCATTGAAAGTCACGTCCCCTTCACATGTGCTTCCCAACATTCCGCTCTCCACACTCACGCATTAACCCAAACTTTGCGGCAATTTAATCCGCACGCTTTTCAGTTTGAGTCCAAAGTCAAAGGAGAAGACGTCGAGTGAGGAATACTATATCTTTATATTTACATGTACTGATTCCCCTAACCGACGAAATATATTGCAAAAATAGAGAAAGAGATGGATTTGCAATTACGTTCACTAGGCGTTAGCTGAAGGCCTCGCCATTAATGGGGCCCATTGATGCATTTAAGGTTTTCTTTTACTTTGAATTGTGGGACCTCCAAATATTCTTTTTGTCTAGGGACTCTAACTGCCTAAATTTGCCCGTGCAAACAGTATTTGTAGTATAAAAAGCTTTTATATTAGCAATGAAATAGAATCGGGACCAAATAGCCAAGTGGTTAACGCGTTCGACTGTTGAAAGCGGTTCCGAGTTCGATTTATGCTTGCGGCTCATGTGCGGAATGACCTCAGGTGTAGAAACAATTTTGAAATTACTTACTGCTACAAAAATACAAACAGTGCTACTTTGCATTGCATAGAAGAACACCAAAAAGAAAGAAATAAATTACGAAGTGGTTTTCACAAAAAACATCTTTACTTCGACCGATTTCGACTCTGTCCTTTCATCTTCAGGTGACTATTACAAATCTGAAGATGAATTGAACCACGATGACCGAAACCCTACTTTCCCCTGCCATGCGTCAATGGCGGTTTAAGATGTAAATGTAAATGTACTTGGAGGGACGCCATACTGAAGGAAATAAAAATACTTAGCGATTTCCAGAAAAAAAATTACATCATTATTTGAGTATGATACACCTGTAGATGACTTGACAAATTCGAAACAGGTCGGAGTAAAAATTGTTTGTGGAAAAGTATTAAGTATTTAATATCTCTATACACAAATATAGTGTTCTCGCGGGGCAGTGGGATAACAGATGGAAAACGTTGGGAAAACACCCTAAAAAAGTGAAATGAGAACCATGCGTTAATTCTTGTTGTTTCGTTCATCATTCAACGGAAAAATGATGTTTTTAAACTGTTTGTTCTCACCCTTTATATCATTACGTTCGGGGAAATTAGTTGTTTACCCATCAAGCCTCCCGCAGCGGGTATTAATGCAACTGGACGGTTAACTATGGATACATCATTCTCCAACTAATGTTAAATATTAATCTGACTAAAAATTACGAAACATAATCAAAAGTATACACGTACACAGGGAAAGGTAAAATTCCTTCTTTAGAGGCTCTTTCCATTTAGACCGTCGATCTCACACAGTCACGTTGTTCACCCAACGTGACCTTAGCGTAGGTCATCGCAAACACTGCCCTCCACTCCACTTAAAACTTTCAGACGCCATACGTTTCTCTCTCCAAATGAATCGCTCCTGTCTTTGAAAATATCTATGCATCCATGGTTGCGAAAATGCTTTTAGCCTTTTAGCCACGATTGTAACATGGAATTTTTATGCAAGATTACCCTAAATTCACAATTTATTCCAATGGCATCCTTTTTATGTCGAGCTCTCATAAAGAGTACCGTATAATTCTTCTTTACTTGCTTCGTATTAACCGGTCGACGGGTTAACCGACCTTTGGTAAACCTAGGTTTGTGTACATAGGTTACGATGTAATACTTGATGAAACAGTTTCATTTTACATATTATATTTTAAAAGAATTGTTACAACTTTAGATGAGGATATGAAGAAATAGCGCATTCCAAAATTTACTACGAAAAAAGAATTGTAACAACAGAAAAAACATAACTAAGTTACAGGCTTTTCAATGAATCGCCCTAAACTTGTTTGCAAAAATGTTAATATTTTTATGTATAAGGTGATTTGTGAATTCAGAAAAATATGTGTAAAAATGAACATAGCTCTATTTTCATTCATAAGGCCTTAGAAATATTTTTCTGCGCGGAAATATATATGTATATACATGCACAAAGCATAGGATTAACCATCCAAAACGGCAATCGATCTTATGTGTCCCAAGGTGGCCAGTTAAGAGAGATTATTCTCTACACATACTATCACTTGCTATTTATGGTGAGCAATTATTGTGGAGAAATTGTTTCCGACAAATTGTAGCTGAACAATTGTTGCCGTATCAGTCCATAATTCTGTAAACTGTCATAAAGATAGGCTTCATTAGTTCATAATTTTTCTTCAGAAACCCATAAATTATGATGAAAATCGGAAATTTGTATTGACATGGAATATAAAAGCAGAAATGCAAAAGAAGTAGAAACGAATTTGTAATTAAATTTCATGAAGATGACACAACAGATAGCGATATTCATGGCAAATGTTTATTGTATATAATTTGAAATTAATGCATTTTCCACATTTTAATCAGTAAATCATTAATTCAATCACGACAAAATTACATAGTGACTTAAGATATAAACGCCCTGTTTTAAGTCGTAGGAAATTCAATGTCTATTCCAGACGCTTATGATATATTAGTAGACTAACATAAAAGTTTAACCGAGTGTTATGAACTGTTATTGTAATATTCATGCATGATTTGTTGCCAATATTTCCTTCTATGTATTATATATTTATATCCCTCATGCACTGTGTTTAAATTTTGGCTTTCAAATCCCGAGATTTATATTGAAAGGCATTCATTCGATGAAACAACTTTCGTTTTCACTTGAATTCAGTGGAAGAGGACCGATGTTGATTAATAATTCCAGTAAAAAGAAGCAAAATATATATGGTTCGCAGCTTGTTCCACGAATTATTTAATGAGGATATGAACAACATTTTAAAACAAGAGTGGGGGACCCTCAGGCCAGTGCTTAGTATAAAACAAGTGAGAAATAATAATGACTAACCAAGTAATGAAATAATCTAAATTCATGTTAGAAAGTAATGTGGGTTTTCTCTTTTAAAGAATTTACATCTTGCTTTCAATACTCATGAAATAAATATCAAACTTCCTTCACATATGCAATGTTAACACAGGTTTTGTTACTCTACATGTATATGCTACTATGAACTGAAACAAAAATTCATTTATTCTCTCACTAAAGCAATTATGCCTAAGGCTCTTTGGATTCCCAGCCTCTACCACTAGCCATAAAAACTCATGGAGAGGGAATGAGGCTAACTCGGCAAGATGACGATTAGCGTAGTTTTCCGTTAGTTGCTTTCCGCGTTGATTCAAAATGCTTCATGTGGGAAAAGTTGACACATCTCAGGGCTGACCCTGGCATATCCCTATTCTCTAATGATTGCAACGGACAATAATCAGGAACTGAGGAACTGTATAAGATTAAAATAATGCTGAAAATGATTAAGAATGCTTGTTGAACGATAACTGTTGGAAACGAGGTGAGCGGAGAATTCGAAAAACCATTCATATCGTAATATACGTACATACATTTATGTAGGATAACGTGTTTTTCTGAAGGGCAATGTGAACGTTAATGATTGCTCACGAAAAGGACGTTAACCTGCATGAAGACAAGTGAATCACATCTTATTATTGTAAAGCGATTTCTGCTTTACGGTGATGCTTTTAGATAGCAAATCTATTGTTAATAATATAATATTGATGTTAAAGGTATAAGTGTTTTCTAGTCATTCTTCATTATAATGGAGACCTACCATAAAGTTGAGGCTGAATGAATTGATTCTATCGCAAAACTAAGACCCCCCCGATTTTCGGAATTTCTTCGTTTCTCTGCCGTGGTTTGTACCTTTCCTTGAGCGCAAACTTAGATTTTTGGACCTACAAAGTAGATTTCTTCTGTCCACTTTTTTCATGCTATCTTTTACTGCAAATTTTATGATACCAAGAGTTAGATGCAAGGAGAAACTCATTAGCTTCAATCTCACCCCAATAATGTCGTTTTCTTATTATGATTATTAAGAAGTGAGTTAAATGACCTCAACAGTCAAAGCCTTTTATAGTATTGTCTTAAGGAATTAGTCTGATTATGCTATGTATTTGAAACGAGTCTATCTAGAACCAACTAAGAAAAACAATTTTCCACAATTTATATTTAAACTTCCGGTATTGATTATAATGATGATTCTCAAATTTACGGAAAATACTGGGTATTGTTTTTAGTTGCTTCTAGATATGATTGCACAATGTTAGACTAGAACACCTCAAGTTTATATGAATCCACCCTGCTTACATATATTCTTATAAAATTTCGTAGTGTTTATTTACTTTTGTGTGTGTTTTAAGGCTGGAAAATAGAGTCCTGAAAAAGACCCCTATCCGCCAAATATTGTGCCGAATAGATGGTTCCGCGCCGCACTTGAGATACACCCGTTTTGATTCCCATGGCAACACCGCTTGCCACGGATATTGTTGAATTTGGGGTAAAAACGGCACAGCGGCTTCGGCCATCCTCTTTCCATACTTTTCATAAGAATCACGTGCGTGATACAGCGGCAGTATCGTTCTCGAAACGGTTTCTCACATTTCCTGAAGATGAAGCAACTGCAGCAGTGTGCTGTTGGCGGGGAATGCACGCGCACGGAGTGGTCACTTAACGTGAACGTGCACTGTGCACGGCGGAGCGGAAAATTTTCAGAAGAACGGAGTATCGGGGAAGCAATCTGAAAGTTAGAATCTGGGTCACGCGGAATAAAATGCAGCATCGCTTATACGCGACAGAGAATTTTGTCATCGTCGGAATGGCTGGAATGTGATTCGAGGAGGAAAAAATCCGAGATTCGGATTAATAATACGAGCCAAAATAAGAAACAGCAATAAAAATGACGCCGAAAGTAGTAATTGCGCCCTTGGAAGATTTCTCTCCTTCGGATGGTTATTTTTAAAGGAATTCGTACCTAAAATGAATTTCCATACGAGTCGAATAGCTTTTCATTCGTCTTTTCGCGCGGAATGGAGGAAATTGTGACTTTCGTTTTCTTTTGTATCCATCTTACTATTTGCTATGATTTATTTATTTAAAGGTCTTTCTTTAGGCGATATTGAGACTGAAAGACTCTTCTTATATTTAATTTGTCGTAAATGATAGGATTAAAAACCTAAATGTGAAAGTCAATATTAATAGAGGAAAAATTTAGAAGGAATGGAAATACAAATACCTAAGTTATTATCTTAGTAAAATGTATCAACAGCCGGAAAACCTAAGTATTATTCATGTTTTTATTAATATTATTGATGGCAGGATAAATGGGAGGAGATCCTTATGAGTCACAATCTCTCCTTAGTATATACCTGTAAACTATTGAAAGAATTGTTTGCTTAATTTGATCAATTATCATTGGCTGACCTTTGGCTTGTCCTTAACATCGGTAAGGCCTTTCGGCAGAGTACTGTGGAACCAAAAAAGGCGTATTTATTTCCATGAATTTGCTAAGGGCTTATTGCTCACTTTCTATTTTATATTCTACTTAATCGCACCCCTACTAAGAAGTTAGTATTTATTGAGGAAGTAAACCAGTCATTGACACCGTAATTCGAGTTATCATCGGATTTGCCATCTCCGAGGAGTTAATTCAGACCAAGGTCCACTTCAAGAGAAGTGAATTTCTAGGATAGAAAACTTATAGTATTACATTAGCAACCGTCGAACATGTATTATTAGTTCATTAACAGCGTAAATACGCAATTTAATCAAAATTAAGTAGATTTACTCAGAGTAGAAATGTTGAATGTTTTACCGTGATTTCTGCTACAGAACCATAAAATGTAGCTGATGATGTAATTGTCCAAAAGAACCTTCAAAACATTTCCCAATAGAAAAGATCTAGTAATTCCGATAAAACTCGAAAAGAAGATTATATGCCAATTTAAATTAAGGACGTCTACAGAGATTAAGCTATAAATAAAAATAAGTCGCGAAAATAAGATTGAGATAATCGGTGAGTAATAACACGAATCATAAGATAGATGGATTGTCTCTTTATAAGCGAGATTAAACCCATGCGGGTTTCTCTTCTACCTAATCTTTTATCTCGTTATAATATTTACAAAAGATATCAAAAGCCGAAAAGGAAGAATAGTGTGTGGGAAGAAACCTTGGCCAATTAGGGTTGGCAAAGAAAAAACCCACGTTCCGGAAAAATGCTTAAGAATAAGGGGGTGAAAGAAAACCACGGAAACAGCCATAAGAATTAAAAATCCATTATAAAATATAATAAGGTTACTCATTAAAAATAATGAAAAATCAAATAAACTGGAATAAAAGAGATATAAAATAGGTAAGTAGAAAACATGGAAAAAGCTATAGTTATATAGAGAGACGGGAGTTTTACAAAAGAAAAAAGAAATAACTGAATAAAAGCTGGAGATGCGGCGGAAGGAGATCTACTCAATGCTGGAGGAGGGATATTTTAAAGATTACTGTTTGATCCAAGATTTAACACTAACACATATGCTGCTTATCTGTAATATGTATTTGCTATTTTAAGGATTAGTATGAAAAATAATGGCATACTTCACAACTCTAAAAATTGTCCACGCTGTAAGCATATAATGAAGCTTATTACTTTTAATTACTGATCGAGTTGAAGTAAACGACGGGTCCAGGGAAGAAATTAAGATTAAATTTTATGAAGAAATTTAATCGTACACTAAGACATACTTTAGATGAAAATTGTCAAAATTTCGCCGTCAATGTTTCTTTGCAGCTCGGACTCCGGGCGACACCATTTTCGATTTCCGGGCGGGAAAAACTCCGGGAAACCATAACCAAACAGTGACAATTCTTCCGGGGGAAAAATCCCTAGTCAAAATAGTAATCCGAGGTTTCAGATGAGAGAAATTCAAGTGAACAAGGATTAAAAATGTTAATCATGATTTTACTGCCTCACGATTCTCTCCCATTAGAAAAGAGAAGAGCAAACACATTACGTAACTGGGCTAAACGTGTATTTCTCCACTTGTAAGAAGGACTGTTGAATGTGCGTCTGCTACACGCGTGCCTCCTTCGTGGGAATGTAATTAAAGGGTCCACGAATCAGCACGGCTCAGATGCGTCCTCCCATCTGTGCCCTTCATACCGTGCGAAAGTTCGCATTACATTCTGCACGCAATTAAGAAAAGACTTTGTTATAATCAGTGAGGAATCTATTATATATATTGCGGTAAATGTGTAAGTCATTTTGTCATCGGTGTAGAGATTTCACTTCTATAGAAATGGAGATGTTAAAGACTAAAAAAAATAAAAAAGTGAACTAAATACCACTTGAGATTAAATTCAGATGATATCTTATTTTTAAATTAACATTTATTTTCACAAAATTTTCAGAACAAAAACACCCATTAAGAAACTTTCCTCGAAACTTGATGTTAATTATTTTTAAAACGAAGTAGTTCCTACTTTCCTACAATCAACTTTGGAAAAAAACAATTCCTTACTTTATTCCAATTATTTTTGAAAAAAATTACTTTCTTTAATGATATTTTGCGATGAATTAATAATTATTTTGACAAAAATTCTAACCTTGGTTCTGTAGTATTTTCTCTATTGCGTCCTGAATAAGGTCTTTAAGCATAAAGACAATTTTATACCTCCAGTATTCAGTTAAAGACAACTTCATGTTGCATTTTCAGGAATTAAGTCCTTCTAGCAAATCTAGATAAAAGTCTTAGGCACTTACCAGCAAGGTAACTTTAAGAAGTACCACAGAATTTACACTAAAATATGTGTACAAGGTCAACAATTCGCCTTATGATGAAACTTCATAGCCTGTCTTAAGTTTTATCAAGTTTTCGGCCAGTGCATTCCATCTAGAAAGGCTTGTATATGTATATAATATATTCCGACTTGATATTATGAATTGCCTACAAGAATAGCAGACTCTTATTCATAGCCTACGAACGTCTTTGAGAGTAAGCAGGTCGAGCTTTACGATCTGAGATGTGCCAAACTCAATCCTTTTACTCTTCGTTGAGAAAATCTGCGGAAAAGTAAGTTAAGCTCGGCTTTGAAAAGAGTATTATCGGTAGATGCGAGGAAAAGGTTAGAGAGCTATGTTATTTCGTCTTGATCAGGTTCCATCCTGAATACGCGGTGGTACATGGGACCTAGCGGATGAACGGGTACCCGTGAACTCGAGAAAGTTCAGAGCAAACGACACGTTTTGTTGAAAAATTTCTTGAGAAGAAGGCAAGCGATACGAAGATGCTCTCAGACGCAGGTTGGGAATCCTTGGAAGAAAGTAGACTAGAAGCTAGGTTGCGATTACTTGATAAATTCAGAGACTTCTTTACTTATCAGAGGATTTAGTCGGTATTCTGCGATCACCCTGCTAATTTATCCGATCGGACAATGGAAGAAAATAAGAGATTTAAATACTATAACAAGTCTTTTTAAGGACTCATTCTTTCTGCGAACGATATGCGATAATAAAAACTAAGGAAGTAGCTCAAACGTTCGGTGTTTACACCCTCTGCCACACACCGAAAAGCGGCTTACAGAGTATTTAAATATATATGTATTTATATGCATTTATATATAAATGTAGCCAAACATTCATGTTTAAAATGATATCTCCGTAAAATTCAGTGTAAGTATTAATGAAATATTTCTGGAATATCATCACCTAATGATTTGGAAAGCAAAATTTAATAAAAATATAACAAACATTATAGAGATTTTATAGAGATTTTCGTACACTGTTAATATCTTTCGTAAATAACACTCCTGATAATAATAAATCGCACGTACCTACGTGACGTATGGGTATCACAAGTAGTGAACCATAGACGTCTTTGTCAAGGTCAGGTACATATTGCTCGAGATATGCATTAAACCTTAAAGGTTATTGAGGAAAAGGGAGAGAAGTGAAGGAGGGAAGGTTATGCATGTGTAATTGGTAATTAGAGTCTTTGACGGAAAGGGGGCGGTAGAGCGTGCGACTTCCTAGTGAGTAAAGGGAACGGGGTTTAGGAAAAAAAGTATTCATGAATTAATCGAATGGAAAATTTTGTGCGGTGACGTATGTGAAGTTCTTCCAAGAGATGCTCTCCTTAAACCATCTTTCCTTGATTGATGATGACGTAGTAACATCGTAACTGTTTACCTATTTATTTATTTCGCAGCAGTATACAAATCATACACCACTTTTTATTTAAAGTTCGTCAAAATATATTTTTTAATCCATCGCGCAGACTTCTTAAAAAATTCGTCATAAAAGTTGATTACCTTATTTTCCTCATATGTTCTTTTATAGGGACAATGTTTCCTATCTCCTTTTTATACTTTCTCGTCGAATTTCAAAGAGCAATTCATTAGTTGTTAAAATTCGGATGCGACATTCCTATCCTCCAAATTTCCTGCACGTATCTGATTCTTGATTTGGGCCCATCTTCGGTTTCCATTGGCTGCAGCATCAAACATCTCCTGCCAAGCGACAAATGATGCTCCCGTGGACCAGAAAAGGGGCGAAAAAAGAAGCTGCGGATGTGGCAATGGAGAAAGGAAATGATGAGGGAATGTGAGGTGGAAGAGAAGAGGAAATGGAGAAGGAAAAGGAAGAAAAATTTAAGAGTGCGTGAAACAGGAAGGAGAGAGTCTAAAGTATAAGGATCGCCATCGGAAAAGAACGTTTATGCTCTCGATACAAACATTTATCTAAAGGTAAATAATTTAGGGATACCCATGACCTGAAATTCCTTTGAAACTCCGGCTGCTATTAATGGTTACTGGAAGATAGTAATCAGGTATTGCATATGTGTTAAAGCTACTGGATATCAAGGTGGTTTATGCTATGGAAATATTGAATGATTAATGATATATTTACTGTCAATGTTCCGTGAAGAAACTCAAAAATATTTTGAAAATGGTAAGGAAGCATAATGAAAGATATATTTAATATTCGCCAATGCTTCGCGCAGTGAGAAATTACAATTTAATCCGGTATATTATAAAACAAATATATACTATATACTTGTAATATCTACGTGCCTATGAATCAGTTGTGTGCTAGCAGATGGTAAAAGAGCTCTCATATACGTTCTCCACAAACTGATGAATGGTATACATTATTTTCATCAAAAATTAAAAACCGCACACTAATTTCTATTTAATATTCCACTTTATTCTTTACGTTCATGCAATTTCACTAATATTTTAATATAGCTGAACTGTGTTTTCAACTAGTGCTTCTCAATTATTGTCCGCCGCTTTTAAATTGAGGTCGGTCGGCCTGTCTTAGTTTTTTCAATTCTCTCTACATGGAGCTTCTTCTTTACCATGTTACCCCTAAGTATTTCATGATGTCTCCGTCCTATCCATCTCCTGGTCTTCATCTGTCTCTTCACATTTCTTAGTTTCCAGTTGAGAACTGCTGATGTCCAGATGCTGTCGTTTCTTCTCGCCATATGCCCTACCCCCATGTGATCTTATTTCAGTTATGTCTGCCACTCCCATCATCATTCTCACCCAGGTGTAACGTTTTCTGTTTCTTCTTGTGTTTCCAAACATACCTTTTAGCATTGTCTAGGGTCGCCGGATTATTGTTGCTTATAAAGCCAATTTTCACTTACATAGGTCAACACTGGTATGATATATTGATTGGAGACCTTCCTCTTTAGGACAATAAGTATTTTGAAATCGGAATATGTAACTTCCTTCCGAAGGCCAAGTTCGATTTTTCTGATCGCTTCTTTCATCTTGTTGTCACTAGTGGTTCAAGATATGTGTATTCTGAGTAGACATCCAGAGGAATCTCCTAATTTTTATCGGTTCTTGTTCTGCCGAAGAGTTATGCACTACCTTTGTTTTGGTAAGTATACCTTTCATCCCACAAAGTTTAACTTCTGAAGTCTTTAAGTTAGATCTTGTACGTTGGCTACTAAGAGTACATTATATGCTGGCAATTGCATAGATTTATTTACTCATAACATTTTGACTCAAAGAGCAAAGTAATGGGAAAATACCTCACTCCACTGGGATATGTATTAGGAGTACCAAGAGATTTTCTGTGACTTAAGACTTGTTGTTTTTATTTACTTCTTGTAAGTAGAGTGATGTTATGCAGGAATGCTAACCTGTGTGATACTTCTAGTTTAAGAGATAGGGGAGTATGTTTGTGCTCTATCCGTTACAGTCATTGGAGCTACCAACTGACGACAATCAAACTTCAGAAAATGCTAAGTAAGTAATAGATATATAGAAAATAAATGAATAAATGTGGAGCGGACAACGTTGCAATTGATTGTTTAACAGAAAGAAAGATTGGTCCAAGAGCATGCGAAGTTATCAGAGCATCAGAGAAAAAGTAACAGATATTACGTAAAAATTGATCTGTAGATATAAATAAAATGATAGTAGCCTATGGTAGACTCGCAGGATACTGATATACGAGATTCCTGAGAAATGGGAAAAGGGACGATGTTTACAAAACATATACTTCGAAGTTTTCCTGAAAATACTTCACTTAGAAAGATAAGTTACGAAAAGTGGGGAATCAGGAAAGAAAGTAAGATAATCTCAAAGTATTTCCACGTGGTTTAGTAGAAGAATGAAACAGAAAAGAGTTTGAAAGAGGATAAAGGGAGTGGAGAAGATGATGAGAGGTTGGGTTAATACGAATCAGAGGTTAATTGGAAGGAAAAAACAAGAGATGAAAGGAGGATGATTCGGTCGAAGTGAACCATGAGGAAGGAGAAATAAATGAAGAAGAAGAATTCGGAGAAAGGACGAGAGAATGTTCTGCGAGAGCCATAAACTGAGAGATAAAACCACTCTAACCATAATTGGTGCAAAACTCAAATCACGATCGGAATTCCAAACGGCTGTTGACATTCCTATTTACTAAATATCAAAAACGTTAATTCTCATGTGAGATATGCTCATGTTATTAAGAGATATCAGTCCTTCTCGGTAAAAGCATTATTTTGGCTCAGGGTCAATAAGAAGAAAATACTCCAATAAGGAAACCCGGGATCTTCCTCTATCCGGGAGGTTGCTCTAGCCAACTAAGCTATCTGTACAATTAAAAGCGTTCAGGAATCTTTGTAGGCTAGGGTAAGCGTGGTTTGGTAAGGCTGTGCGGCATCGTTCACACTACGACTTCACAGAGGCACCGGCCAAACAAGTGGTGTCAGGAGAACCCTCTTTGAGGAAATACAAGGAAAAGGGTCAAGGTATCTTTGAGCATGAGTGCGTGCACCCAGGAAAAAAACTCAAGAAAAAATGAACTAGAATTTTTCCCAAATGATAAAATTGATTTCCGGTCAAGTTAGTCACTTATCAAGTCCGTTATGCTTTGGGTTTTTTTTTCTGGGTGCTCGCCCTTATGTGTAAAGATACCTTAAACCTTTCCCTAGAAACTACTTTCTTAGACTTGTTATGTTTACTATTTTAAAATGCGATAGACTGGCTTAACTGTTCTAACTCGAATACAGCCTCTTTTTGTGATTTCGTCTATCAGAGTTTCATATGCCAGCCATGCAGGTAGGTTAGAAAAGTTCTCCACTAGTCTTGCCTTATTCCATATATAATTACTAAATCCAGAATATTCTGCAAGTATTTTTATTCCTGAAAAATCGTAGCGACGCAACGGTAGTGGCGTAAAGGGTCGCACGCAGCCAGACGGCGGCGGCTAGTCGTCCCACCCAAGTTTCACATTGGAAATTGTATGTCCCCTTTCATAGAACAGCTACGCTTCATAGGTCATTTACCGTCACCTCTATTAATTTTTGGTCGATGCGCTAACCACGTGTCATCCACCGTAAACGCCTTCTGGCTAAGCCTTATCCCTCAAAGGGATGTAGAGACACGGACTTTACTATTAATTTCGGAATGCCCTCCCCATTACAATTAGGGATGGTCGCACTATGGATATGTGAAATTCGTGTAATGGAAGTTCACCACGTCTTTTACTGACAGTCAATGTAAATGTTGCTCTAATGACAACCAAAAATGTGTTTTCGCAATATAATTCCACTTGTTTTAGTAAATTTTGCTTGATGGCGTCCGTATCACACTATACCACCATTACACCATTTACATTAAACGGTGGAAGATCGCTTTTCAGTTAATAATATCGACAAGTTATTAATTACGAAATATGTGTCCAAAACTAGAGTACGTCTAATAAGCGGAATATATAGTATATCACCGCCGTTAAATTTTAAGATAAGATTTCAATAATTTTTAGATTATAACTATAGATTTTATATAATAAGTACCTTAATATTTAGGCAGAATAGATGTGAATTTTACCCTTTCTTACGGCATTATCATGTTAACATATCACTCGCTCATTTAAATACTGTTTGGTGTAATCTCCTTTGGGAGAAATATCCATTGGGTGAAAGGTCACGTGAGGGAACTTGAGTGAAATGTCTTTAGTTATAACATCTCTTGGGTGAACCGTACCTTGGCGAACCTCTCTTTTGTAAAATGTCCCTGATGAAACATCTTTGGGTGAATCACCCTGGAACCCGCGACCATATTTCGGCAGTTTAACAATTATTTTTTAGTTCTGATGTTATTAACCTCTTCTGGTATACTCTTCTGTAATTCACCTCTTTCCTATATTTCGATGGAATAAAAAGTAAGATAACTCTAAAAATATTGCTATCAAAAGGGTGAAAAAGATACTAAGACTTCAATTTATTCCTTTTCTTTCACATGTGTTGGTGAATTATGTGCCATCAGCACTTCGAACACTTAGTGAATCGCTGCTAATTACGACAAAGCGAGTAGAGATTTTTTTGCAAAGACTACTCTAAAGATGTACTCATCCCAATGGGATTAGAGTAATAGTTGAGTACTTCTGTTAATCATTGACATTATATGTCCTCTGAAAGAGAATCCTAACACCAACTATGTATGACTATGCAGAGTTGTTTTGTCAGACTATTAGTCTCACTTCTGTGATGGAACCTTTATAGAGAAACAGTTTTTCTAAAAGGAAGACAATTATTTTCCTATTTCAAAAGAATGGCTGCGAAAGAAAACTTCACAGAGAAGGTCTTCGAAGACATTGGAGGGTGAAAGTAAGACGGTCAAGCGAGAAATGATGGAAATGTAAGGACGTTAAAGGAAAGGATGGAAGAGAGATAAAGAAGGCGGAAGAAACGATGCGACTTCCCTTTGAAGGAATAATGATCGGAGAAAATAAACGTCATCAGAAAAGGTTTCCAACGTCTCGTAGGGACTCTTCGAAAACTCAAACTTTTCTAAGAAACAGTCCAGCAGCAAAATATATGGATACTGTTAAGTGTGGGTCTTCCCTTTAGAAATTGTCTAATACCTTCGTGATTGTACATATTGCCTTCATCGCACCGCTAGTTCATCAAATTTTTATTTGGCGGTACTCCAAAACAAGCGTTTCTGAATTGTATAAATTAAATTTGAAAAAGATGTAAACACCGCCTATATTAAAATCTTTTATCAATATCAAAATTATTCCAAATAAAAAAGTTCTGCAGATTTCATAAGTATACATGATAACACTAAGTTAATCTAATATACGTATATAATTTTTCTATGTTTAGAAAGTAATATTTTATTAAAAAAATGTAAGTTAAAATACTGCCGGTTTCTCTTTTTAAGATAATATGCTTCCAAAACTGCTGCTAATAATTAACTTTTAACCCTTGGGTTATTAACCGCAAATTTTTAAGACCACGAGAAAGCCAGGACTGAAGGACAGCCTTGCTTTTTCAAAATGTCATTACTCGTACCTTTCACTGGTTATATTTTTCGTCTATGTATTTGATGACAGCATAATGGGAACAAAAACAGGCATTGTGATATTTTTTCTACGGAGAAACGTACGAGTATTTTACACTTAATTACCTTGAAGCAAATTATGTTCAGTAAAAGTCCGCCGGGGATGCTAGTTTTAGTTATGTAGACAGGATTGCTGTATGATTTTTTATTACGGATATTCAAGTTAGGAATTAAATCAAAACTAAACTAGGGACTTCACAGAAGAATCAGTCATATCTAATTTTAGCATGCTTTATCCTTCGTTTAACGATATTATGCAATTACTTTTAATTTTATCCGCATGGAATTTAATCAAAACTAGTTAGGACGAAAACGTACATGTTTCTGCGATGTTAAACGGAGTGTTCAGTAGGGAATTTTATTTATCAAGAAGTATTGATAAAATAGAACAAAATATTATCGTCATTTTATAATACCGATTCTTTATTTAAAAAATTTTCTATATTTTTGTAACCCGATAAAATTTTTTTTGCCGATTTTGTATGAAACTTTTTCTCAGTAATGAATGGACTCAAAAATGCATACTTGATCTCGTTATAAAACGCTCCGTAAGAGTTTCCACAAATTATAATTGACGTTAAATATTAGTACGTATAAAATAAATCGCAAAGTTGTAGTTAACGTAATTTAAAATCCGTAAAAGCTCTTACCGAGATCTTCACAACGAAACCAAGTTCGCATTTTCACATCCATTACTAAGAAAAAGTTGCTTAACGAAATGGATACGAACATTTTAGCGCATTAAGAAAATGATCTCATATTTCGTTTAATCATTAGTATACATTAGTACCTGTAATAAAATCATATTAATATTATTATTTCATTTGATAAATGTTTAATAAATGGTAGTTTCAAGAGACTACACTGTTAAAAATCACGGAAAAGCGTGCCCTTTTTTCGCTCAGTCTTTGATAAAACATATATCAGAAAAAATGCAGTCTACAGTTAAAAGCATGATAAAACATACTAAAAAGATGTGCGCTCGGTTTTCTTCTGTGGAATCCCTTGTTTAGTTTGTATTCAAATTCAAACACGATAATCTATAATAGGTAATCAGGTAGTTGATTTTCTATTTCCTAATGTAATTTGTGGCAATATTTCCTATACACAATATGCGGCTATATTTCAGTTTCAATAAAAGCAGGCTGTTTATTTCATAGGAAAATGTTGTTATGCTCCCAAACGTATTAAACCCTCATTTAAGAGGGCTCATATACAAACGAAAGCGGTTAAATCAAAATTAACTTTATTAACATTTTAACTTTATCTAACAGCAGAATTAGGATAGGAATGTGAATATTCCCATTACTGATAGCTAGGCTTGCTATGTGTCCCGTTTCGACTACCTGTCCCAGTTTCTGTTCAGTGTCCGCAGTTCTGGTTATTTTTTCATCTTATCTCGATTTCAATCCAAAATTCCGCAAAATAGACGGAAGATTCAAAGTTTTGAAGGAGTAATGGTCAGAAGATTGAAATTAAATGACTCGATGATCCTACACATACACTGAAAAAGGCTAAAAGACTCATAAAACTGGATTAAACAAATTTTTAAAACAAATCCCCCGTATTGTTCTGGTTTAACCTCTTCTTGACGTTTTCTTCCTGGTTTAGGTTTTAAACCTTTTCCGAATTCACTTTTACCATCTCTTTCTTGGTCTTCCGTCACTTCTTTTACCCACTGGCTTATACTCTAGCGCCTGCTTTAAGCATCTTTCCTTCGATATTAATAACAATTGCTCTTTCCAAATATTTCTGTACTAAACTAACTTCACTGATATTGGCTGAACACCTAGTTCCTATCTTATATATATGTATTCCTTAATTTGTCTAAACTTGTTCTAAACTGTTCGCAACTAGAAGAAATTTCATTTCTGATGGCTCTGTTTGATTTCTTTTTGTTTCGCTACCCAAAATTTGGAGCCATTCGGTTGAATCTTTTTCAGAATTTAAAATGTCCCGGTTTTTCCACAGTCAAAACATGGTTATTCTATCGATAATGAATGTCCCGAGTTTTTGTGAAAATGGTTCCGGGTTCGATTCCCAGTGAAAAGATCTGCGAAATGACCGTGGCTGTAGTAACACTTTTTCTTAACACTACACCCGCTTTTCCAAACCTTTAATTTGGACATCTTGAAACCACATTTTTTTAACTCGGTCACCCAATCAGACCTTTCTTAAACTGTCCTCGCATAAGACTCCATCACCAGTTTCTTCATTAACTCAATATACATTCGCATCAGAATAAAAGAGAAGCGCGTAATAAATCCGAATTGGGGTGGGAGATGCACAAACTCGGATGGAGCTCCTCGAGTTAATATACCTCCGAGAGAGAGAGGGCAATATTCTTTCCACGCTCAATTCCCCTCCGAGACGTTCATATCACTTATATTACTGCCTCTTACGAGGGCCAATCAATTCCCGGAGTCTTTTGAGACCAAAGACGGATTGGAGTACGTTCTCAAATGCGGCGAAAGAAAAGGCCACTTTCCTTCCTCATCAAGAAGGCAATATCCAGCCGAGGACCTCTAACGAGCCTTGGATGATGGACCAAATTTCTAACTGCGTAAAACTGGAATTGGCATGTTAAAGAACGTGGTTGGGAGAGGATGACCGAGATGTAATGGATGAGCATTAGCAGGAGGAGATTCAATTATGAGCGGGGTTGCCACGTTTCGCTGCTAATACTTGGGTTTTATTCAAGTAACGTGGGCAGATTCTCCAGTAATATCCGTGCCCCTGTGCATAGTTGCTGATTACGCGACTCTGTACACTATCAGCTCATTAGGCTTCAATAAAGTAAGGAATGGATAATGTAAAATACCAGAAAAGAGCAACCGGTTTCGACCTTACAATGTCATCATCTGGTTATGGAATTTGGCTGAGAAACTGTATTTAAGAGTTTTAAGTACAAGGGAGAATGGATAGGGTAGTACAGGTGTAATTGATAATTAATATCTTCGCTGGAAGGATTGAAGGGGTAGTTCTTGCAACACTGTAGGTAACAGTGGGAAGGGGTTTGATTGAAAGTGATAATTTTATGGAAATTGTTTTGTGGTGACCCACTTCACAATTTGGACATTAAGTTAGAATAAGAAGGGAGAAGAAAGACGTATGATTCAAGCCATTGAGGTGTATTCCGAAGTAGAAAAGAGATTACTCTGTTCTTCCATACGCTTAACAAAATTCCTTTCTTCCATTTTGTAAGTTATCCACTCCTTGATTTATCAAGGGTGTTTACACCCCCTGCCACACGCCGAAAGGCGGCTTGCAGGGTATTTATGTAGATGAAGGTTTCAAATGATTAGATTCATGATAGCTAATGTTTTGTCTAATGCTAAATTGACGATTTAACTATTTTGATGCTTAATCTAGCGCATTCTTCTCTACTTATGAAATTCTTCCATTTCACAAACATTCATTCGGAAGGTTAGCTACAGTTAATTTAAGCTTAGGAAGTGAAGAACCGCTATCGCGAAATATTCTTTTCTTGACAGAGGTGTTTCAGATTGGTATCGATTGCTGGGTTAGTATTCAAGCATTTATCTGGAGAGGATAAATTTTTAAAATACACTTGTCATGTTGTTTTCAGATATTATAATGACTGATTCGGAAGATTGTTACTTTAATGACGACATCCACAGTTGGAGGAAGTGAGAATTTGCTTGACAAGTGTATGCGTGGGAATTTACCCCGTGTAACTGTGATCGCCTTTCGTGAACCATAAAAAATTCAGGACAAATTGATCGTATGAAACGAATGCATCATGTCTTTGTAAGTATGTATGAGGTCTTTTAATTAGGTAAACTGCACTAGTATATGATTATAAATTATACATATGAGCATAATGCTTGCTAATGACTGTCGCCTGCTTTATCTCAGGTTATCAATAATTTTATAAATATCGCTCTCCAACGATCATCTTCCGTTACGTCAGAGGAAAAGCTTTCGTAGCTCATGCGTCAATTATGTACTTTATTTGAAATTCAAATATTAATTGCAATAAGGCACTACATGCTGTAATAATAACGTATAACATATGCTAAGATTCAGCGGTATGTTACGCTATGAAGGTATAGCAGTAAGGTTTGTGAAAGAAAGGAAAAAGGCGCTTGAAGAAACCTTTGTCTCTTAGTAGCTTTTCTGTTTAAATGTATAGGTAAAATGCATAAGAAATTTGTTTACAATTTTTATTTGAATTCAACAGGCCTTAAATCACGAAATCTGCTGCTTTCGGCGGATAAGTCACCGCAGCCATTAAAGTGTTACGCAGACCTTTTTCATGCTCGTCGCGTAATATGTTTGACTTACTAACTCGGCAAATCTAAGCAGCATTTCTTTATTTGATGTGATGCGTAAATTGGTACTATAAGAAGACTGCCAATAAATCCATACGTAGTTTAGTTACAGTTCTTCTTTTATAAATATTAGGATGATGATTTCGTTCAGTTAGAGATCTATAAGAATTGAATTTTATCCTCTCAAATTATGAAAAGACCTAAAAGTAGTCGCTAATTAGCTTCAGGGCATTCATCAGAACGTTAAACAACTAGTACATGAGTTATCATTCTCAAATTGTCTAGTGAGATAGCTTGCGTTTGTCATACTAGCCTTGAAAGCACTATATTATACGTTTCTCGTAATTCTAGTAGGCAAGAGTAAATTTACTATTCTTATGAAGTCTCAATAAATATTATAATGAGATTTTTATACAAAATTTTCTTTTCCTGAAGTGTGCGTACATCTTTTGGTCAGATTATTAATATTTTAGTAGCTGTCACCTATAGTTCCGCCCAATAATTTTTACTCTAATCACAAACATCATGAAATAAAAATATAAATAACATGAGCGCTGAACATAAATGCTTGGTAAAACATTCCTCTCCAAATATCCGTCGTAGCTAACGTCAATTATCTTAGGTAGAACGCAATCAGGCTCAGAAATCAGGAAATTAAGAGTAAATTAAGCACGATTAACAGCTATGGAAACATCAGTCAAAGTGTATCCCTAGAGCTTGTAGTTGCCATAGCGACTGTAAAATTCGTAATAAAGTTGTGGAAATACACAAACTGGTATCTTAGGGAAACCAAATTTGATTGCAATCGGATCGGCCATGAATAGCAGTGTGAGTGTGTGGATCTCGGGCATATCGTATTCCTGACACTTTTCCTGGTCTCCACTTAGCTTCCGAATCCCCTCTGTAAGCCACATCTTCAGATCAAAGCGCGTCCCTCTGAGAATGATAGAAAGAGGAAAGCGATGAAAGATGGATGAAAGGGAATGACGATGGAAGAGACAGATGAATTGGAAGGAGATGGAAAACGGAAGACAGGAAAACGATAGGTGATCCTTCCTGTTTTGTGTAGGGCCATCTGAAATACTCTCTGAATAAACAGCACTCCGCAGCTTCCTCAAACCTCTTATTTTACACCTCTGTTTTGGTCGTTGGCGTCTATTCTCGACTACATGACATCGGAAAGGTGACAAAATTTATACAATTCCGCAGAGTTTCACTATGAGGGAAAGGATAGGGTCAAGGAAGGTAACATCATTGGTGAGGTTAAGGGTCAAAGCAATTTCTATTCTCTCTCAGGGATCCAGTTTTCTTTCTTTGGACGTCCCAAAATATTCTAAAGCTTGGGATATAGCGCAGAGGTCCCATGAAACAAGCTACATTTTCCGATACGCGTTCCAAATTTAGTACTGAAAACTTATAATTTCCACGAATTTCCATTATGAAACCTGACTGTGGACGTTTTGAGGCAGAATTATATCGTTTATTTGTAAGTGGGATGGCAACCGTTGGGTAAACCACTTGGAAACGAATTATATGAAAGAAAAAAGGGAGAAGTAAAAATTATAGTATGTAGTCGAACCTTAATAAAAGGCGTACATCCTAAATTGATATGCTCCCGATAGCCGATAGTTTCGTTTTCGGTGAAACGGTCCCGGGTTCGATTCCCGGTGGGGGCTATGATTTTGACCCAGCATCGTAGAAAATTTGGGAAACCATCTGAGTTAATTGGTAGCGTATTGGAGTGGTCTAGAATAGCCGAATATGGGGGAATAGAAACCGATGCGCTGACCACGTTTCTCTCACAGTGAATGCCCACATTTAACTGACAGATTAACTAACTAAGAGAACATATCGAGATTAATTACTAAAAGATGTCAAAAGGTATCCTTATCATGACCTAGAAATATCCTAATCATCACAATTTCAAATCGAAAATGATAATCTTCATTCACATTCCTTTCTTTTGGTGCTTCGTCTTGATTCGGTAGGAACTTACACGTAATTTAATTCTAAAAAAAAAAACAAATCCATCGATCAAATGAACCTTACATGCATTTCTTATCAGAGTATTTTTGAGATGTATAGAGTTGAACCACGGATACTTTCGATGAAAAAATATTACATAGTAAAATATGCATTGAGTCACTGACCCTCGAATAAATTCTTAAATTTTATATCTCTATATTATAAGTAATTGAAATTAGTTATTCTTTGCTTCCATTATTTCTCATGCAAGTGGCTGACATCAAATAAATAAAAACACGATGGTGGCTACGATGTATGATAATTTATGGTTGTTTTAAAAAATGTTTACAATATTGACTATCCCAGAGAGAAACGGATATGATAAAAGTCTAGCACGACCGGGACTCGGATCTCTAAATTACTGGTCGGTTGCAATGACTATTAAGCTAGCCAACCAGAACATTCGAGTGATTGTTTTCCTGTCCGTTTTTCCTTGGATATTTTCCTGCATCTCTTTATCCGGAAAGTTAGCTTTCGTAGTTTTTCCCTGTAATACCGATCTTTCCTCATATTTGACCCCGCCGGGGGAAAATTGATCCAATTTGAGATTATAATACGAGCAGAATTTCCTTGGCACTAAGCATCCCATCTTATTGATAGGCTAATTGGTTGTTACATATATTTTAAAGGGAATGAGGAATCAGAAGAGAGAGATCTTTCATGTCCAGGTAATGAATTCGGGATCTGAATTAATGGGAGAGAGATTCGCAAGCGATAGAGAGCGCAAGAAACGAAAGAAGCTCTCTGCATCAGACGTCGCCCTCTTCAATTCGAATTAGAAATCGATTGAAATTGCCATTATTTAAAGATAATTGGAATCGGATTTGCAAGAGGGGTAATTTTAAATTCGACCCTTCAAATACTCCGAGAAGCCTATTACCGTGCATATTTTCTCCTTTCGTCCGTAATTAAAGGAAGAAATCAATCAGGAGATTCTTGTATCCATCGTCTTTCATAAAAGAACTATTATGATTGAAAAATGAGCACGTTTTACTACACATTCGATGAATAATGCACTATTCTTCTCAACGAACTGACTTTATTTGATCACTTTGTCTAACTTCCAGCCTGGTTCAATCTAATAGATCAATCTAAGGGATTCAGCATCGCTTGGGCTGGTATAACTTTTCTTGTGAAGATCTTAATCCTCAGTGAAATACCCTTATTAAATCTTGAATTCCTTATAACAAAGTCTCTGAAAATATCTATTCCGTTTTCATATGTTTGTAATTATTTTAATATAAATCTATTAAGCAAATCACCAAAAATTAAGAAATCTATAGCTATTTAACTATTCCACCATTTATTGGAAAGAAACTTATCTATTGCATTTTTAGAAAATTCTATAACTTTATGGGGGCTAAATGGTGCTGTTTACATACAAATTTGGGTAATATAAAACTCTATCAATCTGACACGCACATTTTTTTTGTGAAAGCGAAATTTGAATCCTTCAGGCGATTAGAAGCAAGATTTTAGATACGAAATTCTATTTTCAGAAATTTTCATAGATTCAGAACTTTTTAAAGAAGTGAAAGGCGCTGTAATTCCAAGATTTTTTAGAGTTATCGAAAAAGTGTCGAAAGTAAATTATCGCTAAAATAGTCCGTTAATTCTGGTAATTCTTTCAGCAGAGTAATAGCAAATTTATCAAGCTAGGTAAGTTAGGGATATTGGCTTTAAATTACCCTCTGACATACGCCGTTGGTAGCTTGCGGGGCAGGTATGTAAATTTAAATGTACGAGGTGGTTGAAATTTCCCGGAATCAAATTATATTGCGCCTGGAATAGCATCTAACTACAATAGAACCGAGCGATGTTGCTGAGAAGTATTATTGCATGTCTGTTAGCATGGGAACCTCACGCGGGTAACAATGAAACGTAAAAGTAGCTTTTTTGAGTGACATTGAACATCTTCGGGGAACTTGTTGAACGCCTCCGTATTCAATAAATTTAGAGGAAAACATTCTCGGAATGTGTAATTGGAGTTTGCGGTTGCCTTGCTAAATGGGCCCCGTCCGATAATACAATCGAACAGAGCATGGCTCGGGGCGGCAAAAGTTTGAGGGTGGAGATTTTTATTCACAATAATCTTATTTTGCTATATTGGCAGCTGGATAAAGGCAGGATTTATATCAAATCAGATGAATTAGTAGGATGGGGAGATTATAATCACAGATAGCGATTAAAAATTAATTGAACCGGAGATAGGAAATTCATTTGCCGTATATACCAACGTAGCTGCAAGGCTTTTGAGACTGTATTCTTTATTTATTATGATAAATTATACAAAAATTTATACCCTCTCATTAGAAGCACCCTATTGTTTAACCTTAGTGTTTGAGGAAATTACGTCTAATACGCGAATATATGCGGTATTCATCTAGTAGTTCGTAAAAATATTTCACGTTTCCCAGAGGGTCCGTACTCAACGGCTTCCGTTGCAGGAATTTGCCCAACGCTTACCATCATATTCGGCGATCGGAGAGTTTTTCGTAGCTCTTGTACAGTCTGTTATCAAAGAACAGCAGATCGAAGATTTTTCTTATTTATTCAGTGTAAATTAATTCTAGCCCTCTAAAAAAATTGTGTTTGCAGAAAAAGTTTCTGATTCCATATCAAAATCACACTGTTTAATTACCTTACAGTGCGATCACAATACCAAAAACAGTTATCGACAAATGCTCGAAACACTCCTAGCTTGGGGCGGTAGTATATTCTGCCATTATCAGATTTACTGTAATAGCGTTTGAGTATTTAATATCAATAAATTCCATTTTAGTTGCGAAGGATAAATTCCATTTATAGCAGACGACCTGCAATAGATCCGGCATATACGAGTTCAATGAAAGTTTTCTAGTAGTCTCACATTCGACCACTATAAAGATGATTTTTATGTGTATCAGTCTCCATTTTCAACCTCTTCAACACCTTCTGAAGTATTAATATTTTACTAGATTTAGTCTACTTGGCGATAGAAACATATCAAATCATGAAGAGAGGATAAATCATTTTGATTCTTAATGAGTGATTTCAGTGTGCTTTTATTGGCGTAAAGTAGGGAATGTGGAACAAAGCACTGTGACGATTGAACATCTGGCTACATCTTTTGACAGAAGTTTGCTAGAAATTAATACCTTCTACGGAAGTTTTTGTAGAAGTTTTCTTACCATCTTGTGGCGAATCCCAGGTAATGTCAAAAATCATTAAGTATGTTAGACTTATCTCGAGCGCTACCATAAGGCCAGAAGGCCAAATTACAGCGTAAAAATTAACAATCAACATTAAACAATATCGCATCATTACAGGTTCCATCCGGCGATTCTTTAACAGGAAAAAGGGATTCCTATTTCTAAACATGAGCGGAATGCATACAATAGCATCATTTGCAGTGTCCGGTAAGAAGAATTGCCAACGATTCCGTGCATTCGCTAATTTGGAAGATCGGAGTCAGGTGTTTCATTCCGGTGGAATAATTTAATTCGGATTCGCTCCTGTTATTGCAGTTGATGCATCCGCTGCCTCGACCGCGCGGAAATTCGCAGCGGATTTTTAGGAATCGCGTCTTTTAAATCGAATCCGAGTGAATGGTGCACAGCCGGTGGGACGGAATTGAATAAATGCTGTATTTAAATGGATCTTTCAATCGAATGAAGTTGCGCACGATCTTCGCAGTGGTGTAAGCAGTGCTTTTATTTGTCAACTATTCTATATAACATCAAAGTTCCTGCGTAAGCAAGTAGTTAATGGGTAAAGACGGGGGTTCTTCTCTCGTACGATCGATGAAAGGTATGTATTCATGGGAATCAAATATTGAATCTTTAAGTAACAGATATTAATGATGGTTATGGTTTTACGAATATTGCACAACGTATAATTGTACATTAAAACCCGTTAAAAACGCTCACGCTTTTTCCCGGGCTAAGTCCCTGCTATACGATTCCAATAGTAAAAATACCGCTTAAGACCTTTTGCTACCTGGTTATAGCGCTGATTTTTGATGCAGAGGCAATGCAATGCGCTATAGCGGATCGCCTGCCTCATTTGATAGACCAAAAATTGTTTAAATTATTCTATTCTTATCGTTCATCTGCTGAAAAAATTCTTGATTAAAGAGTGAAAAATTGCCAGAATTAAGTAACAACGGAAGACACTTTCTGTGACCGAAAAACAGATCGATATATATTTGTTCTACCTTTCGGTAGGTTCATGAAAAAAAAACAGTTCATTCTTTTAAAATAAAAAACGAGAAGCAATGAGTACTTCACAACAAAAGTACACGACATATGATGCAAAAAATAAAAATTCGTGATATTTTGGTTAATACCTCATCCCGCTTGTAACGCGGTTTTCTCTTGGTCCGCCGAAAAGCGTCTCGACCGCGTTTCTGTGTTCGTTTCTATCACATTTTTTCATTCTAATCTAACATTTACATTGCTGATTTCAGTTGAATCACCGGCTAGTTTGTAAAACGTGCTGTAGATTATGGCAGCCGAGCCCTTAATATTGTGGAATGTTTTATATTTTGGTCGTGGTGGTTTTCTTTTCTATCTGAGGTGATTTCAAGGGGTATCCCTCCCGAATTCGGACAAATGCAGAGTGGAGTCACTCAACCTTTAGTTACCGCTGCTTCATATTGTACACGAATGTGTTGCAGGATTCAGGATTAATTTTTTAGGACTGAATTTGAGTAAATGACTTATATTAATAGCTTAAAAGTAATGATTGTTAGCTTGGAAATAGAGTTTTGTACATCTTTGCTGGATATGAAAGGAGTTATGGATTTCTATTCATGTATTGAATGTGCGCAGATTTTTGATTAGTATATGTGACGTTGCCAGCGGTCCCTCGTGACCCGATTACTCAAAACTAACTATAAATAAATGCCTTTGTTCAATTTTTGCAGCTTCAGTAACACTGCTATCATATAAAGAGAGATTGCTTGTATGCATGACTGTGACCTTTAAAATTGCCCACGCAATCGAATCTAAGCTAAAGTAAAATAAACAGAAAAGGTCAATCAGTTCTCAATCTACAGAGAAGTGGACAATCTATTTGTATGGCATAATTGTATAAAAGTTCACTTCTTCATAAATATCCATTTAAATAGATACAAAGGAAATATCGCCGCATTCTATTCTCTTAAATGTGGATCCCTACCATTGACAGTTAATAATTAGAAGAGCTGGTGATTTGGGTTTAATAATTAATTTTTTGTATCTTATAGGCTATAGATTCGCCTCAATGCTGCATAAACAACTCGAGAATCTAAATATTATGGAGTATCTTCATATATTCCTGAACTACAAACCCGATTTCAGAAACCTGGTAAAACGAAGTTAACTGAAGATGAGGCGATACCCACCAATAAATACAATCAGTGGCGTAACGTCACGGGGGACCGGGCGGTACTTTTTGTAAAGTGCAGTGTTTGGGAACCGAGTAAATTTCCAAAAAAAATGGAGAGAAAATAATTAAAATAGCAGGTTAAACAGCTAAATATACATAAAAGTAAGAATCTTTATGCACCATGATTCGATTACAGCTGAACTTCCTTCGTCTTTTGTATCTCCCATGAATTAAACTGCCTTAACTTTTACTGACATTCTCCAAGCGGTGGCGTAAGCAAAAAGTGTCAAGCTTCCCAATAAAACATTAGATGAATCACTGCAAAAATTTGCTTATCTTTTTCTAGTTAGAAAATAATAGTTCAATCTCAGGCGCCGCCCCGGTCAACACCAAATGTATGTACCTACGCCGCTGAATGACCTTATACAATCAATAAACAAGATATTGTATTATCTTTTATCCAAGCTAATCAACTATAAATAAATATATGTAGCAGAAGAGGATACGCAACTTCTCCTTCATGGAATTAATGTGCGTAGGTTGTACTTCGTGGAACGCCGTGACAGAGATGAATAAGGGAAGAAAACTTCATTCAGCTATCAACGGCAAAAACCGGAATAAATAAACTTTTGTGGAACTTACAAAGTTTTCTTCCTTTGACCCTTTCCATTATGGTTTTCCAGGAGGTCACGTCTTATCATTTGATTTTAATACACAAAGTATTGTAATGAATATATCTGAAGTTGTGAAATGGAGTTTTACGGCAAAGTCATTGCGGCTCTCAATATTCTCTGTGATTTCTGAGATTTCTGTGCGTGTGGGTTGCAGTGGTATAAAATTTAGCCTACACTGTGAATTCTACCCATTAGCTCGACGTATCAATCAACGGAATGCACGGAAAACATTTCGAGGGATAAATTTACGGAAGTATACATAAATGATTGGAAATCCTCACTTCGAGGAATCTACAACTACATCGACCTACATCTACATCCATCTCGGAATATTACGACGGAGGATTAAAAAAAGTTAAACTCTTTCAAAATTCTCCTTTAATTGACAAATACGACCGGTTTTGACGTCACATACTGAAGATTACAATGTGACGTCGGCAGGACATCAAACCTGAACAGAGCTGAAAACCGAAAGGTGGCTATTTTCACCAGAGTGAAAACCGAATCCGAGCCGAAAAAACAATTCAACTAATTCCTTTCCGATTAAATACCCAAATTCCAAACCGTTTCACGTACTATTCAGATAGGGAGGAAGGTTCGTTGATCATGTGTGACTAAAATTCACAACTGATTATTTCAGTTTTATTCTTCGATTTACTGTGAGTTATTTACAAGGAAAAAATCTAGAAAAAATAAAACAAACACCCAGAAGGATATATTATATTTCATAGTTCGGAGCGAAATAACCGGTTAGATGCTGGCAGGAGCGAAACAATAACTGAATCAAATATTTTAGCTTTTGTAGTGCGGAATTGGATTGAACCATATTGAAAACCGGAACAAAAAATATTATGCTCTGTAAGACGGATCCAGAATTAGGAACTTAGGGATCACAAAGGTTATATTGTGACAAGGAAATTTTTGTATATGTTAATTAAAGGAAGAGTTAGATTTCTTTATCCTCTCGCCTCTCTTTTTTATCTCACAGAAAAAATGATGGGATGAATTATTTCAGAATAAAGAAGGACTGCGAAATAAAAACTTTTGCTGAACTTATTTAGTAAAATAATCAATGGATATTTCAGTTTAAACTTTCAAATATGAGCATTCAATCCCGTAAATTATTAAATTCTATCAAAAAATAATTTTGACTAGACAATTCGAATTCCGATAGTAAAATACGACTGCAAAGAGATAATCGAGGAAATATTTTGCGATAACGTGCCTAAATCTAACGCAGAATTCGAATCATATTCTACTAGAGGATACCGCAAGAAATTAGTCGAGTCACACCTTCGTTCTGCGGCATAGCAGTAGGTAATCTTTTTGCTAATCCTAATGGTTTACTCCTTCCGAAAGATATCTCAAATGTACTGATCACGTGGCAGGACAATATACCCGGCATTCCTTTCGATAAGTGAGCCTTTTAAATTTCCCCGTCGACCTCATTCTTGGCCATGATTTAATGGCGAAAACCGATTTCTTCTTCAATTTCCGCTCCCACTTGGAAGCCATTATTCCTCCAACCAATCGATCCATCCACTCTCGCTCAACTGGTTGTTGTCTGACCCACTTTAACAGAACCGACTATTTAAAAAAAAGAGAGCTCGCCATGGACTGCACCGCTCAATTCTTTATCCAGGGGATGATGATGAGAGGTTTAATCCTAGGATCACTTTTCCCTTCTGAAAACGGCTTAATTCACCAGCTCTGCTGTGAAGGAAAATCAATGGGCGACAGGATATCGACGAGTCGCATTCTCATCATGTTTCCATGCGAAAAATGGCCGAGAACTATCTATGGTTAAATGGGTATTCGAGGGGAATGCATCGCTTGTCGATTTGTAATTGCGTTGCGGTAGAATGAGGCTAACTGTATTGGCTATGATATTGATGGTAAATTTATTCAATGTGAGTGTAGTGTGCCATTGAGATATACATAGTAAACGGACAGTATTAACTTAAATTCATTATAATTTGATGCGTCATAATTTGGTATAGCTGGGGTGTTGTGCATATCTTATCATGATCGACTTTGATACTAATCTTCCGACTAGGATCGACTGAAAGAAAAACAGTTTGGTATTTGTCGAAACGAAATTATTAAAAGTAGTGCTTTTTCATCTCTGAGCCTCAATTAGAATTTTATCTTTTCTTCGGAGCTTTAGTCGATTTAATCGAACGTAAATGCATTATAAAGATAAAAAAATTAAGTAATAAAACTGTTCGGAAGATAAGATTTTTTTCGATCACCCGTCGCGATTGACTGAACGTCTATTAACGAACGATGTGTAAATCGATCGATCATTCTTTTGGCCACCCTTGTAAAATAGAATGTGAAATATACTATAGAGGCAAAATCAAATCTTTTTCCTTTGTACACAATATGCAACGCGTTTTAAAATTTCATTATAAGGCATAAAATCACAAAGTTATTAAAAACTAAAGTAGCTACTTTTCAACGATAATTTCCGAGTCTAGCAACTTTTCAGGGTACGTGTTAAGATCAATTACAAATGAAAATTGGTATATATACCTCCGTGATTCCATATTTCGCCGCTATTCCATTGTACTGTGTAAATAAAACAATAATGAAATATGCCTAGAAAGATTTCTAATGAATGACGATAGCAGTCATATAATATTAAATCCCAAAGAGTAGTAGCACAACTCGAGGAAGATGATTAAGATGTACAATATTCTATGGAAAGTGCCCGAGCAAGTTTATAAGTTTTTACATTCTTTATTGATAGAAACCCGCTTTTATCTCTTACAAAAATGTTTGCGATGATATTCCATTACTTTAGATTTTTTAATGATCATTAAGTGTTTTATTTTTCTGACCGCGAAACTTCTTAGCAGCAGTAATGCCATTGTGGTCTATACAGTGCCATATTTCCATCTCTCTATATACTGCAACTATCTATGAAGTTGTAAGAAAATACTGATGTATTTTTGCGTTAGAATTTCTTTAGAAATCATCATGACCCGCAAACCGGATAATTCGCCCACGGATAATCGGAAATTCATTTCATTCGATAGATCAGACACTATAGTAAACATCTATTGCCAATAAATGAGCTGAATTTTCGGTACGCAATAAGGTCAGGGCGTCCATGAAAATTTAGGAGAGTAAAAAGTGTCCCTTTAATTTCGGAATACTTTGCATATTTATAAATGGAATCAACACTAAGTCAAAAATTGAATAATAGGAATAAATTTGCTTGGTTTGATATTAATTATGCTATGTCATTGGTCTATAATCGGTGCCTTGTATCATTGGAATATCCTGGCACATTAAATTACGTGGAAACGATCTGAATGCAAACACATGCATAATAATTTACCACTTCCTCAACTTCCCTCGTCATTAATGTTAATGGCAGCAAAAGACTACTTAGTTATGGAACTAGGAAACAGTGCATCGTTACTGCGTAAAGTGCAACGATGGAATGGAAACAAGACTGGCTTATTCTAAGCCAAACAGCATCAAAGCAAATGGTTAGTATACTCAACGAAGAGGCGAGCCAAAGCAGGAATGAGCTGAAAGAGTGGAACGAAGCGATATGGAAAGAGGATTAAAGGCAAAAAAGAAGTGCTTTATGAGAAACACACGTCCGTGCGGTAATGGGCATAGGAAGCAGTGCCATTTGCATTCTGCGTGCATAATTTTCCCATAGCGACTAAGATACTGAAGACTGCTTACATAAAATTAGCATTATCGACCGATAAAAAGACAACCAGGCGGCAGACGTATGCCTCTCTATTAGCAAACGATTAAACTTTAATTAAGGTATATTAGATGTTCGTTACTATCTGGCTGAAGAAATGCCCTCCTCATTATACAGATAATCGAGTGCAAAAGTGGTGATTGCAACCGAAATTAAGCAAGCGATGTGTTTTATGGGAGTATATTTGGTGACAATGTGGAGAAAGAATTATCGAAGAATAATTATTTGTTTCCATTATACAAGTATAATTGTTACATGATTATACGCATAACTCTTGGCACGCTGTCACTGTGCTCGGTTTTCATATTCTTTGAAAGAGTTTTTTTCCAATGGTACATATCTTGAACAAATAAAACTTCAAGGCCCGAAATTATCGCAATCTTATGCATTAGAAAATATTGTACTTCATTATCACATTTAAAGGTGATTTATTTTATGACTTTAGCCTTCGATGGCGTTATATAAGTTAGAATATGAAATTATATACTCTAAACCATGGATCTTGTTCTTTATAAAAGTGTAAAACTGTATGATCAATTAACTAAAAGGTGACTTTAACAATGTGTCAGTATTGGTGGAACATTTCCGCACAATGGTATAGTGTGACTTGATATACATTAAGAGGAACTTTCTAGGGAAATCTGGATCTAATTTCGTTAAGAAAGAGGAATTTTCTAAAATATTTATAATTACCGTCGCGTAGATATAAATATTAATTTATTTATGTGATGCCTGTCACTTCAAAATGATATCTCTTACAGTTGATTTTTTCATTTCGTAGTTGACCTTAAGTCTTTTCTACATTAAAAAAATTAAATAGTTCTAAATCGATTATCATAACGCAATGAAGATTCTTATTCTGTCCATGAAATATTATATCTTTCTAAAAATGTAGAGTCTTCATTAAAAGTACCGTATTTTGGTGAAAATAAGGCAGGGAATTGAAGAAATCTTTAGAGTTCTATGAATGTTATTTTGGTTTCCAGCGCTTTAGAATTTCTAAGGGAATTTCTCGTACCCTTAATTTTATTCGAGTGTCGAACACGCGATATATTCTTCACTTAGAATGTATATACAACACATTTTAATGTGGCAGATATTTCTAACAATATTATGGAATACAAGTCGGACGTCTTTAAAACATTATGTGTAAACAAGCGAAGATTGAACCGTAATTGAACCACATCCCCTAATGGTGAAATATCTGAGAGCCTAAAATCGCGCTCGCATTCCTCGTGGAATATTTTTATTGGCATGTCATAATGGGCCAGAGTAGGTTTTGAAATCATATTGCGCCATTATAACCTTTTTCAACTTCAATATTATGAGACTCTTACAAATATAATATTCAACAAAAACGATTCGGTTTCTTCAACTGTAAGAAATGTGAATCTTGTACGTTGAGAAAGACAGTAACTGCTGTATAATATCATTGCTTTGCAGTAATTGTTTCGACAGCATAAACTGATACTAATAATTTTACAGAAAGAAGTTACAAAGCGTAAGGATAAAAGGAGGTGAATTGTGATTTATTTAGGAGTTAGCTCCCGTTGAAAAATAAAATCAAACTGTCCCGTAAAGGTATTTGAAGCGATGATCATATTTTAAAACTTATGCCTTTCGCCCAAACTGTAATGATATCGAAAACCAAGGCCAGCCCTGAACAAGGATGACTCAGTAAGTGGCTTTATTTCGAAATGACATTTACTGTGGATTTGTTCCATGCCAATCGAAACTTCTACCAAAATAAAAATGTCTACCATAAATATACAACATGTTTTAGTAAAATATATATCATTATAATTGCTTACAGTGAAATTAAATTGTAAATGAAGCAACTGTGAGAGAACGTAACACAAAATCTATGATGCTTTATCATTAGGATTGCTAAACGTAACTTGGGGATAGATAATCCCTTTAGTTCGCTACGTTAACTTAATTACAATGACCTGATTGATACAAGTTACAACATACCTAGATTAAATGCTAGAAGATAATTGTGTTCCTAACTGACTTCTTCTCGAATCTATTTAACATTTCTAAATTCCTATTGGTTCTTCTCAGACGCTCATTACTTTTACCAACACCAAAACTTACTCCTGGGCGAGGCACACCGTCGCACAGTGGGCTAGAATCGAAAAAAGCTGGCCAAAAATACGAAAACGCTTTTTTTGAGTGAGGACTACGAAACTTCGCATGATTGATTTAGAATAAATTCTGCATACAACTATGTAGATCATTTAAGTAGGGTCCTTCCCATTAAAATTATACAGGGGGTCAAAGTTGACCAATTTTTGCGAAAATTTCCAGTTTTCGATTTTTCACGAAATTCTTCAACTTCAAGTCAATTGTGAACACGAACTAGGAAAATCATCGGGTAAAATATGATGCCATTTTATAAATATGTTCTTTGTCCTTCATAAGACGTGGTTTCAATGAGCTCTGGTGAATATTTATGTACTTTACATGACAAAATGGCGGACCCTCATTTTGGAACAAATTTTTACCTAAAGCGAGAAAAAAAGTTGATTGAGACACCGTGTGACACGGAGTTATTTACACCACGATAAACTACAAACCTTCCTTAATGGGAATCTGAAATAAAATCTTGCCCCAATTTGCCCCAATTAAAAATAAGTCGACTTTTCGACAACGCTGCAAGGGCCAAATCCGCGCGGCGGAGCACCGTCCTCCGCTGCGCTCTCGTGTTTTGGGAAGAACAACGAACCAATACGTTTCTGATTCGTTTTTTGTAGATTTTAAACATCATTATACTTTGTACACATGTCAGGTATCTATTTTTTAACTTTTACTCGTAAGTTGCTCAAGATATGTTTGTGATTTTGATACTGAATACTTCTTCACTCTCACTCTCTACAATACTGAACATAATATTACAAAATCGATAGAACAAGCCGTCCGTTTGTGTATTTCAGTTATTAAGAAAAACAGATGTTTTTAATATTATGAAAATGGTGGAATATAGCGAATCATTTTCTTCAAATACAAATTTTACCAACATCTGGAGTTGTTTTAGTGACCGTTGCAGTGCTCTGGAGCTCTGAAAAATTCGGCAAAGAGCTCGTTTTATGACAGGCAGCTGCGCTTTTGCGGATTAACGGTACCCTTCGAATTGCATTTCCGTGATTTTTCCGTAAAAGTATAGGAATAGTTCAGTTCTATTTGAACAGTGGATAAGAAGTGGTTGTGTTTTGTGCTCTCTCCTTTACTACGACAGTCCTGTGAAACAAGAAATCTTCGACGATCTCCTGGTACCATTCCTCGTGTGAGGTTTTAGATATTTTATAGGAATTATATCTCGTGAGGTATGTTTTTTCATTATACTTTCCCTTTTATTTAATATATCAGAATATGTTGGTAAAATGTGATGTATTTTCTGATCGTTTTAAAATGTGCTCACACTGTTTGAGTGCTTTCAACTCCCTTTGTCCTGCACGTGTTACTGAAGGAAAGAAATAGTTACGAAATCCATGTTGCATTTTCATATATTGTAATAATTTTTCCAGGTTTGCATTGTATTTATACGTAATTTAACTAGTTTTTCTGCAAAAAATATGGCTGATATGATCATTAATCGTTTAATGCTTCATAATAAAATGATGGAGGTAAAAGATGAGGCATTTGCTCTAAAAAAGCGGCTGGTAACGAATTATTTGATTCGGAAACTTCACTTAGAAGGATTCAAAGCAGGGCAATCTGCTCTTGTTGAATATCTGCGCCTGAATTTTTTTGGGCGCTATTCAAGGAAGTGGGAACTTAGTCGCCGTTACAATGACAGATTCATAAGACAGAATTCAGATTGGCTTAATGAGGCAATTCATTTTCCTGGTATTGTACTTCAGAACTTACCTAGCACTTCTGTGACCCCAGGTACTCATATAAGAGTAATTTGAAATTTTTATTATTTTTAATTTGACAGTTTATAATATTGGAAATTAATTATCTAAACTTGCATGAATTACTTCGGTAGACACAAGAGGGCGGCCGGAAATAGATTTCCATCATTCCAGTGAAAGATCGAAGCGAAGGAAAACAGAAAACATTAGATCTTCATACTCTGCAGCAAAGTTGTCTTTTGCTACAAGGATGAAATTAAGAGATGAAGGAGATGAGGCTGCCGCGAAGTTACTTACAGAAGTTACTACTACGACACCAACAAGGGCAAGTAGAGTACTTTCTAGATGGAGGAAAACTGACCATGTACAGACTGAGTTGTCAGGAGAAGAGGCTCTGTCTCTCATAATATATTCGGAGTTGACAAAAAACCAATATAAAATCTTACGAGAAACGGCTAGAAATCACGGTCATAGACTATATCCTAGCTATGAGACTGTAAGAAATGCCAAATATGCAACATATCCGGATGGCATTCGAGTCACGGAAGATGTATGCGAAGTTAATTTGCAAGAACTTTTATTGCACACGGCATCACGTATTGTGGCATCGGTATCGACCGTTCCCTCTTCAAAAAAGAAAATCAATGCCACGCTTATTTGCAAATATGGTTTTGATGGTAGTTCTGGCCATTCTCAGTACAAACAGGTCTGGGAAACAGGAGAAAAATCTGACGAATTCCTTTTTATGAGCTCCATGGTGCCTCTGCGTTTACTTAACGATTCATCAGGTACGAAATTATCACCATCATTTTTTCCCTCTCCATGTACCCGAAATCGATCATAGTATGACCGACTATGTAATTTACAATACATTATTCTTAATATAGGCGAAGTAATCTGGGAGAACCCTCGGCCTTCATCACCAAGATTTTGCAGACCGATTCGCCTTCAGTGGACAAAGGAGACGAAAGATATTATTAAGGCAGAAGAAAGTACCTTACGCCAAGAAATAGAAAATTTTAAGCCAGTGAATGTAGGCAATCACCGCATTAAGTTCTGTTTGTTGCTTACAATGATAAACGGAAAGGTAAAATTTTCTAAATTCAAAGGTAATATTTCTTGGTTACATGTAGCCAAATTTGACCAAGAATCTTTTGTTGTATTCCTTCTTTAGGTATGTAATGCGCTGACCGAAAGCACGGGATTGAAATGCTACATTTGCGGGGCGAAAATTTCGGAGATGAACGATTTACCGGCGATTACTAATCGAAACGTTGACGAAGAAAATTTGTCCTTTGGCATTTCTACGCTGCATTGCTACATAAGATTTTTTGAATGTTTATTACATATATCTTACAGACTTGTCTTTAAGCAATGGCAGGTGAGAGTACCATATTGATGAGTATGATGTAATGTCATTAGACGTACCTGTTGAACTAACCTTAATATTCCTACATAGGCTCGTGGTAACAATAAATTACTTCTTAAGAAGAGAAAATCTCATATTCAGAAAGTGTTTAGAAAAAAGATGGGACTGATTGTAGATGTACCTAAACCAGGATATGGCTCCACAAATGATGGAAATACATCGAGGCGTTTCTTTGAAAGTCCGCGTCTATCAGCTGAAATAACAGGTACAAGGTTGAAGTTATTTTTATTAATGCGTAATCTTTTATTAAATGTAAAAATCAGGAAACTGAAATAGTAAAAGTTAAAATTTTCACTTACAAAGATAAGAGATCTGTATATGGTCTGCTTTGTATGATTAAGTTTTTCGTAAACTACCGTTTCCCAATGCTAATTTAGTTAAACATTTCTTAAAAGGAATTGACGAAGATCTCATAAAAAGATTTGCCAATATCTTGAAGGCAATTTCAAGTGGTTTTCCACTAAATGAAATAGCGTTCAAAGATTACTGTTGTGCTACAGCAGAGATGTATGTCAGATTATATCCGTGGTACCATATGCCACCAACAGTACATAAAGTACTTATACACGGGGCTGAAATAGCAAAAGAGGCAATCCTTCCGTTAGGGCAACTGACAGAAGAGGCAATGGAGGCCCGGAATAAAGACGCAAGGAAATACCGGGAGAGATACACAAGGAAACACTCCAGAGTGGCCACGAACGAAGATTTGTTTCGAAGATTACTTCTAACTTCTGATCCGCTAATTTCAATATCGGCACCAGTTAGAGCAACGAAAGGATCGAGGAATATGAGCAAAGAGATTAAGCGGCTCCTAGTCATGAACAATGAGGAGGAATTGGCTTATGGGGATGAAGATTCTTCAGACGAGGAATGCATTTAATAGAAAAGGTAATTTATAAAAACACCGTATACTTCATTATAAACTCACCTAAAACTTTGACTGCATGATTTAGTATAAATTTAGCATTATCGCACAAAAGTAAACTAATATATGATATTAATATCGCTTACGTGGTCCCATGCTTTAAGGCATAACCCATTTCATTTTTTACAATCATCACCCTACAAGAAATGGTGACTTTGTAATAAATATTGATGTCTAAGATATGTACAAAGTATAATGATGCTTAAAATCTACAAAAAACGAATCAGAAACGTATTGGTTCGTTGTTCTTCCCAAAACACGAGAGCGCAGCGGAGGACGGTGCTCCGCCGCGCGGATTTGGCCCTTGCAGCGTTGTCGAAAAGTCGACTTATTTTTAATTGGGGCAAATTGGGGCAAGATTTTATTTCAGATTCCCATTAAGGAAGGTTTGTAGTTTATCGTGGTGTAAATAACTCCGTGTCACACGGTGTCTCAATCAACTTTTTTTCTCGCTTTAGGTAAAAATTTGTTCCAAAATGAGGGTCCGCCATTTTGTCATGTAAAGTACATAAATATTCACCAGAGCTCATTGAAACCACGTCTTATGAAGGACAAAGAACATATTTATAAAATGGCATCATATTTTACCCGATGATTTTCCTAGTTCGTGTTCACAATTGACTTGAAGTTGAAGAATTTCGTGAAAAATCGAAAACTGGAAATTTTCGCAAAAATTGGTCAACTTTGACCCCCTGTATAATTTTAATGGGAAGGACCCTACTTAAATGATCTACATAGTTGTATGCAGAATTTATTCTAAATCAATCATGCGAAGTTTCGTAGTCCTCACTCAAAAAAAGCGTTTTCGTATTTTTGGCCAGCTTTTTTCGATTCTAGCCCACTGTGCGTCGTTAACGGTGGTTCTCCGATGACTCCGCCGATGAGGGAGGGAAGGGGGGGATTGGGGGGGAAACCCTAAAAACCCTAAGAAGTGGACCCTCCAGGCCGTTGTGACGTGCTATAGGGTTCACCTCTATGCCTAGAGGGCCCCCTGCCACAACTTCAAGGACAAGCTCCGACCTCATAGACAGAAAGAACGAGCAGGTGAGAAGTGAGTGCTTAGTTACCTCACCCCTGCAGAAGAAGGTGAAAGAAAGGCCCCTGAAATAGATGCCTGCGTCTGTAGGCCTACGAGTAGGCTAGGTTTGTAGGGAATGCCTTCCCCACGCCCCCTACAGAGCAGGTGGTTAGTACATTTATGGTGCACTTCTTAAGAAAACTACTGACAACTGTTGTCAAATTCATTGCAGCAGTTGATTTAGATTTGTATAATTGTTTATAATAATTCATCTTTCATGTAAAATTGAAAACAGTTATTGAAAGTTAAACTATTTGCTGATTTGGTGGTTAAATTTTCATCTTTTTATGAAAAAATAGAGGATATTTTATTCAGAGATCTAAAACTACCGCTTCGGATAGAAGTAATTGCTGCTATAGGCTCAATGCTTGGGTGAATATCCTCTTGAAATTTAAAATTAAAAATTTGCCTGATGCATTAGAAGAATGTAAGGCATTAATGAATCTTCTGAACAGAAAAGTGGGTACTCACGTTTAATTAGTAGTTGATGATGCTGAATTTTCCTGTAAGGAAAGAAAACGAATTCATTATTAGATAAAGTTCACCTTATATACTCAGAAAAGTATTCAATTTCCTGCATCATTTGTAACATTGTGATACGTTTTTACTTATAATATAGGTTAGAAATAAAATGAGGCTATGAGAAGATATTTACTCATCTCCTCAGTGATACGGTTTATGAAAAACTCAACCGCGGCTTGCGAAAGTTTGAGTTGTACAATTCCTTTGTCTGAATTTGATTGATTGCAGAGACTGAAAAGTCTCTTCTTCCATCTAAACTTTCGTCAATGATATAATATATATAAGAAATTTTGCATAGGTGAAAAGAAATAGAGAGGAAAATTTATAAGGAATGTATGTAAAAATAGCTAAGGTGATATCTTAGGAAAAAAGATCCACTGCAGGAAAACACCCACAAAGAAGGGGTGTGTGAAAAACCTGCACAAACCTACTGATACTACATGCTAAAAGATATAATAGATGATAATAATATAGATAATAGGTAATATAATAAATGAACATCTGCTAAAACTAAATTGGAATAATAATGTAGGAGTCGGAAATTCACGTTTGAGGTTAGAATTATTTATTTAATGATTGAGCGTTTAAAATTCTATTTCAGCTACAACAACACTTTGTCGAAAATCAAGAAAGAATTTAAATACTCTCAGTGTGGAGGAGCAGTGGAATGTTAGTACATTGATTAAAACACCAATTTGTGAGTTTCCTGCCAAAGGCGTAACTAGAATTGCACACATTGCTTCCAACACACAATCTTTAAACTTAGATTATAATTAAAATTTAATTGTAATTTAATTTTCCCTGCTAAATCCCTATTGACGGAAAAATTTTTCAGTGACTGAAAGTATTTGCGATCTTCGTGTGATCGTTCGCAAAAATACATCACTATGAAGAACAAGATTCTAATTGCTCAAAATTTTCCAAACGATGTCTTGCGTACTAAAAGCATAGAACCTTAATAATAGTATACTATCAATCTTATTTTATGTGATTATAAACTGCTTACGAAATATTTAATGTAAGAATGATACTATCGCAAACATGTTTATTCATGAAAATAACTGCAATTACGAAATTACATCTATGTAAAAGTTTTCACATTTAATATGAAAATGTATGCAGCAGATGACAGTGATAAGCAAGAAAAAAAGAAAATCTGAACTCCTGTTTATAAAATTTACAAGTAACAAACGGGTAAATCATACCGCGTTTTGAACTGGACACTATTGATGAGATTCGAATTGTATTCCATTTGGAAAATCATAATAAAAATAATCGGTATAAAAATAGTACATCAACGTATAGCAAACGTTCTCATTAATAAATATTGCTTTTGGACTGTATGCAGCGCCTCAAAGCTCCAAATCACAAGCGAGCGAAGTTATGTTAAAACCCTATTATAGGGCAAGGAGAGACTGAAGAAGAAACTAGGATAATATTTAGCATACTGTTTACCTTTTTCGTTATGAGAATGAGAAGGAAATTGAACCGTAGCACACACTCGAAGGTCAGTAGAAACAAGGCTATTTCAGTGGCTTATATTATAACAGGAAAGTAACGGATCACCATATGTCCTTGGCATAATAACGAGGTTATTTTCCTAAATTATCTATGCGCATTTGAGTATACTCTCATTTTCATTGAAGGTAAACAAGGCAAAAAGGAAAGTGACTATGATGAGGGCATTAAGGGGAAAAGTGCCTGCCAGGAGATACCAAATGCGAACAAAAGAAACATTAGGAAAGTCCGCCGAAACAGTTATCGCGTATGAAAAAACCTACGTACCAATACCTTGGAAATAGAAAGTTATCTTTCCAGATGATAAACTCCTTGAGCATATTAAATTAAAAATTCAAGAGAATTAACCATTTCATCTCTTTAATTTTCAAGAGATGTTTGACTGAAAGGAGCATAATATTTTGGTAACAGTACAGACTTAACCGACTGCAGATTTTATTGGAATTAAAAGTCTTGCAAAATGAGGATAGGATCAATTAAAGGATATTCATGCAAATCCTGATACATATCTTCGAAGGTTATTAATGTATAATGAATAATAATAAATTATTGATAAAAGTTACTGATTCTTCTTAAAGTAGTAAATGTAGTGAATGAATTGCTTGCGATGTTTGATCGCTACGACAGATGTCTCCATGTTTTCAGTCTGCCAAGGTTCATTTAGACAATTTGTAGAATCATTGGCTACAATAACGGTCTCCCAATAATACCCAACTAGAGTATGGAAATACGTTAAAGCGCAATCCAGAGGACTAATCATGAAGTAAGCAAATTTCATATTCTGTTAATAATATGATAACGCGTAATTCATACTAGTTTAACGTAGTTCATGATGACTAGTAGTAAGTTGACATTGATTTAATCCATTTGAAGACAACCCATATATGGAAACACCCTGATGATTGAACTATAATTGCGAAATCACGAAATATTATAAGGTGTTCAAACAGGGAGAGATAAATAAATTATTGATTAATATACCATCATTAATGCCATTCCTTGATCTCGGGCGACATTTTTAAAATTAATTTTATTATAATGCTTTAACCATTCGCTTTGAGATTCAAATTTATTCTTATTAGAAGTATTCATTATGTTTCACGTGGTAAAGGATTAGAATATTATATACATAATGATAAAACTTATAATAATTTTTATTACTATTGGACCCTTTATTAGGCGAGGTTAGGCCCGAGTCTGCCTCTCTTCCACCTAACCTCGTATGGAATACATGGTTATCAAGATGTAAAATAATACTAAGAGAAAAAAAAAGAAATAGAAAGATTTGATTTGTGGGAAAAAATCTCCATAACTGAAGGTTGATAGAGAATCAGTGAAGTGATAAATTATCATTAAAGAAAATTAAATTCCACGCAAACAAAATTAAACGTTCCTTTAAATTTCTTGTTGATTTTAATCCTACCAGCAATGCCGTTTGATATAGAGTAATAATTAAAAACAAGTAAATTTTAGAAAATTAATAATTTAATTAAATTTGCTTCCTTATAAGAAAACAATTTTCAGATTGACCCATCTTAATTGTTTCGTCTACTATAAATTAATATAGGTTGAAAGTTATTACAGATAGATGTAAGCAATGCAATGTTTCGATATATCCTATTTAAAATCAACCCTCATCCACCTCATCTACTCAGAGTTTCTGAATTTCATATTAGACATACAGAATAGAATGCTAATTGTTAATTCAATTATTATAGATATATATTAAATTACTCACCTCATGTTGTTCTCTGGTTATCTCTGACCCCTGTAGTGCGCTTCCATGGTCATGTATGCGAGGTTTCCAAGTAATATTAAGGCCGAGAAGGGAAGGATATCACAATCTGAAAAATTGAAAAACTCAATAAATTCAATGACAATTACCAAATATATTTGTGATAACGAAGTATTGAGCATGCATAAGCGATTCCGAATGATTATTATTCAAATTAGAATTATAGATACGATAGTTAAATAAAATATCCTACTCTATATAATGCAGTAGATTAATGTACTATTTTTATTAGTACCTAATATTACAATGGATTTTCATATTTTCTTAAATTAATTGGAAAAACGAAAAACATGAAGAAAGAAATCGAATACTTATAATAAATGCTATAGTATTTGAAGATTAAAATCAGTCTCAGAAAACTTTCGAAGCAATATTTCTGACATTCTTCAGAAAACGTCTTCAGAACTTGAAATTGTGGCTTAATATCTAAAATATCATCAAAAATCAAACGTTGGATAGGGTAAAACGAAGTAAACTGGAATATTATACTCAATAAAAAAATTCTCATAATTTTATAAATAATTAGTAGAGAGTAAGATCCAAGTAGTAGAATAAGTAAATAAAATCATCCAATACTATGATTATGATAAATACGAAGCTACTCAAAGGAATATCATACGTCACGGATAAATATATTCGGCAAGATGGCGATAGCTACATATAAGAAACAAAAGCTCACTATCTTAACTTTCGTGTAAATCTTTCAAAAAATTTAATAATAATAATTAACAATATTAATAATTAATAATAATTAATTTAATAATATCAATTTATGTTACTTACCAAACGCAGAGAAATTCTCTAAAAGTCCCACGGTTATCTTGAGGTTGGAAAATGTATTCCTATCCTTTAATTGAATTATATATAATTTAAAGAATACTTAATATTGAAAACTTCTTACGGTAAACTTATATTTTGCTAAATGATTACTGAATTTCAAATTTACTGAACTCCAAGGAATTTGAATTGTAACGGTTTTTTCGAAAAATTCTTCAGCACGTCAATTCCGGTCGAAGTTTCTAGATCCACTAAAGTTTAAACCTAAAAAATCAACGGATCAACGAAATCGAGAGTTCTGATTGGTTGTTCAATTTTTGCTCTTACTTTAACTGTCACTCCTCCCACTTTTCCCCCTACCGGAGAAAGTTCTAATTACTTTGAAATTATTAATAAGTATTAAAATTAAATTAAATTTATCTAAACATAATATAAATTTAATTTGAAATTTATTGACAATCTAAGCTCTTCTAGAATTACGTATTTATTCTAGGCGTAAAATAAATGGCAGTACCTGACGTACGATAGTGGTGACGTAATGATGACGTATGCTCAACGAATTGTACACGAAAATGAAAGAATTTTAATTATTTTATTTGAGAAAAAATGCCATGGTAATTATCAATGCGTAACTACTTGTAATTAATATATAATAATTGTTGTGCGTTACTGTATTCCAGGGTTTTCCTTCTCGTATGATAGACGTAACAGATAGTGAGATATTATAAATACCAATGAAAATTAAATTTATATATTTTTACAAATAAAGTAGTATTTAAAGTATTTCATTACGATAAAACATAATTCAAATATTGTTCGATCCCAATAGTTTTACGAAAGTTAGCATTTGAGATTAATTATAACTGTTTAACGTTGTAATCGCAACTTTCGATCTTTCTTTATCTTTCACGCATAATATCATTGAATGTTCATTAATAAAATATTGCGAAAGTAGTGATAAAAGTGTCTGTCTTCCCAAAAAAATCTAAATTGACATCCAAAATGGAAAAGACTTGAAGATAAATAAAAAAAATAAGAAATGAAGAAGAGTAAAACGAATGTAAGGTATTTCGAGTGGATCCTGAGAAATCATTTTGGAGTTAACACTGTTTAGCGTATTCATTTTTAATGATATGAATCTGATGTCTAAGTTTGCAAATAAAGTGAATGATTTGCCCGTTTTTAATTCCCTGAGTAGTACGCTCAACGCTATTAATCACGTTCCTATAAACAGGTCATATGATGGTCTTCCAACGAAATTTCCCAAGAATGTTGCAATAAATTACTTACCACTGGATATTCTCCTGGTTCCTTTTAAATTAAATTCGGAATATTGCGTTCAAACGCATGAATACCTTCTAACATACCTTCAATGCTCGTAAAGCTTACGTCATTGTCCAGCTACGAAGAAATCCCATTTTAAAGCTCATTCACTACTCTATGAGGCCTTCTTTAGACTCATTACCTTCTCCAGCACAAACATTTCAAAAATTTGCGAAAAACAAGTTCGTGTTACCGACGCCATTACATGTACTCCATACTCGGAGTAAGTAATGCACCACAGCCACCATGATCCTTCGATTTTCACTCACACTTATTCGAATTATATCACTGAATGTAAAACTGTATCTTCACTGAATTAATTCCACTTCACACTTGGTTATATTTGAAATCCGCAGGAAAATGTATAAGGTACCATCTTGAAAACAGTCCACTCAGCGAGACAAAGAACTGAGAAGGTCACATGGCGCGAAGAATAAGTTTCGTTAGTCAAAATTTTGTAGACCATAATGCTCTTTAAATGCGCGCAAACATGTCAAGATCTGCTGCCAACTTCAAGAAGAGATTGATCATGCTTCCATGAACTTCAAATCTTAATTATTTTTCATCGGTAGGTGTCTTAGAATTGTTTGAGACAGTGCTATCTAGTTGAATATCAATCAAAGTATGTTAAGTGTGTGCTGTGAGTATATGTATCATGATTAAGGTGTGTTTGTGCATTTTCGTTAAAAGTGTGATGCAGCTCACGATTCACGATCGGTGATTTTTGGTGAAGTGCATCAAAGTATAGCGGTGAGAATTGCCTTCGGTTGAAAACTTATTTCTTAATTTGTAGTTCTCATGAAGGCAAGTGTTGACACGAATCATCTCTATCTCTGCGAAATTCTATCTTCAACTAGACAATGTGAAGATGCCATCGCAACCAAAATGGATGGAATTCTGGCAGGAGATTAATGAGTACGGGGTTCCTCGTGTATTGCTATTAATCCGGCATTATAAAGGACAGAAAGGTAAGTATGGTTACTGTAACAAAGACAAGTATTTTGTTTCATTGCAATTGTAATCTGAGTTGAGTACTGTAAGGCAGAGTATGTCGATATGAATTAAACTGTGAAACACTTCATTAATTTCAAGATCTCAACATCAGCCTGAGTACCGTTATTTATATTGTAAGCAAATTATAAAATCTTGGAAGAATAAATGATAATCTGTGAACCTTTTAATTTCAAATTTCTTCAGCCTTATTGCTAAGTGAACAGCATTGATGTCCCTCAGTAACTTCATTTGTTTAAAGACTGAGTGGAACTGTCACCTTAATCTATGCAATTCTTTTGAGAAAAAATGAAGCTTACCAGGCGAGATGATGCATGAGGTGGCTTCTTTTGATTTCCTCACTGAACCAAAATGTTGTGAGTGTAAATTTTTAATGAAAGGGTACTGTAGAATGAACTTTTTCATTATATCCATTAAAAAATTGTTGAGGTATGATGATTCAAAATCACTAATACCTCAGTGAATGTCATATTGTCACCGTCATGAGAAAACTGTGGGATATATTTAGAGTAATTCTGTACTAAAAGTGGACTGATGTATCTTTAATGCTTCCGTGTATGCTCTCAAGAATATTGCATAGTTAAATTTAGTATTACATTCACTTTTCTCAATAAGGCATACCATTTACATAAAGCGTTTGCTTGTCTTTTGCCCACATAATTCGGAGACTTTTTTTTGACTTAACAGGATATATTTCATATGAAATCAATGCTACTCATTTGCCACAAAATATGTAAATGCATTTTGAAATTCTATATAAAGAATATGACTCTAATTTACTTGACAATTACTTTTCTTAAGCAGGCTGTGACAAAATGAAATTTTCTGAGATATGAGTGATTTTGAATCCATTGTCTCTTTGGATGATTAGAATATTGTCTTTCATAATTTCTTTTTTGTGTTGACAGTAATATTCTGTCACGTTGAAGAAAGAAAAAGCAAAGTACCTCATTCCTCATCTGCCCTGGTAATCTTCATCCCTTCTAACATCACATATACAGCTTTATATAATTGTTCATATTATGGCTGATATATGTTACATTTAGTGTTCACTATGGTGGCATATTGTTACTGCATTACTTAAGCTCTATTTTATTAATTGTTACTTATAATTTAACTTCCATATTATTGTGATAATCTTATATTGTATTTCTATTTGTATTCCAAATGGCAAAGTTACCCGGTGTACACAAAGGTGTACATTATCTACTAAAGGCCGAATGGCTGCTTCTTGAGTATTTTCGTTAAGTATTTCACAAGGTCATAACGTGGATACCTGCCGACTAATTGACGAAAGAAGGAGAAATACCTCTCTCTTTATTTGTATGCCTCATCCTATTTTCAAAAATGTCTTTGTCTGAGCACTCAAAACACAGATGTAAGGGGAGGGATAGTGAATAATCTACATAGAAAACAAATGTTTTGTCTCCTTACATAAGGTAACTGAATTATTAATTATCACGGATTTATTATCGTTTCCACCGTTTAAAATAAATACAGTGAAGAATATGTATTTTACTTTTGTAGCATTGAATGGAAAAACGTCTTTTTGCTTTTATTCTGGGAGAAATAATCACCCTTGTTATATTTACGACGCCTGATGAGTTTCGAATGACAGATATGTTCTAAGATTTATAAAATACACATTTAAGAGTCATTGCTTACCGCGAATGTAATTCATGGAAATATTAGGTGCAATAACTTTGATTTACAATTCCTGTATCTTTGATTTAATACCATATGGCGTAGACTAAAATACCAAAATCCTCATTCCCGTTCTTACGTTTTTATTATTACCTTAAGAATCTTTGTAATGTAAAAGATATATTACGTGTGTAACTTAGACGAACGTAATATATATAATAAATTTTATCTATCACTTTCTTGGTAAAGCATTAAAAGTGACTTCAATTTCTTTCGTTAAACCTTTATTAAATAGATAGTAATCACAGAAAGGTCTTACTGGGAATCATACTGGTTCTGAGTACACGCGAAAAATTCGTACCATGAAAATAATGCGCGCTAGATTAATTTATTTTTCCAATACATTTGAAATTTATTTTAATTACTTTATTCTGATAAAAGTTTAGGTTGATGCTCGTTACTTTACGCCATGATGACGTCACACGGAACCATAATCTTACGTTGATTATTAATGTAACTTTGATTTTAAGAACGCAATTTTTGACGAACGGAATTTTTCCAATCTATCTTAAATTAAATTATATCATGCTTAAATTGATATAATTTTAATTTAATGATAATTAATAATTACGAAGAAATTACAACTTTCTCCGACAGGGGGAAAAGTGGGAGGGGTGACAGTAAAAGTAACAGCCAATCAGATCTCACCATTTCGTTGAACCGTTGATTTTTTAGGTTTAAACTTTAGTTAATTTAGAGACTTCGCCTGGTGTTGACATGCTGAAGAATTTTTCGAAAAAAAACCGTTGGAATTCAAATTTCTTGGAGGTTAGTATATTCGAAATCTAGTAATCGTGTAACATAATTTAAGTTAAATGTAATAAGTTTTCAAATTAAACAATCTTAAATTATTTATAATTAAATTAAAGGTTAGAAAGATATCTTCCGACGTCAAGATGGCCGCGGGACTTCTCGGGGATTTCTTCAGTTTCGGTAAGTAACATAAATTAATCTAATTTAATTACTTAAGTTACTTCTAAGTGTTAAGACAATTCTCGATATTATAAGTTTTATGTTATTATTTTGTGACATTACTTAATGCATATGAATTTACGTTACGTAAAACTTATGTATAGTTATGAAGCCGACGCCGGATGATTCATCTTTTAAATGATTATCTTACATTATTTAACGTCGAATGGTTTCTAGTTCTGTACGATTACTTTTTATTCCATTTGTGGCCATGAATTATATTTAAGAAATGAAATCACGATCCATAACTTCTGAAGTCGTCATCTGACGAAAGCCCCAAATAATGCTACGAATATCTTCTGACACCACTTTTATTCCTTAGTATTTCGCTCTATTTAGGTGCAGAATAGTTGTCGGGAATATTTTTACTAGAGTAAGTCGAAAATATTGCCGACCGCTACCGTAACGGAAATCTACATTTGAATTTCAAATTAACTTCTCATGTATTTATTAATCAATCCAATTCCAATAATCCTCTACCTAGATTTTCCATTCAAATCCGTCCTCAATCCATACTCTTTATTTAATTTCGATTGAGAACTCATTTTCGCGAAATATAATGGGAATCTAACATCAACGGACGACTTTCTTAGAATTTCCGCTTTTTTAATGACCGTTGTGTGTGGTAGATTATTTTCGAAGTTATTAAAGAAATGGAAGGACTTACTTAGGCAGGTCCTGAACCCGGAACTTCTACTTGCGGGGCCGTTCCTCTGATGAATATCTCCATCCATCTCGGTACCACCGCGCAAGTGAGGGAGCTATGATTCCTCTTTTGGGTTCTTCCTGTTTCTATACTTAACATGAACAAGCGGCTTTATTCCCGGAAGTTAATTAAGAGTAATAATTCTCGTTGATTTGAGTGCATACAGCGGACTGATTTCGTGTTGTGTAGCGTGTATTAGAAGTATTACAATTTTTCTCTGTCCTTCGTTCTTATCAATCGATTAAATAAAATATAAAAATGATTCTTTCATTAATAATAGTTAATAATAATTTCAACGTAGAATCGGATACTGTTGAATGCGATCGTAAGGAATATTCTAATTTGAATGTTAATTATTGGACACTGCTCGCTCTTATATATGCACAATACAATATTACCCTATATTTTATTCGCTATTTGCAAATTAATTAATTTGGTGTTTCTATTTTTCCAGATTCTGATTTTCTTCCATTGCTTGGGAGTTACAAGGCTACCTGGAGAAACGCAAATGGTGAGCATCTTACTAGTTAATACTTCCTCATATATATTTCCTCTTTTTATTGGAATTTTTTATTGCCGAAACTTATAAATTTTCGTTTCTTAATTAAGTGAAAGAATACGTGCATTTAAAATGATATTTACATATTTCAAACATTTATCCGTTTACTTTTATGCAGCATAATCATGACCAACAATGGGTTAATTTCTTAAACGCTTCTTCATGACATATGTTTATTTCTTATAATTACACTAAATAAGACTATAAACACAACATAATGGAACACAAAATGACGGGTAACTTTACTTGGAATTCGGTTAAAATAAATTCTTCAGTTTCGTTGCATATTAATTCGTTCTTGGTAAATTGTTTATCACAAAACAATGTTTAAGAGGGGAATGCTTTTTGGCTCACAGGAAAATCTTACCACGAAGCTATATCAGATAACAGAAGGCAAAATTATCATTTTATCTACAATGAAAATAATTATTTTATTTTGAGTGGCCTTTCTATTTTTTATTTAACCATTTATTTAAGAGAAGAAGAGTTAGGACGATTGATAACTTCACTTGTTAAAAGCTATTCATTACATATATAGTATTCTAATCCTTTACCATGTGAAATAAAATTAATACTCCAAATAATAACAAATGTGTTGCTCAAAGAGAAGGGTTGCATTAAGGAATATTATATAATAAGTTTTTATTAATTTAAAAACTATAACTAATTTCTACTGATTTAAATAAGTATAGAAGAAATTTAATTTTAATCAAATTCGCCATAGAACAAAAATAGCATGAGTTTTCAGATTTAAGCTACAAGTAATATATCACTCTTTGTTTGAATATTGTTTAATTATTTGTATCATTTCACGAATTATTTTATAATCGGCACAGTATTGGCTTAGGCACCGGCACCGGCACCATATTTCAGCTTAGTTTTCAGATGGAATTATATGAATGTCAACATAAGATTTTACATGATCAATTCCGTTTGTGCATTATGAATCTCTCGTTATCAAATTATTCGCTGAATTCATAATACTGGCCCACTAGATTGCGCAATAAACAATTTGAAAGGCTTTTTTCTTAGGAAGACCGTTATTGTAGCCACTGTCTCTGCAAATTGTCTAAATAAATCCTAATGGACTTAAACATGGAAGCATGTGTTGTAACAATCAAAATTTACAAGCAATCTAATATTCACTGCATTTCTGCCTTCGATTTCAAGAAGAATTGGTAACTTTTACCAATAATTTATTACTATTATTTAAATCATAAACGCCCGACGATAAGAATTACGAACTGTATCAATATCTCCCTCTAATTGATCCCTCAGAGATTTCGCACGACTTTTAATTCCAATATTATATGCAGTCAGTAAAGTCTGCATTGTTACCAAAATATCGTGTTCTTTAGAGTCAATGATCTCTTGGATAAAAGAGAAATGAGATGGATATATAATTTTTAAATTAATGAACATGTTCTAAAAGTTAATAATTTGAAAATAATCTTTCTTAGTTCAGGAGTATTTGCGCTTAGGTTTTTTAATACGCGAAAAACTGTTTTGGTTACCTTCGGACTTTACCTTTCCGTTTTCCTTTATTGTATCTCCAGGCAGTCACTTTTCCCCTTATTCCCCTCATCTTAGACACAGGGCACTTTCCTTTTCGCCTTTGTTTACATTCAATGAAAATGAGAGCTTACCCAAGGTTACATAGATAATTTGAGAAAACGACTTCGTTACCATCCCAAGGACAGATTCCTTTGCTCTCAATATTTACATATTAGCAGCGGAAATAGCATTGTTGTCACTGACCTTACAGTGTGACCTGAATTTCAATTTCCTCATAATTTGCATAATAAACATGGTAAACATTAATTAATTATGATCTTGTTTCTATCGCGTGTGTCTATAGAAAATTAATTTAGTTTTAACTTGATTTCGCTCACTTAACATTTAAGACACTTAGAACCGCTACGTAGTGTCCGAAAATTAATATTTAATTTTGTGAAGGTTTGCTACGAATGTGCCATGTTTATACCAGATTTTTTCCGTGATGCTTTATATCGAGTACGCTTCGAATCAAATTTATATTATCCGGTTCTATACAGGATATGTTTTGTCTGTTACTGTTGAAATTCATGAACTGGAGGTTGGATTTTCTTCGTCTCTTTCTTATCACCGTTATCTCTTACATTCTTTTTCGTCTTTAATGAGAAAACGTTTAGAAATAGTTTCGCAACTGCAATCATTTTCATGAGTTTACAAATTCTTGTCGGTGGCTTTCATAATTAGTATTTCATGTTAGTATCTGCCATACAACTTTCATTATGACCTAAAATAAGATTTGCAGCATACTATTGTTAAGGTTCTATGCTTTTATTCTCACTAGAGATCGTTTGGTTATTTCGAAACAGTTGGAAATTCGTTCTTTATAATATTGTATTTCCACGTACGACTCACATCTAATGCTCTCATACTCTCACCCATTAGATAATTTTTACGCGAAATTGTTCTTTGCTGGAAATTTTAAAATGTATGTTTGAAGCAATGTTTGTAGCTCTACATACACCTCGAGCAGGAAGCCTAGGCGAAGTAATGATTGAGCGACAAGCTCCACACTAAGTATATTAAAATTTTATTCTTTATTTACGACACAGTGGTATTCTAGCTTCAACTTAGAATGGTCGCATATAAGCAATGAATTAAGAATTAAAAAGGGTGTCCGTAAACATGAATTTACCACAGTTTAAATTTGTATTTTTTTTTGGGTTTTTAGGATGTTGATTTGGTAATAAGTGGGATTTTGTGTACATTTGCGATCTGTTGAATTCAGACTTCAAATTGCAACACAAGAATCGCGTACCACAGTTGAGTTTCTCATAAACTGTGTCGAGGAGAAGATGTTCTAAACTCTTCCCTACACCATCAGTTTATTTCTAATTGATTTCATAAGCAAATATGTATCGAAATGCTACAAATGTTGCTATTAATTAAATACGTTCATGCGTATGTAAGGAGAACTCTATCTAAAATAGAAATTGTTTTCTTTTCTTACAGATTATTCAGCATGATCAACTCCGAAATCAGACGTGAGTACTCTCTTACCTTTCTACTCAGACGATTAAAGTTTTAAATTCATCTAGCTCATCTAGCAATTCTTTATTAAAGAATATTAACGTAAGGATTGCGCCTATAGCAGCAGTCTATCCTTAAGCCTAGGCGCAAGCTTGCAATCTCAGAATTCAATATCCTATGCATTTTGTAAAAAGTTTGGAATATGATTATAAATTAATAATTTTACTATCAATAAATGTTTTAACTCTAAACATGAACCAGAAAGTATTGTAGCCAGTTCAAAATTAAGTACTGATTCGAATTTGACAACAGTTGTCAGTAGTTTTCTTAAGAAGTGCGTTATAGATGTACTAACCACCTGCCCTGTAGGGGGCGTGGGGAAGGCATTCCCTACAAACCTAGCCTACTCGTAGGCCTACAGACGCAGGCATCTATTTCAGGGGCCTTTCTTTCACCTTCTTCTGCAGGGGTGAGGTAACTAAGCACTCACTTCTCACCTGCTCGTTCTTTCTGTCTATGAGGTCGGAGCTTGTCCTTGAAGTTGTGGCAGGGGGCCCTCTAGGCATAGAGGTGAACCCTATAGCACGTCACAACGGCCTGGAGGGTCCACTTCTTAGGGTTATTAGGGTTTCCCCCCCAATCCCCCCCTTCCCTCCCTCATCGGCTGAGTCATCGGAGAACCACCAGCGACAGTGAGTCGCGCCCAGGAGTAAGTTTTGGTGTTGGTAAAGTAAAGAACGTGTGAGAAGAACCAGAAGGAATTTGTAAATATTAGAACAATCAAGGAAAGGTCAAGCATTCAGTTAGGAATACACTAAACATTTCAGTTGCTTTAATTTTCTTCCGGGTTTCGTGTTCACGAATCTTTTGTGATACAATCAAATGGGAGAATTCAGAGTATTAGTAATTTAGGATAATATTTTGAAGTCGGAACTATTTAGCAAATGTTGAGATTGAGAAGATTTCTAGAATTTTTCACAATATCCGAATATATCTTATTTAAATCTGCCTCAGATTTTACTAATCAACGTTTCGAAAATTGTTAATTTCTTTTGAGAGAAAAGAAGGAATATTTTTACATACTTTACGCGCAGATAATTTAGACTTTAGACTTGTCATACATTATACTTCTTTTCGATGTATTTTTGAGACTTTTAAAGTATGATTTACATTTGGAAATTGAGTTCTCTTTCCGATGTACGCCCTACACGACAGCAGACTAGAAACCCAGATTGCCCATTTATACGATTACAGTTCATCTTCACCATACGTCATTTAGGAATACAATTAACATTCCAGTGGGTTCAATTTTCTGTTGAATTTTACGTTCACGAATCTTTTGAAATACAAGCATAGGAGATAAATTTAAAATATTAGTACTTCGACGATAAAATTTGAAATCGAAACACTTAATCGAACTTAATTCCAATGTTGAGAAATATTCGAGAACATTTCGCAATACAGGAATAAAATTCACATTAACAACTTCCTCAAATTTTACTAAAAAGCATTACGACATTCGTTTATGTTTCTTAAGAGAATATAGTACATCTATTTATATACTTTGCGCGCTGATCACAAAATTTAGGCTTCATCGCAATGGATTACTGACATATTTTTCGGAAAAGAATTAAAAGTGGAAATGTGGTTTTCTTTCCGGTGAAGGCGTAACACGACAGCAAACTAGAAACCCAAATTGCCCAAGCATACAGGAACAGTATATCTTCACTTTGAAGGTAATGTAATGATGCTTAATTCAGTATTTTTCTATGGATTAGAAAAATCCCAATGTTTCGGAGGATTTACCTTCCTGCTCATCGGAATTATTAAGGAAAAAAATTAAACTTTTAATTATGAATTTATCCCATAAAATAATATTTTCTTCAAAAATAACAATTTTAACATTATTTCGAATATAAGCTATATCTCCTCCTAACTGGCCGACAAATAATCCGGCATATTTATTTATCGTAGAAAGACGAGATGCCATATGATTTCGTTCATCGACAGGGCATATTCTAACAAATCTTTTAAGGTTTAAATGATAAGTCTTACCAGTATCCGAAGCGTAATTAGTATGGAAGATATGAATCTTTCTTTCGCTTTTGAGAATCAACGGGCACTTGAGCTAGTCTTACAAATAAATTTGTTTGTTTGTATGTGTTTGCCTGAAACTCGAGAAGCAGAATTTGCCTGGTATTAGAGAAGGTTAAACGTTTTCTCTGCGCAGATATGCTTAAGAGGTTCTTTGGCCTTGAATACCCCTTTCGATTCCAGGAGAATCAATGGATTCTCTTAAGAAATACACTTAAACCTCATTTTTATCGTTTACATACTACATTTCTTTAGTAAAGTTAAATTAGATGAAATAGTCCGAAGAAATTCAGACAAACGCCAAAATAATTGAAATAATTATTATTTTTGGAGTAGACATTATGTTACATATAAAATTGCGAGTATCTCGGTAAAACACAGGAAAATATTTGTGAAATTCTTTGGTTGCAGATATCTAGTCCCAATGACGACATTGCGGTTGTTGATTACGATCTCAAGCATTTCCCGTAAGAATGCATTGAGAGTTTGGGCCCATATAAAAGTTATGGCAAAAATATGACAGTCTTCCATAACAGAGGTAATCTCTCGAGATATTTCTTAATTACATGAATATTACGGACGTTTTCGCGAAATGATTCCGATATTAGTGCGTTACTTCAAATGTCTTAGCTAAATTCAAGAGACATTGTGCACAAAACCTGGTAAGTCGAGGACGTTTTCAATGTTATCATCTGACATTTGCAATAAATCACATGTATTGTATAATCGTATACTTTGCGGTTGACGAAAATGAATTATGATTAACTACTTTAATATCATTCTTATTTCGATACTAGCCGAAAAATCCGTTCATTTTCAACGGGGAAAGATGACTTGATTAATATCACACCAATTGCTTATTGCTGGTCTTAAAAATTACAATAGATAATAAATAGAACAACTAAGACGCGGAAATAACTATTTATACAATGAAAAGCACATTTATTTGCTTCATTATTCTAAGGTCAAATTAACTGTTTAGATAAATATCATATGAATAAGCTTACCTAACGTCCCGTTTTGACTGGGCCAATCCCGATTTGTAGGTATGTTCCCGTGTAACTTTTAATATTTCCCTGTCTGAATGGAAAGGTTACACAGTCATCAGCGTAGTTTACGCATGATTCAGGGCTATTTAAGAAACATATTTCAAAGACAACGGTGAAATGACTTTCCTAAGCTGTTTACGATAAAATAGGCTACAATTTCGGATTGAAGAAATTTCAAGAAATATAGTCAATGTAATAATACAAATTTTAATAAAATTTAAGAGTGGTAGAACATCATTCATGAATCGCTCACATATTGTTACGTTGATGCTTCTACCTACAAGTCTATTAAACCATATGCAGCGTTGTTCATTTTAAAATTCCATTAAATGTTCGACACAAAAAAACATAAACTGATCAAATACACAAAAGTACATCAAACTTAAATATTGTATTATCCTTTAACTGAGTTCATAGATCAAAATGTAAATTACATGGTTTAAATGATGTGCAGGTTGAAACGGCAACCTAGCATTGCTTTAGACACGATTTATATATTTAATTGGTATAGGTGATGTTGCACGAGATGGCGTGCACTCAGGAAAAATCTTAAGAAGGAATAGTTTGGAAGAAAGTCAGATTAGACCGGGAATCGAACCCAATTACTGTTCGGTTACTCCGTCCGTTGATAGTTCAATGATTAAAGTTCACTGCTTCAAAATCACTCTTTAAGACAAGCATTCTTAAACAAGACAAATATTCCGAATGCATATAGTTCCCTGGAAATTCGAAAGTAAGTTCACCGCAACTTTAATTTCACCCGGATAGCGGTGCATGAGCGGAATTACACTCGGCAAGAACACGTGCGACAGAAGCCAAAAACAGTGAATTGGATCGTGAAGGCGTCCCTCTGCAGAGGGATTGGTTGTCTCCGGAAGTTTTGCGGTGGCTGCGGTCTTCTTTCAAAGGAATGCGATAGCGTGGTTCCTCTTCCTCACACCTTTCAACCTACACTGCGATCATCGCCACCCTCTATGCTTTTTCTGAAGGAAGCACACAGGACTAGAATCGAAATTCGGGTTGTCCGTCCGTATGCGGCCGAAAAATTCTTAGCAGGTGAATAGAAAGTTTCCTTAGAATTACAAACAAACTTCAAACTAAGCCGTTGCATAAGAGACTTTGGAGTTTTCACCTACTCTTTTCTTACTTTATCTCAAAGCTTACTCTAAAGTTGTGTCTGGCATTTTGTTATGCATAATTAGGATGATCTTATCTCATTTAGTTAAAAACAGGATATTTCCCATTAGTACCCGTTATACTCAACGCAAAGCGGGAATTCGACTAGCCAGTCTAATCACTCCACCATAACTTCAATAAAGTTATTATTTGAAAGGAATTCACCAATCTGTAGATGAAAACTTAATCGGATATATAATACCGTAGTTCCTGTCCGAAATTAACAGTTCAGGAAATTAATAACTTATAAAGGTAAAACAGCGTAATTTATGTATGAAAAAGTTTTTCGCCGCAACTTCAACGTAATGTAAATTTTAATATGTCTCACGATAATAATATTTTCTGAGAAATGTTAGGTCGTTTAAATTCCAAATTGCTATATCGTTGTCCTCTCATAAACTAAAGAGAATCTTTATAGAAACTAATAAAGAAAATTTTGGCTCTCTTTATTTTTTCTGTTGAATTCATAGAAGATTACTGTTTTTGGAGTAGGTTTTAAAGGTAAATAGTTCATTGTATACTCCTTAGACGGGAAAATAGGGCTGCGAACGGGATTGTTCAGGAGAAAATGGGACTTAGTATAGTAAAGCTACGTATTAGATTAAAATAATCAGCTATGAGCACGAAATCTGTAAGCAATTTAAAAATAAATCTTCGTGTTTTGATTCGTTATCGTCATTTTCTTATAGAGTTACTTTTAATAGTTCTTATATAGTATTAAAATTGAATGCTCCTCGGAATAACTGAAAAGGATTTTTACGTTAAACATTTTTCAAGTTCGTAAACTTGTTATTACATAACCGGTGTAGGCATTGGAAAGCATCATACAAGATAGTTTTCTTTTTGTACTACGCTGCCAATTTTCAATTCCCGCGCTGAAGAATTGAAATCTGTTTATTTTCAATTACGATTGTCCACTGTGCGATGTAAATATTTTTTGCGTGGAAGTGGAGTGCTGCGCTGTCAGAAACTCAGACATCTACGCTGTGGAAAAAGACTGGAATGGAATGGAATGGAATGTCTAATACACTAAATCCTCAATTCATTCGGTGCATAGATTCTGCAAGCTGACGTACAAACTGAGACTGCCATTTGTATGCAAGGTAAAGGGATAGGTTTCCAGAAAAGTTTGCAAGACTTTAAATCCATATTTAGTAATTTTTACATAAGAATTAATGAACTAGTGGATACGACATAGCGATTTGAAAAAAATAGTTTTAACGGAAGCGATAATCGCCATTATTCTGTACCTTTCTCTACTGTTATAGCAGACCGTATTTTTTCGAATCTGAATGTCCTCATACCACTGGTTAGTGTGACATGAGGAATGTTTTCAAGTTCATTTCCGCTGATATTACAAATTGATATTCAAACAACCAAAAAGTATTGACGCATTTTATTATTTTATAGGCATACATTTGATTTACCGCACCAATCGAGACTTCATCTTCGTCAAAACAAAATATTTCTAGAATTCGTTGACCGCCATAAACCGAAGCCGTACTGATGTAATACCGTAAGAGGGTTAGTTAAATACTGGAGTATACGTCAATATTTACAAATGATTGAATGAAATTGAATGAAATGAAAGAATGATCAAAATATTTATTGAATTAGCGAAGGTGTTTCAGATTTAAAATGATTTTTTACTCTTCAATATAGATAGATATAATTCTCGTAGATGAATTAATGACCTCGATATTTACATACAACAATTTCAGAAACAGCATCATGGAAAATGCTTTCACATTCAAATTCATGCACGATTTTTAAACCTCTCCTTCCAGTTACATTGGCCTACTTTGTTTAACTCCCTGATCTCCCTTATATCACAGGATAACACACATACTAAACTCTGAATTTATATTTCAATGAAACATTTATGATTTTCGGCAAATGCCTCTGTAGGTAATAAGTTTCCTTCGTCGATAGTATTCTACTCTAACATTCCTATCCTCGTGAATGCAGGGGTTATACGAAATTCTCGCTGTGCTTCTAGTAGAGCCACATGGATGAATTGCAATGCTCCGAGCGAATTTGCTATAGACGCCTGTAACGATCACAGAACATCGTTCGCTTTATCTCAACTCGTCCCAGGAGCAAGAATTAGACTGGCGAAATCTGCTTCCATGTTTATTTCCCTTGTACGCAGTTAGACGCTGTCCCTCCCACCACGTTCCATCCCGTTCTCGGGAGAGATGCCGGAAAATGAAAAAGGGAAAAAAGGTTGAAAGTTGAGGGTGTCTCGAAAGTCAATTTCAGGGGTATGTTCTTCTTTTCGCACTCTTATATTCTTATAAGGCGAGTAAAGACAATTAATCCCTATTTTAACACGTTTCCTCTCTTTCTGTGTTACCTTTTTATGTAACGTTATTGCATATAGAGAGAGATAGCTTGAGGGAACTATTCCATTGATTAAGCCTGAGCGGGAGAAGCTTCGAAGTGATGGCACTAAAATAACAAATTACCTAGCCCATGGAAATGCACCGAACTTTCCTTATTGTCTATATTTTATTATATTTCTTAGAAAATTCTGACATTCACTTAAAACATAGAAGACGGCGTGATTGTTTACACAGGGACAAAGACGTTTACACGGAAAAACCACGTCTTCTAAGCCGAGAATAGGGTATCTTAAATACTGAAGAAGAAAAAAGAAACTCTTTAGAAAGGGATGTCAGACGACCGAATTCAGTGATGACTCGGGTTTCATCTTATTATTCTTCGGAGATCAATAGGAAAGCGTTCGATGAACGCTTTAATTTTTCAATAAGAATAATTCTCTTATCTTCTTTCGACTGAGTTTATTTCGCCAAATTCATTTGCGTAAATGCTCCTTTGATATTATGATACGTATACAGGCTGTAAGATTTGTCGCCAAATACATCTTTACTATACGAAGATCCGCAAAGTGAATTTGGAACTTTCCAATCTGTACTAATCAAGGCTCATGTGCATTCTTAGTTTCGAAGATAAGTCATCGTTTTCAAATTTTTTATCCACATAGTTCAAAATGTACTCCCAAATAGCCTTGTTGGTAACGCTTTTGGTAAAAGAAGCTTTCCGTTCGATTGCCTTAAGGAAACCCTTAAGTGCTAAATTACTTCAGCTGTCGAAGCACTTTTAACGAACCAATACTACTAGAGGTACGTTAAAAATACTACGGTATAATCACTCTTAACCGACTTCGACTTCAGTGGCCTTTTTACTAGGCGTGTTCACAAAGATCTGACAAAGTAGAAAGATTCAAGCAAATATAGTTTCATTTTACACATTCTATTTTTCAAGAATTATTTAGTATATAAAATGAAAAAATGGGAATACTATACTTTCAACAGTTTCCAACTGACAGTGAGGAAAACAGAATATTGCGATTTTAAATTAAAAAATTGTCTAAACTTGTTTGGAAAAATGTTGTACTTAAAATATTTCTTTATTTTTCTAGTTGAATATTCACATGCACATATTCTATGTATAAAGTTCCTCGTCGAATCGACCGGCAAACACTGCAACCGATCTTTTATGCAGTACCGGAGTGGTCTTTTGAGAGGGATTTCAATTAGTATTAGTTATATATTGAATTTGAAGTGAGATCGACTAAATTTTATTATTAAATCTTATAATAAATAAATATCTTTATCTAGACTAGATATCAAAAACAACACAAATACTCGAATATGAAAATGTACTGTACATATAAAATTCACAGTAAGAGGCAAGGTCTTGAGGAATTCTATTATATTGAATAAAGAGAGGCGTTGTACCTTTTTCGACAAAACTAAATTTTTTCTTTCCTAAAAACACGAGGTTTCAGTTAATGAGCATCATTATCTTGTAACAACCTAATGTTTGATTGAAACCGGGTTATTTATTGAAACCAGGTCTTGTTTTGATTAAAGAAAAAATAAGTTTTTGTGGAAAAAGTACAAAAGCCCATGTCAATTCAACGTTATTGCACTACATAGCTCAAAAAATTTATCAGATGGAATTGAACAACCGTTGGCTCTTATGGAATCCAAAACTGAATCGGATACACCAAAAGCTAAGTTTATTTGCACCGCGGATAGTAAAATACGCTTAAAATATAAAAGAGTCCGAAGCGTCGCCCAAACTTCTGTTTCCAATTTCGGGCGAGCGCATTATCATCTCGGCCACTGCTGACAATGAAAAATGCTAACCCTCTGTTTCTCTTACCAAACCAAAATTACGTCGTCCTTTTCGCTCCTGAAAGCCAAAGAAAAATGCCATCGCAGCAAGAGTACAGCAATAATAAGCGGTGCTAAACGTGGCGAAATCCATGCCTTCATTTCATCTGCAGAAATGCTCTTTCAAATTTGTGTTTTCCTCGCCTGAATCTAGGATGGGAAACTAAATGAGGCAGCGTTTCGTTCGAAGTGAATGAGCATTCCTTTTTTTTTCAAGCTCTTCACGAATTTTCGGGACGCCGTCTCCTCTGGAAATATGTATGCGGTGGCGGTGGTGCACTCGAGGAATTACATTTTCCAAATTTATTGTCGCCTGCTAAAAGACCCTCGGAATTGCACACGTAAATATTCGGAGACGATAGAATTTTTGGCATCTGCGCGAGTTTTTCTTATATTTTTCACCTTCGGATTAAAATATTTTGGCAAATGACCGAAGATTGCGGAATACTGAGAATTGCCTTGTACGAGAAAGAACTCTTATATATATTTATTATATATAATAATGTTTTATGACCAAAATAAGATACTTTATTCATTTTTTCTTTAACACTGGTCTTGAATTTGTAAGGCTATTCTTTCTAATTTAATTTTTCACAATAAATAAAGCATGCAATCGATAAATATGAAGTTTTCACGCATTCCTTATGAGAACTATTTTATTCTTTCGAGGTCGAACCGGGGTAGGTAAATGAAAAGTAATTAGCAAGTTTAAATATTTACATAACAATACGATTATAAGTAAACAAATCTATTCAATCAAGGTACCCAACCTACAGCGTAACATTTTCTAAGCTCACAACATTCTACTGATTCTACTCATAAAACATTGAGGGGAGATGGAAAGGTTCAAAAACTTTCTCGGGTAAATTACTTTATTCTGTAAGCCTTTGTTACATCATATCAAAAATAAGTAGACTATTATAAAATTTACTCTGCAAAGGGAACTGATTTTACTCATGGGCGTTCATCTAAGGCTAGTTTAAATATGTCTTCTTGTTAAGCCATCAGCACAAAGGCATTTCGTGAATTTTTTTTACAAAAATTGCTAACTTTACCCTTTATGTAATGAGGCTTAAATAATCATAAATAATGATACTAAAATGGTAAACTCTTTGAAAAGCTAGTAATTCTGTGCGATTCCAATATTTTCAATTTATTAAGTTCTCATCAAAGATTTTAGCAAATACCTTACTAATATTTCCAGACATGAATAAATTCTTATAGCCTCACAATTCACGCATTCTTATTTATGTAATATATGCAATAATAAATATGCCTTTTTATATCATTTAAATGAAATTCCTTCATTTTCGAGGGTTGATTTTATTAGTAATGATAATCATAAAAGTTTATGAAGGTACATTTTTCCATCCTGTACCATAAGAAAAAGCGATTTTTTCTAAATTATCGACATAAACACAAATGCAAATAGAAATAAATTGATCAAATGAATAAGGAATTTTATAAGATGTATTATGTGGGTGGGGAAATGGGTTATTGAAGCAGTAAAATACGAGGAAGCTGGTGGTTGTTTGCGAGTTGATAATCAGTGGCGTAGAATTTCCAGTTGTTCAAGAAGCCCTTTTCTCTAGCACTTAGAACGTAGAAACTTTACTGAGAATTCCGAACATGTTAATGACTTAGCGTGATTACATCCATAAATACACATCATTATGAGCGTTTATAGCGAATGAACGCATAGGCATGTTTTGAGCACTGGGAAAGTTTCGAAAGCACGTGACAGAACTGCTGAAATGATTTTGACGCTTTGGAAAAGTCAGGGACGGATCTGGGAACTCTGAAGGGGGGGGTACTTGCCAGAAATAGGGGGAGCGGTTTACGACAATTTCTTTATAAGCTTATATCAACTTATTTCTCTTTATAAGCTTATATCCACTTTTTTTACTTTGTAAGCTTATATCCACTGATGCAATTTTGGCGTTATACATAGAGTAGAATTATAGTGATCGTGGAAAAAATTGATTTTAATTCAAGATCCTCATCAGAATCAGCACTAAGGAACTCACTGTATAGTTTTTGTATTCTAGGCGAATCGATAAATAATCACTTCTGTAGCTCACCCATAGCAAGAATACAAAAACTATGCAATGAATTCCTTAGCGCTAATGCTAGAGATATATTCAATAAGAACATGAGGCGAATTAGGACTGATAGAAAAATCAAAGTGATGGAGATAGATAATGGAGAACTTTGAATGCTTTCCGCACAATATCGTGTGGAACAGGGGTATCTGAAGAGAGTAAATGGATAAAAGCCCCTTGGATTTGGCAATGGGAAAAGTTAACTATAACTTAATAGTTGGCCTAGTTAAAAAGGAATCCTCCTGCTAATACGTGTGTGTTAGTCTGTATCAGTGAGGGACGAAAACACTCTTCATATATAAAACTACATGCTCACATTTCATTAATGAACTCTCTCAATATATACAATAATTTTCGTTTTTAACACTTTGAAATATCCCATCTTACATTATCTGGTTCATTTGTCAATTAATACCATATTTAAATTCCAGATAATTTTATTTTCTCGATCTATTATTTTCTTTTTCCCATTCAAACTTATTTATTTCGTTTGACTTGCTTATGTTCATGGTGAAATAACAATTGAAAAAGCTTCAATTCTGCAAATACACGTTTGCATTTTGAAATTTCGACGCGAGGTAGTTGAGTATTTGAGGCATAGACGCAAGAGAACTTAATTGTGGGTAATTTTTTCCTTTAAAATGTTTCCTCGGCAATTACTCAAAGTCATTACCGTACCTCATGTATAAGCAGCGGCGGCTCAGAGTATTAGGCGTTCATAATTTCTATTATGAGAACCACAAATATTTCGCACTAGTGAAGCAGCTACTACTTACTCTGCAGATAACTACTACTTAACTCAAGAGAATCTGAAGATTTTATACCTTGCGGATGAGAAAACTTTACAAGATTCATAAGAGGATGATGTTATGGCCACGTATGACTGTGTACACCCAAATATGCAAGGAAATAAAAGCACTTACGATGTTCTGTGCACTGTTTTATTTGCTCTTTTAACGTATTTTTGCTCTTGAGATTGTTTTGTGGTACGTTACCACTCTAAATTGGTGTTTTTATGCTATGCGAGATAAATATACAAATTAAAATATCACACCACACTGGTACAAGAGGAATGGCTGTTTACTCGCTCGTATGAAAGCCTGAGAAAACTGTTTCTATGATTTTCAGTAGGTTATGTAATCATACGGACGATAATGAAGTTAATATTTAAATTAGGCTCATGTCATGACGCTATTGTGGAATAGTTGCTATGACGGTCGGTTGATATAAATAAATTAGTAAACGGACTTAGTAGATTCACCCAAGATTTGAAACAATCCACAAAACTTTAGATATATTAAAATTTTTACACTATCCTAATTTTCATATTGTGATAGGCTACAAAATTATTTTCTGGAAAGCCTATAGTTTTGTCTTTGAAGTTCAGTAGCGTACTATAATAACTATGTTAAACTTAAGACCCTAAGATTATTGCCAATTGCGGTTCCACGGGGAGAGTGGGGTATATTCGACCTCCAGATCTTGATGACTCTATCATAATAGCAATTTGCCTTGGATATCACAAAGATCTGGAAATAAAATATCACATTATGACGTTTTCTCTCGATAACTATACATTTACAGCATTCAACATGATAAAATATCAATGTAAGAGTTGATTGCAGATGAATTCATAAGGAAATTGTATTGATAAGGATCAAGCCCAAATTAAAAGATTCTATTAAGGAAATCTTAAATCTTTTTCCAATTAGAATGTTTCTGCATTTACCCCTGATTCTTTAAAAAAAATTATTTCACAGCGCTTAAAATCATTAGGCTTTCTTAAATAGTTATTTTGAAACTATTATCACCTTTGAGAGATGATATTACGGATGTAAATACATCTTCAGAAGCATTTTTTGCACAAATTGCGCATTACTGTATTATGCATATGGATGAAAACATTGACACTACCAGGGTAACTGAAATCTTGAGGAAATGAAAGTAAGTTTTACAAAAAAATACAAAGTGATTCGTGAAAGTGAAGGGAGAGAGTTTTCCCTAGCTTTTATCACTAACAAAACCCAAGTACTTCGAAAGTTTTATTTTTTGTTAAATTTCTTGCGTCGAAAGGGCATCGTAACGCTCTCTTAAATAGTCCTCAACGGCCACTGAAACAAAGATTAAGGCAGTTTACCCCTAAATATGATAATTTCTCGTCTTCAATGAAGAAGATGGGAAAAGCAAGCCTTTTGAGATGAAAATATTTACAAATTACTTAACACCACCGCCAGAAATAAATAAGCTTAATTTAACTTATTTATTATTCGTAGCTATCATTTTGTATGTATGTAAATGACTCATCTCCTTATGGACATGATATTTATAAGACAAAATGAATGAAATGGAAGTCTATAATACTTGATCATAGTTTTTTTCATATGAGTTTAAATTACCCCCTTTTCTGATGGGAAATGTGTGTGATGGGATTAAAAAATCGTCTAAGTCGTTAGAGGGACTGCTTGTCCTGAGGGAGACAACCACCATAAAATTTTCCATCATAATACGAATCGAAAAAGATATTTCGCGATTAAATAGGTCCTATAATTTATTCAATTTCCCTTCGTTTGGAACTCATTCCAATTTCGTAGAACAAATTTATCTAATTTAATTTTGAAAATGGAACGAATCATGCAAATGATAGATAATAACTTAACGTACATTCCTTATTGAAGGATATTTGATCTATTTACCCTTTAATGAATTCCGGAATTTCATATCTGATCGGGATACGGGTGAAATTAATTTTGAAATATAGCTTCAAAGTTTTATAATAAGACGAACTTTACTTCCAATCCTTACGAAAGTTTCCTCATGCTGTCTAAAATCGACCCGTAAATACTAAAACGACATTTCAATTCAGATTATTATAAATTCTGTAATTTCATACGTATTTTTCATAGGGAATGGTATTTAATTTCTTTATTGAACTAGGATAGTATATGGCGATGGTTTAGGAGTAAGAAGGAACTTTTAGTTTCAATATCACCCAAATAATTACGTTTTATTATCGTTATAATTATTATTATCTTCAGATAATTCTTTCGAGGTAATGATCTCCAATTGCCAATTTTTTCCAAAGTAAAAAGTTTTCCAGTTTTGCAATGTTCGAAAAGCAGGAAATCTAGACACTTTTCCTCAGGACTTAGCTACTGATAAAGAGATCTTCAATTCACTTTCTCGACACCTAAAAAGGGCTAATATTATAGCGAAAGCTAATACGGAAAGCTGTGTGAATCACTTACATAAGCCACAGCCAGACTCTAAAGCAAGGAGGGACCAAACAAAGTACCCGGGAGAGGTAAAAACCGTCGGGAAATTGACCACAAAGTTTCCCACCATATTTCAAAGGGCAAAAAAAGGAGTCTCGAGATAGCGGATTCTTTCGTGCACGATTTCCATCCCATTACACTTAACGCCCCTTGCTTATTTTCAGCTACGGACCAATTAATAACTCGGAACTATTTTCTTCAGCGGCTGCATTAAATCCGCGAGGGCAATTTTTCCTCTCCACCTTATTAATTTTCCTCTTTCCGCTCGAGGAAATCGCCTCCACAAGGCCTTCCTGGGATACATTAAGGCGGAAAGTGAAATTCTATCGAACGGCTTCAGTTGGAAAATTCGGAAGATATTTCTCCGTCGTTTATAAATTACGCAGGATTATTTGTCGCATCCAGACGACGCCGTGATGTATAACGTCTGCTAGTTCCACGCCGATGGTCACGCTTCGACCCCTTCTGCGGTCAAAGCCGACGGACCAAACCTCCGCTTTCATCGCCTTTACTACGCGCGTTGAATTCCTTTCCTACAGCGAAAAATGACCTTCGTACGGTAGGGTCATGCAAGGGTTGTCAGGCGTCACTACAATTAGCGACTTTAATGTCAGGTTTGGGTTACTATTCAAAGACAAGCAGACAAAGTCAAAGTTAAATCTTAAAATCATAATCATAGTAAAAGGAAAAGGGTTTAAGTAGATTTTGCGTGTACAGGCGTGCCCCTAACAATATTCCAAGGAATAACGGACATGAAAAACGCTGACAGGACCGGTACTCGAACCCAGATCTTCCACTTTCCAGGAGGATGCTTTATCCAATTTAGCTAAACATACCGTTTTAGGGATCCTTCAGTAGCGTCATTCACTATCACGACCTAATAGAGGTAATTATTATTATTCCTATTCCCTTGGAATCATAGTAAAGGCTTTCACCAAAAATTTTGACATTTGAAGTTATTGGGCTGTAAAGTTTTCATAGGCGAAAGGGATTATTGGGAAGGGCCTGATAGCCATGTGGGTAGCACGTTCGACTTTGGCGAAAAGCGGTACCGGATTCGATTCCCGGGACCACTTCATACCCGTTTCGCATATGTAGCTTTTGAATATAGTTCTCCACAGGTTTTCACTTAACTTAAAATCCGTATTTTATAGTATTTTAGCGTGTGTACACTGGAATTTCCCTATTTTTCACTTATGTCATTTCGTTTGTTTTAAGGTGCTCGCCTTATAGTTCTAAATGAATTGATGAAATTTCTTCTAATTATTTGATCCTTCGGCCTTTCTTACACGTAACTTTTGCAAATATTCTAAAGAAATATAAAAAATAATTCAAAATTATTAACTACAGTCAACTTTACATATAGAAAAATAAATTCTAATACAAAAATAATAGACAAAAGATATAAAAGTATGCAATTTTTAAAGCAATGTAATGTACTAGATATAAGAAAAATAAGAGTGAACATAGTTTCATACAGTCTAAGTACAGTTATATAATATTGAATTGAGTTTGGTCGTGGGATTAAACTGCTCAACTGAAATTAAACGGTGAAAACTCACGATGCGGAAGACGGCCACTCAAGATGGGTATCGAAAAAAAGACCCGTGAAAGCATAGAAATAATAACAAAGACAATTGTTAACAATAATAAGAATGCCATATTTTGGTATCATCCGTTGTTATATTGCGTTTGCAATCACAATAGCGATATTCTGAAAAAGGATAGAAAAAATACCGTAAGAAGTTATGATATTTAAGAATGTTAAAGATCAGGGGTGATGAGGAACACCTGGGGTATCAACTTCCCTACTTCTTTCTCGGGATGGAAGGAACTCAGGATATTTTGAGGCGATTTGTGGTAGCCAAAGAGGCTTTCATTAAGCGAACTGATGACGTAAGGCATTGGTAAAGGAATCAGGAAAGGATTAGTAAAATCCTTGGTTTGAAGTGTTTTTCCGTGTGGGTGTGGAACGCGGAATTTTACGGGAGGAGGACATCAAAAGATTGGATGTGGGATGGAGAAAGTAAGTTAGATTCACAGAAAATCAAATACGAAGTTTTCGGAAATGTTGGAAAAGATTTAAGGAATAAGTTGAGGGCAGAGGAAATGGGTAGGCCATATATATAGAGAGGAAAAGGATTACCAAAGGCAGTAATTGAAAGTATATGCAGTGAAAAGGCAATTGATGTTAGATAATATAAAGGCAGGGTAATATTCATGGTACGGGGAATGGTTGCAAATATTAAGAAGCATGAACCAATGATGCCAGTTACCATTCTACCTTAAGCCCCTTCCTATCTACCGAAATACTCATTGGGTGATTCGGTGGTCAGTAATCCCAACTTTCTTTATCTATTCGAGGAAGAGACCCGATGTTTCATTGACGTATTCGGCTTATAGAGAGTTTTTCGATCTCTAATTCATTAACATCTGAGTCCCAATTACTTTTTCCTATAATTATGAAGCTGAAATGTTATGTATTTCATCTCATCGCGTTCCACTCACATCGAAAACAGTTTCTGAGAATTTATTCTTTGTCCAGAGTCGATCAAATGAAAACCTTCCGTAATACACTTTTGTCGAATTTCCCTCATGATTCCGGGCGAAGCATCTTGAAACAGAAAACAAGGTGATCCAGAGGTGAGTATGATCAAACGAACTCATGTAATCCATGGCAACGCACGTCTGAATCGATCCTCGCTTGACCTCTGCCCTTAGGCAAATGCAAATTTAAGCCACACTACAACACGCCTAATATTTCACTTTAAACCGCTTTCAATGCATTGCAGCCCGTTCGCTCACCACCAACTTCCAAAGATGCATTCTCCATCGAAGTTAAATATGAATTAATGCTTTAGAATAAATAGGAGACATTGTTACAAATATAACATATACTTAACTCGAATTTTGCAATAAGTTTATAGTCTGAATTTAATTCCCTGGGGTATGACTGGCAAATCTACAGCATGCGTGTCCTAATTGGAATGCGAATAATTCCTTTAGTACGCGGAGCTATGACTGCGCCATCATTGTTTTTATTGTAGTTTCCATTGTTATTATTATTAATATTATTTTATGACACTGTTTTAAATTAAAATTACTATTTAAATATTGCTATAAATCCATGTAGCCGTTATTATGCGTCCTCCTTGTTATATAGGCCGTTCTCATACAGCTAGAAAGATCAGGGAAATGGATGCTAGAACCAGTCGATTCAAGGATTAATTTTCTCTGACCCGAACAATACCCGAAAGTAATCGATTAGGAAACTATAGTCTTAGTGTATGCAACTCCTGCCACAGACCGATAGTTGGTTTGAAGGGTCTATATGTAGTTGTAGATGTAAATCGCCAGGGGGTAGGGGCGATTTATGAAATTTTTCATATTTAATAATCTCTAATTAAAACTCCATTTCGCCGTGATGAACGTAATAAATGTATATCTATCGCAGAATAAACTTTGCAAAGAGATTTTAAATCCTAGATCACGTCATATCCTAGGCAAATAGCTAGTAATAGAAAGGAGGGGACGATCATGGCGGGTCAGTCAACAGAAGCGTCGCAAAGAGCGTCAAAATTATTGGGGCGAAGATCCCGAGTCACGAAATTAAATCCTTAATCTCTTATCCTGGCAGTTGACCAAAATAGGAGTTGTATCGAATAGAGTAGTTATAGAAGGAAAATCATAATAGTGTCGGCAACCATAGAGGATATCGGTCTAAAGAGAGTGTTGAATAAGAAGGTTGAAAAAGAAGTAGTAACGAAAATCCCTCGTCCATTTCACATGAGTGAATTTTCAAAATGTAGCTATGAAGCTGAGCGATTATAAGCAAGTCTGCGATTTCATTTTTCTTTAATTTATTTAAAGTTTCGGAACGATTCCTTTTAATTTCTGTAAATAGAAACGTTTAGCAAGTTTTATTTAATAAACATTGCTTCATAACATATTTCAATGTCTGCCAAACTACTTTGCTCCACGTCACACTGGGGGTTGGAAATTTATTTTGCGCCAAGCCAGCGAAAATTAATGCTAGATTTACTGTTACACGGTAATCCGAGGATTCCTTTCTCCTTTAGAAGGAATGGTAATGTGTCACTTGCTCAGGTTAAAGTGATGCTGTATTCTCTCAAAACTAGGGAACCAAAGCCCAGGAGATAACCGAAAATTTCCTCTTGCATCCAAGAGTAAACATTTATTCTATAAATCTATTGCAACAGATCATTACCTGAATAATCAATGATAAATAAACGGATTTCGTCTTTATTTGGTAAATAATAGTGGCAGAAACTACTGAATTTTCAAACATAAACAGTGCTGCGGTAAACGTCTTTACATTTTTGCAAAATTAAGTCTCTAAAAATTTGCTAACACCTCGCGAACAATTAAAGTTTCTCATAGACACAACCGTTAAATACTTATAGTAAATAGCGTTAAATCTGCCAGAAACCTTACCACTTATCGCGGCACACTTCAAAGTCTCTCGCGGCACACAGTTTGAAATACATTGACCTATATGCAAAGTAGCACTCTCAAATAAATATTTACCAGCGAGTGAGACTCACTAGAGACGCTCTTTGCTTAGGGCGCCGATATTCCTGAGGAGTATTTACTTCGCTCAATGCTGGATTGTTTGCATAGAAATATGTAGTAGTACTTTAAGGAGGATTTGAGGCGCCTCCCGTCTGAAATCAAATCAGCTCGTTGCGTCAGATTCGTCGGATGATGGGCTTGCTTAATCGCTTCTTTATCTATTTAACTTCCCTCGGTTTTGGCAAATTCAAAGCGTCTGTCCGTATTAACGTCGAAGTGTTTGAGTTTCCAGGTCGAGGAGAATTAATTGGGAGAAGAAAGAGGTGAATGCCTCCCAAGGCGACAGAAATGGGAAATCGGAAATAGAATGAGTATGACAAAAGCTATATGTACGAAACGCGTGAAAGTGAAGGGCAACATGATTATAACTTGTTTCTAAAAATCGCAATTCGGGTAGGGTATAGATTGTTTGAGGAAGGGTCAACAAGTAACCACGTAAGGAGTAATAAGGTGTTTTTAACAGAAACGTAGCTTAATCAAGTCTGATGTGATCAGGTTCAACTTTGTGGAGAGGTGCCAGATCCAGGTGGAAAACAACACTGTAGTTTCCACAGAATAAGTATTTATTTCGACTAGTTTCGTCTAAGTTTTGGACATCTTGAGGATGTTCTAAAACTTGGGCGAAAGATGAAGTTTTAGACAACTTGACCTGAAGACCTTCTGCTTGTAGTCATAAATGGTGAAGGATCTCCACCAATAGTATCTAGCTTCTCCTTCATTACTTAACTCCCTCTTCACCCAAAAGATAAAATACCAAATAAATTCTATATTTCTCTTTGTTCATCTTATATCTTCAGGATTAACAAAGTAATCTACGAATATATCCGTCTTATAATTGGGTGGATCCACCTCAATACACGGGGTCTAAGAAATTAAGACTTCCTTCCGGGTATTAAATGCACACTATAATGATAAATCTGTTTTAAAAGAGGGATGATAATGAGTAGAGGGCGTTATTTTCATTTCTCCCGTCAACCTATCATGAAGTCAAAGCTCTAATTTTCTATTACATTTTCCTACGAATTGTTACCTTTCCTTTAGTTTCATCGTTTCTCTTTAGTTGGATATTCTGCGTGAGTTCATCCGTAAGTTTTCCTTGTCTTCAAATATTATATATTATACTTTGGGTTACAATAATCATAGAGTATACACATTACTTTATGCTATAATCTATTGGAGAGAAATCTACCTGACTTATCTTGGTGAATGCCATATTTTTCATTTACATTTTGGTACAGTATGGAGAAAAATGTAGCTTTGAATAACTATTGTCTTTCTCACTTTCATGTCTGTCATGACATAGAAGTTACTGAGGTATGAGGGATGCTAAATAATGGCATTGATTAAGTTATTATAGAATGCTAGAAAGTGAGTTATTGCCCTTCTCCCAATGGACTTGTTCCGCATATAAGATTCTGGTTCGGTAAAGAAAGCAAGGGAAAACTACCACACCTCTCATCCAGTAAGTAGGCCTCATTATGCTCTTCTATCTCTTGGTACCTAATGGTAATGGTTCCAACCGACTTTCGGGCTTAATACTAAACGGAGAGATTGGAAAAAGAGATGAAATTTCGTGGAGATTTGATCGTGTTAAAAACCAAGGCGTAGATAAAATAAACAACCGACAAACTAGGACCACGACAGCCTGGCGGCATTAATGATGGGACACGATGTTAGCGCATCGATTCCAACGCCGTCTATTAATAGATAAATTTCACCAAACCGCTACTTCTCAGCCCATTAATACCCAGATGAAGATACGTTAATGTATAAAAATTCGTCAAATTTTTAAAGATGCGAGTTATTCACCAGAATAGCCAAATTCTCCTTGAAGATCCTTTATCTACTACCATACAGTAATTTTAATTTTATACGATGGGTATATCACTATAGCTGGCAAATTTTTACAACGTTTAAGCTATACCTCCAATCTAGGCTTGCAAGCCATTAGTTCACATCTAAGTATCTCCATCGAAAAATTTCGTAATTTTGAGATTTATTATTAAATTTACACGAGTTATTCTATGAGATTTAAAAGATATTTTCAGTCTGTTTTTTTTCTAATGAAAATAAGTCGCATGTAGATATCTTTGAGAATTCGTGCAAGCAAATGGCTTTTTTTCTCCTAGGCGTTGAGGTTTTTTTGAACACTAAGATATCATTCTCTCTTAACCTCAGATAGCTACTTAGATTCCTCAACATTTATCAGTGCTGACCCTATACTGGGTTCGAACATCGACCGCTTTCATCAAAGGCAAATGCACTAACCTAAAGCTAACGGGAGGATTTATTTAATAATTTTTCCATACCCTGTATTTAGGTTAAAATACGAATCATAAGAAATCGATAGGTGCAGAAGGTGAGGAAGCAAGAGAGTAAAAGTGAGGAATGAAAAAGCGTTTAAAGAGGAAAGAAGGAGCGTCGAAGAGAACGGAAAAATTCGGCTGCGGCAAAGCTCACTTCCACTAAAACACGCGGTTTGAAAAATAGGCATCGATTTATTTTGTCGGTAACAAAAGATTTGAGTGTGAGTGCAGAGGTGAAGGAGATAGATGAGTGTGCAGATGAGGCGACTTTCATCATTCGGAAAGAAAGGAGAGAATTTCGGACTCATTACTCTCACTTCTTCGGACGGAATATTTCTACTTCTCAGAGGCACTTACTCCGATATTTTGCTCATTCACCTATCCTCTCTACCCTGAGCTTATACGATCTGATTCGGTGAGGTAACCTAGTCCACGGAGGAAGGCGTATTGTGGAAATCCATCAATAACAGAGGAAAGAGACATATTAATCAGTTTTATTTACCACTAATGGCTTCAGAGAGTAGTTGCCAACATCAAATATTGATCACCTAATAATATTACCATCTCAGGGTCCAATAAGGTTGCCGAATTAAAGTTTCTAAAATTCATTTCACAAGACGTTAAGTTAGAGACGCATAAACATCTGATAAGTGTAGGAAATAGGGTATATATAGGGTTCTATTGAATAGTATTTGAATTTAGACTATTTTTTAGCTAGAAAGGATAACAAAAAATACCATAAATTACGGTTAAATCTGCTTTTTAAGATACCGAAATCTTAATTACCGATTAAAAGCGTAGGGTTGATTATAAAATAGTTCATTATAAAGCCATTACTATAGCTACGACTTTCACTATAAGGTGCATTGTTTGAAAATGAATTTTTATACCCGTTGCCGTAGGGTTTGTTTGGACAATTTCGTATTGTAACAATTATTCGACATGTTCTTCCTGTCTGAAAATTTGATGGCAGTTAACCACGAGCATAAAATTTGAACCTTACATAATAAAGTAGTTAACTTAGAAATCATTTTAACCACCAATTATGGCTTAACTATAGACTATTCGTTATGATGCCGCAACTTTACTGGGAATCTTAATAAACGGAAGAAATTGTTAACATCAGAGTGAATATTATGAGACTTATAACCTCACATTACACACCTTTAAATATGATTAAGCTACCAAAATTATTACATATTTCAACACTAGATATCAATATGGCGCATAAGATTGAACAATTAATATTTCGACAATTGAACAGGTGGAGGAGATATAAAATAAAGATAGATAAATAAATTAATCTTCGACAATGATGCTTACAGACATACTTTTCTTATTGTTGCGGCGAGTAAGACATTTTACTATTACTTTAATTAATAGTTCCAATGTATCGATTTTTTCTTTTTAAATATTCCTAATAATTCTAATTCTAATGTGAAACTGTCGAAGCAGAAAATCAATGAATGACACCCCTCAACTTGAATAATTTAGACTAAGGGTGGGCCAATGCATATTTTAGCAACATAGGATATCCCATTTGGGCTATCAAGAAATAAACTACAATAAAATCTATATAACGTTGATAGAAGTTCGATTATAACGAAAGTAATATCTAGCCATAGATTTCATAGGAGGTATATTTTGCCTTGTAGTATACCTTTCCGCTGAAATCATTCCCACGGCTGTAGCTTTTGCCTCGGGCCGGCCCTTCTCAATGCAACCACACAACTAAAGCCAATAGTACTGGCTCCGCAGGCAATCCAAACGCCCTCTGCTTTAGTTTGTGGATGTCTGGTTCCCTGAACAATACCTGAATGCCCACACGCCTGTAGCTCCGTGGAAGAAGAATAACCTGAAGCACCAACTCTCACTTCCGCAACTGCGACTTTGAAAGAACCACAAAAATAAATGGATCGTTGAAAATAGATCAGTTGCTTAAGTATTATGGTAAACAAGAAAGTAGACAACGTGCCATTCATGGCCTTAAAACATTAGATAAGAGGATATTGCTATTCAGAAATCAATCTGATTTATTAGTCTGTATTGATTCAATGCGTGTTTGATGAGCACATCTCCTCACGAGCTATTTAATAGACTCAGTAAGACTGGATTTGTAAAAAGAAGCAACGAAATAGGTCCGACGCGTCCTTATTTACACATATTAGCTATTAATAACGAGCTATATATGTACGTGCAGCGCTTAAAAGGTTTCCGGAAGAAACCCATTGTCCAAAACAATTTTGTTTATTTCTCATGGTTACGCGCGCGAGATTGTTGAGACATTTATATATACTTTTACAATGGATAATGGCAACAATTATAAGCAGTATTGTTCGATTTACGCGGTAGAGTTTGATTTCGGGTACGTTTTGAGGTTAACTCGAGTATTTATCGTGGTATGGCGACTTTCATTCACAAAAGCAGCATTTATACAATTGTCATGACTCCACTGATATGTTACACCGCAGACATGTGCCTGTAAATACAAATAAATTAATAATAACCAACGCAACCAAGTTATCACCATTCTATAAGAGTGCTTCAGCAATAACTAAATATATACGATGAAAAAGACTTTATAGTACTAAATCGACAACATAATTATTAATAATTAGGATCACAAGAATATTATGATTAATACTTGATTAACGGCAAGAGAATCTTTAGATGATAGAAGATTTAAGGAAAAACTTAATTTAATTCGTAAAATCAAAGATGGTACGCACTTAGAAAATGTTGTCTATATTATGCATCCTCCCTAAATAAATAACTTGTCATTCTGACGCTGCGAGGAAGATCAGGGATATAAATAATAGAAGAGAAGTCTCCTATAGAATTCATTTTTTCCGCGAACGATGCCGGAAAGTAATTGACTAGGGAAATACAGGCATGAAATCGATATTCGAAGGCCTGACTTGGTGGAAAACCATAATCAAAATTAAGTACGGAGTGAATTTGGAAGTATATATCCTTTATCTATACATATAACATATCTTTATAGCGTAGAAACACTTGCCAAAAGGCACCGTGCAGGGCAAACATGTATAGAAAAGTGACAGAGAGAATAGACAATAAATTGACAAATTGTGAAGAATTGACAACAATCATCTCGACAATGTGATCACAATTCCGTTCGACAATGCGCTGCAATAATTAATGAACACGCGAGTAAAAGACATTGTTCGGACTTAATTAACAACTGCGAATCCAATAATGCAATGGTAACTCCATAAAAATGTGCTGCAACAATAAATAAGTACGCTAGAAAAAGGAATCATGGAATAGTGATTCTTCTCAATAGACGTCGAATTATGACAACAGGAATCCATGTAATGCAAAGAAGACTCTTTTTCAAGGCTGTACCAGGTGAAGTTCTCTCTATTCACAAGCCGTGGCCTCGATCACATTCGCTGCAATGCCTCGACGGCGACGGGACAATGGATTTACCTTCACAGAGCGGCTTTAGAAAATCTCCGAATCTTTTTTAATCGGATACTCTTGCCAAACTGAGTTTACGGAAGGAAAGAATAGCAAGGGACAAAGACACGCAACTTATGAGAAAGCCTTTCCATATTGCAGTATTTGAACTGCAGAAATACTATATCACGAAGCGTGACGTCAAAGGATTTAGGGCGTTTCTTTCATGAGAGGGAAAAAGGCTGGGCTCAAACCCGGTTCATAGAGATCTATAATTAGAGCTTTAACGGAATACTTTAATCCACGAAGACTTAGATAACTTATAGTATTCGTTTATTTAGCTATTTAATGACTTCTATAAAAAAAATTATATCGGTAGCATGAAAATTCACAAGAATTTTAGCAGTATGCTAAAGGTGGATGAAGAAAATATTTTATGCTATATATGATAGAATATAATGCATAAGAAATATAAAAGGGGTGTGGCAGAGGGTGTACCGATCGATCTATTTTCGGTCAAATCATCTATGGCAGAGGCGGTCATCAATATCCATAATTTCTGTAATACGACCGGTCAAAAATATCGATATATCGAGGCAAACCTATCGATTGATAGGTCGAAAGCGGTAGATTCATCGAACATCTAGGAATATCAAGTCGATTGTTACACTCATTTTCAAAAATTTCTCCATTTTCGAATAATTTTTATGACTTCAGCCCCCAGAAGACGTTCTGCGCCTCCCCAATTCACGACTTCCGTAAAAAGGTTAATTCAAGCAAAAATAGCGTGTAGAAGGTGCAGAGTTTTCATCGGCTAAGTTATGTATATATTTCGCTTGAAGTTTTTCGTTTACGTCCGGCATCGGTGGGATTTTACGACTGCGGGTGCAGTTTGTGTAACGGTGGTCTCATAAGGCTCGGCCGGTGGGCAATAGTTGGCGCGGTACAACTCGGGTGCTGTAACGCCGACAATTGGGTCAGCAAGATTGAGCAGAGAATTGCATTCATTGCGTCTCTCTTCGCGTTGTCCTGGAAACAGTGGCGAGGGTGCAATCTTAAGGCCGTGTCCATTAGGTTACAATGCACACGCGATTGGCCAGACAAATAACTTAGCGTGCGATGCTGGCGAATATGTGGAGGAATGGCCATAAAGACGATGTTGAAATGCGATGCTCTTGCTGTTAAATCACGCGAATGATATGCCGAGGAAATTAATCAGTGGGAGTAGGAATCAAATAATAATACTACAATTTTAAGGTATGATTTGAAGTAAATTTAACGTTAAAACATTTTCAGCCATCACTGAGGCGACCAACAAGCATAAACAGGACCCTTACTTCGGATATAAAGTCCTCTATTTCACTTACCTGAGAAGTGCATGTTAACCATGATTTACGACGAATAATCTATTTGGATAAAATTCCAGTTTCCAGGGTTAAGGCGCTATAAAATGAGGGTGGCTTTCACATAGGAATAGGAAAGTAGCTGTATAAACTTTGAGCATAATCCTGATTATTTGGAAATTTTCTGTTCGTGAAAATAGATCTCGGTTTCTTATCATTTGCTATCCAATTTTTCCAGCAGTCTCGCACTTCATGTTGAGCAAGGCAAAATAGATATGCAAAGGCAAATATTTGTGGAGAAAGGAAGCTAAAGTATCATACCATAAATCACAACAGAAATTTGTTCATTTAACAGAAATCCAAAATAACCTATTCCTAATTGCTTAAGTGAGAAAAACTTAAACATTTTGAGAGGGGGGACGCATATTTTCTAAGAAGAGATAGGCGGAATAGTTCTAAAAAATCTTCATTATATAAGTATTCAAATGTGTAATATATTGCGCTTAAAAAATAATATCTGAAATAGGAATTATATGCAAGAATACTTTTAAATTAGATATTCTAGAGATTGACTTCATTGTCTTTTACAGAATCTGCAAAGAATGCGAAACTTTAGCTTTAATTACAATAAGTACGGAGGTTAATAACTTCTGATAAAAAGGTATAAAAATATTCGCGTGGATGATCGTTAAAATAGATGGTCATAAATTAGCACTTGAAATACTGAATAATCTTCGTTTGGAAAGGAATTATTAGCATTTCATTTAAGCTTCGACGCGGCTAAACTATCATTCCATCGGCGCATTTTATAAGGCAAGAAAAGAAAAAGATGCCATTCATCAGCACAAATGCCTCCGGAGAAAGCCTCTAAAAATGGCAGAATCAAAGGATCTTTTCAGAAGGATGCTCCGTCTTTTTACCCCACTTGTTACTGGGCTTTCATCAAAACATTCCACCGATCCAAGTAATTAGTTTCTGCGATTGGAACCGCGTCAGATTCAACGCCCTCTTTTGCTTCTTTTCCCTCAGAGATTCATCTTTTGCTCCCCTCTTCCTTTCAGGAATCTCTCCTCAATGCTAACCCTCCTTGCTATTTCCGTCTTCCTATTCTTCTCTTCTTCCTTTAATTCCATTTCATTCTTCCTCGACGATTCCCTCAATCGTCTAAATACACATGGCAGGATAAAACGAAAAGGGATAAGGCGAAATAATGCTCAGCGCGAAGTGAAGCTCTTTTCGTATATTTTCGTGTATAACTTTCAATGGATATTAATTCGTTTAACACAAAATGGTTAACACGAAAACATTTTATGGTCCTCATGCAAAGTATTCTCATAAATTTGTTCGAATAACACGGAAATAAATAGTAGAGATGTTAATTATAGGATTTCATTTACTCACAAATTTTAAAATCACTACATAAACATAATTTTATTCATTTTACATTTAAAATTAAGTTAATTTTGAATAGAAAAGACACGCGATATAAGAATATAATATTTATATTCTTATATCACATAATTTATATATTGTTATCTTTTATCTTCCTGAATTTTCTATGAGGTTGAAGATGGAAGTAACGTGGCAAGAAATTGTTCAATTCCATAATTATATCATATTTACGTTTTTGCGCTTTCTTAGTAAACCTTCTTCACGCATTGAGGTACTTAGTTCTATTTGTATTGTGGATCATCAATCTAAAATAAAATTTGAATTTAAAATTAATAAAATTATTTGTAAAATTTGATTATGTTGACGCTGATAACTAAGTAATAAAAATCAATAAAAAATTTGTGTTATCATTTATCAGGATTAACTTTGTAAGAAAACAATAGAGATTTATATTAATCAAAAGCTTTGTAAGAGAAAAGACTTTATAGTTATGAGACTGTTATTAAGTCGAGGGAATATGCAATGAGGGTCAGATTGAACAATCACAGTGGTCGTTCGCGGGTATTTCGTTATCTATTATCATAATTCTCGCACTTCTGAATCGAAAACAATACTTTTTTTTACAAAATTACACAGAAAATAACGCTCCTAGGAATACAAACAAAATATTTCTTAGCAGTTGATTGAATTTTATTAAGGAGTATAATTCAAAACATTCTACCGAGTAATGTATATCAAATTATTCTTGAAATAAGATATAAAGTTATTACACTTGATGGAGAGGTGAAACCCCACATGCCTGTGAATATCGATGTATTCGATGTATTGGGTGAATCGCAAAAGAGGTATCCGCAATCGATGTATGCGAGGGAACTGTGAGCGGAAATCGAAGGTATTCAGCTGTGTTTAATATTTGAATTGTGCTTAACATCCAAATATCCACAGGTACCCTGCGTTACCACTTTTGACGTGTGGCAGGGGTTGCAAAAGCCGTAAATCTCCTCTGATATTCAGTTACGTCAGCGGAAAAAATGAATCCCTGACCTGCCTGTTAGAGCAGCGATTTACATAATTTTGCTCACGCTAACATGTACGATAAGGTAGATGGTCATTTAACAGATTGGACACATAATGCAGTAAAACCTGTGTTAAGATCTCCTATTTAAGGTGCTAGTCCTCTAAATATGCGGTTTTCTCTCGGTCCAGGTCCGTTTTACCCTAAAAAACACGGTAAAAATACAGCTGCATATACATATATATATATACATATGCGATCTGCAACCGCTTGTAAGTCAGATTTTTTCCCTTCCCCAGGTGCACTGAAACCTGCTATACCCTATCCTCGGCCGTTAAATCGAAAATTTTTTATATTATTCTTCCCTGATCCTCTCATGGGTTACTTCATTCAGGGTAAAACATGACTAAAATCAAGTAGAAAAAGGAAGACTCTTTCTTTGTATAAAAGACATACCGTTCTTAAAAAATATGCAACGAGAAGACAACCAATATTAAACAACTAAAGTTCGTGGAATTTTATAATCAGCTACGACAGCTAAAGAAAATAAAGAAAATTCCTTCCCCTTATTAAGGCTCTTTCTTATAACTTTAAGAGTCAGGAAACCTTACACTTTGTCTTATAATGCAAAACAAACAATAATTTGTAATATCCCGGTTATAACTTTATTCTGCTTATAATGCGGTTTTCATTCAGCTCTTCCTGAAAAGTGTCTTAGCACTGATTTACTTTGATTTCTTTATTAATAGCCTCTTTCATCCTACTCCGTATCTTGGCATGTATAGGAGAGTCAATGTCAGTAATCAAAGTTAATCATAATGTTCAGCAAGCCGTGAAATACAAGATTAAAAAAAATCAATATTTAATAGGGTTTGCTGTATTCGTAATCTTACAAGATTGTATTCGTATTTGCTGAGTCAGATTAACTTAAGAAAAATCTGCTTAGCTAAAATGATATGGAGGAGCATCTTAAAAATGCTTATCTATTTGTAACAGCACTTCCCAAAAGATAGAATTTTTTAAATTAGGGAATGAGACGCTCATCAACAAACTCGTATACAATACTTGCATACGTTAGAAGGGCTCTGGCCAGGGCATCCAACCGCAATATTTTCCTTCCGGTTTTCGCTCCGGTAGAACGAAAAAATCAAATAATGGTTAAGTTCCGGTTTCACTCATTCTGCCAACTTCAAATCGACTTTAACGGTAATTTTTTCGCTCCGACCATTGTAAAATTTTATACTTCTGAAATTGTTTTATTATTTCTAGCAATTTCCATTTAAATTTTAGAATAAAACTTAGTGATAGTTAGCTGTGCGTAAAGATGCACGAATTTAACAAACCTTCCACCGCTTAGGTAAAATTTGCGTTTTCGGGACCCAAAATACAGAACAGAATGAAAACCGATTTTTTGTTTCGGTTCTGGTTTAAGAATTTTAATATATTCGGTTTTCAATTAAAAAAACAAAGTTTCTTTCCGGTTTCGGTTTGCGGTCCAGTTCCGGTTCGATGCCCTAAGTCTAACCAGCCAAAAGTAACATTGCACACTCCCTCTATCATCGCTCCTACCGACGATTCTCTTAACCAAGTATAGTTTCTAAGTATCCTTTCACATATGTTACGGGATCCACCCCTTTTTGGACTGTTAAGATAACCACAATTACAGCGTCAAGAATGATAAAGTTAACGATGGATAAAGTGTGGGAGACTCATGAGGCATTCATCGATTTATACGAGTGGTCGTAAACCTCGTCCCCACCGTCTGCCAGTTTTAAGTTTTGAGGTGAGAGCATTTCTCGGATGATAAAATCGACAGACGCGAACAAGCGGTGAGGGAAATTCATAATTAAAGAAATTCAAATCCACCTCGAAAGGACTACGACGAAACGTGTATCTGCTAGAAAAGTGTTGTTTAAATATTGTTGATTTATGAAGGATAGAGAATTTGATGCATTGGTGTTAAAAATCTGCACTTATTTCCTCGTACAGTACTACCTCGACTTACGAAACCCTCTGCTTAGGAACTCATCAATGTATAATATATTTACTCTCTCCATATTGATAACTAGAGATCTGAAGAAGAAGAAACATATACTACACCATTGCACGGTAGAGTTAAGTAGTATATGAAGGATTAATTACTGATCCTCTTTAGTTTAACTTACTTCTTTATCATTTTTGGAAAGATGTTTGCACTTTCTTACAAGAAACACAAGTCACATATCTTATTCAAATTACTCTTTCTTATTTAAATAATTTAATGTAAATAAATCACACCTACACTACATAAATTTCAGGAATAACAAATATCATTTTTATTTTTTCTATCAATAAACATCATTATTGCTATGCGAGCGGTAGGGAAATGTTAACAAGAATACAAAGGTGGTCGTTGGATAAAAAGAGGTGACGACTGGTTTAGATAGTTACATCGCCGAGAAAAGGCGATTGTTGCAACAACTAGAGAGTTCCTGAACAACAATCGACACCGAGGAGAAGTGTCAACAACTGAGAGAGAGTTAATGCTGACCCGAAAGGGAGTAGTCAACCGCTGAGAGCCGTAAAGTGAGCTAATGTCGCCCCAGGGCGGCCACTCAACTGAGGCCGACACCCTCTACGTGGTTATAAACGTGGAATATGTATCCATTGACCTTTGGCAGCGTCGTATTTAAATGAAGCTCAGTTTGGAGGGAAATTGAGGGGAGAATCTCGCAAGGAAGGGAAAATGAAAAGCATTTTTTCGTCGGAGGAAAACAGTAAAAAAGCGAAAAGAAAGATAAATATAATATATGTTGGGGGGAAGGGAAATATACGAGGAAGGAGATAATGGAGGGAAAGTTGCCAAAGTGAATAAAGCGGATGGAAGCAGGGGTGTGTTTAAAGAGAAACAAGCGAACGCTAGAGTATCCATTTTCGAGCGAATTTTAGAAACACCCATCTCTCTTCTCTATTAGATGACCACCTAGCCTACATTTGGCTTAATGTATATCTCTCGTCTATCATTCTCACATCCACCCGGATCTATTGTTCTGTACCATCATCATAATAGCAGTAGGATTTAGGTGCTTCAAGAGTGAAGGTCATGTCGCACCATGTATGCGTGGCTGATTGGTTCAATATAAATTTGAAATTATTTAATCAATCATCATGTTAATAGGTTATCATCATCATAATCATTTTTAGATCATTTGGACTGATTTTGCCTTAGTCTTATTTTCGGCTCAAGAAAGTTAAGGTTACGTAATACCCAACGAGTGTTCGAATTTTCTGGAATCAAACTTTACCGCACTAGCACAATGCTAGACTAAAATAAAACCGAAGTTCATTATCAAGTAGCATGCCTGTAAGTTTTTAATGATGAAGAGTCTTAACAAATTCACATTTACCACACTGACACGTAAAATTTTTTTTTCGAGAACAGCAATGAGAAACTCGGGAGTTTTCTCGTCGTTTTGGTAACATGAACTTTATGAAAATATGTGCATTTCCATGAAATGAGGCATTCTATGAACCCTAGATTCGCAACAACAAGCCGTCTGTGTATATTGATGCCAGCGTCTGGAAACAACGGAAATTCCGGGATTACCGTCCTTCTAAGAATGACCCAATGCGCATTTCGATCTTAGCAATCTCTGTGATAAAAATAACGAGAAAAACAATACTTAATATTGTAGATTATCTCTCGAAAAGTACATTAAGTGACTCTCAGGAGGTCAGTTGAACCTGGACTTGCTTAACTTAATTAGTTTATTTTATTCTATAATAAATAAGGGAAGGATTGATTTCGTGGAAATCTTTTAGCATAAATTAAAAGTCTGTATTTTGGGCGAAATTGTAATTTTAAAACCTCCTCTTCCATTGAAACTATTGCCAATATAAAAAGATTGAATCAATAAATAATAATTGTTTTAACTTAATAGATAATAGGAAAATTTTAATCGTGGATTTAAGAAGCTAGGTAAAGCTTAAGAAATAGTATCCACAAAAGAAAAATTCCCAAAAGGAAGGACGAATTAAGTAACCTGCTGAAACCCACTTACCCATAGTAACAACTAAAAGTTGTCAATTGTTTTATACACTTATTGTAACCTCGATGTAAAAACATTCAGCTGCTGTTTTCTATATCGTCTCTACAAAGTTGCATTGAAACTAAATACTCCATCCCCCAGATTCGCTTTGAAAAGAGTTGTACCTAAAAATAGAAGGACGAATGAACCGAGAAAAGCTAAACATTTCGTGAAATCGGGAAAATATCTCCAAAGTTGGGGCACAAGGCGATGCTGTTTTACAGTTCATGGAGCTATCGTTTCCTGCCTCAATCGTTCAGAAATCTTGGACAAAACTCAACCTTTACTTCTGCTAAAGTTATCTCCTCTTCTGCCAACGTTCATTTGTAGACACCTTAACTGCCGTGTGTATAAAAAATTCTACCCAAACAGATCGTCTACCTGTTTAATACGAGGTATGTTGAAGAGATCTTCGGAACAAGCCTCACCGTCTCCGGGATACTTGCAAATAAACTTATCGATGTAGATACTGATTGCTGTAGATATCTAACAATAAAAATTGTTAACAACCAGATGTCTTAGCTTTTGACTGAAAAAGAGCATCTATATGGAACTTTCTGAACACCCCAGTTATGTGGGCGCATGGAGTTGGTTTAAAGTTCGAATATAAGACGCCTTCGTGATATATTCATTGACAATCCATTTGTAAAACAATCTGTGGACGATTACTCGCTGTATTAATAAATGGTTATGGGTTTTCTTAAGATTTTACATTAATAATCGTAAGATTGAGGATATCAGGAAGTTTTCTAATAATATTTTTTTGTAGAATTAATTTCAAATAAAATTTTGTATGAATTAATCCATCGCAAACTATTATAATCACCGACTATTTGATGCATTAGTTTTGTATTAATCAATCTATTGACGACGTTTCAATATTAAATTGTGAATAATTAGAGTAATAATACTAGAACTTTCTCAACTAATTTTGCTGCTGATATTTATTTTTACGAAGATCCAAAATTACCTTTTTAAATTTTCTCTACAGACATTTTGTAGCATTTATATAGAGGGGTCGCGGAATGATTTCCTGGGCGAATATACCCCTCATTCGAGCTCTGGATGAGACTAACAAATATGCTTATTGCGGGCCTTGTGTCAATACATTATTTTGCTGCAGTTTTCTCGCACATTCCTACACAATATGAAAGGCATTCAGATTATGAATTTGCAGTAACAGATGTAAGAAATCAATTATCTGAACCTTACTACTAATTGTAAACTTTTCGGTCTCGGTGAGGGTATCGAGCATGGCATAGAATCTAACAGTTACATGTGTAACATGGCGTCATTTATAGGATCAAGTCGGAGTGAAGTAATGATATTCACTACTCTTTGATCTGTCACGGAGATCTATGACCCATAAGGTCAAAAGCGGAATGCTTTAGCAAAGGTGAAAGCGAATTCAATGAAAAATGGCTCAATGTCGAAGGGAGGAGATCCGAAAACATCTACTGAGACATTCCGCAAGAGACGGTCTTGCCGATAAAGTGGTGACCTAAATTTAGGGTCGTCGAAAGAGAGGGCGAAAGGGAAACTATAATTGGATGGGACAGCAGGTGTGCCAGCCGTTGAAAACAAGGGAAATATGGGGAATGACAAAGAGAAAACATCATCAGCCACTTGGCAACTCCTTTCTTTCTCCAGATGAAGAAAGAGTGGATTGGACGCTAATATCTGAAGCGAGGAAAACCACCACTCATCCGAATGACATTGTTCATTGCGATATCTTGTCGCAGATCTAAGAGTTCTAAGACAAACAATGTCTTCAGCAGGATAAACCAAGGTTCACATTAAATTTGATAGAAAAAGATATGGAGCATTAATTGAGGTATTTATTTATTGTAGGAATTTGACTTGATGGTTCGCTAATATGAAAAAAATCATCTAGTAAGGATGCCTGATAGTTTAGAATAATAATAATTACATCAAAAGCAAAGACGAAAAAGATTTTGATTAATAGCATATGTAATATGAACTATGTCTGTCAATTATTTAGCCGAAATTCCGATAGAAACCTTATCCACTCAATAATAGAGAGGGGAATGAAGCTTTCTAAGCAGGATCAGGATTGAGATAGTCTTCCCTTGCTATCTTTGCCGAGCTTAATTGTTGTAAGCGTAAGTTCACTTAAGTTACGCCCAATGAATCTATGTGTAACACATTTCGAATCAATATAAGGAATCAATGCCATTATTTAGTATCACTCATACCTCAATAGCTATCATAACCATATATTTCGTATAATTACAGTCATGTACAAGGCTGAGAGAAAAGCAAGTGATTGGTACATTTTTCTCTTATCTTTCATCAGCATACAAACTAGAACTAAAAAAAAGGTATGAAGGAGGAGGAATTTTTACCACGTAAATCTGAAGACCCCGTCTATTCCTTACCGGAGACTGGCGCGCGCTGTTCTATCAGAAATCAATCTCACTCTATGCAAAATGTTTTGAAAATCAATTATCACCAACTTTCCTTTTCTATTTAAAAACTGTAGCAGCTCGCGACATTCTCCGGTAAGTAATACATGGGGCCATAAGATTTACGTGATCTCTTCATGACGTTGGACGAAGTATAAGGAATTTTCTATTGGCTCCTCTCCTACTGCAATGATCTGGTCGCCAATAAACTGAAGCCGAAAGAGAATCAGGATTAGATCGCTCGCGAGGAACGACTCTCCTAATGTTTGAATACCTTTAAAATTCTCCAGAAAACTAACATTAACCTCTATTCCCTCTTTCTTTTTCATCTCCCTAACCCAAATTTCATGTAATTCATTCCGGTTCCTGTCTCTATCCTCACATTCTGCCATTTCAAAGCGCAGCACATATAGAGCAAGCAAACTTCCGAATGCAGCCGTTGCTGCCAAATTCTCACGTAAGATCGGAAAAAAAGATTTATTACTCGGCATTCTCACACGCCGCTGTAAACAGATAGCTTGTGCACGTTGCAGTTGAAGACACTTTCTTCTGCAGAATTCACGTCTCCTCACTTTCGAAAATAAATTGTCGACATTTGACAACTCTTTCCCTCTGCCTTACTTTTTTAGAAACGAACAAGGTCACCGGATTAGAGAGATCGATGACGGAGCAAGGTTTTGAGATGTAGCTCACGGATGAAGTGAAATCACTCGATGAGACCTTTGACGGATTCCAGCGAGTGCAATTGCAGTTATTTTTATCGAATACAAATATGAAAGAGGTCTACGTGGATTCTTTTGAAAAATATTCTCCCGTGCTGTTTGGAATGTAATAATATTCCCTGTCTCTTCTTCATTATCTGTGTGATGGGCATTTTTCACTCGCTTTTGGTACAGAATACGGAGAAATGTGTCTTTCATTTACTTTAGTCTCCGTACAGTACGTATATGATTGTGATAATATGAAGTTGACCTAAGTATGTTCAATTAGAACGCGAAAATTGTTCTTTTTTCCTTTTGTTTTTCTTCTTTTTTGAGATACATTGTTTTAAAGATATCACGGGGAATGTATGTTCGTTATGATATCCAACATGTGGTGCCATCCGTTGCTGCTTTTGGATCAGATTATAATTAAATAAATACTGATAATTACCCTTATTAAAGTTTCTCCTCAAATGCTGCGATACTTTTCTTTTGTAGAGTCGTAGTTTTGTGGAGTTTACATTAGAAATCAAACTATTTTAGTTCTTTCTTCGTTGTGATAGTTGTAGATATCTAGGGAGTTCTTGGACTATGTTGTGTAATATTAGTTGTCTTCTCGAAAAAGATTTTAAGAATCGTCTGTTTGTGCCTCAAAGAGAGCTTCTTCCTTCTTTTATTACTTTTGGTCATTTTTAATCAACAAGAAAGGAATTTTACCAGAAAGACAATTAGGAAAGAATGATGTGAATAATTTTCAGCCTACCAATTGAGATGTATTGCAGTTTATCTGGAATGGGAATAATTCGCCCCGTAAGCGGGTAGCAGAGTGTCTTAAGAGGAATTTTTAATATGTATTAAATTTGGAAGGGACCGAAAGAAAACCGCGTATTAAGCGGGATTACATTCAAGCGGGAGCACTTTTAACAGGTTTTTTCTGTTAGTAAGACTTGGAATCTATTCTTGGATCTTAATCAACAGAGGGATAGTAAATAGAAACAGATTCGACTGTTGCCACCAATATAAAGTTGCCTTTGGCAGTTGTATTTACAAAGTCGGCTCTACTCTCTTAAATGAGGCAAAGGTACTATAGTAAACATTTATAGCCTCTTTTGAGCAATCCGCCACTGTATCTCCAGTCCAAATTTCCCCATTTAAGGCCTTTCCTTTAACTTCATGATATCCAACATGTTTTGCCTTCTCATCTGTCTTTTCCCTTTGCTTCCAACATTCAATTACCTTCTTTAGCAATCTCTCTCTTCTTCCCATTTCCTTCGCTTTATTTCCTCAATCTCAATTCTCCTTCCTCATTCCATTCTTCAGGAATTCCTCATCTGTTTCCTTTCAAACCGATTAACTTTTTCCATCCTACTTCACTTTTAATTTATTTCACTCACCTTCCTTTAAAGAGTTTGCGTATCTTTTTGCAAAACAAAACTTATATAGGCTATTGCTTATTTTCCTGTGTACGTAACAAATGACCATCGTTGGTTCCCACGCGTAACGATAAAATATTTATATCTTTTCCCCTACTTATCTTGTAACACAGAATTAACAAATAGAATGCAAGTACTTTCTGCTATTTACATATTAAAAAACATTATTATTATACATTTAACTGCAATTTTTATCTTCTATTATCAAAATGTGTTTTCATGTTTATCCTTAATTAAGCTTTTTTACCTTCTATACACATTTATTCGTTGACTTATTATTTAAAAATTGTTGTCATGCTCCTTCATATCATTTTGCTATTAATATCGGTAGGTTTACTCAGGTTTCTCATATCCATCTTCTTCGTGGGTGTTTTTCCTGCTAGGGATAACATTTCCTAAAGGATCTCTCAGGCTATTTTGTATCCTCATTTATTCTAAATTAATGGAAACTATTGCGTTGAAATAAATAAAAACGTACGAATTATGATGATGAGTTAGGGTGATCGGAATGTAAAAGGGCTGTACTCTCCATCTCTCCAGTAAAGACGTTTTATTACTGCTATTTGACATTATTTGTATTTAAATATGGACGCGAAAAATGTTTGGCAGTAATAAGTCCTCATCTACATCTACATAAATACTCTGCAAGCCGCCTTTCGGCGTGTGGCAGGGGGGAATTATTTTATAACGTGTAAATACTTGTTTTTTTATCTAAATTTTTTGGAAGACTTCGGAGAATTTAGGCCAAAAATTAAATACCATGCACGGATAATCGAGAGCACACTGTATTGCTCTTTTCAAAATTAAAAATCACCTGTAAATTTACGGACACATATTACTGAACCTTCATTGGAATCTGTGTTTTCTATAGTAATGACATCTGCATCTACATATGTACCCTGCAAGCCACCTTACGGCTTCTGGCAGGGAGTTCATGCACCATTACTCTACTTTCCTTATCGATTACTATCGAGTATCGCTCTCGGAAAAAAATGAATTCTTGAATCGACTGGTTCTAGCATCTATTTCTCTGAAGGTATTTCTCTCAGTATTAGAAGGGCCTATGCTGCAAGGAGGGCGTATTATATCGGATACATTTTCTATGAACGCGCTGTCTCTGAATTTTTTAAGTTAATTGTCTTTGATATCAGTAGGTTTCCTAAGACTTTTTACTTTGTAGGAATCAAGCACTGTGTAATGAAATGTAATGTTCGACGACAGTTGGTTATAGGATAATTGCAACTATGCTACGAGACAAAACCGCTCAGTTTTATTTTAGCTAGAAACTATCCCAGACGTGGTGAAGCTCGTTCTATTTTTTTAAAGGTAGATTCCAACTAGAATTGCCTTTTTTCCAGCTTAGTTGTCGAGGGATGGCGTAGAAAATGGTACGAATCCTTCTGGGAAGAGCGATCCTCCTGACCGATCGGGATAGTTCGAAGAGCCGCATGCGGCCCGCGGACCGAATACCTCTGAAATAAGAGATTCCCCCTGAGAGCATACGCTGACCGCAGTGGAATGTCAAGATCCCCATTTAAAAGGAGCAAGAAACACGTTTCGACTTTTAATTCAACTTTTTGACTCGCTGCCACAGATCTGCTGGCCCATTGCCCCATTCGCTTTTCATTGTCTTGCGGCGGATTTCTTCACTAAGCTGATAACGATAATATACTGCTCCAGATTACGTGTATCTGAATACCATTGAGATATCGCTAATTCTGAGAATGGAGGACTTAAATAAGTAACGCTTTACAGCGCTCAGAATTATCTTTAATCTTCATCTGTTAGTACACATACGTCTTAATACAATAAGAAACTCAAATTATTTTCAACTATTATTAGGTTTTCTTATGAATTTCAACTCTTGAGAGAACTGCCGAAACTCTCAGCTACGTATATAAACTTTATATTTCGAGAATAACTATAATAATCTGCTATGAACTACTCGTGGATAAAAAAATCAAGCTCCACATCTTTTAAAACAATCAATATATTTTTAAATGCCACGTTGTCATCCCAGAGGCTAGAACAAAACGATGACTTTATTCCGTAAAATTACTGAAGTTGGACTTTTGATAAATATTCTCTTAACATAATGTATTTACAGAATTATGATTTTTACACAGCAACAATTGTTTCAATTACTACTTTCTTAACTTTTGTTGTATTATTACTATAGTATTATTATACTAAGCTATCATTTATGTAGAATTTCGAAACATTCACTGAGGATTAAAGAGAAAAGAGTGCTATTATATCATATCATTATTTTCCATTTTATAATTATAATATTTTGTCATATCAATTTCGATACTAAGGAATATCTAAAAAGAATTATTAATCAGCATTTAAATCCAATTCATGGAGCTCCCGGATAGCAAACGGTATGTAACCTTTGGTGTTCTGGGTTCGATTCCTATTTTTACCTATATTTTCGTAATGTTCTCAGTGGTCGAAGTAATTAACGATACTAGTGTTACACCGCCTTTTTCCTTTTTTCATGTGAAAGCTTTCAATTATCCTTGTAGTCTCTCATTACCACCTCTGAAATTCAATCATCGACTGAATATTCAATCAAGAGAGTAACACTCCTTAATCCCAATTCAATCTGATGAAAAATTTTCTTTGAAGAAGGCTCAAAATTTAAAGCAGACAGATATCGAAATATTCTCTGAATAAAAAGAATACGGAGGGAAAACAGAAGGGTTCATTAACTACATCTGTCGCAGGGATTTTTCGAGCCAAAGAGTGGCGTTTTGGCGCTCTTTCTCGTCTCATCTGAGAAGGATTAAAAATAGTGTTGACAGTTTTCTTCTTCGCCCAATTTCTTCCTCATCTTTGGAAAGAGGATCCCTCCGCCCTGAACATCCGATTGCTTAATGTCTCCACAATCGGAAATTGTATCATCTTTTTGTCTCATTTTTTGGTAATTTTTACCGATAACCAGAATAGAATAATAAAAAAGACGTTGAGATCTTACTATAATAAACTAAACGCAGAAGGAAAATTTTGTCGACCTCGTGCGCACCTAGCAACCGGAGCGTTGCCGGATAGCGGGTCTTGCGAAATTCGGATCGGATTTAAAGTACGATAAAAATGAAATAAATATGATATTTATAGAAAGCTGATTTAAATCATTCCAGTAGCATTATATCTCCTGGAGAAATACGTTAAAGCTTTCTTTTTAGTACAGGTTGAGTAACCCCTATCTTTAATTCCGATATCCGATACATTCCTATATTTATAGCATTGTATCAGCTCAATTTTCAGCACTGATTTTTCTTATATCGTGGGGTATAACAGCCGTTTACCTTTATCTACCCATATTCTCTTATCTTCACAAATTTTCATGGGCATTTGTATCTTTTGATAAACGGAAATATTAACAAAGTCCACCCAACAGAATGGCTCTTTTTCTTCCCCTGAGATTGTAGATCCATCAACTTTTCTTTGCATTCCTTGCTTTACAAAAATGCTCCCAAAAATAACTACACACAACCAGTTTCGCACAGTTTGGGCCTTCTCAGGTGAAGATCAGGAAGATTCACAAGAACACAAGTCACAAATTTCTTTTAACTCCTTTTGAACTTGACCGAAGGATGACCTAAGTTGGCCAAACTCTGTCGTGCGTACTGCTAATGGCCGTTGAGAAACTGCAATCACAAAATATTTCCAAGATATTATGAATACAAATGGAGAAAAGTTTTTTTCATACACGGAACATGTATTTTTCTTCATTCATACATTATAAAAAGAAAACAATAAGTCTAACATTTTGAAATAGCTAATTCGTAGCCAGTTTTTGGGAAAGTGTGGAGAAAAAATATATCTTCTGTATATCCACCTAGATTGACTAGTAAATGCGTTACCTTTCTGTTTCTCATCTGTGTTATTGAATAACCTTTGGAAAAATAGTATATGTAAACTGAAACTGTATTGCCTCAAGTCATTCTGCGAAGACCGGCAGTTGTATATGTAGTAAACTGTCCGGTTAATGCTAAGCCAGTTAAGGGTAATGAAACTGTAATTTAAATAGTATTATTAAGAATCAGAGAGTCGGAACGGCATAAATTACATTTTCCAGTTACGATTCGAATCCGTGAACTTAAATTTTTCGGTTCGGGCTCGGTTTTCACTCCGACGAAAATAACGGTTTTTTTGGTTCCGGTTCGATGCCCTGATTTAAACCTCTTTGGAAAGTTTCAACGTGAAGTATTAGAGGGGGAATCCTCCAAAGGATACATGTGATGGGAAGAGTAGACAAAATAAGAAGGGAGAGCAAATCTGAGGGGGAGCGAGAAGACGGATCGGGTGCCATGGAAAAAAAAGAAGAGCGACACGCGTGGCTGTAGTCGGAATTAAGACAGGGCACAAGTAACACGGGCAGCAGACCAAATGGCGGTGAAAGGATTGGGGATTAATAGGAAGTGGACGAAGAGGCGTTATTTATACGGTCCAGTGCTGCGCTGGCACAGACTTCGATTTTCTCTGTGAAGTAGAGAATAGAGGGCGGGCGAAACATTCAGAATTTAGAGTCATTCGCTGACAGAACGCCTGTGGGAGACGTGTAAAATTGCGATGCAATTCGCGCGGAAATACGCAAACGAATATAAAAGGAGTTAAAAAATGAGAAAGGATCGCGGTAATACTGATGTTTTATTCCGAACATCTGGATCATTGGCGCGAGTTAGAACATCTACATCTATGGATGTATCCTACATACCGCTTTTTGTCTTGAGGCAGGGGGTGCTTGCACTATGACTATACTTCACTTATAGATTACTTTAAAATATCGTTCGCGGGGGACTTGAAGTCTTGAACTGACTGGTTGTAATCATTTTCCTTAACTTTTCCTTCAGTATGAAAACGGCCTATGTAAAAAAGAGGACGAATAATGTCAGATACATCATCTAAGAACGTACTCTCCCTCCAAATATATTTAGTAAAATAGTAACTTTAAAACTTTGTACATTAGCAAATAGTCTCACCTTTTGTTCTCAAGCATCTGAATAACGCTCTATGTGGCGTAGTAATTCTTTACGAAATGAATTGCCTTTTCCGTATAATTTTTCTAATCCGCGAATGCAAGAATTTTTCTCAGACTCCCATACACTACGTAGATACATACACAAGGTGAAGCCCAATTAGCACAAAGTAACATCTCTCTTACCTATTACTTTCTTGGCGAAGCCGAGTTTCTAAGTGCTCTTCCACATACATTACGGATGTGGGTACTCTAGTTATTCGTGATAGTTGCTCCAAGATATTTCACCGATTTTACTTTTGTCGAGTTTTTCCACGGAAGCCATACGAAAAATCATTGGCAATAGATTTACTTTCGAAGATATTCATAACTGAATATTTGTCTAAATAAAGCTCATCGCATCGCTTGATTCTATCTCAGTTATTCCTCTGGGCTAATTCTGTTGTCTCTATTTTATTTTCTTATAAATAACTGCGGCGTATGTAAACATCCTAACTTTAATGTCTACCTGATTACTAATGCTCTAAGAACAGGGATTACAAAAGTAATTATTGACAAACAGGCTTGAGTTGCTAGTGTCCATAATTACTTATTATATTACCTTTAAAAAAATAACATTAGTTAAAAATGTATAGGTATCTCTGTTACTTCCGAGAAACAATCTTCAAATGTGAAAGTGGCTAAGGAGTAGCATCATTATTTAATAATAATTTTACTCCATATCAGTTCAATTAATCAGTAATGAAGCCAATAAGATAAATAAGAGAAATAGCGGGCTTATATATAAATAGCACTGATAAGTGTCTATAGTAGAGAATCGGAACAATCCTTGGATTTCTTCCAAACCGTGAACGTGAGAACTGCTAAAGATTGCAAAGCCTTCCTCGGATTCCGTATTTTAAAAATAAATTTTATAGATATTTCCTGTGAAATCATAAATGATTAAATGAATGTACATTGTATAACTTTTATAAATTGAAATCTTGTGAAGTTTTTTAAGTTTCTGACATTTTACTTACCATTTTCAACAAATTTAAGATTCTTATGCATTATCTTTGAATATTTTGAATTAATTTTTGCTGGTCTTGCTCTTAAGTTTCTGTCTTGGCACTCATGCCCTACTTACTTTGTTTACTCAGGTTTTAATTTCCCCTCTTCTCTGTCTTTTCCATGGGTTTTTTGTCAACCATCAATTTCGAATTTCTCTCCCCTCATCCTAATTTTCTTATTTTTGCATTAATATTTACACATATTAAAACGAAATACGAGGTAATGTGAAGGAGACTCCCATATGGGATTAACCTTGTCTGTAAATGGCCCATCAATCAATCTGGAAAGTGGACATCGCGGTAAGGTGATGTGTGTTAGTATAAATAATTAAGGAGAGACTGCGTCGCATTAAATGAGTCGAATACAATAGAAAAGGAATTCCGAGGAATGGTGTCCACGTGTCTCAATGGCATGAATTCAAGGAAGGTCTCTCTTCGACCAGAATAGACCTGTCGATCTTGTTCCTTCTCCCCTCCTACACTATATATACACCTATGTGCTTACTCGAGTATTTATACCTTACACATTCGTCGGATACTTCTCAAATGCCAATCTATTCTATACTTAATGATTCACAACTATCTGATTGAGCTTATTTTTCGAATTAAATTTTTTCGTACATCCAAACATGGGCAAATAATCAGGTGGTTCTTTTTGTAAGATTAAAGAAATAATGGGAGACTATAAAGGGAGAATGGACGTATGCTTTAGTGGTGATTCGATATTCGAAAAGAAGTAAATAAGCTAAATACATATATTATCCGAAAGCCTTCGTTTTGCAATTTTGAGTAACTTAAGCTATGATCATTAATGTATTATCAGATTTAAGTATCAGGATTATAAATTACCGTACATGGGTAGGCGTTGCTTAATTGACAATTAATCAATTAATGAAAAATAACATTGCAAATCAATTCATGGAAACTTCTCCTCATTGAGGTATAGATTGCAGTTTTTGTTACTTCGCGTCTGCACATGTAACATTCCCCTCCCTTACACACGCCGAAAGGCGGCTTGCAGGGTATTTATGTAAATGCAGATGTAGATGTAACTACTTCTTCTTATTTTGGACAATATTATTTGTTTTAATTTTTTTCTTATACTGATAGAGCTGAAAATCGTAAACAGAACACACTGTAGAGTTAATAATGGAAGTCACAAGTAGATAATGATTTTTTTCTTAAGAATGAAGCACAGAAACCTGAATGCATGCTATGACCATTAACATTCTAGTCTACAATTAGTCGCCATTCTTTCGACCTCGGTTCTCTTATTTTGTATTCTATCAAAGGAGCGAATAGTCAATAAAATGTTATTCTTAAGACGGAGGATGCTAGTTTTAGATGCACTTCTCGGTATCTCTCAGTTGAAATTTCTCCATAGCTTGTCTTTAACCTCGGACTTCCCATTGTACGTTTCTCAAGTGGAGGGATACCATTCAAATGCCGTCCTTTCTTTGGCTTCCTATTTTCCCTCGCTTCTCTTTTTTCCCTTGTCGTTCCGCTCTTTTTTTCCACGGAACACATTTCACTGCCACTATTTTAGGCAATCAATACCAACAGAAAAAAATCTACTGCGACCCACAAGGTTCCGAAACATTCTGCGAATTTGGACACGCCGAGAATAGCCACGATAGGTTGTTGACTTTAATAATAGGAAACTGAATACTGCATCATTCTGTTATGGAAAACAGGAGTAGTTAGTCAGAAGGGTTTCATATTCTAGTTATCAAAATTAATTTAATTCCGGTTGTTAAAAATTTAAAATAAGGAAAGTTAAACTTAAAAAATTCACCTAATCTATTCTCTGGATTTTAATCTGCTCTTTGAAATTCATTAAAACGCAGCAGGAAAACAACTGCGAGAGAGGGAACGTAAAAAAAACCTGCGAAACCTACTCAAAGAGGAAAATAAAACTTAAAGGAATAAAGAAAGAAGGAAAAAAATAATACGAAAAGTGTCAACGACACGCCTGAAAAAAATGGGCAATATAAAAGAAAATTCGGAAAAAAAATTACTCGGATATGAACAGATTTTTAACTTATGTCACAGGTAATAAGCAGCAAAATGTGTTAAAAAAATCAAAATAATAAAATAACAAGAATAAATGTATAGAAATAAATAAGACAAGTAACTGTAAACTGGAAATTTCACCCTGCAAAATTAGGTTAGTCTTGATTAAAAATCGTTCATGAAACAATTTTGGTATATTAATAGTACTTTTCCCAGAAAATGGTAATAATTAGAGTCATAAACTACTCTGGGATCCACCTTCTAAGAATCATTTTGTGTGATTTTTAGGTCGGTAATTCGGGAAATCCTGGTTTTCTCTTGGAACTACTCCACACAGCAGCAACTGGCTATCGGAGCCTTTTTATACCTGTAATATATTCATAGCCGAGGTCCAATTAATTTTATTTCGAGTTTATTTTAGTACGCAAATAATCTCTGGTTTAATGGTTACTCTTTTGGCCACAGAAATTATAAAAATATTATAAAAATTAAAATAATAGTATAATTATGTACAGGTTAAATACTTTTACGATAATTTAATTTTTATGAGTAAAATAACCATATTATTATTAAGTTGTTATTAATCTTTCGACGAGGTTGGATGAAAATGATATCCAGCCCGTGAAGTCATGATAATATTTTGATAAGATTAATTTTTTTAAGATTACAATAATATTAAAGTATTACATAAAATCGTGTACAGTTACTTTAAAGAATTAAATCAATACATTACGTGCATAGTACATGAATACATAAAAACCAAAAGGCAAATATTAGATACTGAATATCAAATACAAACTAAAAGATAAATAAACAACTAGTGGTGGATACAAATGGAATATATTAATTTAGATGATAAATTTGGTGTCCTGCTTTTGGCTGTTGGCGGAGGGAGAAACTTATCAAGAACTAAAGGAATGGGAATTAGGTAGCGAATTTTAGGGGTCAAGAACTCAAAGCAAGGTCAACCGACGTATGGTGATATTCGGTGATGATTTACGGTACAACTGCATTCTAATTCTGTCATTATTTCAAGATAAACCGCGCTACTTGTATAGAGGGTAGTATGAATAATGTGGAAAGTGATTTGGGAATCAAAGCTTGGAAAACATCCCTCGAAGAGAACGAATTCTGAGGACATTGGCTGACTCGTCCAGAATATTAAGTGAGCATCCATCCCCACTGAAATCTATCAGTCCAATTCCTCATCATTTCACACTTTTTTCAATCGAACAACGAATCCTCGGAGGGAAATATGGGGTGCATTAATTATTAGTGTCTTCCACTCGGAATGATAAAATCGGAAAAATAAATTCTGCATTCAGAGGGAATCTGAGAAAAGATGGTATTCAGAAGGCGTAGCTTCTTAGGGCGAATTCCCCCGGACTGACATCTCTTTTTGAGTGATTTAATTGTGAACTTCGTCGTTTCCAAGCATCATGTGCTCAGAAATCAGATAATATTATACTGATACACGATCAAGGAATATTTCTGGATAATGTTTTACTATCAACGGTGAGTTAAATAAAGTTTGCGATTGCAAATCAAATTTATGAATTATTGCCGCAGATCGACACGACATTGCTAAAGTTCTACAGTGGTATATAAATAAAATATCCAATTATACGTTGATTTATTTATAAAACACAATAAAAATTATAAATCTTGAACAGATTTCATACAGAAAGAAATTTGACCGGCGTACAACACCATCATCAGGTGACATGATGACGCCATCACCGGTAGTACGCCAAAACTGGTCGTGCTTCTTTCTTTCTCTGTGAAATTTGCACAATTTTTATAACTTTTATTCTTTTTTATCAATAAATAATCGTATACTATGGATTTCCACCAAATATCGTTCACTCAGTTTGATTTTAATCTCCAATCACTTTTTAATGAATCAATTAAAAGAAGTTGTCAATTTCTTCATAATAAAATAACTGCAATTCACTTCGATGAATTAGTTTTAGCAACTTTATCTCGATCTTTTTTTACTTATATCATTTTAATATAAGTGTAAATCATGAAATATACCTCAGGGTTATTGTGAGACCTTCCGTGGCGATACTGAGTCCCTGTTGTACATCACCCTACTAGTCAAGTCCCACCAATTCATATCACAACTTTAAAATTCATCAAGATTTCTAACGCAAACTAAACCTTCTTAACAACTAACTTAAACATCAAACTTTTTATTAAAAGATTCCTAAACTGATGTTTTCACATCTCGAACGATAGAGATCTCGCAGACAGAATGCATCTGAAAATTTCTCTAGAATCCATTGAATTTCTCGGGAAAAGCTGGTCCGATTGCTGAACTGATTTTTTCATTAACTTATTAGTCTTGGAGGGTTATAAATTATATGAACTCCAGCTGAAGAGAAAACAACCGTTCTGTTATACACATTCCCCCAAGTGAGTTGAGCTTTCTTCCCTATAATGTCTCTTAAAATTCCATGAATATTCCTCCAGCTAAGGTAATCAATACTCTCAAGTTTTACCTTATAAATGCCTTATTATTACCATTATTCTAAAATATATTATCTTCTTGTTTACATTAAACAAATTATTCACAGTAAGAGGCTATGTTTTGTGGAAATCCATCTCGTAGAGTAAGTATTACCTTCATTCTATTACGCATAAATGAAATTATTATTAATGTTGCTCATAAGTGTATTTCCATCAACAAACGTTATTAAGGAATGATAAGGTTTGGATATAAATCAGGGCAAGAGCTTTCATTGAGGGCCGTGTAGCGGTGGGTTCGGCTGATTAGGGAAGAAGACGGATGTATTCAATAAGTAAGTGATTAGAGCGAACCCTCGGAGATTTCCCCTTCGAAAATCTCACCCATTTCAACTCTTCCGCTCCTAACGTAATTTTTCGATCCGAGGAAATCCCTTCCCAATCTCTTAATCCCTGCTCCTTATCTCAGAGCTGCATCTCTGCAGACTCCTTCAGCGAAAACTTTGCCAGGATCTCGAGCCAGATGTTTCTCTCCAGAGAGAGCCTCCTTCTCTTTGAAGGAATACTCCCAATATTTTACGTGACTCCCAGACGACTCTTGTAATGAACGACACAAGCATTCGTGATTTTTAATGTTCCTGCCCTTGAGCGATGATATAAAACCGTGTTTTATCTCTTCTGGAATCCGTTTCTTAGCGACGTACGTACTTTCGTATTTGGTTGATTGGAGGGGGTCATAACGGTTAGACTTAACTACTGAATTTTAACCTCAAAAATAACTTATCTTATTAGAAGTAGCATCCGAGAAACAGTATAGTGCACAAAACAGGAATTTGTTTAAATAAGGAGCTGAAAACTGATTGACGGATCAGCATGAAAACATTCTTCTCACTTTGAAACTAAATTGTTCAAAAAATCTAATTCATTAACTAGCTCATATAATATACATTTTACAGATAATAAATAATAATTATAATAGTAACTAATAATATAATATCATCTACCGACGAACCAACGCTTAACTTGAAAATTAATGTAAAAGGATTGTGGAAGATTATTCTTATTTAATAGGGAGATATAAAAAATATCAACAAAGAGGGAATATAGGGGGCTGTAGAATAAATAATATTTAGCCATCGTACTATGTACATTTTATAGGTATTATCTTAAACTTTATAATCATGAGTATTTAGTTAATTTCTTGTAAGAAATTGCCAGCATTGGCTAAAGTTCGCCCTATAAGACGGCATTATTATTATTAATTTCTTTGCTCCAGAATTCCTTGAATACCACGGAGCTGTTGTTCTATAAGTCTATTTTAATTTTGCAAAATGTTTATCTCATTTCAGTTTAATTACTTAATTTAAATTTTGAAATAAAATATTAATTAAACTTAATAGTATTGATGTATTTTTTAATCCAAAATTTAATGCGTCGTTATTAATGGAGTATTATTTTAAACGAATTCTTTCAATTAGATTGACGATATATTTATTACATTGTTAGTGATTCATTTCTGTAATTTTTAATGTTTTCAATTGAATTAATTTCAAAAGTTAAACAATTTAATATTGTGATAGTGATTCGTCGAACTATTAGTCAAAACTGATGGCAAACTTTGAGTTCTGTAACCCGTCCTTCGGGCAAGAACTTTCTAGAACAATTAATGGATATATTTAGATTTCTCTTGCCCATATACGTATCATAAATTACGTATTTTAATTGTTTTTCAAGTTTTTTTCTAAAAGAAATAGAGTAATACTACGCTGTAAGAAACGAGTGTTTAATCCAGCCACTTATATAAAACAGCCGCTTATAACCTATTGTATTCCTGGATGTTTTCACTACAATTCGTTTCCATTCATTGTGATTATTTATTTACTCAATACGTAGTGCAAAAACTCTCATCATGAATAGAAAAAAATAATGAAACTCGGATTCAACCACTGACATTCGTCGTTAGGAGGAAGATATGCATGATAGGAAATTTTTACGGAAAATCGAGTCAATAACTTTTCCGTGAATTTAAACTGATAAATATTCGATGATGAAATTTAGAATATCTATTAAAATTTTTAGGTTAATTTTCCCGGATTAGCATCGTCATTGTTTCTATCTAAATTTTAGGAAATATAAAGGATTTAAATAAATGAAAGCAGAATGGCTACAAGCGTCATGAAAAATGAAGCATGTATTTTTATGGAACTTTCTGTCAATTTGTGGATAAATACATACACGGTGCCATGACCAATTATCACGTAATGATGCGATGGGTTCATTCCGTAAGAATTTAATGAATGAATTGCTTCTGCAGCAGAGATTATATCGACCCCTGTTAATCTTCCCTTTGGTATATTTCATCGCATCCATTCTTTCCTTTGCCGATCCATCTCTCACTTGGGATTCCACGCACACACTGGGGCACTGCTTCGAATGCCTCGCAGATTCTTGGTCCAGCGGTTTATGAGCCCATGTGATCGGATACACTCTGAAAATGACCTTTGCTGGAATCTCCGATAGAAGATTAAAGGGGGACTATGAAAGATACATTGGGAATTCGGATGACGTAACTGAGGCTAATCTCGAAGAGAAACTCGCCGACGGATCGGAAATACGTATAAAGCAATTTGTGGTATTTGTATTGCCGATTCAAGGTTTCCTATAGAAGGTGATTGGTCATTGAAGTTCTTTCAAACGATTTTAACCACGCGAGATTCAATACGAGCGCTGGACCCTTCCGGCGATTTTCGGTGTACACATTCAAATTTAAAAATACGGTTATCCTCAATTTGCTACAGATCTGTCTTCTTTTTTATTTTATACGCCAATGTGGGAGGCGATCCTTTTCATTCTGCTGTGGATGTTTTACAACATTCTATTTTCATACTCGATTTGCTTACTTTATTAATTCCTTTTGTGACGCACATCTATTGCAGAGTGGTAACAAATATACTTGAATGAACTAGGCTATTTTAAAGGTTATCTTTCGACTTCTCTGAATTGAGCAAAATGCTAGCCATTGACAAAAGAGTGCTTATCAATTCATAGAGTTTATTAATACATTTTCCTCAGCAGGAATCGAAGAAATTATGGCTTGTTTTAAAAGATTTGATAGAAGATTTGATTTAATTGAATATGAAAACCGGTATAGTTTCAAAGTTTTGGAAAAATTATATAGATATTACAATTTTTTCGAGATTTTATCGAGTTAATGGCATCAATTTAACTGATATATCTTATCCATTAGTTTTCTTAGGTTTAGACGCTGTTAATGCATATTTTGATGCATTTTAGTCATGAGAAACTGCGCTAACTCTCCTATTAATGATGTTTTGATATTTATATAATATGAAACCAACATTAAAAGGGAGAATACGACGCAAGGAAATTACAAAGATTTCTGAATTGTATACTTATTATTAAACGGAGGCCTATAGCTGGAATAATTACAAATAGTAATAAAAAAATCTTAATGAATTTGAATTTTTACGCCATTTTCTTCAAAGTTATATTACTACTAGTATTGTGTTCTATAGCGTGAAATGTTATGCTTTTTTATTTTTTGTCTTTCCTCGAGCATATTTTTCTGTATTCTTCATCTATTTTTAGAGGTTATAAAATTTATCCTTTATTCATTATTTTTGAGTTCCCTGTATATAGAGTAGTTTTTATGTTATGTACCACCTTTAAATATTTTATTGTGTTTTCACGCTTTTAACATCCAACTTCTTCGTGTTTTTCCGCAACGGAGTTTTTTCTTTAAGTTGGAAAAATATTCCTCCACTTTGTAATATTTTCTCTCGCTTATAATAATTTTTATAAATATTATACCGAAATATAAGGTTTGGGGGGAATAACCGAATGGGCATAACCTATCTATATATAATTAAGTTTGTGGAGAAGGATACCGATGGCGAAGAAGACTGATAGACTAAGAAATGAGGATGTTCTAATGAATATCAGAAAGAAGGGAAACTGCTAAAATATAGAAAGGAAAAGACATCATAGATGGGGCATATACTACGCCAGCATTGTTTTCTAAGAGAAATAATAGAGGGCAGAATTGGAGAAAAGCGAGGAAGAGGAAAAAGAAGGTTAGGAAAGCTTGATTACATAAAAAATGGCCGAAGCTAGAGTGAGATGAAAGAAGATACTCAGAACCGGAAGCGATTGAGGAGGTCCAGCGAAAACCTTTCGGAAGACAGTTCTAAGAAGAATTTATATAAACGCATCCGGGAAACTGAACCAGTAGACCATTCCCCACCACTGTTTCGCAGTCTAACAAAAGTTGCTGCTATAAGTTCCACACGTTTACTTATGTCTTCTTTAAACCACGTTTTGCAGGAAGTGCCTGCACCGTACCGTGATATTTCGTAACCGATTACTTTAGCGTATCCGATGCGGAAAATCAAGCTTTGTGTTTACTGATTCCAGAATTCATTTCCTTGCATTTTGTGGTATTCAATAGGGCTTTGAAAGAGAGTGGACCCACTATATCTACACAGTCTTCCGAGAACATATTATTTCTGAATGTACTGAGTATATTCAGGCTAAGGTCAAATCTTTTTGCTCTAGAGTTTCTCATCTTATGTAATAAACCATGCGGATAACGCTTGTCGAAGTATCCCAACAATTTCTAGCGAAACTCATTGTCTTTCCTTTTGTACCTTTCCTACATTTCCTTACTTTACATCAAATTTCAATACTACTACTTCTTACTACATACAATAAAAGCCGGTTAAGACGTTTTTTGTGGAAACAAGCGAAAAACATCTTAAGTGGGATGACGTTATAGCCACATCACCACGGGTTATGTAATGATGGTTGCATTAAATCATATATTTTTTTGGAATGGTCTTCATTCCACACAAAGAGAGCGTATCATTTGCTTAATTTTGATAATTTTTACTCTACAATGAAACAATTTCCACCAGATAGACAGAGAAGAATAACATTTATTAATTGTAATGGTGTAGGGCATAACGATCTATCTGAGAATACGCAAAACAGCCCCGAAAAAAACTCCTCTTCTGTTTTTATTTTCGATATGTTTTCATCTTAAGATTCTCACGAAACGGAACACCAAAGAGCATTTTTATTCAATTTTTAGTCCTGAGAAAAAGTGAGAGAGAGAAAATCTCGTTCTACCTCCGAATTTGTACCGACTCTGACGGCGGGATAGAGAAAGATCCGCATTTATCTCATAAAATTAGTCATTCAAAAGAAAAAATTCATAAGGAAAATGCTATAGATAAGGTGAGGAGTGAGAGTGCGACACAGATAGTGTAACAAAATTTGATGTATCGAATGAGACAAACGATTGGTTAAAGAGGGTTGCAGTGCATCTTGGGACGGGAAAAATACGCGTTTTAAGCGGTGATGTACCACGTTTTTCGTGTGAAAGGAACCGGGAGAAAATCGCGTAAAAAGCGGTATAGCGTTAATGGGTTTTAATGTATGCTGTTTTGCTATTATGTACAGAAATCAAAAGAATTTAATTTGGGGTATCTTTTTTCTTTGTGAATTAGGGGGTTTTGAAAGCGCCGAAAAGTCAAATGTGCAACTTTAAAAAAAGGGCGTGGGTGCAGTAGAGTGTGGGTGAAAAATAGAAGAGATTTTTGGAACGGAAGGGATCGGATTAGAACACGCCGAGCTCAATTAGGGTGACCCACTCATCCCAACGTTCACTAACCCAGACATCAGGGCCGGTCCGAGCTCTGTTCAAGTCCAGGACTGAGAGTCATGCTTCTATATTAATACTTAAAAAAATGTTTATGTATTTTTAAAGGCTAGTAGTATTTGAAAAGATAATTTTTGGCATTGATGAAAATTAATGTGGAAAACAAAACGAATACGATAAACATAAAAGGAATTCAAATACATAAATACTTAAAATAAGAGAAGAGAGACAGGTGGGTTCACGGGTGCTTAGCAGCGTAGGCACAGTTGGTTGTATACAAAAGGCTTAAAGAATGTTGGTCGTATGTTGGACGTTGGTAACTCGGGGACCGTCTGTAATTGTAGTCACTTCTACGTGAGGAATAAATTAGCGATTGGGATGTGCTGTGCTTGGTGAAAGATAGCGGTCACTGGTCCAGCTATCCGGACAGATTCGGGAAGGAAGAGAAAAGGACGAAGATGTGAAAGAAAGAATTTTCAAACATTTTCAAAGTAAATATAGGTGATACTGCACTAAATTAAAATCAAATTATAAATTTCTAAATATTCACAATATATAACGCTTAGAGAGATAGGGGACCTTGACAAGAAAATTCAAACTTAACCAATCACCTAAGACCCTTAGTGAAACCGGTCGCATAATAAAATCGTGTAGAAAAATTACTATTCTTTCTCCTCTGTAATTAACTAATCACAGAAAAGTAATCTGTTCAACCTTTATTTCCATCTGCAAATTGGCTGTTTCTTCGCGATTTCTGTCGAGTGTTCTGTAGATGTGTTCGTAATTTTTTTTTGAAAGAGAAAGTTACATTTGAATTCGTTAAATTATGATAGATTCGCTTAGACACAGTTCTGCTAAGATATTCTCTAAACACATCCTTATAACTCTTGATTTATGATCCGTTTAAATCCTTAATGGTAAAACGTTTTTCCACATAAAAAGGCCAACATAGGCAAGTGTGCCAAATGTGAAAAAACAGCCTTACTACAGTTTAAACATAAATTCTATATAATCCAGAGTCATAATACGACTCAAATTCAAAAAAACCTTACGCAAAATAAGAATTCAAAGTGGCTACGCAATAACTTGGGGAGAATCTCGAAAGAAGGAAATACAGTGGTTTCCTTTCGGTATATCTAAGTTAATCTAGCTGAGCTAAGCCTCGGGAATAGCTGACAAGTTTTAATACAGCGGAAATTGGCAAGAATGGCGATACGTTCATAAGGCGGTATATCAAGGAGAATTTCCCGTTTTGGAGAATTGAGGCGGAAGACGAGAGGGTAATGAATTCCTTCCTTCAAATAATCTCGAGCGCCGAGGGTAACCATTTGGGGAAATGGTGCACATAATCTGGCTTTTTTGGGATCGAATCCACTGCGGATTACATTTCCCGGAATAGGAAGGAGTGGAAAGGAGCGCAGAACCTATTAAGAGATGCTAGAAGAAAGTAAAAGTGTAAGAATAAGCGGATGGGACCCAGGAATAAGAAGTAAGCGGCCGATTTCATGAATGCTACAGTCGAAATAAAGCCAAAGTAGGCTAAACTTAAATGTGCGATATAATCCGTGGGAATTCGCTTAATTCTTAATGCGTTATAGTTAGATATTTACTTACTTCTTAAAAGATGCTTGTTAGAAATTAGTAAGTGGCCGATTTCGCGTCTTTCCTGTAGCACGGAAGGCAGAGAATTTTGTAATTTAATATTGGCATCTGCTGCTATTAAGAAGTAATCAGTCTTCAAGTTAAGTCAAATATTTTTATTTAAACATCACAGTTTCATCTAACTATGATCTGAAAATTGGGGCCTTTCATCTGGACCAACGGACACTTTTATATACGAGGGTCATCCGGAAAGTAGTACCCGTTCGTGAAATAAAGACACAAAAGTAAATATTAACAAACATAAAAAATTTTATTTGAAAGAGGATACTTTAAACTACTTCTCAACATAATCTCCAAGCAAATTAAGGCATTTGTCATAACGTGTGACAAGTTTCTGTATTCCTGCTGCATAGTCCTCCGCCGCCAGCTCATTGAGATACAGGGTCACTCCTTCTTTAAGTTCTTCATCGCTGTCAAATCTTTTCCCCGCCAAAAAGTCTTTAAGCTTTGTAAAGAGATGAAAATCTGAAGGGGCCAAGTCCGGGCTATACGGTGGATGGTCGAAAGTTTCCCATTTGAATTGCTGCAAAAGTCTTTGTGTTATCCCAGCTGCATGAGGCCTGGCATTGTCATGAACGAGAATGACACCAGTAGACAATAGACCTCGCCGCCGATTTTGTATTGCCCGCCGTAATTTCTTTAATGTTTCACAATACGCATTGGCATTAATAGTGTCTCCACGGGCCATAAAATCAATAAGCAATACACCTCGTCGATCCCAGAAAATGGTTGCCATGAGTTTCCTGGTGGACAGAACTGTCTTGAATTTTTTTGGTTTGTTTGGTGAATGAGCATGATGCCACTCCATTGACTGTCGTTTACTCTCAGGTGATGCATAACAAACCCATGTTTCGTCACCAGTAATTATGCGAGTCAAGAAAGAGTCTCCTTCATCAGAATAACGTCCCAAAAACGTCAGTGCTGCAGCCATACGCTTGGTTTTGTGCTCATCTGTAAGCATGCGAGGGACCCATCTTGCACAAATTTTTGCATAATGCAGATGGTCTTTAACAATTTAATGAACAATTGTTCGAGAAACATTGGGAAAATGCTCACAGATGTCATCAATTGTGACGCGCCGATCGTTCCTCACGAATTCGTCAACTGAGCTCACCAGTTGGTCTGTAATGACAGACGGTCTCCCCGAACGCTCATCGTCGTGTGTGTTCCCCCTCCCCATGTTGAACTTGCGGCACCACCGCCGAACAGACGACTCGTCCATTACATTGTCTCCATACACCTCCTTTAATTGGCGATGAATATCACATGGGCGAACGTTTCTTGCATTGAGGAATTTAATCACTGCCCTCACTTCACAACTGGCGGCGTTCTCAATTTTTTTAAACATTGTAAACAATCACAGAAACTACACAGGCAATGCTAGCGTCACGCAACTTGGCTCAGAGAAGGCAGACAAGCCACTGAAGCTATCTGACCTTGTCCAGCGGCTACTCGCGTCGTCAGCACTTCATGCGGCACTAACGGGTACTACTTTCCGGATGACCCTCGTACATAGTAGACTATGCTTACATTTATGATGTAATATATGTGGATTTGCTTACCTCTATACGTGTCTCTGTTAGAAATATACTTTATGATTAATAGCTACCTGTTAAAATTAGGAATATGAGAACATAGAGTTCATTCATGTGAGCATCTAAAACAGTGATTTACAAAATGGGTAATCGTGCCCTCCTAAGGGCGCTTGGAGCAAAAGAGATATATTCCAATAAAATTAATATTCTGAAGTGATCCTGTGAAATACATCATAACAATGGAAATCAAATAAAACCGAGATATTTTTACTTTTACATAAATTTTAATACGTTATGGTGAACATTTAGCTGAAAATTAAAACATATAGCTATAGGTTCACCATTCCTGGTCTTGTAAATTCATCATAACGATCTAGCCACACAGGAAGTTGTATAAAAACCCGGTTGAAAAGACATCATAGATAAGAATACCTCCCTAAAATATGGACGCTATTCCTTTATATGCATTAGATGAAGCACCTAATATAAAAATTAGAATGCCAGGTAGAGTTCGTTGTCTCTATTTTATTCTCTATTCTACGGAACTGGGCTAACGATGGCTGTTTTCTTTCAAAGAGGTTTTTCACGTTCAATCAGACAAAGAACACACTCTTCAGTCCCTAACTCACTTTTCACTTTGTTTCGGCGCAGAGTTTGCTCTTCTTTTCCGCTGTAAATCCTTTTACTGGAACTTATTGTGTACTGTACCCATTCTTTACAGATTAGACCTGTAGGGTTACACGATTGCCTAAATCCGGACTAAAGCAGATACGCAGCACTCTATTCTTTTCCAGTAATGGCTGTATACCTTAGGAAAGAAAAGTTTGTGGCGTAAATTTGCATAGAAATCCATGTCAGAATGCGAACATGTGATGAATGGTTGCTTGGTTTTCTTACTTCAGGAGAAGGATTGCACTGAATTAGCGACGGATAGCAGTAGAGTTCTATTTAACATTCTGGTGATTAAAGAAAGAAAAGAAGGTGGAATTTGGACGTTAATGAATGAGAGATTCAAAAAGCTTTCCAATCACCGAATATGCCGGTGAACATAGAGCAAATTTCTCGAAAGGAATTCGCGTATTAAATTTCGGCATGAGCCATCATTCTCAGAAAGTAAGTTGGCAATCCACGGTTTCCTTTTTCCTAGTAGCATATTAAGCAATTGGGGAATTTTTCGAACCGTTTATTAACCTTTTATTCTGATGATTAGTTTCTCCTCTACTAAAATACTATAGAAAAGATCTGAACCCCTTGTTGACTCTTCTGTTAATAGTTATTTGTCTAGGACTTGATAAGAAGCTTGAATTAAAGTGTTTGCAGTTTTAACATAGTACAAAAATATCCAATAACTGAAATTGATAAGGAATCAAAATTAGGAGTGTTCAATAGAAAAAGTACTCATGAAATATTGAGGAAAATAAAAAAGAGATATGAAATATTCAACAATCCTTCTTAAAGTAGTATGTACCATACTATATCATATCATATGACCATATCTCATTCCATAAAACGATAAAAATAAAGGAAAATAAATAATTAAGTCTGGAATACTTTGAACCAAGAAATCTGGAAGTATTTTAGGACGAGTACAGAGATACGTTGGTGAGTGCAGCGTGAAAGGACAGTCGTGATATTAATTGAATGACTGATTCTCTAAGAGATGAATAAGGCATTCTTTCCAAAAGGAGTGGATTAAAATAGAAAATTTAATATGAAGTGGAGGAATTTTCGAGAACTTAATGGCAGTTACTTCAAAGGATTCGTAACACTTCTCCGCACTGTGACTTGGATTGAGTAGATATTTTTTCCCTTTAGTATTGTAACTGTGGACAGATTATGAGCTCATTTTAAAGTGTGTTCAATTTTTAATTCAAAATTTTTTTCTCATAAATTTAACGACCGATATTATAATCGGAACGTATAAGCTGTGAAAAACCATTGAATAAATTCCCATGCAACATAAAAAGACCACGTCAGCTTCATTCCCCATTGGTATAAGGGAAGTGAATAGGGCTGTGAACGAAATTCACGAGGAATTGCGGCGGTTGAATAGTGAGAATACGAACTTGAGTTATTCTCCGGACAAGTCGTGCAAAAGCAGAAGAATTTGAAGGGATTAAGCGGAGAAAGTAAACGAAGAATGTCCTCCTTTAGGAGCAGAAGGGCGAATAATTGAGCAACCCTTCAAGTACGGGACAGCTAATTCCCTTTTCTTTGCTCGAATTAAGGCCCTCTGACGGATCTACGGAATCCTCTTGCGCCCGACGCACTTCAACTCGCCCTTTTTCCATTCTTCCGCACAGAGATGGCACCACCATTCCTTTTCATTCCTCTCTCTCTTGAAATTCTCGTTTTTCGCTCCTCTCTTTCTTTCTCTTCTCCATTTTTCACTTTCCTTTTCGTTTATGAGTTGAGAGTCAGGCTACAGGTCTCCTGTGAATTCCCTCTTCTTTCCTAGTCACTTGTGCACATCTGAGATTTCGTTTAAAAATTGTCAGATTCCAGTTCCAGTCGGATTTTCAACGATTTCGAATTATTTGGGAAAGGTTTCGAGAAAAGAATTTGAGTTCGAAAAATCGGTTGGATTTTAATAAATGTGAGTTTTTAATAATAACCTATTTTATGGTTTGATGTTACAGGAACCTACTAATTCCATTCAGGTCTAATTAAACACAATGAGATAAAATGATTATTTTTAAAGAATTTTAATGAATTATGTTTAAATAATAAATTATTACTTATATTTATTACTAATGTTAGGGGTTTACGTAAGTGGGTAGCGTGCTCTCCTTTGCTGAATGTGGTCCCGGGTTCGATACCCGGTGGGGTACATATATGCGAAATGGCTGGCCGTAGATATCGAGGCATTTTAAAAATACTATTATAACCATCAATAATACATTATGATTATAATTAATAGAGTTTAAGCATTAGAAGATTCTGGGACCCAAGAAAGTACTTGTAAGTAGTAGTAAGTTTTTACATTCCAAGAGTTGTACGAAAAGTTTGAGAAAATCTCGAGAACCATTTAGAAAAGGCGAATGGCTTTCCATGGACACCTTGGAAAAATGGAACCAGAAAGAATAGCAAACAAGATCCTCACTCTCCAGGAGAATAGGAAGACTCATGTGTGAAAAAAGTTCATGAAGATCTACGGAAATGTGGGATCAAGAAAGAAGAAATAGGAATCAAAGTAATATTCAGGATAAGATTGCTGAGATCTGTCCGAAGAGAAAGTAAAGAAAACCAAAAGGGCATTCCCGAAAGAACGAGTAAAAGTGAGCCATAGAATGAAATAATACTGGGGAAGAAATTAATAAAATTAAGTAGGTTGTGTAAATGCTGCCCATAGATGGCTAAAGCAATAATAATAATGGAAATTTTTACACAATAGCAGACGCATTGTTAAAGTATTGGTGACATAGTAAGGTTGCATTGTTGAATTAATGGTAAAGTATTGTTGATTCATTTTCGGTGGATTGTTGTTGTATTGTTGAAGTATTTTTCAACTCGAAAGAAATTAACAATACTAGTTTCGAGATAAATGTTCTGGAGTGATAATAGGTGAAGTCATAGAGCTAAAAGTGAATTTAATCACAAGCTTTATAGGAAATCCCATAAAAATAATTTCACAGATTAATAATCCTAATGATGCCTTGATGATTTTCAATTTAAATTCACTTTGCTTAATTTTATGGAATTGAACATGAGCGATTATGTATCTAATTAAACAAGGCTACAATAAAGTGAAGTTTAAATCTTGTTTTCAGAATCAATATCCTATTCAAAAACCGACTGAAAAGGGGAATGAGGGCTTCGTTTCTAGAATATAGTATTTATAGACACAGGCTGGCTTATACTAGCATGAAAATATTTAATTAATTTCTGTGTAGGTGAAATCCAGAAAATTCTTCGAAAGAAAATAATAACGCGTTGATTAGACCGGACCTAATTACAGCGACCTACATACCTAATTACGGATATAGTAATGAATTTTATTAATAGCTTATCGCTCAAAAGAGGACGTTAAGCCGTCTCCTTTACGTATTTAAAGGTGGGCGTATGTTCATTGTTGAATATTTCACTGTCAATAACAGCATTTGCATTGTTGATGAGATAATTAATTATATCACGCTATAACAATGCTCACTTAAATATCAGCTTTATGATAATTCGTAGAAATTTAAAGGTCCAGGCAGTTCTTTCATCTAACCTATCATATTAAGGTAAACATTCATCATGTATATGGAGTATGTAAAAACATTGCAAATGGATGTATAAAGCCTAAATTATTATTTTAGTAAAGAAGACCCACAGCAGGAAAACACCCACAGAGAAGGGGGTGTGAAAATCTTCCACAAACCTGCTGATAGTACAATCTGAAAGATGTAATGTTAAACTATATACAACATAGAATTGATAAGGCAAATATCATGGCAAAATTTGCATAAAATTAAATAAATAAATAATAAAATTTCAGTCATTTACTAATGAAGAGAAAACAATAAAAATCACACGAGAATCAACTTCCCTTTCCTTAGAGAAATAATAGTAAACGAATGATATTACGGTCTCTTTTATATGAAATTTGAATCCTCAGCAGTTGAATCCGTGGATGTGAAGACCACCTCATTGGAATCCAGCGTACGAAATATCAGTTAAATTTGAAAACAAAACGGGCATTTTGGAGAGGATCTGCAACCTCCGTGGTGTCGACACGTTCTTCAGCTTATTCAGAAGAGTCCAACGAGTGGTAAGTGCGTGCAGAAGGAATAAAGAGAGAGACAAGTGGGGGTCAGATTCCAGGCGTACGCATTGCGATTGTCTCTTCATTCTAATTTTAGTCCGTGGAGCCACGCGTCATTCATGACACTTCTCTCCAACGCGTCTCCTTCGCCCACAATGCGAGTCACGGCAGATCCTTAAATTGCCTTTCATTCTGAATCATACATTTCGGGAGGCTCTAGTTTAATCAGATCCCTAAGGCATCCATCAGCGTTGTTACTTTGGGCTAATCACATTAGAACTTCAGCATGCACGGAGTGGATTCGTGCACGATTTTCACGATCCCTTATATCTGGGTCTATTCCTGCTGCGGATATTTTTTCCAGTTCTCCCATTAGGTTTCTATAATTCGCAATTAAATTCTTCCTATTCTCCTCCAATTTAAATTACCTTTTTTGATAGGTAATTAAGTACTGCCAAGTAACCTCAACCTTCGCCTCGAACTTTTTCAAAAGAGTGGACTACTCACTGCCTGAATGCACGAAGACTTTTCCGGGACTTTCATGATCTTTTGGAGCAACTACACCTCGTATATTTAAATTTTGTAAAATATTTGTTTGCTGGTGTAAGTGTATCCTTAATTTTGAAACCTCTAAAAGGATCTGTATTTTAGATCATTCATTCCCTGTATCACATTCACGTTTTACTGTATTTCTAGAATTTCATTTTAGAACGCAAAAAAGTAGTTAATAGCCATGAGATTAGTAATAATGCAATTATTTATTCTTTTTAAGCAAATAGCCATCACCCTAAGGATAATAAGGGCGTTTAAATAGGCTTAAAGTAATCAAATTCTTATCATACGCTAATTATATATATTTAACATGGACGATGTGTAATATAATGAGGAGACTTTATAGCCAGATTTCATCCGACGTAGATACAATTTTATTTCTATTATGAAGATGATAATCCACCAGATATCACTCCAGAAGATTAATTAGAAGACATTTTTGTTTTACAAAATCATTCATTAGGATGAGCGAACAGGAAACATAACGATACTTGTACGAAACCATATATTAGTAAAATTACGACAGATTACTAACTCGTGGTTTTGCCCAAGTATATTTAAGTTTATTGTAAGCTCAATACCATACATGAATTTGTACGATGGAATCCCATTAAGTATTATCCAAGCAGTTCAATAATAGTTTTTATCTATGGAGTGTATGGACCCTATTATCCATCATTATTACCTAGGAAGTTTTCCTTCAAAGAGCATATTGGTAATAGGAAAGGAGGATGGAATGCAAAGATTAGTAAAATTCTGACGGGATTCTCATCGAGAGTGAAAGAAACAGCATTTTTTCTCTAATTTCACTTCTCCTAGAATACGATTTGAGTTCCTCAAGAAATAGGAAGAAAACGAAGACTTTTACTATACGTAGAATATTTCCCAAGAGCCTATGGCTGCTTTCTAGTGGTACAGATACAAACCCCAGTAAAGGAAACAATTAGAGGAATAGCAGTTTTGGAAACGAAATTTGACTGAAAGATGATTTCTGAGAAGCATAATGCAATATGTTATCTCGAAATAGAAGTTCTATCATTCTAATTCAATCCCATGTTAGACCCACACTCCTCCACGTGGAAGATTTCGATTTAATAAAACGAAAATGTTGGGAGAAAATCGGGGGAAAAGACATAAATGAATAATTCAAGAATTTGAAGAGTTCTGGGTAGTTGGAGAGAATAACCGTGACAAAGAGGGAAGAAATGGAAAATGAAAACGTAAAGAAGAGGGAGAAGCATTATGAGCAGATATAATGACCTCTGATATGTACACGTGCGTGTGATTTTCATGTGTTGAAATTGGAAAGTTGTTTTAAGTAGTTTTATCAGTCATAAAGTTCTCAGGCTCGACTATGAGAGTATGAATAACGGCTATGAATAACGTACAACAAAAGTGCGGTCTTGGAATAAAAATATGTTGGGAAAAGACGTATTTCAGCTTGAGATGGAAATGGGAGAGGTGGCTCTAGTTTTTGTTGAGGCCGTGACGTAGGTGATGAAGTGTTTTCTGGGAGTAAAATGGCGAGCGAACCAGCGAATCAGAAGCGGGGATACAAATATCAAGAACTCGGGAATTAATTATGGCAAAAAATCGACTTCCTTACTGAACGTGTGTCTCACTGCTGCAAGAGAAATTTTATTGTAAGAGAAATTCAAAGCGTTCAAATCACAAGTTTGTATTCGCTAAACTTCACCATCGTAAAGTTTTCAAAGATGCTTTCCAAAATCGTGATTTATATTTTTGAGGCTTGAAATTATTATGTTCCAGGCAATGCACTGGATTTACTTCAATCGAAAATTTCAATGTCGGAGTTAAGATTGAGGATTGTATAATCTGTTAGTATTCAGTTCAAGGTCGGGTTGAAACTAGAGCATCAAACTGGAACTAAACCGGGAAAAAGAACAGAAGAAAACTTTCATTTTTACGGAATGATAACCAAATCTGTGAACTGAAACCGGAACCCGTTATGTTTTCCGTTTCAATTGTCGGCTCGCATTCTAATGAAGTGTTACAGTAGTTATTGTATTTGAAATATATAAGCAACTGGGAATTGCAGCTTATGATTTGATTTTGTAATTTTTCCAAATGAACCCATCTCTTGATTTTGCCTCTTATCGATAATTTGATTCCAGAATGTAATTTAAAGATATTCTAACTAACTAAAGCAGTTCAGGCTTCATTTGGAGGAATTCTATTTGTGAATGGCAATCATCTTGATTAAGTACACCTGAAGGTAATTGTCATTTACAAAATGATTCAACCTAAGGATCTCTTATAATATAAAACTCGAACAGAGATTTATTTTATCGTAGCGAAAAAACGGTTTTTTCCGTCACTGCCGGTTATAAACCGAACGGAGATTTAGCATTGTCAATGAGCCGGAGAGAAAACCGGGAAAAAATAATTATGATTCTAAGCCCTGGTTGAATATCAACCCTCTGCATTTCCCGAAAGGTTTGGAAGTGCCAATTACTTTTCCCACAGATATAGGCAGGAAGAGTATTGAGGGAATTAGTTATTGCTTGCTTTCCTTATTGAACCTGATTCTTACGCGTAAGAAATATTCCATGTAAGAGCATCACAATGACCCTCTGAATAGCACTTTTTGTTGAATTCAGTAAGTTGTAACTGAGATAATTCGCTCATAGCTAAGTAGATGTTACCACGGTCATAAGCAAGGCATAGAATTATTCATTTCTCTTTCGGTAAAGGATAGGGAAAATATTTCTTTTATTCTGCAACCGTCTTGTTCGAGGCTTGGAAAGTATGAAAACTACTAAGTTATGAATGGTACTTGATTTCCCCTTTTTTATTATAGGGCCATTAAGCTGCACTTACATATACCTTAAGCTGAATGCTTTCAGACTCTGTGAGAAAAGTAAGGTCGAGTTACCTCGACATACCTAATATGCTTCATTCCCCTTGGGCCCTTCTGTGGCTAAAAGTGGGGTTGAGTCCCAAACCAGCCTTGCTGCTACTGAATTTATGGATATTTTTATGTTTTCCAGTTTTACTGCAAAATTTTCAACGAATATTATGCTCTCATTTCTTTAGACTACTTTCCAGCTAAAGTGCTGAGCAGATATACCAATTTATTTTTGGCCGCTGAAAAGTAACTAAAAATTTGCTAAACCTAGGAATAAATATCGCTAAAAAAGATGATAAAATATAAATCAGCTTAAATTTGCTTATGTGAATAAAACAGGAGTACACGAGATAGTATACGGATTAAATGTAGAATATTGATTTTGAGTATTTTATGAGCTAAAAGTGATACTACTTTGATTTATTAATGAAAATTGAATAGAAATATTATTTTTCGAGTACGTAGAGGAGAGAAATATCGCTGAATGTTGCTCGAATAAAAATACAAGACACTTAAAGAAGGGATGATTCGTTATATCCAGCGAAGAAATAATGAATTCGCAACTAAGATGCTGAGGCACAACTATGTCTCGTGAATATACTCATGGTGTCTCGGGTTATACTTGACTGTAACATATTGTTCCAATTTTTTATATTATATCCGTCCTCCATCTTGCAAGGTTAGAGCTTAAGACACGAAAGGGGAACCTTTTTCCATCTTAAGGCCACATTTAGTATTCGGCCTCATAAGAAAAGCCGCACATGATGAGAAAATAAGACCACGCGCTGCCTACATAAAAATTAAATCTCGAAATGTTACGTAAGAAAACGAATTCATTCTATAAATAAGCTGAAAGATATCATTTTACACTTAATTTTTAACTTTTTACTCTAAATTTTTAACATACTTAAGTTGGAGTATTTGTTTCAGAAAATGACTAAAAGACCGCAGTGAACACCCAAAATAGCCGCAGGCTTCCCATCTTCGGTTTAAGATTAAATACCTTACGGAATTTCCTTCCTTTTCAATTTAAATTTAGGCTAAAACTCACGGAAATTCGGCTAAGTGCTCCGAAAGCTTTGAACAGACACGAATGCGATCCGTAGGATTCAAAAGGTAAAAAATCTCTTCCGGATTAAAATTAGAAAATGAGTACAATATTTAGACTCATCCGAAGCATTTACCACTTAGAGAAATCCTGAAATTCGCAGCTTTCAGCGAGAAAGTAGTGAATTCTGCGGGCATTGATCCTGTGGGAAAAGTAGGAGATCGCTTGTGTCGGAAGAGCGGATATTAAGAAGAAGAAGGGTCGAGAGAGAGAGGGCTATTCGGAGAGTAAAATTACGCAGCTTTCGAATTGACGTGCTTCGAAAAGGGAAATCGGCCGGAAATTAAAGCTCTTAAGTGAAGATTAATGCGCCTCTTGTATTTTGAGTTACGGCTGAGGACCCGTAAAAATATATATACGGGCCTCCAAACGCTATGAATCCTATTCTATTACGGAGACAAAACGCGAATAATTTACGCTTATCTGATTCGTTGGAGCGAATATTCCATTACGAAAGGATTCTTTACTGCCCGCCGTGTGTATTCGAGAAGTGGCGGGTTTTCGCGAAAAGTCGTAATTAAACGTTGCTTCCACAGTCGAGGGCGAGTCAATATAATATTGCGAGAGAAAACTTCGATTTTGAAACCATTAACAGCGTCAAAGAAATCATGGAACGGTGTTGTAATTGGGATCGCAATGAATCAGGGATGGAGAGAATCGACATTGTCCTAAATTGAACTACGAACTTATAACTGCCTATGTTATAATTCAGATTATTGGCGAGGTATATGATCGCTTGAGAACTCAAGAAGTATATGCTACAAAACTTTGAATATTTCCACATAATTAAAGATCGACATCGTAAAGAATAGGCTCCTTTTTTACTAAATGATCCCATGTCGACCCTAGTCAGAGTATTCCAGTAAGTAATTCATGGAAACTTCATTTTTATCAATTGCAGGCTTCATTTCTTTAGCGAAATTAAATTAGAAAAACTAGTATTACGAAGTCAATAAATGCATCCATAGAAGAAAATTTGATTTTAAAATTTTATTAAGACAATGATTTTTATGATTAATTACTATTTATTTATTAAGATAATATTATGATTTTTCTACTTTTTCACTTTGATGTAAAAATGTAAGAAATTGATCAATAAAAAGTAAATACACCCATTAAAGTGGACTTATTATTGGCTGCGATCTATTAATTCCCGAAAAAGAATTATTTGAAATTATTTATACAAAAATTTTACCAAAAAGTTCCTTATATTCATCATATTTACGGTTGATTGGATCTATCCGCTAAAAGTGAAGTATAAATTTTTAAGACTCTTAACCATTTGCCATTCATCAGTACAGTGACCAAAACGGATTGTTTTATAAATAGCATGTCAATGAATAGATCGCTAAAGAGCCCTATAAAAAGCTTAAAGTCGGGAAGGGCTTCCAAAAAACCAAAGGGGGAAGCTGGTGAAAGAGGACCCGGGTTCAAAGTGGGAGTGGGATCCCAGTGGGAGCCTGTATGTGCCAAATAACCTCTACTGTGGTAGTAAATTAAACAGTACTAATACTACAAATAACGTCACGCAGCCACAAAACCGCTGCGCCCCGGACAACCGGCCCTGAGTGCATATTCTATACATATGTATGCATGATATGAAGACATTGACGCGATCAAGCGTCGAGTAATTAGGGTAAGTGATGGTTTTCGTAAGACGGCGACCGGAATGTCGAATTAATTTGAGTCCTCTTTCGAGGCCTAATGAAGCGGATCGCAGCGGACTATGGCTTAGCGGCGGCGGCGGTTGAATTGGGCTTAGCCGTGGTTCCTTTGAGCTCCAATGAGATGGCCTTCCTTTATGGATTAAACGGAGTTGCCGCTGCACTAATCCTCAAACTTTCGAGTTCATCTCAACTTGGAGTTCTTCCTTTAATAACCACGCCGTGGTTCCCCAAGGAATCACTTTTTCACCTTGTTCAAGATTTGCGAGGAAAATTAGTTTCCTCGCCGCTGAAGACGGCAACTTATTTGCCGAAATGTTTGAGCGGCAATCTTCACTCCGTAGGTGATTAAGTGGCCATTCCTCGCATTCTTCTTTACTTTTTATAGGGATCTTCAGGTATTCCCACACATGCAGTGTGTGAGCGGTAACTACCAACTACTATGAATCAGAGAACTGAGAAATGATGGAGTATGTGTGTAAAGCCATCGGCTTAAGTCAGATTTTGATACTCAACCTCCACCTCCATCTGCTTTGGAGAGGGGATGAGACTTGCTACACATGATGAGGAGTGAGGTAATTCACCCTTAATTTGCTCACTAAAGGTAATACTTGGAAATGAATATGAAATAATCGAGAGAAAATGTCTATAAGCATAAAAGCTAGAAACAAGTGCATTGGGAAATATTAATTTAGTGAAAGATATAAAATTACATATATTTTCGCGTTGCTTTACAGAAAAAAATTTCTATCCAACTGATTTTGACTGAAGTCATCTTGAGGTTAGATAAAAAATTTGTTCTGTAGGAACTACTAAGATCGATTGCATCGATTGCATTTATTTAAAGGCATTCACGACCTGTTGTAGTAACTTGCTTAATTTTTGCTCTTTTAAATAAATATCCACTTCATTTATTTATATTATAATTATTTTCCCCCTATGAACTTAATCAAAAATGCACTAGGACTCTATTAATGGAAGGCATGATAAAGAAAAATTTTAAAGTCAGCTCATAGAAAGAATTAAGACATTGTGTCAAGAAAATAAGACATATTTCTATGATATATAAATTATTTGAAAAATATCATATTATGGTTAATATATCTGTAGAAAACTAAGGAGTTTATACTGCTATGGACTATTCTGTGATTGCAAATTATTTTGTAAACTTAAACTATATTTTTCTCTTGAAGATACATCATTGGTTTAAAAAAAGGAAGCGCTAAAGTTTTGATAGCAATTGATTCCCTAAGCAAGAGAAACGACTATTAAATAATAAGAAAAGTTCACCATAATTTATAAGATAAAGTTAAGAAATGAAGATAATTTACAAACTTTAAAATAAAACACTATCCTTGAACGTATAAAAAGAATGATCATTGTACTTATGTCATTATTATATACCGTACATGAATCTGAATGTACGTATATATTTCTAAGAGGGTGAATGCCCTTACGTTCACCTATAACTCGAATAAAGCAGAAAATGAAGGACTCTCTGTCTTTGCATATGATTCAAGGTAAATGCCACACAGATGATAGAAATATCTCTAATAAATTCTATCATCAAAGCCTTGACTTGATGGAACTTCGCACGAGGAAGCATGGTGAAATAAACCATACATTAGTTCCACGAAGTTAGATAGTTGGCGAACTTACGCGTAGCTTTTTCACCATGTTTCCTTGGAACGCTTCTATCTACTCAATGATTCAATGCTCCAAATCGGCTCAAGTTTTTATTTTTCCATAATAATACATGTGATATCGAGTTTTCCGTATATAGCATTCTTTCAAAAAGTAAATATTTAATTATTAACCTGCAAACTAAAAACCTGAACAACAAGAGATAGAACTCCGTAAACAACATTATTCAGAACGCGAATTCAATTTTATGGCTTGAAATCGAGAATTTCATAAATTTAAGAAACCTTCATTTCATTATGAATATGAAACAAACCACAACCCAGAAGATTGTATATTTATCTGTCTAAAGACTCCTAAACATCAATTCTTCCATCTCCTTTTTTAAAAATTTGCATTGCTTTATTCAGACGATTTTCTTTTGAAATAAAAACGTATTTCAGTTCTTAAAATTCTAAATTGTCTTTTTTTATAAACATGGTACTCCTTTATTCACTAATGTTCTAATGCCTCGTCGAGAAAGAACGGAAAGTTCAGCCCGTCCCTTATATAATGGTCCATAAGACCCTTTTAGGTATGAATCGGTGATTTTTCATGATCCCTCGTCGATTCAATATAAAAATCCGTACTTTTTCCCCAGAAAGGAAAGAAAAACACAAGATGGTAAAACGTGGCCCATTTGACCTACATCCATATCTTTTATCCATAAAGCGATTCCTTGGAAATAACTTCCCTTTAGAGATCCAAACCCCCATTCTTCGAGAAACCCTCTTTTAAACCATCCCAACCTCTTCCATCCAATTCCACAATCCATCGACCACTTCCCTTTCTCTCCATCAGGGGGAACTTTTTTACGCTTTTCATATTTTGTGACGCCTATGGAATCCCCGGAGAAAGAATTGGAATTAGAAGAGAAGAGGGTCGGCTGGAAAAAAGACCAATTTGTGAGCAAATGGAAGAGCAAAAAAATGGATCTTTTTTCGGTCCCAGGGAGATATTCCCGTCTGATTGCAAAAACGGAAAAAGTGAATAGAGCAAAAGGTAGGCGATGCCTATTTGGCCGTGTCATCGGCGGATTAACCGCTTCAAATGAACGGCGTATCACGACTAGTGTATTGAAGTATTTCCTCAAAGGCGTCAAATATCGTTTAAAAGTTCGTTCGTTCATTACGATAAATACACAGGCGGCGGCCCTTCAATTATGATCGGGTAATATTTGACTGTAAAAAGTCATCAACCTGAATCCCGGTTAAATCCTCGACCCGTAGCCAAACAAGAATTTTGCAGAGGGAATAAAGTATTTGAAACGAGATCGGAAATGAAGAAATATAGTATCATTATTTATCTTCACTGAGCCGGAATAGTGACCATTATATAAAAATAATATAAATAAAAAGTTTATTGGATAAAATATCAAGAATTAAAGTATTAATTGGTAAAAAAGAAACGATAAATCAGGGTTCAGAACAGGGTTTTCCAAAATGCGACAGTCAACCAAAAAGAAGATTCATCTAAGAGATGTTCCACTCAAAGGATATGTATAAAAGCAAGAAAAGCGTACACAAGATAGCGCTGTAAAATGTGAACCAGTATAATAGCATTAAGGTTTACATTGTTCGAGTGCATCATTGCACAACCCGTTATAACGCTATACCCCTTAAGACGCAGTTTCGCTTATTCCCAGAAAGCGTCTTAGCCAGGTTTTGTTCCCTTTTTTTCATATTATCATTATTATTTATAGTAAATTCACGTCACAATTGGATAACTGTCTGATGGCAATCAGACTTCATACTGGCAAAACAAACTGACATCAAATACATTCATAGGAATCTAAAACTCCGTTTTCTCTTCTCAACGAAAAACATAACTTCACACCATTAACCATGACTCTTTCAATAATCAATGTAACTGATTCAGCTAGTAAAATTAGATATAATTACATTTATAAAGAGGAGACTAAACATCTATCCGGAATTCGCCCTAAGTCACCGTTGAACGCCTTCCGAAGGTATAAAAGGAATTTACCTCGTTATTATAATTTAAAGGGAAAAATTCACAAATATGTACACTTGTTAATACAAAAATACATTAAATTAATCCTAAATATTACTATATCATTGCCTTCATTAGCTGTCATACATTCAATATTACACAATACGTTTAGGTTTCCCATCCCAACTATTCAAGTCATACATAATAATACTCCTGATCTTACCTGAAATATGCTTACAAATCTGTTTACTTTCTTCCCATCTTCTTCCTGATTATGTTCTTTCGATTTATTCATTTTTATAATGTTGTTTTGATATTTTAATTGTATTGTTATCATCGGTCTCTTATAAAATGCTTTTTCTGTGTTTTAATCTTGTATGATTTGAATTTCCTTTTTTATTCTCCTTTATTTCTGCTCTGCGAATTTATCATATTTTATATCGAATTTCTGATTTTCTATTCTTTCGAGACTTTCCTCACTCCTCTTCTCTGTGGGTATTTTCCCGCAACTTGGGATTTTTTCTGTGCCAATATTCAGTTGCAAAGATATTTTTCCTACATGATGCTTTTTCTTTTTACTTCTAGTTAATTTTTGTATACATTACGATAATATACAAGGCATGGTGAAAGAGAGGCTCACTTGGTTCTTACCTCGCCAATGAAGGTTCAGTCTATCTATCAATTTTTTCTAAGAATCCAAGGCTATAATTTATAGGTTTCCTCATACTTTTCAACTTTTGCCTACCCAAGGTGCATCCAGCATCCTTTTCTCCGGATATAAATATGTAAAACAGTTCTAAGATAATGGCAAGAAAGAATACAAGACAAAACCTTGATCCGAAGAAGAGTTGCACATGCCCAACTGGGTGACCAACTGGTATACGAGTAAGTTAGATTTAAAATAGAACATAGAATGCACGGAGGCACAACTTAACGCAGAAAAGAGGCGTCTGGAAGAAAGGAGCTTAAAAAAGCGTCGCCGTCGGGTTCCCTCGGAATTAACGCTCTCACAAAGAAGGCAAACAGAAGAGAAGCGGCGCTGGCACTGCCCCCTGGCGGACTCCCCTCGAAACGCGGCCACTCGGAAACAAAAGAGGGCCCGTCGCATGCATATGTGACAAAAAGCCTTTTATTCTTTCGGATTCCATTGAAAGGCTGACCAGAGCCCCTTTCCGGCTGACCTTTCTCCAAAGGAGAGTACCACAAAGCAATGGAGGGATAACGACTCATTTGTGCGAAGATTTTTACTCCGACGTTATGACACACTTGTGGGATTGTGTAAATATAAAGCCCACGCGATTCCGATCCCTTTTTTATTTCCATTGCAAGTCACTCCTGTTACATTTGTCTGTAAGATCATCAACCTAAAGGACGCGACACCGGAGGGATTATTTCGTCCCGCGATTTATTCAGTCTCGGAATCTGAGAGATGGGGAATGAAGAGCAAGTATTGCTTCGAGAAGATTATTATTTCATTAACCATCAGATGTGTATTTAATGTAGAAAAATCTTTTAATGAATGGAATACGTGACAATATATGTATTTATATGTATCTCCATTTATTTATCCCCGTCTCTCATGTTTAACACATTGACTTATCTATAAATATATGCATATAATGACAAATATGTATCACATCTGTCAATGTTAACATGTTTAATTGGACTATGACATAAAAACCGTTCGAGTGTGTTATAGTTCAGCACATTTTCTTTGTAGCTAGCAATTAATTTTTGTGTTAACTAATTTCAATGTAACTAAGGAAAGTAACTTATCATATGCAAGCTTTTCTATGCCACTGGATTAATCAATTAATTGTCATTATTATTCAGTATGTCTATCTTTCAGTCAGTCTACGAATCTAGACTTACGGACCTTTCCTCTTACTCTATTCCATCAATGCAACCTAATCTTTCAATTGGTAAAAATGGCAGGATTTGAACCCAGATCGTTCGGGAAGGATTTCGTGATTAATTCATATAAAAATCGTGCATGAAAATTCATAATCATATATACATATTTTGTAGGCTTAATTTCTTTTGCAAGATTAAATTAGAAATAATAGTCCATTGAGATCGATCGTGCACAAAAGAAGAAAAATTGGACAAAGCTTTTATTTTGGCAAAAAATATTTTAAAAATCAGATTCGAAATCGACAGAAATTTGATGATTTCTGACGATTTTCTTTAGGTCGAATTTTCTTTCGATCGACTGAACGATAACGATATGAAAATAGTGTTTCAGAAGATAATTATTATATTCTCTATAATTATAGTATTGACAATCATGATATAAAATCGGTGGGACGATCTTACGTCAATGAAGGGTTGTTTCTTATACTGACAGAATTCTACCATAGATAGTTTTACATTGATTTGTTATGCTCAAAAAGACTAGAAAACATGAAGATATTTTTGAGAACAGAGAGAAAAGGGAAAGCGTTTGGAAGACTTGGGGAGAATTCTAGCAAAAATGAGGTGCACAATGAAATTTTTGGATGTTAGCCAATTTAATTCTCATATGTTGCTTAGTGGAAGGAAAACAAAGAGGAACGGCTGTTAGAAAAATCTTGTGCCCCTGGATACTGTGTTTCAACGTTGGAAAATTTCAGATGCAGCAAAGGGATCACAGCAAAGGTAAGTCCATTCATACCTTTGAATTTTACTGCTTTGGAGGTTCTCTTTGCTTTGACATCGCATAGCATTCGGTAAAAACTAACCGATTCACAGCCATTCCACTAATATTACTAGCTTCTCATTCTGTCATGATTGATATTTATGAAAATCTATGACATGAATACACTATAGCATTAAATTATTATATAAAAAAAATTTTTAAAGAAAAAGAATTCTTTAAAACAACAAAGTAACTTTTTAAAACTTTGTTTTATTCAACAATTCTTCGATTATGTCGGAATTCCACAAAATCTGGCCTCCTCCATGAATTTTAAATTATTACAGACTATTCAATTTCAGCTAACTTCCTTTATTCAAGATGGAGACGTATTTTATACGTCTTTTTTACATACAAGATATTTTATTTCTAATTCATAAAATTATCCTAATTTATCCTTAATAAATAACTTCAAATAGTAGTACACCCAATGATATATCATCTTAGATTCTTCTAACATCCGTCTCGTACGTTATTGGTTACGGATTGATGATTTCCTTGAGTAATCATGTCATTATTTAATGGTCCTGTAAACGAAACTATATTTTACTTCAATTTAATTGAGTTTAATTTAAAATTCTGGTCTCTTTAACTTAGGAAGAAAATTTTACACCAGTACGATACTCAACTGATTGACCCATATGACTCTCTATTTTTTATAAAGCATGCAAAGAAATTCCGAATTATTTCAGAAATATGCAGGAAAATTACAAGTAATGTAATGTGTTTTATATAAAGCATGTATTATAAAAGTCTTTTTGTACAATAGTTTCAGAGTGATGGGAACCCAAGCATAGAATTGACGTTGTCCAAGTTATAGCGTTTGAAAAGGGAAACAGGAGATTCGTGTTGTATTAGAATCAACCAAGTTAAATGGCCGTTATTATTAAGTAGGGAATTAAACGAAACATTAATCGGATAATAAAACGAAAGGGGTTGGACTGGCGCTAGGACAATTTCCTCTGAATTGAATTGCGCGACGAAAATGATGTTGGGAAAGTGGAAAAGGCAAATTGTTCATTTCCCATGCTTTCAAATCATGTTCAGTTTCTTTTGGTAGTTAAGCTAAATAATTTGGGGATAGAATGACGACATCATTGGGTTGAATTGAGACAACGTAATTCCACATCAAATTTAATTTAGTTACTAACCCATATTCTTGTTACAAAGCATAATTTGAGGAATGATATTTGAATGACACAAAAGAAGAGAATATGCTGTATCAGTTCTTTATTTCCCATGTTTTAATTCATTTAAGGCGACGGTCCTTAAAAGTTGTGTCTCCACTGAATTAAAAAATCTCAGTGCCAACCGTGATGTAAAAATAAATGTAAAAGAATGATTACATAGGGAATGAAACTTTAATATGCATTCATCCATAATAAATTCAAACCAAGAGACATTTATGGTTATTTTTTGATGTAGCACTTTCATTCATATATAAATGAACAATATAAGAAGTTAATTCAGAAAAAAGAAATTCAATTATGAATGGCCCTTTGCATAAAACACTGAAGCACAAATATTGATATATACAGGACCTCCGGACAATCCAACGTTGCTTAACTGAACCATGGCAGATTCCCCGTGAATAGACGATACTTCATAAAGTTTGGCAATAAAAATCATACATAATGTTGCCAGACATTCTAATATTCGCGGAATTTTCCAGACTTGACAGAGTGTTTCCGATATCCCGACTTATTCTTTGAATGCCCCATTGTAAATATCATACCTTTCAAAGTACTTAAGCAGCACAAAATAGAATATTTAGATTATTTTATTTAAAACAGATGTGTGTATTGTAATATTTCTCAAAGTATAAATATTTATATTTATATTCATTTTGAATTACTTTCATCCGGACATCCTCTACTGGGTCTAATAAAGAGAAATACTTAGTCAAGTAGGCGAATATAGCATCCACATCTTAATTTTCCGCAAGACAAAGGAAAGGTATGCAAAATTTGATAAAAGTCGATGTAATGGTAAAAGATAGGTATGTAAATGTATATTTCCGAACATACAAGCAAACTGATAGAGTTTCTGTAGTTTTCAGACAAAGTCCAGCGCTAACACTACTATACATGAAGTACTGATACTCTTTTGATACTTAAAATGTGCGAATTTCAAATCATATTTAAATGGAATCGTCTTAATTTCCTACATAATGAATGTTTCAATCAAAATGCTCAGTTTAAATCAAGTTAGAGTTTATAAATTAAGTTTGCCAATAAAGTTTTGGCGGACATTTGTCCGTTATATTTATTCCACACGTAATCGCATTGTATACTGATGAGTTTGAGATAAAAATGTTTTATTTTTTTCAAGTAACTGATGTATTTATTCAAAAATAAACTGAGTATGCCTATTTGGACACATTTAGATATCAGATATCACTTGAAATGTCAAAATTGCAAGATAACTTCCCAGAGATGAATTACTTGAATTTTGAAATTACGTTGCCCTCTTCCCAGCCAATACAACTGCCCCTTGAGCTCCAAAATCACCTCTGGATCTCAAGAAGGATTAAATTAGACGTGCGCCTTGAGGAGCCGAGTTCGACGCCAAGAAACTCGGGTGGCATTGTCGCAGTTTGGTCCCTGTGGACCACAGCATCCCAATTTCATCTCCGCTCTCATATTGATAGTCCTTGAACGTGCATGCCGTGTTTCATCTTTCCTTTGAGTGAGAGAATCACGTAGTCGGAGATGGAATGAGGATCCGAAGGGGGACTGCAGGGACGGAATAAATTGAAATGGAATGGATTCCACCGCCATCTGGTGGTTGCCCTGTATTACACGATTCAGACTCCCTTATTTCTCCATTACTGCCATACGACTCATGGTTAGGTCCCTGATAATGCATCAGATTTTGTTTGTTTTAAAAAAATCAAATTCGTAATGACTTTGGAAGCCTAATTAAAAATTAAGGGCTAGGGCTACCGATCCACAACCCGCGAGCCGCATGCGGCTTTTTTACGTCCTACGCGGCCCTTGTCTGATAGCAATGATTCATTTTCCTTCCTATCATAAACTATTTCCAACTGCGTTTGCAATAAGGCAACAAAATAAAATTATTGAACTATAACCGCAAAAATTATCATTCTGTGAATATACCACAAAACATATTTATAAACTAAATGAAGATTTCCTGAGGATGAACTTGTAATAGTTTAAAATTTATTGATTTATTCATCATATAGAGCAAAAAATGTCCATTTAAAAGAATAATGCAACAATCAGGAATATAGGAATGCAGAAATAAAAACAGAAAGAAGGTAAAAATGAAATAATAAAAATTGATATGGTAATATTAACGCGTGATATATAAAAATAACGTAAAGTTGGTATATCAACGTTTTTCTCCTATAGAATTATGCTTAAACATTTTCGCACACTGTTAAGGGTTCTTTGCAGGCAAGGGCAGTGTGGTTTCATCCGGCTGTACGGCGTCGTCCACGCCACGACCTCATAGAGGCACCGGCCAAACAAAGTGGTGTAAGGAGAACCTCCCTTAGGAAAACACAAGGAAGAGGGTTAGGATAATTTTGCACATAAGGGCGTACACCCAAGGGAAATCCCAAGGGAATTGAGAAAAATTTTAAGTGGAGCGGGAGCTCATGCTTAGTTATAATATTAATAACCAAATGCAGAACACGATATAATTCTAGTTTAACTAAAGTGAAATGCGTTTCCATTAGCAATTCATGATTCGATATTTTAGAACTATAAAACTTGGGAGCCATTGTTTTAATCCATCAAGATGCGCTGCTATGAATAAATTTCATATCAAATTAGCATTTATCTTAACTGTGCAATTTTTGATTCATTTGCGTCTTGACTCGTTTATAAGTGCCAAGTTTATTACTTGCTATCAATAAATCCATATAGTCACTCTTTCCATATCAGGATTGCTAAAACATTAATGAAAATGTAACCAAAAGTCCTCTGAAAGGAAGCTGAGAAGTCGCCCATTCAAGAATATCTGTATGGAGTAGATGCAAGGTATCAGAACTTAAATTCTCTTTCATAAATTTTATTTTAGAAGAAATGATTCATAGAATATGAGTTATATCTTAACTAAATTACTATACTACTCTTCAAATTAAAAATTTACTCAATTATGTTATGTCACGTATATTAAGGTCTACGCAACACAACATATTCCAGACTGTGCCCCGTTTGCTGGTGAATGTGCTGCGAAAAATTGGACAATCGATTAAAACATTGAACAATTGCAGAGTGTTTCTCTTTGGGACTTAGGTTTACGTAAATTTGAAAAAATTCACCGCATAACTAGTGAGCTGGTAAATGTTATTAGTTTGGTATCATTACTGATTTTTCGTTTGCAGAGCATTTGTAATATGTTCGGAGTATAGATTACAGACGCAGTAAAAGAATTCGGCCGGGACCGGGAAACAAAATTGGATCTAAAAACCTCCCAGAAAAAGCAACTTCCCGGTTGGAGGAAGCTCCCGGGTTCGATTCCCGGTCCCGTCAGACTTTTTGCAAGTCCGTTTATCCTTAGGATTTTTCCTTGGTGAACGCCCTTCTATACAAGGATACTTGGTAAGGCTAATATCTGTGAATACGTTCCAATAACCTATTGAATATTGAAATGTTATGAATAAGTATTTTAATACGGATATTATTTAAAAATTCAACATTTGTCCCATAAATTTCCTTATTTTCGTCAGTAAACCTAAATTAAATTTCCTTGGTTTTCTCCAAAACAAAAATCACTACCTCCTGTGTGCCAAAGGACAGATAGTTTGGAAAGCACTGACGCAGCATAACAGAACATTAGATAAAATAGTTGTTAGAGAAACAGGATGAACCAAAATATAATTTGAAGCCTGATTTATAAAGGTAAAGTCATAAAATTGAAATCGAGTGATATTTGGTGGAAATAATCAACGTAAAAGAACACGAAGCATATACTATTCCACAAATTAAATTCACCAACATAAACAAGACCGGTTTCGAAATTATACTGCAGTACATAAACTCAATATGTTTATAATTCGTTAGGAGCGACGTTATAGAAGGAAATCCATAAACAATACGTAACTACAAAGAATCTCAGAATATCATATTTCTCACAGAGCTGTATTTTCATAAACAATCCTTTTATTTGGAATGATTTCATAATCCCTACTGCGATACGAATGCTATGCCCGGAATAGTCCGCATTCGAACCCAAATAACCAATAAAATCAAAAACGCGGAAGATACAGCGATGAGCTGGAATTCCGATGAAAATCCGAACGAAGATTCGCTCCCACGAGATGCGATTTTCGTCTCCGAGACTATTCTTTTTCATTCTGCAGATCGGAAAAGACATTTCCTGCTTCTCATTCAACTCCTCTTCCCATGTGCGCCAAAAAGCATTATTTTTTTTCAATCTCTCATACCCACGATTCCCTTTATTTATTTCCTTCGATCATGCTTTTTCCTACGTCTGTATCGAACATCGGCTCAAATTAATTGTTTCCTTCAAACAAATGAACGTCCGCGAGCGCAGCGCTTCAATTGCACCAAAGGGAAAGTCTGAGGGTGTTACCGACCGAAAGAGTGCCTCCATCCCCCTTCTGCAAAGCAGGAATTCCACTTGTGTTCACATTGGCAGGAATCGATGTATATATTATTATCAGAAATCATATTCCAAGCGGAACGACAGTACAGTGAAAATGTCAATACAAATAAGAACACTATATAGTTATACACATTCGCTATATAGTTATACATATTCAGGTTAGGACAGTTATAATAAAAGGAGTGAACAGTTATATTTGGAAACAGGATGAAAAGATTCCATGGTTACGTTTCCTTTGTCCTCTTTGTAAGTGCTTTATGTATTTCATGAAAGGGAGCATCCTGCTGGGATTTGACAGATTCACAGTCCATTGAGGATCTGAGGGGACAGAGTCGCAATACTGGATGATGACCACAACACTATTATATATCTATAGTGCATTCCTTTTGAAAAGTTGGATTTTTGAACACTGGGATTTTTGAAAAAACGTATCTGAAGCAAGGAATTTAATTTTCACTTATTTTTAACAGTTATAAATACCTCTTCAACTGTTTGTTTATTTACTTTAAATTGTATATCTTACTCTACCTCACCTTTTTTCATTTTAAATGTACAAACATACATATAATATACTGTAATTTCAATTTTATTATGTACAAAATGTGTATTAAACTGTGTGATGTATACCAATTGCCATCAGATCACTTATCTACTTGCTGTGATTTTGTCTTATAGTATTAATAATAATAAGAGTTTTTAGCATTCTATTACATATTTACTTGGTTTACGTTGGTAACCGTTCTTTATTTGACAATGTAGTTTCTATGGTGCCACATAATCCATCGGAGAGGTCTTATCAAAACACGGCGCGGAATGACCTCAGCCGACGATTCACCTTAACTACTACAAGTGTCTTAGGGTAATTCTTTTAATTTCTTTAACAGCTGTAAAGATATGAATAAATATTTTCCTTTTTGGTGAATAAATAAGAATCTTAATATTATAACCATTATTCTCAACAAACTTTAATGTATCAATTGGTATAATTCAAACAATTCCAGAAAGTCATCAATGTAATTAAATAAATGCCATCTCTACATAGTTGCCGATTATTGACATTATTTTGCCTGATTATTGACTTTGATTCACATTACAAATAACTCTCACCTACTTTTAAATGCTAGCACGCATAAAATATAAGATATTCATTGAAATCAATGAAAGGAACAAGAATTCTCCACCCCAGTTTCTTTGGAATCACATTATTCCATTTATTCGGAGAAGCATAGCTTAGAAAAGACAACTTTTCTAATCTTATGATTTTAAGATGCCTCTCAGGATTATTGGAAGTTCATATTTTTTCAATGCATTCCAAAATGGCTGAGCTTGCTGTGATACTTAAATTGAGCAAGAGATGTTCATTCATTTTGTGGATCTAATATATTCCAACCAAAAAGGCTCTTGTACTCTTCTAGAGCGGATGCTTCACCATTTGCTTACGATTTGAAGACGGCTCTGATTCAGGTTCCTTTGCACAATAGCTTCAAACTGTAAAAATTGAATTAAGTAGCTTATTTGATCGAAATGTCATTTAATTATCTTCTTCGAACTGATTCATTAGGTATGTTATTTGTTCCGGCTTACACTCAATTTTCAATAAAGACGCTTAATTTCAGTTCAGTTCCGATTTTGTTCCGACAGCAACAGTCGAATCGGTTTGCACCAATATTTGAATTACGATAAAATTATCTTCGTATATATTTTGTATTATATGTGTCCATTTACAAGAATTTCATTTCATTAATTTTAAAGGACTGATATAAAGTAAGTGGTCAAAGAATAAATTCAATTAATCAAATTCAACGGTAAATAAGTCGGTTGCAAGTCTATGGTTCATATATTTATTAAATATAACTACTGTCACACTAAAAGATAATGCATACTGATTAACGGAAAGGAAAAGTAAGTATTTCCCTTCATGGTTTAGTTTCAAGTAGTTCAGATTATGTCTTGGATAGTGTTTACTAAACACACTTCCTGTATAAATCATTTGAAAGAGAAACTCTCAAAGTATTATTTAACATTTTTCACTTAAGCGGAAACGTTGGTCCTTCCTAATGGGATTCGCGACATCTGGATTAAGAGATGCCTGGAGGTAGATCGGCCGAGGTAGGCCGACTTCTAGAACTCCAGACTTAACCATTAGATCTGTCCTATGGATTAACATTAATAACATTGTGTACCAAAACAAAATTGACAACACTGAGTTCCTGAAAACCCGCATAGTTGACGCTGAGGCTACGTTGAAACTGAAAATAGTCCAAACTACGTACAATTGGCTAAAATCTACGTAAAGCTGGCAAAGAGGCCATAAATGTTTGTTTTTTTTTAGGAAAGAACATGGCAATTCGCATATTTATTCAAAAATTTTTAATTTGTGTTTTCGTATTCTTTAACTTGTACGAATTAAAAGGACAGAAGGTGTCAAACTTGGCCAATTCGATGTAGAATTAATACGAATGTGGCCTGAATGTTTGCCTTAAGACATCCTTTGGCACCCTTTCGTCAAGGGTATCAATATTGAAATTAATCGATAGAAATGCAAAGCTTTCAATGTTTTCCAGTGCAACATTATAAGCCAGAAATGTAATTTTAATGTGTAACAATTTCCAAGATATAGATATATTATTTTCGATACCTGCCATCCAGGCAACCTGTATTTAAATTTTAGGTTGGGTTTTAGTTTTCTAGACAACAGAATCAACACTTTTTTAATAGGTTTAGTTTCCCGGTTCGATGCCCTTTCTGGAACTAGAACAGCAGTTTCAGACAAAAACCACGAACGAAATATCTCGAAGGAATTCTCTGCACAGAACTGTTTCCGGTTTATCTTTTCATGGGTGGTGCATTCCTCATGGAATCAATTCAGACGTACTGCGAAATGCGGACGCTAATAATTCCCGACTGTTTAAACGCTTTTTTATATTCATTTCACGAGAAATTTTCCGATTGAAAATTGGAAAAGCAGGAAAAGCTTCCCAATCTGAAGTGAGATCATTTTCGAAAACTCTAACCGAGGAAGCGATTTAGTCTAAAGTTTGGAAAATAAGAAGAGGAAGCTGAATAGGAGGCATTTCCTTCCGCTCGGTTCCCTCAGAAACCGTCGAGATCGTATTCAAACCAATTATTGTCGAATTTTATTTATTTTGTTCGGGAAACGATCACTAAGGAGACGACGAGATTTTCTGGGTAATTTTCGCCCGCAGTTAAAGAATGTTCAATGGCCATATTCTTGAATTTGGAACCAGGAAGGATATTCATCCCAGTCCAGGAACTTTGGAATACGTTCTAGAATTTTAGATATCCTTCGTTTAATTGAAAAGATTCTCTATATTAACATTACTAATACGCACATAGGTGTAAAACACTCTGAGCAATATTTGCAACTCGAGTTAATTGAGGTAAAAAGAGATATAAATGACTACTTTAATTGCTTCAATCAATTATTTCAGGGAAGATTTTCTGGTAGAACTCCATAAAGTGAATAAATAAAAGGGTAAAAACTTTTATTACATCAACGTCTTTATTTGAGTGGAATGGGTAAATGCTATTATTTATCCAGACAAATTTAAACGTTTTGTTTCCATTTATATTTAATGAATGTTCGAATCTCAGTTTTCAAAAATTTCTCCAATGTTCTTCATACTGCATAATATTCTCTACAAACTCAGGAGTTTTCTATATGTTTTTTTTTAGAATGAGTATTTTTTTCTTGAATTTACGGTATTTTAGCCTTACATTCAACCAATGCGGCCTTGATGGTGTATAAGTCTATCGTAAAAACAAATAATGAGGAAATCGTACATCTTTTACAGGAAATGTTTATTCAAATCACGGCAGGTACCTGATGAAGTTTATGATTTGCCGAAACCGGAGGTATTGAATAAGATATTCCCGTGGAAGAATTACGATACCGTCATTATTTCTTGTTATATTATCCTTAAATTTTTGTTTAAGATAGTTTAACTGAGTAAGGTATACAAAGTCGAGAGCTAAAATCGTCTCAAGAAATGCTGCTATAGTATTCAACCGCATGGGAAAATTTTGAGCTATTAATCACCGAAACTTATAAAATATCAGTTTGCGAAGAAAAAAAATACGCGAGGTAAAATCGACGTGGAATGGGAATATTAATGCTCGGCTGTATATGGCATATCTTTGCTCTTAAAATAATACGAAGTGCCTTTAAGTACAGTCTTTCGTGCTGTCCATTTTTTAAGCCTTCAAAAGAAAACGGTGGATTACGGACAACCTCGGGAGATTAATCCGCGTGATTAATTGCTTCCAGTAATCTTGGACCGTTTGCAAACTCGTACGTCTTCCTTTTGATTCGTTTTTCCATTAATCCGTTGGAAAGAAATGCGAAAAAATCACCAGCGAACTCGGGGAGAAATTAAATTCCACATTTCCTTCTCATCTTCTGTACCTTTGCGAAATCTTATAATAGAATCGGCCGTATGTCCTTGGGGAGCTTCCACGCAAATGCGCGAAAACAAAGGAAGGGCGATTGACGAGAAAAGCGAATTTAGCAGTTTCCTTTTGTGCTCTCCTTTTAAGGATGATGGCTGAGAAATCTAAGGAAATTCTTCTTTGGCCTCACGTCCTTATTCGTGAATATCGTCAAAGAGTTAAAATTATTGAAGAAGGTGAGCTATCTCAGGAAAAATAGTTAGCAATAATAGTCATATGTAATTTATAAAAATCAGTCTAAGGTGATCAGCACTTTTCATCCTTCACAATCCATCAAGACATATAAATGACACTATTTTAAAGAGAAATTTTCCCGCTCTCTCTTAAAAATGGATCAGTATTTGAAAATGCATTTTATGATCAAAAAATGTATCAAAATATGAATTTTAACCATAAATCTTCGTTGCTGGATGAACAGGTATTGATTTCTATTGATAAAAACGAGGTCAAAAACAGACACTGTTACTCTACGTCCTCACCCAAATACATTTCAAAAAACACTCCAATCACTATGAACAAATATATCAAAAAACGCCTTATCGCGTGTGAATTAATTACTTTCAATATAGTTGGGCGAGATGTTTGCACAGGGCAGCTAGTAATTGGTACTCATATAAATATTCAGTCAGAAATTCAGCAGTCATTCTATAAACTATTATATTCTGCAGTAAGAAAATTCTTAAAACTACAATAGAAAGGTATGCTATTTGGTGGAAAGCAGTAACAGGACTGGAGAGAAAACCTTATACAGAGAGAAAAACATAATAATGATGATATGCCTTTACTCGGGCGAGGTTAAAACTAAAAAAAGTTACTTCTTACATCGAATCCTTCTTCAGTTAACACTCAAAGAAATAGCGAATGGAAAATAGCAACATGGCTGTGACTCAAATCCTAGTCTCCCACTTTTTGGGCAGGTATTCTAACCTCTAAACCACCATGACATCACGACAAAGTGATGTTATGAGGAAACATCTCAAAACAAACAAGAATAAGGAGGTATGATTGGCACGAGAAAACGAATTCCTTAAAACGAAGGAAATAACAAGCTTAAAAAATAGAGACATGAATGGGACTCAAACCAACTCGAACAAAGGTATTCCACTTGCCCATTAGGTATTCAAACCATTAAATTGCCATGCTGCATCAAAAACTTTTCTTTTAGCGGGAATTTGGAAAGGTTTATGTGGATTTAAATATCCACATAATGGAAAACTCGGAGATCTGGGTTTGAGTCCAAGTCATACCGCTATTTTTCACTTATGTTATTTCCTCAAGTTGTCTCATTTGAAAGGCCAAATTACACTTTACGTTTACATAAATCTTTTTCTTTTGTGGCGGAATTAAGACGCCATTTTTTTATTTTACATCAGAACTTCCACGATCCAACGTTAATAATAGATAAAATAAATACTTCCTAAAATCAAGGTTTCCCTCATCTGGGATGGTTTTAAACAACTTAGATATCGAGCGTGGAATACAATGGTGTGCATCAATTTTTCAAAAAACGCCACAAAAAATTTCAGACTGATTTATGGCCCAGTTTTAATTTGACAGCCATCCTTATTAATTGCATTTTGGGTTCCTCGATAAAATCCAAAAATATCAATCCGTTCGACAAACTGCACGTCAGGGATGAAGGAAAATGTGCATGGTCTTCAAAGGAGATTACATTCAAGAATAAAAACACCATAGTGAAAAGAATTAGGTATGCATTCTTCACACGGTGATTATTTGATGGAAGATTGAATTTAAATGAATACACACTTTTCCTAAGGGCCATTTTCTAAGCAGGCTCAACAATTTTACATGAAAACGTTTCATTATTTCAATCTTAAGCAAGAAGCATGTTCAATAGAATTGCAATTAGGTTGGAACTCCCAAGAGCCGTATGTTATGCTCTTAGATCTTTTTGAAATTCAGTTACTTCCGAGCATTGATGCTGAGAAAGTAGAACGTACTCCGCAATTCCGCTACGTAGGATCGCTGCAGTAGTTTTCTTGTTACAAGAAATTTTGCAGAATTTTCTCTCCTACGCGTTTATCGGTAAACGTGGAAAAGCGGAGAATTTTCATTCTAATACCTGCAAGGGATTTCGGTGAACATTCTTCCCAAAAAAAAGCGGCCATTGAGAATTACATGAAAGCATCCTTAATCCCAAGACCAGATAGCATAAGGAGTTGCAATGGTGGATAATATTTAAAAGAGATATTCATTTCTTTCATATCACTAGTAAAAGTGCTTCCGCACATACCTTAAATTCCACAAGGTACCAAAATCGAATTTTTCATTAAATAGGAAATAATACAACGTATCCAGGTGACAATTGTCGGCCGCAAAAATGTTACCTATTGTTATATCTCACCATCCTGAGAGTAAATGTGTCGATTCTATTTATTCATAAGAATTTGCAACAATGCAGAGTGACAATATCGCGCTCGCAATTGTTTTACATAGAACATAACTTTCAAGCAGTCGACTCAAAAATGAATTACGGACAAAGTTCTGGTAGCTTCAGTTTGAAAGGAATATCCAGCTTCAAAAATGAGATTGTTATAATTTTACTGAATACTATGTAGTATATTTCCTTGATACATCTCATGATTGCTAAAAACGATGAAAACCTAATGTATCCTTACCTTCTTAATCGCGACTAAGCATCATGCAAGTCTCCTATGGAAAATACTTATGATTAAGAATCACTTTTACTTGGTCTTAAATGTGTCCCTTTAATTTGTTGATCGTAATTCTATATTCAGTAATCACAAAGAATTGATTCTTTTCCAAAATGACAATCATTTTGGATTTACAATCTATATGGGCCTGAATTCACCATATCTTTTTACAAGAAAATTCATGAGCTCGGATTGTTACATATCAATCCATCAATTTTCTGTTGACTGGTATCTACTGTATATCTACAGAATTTTTATAAGTTCAGTTGATGAAAATATGATTTTCAATAGACATCTGAGCACCGCAATTATACTTGCATATTAATCTAAGACTTTTCCTTTATTTTACGATAATTTTTTGAACTTATTAACTTTTAATATATACAAATAAATTCCATCCGAGAATCGAATTAACATTTTTCTTCGATAACTCTTCCAAACCGCTCCTTAGACTGGTGTTTCAAAAAAGACATCTGCGAACATCTTTGTCTCCAAACAGTCCCCAACGATTTCCGAACTGGAGAGGAACTTCCTCTTCCTCCGCAGATTCCAATTAATCATTCAAGAACTCGAAAATTAAGACGAGAGATTTTCAACAAATTAAGCATATTTGTGTCCGCCCTCATGAAATTTCATAAGTCGAAAAACTCTTAAGGGAAGGGAATCTTTTTTCGGGGGAATCGGAATGCATATTCGAAATCTAATTGCCTTCTCTCTTTTTTGCTTTCTCTGCATATGTCACTCATATTATAATAAACTTCCATATGGCTACAACGTAGTGGGGGATTTATTCCTCTCCGCCAAAGTTATGTTTCGGAAAGTTTTTTGTAGGCCAGAGTGGACTTGACATTCACAATCTCCCCATTATAAACAGGGCAACTTTCTTCGCTTTCTCCATTTTTTTATCCTTTCTCCATCCCTCCCAGCATCCCTTCCAGCCCGACTTCTGCTGGACCTCCAGCCGTTGCCCACGGCGTTGCCAAATTTACGTGGATCATAACTCTCTCTCCTTTACGATTCGATTTAACTCAAGCGAATGATTCCGTGGAAGATACCAAATTTAGGGGATCTTTTCGAAATGTGCGCGAGAGATTTGCAGTGTACCTCCCTTTATAGGCCGATGAGTGTTTTACAAGGTTCAACCTCTAAGAAGAAACAAGGATGCCTTTACATTCAGGTAATTTTCAAGGGTGCGTTGATGAAATTCCTTGGTAATACGAAAAAAGTATCCATAAATTACTCGCGTTTAAAAAAATATTTCTCTTCTTTACTGCAGAGATTTCGATAGTTTGGAGTATGCTAAGTTTCAAAATAATTAAGTTTTACTTTATTTATTAATAATAAGTTTTATTTTTGCCCATAGAATACATTTTGCTTGCAAAAATGGAATTGATAAATCATTTCATTATTAATGTGAGGAAAGTCCCAAAATAGCCTCTCGTCCATTTAATTAATTTTCTCTTACATGTATGAATTTAAATTCAAAATATATAAATAGATAAATGACATCTTTACTGTAGGTCACTTCATATTATAAACTCTCATCTTCCATTTTATCCATTGTTTATAGAAAAAACAATCATTCTAAATTTAAAGGATGAACTGATACCCTAATTTGCCAGAAAATCATCAATTCATAAAACTGGATTGCAAATTCCATTCGTGACACAGTTGTGATTGAGAAGTGTTCAGTATTCTTTTCTTTTATCAGTGAAGCCGCTTAAACATCCGACAGCTATCATATTCATATTCCGTCCTTCCTGGAAACTTCTCTCCATGTCCATAACATCCTTGTGAAACTTTCTCCCCACTCCTCACTGTACGCTTCTAAGTTTTCAGGAAAGTAGTTAGCGTGCGAATAACGTGAAAATGGACCTTTAAGTTCGTGTTAAAGACTTAAATTTAACCTGTAGTTAGCAAGCGTTGTACAATATGAGTTGCATCTTTGTATTTCTCAAACGTATATGCACCATATTTTTGTGTGGTCTTCACAAATATACTTCAGCTTTATTTCAGGAAATAGGTAAGAAGGAATCGGAAAAAATTGAAGTAGGCAAAAAACTCCTCTTTCTTCTTGACCTCGGGCGATTTTCAGTTCTTGGAGCACAGGTATTTAAAACATTTCCCATCTTTTGATAGAGGTGCTTCATAAGATCTGCTATAATGTGAAAGAAGGGCAACCGAATACTTTTCTAAGAAAAGGGGATTGATATAGGGCTGAGAAGCCCTGGAGTAAGGGCTTCTCAGTGTCGAGTTCATTTTTGTTCAATGAATGAAGATCTTTGGCTCTGCTATATCACATGTACAGTAAGCAGGGGTACTTTGCATAAACAAACTCTGGTCCCTACAACATGGATAGTCTTTTGTTATAAAGCCCTTAAAAACCATCACACGATCATTTTCTTACTTCGCTGCTTGAAGAATAGCAGGGGAATCTTAAAACTTTCCCCCAGTCCCCCCATATCTTCATGTTGGACTGATTGTCCGACATGAAGATATGTGAAATCATTTCTATTACGCAGGAACACTGCTTCAAGGCTTGTTTTCGAAAAATCTTCAAATAGCTGCTGCAGGGAAGGTTCATATTCCATTCTGAATTTTATGACGAACAGCATTGCTCTACTGGTTGGTAAAGTACTTTTATCCATAACAAAATTAGTCAGAAATTTCTCAATGGCAATGCCCCTTCCTCTTACGAATCCAATCCGGTATCATCCAAATTAGGGGATGGAAGTGGTACTGGATATTCCTTCCGTTTTCATATTTCAAAACGCCACAGAAATGGAATTTAGAAGCCCTCAGGAATTGAAAAGCAAGAAAACTTCGAGAGCCTGTTAGTGAGGCTAAGCGAGGGTTGGCGAACTTCTGGCACGCGTGCCTAAAGCGGCATGCAAGAGAATTTTTGCGGCACGTGGAACTCTGACGGAACCTTGTTATGTATTCTTCATTTAAAAAAGAATCCTTCGGGTAAATAAATGTAAATTATATTCAATGATAATAAATGATTATTTAGGTCAATTAAAATATATTCATCCCATCGTCAACATAATAAAATTAATTACATCTGAATCTCACTACAGTTTGAGCACCTCATTAGTAAGTCCTGTATATTTATCAAAATGGTAGTGTTGCAACAAAAGATTCGTAGTCCCTTCACTAGAAGAAAAACGTACAGGTATTAAGTGTAGAACAGGACAGATAGAGTTGAATAGTAATACCAGAAATAGAACCGAAAATGTTATTGGAAGGATGGACAAAAATATTAGGAATCCGTCGCTGAAAGTAGAAATTTTCAATATAAAGGATAAAATGAGGGAATAGAAAAGGGTTAGAAGTTATGCTTCAAAGTAATCTTCACGGGGTAGGTGTAAGAAAGATGACGTCTGTTAGGATGCGATGCAGAATACCAATCAAAGAAGAACAGATTATAGCGACCTATCTGTAAACTTCGAGATGTTCACAATCACCTTTTGGTGCTGTGAGAAATCAATCTCTCCCAACTCTGTATTTCCCCATAACTGCTTTCTTTCTTAGTACTAATATATTTAGCAATAGTAAATCTTAATTTATATTTTTCCATCTATCTTCAGTCGATTCTCAGTCCCGAATTGACCTCTAGCAATTTAATTTGGATCCCCAAGGACTGATTCAATATAGCAAACAACTCAGTAGGAACACATTACCCGTAGCAACACAAACTCGAGAGGGATTCATTAATTATGGAACACCATGGAGATAATGATAGAAAATGAGCGTCACTGAGGTGACAGCAAAATCGCTTTAACCTACGCATCCCCGATTGGTCTTCCGCCCACGCCATCAAGGAAGGTTTTTTCTTGCTCCTTCTCCTCAGCAGTGAAAATAAATTGAAAGAATTAGGCAAAGAATGATTCGGGTACTAAACAAAGTGTCGAAAATGGAAAGAAATATAACATTGATTTATGGAGGTGGACGAAGCAGCTCTATAGGGTCAATTTTTATTCTACGAATTTGCTGTTATTGGTACGGCATATATTAGAATTGGAAGAATTTTTTAGAAGATTGAAGACTTAATTTCGCAAGTTGTTTGCAAGTTTGAATACTTTAACCTCTGCGAAAGTTTAATGCCTGCGTATCAATGTAGATGGCATGTATATTTGTTTGCAGAATTTATTCAGGATTAGCCATTTATATTTACAAAGTTGGGATGTAAAAATTATTTTTTAGCATTAATGAATAATAGACACAGGCTAGGAAAATTGGTTGAATAAGAATAGACTTTCATCCCCTCACCAAGAGGCTTAATAAGGGTACGTATGTAGATGAAGCTGAGCCCAGATTCAAATAAAGTGAGAAGGGGAAAAATCTCACGATTCGAAATTTGAAATTGTAATTGATGAAAATTGGTTGCTACGTGAAGTTCGCAGTTAAATCATCGCTTTGGATAACCTTTTTTTGATGCTCATCTTACGTTCCGAACTGTGGAGCATCGATATCCTGCATAGGAGAGGTTAGAGCGTAGTTATTCCAAGGTGGAGAGAGAGAGAGAGTTATTAAGAATAACACCGGCAACAGCGCTCTCCTTTTTCCACGGCACAATTTCATATTCTCCACTCATGGTTATTAATTACACCCTCCAAAGGTCGTCTTGCCTTTACTCAGACTTCTCGCCTCAACTTCGCAAAGTCCCTCTCTTTTTCCTCGGAACTAGCTCCTGAAAATCTTCCCCGGGCTAAAAAAGGGAAAAGGTCTAAAAAATAAGAATTCGGGACGGTGCTTAAAAAAGAGTGAAATGTATGGATGTTGGGTCCCATCCCTTCTTTGGGATGGAAAATGGAGGGACAGAGATAAAGGGGGAAGTACACGAGAGAGGTTAAGAAAACGAAGACACCCGAGCAGAGAGAAACAATCCATGATTGAATATCGGGAAAAATGTGAAAGTCTCAACACTGAAAATTGGAAGCTAGATATTTCGCTCCGGCTGAAATAATAATCTGCTTTATTAAGTTTTAGTTGGAAAAGTATTTGAAATATGCATCAACGATTTTTGAGGGATATATCTTATTTAAAGTCTTTTAAATTTAATTTTTGTCACAA